>OZ043919.1:2508750-5010000 GCA_964056405.1 Acronicta alni | reverse complement strand
CCATTTCACACGAATGATATTTGGGTGTTACCAGTAATTATCATTAGACTGAATTCTAAAATAAAATTTCGTCTAGTTCCTTGAAATATCCACTTACGAAAAAGACAATCACTTTTAGAACACAAACCTGGTTCATACGAGTGCAGCAAGCGCCGCAGTGGCAGCCGCGACTGCTGGCATGGTAGTGTCCTGGTCGTGTGAACTATGTGGCAGACTGTTCGCGACGAGGGATGAGTGGAGTGCCCACGCCAAGTCTCACCTGCCTGATACAAAACTGCTACAAGACAAGATGCAGCAGGCCACACAACAACAGGTAAGAAACTAAAAAAAGACCTATATACTGTTAGATGGTGATAAGCAATAATAGATAGTGTTGCCCGTAGTACAATAAATAATAGATATGAAATAAACTGGAGTTGAAGTTTGGCCATCTTCTCATAAACCCTGTGTGTTCTAATGCTTGATTATTTTGATTAAATCGCTTATAAAAATGCTTAGATGCGAATCTGACCTTTTATTTTATCAAGCAATTTTTATTTCATGAACTTGTCTTTTGAGAAGTCATAAGGATCTGTTTGTTTTCCATTCTCAGCAACAAGAAAAGGTGCATTTATCCAATCAGGAGAAGTTACAACTTCTGCATCACCATAACCAGAACCAGCAGATTCTGAACGGCCACGGGATTGCGACAGCGTCGGTGTCCACAGCGACGGTAGTCAACGAGGGAGGCGGGGGCGGGGGAGGGGCGTACTTCACACATGGTCATACGCACTATGCCCCGGAGAGACAACACACGCATGCGCACCACTTGTGCCTTATGTGCAGGCAAGAGTTCGCCGGCAAAGCGGAGTTCATGTTCCACGTGAGGGGGCACTTTGAAGGTAAAGTGAGTGACATGGCGGCGGCTGACGTGTTGGCACGTTCTCTAGTAGATAATTCTGGTCTGTGCACCTGAGCCCCGCCAACGCCCCTCGGCGCATTTCACACCGATGCATGCAATAAGGGCGTCTTCCAAGACGATACCATCATGTTGAAGTTCTGAGTCGCTAATGCGAGACAATGGTTTCCAAATGGGGTAAGAAGCTTAAACAATAATTAAGGCCAATAATGATAAGATTTGTAAAATATTTATTGCCAGCAATTAACGTAAAGCGATAATTTTAACGAAATTGGAAACTATGCTAGTCTGTTTTTAACTTGAAAATTACTTACGAAAAAATGTTTTGTTTAACTAGTGAATACATTTTAACATGGGTTCGATTCTTAGGTCGAGCAGCGTTATTGGGTTTTTCAGCCATTAAATTATCAGTCGCAGCTCGGGGTTTGGATTTGTGCCCAGTTAGTGGCAATAGGCTCGCCACCATTACATGGGACCGAAATATGCGGTATATTTCGGTCCCATGTAATGGGACTGTAGGTGTACCTACCTTAGTGTACAGAGGCCAGGACATCAAGGTACCCCAATCTGTCAAATTTTTTTGATAGATTTTCAACTTTAATACAAAATAATAAGGTTCCTGTTCAATTGGGAAAATTTGACAGTTTTGGATAGCTTGACCTACTGGCGACTGTACTTCTTCGAAGAATGCAGGCCGCAGGAGAAGAATGCAGGAATATTAAAATAAATAAATAGTTGCATACCTTCACAGCTGACCACTGAAACCAATTAACATCACCAATTAGCTCAGCTTTAATACTTTTGAACACGACATCAATGCAATAAATTTTAAATTAACTCTATTACTGATTAAAACAAATGATTAATTAATCATAATATTTTAGTTTATAAACGCAGTTTTTTAAATATCGAAGACCTGCCTATTCGTGGCAATGAACACAGTTTACCATAAACATACTTAAAAAAAACAGAATCTTTTCAGGAATAAAATTGATCTTACCTGCCAAATTAATAGTTAAAAACCGCTGTGCACGTGTGCTGCTATATCACCTCCACTTAAAGTACAAGTAAATAGCGCTAACAACCGCTTCTTAAGAAACTTCTGTTCTGCTCCATGTGCTTTGGTCTCAAGTATCAAGACTAGGTACAGAATTTCGTAGGCAATATATTCATTGTATTATAACCCCTCGTTTTTTAATTAAGTAGGTACCTACCGGAAAAAATTTGGTCTTTGTATTCATCACTGTGAACAACTTTTACCCTAAAATCCTGAATAAAAAATCATCTATTCGGTTCATTTTGTCGAGTTGAGCGTATGTACCTACACCTAACAGCTGGTTTTTTTCAGTGTTGTTCCCAGAAAAGTTGTTCATAATGAGTACAAGGTTATTTATTTACGGTAATTAAAAAATAAGAGGATATTTACATCAAAGTAAATTCTTGATCAGATTGTACTGTGAATATTAGATAATTTTAAAAGTACCTACTATTTGTTTGTTACAGTTATTAAATTCTGCATAATTATTAAATATTGTTAGCTTTTATATCAAAACAAATGCATTAGTTCTGCTAGATGGATATTTTTTCAAATCGTGTATATATCGTGATAAGTAGTTTAAGAAAATAATGTTAAATAGAATCCGATAACGTCGCTTTATTTATTTTTTAATTAGACGCTAAGTAATATCTAATCTAAAGGGGGATGAGTGATTCTAGTCATTTGAATCTAGTCTGAGGAACCTAGTCTTTGGTCCTAGTCATAGAGAATAAGTATGTACATATTATACATATATGTATTATATTATAGGTAATAATATCATAGTATTTTTATATCGGCCGGATATGGTCCAAACCCGCGTATTTTACTAACATTAAGTACCTACCCTAGCACGGAGTGTGTACCTAACTAGATTAGTAGCTTGTTACCTGCCAATATATAAAGATTGGTCTAAGTCTAAGTAGAATAATTATAATTATTAGAAATACAATTATTGTACAACAGAATGTTTCATCATTATAAACAAGTTGTTTCCCGTTTTGAATACACTTAGATCCAAAGATTAATCATTAGATATGCCCTCAACGTACTTATACCGCTCGAAAATGTGTCCCTATAGAGATGAGTGCATGCACACATTCCATGTAGAGACAGAGAACGACAATATTCAGTATGAGTGAACGAGACAATAACAGATTCGATACTTCCGATATCAACCAGTTTACTTACGGGAACGTGACCATTATTTGACGCGGTAGGGCGCATCTAACGATTTAAATCTTTGCTTAGATCCCCATTTCGTTGTTCGATTTCCTTCCATCTTCGCCTTCAATACACTTTAAGTACCTAAGAGTTAAGGCTGGACTACACAGATTGTGTATGCGGACGTTGGGACCGATAAGAAATCAAGCTAACAGCTCTACCTACTGTCAGTTTTCATCAATAACCATCTCGATTTAAGTCATCGACCGCTTTTCATAGCATTCCGATTAATGTAGACCTAGGAGCAAACTAATCGACACGTATACCGCAGTCGATGTGTTAAATCGAATATTTTTTAAAGAAAGTTATATCTACTATATACTTTGGGCTGGTGTACATTTCATATAGTATCTATAGTATAAAACAAAGTCGCTATCTGCTGTCTGTCTCGGCACGCTGAGATCTTTTAAACTACGCAACGGATTTTAATGCGGTTTTCACTACCATTTAAATAATTTCTTCCGGAAGGGTTATATGTATAATACAAGCATGGTATTACTTCATTACACCCGTAAAAAACTGGAGCAGGTCACTAATCATATAAAAAGTTTATACTCGGTGTTTACTGATGTTAAAGGAATGTACCGCAGACATCAGCGTGACCGCAGTTTCATATTTCTTCATCTGGTGTTTCGCACACGCATACTGTGTGACGTAGCCTTTAATTGGATTAAAGCTATACAATTTTTTCATTATAGGTTATTGCTCTAGAATTAGCTTTTGGTGCTTTATTTGTGACATTCGTAGGTACATCGATTAACAAAACTAAGCATATTTTAATTCAGTCCAATACATATAATCGGAGCGGAAGTGAAATAATAACTTACCCCAATAGTTGTTGTTACCCCTTAGTCTTTAATTTCTATTTCTTTCTTAGTACGTAGTATCTTGGTAACTCGATTTCTCCATCTATTATTTGGTTGGTTGAATAGTGTATGATAAAGAGTGAGGTGTGTCAACGAAGTCAAAATTGTTATCGCGATGTTACTTCTCATACCTAACGTTTTTTAGCATTGTAGTCAAGTAGAACTGAACTCCATATCCTAACGACTGTAGGACCCAATGTTGGTAGTTGTTTGGCATAAAGTTAAATACTGTTTGCAACATTGTTATATTGTATACGCAAGTTGCAATAAATGTTAAAGGATCACCAATATTGGTCATGATTATGCAGTTTTGAGGAGAATTACCCATTTTGTAACCCAACTTTTGCTAATATTTTCGAGTCCTGTAGATTTTAGTCGTGTGGTGCTAGATACCGTGTAGTTTGTGGTTTGATTCACGACAATGCTTCGACCGTTACATTTGATTTGTCGCATCGAATGAACATTTTGAAGTTTAGTTGTAAGGCTTGGTGTTTGTTCCACATTCAGTTAAAGTTGTCCATTAGAGAAAAATAAATTTCAAAATCGAAAGGGTAACGATTATTCTTTGGTGCACAGAACTGGGAAAAAGTTCAATAATGTAATATTTTATGTTTCCTTGACTTATTCATTTTATGTACATTGTACAATCAACAAAAGAGTTTGGTATGCAGGTAGCGAACGAAATCTGCATCTTTACAGAGATTGTGATTTATATAATTACCCGTCAAAGGGTTTGATGTGTAGCAGCTTACAATACCTGCGTTTTGACACATATTGCGTGATACATAATTATACAATCTTTAGAAAAACACGATGTTTAATTAGCTGCCTGTATACTTAACTCTTTTTTCGACCGTACGCACGGCCAATCAATCATTTATTAACAAAGAGGTACAGCTTATATTTTCAATATAAGCTGTACCTCTTTATGTACCGAAAGCCTATAATAATGAGAGGTAATATTATACTGGAAATGTAAAGCTTGTGTATGTGTACATCATCTTTAAAAATTACAATGGGTAGGGAAACTTTAGGTACCACAATCTAAATTAATTAATTCTTGATTCCAAAGCTTACTAAATTCTGCAGATTAAAAATAAAAATACGTAGATAATTGAATGTGGAACCAATACAGAATGAATTTACCCTAAAAAAAGGGTAAGTCAGAGCACGATGGAAGTTACAAATTTGAATAGGGATAGGCTTGTATGTAAAATTGTCACGCAAGTGTCATTATAGGTGGGACGATTATGCAATATTAATAGTATTAATATGATTTTTAGCATAGAATGTATATTCAATGTAAAATAAGTATCTAATTTATTCAATAATATTAAACTTGTTTTTATACCTCAATCAGTTCATTTTATCAGTTAGTCAATATTAATAAATACATGAAGAGTTTAGATTTTAAATTATGAGGGAAATTATGTACAGTCAGCAACGAAAGTCGCTGAACATGTTGCAATTTTCAATACGATTTTTAATATCAAGTTACTGACCTGTGAAGGTTATGCGAAATCATTGTATAGATGACCATTAAATATTTACCTTACCTTCATAATAAAAAAAATCTCTTGACAAGTTTTGGAGCTGTCATGTTTTCAAAATGTTGCTGTGTTCAGCGACTTTCGTTGCTGACCGTACATTTCAACTAAACAAATACGTTTCAGTTGAAAGAAATTCAGAAAATTTCAAGGATTTTTAAAGTTAAACAATACAAAATTGTCAATATTAAGCATATTTTTTAGTGATGATAGATCATATTGAACATATTGGCTTTCAGAATGATCTCAAGATCTAGTCCTTAGTGTAGGTATAGGTACTAAGTAAATATATAAAAATAAAGCTTACTAATAAATCAAATAAATGTATAGATAGGTTAGTACCTATTTAACTTATTTTAAAATTTATACGTCGTCAGTCACATTCACATGTCTTTCTTAGATATATCGCAGCATAATTATTGAATTTAAAAAATATTTAAACAGATATAGAAGTCTAATGAAATCATAAAAATGCCTGATAAAACTAGTAGGTATTCTTTAAACAACAAATTGTTCACAATCATCATCAACCGACTGTACTGTCCCACTGCTGGGCACGGGTCTCCTCTCAGGGCGAGAGGGATTAGGCTATCTATATCTATAGTTCACCACGCTGGTCTAATGCGGGTTGGCAAACTTCACACGCCGTCGAGAAAAAGCGAGTGATAATTAATTATTAATACGCAGTTGATTGTCATACCACTCGGCTAGGCGTTTACAATACAGAGTACGTGTCGAAATACAGATTCTATTTTAGATTGACATTGAAAGCAACTGGCCTTTTTTTGGGATAGACATTTTTATACTTTAATATTAGTTAATTTTGGTTTTGTTTTGTTTTATTATCTCCAATTTGAGCATTGCATTAATAAAAACCACTACTATCTCTATCGTAATCCTATGCAAAGCAGTACTACCTAGCTTTATCACTTTATCAGGCTACATTGATTCATTTGTATTATATTATATAAAGTATAATATCTAAGTTGTAATTTATGTAACAGCTTATGACTATATTATATTGGACAGAACAATAATTTTAAGTCAAGTTCAAAATTGAGTATTGATTTATTATTGAAGCCTTATATTTATCAATTATTTGTATGTTTTACTAGATTTTCACTTTCATCTATTGGATATAATTATTTTTAATTGACTGCGTATTACAGGTTATTGTTAGTATAGTGGAAGTTTTGACTCCCCAACTAGTGACATCCATGTCAAGGAGTCTCATAAATTATACAATTATTGTATAATTTATGAGACTCCGCAAGGGAAGAGTAAATAAGTAACATCTAATTACACGAATAACTATAAAAAAATACTTTGTATTCAACAACTATAATAAGTACTTACCTAAGTATAGATCTGCTACATATATTCGAATTTTAATGTATCAAAACAACGACTTTTGAATAAATCGTATAATAAGCAAGTACCTACTTACTTATCCAACTGAACACAAGAAATATATAGGTAAGCTACTTGTGTTCAGTTGGAAAAAGTTCAGGATACCATCTTCATGTTATGATGTCGGATAATATAAGTCAAAATAATTGTGTCATGCAATAATCACTAAATTATTACATTAATGATGGATGATGGTCGCATGAGTGTCGTTTCTGTAAATCTTATATCTACATTTCACGTCACTAGATTTTTGGTTTATACTACTACGGTGGCAAACAAGCATACGGCCCACCTGATGGTAAGCGGTTACCGTAGTCTATAGACGCTTGCAACACCGGGTGTGTCACTTGCGCGTTACCGACCCTGTACCTAAAACGAAAGAGGAATAGTTGGGTTGGCAGTATAAGGGTCAAAGTCCCCTCCACTGCCAACACAACGTTTCCTCGTGGAGCACTGGCAACTTTGAAATTTTCCAATACAACAGATATCTAGATAGTGTATATAGCTAGTAATTTATATATCGTTGGTAATAATTGTAATTTAAATTATTATAGATACTAAGATTCCACGTTCGTGTGTGGAGCATTGTAAACTAAGTAAAATTATATAAATTTTATACTTATGTAAAGAAAACTGCCCATGAATTGGTACCTTCATAATTATCGAAATAATAAATATAAGCAAAAGGAATTATTGTACAAAATATCACTAAATAAATGTAAAACGAAACGCAAGGGATGTCTGTGCTTGTACATTATATTTTAAAACAAAACTGTGATGACGCAATGTTTCCTCCCGGTCCACGGGCGGCATTTTATACATTTTACATTAAAACAATATATTACTTGTACAGGTTTTTTTCTAAATTATTCGAGTGCTTAGTGATAATTCAGGAATTTAGACAAGTAATAAATATTAGGAGCAATAATAATTTATCGTCGCATATCGTAATATTAAATTTGTAAAAAATATATATTAAAAAAAAAATGATGATAATGTAAGTAATGCAAAGTAGCGAGAGTTTTTGAAATTAAAAGGAAAATAACTTAGTTGTCGTTTTATTGCGTTAGTTCTGTTTACAATTCATTTGTTTTCATATGATGTACAGAGGCCAGCACATCAAGCTACCACAATCTGTCAAATTTCTTTGATTGATTTTCAACTTTAGTACAAAATAATAAGGTTCATATTTGATTGAGAAAATTTGACAGTTTTGGATAGCTTGACCTGCTGTCGTCTGTACCTACTGGTGTAGTCGCTAACTTATCGATATTACATCACTACATAATATAAAACAGTCGCTTTCTCTGTCCCTATATCCCTATGTATGCTTACATCTTTAAAACTACGCAACGGATTTTGATGCGGATTTTTTTAATAGATAGAGTGATTCAAGAGGAAGGTTTATATAATACATGTATGTTATTTGTACATTGCACCCGTGCTAAGCGGGGGCGGGTCGCTAATACTTAATATAATAAAATTATACCTCCTACTTAAAAAATAAATTTGGCCGAGGTAGGAAGAACAATCTGGTAGAGAAATTTGACATCACGCAGAGTTGAACCTGTTTCAAATGTCACGAACACCATGACCGTAGGCAAGGCAAGGCAACTACGGTGTTTAGTTGGTACGAGTCTAACATACCCTGTCACCTGTCACCTGTCACGATAATAAAAGGAAGTCTCCTGCGATCTTTTCACATTTCTAAC
Source organism: Acronicta alni (assembly GCA_964056405.1). NCBI lineage: Eukaryota > Metazoa > Arthropoda > Insecta > Lepidoptera > Noctuidae > Acronicta > Acronicta alni. The sequence continues at coordinate 5,001,307 of OZ043919.1, read as the reverse complement.
TTTAGAAAATAACCGACACTGTACAAGGTACTAACAAATGTCAGTAAAAAAATATCACCACCGACAGGTATTTTGTGACCCACTTACATTGAAATTATTCATTGTCTTATATACGCGTGTTTATTACAAATTCTTATGTCAATTGCGATAAAAACACTTACCTACTGATATAACTAATGCAAATTAAACAAATGTAGGTACACACAAGCCTAATAATAGATGCTGAATGGTATTTTTGTTTATCATTAGCAGACAGCACGGTGACGCAACCCGCTACGAGACACGCACCTGCATTTTTAAACGTAAAATATACAAAGCCGTGTCCCATAGCGAAGTGTGTCAAGCGTGGGAATCACCTTATTCTAAATAATTATATTATAAAGAGGTATAAGTTTGTGAGGTTGTAGGGGGTAATCTCTGAATTTATCGAACCGATTTTGGAAATTCTTTTACCACTAGAAAGCCACATTATTTGTGAGTATTATAGGCTATTAATATTTATGTATAATATATGCATGTTATTAGGTAGCACATTGCACTCGTGCGAAGCCGCGGCGGGCCGCTTATTCTAAATCATTCCGAACTTGCTCGTAGCCCTGTTTCTTGCAATTGCAACTAATGAACTAATATTGCTGCTAATAGTGTTTAAGAGATAAATGCAAATTTGCAGGCCGTTGCAGGCACATATTATAATTTTTCATATATGGTATACTTACCATATATGGTCTTCCTGATGATCGGTTAGTTCCCTACCCTATAATTAGGTGTTATGACGCATTATACACGCATAAATCTATATGTAATTGAACTTATTGACGACATCATTCTTATTGGATAAAAAAGACTATGGGTCTTCCTATTATAATAATCAAATCAAATGCTTTTATTTGTGTACACAGGTGAAATAGCAGATGGTTAATTAAACAATAGCGTCTCTGTGTCCTGCCACGGAGTGGCATACAAATATTTATCATAAATCCTATTTTATTACACTTTCTAACAGAATTATAACTATTTCCATAAATAATCTACTTATCCTTAAAATGAATTACCACATTACATTATTTATCACATTATTATTATAAATAATTCTGTTTCACAGAATAATCACTGCCTACATTATTATTATCACGCAAAAGAGTTTCAGAGTAAAACTTTTAAAATTATTTAATTCAACCCAGGTTCAATAAAAACTTTTTACTTTACATAAAATAAAACCTATTTGGTATCTTATTAAATAAGACATTAAGAAACAGAAAAAAGACAACAAATTTGACAAATAAGTTTTACATCTCAAACAAAATAATTATGCCTTCAAAATTTTAGTTTTACAATAATATTTTGAAGAAGATCTAAATTATGTGTTATGTAACTTTCTTTTGCTAATTTACCTCCAAGAGATTTAGTAATTTGTCCGGTAAGCTGTCCAGTACATAATATACTAAAGATTCTATACTAGGTACGCTAGAAATACCTTTATCTATCGCAAGGTGTATACCACGACGAAAGCTAGGTAAATACATACAGTGCTTTGCTTACTTGGGCTGTTGTGGTGTGAAAGAGACATGATCATCCACACTGAGGAACAGAAATGTCAGCGAAACTTCAAACCTTGTGATAGTAACAGACTGTCTGATAAAGGTGCATCAACACCGCAGGTACTTTTTGTGGAGCAACAGAATGCGACACGATAACATTAGGTAACATTTTTCAACTGTACACATCAAACTGCATTCTTCTCATGAACTATTCAGATTTAGACTGTAAACCAAAATGAACACTGTAACCATGTTTTTTTAAAAAGTGTCTTATGGAGTTTTTTGCCGGTTCTTCTCCATAAGACCCATTTTTTGGAACCGTGCAACTAGTTTTGACTTTTCAAAAGTGCCGTAATGGTCTAATTGAAATAAAATGTTTCGACTTTTACTTTGAACTTTCACGGCATATAGCTACTAACAACAAATAACTTTTTGTTATCGGATGTTGCCCACTAACAACTGGAAATGTTGCTCCATAAAAAGTAACTGCGGTGTGGATGCATGGTGTGAATCTGGTTGAATTATTCTCACATAGGTTACAACACTCACAAGTGTGGCTACGGTGAGAGAATCGCCATTCGCCTTAGAGTGAACTCCTGAAATCTGTGACAGTTAGGTACCTACGAGATTGAAAAATGGAATTCAGTGTAATCTTTAATCAAGTTTCATTTTTACCCATATGAAACGCTAGCAAACTGTGAGAGTACAATAGTAGAGCTCTCATTAACCCGCCGGGGTTTATAGGATTTTATATGTACTTACCTATATAGTGAATCGTCAGAATTACAACTTTATTTGATTTAACAAATTTATAAGTATTAGCAGGTATAATATATAGATATGGTGAGAAGAACATTCAATAATATATAGGTTTCCGATAGCAAGTAAGATCATTATGAAATAAAAAGTGTAATTTGCCAACGGTTAACATCCTGCACTAAATTCTTCATTCGACATTTATTTTTTTTTATTTTTTTCAGTTTTTGTTTTTGTTATCAATCTTCCCAAAAATGGATACTGCATGTCTAAGAATTAAATTCACACCTCTCTTACAACAAAATAATAAAGACGATTCCAAGTGTTGCCTAGAAATTGTGCCTGAAGTATCATGCATACAAAACCTAGATAAACTCACATGGAGACAAGAAACTAATTTTATAGAATATACTATACCTATGACGTACAAAGTAATACTCAAGAAGCGACAAGCTTTACAAGATTCAAGTGATGATGTGGTCAGAACATATCACTCATGTGTTGACTTGTTACTCTCGTCTTCAAAATCAACACTAAACCTCGGATCTGGTGATATCTCGAAGATTATAAGCGATACGTTTATATTTCATCAAAGTACAGATCATAATGTAACCAAAGAAAATTTGATAGATTCTCTAACGGTGTGTGACAAAACTTCTGACATAATCCGTAACTATCCTGTATCTCGCAAAACAACAAGTACTTTATTGCAAGTATACGATAGTGAATTAATGGAACCCAAAGAAAACATCAAGGATGATAAAGGTATTCATATTATAAACAATTGGCAACAATACATTATGATCGCATAAGGTAACACTGTATTTTTACTCATTATTTTTCAGTGAATATAAAAACAAACGTACCACTGAATATTAAGAGCGTCATTTTAGATAAGACATCATTGAATAAAATAACAAGTACTGACAACCTATATCCTGTATTCAGCGAAACTATGCAATGCAGACACGCACTTATAAATACGGTACCGCCAAAAAATCCAACTAAACCTGATTCAACACGAAAGCTAAGTTTGTCTCCGATATGTTCAGTTAGTACTCAAGAATCTCCGTTTGTGAATAAAATTCTAGCGTCAAAAGCTGTAACTTGCAAAATATATGATTCTCAGAAAGATTTAGTACCCCTGGGAAGTATTAGCACACCGAGTAACTTGTCCAACGACAATCAAACCTACAATGCACTGTCTATTGACATATCAGGACAAAGCTCACCAAAAAGATTAAGGATCAAGTGTAGAACTCCACCAGAATTAAGAGTTGCTGAGTACGTACGATATATGGAAAAGGAAATTTTACCCGTGAAATTGATGCTCAACGAAATATTAAGTAAATGCTCAGCACTTGGTTTAACGTTTAGCAAAACGTCTTCAAAACAAACCTTAATGTTCAAAACTGTGTCTGCGTATAGTTGTAGTCCAGATACATCAAAATCTGAAGAAATTATAAAATCAAATCGTGTTGTTTATTCAATTGTGTTTGATGGATAAAATTTAATTTGTAATAAAAGTTATTTATTCCCGCAAATCTTGTTTCTTTTTCAGTAGATAATTATTTTGCTGACTAGCTAAATTATAAAATGAATTGGCCTTTTTTAGTAATCGCCAATATGAATAACCAACAAGCAGTAGTGGAGCAAATTATTCAAAATTTAGCATTTGAGGTAGAAGCTGTTCCAAAAAACACAATTAGAACCACAAGTTTTTCTCAAAGTAAGCCACTGAATGTGAAAATAAGGGTTAGAAAAAAAGACGAAACGCATACTCTTCATGAAATTTCATCTCCCTCTGATGAGACAACAAGAGTGCCGGAAAAGATTCGACTTGTAAGCAGTGACCAGACTATTATGACATTCGATGTATTCATGGAAGCAGAATTTGAAAAGCAACCTTCACAGAAACCTCGTAAACACATTTTTGATATTCTAAAACCAGGTAAGCATAAACCCGCATTTTATATAATGAAGAATTTTATCAGTTATATCTTTGTAATCATACAAATAATAATAAATAATTAACGTGTTTAATTAATTGTGAGACTGTTTCCTGTCACCTACAATATGGGTCTTTTCAAGGCCAGAGTGAATAGGCATTTTGTGGTCAGGCGCAAACCCATCCATGATAAAAAATAAATAAAGAAATCACGGCATACAAAGAAGATTGAAGACTACTATATCGTACTTCATACGACTACCTGCCGGACGCCGAACGCTATATGTTTCTATCTAGCTGGCCCCCCATAAGCTACAGACTACATAGACAACAACGAAACCGGTATAGGCTGACAGCTTGTTGAATCTACCTGTCCGAAACAACAATAATATTCAATGTACAGAGGCCAGCACATCAAGATACCACGATTGGTCAAATTTCTTTGACTGATTTTGAACTTTAAAACAAGACAATAAGGTTCATTTTCAATTGGGAAAATTTGACAGTTTTGGATAGGTTGACCTGCTGGCGTCTGTACCTCCTCCAGACAGGTATGGCGTTTAATTTTGGTTTCCGGCCAGCAGGCCCCTCCGTTATTCGATTACTTTGAGAATTGAAAAAATATTGGAGATACTCCTTCCAATGTGCCTTTCGCATAATTTATTTTCGCATTCAATAAGCTATCAGCCTACACCGGTTTCGTTGCTGTAGCGTATGGGGGGGCAGCTAGATAGAAACATCCGGACACCATTTTTAAAAAACCTTGGGTAGCGGGCGGGTAAAACACACTTAAAACTAGAAAAATCTAGAACAGACATCAATATTAACAAGAAATGTCGTTAATATAATGTTGTAAACCCTCAGATATAAGCAATCAAAATTCTAAAGGTAAGGTAAAAGTACCTATGATACCTTTCACATCAAAACGATTAAATTTTGTTTTTATTAATTATGTACACAATTAATTTTGAGCAATCTCGCTTTACTCCCAAGATGATTTAATTATAAGTAAGATGCATCGATTGGAAATGACAGCTTGACCTGATGAGCTGTGGATTGTACGATGCAATCGAGACTGTCTCCTTTTGTTTTTGTGGCGGCATCTAGACTAGAAAGGCTTTCATAAGAATTAAACTCAATTTACATTTTTCTGCGACCTAGTCTTGATTTTAACAGTAGGTACCTGCAACTTTAATACCGTTTTTCTTGGAAACCCGACATTACTAAATAATTATTTTTTTATGTTTATAAATATTAATATCATATATCGAAATAGGTTTTAAAAAAATGGCGTACGCCACAGTAGGTCAAAATCTTCAAACCTCTTTCTTCATCATTGGTTTTAACAATTTTTTTACTTAAAAAGATACTTCTTCCTTTCTAATACCATAGGTATGTTCGAACCATAAATCTACAAATTTACAAATTGCAAAGTAGGATAGGAGTATACTGTTCTTTATTTCAGGTATATGTTTAGGGGATACCAATGATGATGATTATTCTTACGTGCCTAGTTCATCGTATAGCGCTAACATAACAGAACCAAGTGTGACAACCAGATCAGATGGCATACTAAAACAAAACTTTACACTTTCAAAAAATTTGTACCAAGATTACACTGTCTCAACACAGCATGGAGGACAAAAATGGATTTTTGGTAAATGCAAACCAGGTCTGTATTTAAATATAAGAATTCATTTGATTTGTTCCCAATAAATGTACAGGGATTTACGAGAGACAATTTAAGATTAGAGAGACCTACCTATTCAATGCCAAAAGTAAAGTAGAATAGAATAGAATAAACTATAGGCTGACTTTAATTTTAAATGTAATTTTTATATAAAATAAATGGCAATTTTAAACAATTTGTGCTATGTTTGAGTTGTACACTACAATAAGAAACAACATTCTGGAATTCATAAAACTAAGGGTACAATGGCTGTCTTATCGCTATTGTAGAGCTTATAGTAGAGCCCGTATACACATACTAGATTTGAGCATAAAATAGTAAGAGATACCTACTACATAAACGTATGATTAAGCGACTAGCGAAGCGATTCGTGTTGAGAACATCTCTCCATGGGTTTGCTGTGTTTTGACAAAGCATGATTATATGCCTATAATTGAAATAAGCCAAATCTTTATTAATGCCTTACAGGGGGATGTTTGGACCCACCTTTTAGTGAAGACAAATATTCCTATAAGCCCAGTACAAAAGCAAGCTATGAACAATTTTTACCAGAATCAAATATTCTGGTAAAAGAAAAACTACCTGATGAAGGCATTGAATGTGAGGCAAAAGGTAGTAAACGACCTAGTAAAATAAATGATGGTGATGTCAAAAGTAATGGAAGACATAGTTCAATATTTGATAGTGGTTTATTTAAAAAGAAAAGAAAATCTAGTGACAAATCAACAAATACAAAATTAGTCGATAATAAACAAGACGAAAATGATTCTATTTTAAGAATTTATCCAGTAGAAACTGCGAATTCATTAAGCACACATTCAAATTCCATCATAACATATCCCCCTAAATTATCAAGTGATTTGGGAGTCAATGAAGATAAATCCGTTAAGAGTAGTAAAGGATCAAGTGAAGATAAGTCGAGAAAGTCGTTCAATGACCATTCAGAACCTTGCTTTATACCTCCAAAAGGAGTCAACCGAATAAAGGAAAACGACACGATCTATCAAAAAGTTAATCCAAAACATCGTTCATCTAATGATTCGGATCCAGGAAATACAACTAAAGATTCAATTAAAATGCCTATTCCTATTCCAATTCCTATTCCATTGGTTACTAATCAACGTAATTCCGAAGGCACAGCTGAATCATGCGATAATACTAATACAAACAAAGAATTTAAAATAATAGCAGATAAAGACTTACAAGATAGTATATACCATAAAGAAGCTAAAACACCAGAGCAAAAGGTGTGGGCAGAACTATCCTCTGAAGATATTGGTGTGAATCTAATAGATTCTACAGAAAAGATAACTTCTGACTCTATTAATATTGATTCATATAAACAGCATCCCGCCATATTTGATAGTATCAACTTAGAAATTGACGAAAAGACCTCAAGGGAAGCTATTTTGCAGCCAGATAAAGCTGTAAGCAATAAAAATGAAAAAACCGAAAATCCCGAGGAAAAAAATAAGGCAAAACTTCCAATACTCCCCATTCCAATTCCTATCAATTTAGATTCTCACAAGCCCGACCATTCCGACATTGCAGTCACGAATATAATAAATAAAGAAAAAGAACCAAGTCATATAAAAATTAAATCTGAGGAATCATATGAAAACATAATAATACCTCAAAGCATAGAAAACAAAGAAGGTTCTATAGATGTAAACCAAGATATTGTTACCGAGAAATTATCGGAAAATATCGAAAGTGAATCTACTCCAACTGTATTACCTCCTAGTTTGAACGATTCAAAACTAGGTATCGCAGACCAAGATTCAATTCCAAATAAAAAAAATCTACAAATTGATTCTGGTCTACAAAGACAAGAAAATGATCCTATACAGAGTGACAAATTTTCAACCAAAGAACCAGCCAAGGAAGAGGATATAACAAAACTTGAGTCCAATGGACAAAATTTATATGAAAAATCTGAAGAACTTACGAACCAAATTAAAGGAAAATATGAGGATGATGAAACCACGTTTGTTGACGCATCTCCAAAAGACTATTTAGAACATAGATCAGATGGACATATGATACCAGATACAAATACTAATGAAATCAAGGATAGCCAAAATAAAATTCAAAGGGGAAGTTTTCAAAACAAAAGACCTGCATTAAATGCTAGTATGACATCAGTAGCCTCTATTGGAACTGATACAAAAAAAAATATTAGTGCTAACAAACTTAGTAACGAAGAGGAACAAATCAATGCAGATATTAGTCACAATGTGCCAGAAAACAATTCATATAACTTAAATAATAACAATTCACCAATAAACAGTGACAAAGAAAATATTACTGAGACCACAAAACTACAAAAAAATATTCAGTCAACACAAGATACTATTCATTCAAGTTATGACGATAATGATTTTGATTCTAAGGATGGTCTAAAACATCCAATCAATGCAAGTTTTATAACAGCTCCGGTAATTATTGATAAAATTGAACAGATCCCACATTTTGGACCTCTCAAAGAAGTTTACAGTGAAACAAATTTGTTGAGTGAACCAAAAATTACTGATCATAACGTTGGTAAAGCCGGTGATAAAAGTAAATCACAATCACCTTCAAAATTTCAAAAGTACGATGATGATAACATAATACAGTCAAGTCATGAGTTGATTGGAGTTAAATCAGTTATATACGATACAGACGATTATCTTCCTTCGTCATCTTCTGCAAATAATACGGAAAAAAACTCTTCGTTTGATAAAGAAGAAAGAAAGAAAGAAACACAAGCGTTACGTCCTTCAAATGCTGTTAAAGGAAAAGCATATATTATTTCAACTTCATCTAAAACATCCGCTGAAGTTAAAGGTTCAATTGATGATGATTTAAGAAATAAACGTTTAAAAAATAAAACCAGAAGTACATCGTCAGTAATATCACATATTACATCTACTAATACTGTAAAAAGTGCAATGAAAAAAGAAACTATTTCTGTAGAATTGGGATTTCAAAGTTACCTAAATGACAAAAACGAGAGGATACTCAAAACTTTTGACGGGTCCAATGAACCAGAAACACGATTTCCAAATGATTCGGTAACAGTTATCAAATCCCAAATAAGGATATCTTCCAACGAAATAAGGATACCCATAGATTCTGATCATGACATGTCCATACAAATCAAGAAACCGACCGGCAATCAACGTGTCTCCATAAGCGAGTCTGGATTCGCGAATATGCTTGACAATAGTAGAAAAATAAAACAAAAGTCATCCATTCAAACTAATGGTAAGCGATATTTTTTTCTTGATCACAGACACGACTGCTGTCATTAAACCGAACCTTTAACCATATTATTATTGGTATCTACAAATTGGCTAATCTTCTTCTATCACGTTGGCCTGTACTTTATTATTTCGTATGACATGTCAACGCGACAGAAGCTACTATGTAGCTGACACAGGGCGTATAAATCGTTCATAGCGTAATAAAAAAAAGATTAGGCGTACTGACTATGCATAATATTTTTTTCGTCTCGTATCTCATGCCGAAACTATGCCTAGAGACGAGAAAATGGGACACTGGAAGAGCATTTATATCGTCATATAAATGCTTGGTCTTTTGCACAGTATGTATCAATCCCATTATGTAACAGAACTCTTCTGTAAGTTGAATGAGGCTATAGTGGATAATGTAACCTCCTCAGGTTTCTATGTCTAAGGAGTCTCACGACCAGATCAGTTATTTAGCAAGCAAGGCTTTAAGCAAAAAGAAAATGAGGCTCTCTTTACCCATGAATAACATCAAAAATCTCTGAGTTAGCGTTACATTTTGTATGTAAATCAAAACATTAAATTATTATAATTTAATAATTAACCTATAAATCCTCTTTAACTTTTGTTCCATTCAGGTCACGAAATAAGTAGTTCAGAAGCAAAAGGGTGTGATGAAATCGTTGAGGGTGGTGTAATGGATGATAATGTTTTAGATCTATATGAACACGAACTAGTTCCATTGCAATTAATTATAAAGAGTTTGAGAGATGAGATAGACGTTTTAGCAGCACAACAAATGTTATACAGAGATAAAATATGTTGTCAGAAGAAGACCAAACTTCCTCGACTTGTACACTCGAATAAGAAATGTTTTGGATGTCTCAAGAAATAATTTAGAACTATGTATGGAAATCATCAAGTCTGTAAATGTCGCTGAAGTTTATGACTTCTGTAAAAGAGTAAAGTTAGTGAATACGTAAGAAAGAAGGTAGTTTTCAATTAAATCCTTTTAACTTTTTGAGCGCTTTTCTTTATCTATAATGTACCAAATATTTATAACAAAGAAAGCTGTTTCTTTTTATTTATTTATTGTAAGGAAGATTTACAGACAAATAATAGAAGTAATTTAAAAAAATACAAAAAGTCCTGTACTCCTGTGCCAATTACAAATCTTCACCAATAAAAATATATTCTTGTACTAGTAGTAGTTCTCTTCTCTTTAAAAGTATTCCAAGTAAACCAAAAATGGAAAGAACCACTGCGAAAACCATAGATGATTTTCATATAATGATTCATATACTGGTGAAAAGGGGAGAGAAAGACTAAGCTGCGCATAGTAATAAAGACGATGAAACAGCATAGGCCAGTATAATTTTTGAATATGAAGTATGAAATTTATTTTCCGTCGCTGTTCTAATATCATTTTAATAATTCCTATTCATATAAATCGTATGTGTAATTATAATAACGTCTATCATGAAGCTGTAAAGATATTTGTGCAAAATAATTTGTCAAAGCCTTTTTTGAGTGACATCACAACTGAGTAAATCGCTGCAAAATGCCGTCTTACTTAGTTGGGTTATAATTATATTCACGATGATGATCTTGCATAAATTATTAACATGATTTACAATCTGTTGTCTACAATTATCTTTGCATAATAAAAAAGACAAACAGATAAAAAAGCTCGTCTCATCAAAAAGGTACACCTCACAACTGCTATCACTTATTGGTAATAGTAATATGTTCCGTGTTATAGGTACAGATAATGTTATTCGACATAATCATTATCTCTAGCTTATAATGCTGAATAGTCATAGTCATAAATGGCAAGTACCTACCTATAAATTTTTTAGCGATTATTTAATAAAATATAGATAACTACCTGTTTCCCGCAGTTTCACTCGCATCCCAAAAGATGTCTAAGCTCTGTACCAAATTTCATCAAAATCGGTTCAGTGGTTTAGGCGTTAAAGCGTATCAGACAGACAGAGTACTTTCGCCTAATATTATACGCTTCAGTTGTATTTATAATAATTGTAGGGGCAAACTGAAGAGACATGTTATGGTGACAATATTCAGACTTCGCTCTGGGCACATTCCCCTGAACAAATTCAAACACCTCATGAGAAAGACGGACTCCCCCAAACTGTTCATCGTGCGGAGTACCGGAGGATGTATATCACTGGGGTTATAAGTTCAGTCATATCTATTTCACTCATGGTTACGGTTACTCATAGCCGATCAATCATAATGTAGCACGCACACAGAAGTCTTAAATCTAGACCAAAATTACGGACACCGAAAAAATATTGTTAGGTACTGAGTTCAGACAGTTTTTTTTGTATGTGGAATAGTCCCACCACGAATTGAGGCGTATAATGAAATCCATGTTAATTTATCCCTACCTATCCCTACTAATCCCTACTTAATATTATAAAGGAGAAAGTACCATTTGTCTCACTCTTTGGGTTGCGGGAGAGACCGAGTGAAATGAATAGTTCAGTAGTTATATTTGCTATGCATTAAACGGGAATACTGAGAAGTACGACTTTGAAATTTTAATCCGCACACTTTTTATTGAAATGTAGAATTGATGCGTGGATTCAGACTCTGGGTATGCAAGGTTGCTAGGCTATCAATGTTGTAGCCACATGCCACGATTCCTGATAAAAAAAAACGGTATTCTGAACATAATAATTAAGATGAAGGAGATCAATATAAAATTCATCTGATTCGAAAATTTGAATCAATATTCAGTGGGAACGAAGTTAATAATTAATGATGTATCCTCGTATTTTACACTGCCAAAGAAAGTATCGAATGTATATTTTTTTTTGCTATACCATCTGATGGTAAGCGCTTACACGAACACCAGGGTTATCACTTGCACGTTGCCGACCCTGTAAACCGAATGAAGAATAGTTGGGTTGGCAGTATAAGGGTCAAAGTCCCTCCCACTGCCACTAACACAATGTTTCATCGCGGAGCACTCTATGCTTTCCTTTGCTTTCATCAATGTCGAGTCTATGTATATGTATAATACTATATAAAACGATATAAAAGCAAAATTTACATTACTGATTAATCACGAAATAACAAAAAAATATACAGCTTACAAACTTGAAAATTGACATGTATCTAGGTTGTTTATAAAGTGGTAAACATCCTTTCAGAAAATAATATATTTTTAAGGCAACTCTCGTATTAAATTTATCTATTTCGGTATACACCAACATCAAAGATACTTCTATCAGTCATCTTTTTTCTTTTTTAGCCCAACATAGCGGAAGTGATTCTTATTTGATAACCTCTGAATCAGGAGTATCATAAACCCATCAGAGGTCATGAACTTGTATAACATATGCTGATAAACCCCTTTTGAACTTGAACTGGTTGGCATGAGTTGGTTTTTAGCGGGTAGTGTGGGTATATATACTGCATTAGCAAATATTTGGCGCCAAGCGATAGTGTACTAAACTACTAACATTATTGTACGGTGAAATTGCATGGGAAATTAGACTTTACTTACTGAAATTTTAGAGTGATTTATTCGAGCAAGTGGTCTTTATGCTGTTGGCGCCCAAACCCGATAACGACGCTGATATAATGTAATGAATATCGCTACAATGAAGAGTTAAAAGAGGAATTGAAATACAATGATAAGCGATACGAATTGGTGATCACAGTTTGCTGTTTTAACCAAAAATAACGATACTATTCTGCCTTTACCCTACCGTCGATAGGTATAAATTAAGGGGGAACAGAGTTACCTTACCTTACCTTCAGCGGACAGAATTGAATCATCATCAACTCATTACTGTCCCACTGCTGGCCACGCCTATAGGGTCTTCTCTCAGATTGAAAGGAGACCCTTTATAGTCCACCACGCTCGGGCTGGACTAGTGCGGGTTGGTACACTTCACATACCTACGAGAAAAATCTCTGAGGTTTCCTCACGAGGTTTTCCTTCACCGTTTAAGCGACTGAAAATTAATTACTTACATGAATTCGAAAAGTCAGACGTGAAATATTCAATGTAGAGAGAGTATTGAATATTAAAGAATAATATAAAAGAAGACTGTCTCATTAGTCTAGAGGTCATAAGCGCGACTGCTACAAGTCCCAGATGGAACAGTGTTAGTGGATTTTACTATGAAATTTTTAGTAGCAGCTCAGGTATAATTACGTGGGACCTAAACCTACCTGCGACCTGTAAGTGTCCATAAATAAACCTCTATGTTGTACCTAACCTATCGGGGAATACAGTCGAGATGGTATATATAAAAGAAAGTTTGGAAAATAATTATAATAAATAATAATAATAATATATTATTGGACAACTTTACACAGCACCATCTAGTCCCAAACTAAGCAGAGCTTGTACTATGGGTACTAGATAATGGATATATAATACTTATATACTTTTTTTTGGAAATACATAAATAATGTTTGCTTTATCAACAACCAACTGTCATCATCAGCCCATTAACTTAGAGGGATCAAGTCAGATGCTGGCCTTGTTCAGGATTGGAGATACCGAGAAAATTTCACAGCCACGCAGTTGTAATCACGATGTTTTCCGACACCGAACAATATTTTTTTAATACCGCACCTAGCGATTATGCGACTCGTATAAATAATTTATTCATCTATATTATATTTACGATTCTACATATTTCATCAACGTGATCGTGGATTGAGTAAATCAAAAGTTCCTATAACTATTGGAAGGGAGTAAGTTACATCATAGAACCTTCACAAGGCTGCTACTGGATTCGTGGCTTCACCTTGACCTTTCTAATGTAGTTAATGAAAACGAAGTCCAAGGCAATTTCTAAACATCTCATATCAAATTATATAAACAATGAATTCATATCGTATTCATATCGAATTGTCTACGAATGCAATAAAATGGCAACAGCGTAAAAAACTACTACATTAGTCTACTGGTCGAAAGTGCGGCTGCTGAGCGTAAAGGCATAATAATAATAATAATAAATCCTTTATTCTCAGGCTACTATGGCCCATAAATACATACCTTAAAGACCAACATATATAATAATATTACAAAAAGTGTTAGTACAATAGAAACTTAGCCTATGTTAGTAAACACTAGTAGTCGATTCCTATGTTAAGCAGTGTCATTGGATTTTTTGACGAACTCAGGTTTCGTTTTTCAGGGAGTTTCTGTCATCTTTCATTTCTGTTCATCGCAAATAAATTTCGTGTAAATTATCATTAATACTTATTTTTATGTGACTTTTTTTTAGATATATTGGAGTTGTTACCTATAACTCTTAATAATAATAATAATAATACTTTATTGTTCAAAAGATATTCTTTACAAAGGTAGGTCACTAGCCTCCACATTAGGATTCCCTGTGTCGTGGAGACTAGTCTCTTTCATCACAATAACATTAACATTGTCTTAAAAATAAATTTTGACCGTAAAATATATCTTAGAAGTCCTACAACAACGAATCCTCCTTGGTTTAACCTCTCCTTTTTGCCACCAATAAGTAGGTATTAATGAGAACAGTTAGCCATTATTTCCAGCGTCGCACTTAGAAGTTAACTCAATTTTCATTAGATATTTTATTAACAAGAAAGTAAATTATATAAGAATGACATTCATAGCTGTCAAAGACAACGCTAACGTATTTTGACTACACTTTATTTTATCGATACTTCTTCAGTTTTTGTCTCACTCTCTCACTTGGTAAAAGAAAATAATTTTAATTAATCTTATCCGCTAATTCAAGAAAACTAAATTAAATTTACGTACAAAAAGGTTGATATAGGTACTATTTACTGACAGAAGAAACTTAATTAAATATGTAGGTATGTTTGTTTTAATCGAAAGCCAGTGTAGTTAAGTGTCGTGCACAAAAATAATCCACTCAAATAATTTGTAACGTGTGGGCCGCAACGCGTATCATAATAAATTCTTGATAAACACACTAGCATATAAATCGCATACTACTAATTACCGCGTATCACTCGATTAAATCGGACGGGTTTAACACTGAGCATTGACTTGTATTACTTAACTAGAATATCTTACCGGGTGTTTTAGTTCAACAATACAGTTTCATCTTCAGTGCTCAGTCGCGGTACGACGATGAAAAACATTGCTTGTTGATATTGGTACCAGTGTACGGTGGTGAAGTTTGAATTGTTCGACATGGATACTAAAATAAATACAGTGGCCGAGGCTGTGGATAATCAGGAGAATAATGCTGCTGATTTGGATCAAGCTCTTGCAGTAGCAGGTACTTACTTACTGTTCATTACTGTACATATAATAATTGTATCTTTACTTTTGCGTATTTATTGGACATTCGACTGATCACGCACGGTATTATTTTAAGAATAGGTACAATAGTAATTAGGTACTCATTAACATAAATGTAGCGCTATACGTAGTTGACTTAATTTAAGAATACGCAACCCAAAGCTAGGTTAATTATTGTTATTTTTTTAACCTAGATACAAAATTATTAGTAATCCATTACAAGACAAAAGGGGTTTTAACGTTTCTGGTACTTCTCTTACTTCGCTGACTCTATCCATGTATTAAATAATAGTTATTGTAGTTTTTGCTTAACTTGAGATTCTATATTTACAAAAAGGCCCATCTCTACAATACTGGAATAAACACTGTAAGTAAATTATTTTTAACTTATGTACTTAATATTTTTTATTTACAAACTATTGTTGGCCCTTTCCTATAAAAAAATGAATAAGAATAAAATTCGGAATACCTATAGTTATATATTTTTTATTGTGTAGGTACATCAACGCGTAGATTAGATATTATCGGAATAGCCCACGACAATACCATATTCAATTTAGGCTGCTTGTTGATAATTATATTATTTTACAAATTTTTTATAGGTCAGTCCATAGCCAATACAAAAGCTTTGCAGGGTTAAGTTCAACAGCAGATAATTATTATACGTGTATTAAAAAAGGTGAGTGCAACTAATTGTTAGGAAATCCAAAAACCCGATCAGCGGAGATTGTTGACCTTATCTCATAAAAAGAAAAAAATCTTGCTCAAAACAGGAATAGTTGTTTGTTTATTTATACATTAATGCACACTGATTGTTTTGTATATAAAATGAACAGGCATTCCGTACCAGTCAACCTTCGGGCTATAAAGACATAATTTTAGGGGATTGTGGTTAATTTAAAACTACGCTGATCAATTGATCAGCAAGATTAAGCTGCGCTAACCACGGTCAGACTGTGGATGGACGACTTTTCGAGTCCCCTCCATGTCTCGGAGAGCACGTAATGCCGTCGGTGTGGTTGTCAAACGAACCTATGACAATCTTTAGTGGTAGTTAGAACCCCAAAAAGCCCGACAACCGATAACCTCAGCCTCAGGAGATCGGTATTACCCTGAAATTGGGTTGTAGTTTTAACAGCTTCGTTTAAAATACTGATATTCAGCCGCATCTGGTTAGACTGGAAGCCGACTCCAATATAGTTGAGAAAAGGCTCCGAGGATGAAGGTTTTACGACATCATTTGTCTAATTACTTATGGACATGGTAAAGAGATATTGTGCAAAACAGTTACAGCAACTACTACTATGTAGTTCCACTGAGTAGTTGCTGTAACTGTTTTGCACACTGGCGACATCTGCAGTAGATATCGACGGCGAAGTGCCAATACCTCTTAACTAAACTAGACCAAAATTTACACAAAGTGAAATAAAAGTGTAATTTCAAATATAGTCGCGTTTTAAGTAGAAAGGAGTTGTTTTTAAAAATACAAATAAGTGGCTTCATCAAAACACTCGGAAATCGACCTTAAAGTCATAGTGTAGAAAGCTAAATTAATCTCAAAAACCTTAAGATAGGAGGTATTGGCACTTCGCCGTCGATGTCATTTTGCATACTGGCATCATTTTGACAAGGGTCTATCTTGGGACGCAGACATTCATATGTTTATCATAAGGCACACTTTCCGTATTTAACATTCCTATCGAATCACTGCTACAGCATAGTTTGTCGCTATAATTGCTGTTATCATAATGATTATCTACTTAGAAATCCAAAATTGGCATATTGTTTTACTTATAATACTTTAACATTAATTGTCATAGCGTCGATAATTATCGAGTTGGTAACTAATTACGATTACTTAGGTATTTTTTTCATGTGCCACCAAAGCCGTACCTTGTTACGATTAGGACGTATTCAATTGTGTTGATTATGTTAGATAAAATTGTACTTAAAGCCACACCAAGACCAAAAGTATTGTTGTTCTAGATTTATGGTACAGACGCCAGCAGGTCAAGCTATCCGAAACTGTCAAATTTTCCCAATTGAATATGAACATTTTGGTTTTGTGTTAGAGTTTAAAATTAATCAAAGAAATTTGACAGATTATGGTAACTTGATGTGCTGGCCTCTGTACATACATAAGTACTTTAAATTATACTGAAGAGAACTAGAAATAGTATTAAATAAAATCTAATAGGTTCACAAACAACTAAATTAATCCCTACTCTAATATTATAAATGCTAAATTAACTCTGTCTGTTACGCTTTCACATCTAAACCGCCGAACCGATTTTGATGAAATTTGGCACTGAGGTAGATTAGACTTTAGAGAAGGACATAGCTACCTTTTGTCTCAAAAAATCCTTTGGGATGCGAGTGAAATCGTGTTCATCAGTTAGTAAACAAAAAAGTTATCGTTAAAATCTATGCTTCTGAAAAAAAACATATTAATGAACCAAAGATAATAAACTAGCCATTGGGCATCCAAGAAGGCTTTGTTATTTAAAATAATAATCCTGTATGTTTATAAAAATTGGTAGCAGTATATTATGATAAGATAAAAATATACCTACCTACTATTAAACGTAATGCTTCCATAAATCGCTTGTTATGCCAACATTGAAGAGCAAAATTTTAGGCAAACAAACATAAAGTGACGTTG
Organism: Acronicta alni; assembly: GCA_964056405.1. Classification (NCBI taxonomy): domain Eukaryota; kingdom Metazoa; phylum Arthropoda; class Insecta; order Lepidoptera; family Noctuidae; genus Acronicta; species Acronicta alni. Next base: position 4,983,179 of record OZ043919.1, on the reverse strand, counting down.
TTGATATGAGGGCACCGTTCCCCATGAACGCTTATCAAAAAGAAACATTGATAATGATGGCGAAGTTACCAATTAAAACAAAGCGTTTCGCATTTTTATCATTATACTTTTTTGTAGATGCCAACAAACATCGATATTTTTTATTAGGCCATCTAAGAAACCAATTTAGGGCCTTGTTGCTTGCTTGATATGAACTTTTAAAACTAGTTACTCCCCTGGAATATGCACGTCAAAAGTGAAATTAATATATATTTTTTTTGTTGTAAGATGACAAACAAGCATACGGGCCAGAGGGTCTACTCCTATCTCCGTCAACGAAGTTACGAGCCGTTCGAAAGTTCTCCGAAACTTCGGAGTCCGATAAAACAAGAAAACATATCGAGAGTAGGGACTACTGTCAAATTGTATTGTCATTCATTCTTAGTTCGGGCCCCGAACGAATCTTCCCTCGTAGGTGATACGGAGTAGGAAGCGCCCGTAACGAAGTTCGAAACTACGGACTTCGTGCTTAGGGAGTAGACGCCAGCGAGACCTCTGGTGGTACCTATCACTCGTGCGTTATCATCTTAGGATCTCTGTTGTTAAGTCTCATACCAGCCCAGTAATTTCCAATTTCCATCAAAGCGGAACACATTTTTTTATACTACTTAGGTGGGAAACAAGCATACGGCCCATGGTAAGCGGTTACCGTAGCCTATAGACGCTTGTAACACCTGGAGTATCACTTGCGCGTTGCCGTTGTCCTGTAAAACGAAAGAGGAATAGTTGTCCCCCCACTGCCAACGTTTCCTCGAAGAGCACTGGCAGCCTTGCTCACTTGTGTTGTGTTTTTTATGGTGAGCAAGGTTGCCAGTGCTCCTCGTGAAAACGTTGTGTTGGCAGTGCGGGGACTTTGATCCTTAGACTGCCAACCCAACTATTCCTCTTACGTTTTACAGGGTTGGCAACGCGCAAGTGACACCCCTGGTGTTGCAAGCATCTATAGGTAAGCCGTATGCTTGTTTGCCACCTTAGAAGTCTAAAAAAAGTCAATTATTATTTAGTTCAATACTATGTATCTATGTTGGTAACAGATATATTAACCGAATAGAGGGAATACCAAAGCACTCTATATTTTTTTATGCTATCGTCTACTTATCCCCAGCCAGAATATTACCCAGAAGTTTGTAAAAAAATCACGTTCTACCTCTCGCAAATTCTCATAATCTCGGTTTTTATTGAAAATTATCTCAAACGAAATTGATTGCCCTGGTGTTTTATATAAACCCCTAATTCCCTACATATAAGTTCGGTATAATCCTCCTATACCGAACTCCTCTCCTATAAAAAGCAGTGATAGCCTAGTGGTATGACCATTGGACTGCCAAGTCGAAGGTCTCGAGTTCAAACCCAAGGCACGCACCTCTGACTTTTCGAATTCATGTGCGTATTAATAATTAATTATCACTCGCTTAAACGGTGAAGGAAAACATCGTGAGGAAACCTGCATACTTTAGAGATTTATCTTGACGGTTTATGAAGTCTGCCAACCCGCACTAGGCTAGCGTGGTGGACTATAGCCTAATCCCTCTCAATATGAGAGGCGACCCGTGCCCAGCAGTGGGATGGGTTGATGATGAATGAAAAAATCCTCGATCAATTCCTCTTTATTTTTCAAACTACAGCAGAATTCATGTAAATTTTCACTTGACCCGTTTGCAATAAACAACTGCATGTGATAAGGATGCTAAAACAAGTTTTGCAATAGTTAAGTAACTAATTATGTTCGTCGTAACTGTCTGCTATCGAGTGTTTTAGAACGTCGGTTAATAATTTCTAGCACAATACGGATAGTGTAAAAAATTAACCTATTAATTGGGTTACTAACTTTTATTTTGTCTGAAATAAAACTACTTTTTACGGATTTTATTGCGTTATATTGATATTTTTAATCCCGACGTTTCGGACCCTTTACAGCATGGTCACATAAAAGAACGTCCAAGAAGTCAGCAGTTTGTGTGCATACACTTGATAAGGCCCAGCATTACATTTTGATAAACCACAAATCCTTGCGAAAGAAAGATACCTACCCAGGATGATTCATGAGGCTATTGAAATTAAAAACATCAATAGAGAACATGGCTGCGTCTTACCACTTGCTTGGAATCCTGTTATAGATTCTATTAAATCAAAATCCAAGCCTACAACTGCAAGACCAAAGGATACGGTGAGCTCGTTTTGCCTGAATCGGATTGCCAATAATTAACAAAAATGTAGGGTAGCTGTCTGTAATTATATAATCAAGACGCCCACAACCTCAGTCTGTCCGTGACCATAGATGCTGTAAAGCGTCCGAAACGTCGGGATTAATAATATCAATATAACGCGATAAAATCCGTAAAAAGTAGTTTTATTTCAATGTATTCGTGTGTGTCAAAAATATTATATAAAAAAGAATATTTTATTCTGTCTGTCTATACACCGTGTTATTTTTTTGTCGTCTTGCAGCCGAAAGGAAACAGTTATTACAATATTATTTCTACTAGATATGTGGGACTAAGTTTGAAATCTTGAAAAAAAATGTGCTGTGTCTTAGAACAATTTCAGGTCTCTCAACAAAATGTAGGATGTAGCTGTTTTTTTAGCACTTCATGGTTGATCCCATTACAAGAAATTGTTGATCATGATGAGGAGAATTATGTCCTTTCGGCTGTAAGACAATATATTTTTTTTTATCGTCAGAAAATAAACATTGTAATAATTATTTATAGCTGTTGGTTTTCCTATCTTAGTAAATAAACAGTTATAGGCATCGTCTACCGAGTAGGACAAATCCACAATTAACCCGTCACCATGTACTTAATGGTTTCCGCCTGTTTCAGGTCTCGGATGGTACAACATAAAATACTGCCTGGCCTTGGCCCTATTTCTGATCGCTGCTATCGTCGAACCGGTTGGATACTCCTTCGTACTGCCAGCTGCGATGTGCGATCTCAATATGTCCGACGCCCAGCGAGGATTCATTGCATCTATACCTTATATAGGTAAGTTCTAGTACTGTGTATATCTCGTCTTCCTCATTGGAGAAATATGGTATAGGTAGGTACATTAATTAAGGTAATTCTAAGAAAGTCTTCGATGTAATAATTGTAATGAATCAATTATAATTTGTGCAACTAATATCTAAGGATTAGGGCCATCGCCAGAGATGAGTATTTATAGAATCTTTGGAAGAGAGATTGACGTAACACTAGATTTAGCTTTCAGGGTTAATCGTTTCTAATATTGTGATATTTAGCTTATATACTAAAGAACATCTTCCACGATATTTTTGGCAATTTCCATGCAAGATTTTAAAGTTATTCTATCCAAGGAAAAGTTCACCCGCGGGCTGGACTCGAACCTACGTCTTCTGGGTACACCAGACGCCACACCATAAAGACGTAAATTCAGAATATAAAGGTATTCGATCTGGCGGGTGGGACTCGCGGTGGCTTAGTGGTCATAGCGTCTGGTGATACTCAATTTGTGAATTGAGTATCTACTTTTAGTGAATATAGTCAAACAAGTTGGAATTTTTTGTTAAATTTAGAAAATCAAAACACTGAACCCTGTCTATTGGATTTATAAGATGACAGTCCCTAATGAAAGACGTCAGATTTATAGTTCATCAAAAAAACCATCCCCTAAATCCCTTTTAGTGGATTACAATCCCCATGAAGGTTGCTGGTATCCCATTAACGCCAGGTAGCGTACGTTCTGTGGTTGCTTCCAGGAATTGGATAGTCAATGTTCCTCTGGACGGTATAGTAATCTGTTGAGCCAAAATTTATTCTAGGTAAATTTGGCTGAAATTCACATTCAATGATTACGATGCTATCGTATTACAATAAAATAGTAGATTAACTCTTATTGAGGCCAAAGCAGCTGGCAAATAATAAATTACTGTTTAATAGAAGGTATTACTATTATGAACTAAAACATGTAATTGGTACCGAACTAGGTACAGACGCCAGCAGGTCAAGCTAACCAAAACTGTCAAATTCTCCCAATTGAATATGAATCTTATTATCTTGTAATAAAGTTGAAAATCTATCAAAGAAATTTGACAGATAGGTAGCTTGATGTGCTAGCCTCTGTACCTAACGTTCTACAACAGAAATTAATCGGTAATCGATTAATTTCTGTAGGTATCGTGGAAATTGTCTTTATTGTAGGTAGGTAATTGCTTAGTTCACGATATTGTTTAAAATAAAGAAGGTTTTATTAAATTTAGCATTGTTATTATTATTGCCGACGTCTATGGTCTAGTGGTTCTAGTGTCGGACTGCTGATCATGGGGTCTTGGGTGCGATTCCCACAGGACATCGGCGGCGGCAGCGCCTGCGCACGCACCGCGCGGACAATCATTCATGTAAATGTTTCATACCATATTTGTGAGGTTAAAACATAAGTATTTGTGTTTGTCTGGGTGTTTCTTATATATTATAAGTATGTATTTACAAAAAAAAGTATAATAAGTATTATAATATCAATTGTCTAGTACCCATAGTACAAGGTCTGCTTAGTTTGGGACTAAATGGTGCTGTGTAAAAAAACTCCCAAAATATTCTTTCTTTTATTAATGAATGCTAAATATTTTGAAAGATATAAATTTTAGATAAAGAAAAAACCGATTTCTGAAGTGTTCGTATCTGCGTCCCTCCGGTTAAGAAGGTACCTACACAAGTCGCATGTGAAGAACAAATTAGATACTATGTTCTTCAACCGACTATGTCTTCGATAGATGTTACTGACATCACCTATTAGACGTAGAATGTGAAAAGAGAAATTCCACATAACAGGCAGCACAGTTGTACACAGGTACAACACTGCCTGAGATTTTTCATCCTCTAAAATGTAGGTATATCTATTCTATAGAAAATACATATTTATTATCTTTTGACTAGGTACAAGGTTTTACAGCGGATCTGTCCAAATTCAGCGATGTAACATTACATTAAAAAAAAATCTTCATCATCCATACAAGTTTGTAAGCTAGTTTATCTATTTAATTTGTATGGAAGCCTATATGGGCCCTATTTAATAGGCCCTATTCAGTACTTTTATGTTTCTATATTTTGTGTTTTCTTTTGTTTTGTTTACACTAGTTTAATAATAGTCTGTAGTTCAATTTATATCTTATAAGCTGTGTATAATTTTAGTTTGTATTTAAACTGCAGGGAAGTTGCAAAATTGTCATAACTACAACGAAATTATCGACAAACTGCGTAGCTCTGATAATTTAAATTTGTATTACAGGTATCGTCGTGACGTCATTTCCTTGGGGCTACCTTGTGGACACACGTGGTCGCAAGATGGTGGTCATATACAGCTCCTTACTTGCCGGAGTGCTCGGCATGGTATCTGGATTTATGCCAAACTTGATAAGTTTTGCAATTTGCAAGTTCCTCACAGCACTTTGGTAAGGACATTGACAACATTATAACCTCCTTACCACAGTCTACCCATCATAGACGCTATATAGAGACCAAAACATCAAGATTATAATATAATAATATCAATATCACGCAATAAAAAGTAGATTTATCTATAGATAATATTATGAAATTGTAAAAAAGCTGTATCTATATATTAAAGATATTAAAATAAAACAAGTGGGTGGCAAGACTATATAAAGGACCCCAAACCTAGAAATGTAATTTTTTTTTAAGTCTTGATTCAAATAAAATCTTGTTCTTACTGTGATGCCGCTTCACCATCAAATATTCTGGCCAGTGGCCAGGAACACGATTGCTCTTCGAAGATGTAATTCAGTTATTATTGGTTATAGCATTTCGTGTAAGGTCAAAGTCAAATCTTTAATTTCAATTCATTAGAATAGCACTTTTGAAAAGTCAAAACTACTTAGTTGCACGGTTCCAAAAAGTGGGTCTTACGGAGAAGAACCGGCAAGAAACTCCATAGACACTCTTTAAAAAAAATCATGATTAGTGTTTTTTGGTTTACAAATTTGTTCTGAATAGTTCATGAGAACAATACAGTTTGATGTATACTAATAAATTAATTCAGTATAATATTTAAACTAAAAGAGAGAAAGATTGCCATTAGAGCTGACCAGCACCGACAGACGGCGGCCGTTCACGAGTATAACGCGTGTGCGGAAACTATGTCCTATAATCAAGTCCTTAACATGTAAATTACTGTTGGTCAGCATAGCCTGCCCGGCAGCAGTGCCGTACACATTCATCGGTGAGATCCTACCAGCGAAGTATAGAGATGTGGTACTATCAATCACCAACGCCTTGCAGATCTCAGGCGCAGCTCTAGTCCCACGTAAGTACCTTTTTATCGTCATCATTCTCTTTTTTAAGGCGTAAAAGCCTCGTAACTATTGGTGTTAATCATACCTAAAATGTCCGCTAATTCCTAAAAGGCTAATATTTATTATAAAGCACACCCACTTACAACACCCTTTTTTGAAAACTGTTTTAATCATTATTGAGGTCGTAATGCACCCGTAGAATTTTTATTTATCTAATATATAAAATTCTCGTGTCACAGTTTTCGTTGCCATACTCCTCCGAAACGGCTTGACCGATTTTGATGAAATTTTTGCTTATCGGGGAGGTCTGAGAATAGGCCAACATCTATTTTTCATACCCCTAAATTTTTTTTTTATGGCAAAACAACGTTTGCGGGGGCAGCTAGTATTTTATAAAATCGAAAAATGTCTTGAAAACTATTTTTATTTGCTTTTATATTTTTTCCCCCATAGTGTCAAATATACTTAATTGGTGTATATCGTGTAAATCCAGCGCGACACTAGATGTGTTGCAAATGTTTATTTTGCAAATAGATCTTTTAAAGACAGTTTTACAAGTCAATGTTTTAAATATTTTTTTAAGCTAGATGGCTCCGGCATTTTCTCTGAGAAGAAACGCCGAAACAAACTCAGAGAATCATAGTCTCTTTTAAAAAAAAATCCGAGTCTTACAATTTAGGGCAACGTCTGAAACGTCTTTTGAAGATCTCTCACAACTCATAAAGGAGCAAAGCCTAGCAAAGGACATCTAGTTATTACCTACGCCGATCCTTAATTGGGTAGCGGAAGATTCATTTCGGGATTTCCACCTATAAATAAAATACAACATGCACACTGTGATTATATGACTTCATAAAATAATTATCTACATACAGTCTTAACTTGTGATAACGTAAGCTTCAATTAAATAACACGACATGTGTAATAAATGATGATAAACAAAAATCGCTATATACCAGATGATTGTTTACCCAAATGATTGTTATAATAAAATACTCAAGAAGCCCAAGGCCTTAGCCTTCTAACCTAATCTATCCAGATTGGTATTATATTTTTGAAAAGATGATTGATTTAAATCATATTATGTTATGTTCAAAAAGTATATTTATATAAGTTGTTTCACATTGTCTTGCTATTAATTCATCATCATCATATCAGCCTATTGCCGTCCAATGCTGAACGTAGGCCTCCCCCAACGAGCGCCAACCATCCCGGTCTTGGGCAGCCCGCATCCATCCGCTGTCAGCCACCTTCTTCAAACGTCTATCCAGTATCCATCATGTTACAGGGCGTCCCACACTACGCTATCCCAAACTTGCAAGCGTAGTGCTATTAATTAGTATTTAATAATTTGTTAACACACATTCGGAGTTCTGGATTCAATTTCCAGGTCGAGCGGTGTTATTGGGTTTTCCTATGAAATCTTAGTAGCAGGTCGGTCGGTCGGTTTGGATTTGTGCCCGGTTAATGGCAATATCATCGTCAACCCATTACTGTCCCACTGCTGGGCACGGGTCTCCTCTCATATTGAGAGGGTTTAGGCTATAGTCCACCACGCTGGCCTAGTGCGGGTTGGCAGACTTTACAAACCGTCGAGAAAGATCTCTAAGGTATACAGGTTTCCTCACGATGTTTTCCTTCACCGTTTAAGCGAGTGATCATTAATTATTAATACGCACATGAATTCGAAAAGTCAAAGGTGCGTGCCTTGGGTTCGAACTCGAGACCTTCGACTTGGCAGTCCAATGGTCATACCACTAGGCTATCACTGCTTTATGGCAATATGCTCGCCCCCTATTACATGGGATCTAATTATACCCGCGAACTGTAGGTATGCAATTAGTACACTGCCTAACACTTCGGGGAGTACAGGCGTACAATCAACTAAGTGCTTAATATGGAAAGAAAGGCCCGTGCCCAGAATTGGGAGACATCAGAACTCTTCGTAAATTGTTTACATTATTTTTCGAACGACGAAAGCACATATCGACATGCGTGGTATAGAGTTTATTCCTTTTGACGTTATTAAATACAGGAATGTTTTCGTGAACCAAATTGATATCGTGTTTTAAACCAACTCCAAAAAAGGAAAAGGCCCTCAACTCTTCTGTATTATATTTCTATATGTATGCTCGAGGCTTTCGAGTATAACCTTATTGTCTAAGAATAACCGATTCTGATGATTAAGTTCTGTGTGTTGTGATATATCTAATACATATATGCTGAGTAATATCATACATCCTAATACTTCACAGTTTTCTTTTTATTTAAAGTTAAATATTTCTTTTCAGTTTTAGCTTGGGGAATACTGCCTCTCGACTTCCGGATAGATTTTGGATTGTACTTATTCAGGCCATGGAGACTGTTATCAATGATTTACGCAAGCTTTTTCATAATAAGTGCTCTTTTACTAACTTGTGGTCCTGAAAGTCCAAAATACTTGGTCACTCAAGGAAAGTTAGATGAGGCACTGAAAATCCTGCAAATGATGTACGCGAGCAACAAAAGAAAATCGCCTGAAGACTTTCCGGTAAACATGATAAACAATAAAATTAGTATTTAAATCAAATTTTTACTGATGAGATTACGGCTGATAGAGAATTAAATATGGAAAAACTGCGCCTACCTCCAAAAATTTAGATAGGGTGGCAAGAGGCTGATGACATGATGGATTGTCCCACCTCTGTGACAAAGGAGTAGAAAGGAACACGTATGGATCATGCAGCTTACAATAAGTAAGCTGCATGATAATGACTTTTTGCGATCTAAGTTAAGGTTTCATCAGGATTTTTTACTAAACCGTACCGGTCTACTAAAATATTTTCAGTATCGCAATATTGTATGTAATTTGAAGTGCATTTTGATAACATAAATAATCGGACGCATAAATTTTAATGTGTACAATAGACATTAAAATATTAAAATTATCGGTAAAACATATCATGATCAACTCTTTATTGGTTGATTAATAAAAACTCGTACACTGTTGCCATGTAGAGCGCGTAGGCTTGGCAATCTCTGAATATCTAGGTACAAAACAAAGTCGTAGTAAATATACTATAATTAAACTTTCTAGCTTTTATATTTTTACTGTGACAAACTCGCTGTCCGCGTCTATCTTGCTTTTTCTCCGCATTTCAGTTTCTTTCGGAAGGTTGATATGTATATTTCATAAATTATAGGAGTACGCAGCCGTGCGAAACCGGGGCGGATTGCTAGCTAAATGTATTATAAATTATTATTTTGCACCCGAAAAATGGCGATAGGTCAACGATAACATTATCAAACTTGATACCCGAGATCATGATTAGGCTTATTATCTGTTGTCCACTACTTAAAGAAGAAATTAAAAGTTTCTATGATGTAACATAAATCAAGTAGGTACTTCGGTATTTTACTTATTCAAATATTATTTTATTAACATTCAAGGCGTGCTAATTATCTTTTTGTCACACGTCATAATATTTTGATTTCAATATGTACTTACATTCATTGTAGCTCCAAAAAGTTTAGCATGTAAAAGCAGTAGAGTGTATAATGTACGTATTGATTTCAGATAAAAAGACTGAAAGCACCACCTAGCGATAAGCAGAAGACAAGTTTCCTGACGTCACTAAAAGTCCAAAGCCTGCCGCTACTAAAGCCGCCATATTTGAAATGGTTCGCTCTTAATGGATTTTTACTGTTCGGAATTTTCTCTATGTAAGTAAGTTTTATGTTGTTTTCGTAGAGGTAAACATTTTTTTCTTTTCCCAAAAATGAGATGGCCGTTAAGAAATATACACCATGTTTTTTTTGTCGTCTTACATCATGATCAACAATTTCTTGTATGGGATCAACTATGAAGTGCAAAAAAAAAAAACAACTACATCCTACATTTTGTCGAGAGACCTGAATTTTATTCTAAGAAACATTTTTTTTTCAAGATTTATGTAATCCCATATCTTGTGTTATCGTTTAATTAATTAAACCATAGCAGAAATAATATTGATATCATAGTTTCCTTTCGGATATAAGACGACAAAAAAAACACGGTGTATTATATTACATCATTCTACATCTTATACGTTATAATATATCGGCCTGGGTATGATTCTCAAGTCGAGCTTTTTTCATTATACTTAGTAACCGTACGTATTGTCAACCAACCAGAGCAGATAACAAAACTACATGAACATCTACAAAAGGTCTATTTATGTACCTAGATAATACTCATACCTAGGTATTCCCTATGTACTGAACTGTACTATTTATGTACCCCTTATGTACCACTTCTACTCCTTATGTACTCCTTATGTACTCCTTATGTACTCCTTATGTACTCCTTATGTACTCCTTATGTACTCCTTATGTACTCCTTATGTACTCCTTATGTACTCCTTATGTACTCCTTATGTACTCCTTATGTACTCCTTATGTACTCCTTATGTACTCCTTATGTACTCCTTATGTACTCCTTATGTACTCCTTATGTACTCCTTATGTACTCCTTATGTACTCCTTATGTACTCCTTATGTACTCCTTATGTACTCCTTATGTACTCCTTATGTACTCCTTATGTACTCCTTATGTACTCCTTATGTACTCCTTATGTACTCCTTATGTACTCCTTATGTACTCCTTATGTACTCCTTATGTACTCCTTATGTACTCCTTATGTACTCCTTATGTACTCCTTATGTACTCCTTATGTACTCCTTATGTACTCCTTATGTACTCCTTATGTACTCCTTATGTACTCCTTATGTACTCCTTATGTACTCCTTATGTACTCCTTATGTACTCCTTATGTACTCCTTATGTACTCCTTATGTACTCCTTATGTACTCCTTATGTACTCCTTATGTACTCCTTATGTACTCCTTATGTACTCCTTATGTACTCCTTATGTACTCCTTATGTACTCCTTATGTACTCCTTATGTACTCCTTATGTACTCCTTATGTACTCCTTATGTACTCCTTATGTACTCCTTATGTACTCCTTATGTACTCCTTATGTACTCCTTATGTACTCCTTATGTACTCCTTATGTGTTCCTTATGTGCTCCTTATGTGCTCCTTATGTGCTCCGTATGTGCTCCTTATGTGCTCTTTATGTGCTCCTTATGTGCTCCTTATGTGCTCCTTATGTGCTCCTTATGTGCTCCTTATGTGCTCCTTATGTGCTCCTTATGTGCTCCTTATGTGCTCCTTATGTACTCCTTATGTACTCCTTATGTAGGTACTTACATATTGATGTGATAATATAGTTAATGTGTATTGCAGATTAAACGGCCTATACATGTGGGTCCCAGATGTGCTGAACCGAGTATTGACTGGTGGAAGTTCAGGCCGGACGGCGTGTGAAGTCATCTATGACCGACTGAATCAGGTTAATTTTTTTTCTTTTTTTTTTATGAAAACGTTGCCCCACACTAGGATTTTGTCCAGTATCGTGGATGCGTTTACAAACACAAACTACACAAACACCCAGACTCGGAACAGCTACCTCTAGGTCATACAAAAATTTATTCCGTGGATTGAACCCAAAACCCGTGGCACAGAAGCCGATCGCTCAGCCGCTGCGCCAAACGTGTCGTCAAAATGTATACCTACTTTTATTTCTGATGATCTGCTGAAGCTGAAATAGATCTTTCTGTCAGACTGACCGAATGTCAACCGAGAGAAAACCCGTGCCCACGGTTGAATTGAACTAATATGTCGCATCATAACGGATCCACGAGGATGACGTCACGGGGCATCCATTTATTGTATACCAAAACCTTCTCCAGAATACTTATAAAAAATACTTTTCTGAAAACCGCATCAAAATCGGTTCAGCAAAACGTGAGATAATCGCGGACAAACATACATGACAAATATATAATATACCAACTATGTCAAACTGATAACCTCCTTTTTTTTAGTCAGAAACATCACCAAAGGAAACATCTCATTTAAAACTAACCTTACCGTATTCACGTGACCACTAAAGCACTCCTTTGTTTTCGTTTCAGACGTCAACTGAAGATGCTGAATGCATAGACACTATAGAGACAATAACATTCTTGATTGGTTCAGTGGCAAACGTAAGCTGTGCTGTGATCGCCGTGGTAGTCAGCAGCACTGTTAAGATAATCGGCAAGAAGCGCCTACTAATCATCGTGTTCTTCCTCATAGGAACATTCTGTATTCTCATTAACTTTATAACGCAAGATATGATTTTTGCAGTACTTCTATCTTCGTTCCCTATTATGGGTCTGGCCATTGGACCCGTTAACGCCTATGCTGTAGAGTTCTTCCCTACAAATTTGAGGTAAGTAAGTGTTAATGATCCAATCATATTAATTAAAGATTAGCATGAGGTAGGCGGTACGCTGTTAGACCGACAAAATATTCTTGTTCAAGACTCATGTTCACGCGTTAATCAATCTTAGAATAATTTTATTATAGGTCCATTTATACATGGACTACGTGATATCGGTGTAATGATGAATAAAATGTCTTATTAGGGAATGTTTTTATAATTTAACATACATACCATTACGCCTGTATTCCCCGAAGGGTTAGGCAGAGGTGTACTAATTCTACACCCACATTCGCCGGTATGTTTAGGTCCCGAGTAATAGGGGGCGAGCCTATTGCCATTAACCGGGCACAAATCCAGACTCCGAGCTGCTGCTACTGAGAATTTCGTAAATAAACCCAGTAACACTTTGCTCGACCTTGGGATCAAACCCAGGACCACTAGTATAGCAGTCGCGTTTAGGACCACTAGACTAATGAGGCAGTCAGTTTTTATAATTTATTTATTTTATTTATTAGGCTTATCAACAATTGTTTACACAAACAAAAACAATAAGTATAGCACAATTAAATAAGTTTAGTGTAACAATCTATTACAGATAAGCACTGCATGCGCAACATCAGACTAAGATTAGTATTTACAGTTATTCACAAGTTATTATTTACTAACATAATTATACAGAGACAAGGTTAGATTGAATTATTAGTTATACGGAATTAACAAACAAACAAAATAGCAATGAAGAATGATAGAGGGTAATACAAACACGTTTACAATATTTCATGTAAGATTTGGCGGAACTTGGAGTCAACGCAGTCGCAATATTAAGAGAATGGTTTAATTTCAGAGGCATGGCTGTAAGCTTAACCATGATGATAGGTCGATCAGGGTCAGTCATTGGCACAAATGTCGCGGGAATACTACTAAACGCTGCCTGTGAAGTGACGTTCTACTCTTTCGGAGGATTACTACTGCGTAAGTATCACAGAAATAATTTCTTTGGTAATTATAGTCAGAAAATGGATGAAGTAGAGAGAGGAGGAGAGAAATATGTGAAATATTGCTACGAAAACAAACTACGGATCTCCTTAAACCAGCTCGAATAGTCCATAACATTTGATATCTCAATTTAAGTACTTACTCTATCAAGTACACGCAGACTATTTGAATAATGAACAACATCCAAGTAGTCTCAAAGTTCTTTACTGGTTTACTACCAACCTACGCTATCATGTACGTATAGGGCAGTGGTTATGTCACCTGACCCCTCTGCATAAAGCATGACTATAAAACTTATATTCAGCAACAGTTGCGAAGGCTCATTATTGTGATATAAAAGGGAAGTTGGAGCTGAAAGCTAAGAATTCTTACCTTGTCTTGATATTTAGCAACAATAGACATTAATTATAGAGGCTATTCAAAAGGAAAACTGGTAGAAACCAAGCTGAATGGAGTCTTCACCTCTATTTAGCAGAATAATCAAAACCTAAACGCAAGGAAAGGTTGGGCCAAAAGAGTGATACAGTTTTTGCCATTGACACGCTAAAAAAAGCGGTGGTTGATAAGATAATAATGATAAATTGTGTGTATGATTTCCAGTTTCTTTACACTTTATCGATATCTATTTTATTATAATCGACTTCAAAAAGGAACTTCCGGTGCTCAATTTCTCTGTAGTTTTAGATACTTACATATCTCCTAAGTAACTCAAAAAATTTTATGAATGCTTTTTTATTTAGAATGGAGGTGTGGTCCCACTATATATTTTGTAAAAGGTTACCTTACGTTTACTTGAACTTTGTTTTTTTATCATTTTTTTTTACAGTATGCGGCGTGCTCACATTCTTACTGCCAAATTCTAAAGGACCTCCTACTTCTAAGAAGCAAAACATGGAAGAGGTGACCAAACTGTAAATGACTTACCCATTCTGCGGTTAACATTCTGAAGCAATTGTTAGGTACTATAAATATTAAAATCGGTATGGGCAATTGTAAAAATCTTTATAGGGAGCTGAAAATAAACAACAGAACACAAAAAGATATAATTTTTTTAAATGTGGTACCGAGTACCTACCGACGTTTTTATGACGTGGATTTTGAAATAAAACAACATAGGACGTGGATATTGTTGTTGTGTTGGCAACAGATAACAATAACTTTAAAACTGAGCTAAGTGGATTTGGCTACGTTATATTTATATACCTATAGTTTTAGGTATTTATTTAGTGAGCAGTCCCACATTGGCAATCACGGATCATGGTCTAGCTAATACAGCTTGGTGATAGTAAATTACACATCTTATCTTTATTCTTCTTCCGTCGTGTCGGCTTCACAATAAAGTCTTGCAGTAAGCAGCAAGTTGATAATGAAGCTGACTGCCCCGGGAGCTAAGGACGATAACTCCATGTCATCACTCGTGGAGGCTCTTTTAAATCAAACTACCTACCAACAACGCAGAGCATGCATGGTAGTATTAGTAGTGGTTATGTATGGGTATCTACCTACCTACGTATAAGCAAGGAGAAAGCAGGTACCTACTTTGTGTGTAACTAGACGAAATCACGGCCGATCTATTAACGTTAAGACTACTTATGTACAATTAATAATTTATGTAAGATACCTACAGATGGACTATGAATATAAATAATGTAATAACTTATTTAACCAACACCTACTCAGTAGGCTACTCCTATTACCTACTTAAAAGACACCGTAAGTAATAGATTCCTAGATATTAGATTGATGATCAAAGGACTCACACGGTATTTGTTTTTATTATCATCAATGTAATTAATTTATTTTTTCAAAATCTTTTATTTCTGACAGGCTAGTATTTTTTAGTTTGTTAAATAAATTGTAAATATTAAATAAAATATATTTTTGTTTGTTTTAATTGCCCACACCACTATTTATATTTCCATATTCCTTTTAATCAGAAAAAAACAAGTAAAATGGACAAATTAAACCAGAAAATTCATTATTCTAAATTACTTACTATCATTGTAGATACTACACTAGTGTTTACGACGGCTACACAGTACACCTCTCATTGGAAATCCTATAAAATGGGAGGTCAGCTTAAACTGGTACCTAAAAAATTTTATTGACATCCGTCTATACGTTTAAAGCCAATCACCAAAACACATTGCTCAAAAGCCTTTGAACCAGAAATAAAAGGTAATCAACTGTCATCTGTCCAAAGTTTACGTCAGTCGTCAAAATTAATTCCCGACATTCCCGTTTGCAAGTTTGTTTTGCTTTTGCTTCGCTCACTAGGTTAGCTCATCAGCTGCAATGCCTGCAATCAGCTGTAGTCCGATTCGCGTAATTAAAACCGTAGCACATCGCTACGGTTTTATCGCAGCGATTTAATCGTTGAAACAGTTTTACTATTCACATCCGTGATCGAATCGTTTTCAAATCGTTGAACACACAGAACAACACAGTTGTTGTATCACACAGTTCCACGATTTTTCAATAGGACGACTTCTATTAGCTCTGATTGACGGATGTGAATATGAAAACTGTTTCAACGATTAAGTCGCTGCGACATCGCTACGGTTTTAATTACGTGAATCCGGGCTCTGTTCACTGATCTCCCATCTCTCTACCTGTTAGTGATTTGTGTGTGTATATTTGTATTCCTCATGAAGTGACTGAGTCAGTTGTCCAATCAAAAACATAATAACTTGAATAAATAATTATAATGCATAATATAGACTCTGATAGTGAGGACGAACTCCCAGCAGGGTGGGAGGAGAAGTCAACAGAGGATGGAAACGTCTATTTTGTGAAGTAAGTACAAGATAGGTACTTTTGTCGCCGGTCGCGACTGTTATTTAATTTCGGTCATTATGTACTTAAAAAATTGCTTATTCTTTGAACTTCAGCACTTGTACGAATAAGACGCAATGGACACACCCAAGAACAGGTCGGAAGAAGGTGATACCACAAGATCTGCCATTCGGTTGGTCAAAATCGGTGGATGATGAAGGCAAAACATTGTACGTCAACAAAGAAACTGGCAATACGACTTACATAGATCCCAGGTTAGCATTTGCTACAGAAGCCAAAGAACATGTGCATGATTTTCGTCAAAGATTTGATGCAAGTTCCACAGCTTTCCAGGTCAGTAAACTGCCAATATGTGTTGTAATTATGTATTTGTATTTAGTTATTATATACAGTTTGAATTTAAGTAGTTTTTATGCTATTTATTGTATTCTGTTAATTCACTTATCTCTGAGCAAAATATCCTTTAATGTAGTCATGGCTACCTGTTATAGTTTAAACTGCTCCCATATTGTACTTATACTATTATTTTTTCTTTATACAATAGGAAGTAAACTTAAACCAGTAAATATATTTAAAGCTTGATGATTATGTTGGTGTGTACATAAAATAATACTTATCAATAAATTAATTTGCTTGCTATTAATTATTATTAAAAAGAATTGTGTTGCTGAAAACTGTTAGGAAAAACATGGAAAATACAACAAAAACATTAAATAATTGTCTGAATTTATTATTCTTATATCCATGTACTAATAATAATTTCTGTGTTACCAGGTGCTACATGGTATAGATTTATCTGGAAAATATGCGATTGTTACGGGATCCAATGCAGGCATTGGATATGAAACTGCAAAATCACTTGCAAGACATGGCTGCAATGTTTTGCTTGCAAACCGCAATATGGAAGCAACACAACAAGCAATACAAAGTATAGTAAACCAGACAAATGCTTCTGAAGATAATTTAAAATCCATTCATTTGGATCTATCATCTCTACAGAGTGTGAAAAAATGTGCTGCAGCAATAAAAACAGTATTTTCTGAGTAGGTATTTCTTATTTCCTTATTCATTGTGTTTTTTCAAGGAAAATTGTTGTTTTCTTGGGAAATACGTTCATAATAACAAGCATTCATATTTTTCCTCATAACATCACACAATATTTTATTGCAACTTTGCTAGTGTATATTATTTACCAATATCTAATGAGGCACTTGTTATCATCTATTATGTTCTTAACAAGTGCCTCATTTCCTACTGGTTGTGCATGATTGATACACTAGGGATCCTGGGATCTATTCCCAGGTTAACCTTTCGACCGCGCGGACATGTATAGACGTTGAATGAAAACTTGCTCACGACGCCAACAACGGCATGGCACCTCAAAAATATCACCTTTTTTTAGATCAAAATAAATACCAATACAATTTTTTTCTTTATTACCTTTTATTAGATACTAGAATTTGTCGCTTGGCGTAGAGAACACGGATTTTCATTATTGACGTGGCGGTCAAAAGGTTAAGCAGTGTTGTTGAGTTTATCTATGAAATTCTCAGTAGCAGCTTGGAGTTAAGATATATTCGTGGCCAGTTAATGGCAATGGGGATCTCCGCCAGTTACATGGAACCTTAACATTTCAGCAAAGTGTGGGTGTACATAAGTACACCTATGCCTTATCCTTCGGGGAATACAAGCATGATCATATATGTAATCTTAGTATGTTTGGTATGAGGGCAGTTTTACTAAATATTATCAAATTAAAGGTCATGTTTTTGTTAAAAACCTCTCATCAGTTTAAATTGGATGTTTGGATGATAGTAATTTCATTTTTATTTTTACTAATAAATAAATTATTGTTTCTCAAATAATGAATATGAATCACATTGTAATTAAGTATTACATTCTGTTTTCAGTCGCCTAGATATGGTAATTTTGAATGCAGGCATATTTGGTTTACCATACACTGAGACAGAGGATAGCATTGAGTCAACTTGTCAGGTCAACCATCTCAGTCACATGTACCTAGCAATATTGTTGGAGCCACTGCTGAGGAAAGGATCTAGAGTTATATTTGTATCCTCAGAATCACATAGGTAGATTTTTTTTTCATAATTTATGCATTCTTTAATTTATTTTTCGTTTAATTTAACCTCCTTCATGTCTGGCTGATATTATGAAGGTTTAATATATTTGATTCCTTTTAATTTATTATTAGCAAATGAAAATGTATGCCACTGCAGAGTTATAATGAATACTGCTGACACTTGCCAGCGGCATGGTAATCAGCAAACTGCAAACAAGCACACATCTTTTTTATAAAATTATCATTTAATTTTCAGGTTTGCTGATCTGAAGAATGTGTTTAAACTTCAAAATATTGCAATGCCCAAGGAAACTTATAGTTCCATGATGGCTTACAATAATTCTAAGTTATATAATGTTATAACAGCTAAGGTAAACTACAGATGTGATAATTATTTCATACTTTTACAATATGTTAGAATATTCATATAGTAATATTTACGATTCCCAGAACGAACATACAGTTGTTGGGTTTTTATATGAAATCATTAGCAGCTCGGAATTTGGATTTTTGTCTATTTGATTACCTAATAATTATGGGTATGTATATGTCTGCCTAACCCTTTCAGGAAATGGATATGCTGGTTTTACTCACCTGTACTAATTGTTATGTGATTGCTCGCATTTTATCATTGTTAGCTTAATATTTCAAGGATCAATCGACAGACTATAGAAAGACAATTACTAGGACCTTCACAAGAATCACATTAATACTTTGATGAATTAAGGACCCAACAGCCATGCAACCCATATGTATAGCAGTTAGGGTCATGTCAGGTCTATGTATACATGTACCTACACCATTATAAAATTAAGATTCTCTAATTTCAGGTATTGAGCGAAGAATGGAGAAACAAGGGTATTAGTGTAAATTCTCTCCACCCAGGAAACATGGTGTACACCAACTTGAGCAAGTCATGGTGGCTGTTCAGATTGGCTTTCTTCATTGTCAGACCTTTTACTAAATCTATGGTAAGTTGCCCATTAGATAAACAATAAGACATTTAACTGCAGCTTTAGAGTGCGGGTACGTTAATACGACGCGAAATCCCTTATTTCCTAGGCAACAACGTTTAAAATCGTCTTGTAACAGTGTGGGCGCCGTGCCTTATACAGGGTGGAAGTGACATCGACGCGCAACGGCTTACCATGCCTTCAGTACATGATTCTGGACCCCCCTGCGTTGGAATTTTTCGTCGGCTTTTTCTTAAATTTTACAACTCTCAAGTGAACTCAAAGGAAACAGCTGACCAGAAAATCTTTCGAGTTTAATTTACAATGCTGTTTTTAGTGAAAAAAGTGAATTAATGACTTGTTAATTAAAATTCTTATTGGGTTAGATAGAAATAATGATTTTATACAGTTTAAAGTTGAAAAAGCTGTAAAAAAAACGTACCTAAAATTTAAGAAAAAGCCGACGAAAAATTCTAACGCAGGGGTGTCCAGAATCATGTACTGAAGGCATGGTAAGCCGTTGCGCGTCGATTTCCCTTCCACCCTGTATTGTGTGTACGTAAATTGACAGATTATGGTGGTTTGATGTGCTGGCCTCGCACATCAAACCACCATAATCTGTCAATTTCTTTGATTCTTTCAAATGGGAATATTTTAGTTTTGGATAGCTTGACCTACTGGCGTCTGTACAAGGCAAGAAATATATTTTAATCTATAGACAGATAACATGTAAAACATTTTACCTATTACTAATTATCAAAAACTTTGTTACAGCAACAAGCTGCCGCAACGACCATATACGTAGCTACTGCCGCAGAATTAGAAGGGGTGACCGGTCTCTACTTTAACAACTGTTTCTACTGTGAAGAGTCTGCTATGGCGCGCGACAAAAATATAGCCCACGAGTTGTTTGCTATGTCACTCAAAATGATCTCTGCTTGTGTCGGAACTGATGGTCTGCAGAAATACTTAGATAAATACTCTACTACAGCATCTTCCAATAAATAAAATTTTATTCATACAGAAAAACGGGGCAATTTGTGAAGGGGTTACTTGGAGCAGCTGATTCCATATCAAATCCCAAATAGCCTCATGGATATCGAATATAATGATGTTACTTATAAGAGAACTTTTTATATTTTTACTACTTTAACAGTAAGGGTAAAGGAGGTTTTTACGGTAGTCGGTACGAGTTAAGTTGTATATAATTATAAGTCGAGAATGGTTTATGGAAGTAAAGATATGCATTTTTTATTACGTAGCTTCTTTCAAAAGAACTGAAATTAGATATTAAAATTCAATACATCATTTAGTTTATTTATTTTCAACGTCTTCGTGGATTTGAATTTCATAAACTACGTATTTTTATGGTCGGGGATGGAATAATATTAAATAGTTTCAATTTAAAAGGACCGTATTTGACGGACATATTCGCAGTGTATTATCTCACGGTGAGACACTGTTGTGGTTTTAGTCTCTGGGGGCTGGGGGTACCAGTAGTATAATCCACCATCCTCTTTGCCTTTTTCCAACTGGGTTCGGATTCCAGTCTAACCAGATGCGGTTGAATACATACAAAGCTACTGCTATCAATTTCTGGGTAATACTGATAACCTAAAGATAAACCATTTGTCAGGCTTTTTGAACATTTGGATCGTGTGGTGTTCATAACAAACTGGACGGAAGGGCCTCGATGTGTTGATATTGGTCACCCATTCACAGACTGACCGCGGCAAGCTCAGCTTAACCTTGCAGATCGGATGATCAGCGTAGTTAATACGAAGCCACGAGTCACTTATACTATCACTATAGCCGCAAAATAAAAATGGCTGCAGTACGGGCCGTCGCTGTCCTCTGGCCCGGACAGCGGAAATCAATTATGTCTACATCACTGACCTCTGTAATACAAATAGAGGTCAGTTGTCTACATATATGCAAAAAATTGGCAAATATTACCATGAATCGAATGAAACTTTTAACTTGAATGATGTAGGCTGTTGAGGGACTAGTGGTACCACCTCCGATTTGGCCGATACAGTCTTATTGACGGAACTGTTTTAATAAATTTATTCATGTCAATTTGTCATGACACATTTTGATTGGTTCTCATAGAAAAAACTCGGAGATGCTTCTGTTTTAGCTAGGTTTGCGTTGTCTTTCTCAATTCCCAGTGGGGTGCCAACGTGTGGAGTTGCCATTTACGCCTACAATGGGAATAAATAAATCATGGAATATTTAAACTCCGAGTCTTATCTATGACATAAATTAAGTAGGTAATCTTTACAACTTAATAGAAAAAACAGTTAATAAATTAAATTAAATGTGAGTGCCATGCGTGCTTGTATTATAGAGGTCAGTGGTGTCATGTCACCACCAAAATTTTACATGTCTAATATGTGTGAAAAATAAGATCGAATCAATAGATTGAATATTAAGTATGTCAGATACATCATAAAAAAACTGTGTGATTTTATACCCAAGAAGTATATGGGAATAGGGATATAATTTTTATATTACACCACTTAACTTAATACAAATGTACCGTTCCAACACATTCGTATTAAAATCTATAACACAACGAGAATATAAGCCATAACAGTGCTTTGTTAAATATAAGTTATCTGTGGAAGGAGGAGGAAACATGAAACATGGCGACTTTGACATACAAATGTGTCAAGGTAAATTGTCAAGTAAAATTTAATGTACGTGTTATTTTGACTGTAAGAAATAATCCGTGGTATTTTTATTTATTATCATTCCATTTTCTATAGTAAAAATTTAAGATGAGAGATTTTAAAGTTATAATATATCCGGTTAGTTGACGTTTTAGGAAAATAAACGATGCTTGTGCGGACGCTCCTAACGGTCATTGAATTTCCAATAAATCTTAAAAAATGTTATAAAAGTAGTCAAAGTAAGTAATATCGATGTTAATAATGGTTGTGTGTGTATTTAAAACTTAAAAAGTTAGTGATTGCTTCGCCAAAATGGGTGACAAGATGAATAGAGAATACTACGAGCCTGGGGCCACAGCCTTCAATTACAATAATGTGGTGAGTAATTATTATTGTTCACTTTTACCTTTGAAGACAATGAAAACTATTGTAGCGATGTTATTTCAAACCTGTAATCCAATCCAATACTATTCACACTTTAACTTTATATTTGAAACACACACATGCAACAAAGATATTAAAAATATAAAATATATTATACCTATTTAATTCTTTACGTGTCTAAATTTAACCTTGGAGTTTGTCTAAGTTACTGAAACAAAGATGTTAGCAACAGTGGGTGTGTACTTAATATACAAATGATTGACCTTTTGAAAATCAGAATACCCCCCAGGGATTTTCTGTGCCTTTTTCAACTACCTTAGGATATTTGTGTCCTGTGATGTTCCTTTACTTACCTTTGAACATATTAACTTGCATTTATAGCCTAAATTTTTTAATTATTTTAAAGTTTTAGATGTACCTATTGATCTTATTCTGAGGTAAAGCCCATTCCATGCACTGTTGATAATTAAGCCACCTTATGTAGTTTGATTCTTAATACAGGTATTTACATTCTCAAGGTAATTACAAGGTTTATAAACAAGATATCAGTTGCATTGCTGCGCAATCATTGAAACTTCATAACTTGAAATTGGCTATCTCTTAACCTACCTGTTATCTTGTTTAACAGGAAATCATAATAAAGATATTTAATGACACAACTACAGCTGGAAGTTAACTTGTAGAATATAATGTTTGTACCCTTGTTATCTTGAATATTATAATTAACCAGGGTAATTGTAAACGGTATATGCAAGGGTTAATGGATAATGTGGGACTGGTATTGCAGTGTTTCCAATTACCCCTTGGATTTACTGTATGCAATTACCCAAGTTGACCTTACCTATCAAAATAGAATAAAAGATTTTCCTCTTTTACATTTTGCCATCATCTTCGTCAGCCCCTATTTGTCCATTGTTGGACATAGGCCTTTTTTAGTGACCGCCAATGAGCCTGATGTTCAGCTCTATTCATCCATTCCCTGCCAGCTGCCTTCCGCATGCGGACACGTTGTTACTTGTATAATGTACATGATTGATATACTCATAATATTTTTTTTTACATAATAATAGCAATTGCAGTGTGTTAAAGCGGACATGATAGAAAAGAGAGTGACTGATGATGTGACGGGTGACAGAGATGAATGGAAGAAAAGGACATACTGTACCGACCCCAAATAAATTGGGACAAAGGCAGGAAGATGATGACATAATAATAATAATAATAATAATAATAATAGCCTTTTTTATTCCTGAACATAGGGTTACAAGAGGTCCCTAAGTTCGGTTTGCCTTCTGGCATAGGCCTCCTCCAGTTCCTTCCAATGGGTCCTATCCCTTGCCACTCTCAACCAGAGTGGTCCCGCTGTCTGTTTCAAGCCATCTTCCCATCTCCTGACTTGACGACCTCTACTTCTTTTGCCAACTCTTGGTTGCCAGAGGGTAACTTGTTTGCTCCATTTGTCGATGGGGTGGCGCAGCATGTGTCCAGTCCATCTCCATTTTTGGACATCTATCCGGGTAAGGATATCTGTGAGTTTCGTTCTTGTTCTTATGTCTATGTTCCTGACTCTGTCTTTGATTTTTAACCCTAGCATGCTTCTTTCCATGGCACGTTGACACTTTGCTAGCCTTTCCCTGTGATGAAGTGTTAACGACCAAGTTTCACAGCCGTAAGTAAGAGCTGGTAGAATACAGGTCTCAAATGTTTTCTTTTTTATGTGATTGCCTAAATCCTTACTTTTCATAATTTCTTTCAGTGACCAGTATTTTCTCCAACCTTGGGCTATTCGCCTGTTTATTTCCTGAGTCATTTCATTTGAAGGTGATATTATCTGTCCTAAGTAAATATATTCTTTGACATACTCGATCTTGTTGCCATCTACCATAATGTCTGCTTCCCTTGAATTTGTTATTAATTTTGTTTTACTGGCATTGATTTCCAGACCAACTTCCCTACTTTTACTTGCTAGGCTCTGCATCATTTGTTCTATTGCTGCTGGGTCCTCTTCAAGAAGCACCAAATCATCGGCAAATCTTAAATGGTTTAGGCGGGCTCCATTAATGTTCAGACCTAAGTGGTCCCAGTTCAATTGTCTAAAAATGTGCTCGAGTACGGTGTTAAATAACGTAGGAGAGAGAGGATCGCCTTGGCGTACACCCTTTTTGATTGGGAATGATTCTCCTGTTGTTTCAATTTTGATACTGGCCTTGCTGGACTTGTATATACTTTTAAGTATTTCTATGTAGTTGCTCTGGACCCCCTGTCGTTCAAGACTCCACCATATGTGTTGGTGCCTGAGACTGTCGAATGCCTTTGAGTAATCGATAAACGCCAAGTAGATTTGTTTATTGTATTCGTTATATTTCTGCAACAACTGTTTTATTGTATGAATATGATCTATTGTGCTGAAGCCTTTTCTGAATCCTGCCTGTTCTATGGGTTGGTTTTCGTTTAGTACTAGTGATATTCTTTCCAGGATCACTTTAGCGAATACTTTGTATATGTTTGATATTAAAGAAATTGGCCTATAGTTCCCAATCTCGTCTCTAGGGCCTTTTTTGTGCAGTAGAATTATGTGGCACTCTGTCCATTCTTCTGGAATTTGCCTTGTTTGTAAAATTTCGTTGAAAAGTTTTGCTAGCACAGGGCTGATTTCCTCTATGGTTCCCTTGAGCATTTCATTAGGTATCTTGTCCGGCCCTGGGGCCTTCTCAAGTTTTTGAGATTTTATTGCCTTGAATACCTCTGAGGCGAGGATTTCTGGTACCTCATCTACTTTGTTGTCTATTGCTTTGGTTTCTTCCTGAATTGGGGCCAGCCCTGAGTCGAATTTATCAGAGTACAGTAAGCGGTAATAGTCCGTAGCTAGTTTTTGTATTGAGAGACGATTCGTTAGGTAAGATTCGCGTTGCTTTAGTTTCGTTATCCATTCTTTGCCATGTTCGCTTAGTTGTTTCATAGCCTTTTTTGTTCCTCCTGTTCTTGTTATATTTTCTTCCAAAACTCTATTTCTTTTCTCCTTACGGTCTTTCCTCATATTTTCTTTGATTTTCTTGCTAAGGTTTGTAATTTTTTGCCGTCTTTCTTTATCCCCTTTATTTGATATTAGTGTTCTTCTTTCCTCTAGTAGTTCTAGTGTTTCTTTGCTTATATAGCTCTCTTTACTTCTAGGTTTGCTGACTAGCATCTCTTTCAATTTGTTTTGTAGTCTCCTGTATTTAGTCCCAGTTTCTACGTCAGAGGTAATAATTTCGGTGAGTGATTCTATTTTGCGGGGTTCAGTGGGATGATTGTGTTCTGATATTTGATGCAGCTTCTTATTGTTTAGGTTTTTCCTGGATCTTTTGGCTTGATTTAAGCTTAGGCAGCTTCTTACCATGCGGTGGTCTGTGTTAAAGTTGAGATTTTTAACTATGTTAGTATCTGTGAACGCGCTTGCTTTGTTGGTTATAATAAAGTCAATTTCAGTTTTGTATTTTGCACCTGGGGAGGACCACGTCCATTTGCTTTTAGGGTTTTTGTAAAAACAGGAGTTCATTAAAATAAGGTTATTTTCCATCATGAATTCTACTAGTTTCTGTCCATTTTGGCTTCTTTTTCCATGCCCGAACTTCCCTATTGTGGGTTCTTCTCCTATTTGCCTTTCTCCAACCTGTGCGTTGAAGTCGCCCATGATTATTATGTTGCTGCTGTAATGCAGTTTTATTGCTTCCGAGATACTCTCATAGAAATATTCTATGTCTGGTCTCTCCGCTTGTTCTGTTGGGGCGTAAATTTGAAAGATGGCCCAGTTTTTCTTGTACCCCGGGAATTTTAAATGTACTACCGCAATTCTGTCAGAAACTCCTTCAAATCCCGTAATGTTCTTCTTCCATTTAGATTTAATAAGGAAACCCACTCCTCTTTGTCCGGTGTGTTCACCTTTATGAAACATGATATAGCCGTTCTTCTCTGCTATCCCTTCTCCTGGTCTTCTCATCTCGCTGATGCCCATTATGTCCCATTTTAAGTTAGATATGGCTATTTCTAGTTCTTTTAGGCTCTCTTCTGTTCTTAGTGTCCTAGTATTCAGTGTGCTGACATATATATGTTCAGAGTTCTTTTTACCTTGTTTTATTTTTATTGTATTCTTCTTGTGCTTGTTTTTTGTAGATTGGTTTTCTTTTGAGTGTTTCGAATTATACTGTTTTGATTTGGATGGAGGGTGTTTGTCTTCTTCCCCCACGGTGACAAGCCGGCTTGGGGTGCGATTTATGAGTGTTGTGTTTGGTGATGTGGTTGTTGGGGTTGTTTGGATCCGGGTGTCGCAAATTAGTTTTTTGAGAGATTTGATAGTGAGGCTGATCTCCCGCGCTCTACATAGTTCAGTATATTTGGTCTGATTATTTCCTTTGATGCAGTTTTAGAGGAGGCGTTGTTCAAGTTGGTCGATGAGCTTTGGGTATTAGATGCGTTGGCTTTCTTTTGTGATGGTGTTTTCGGTGATCCTGAAAACTCTCTTTTCCTCTTTTCTCTGTTGCTTTCATATGTTTTCTTTATTATGAGTTTATCGTATTTTATGAACGCTATATTCCCCTTTTTCTTTTCCTCTTCAACTTGCAGCTGCAGTTGTTTGCGTTTTTCTATTATTTCTTTAGGGTAGTCCTCTTTAATATTTATACCTTCTTGTAGGTTAGCTCTGTTTCGCAGAATCATATGTTTTTTCCATGTAGTTGTGAGTGAGACTACAACAGGGCGGTTTTTATCGTGTTCTTTTTTACCGATTCTGTAGAGGTTATTAACTTCGAAGGCTTCAAAATGTACTCCCGTTTCTATTATAATGTCTTTTATGTAGTCTACTAGCTCCGCTTCTGTTGTTGCTTTCCCTTCCTCGATGCCGAAAAAGACAAGGTTATTTTTGCGCTTTTCCTTATCAATGAGTTTAAGTTTAAACTCTAGCTCATTTATTTTATTTTTGAGTTGGGCATTTTCTTCAGTGATCGCTTTAAGCTTTTCATCTAGTGCTTCCATGACATTTTGTGTTACTGAAGTTGTTATAACTTTTGTTTGTTCGTCTAGCTTTTCGTTTAATTTTGCCAATAGTAATTCCATACTTTTATCCATTTTTTATTTTTATGGCAACACTTGATTCGCTATAGCAACACTTGTTTTGTTGTGGCAACCCTAGTTTTATTGTGGGAACACTTGTTTTGCTGTGGCAACACTTGTTTTGTTGTTTGTTATGTTGGTACTGCAGTATCCACTCTATAGTCTATCGATTTGCCACTAATGACACTTGACAATATTTTGTAGGTTAGAATGTTTACATGTGAGGTTGATTTGTTCTCGCAGTTCTAACACTTTTCTGCAATTTTATCACTGATCACGTATCTTGTTCTTTGTTGCAGTCTGTAAAACGTATGACACACTTTGTTGGCACTATTTTACACTATTTATTTTTTATTTTTCGCGGAGCTCTGTGACGTGCGTATTCGCTGGTCGACAACCATCGACACATCGACATAATAATAGCAATTGTTATTTTTACCATAATAACTTCTATTATTATTTTTGACATAACAATATCAGTATTATTACCTACTCAAATAAAACCTAAAGAATTACTAAGTTAACCTTTTGACCGCCACGTCAATAACGAAAAACCGTGTTCTCTACGCCAAGCGACAAATTCTAGTATATAATAATGTATAACTATGTATAGGTTATTTTGAACTAAAAAAGTCGTATTTTTGACGTGCCATGCCGTCGTAGGCGTCGTGAGCAAGTTATCATTTGACGTCTATACACGTCTGTGGCGGTCAAAAGTTTAAGTCAATATATGTATCTTTTTAAGCTTACAGTATAGGTATTGTTTTATGCTTGTACTGTTACAAGTAACCTTAGCTAAACTAATTGTATGATCATATGAAACAACTTAACAGTTAGTAGTTTTATTTATTCAAAGTGTTGTTATTTCTGTAAGTTCTTTGTACCAGTGACAGTCACCACTAGACTGCTATGTATGGTAATCGAACTGAAAATGTGACACACAGTCCTATGACTTTTTAAATATTTATGTAATGTAGCTATCACAATTATTAACGCATGATTTAATAGTATCAGAAAACATTTTGATGAAATCTGCACAGCTGTGAACCATCAATTTGTATGCATGGTGTCTCCTTCATGCGTTCCTGTGAGGCACTGGCCTTGTCTCAGACAGACAGGCAGCATAGCTATCAAAATGGTGCCAACAGCATGTGTTCATTGTTCACACAGCTGATCAGCATAATGATGATAGCTGATGTGTGCTCTGAAGTGAGTTCATCATTATCATCAGCCAATATTCAGTTAATCAGAGTTAATGCCATAGAGCCCAATTTTCAGGTTTATTTTGAATTTATTTATGGTAACTGTGACATCCAGCAGTCACATAGATGCGAGGATATTATAATAACGAAATAACTCAGTGTATTTAATTATTTAATTGTATAGCTGCAGTTGCATGCCTGCTTGTTCTGGCTAACAGCTAGACTCTTATCCCCACCTTGTATGTCCGGCACCCACAGCCACAACTATGTTTTTATTTATAACTAGCTGCCCCCGCAAACGTTGTTTTGCATTAAAAAAAAAAGCAAAAAAAAAAATTAGGGGTATGAAAAATAGATGTTGGCCTATTCTCAGACCGCCCCGATAAGCACAAAAAATTTCATCAAAATCGGTCAAGCCGTTTCGGAGGAGTATGGCAACGAAAACTGTGACACGAGAATTTTATATATTAGATATGTCATAGTAACCAATTAATGCAAATAGTTGTCTTCTTACGAATGGAAGAAATAGACATACTGTACCAACCCCAAATTAATTGGGACAAGGGCAGGAGGTTGATGAGTTACCTTATCATTCTGTAGATTATGTCCATATTATACATTGTCAATTATTATACAACTTCTCAGTGTCTCACAATTAATTGCTTACCCGTCTACAAGTTTAAGGGGTCAGAAAGTCAGTCTCACATTACTGATTGTTACCCAGAATTAGTGTAACCACAGCTGAAATTAGCTGATCCTGCAGCCTGCAGGTTGTTAGTTTTCATAACATCAGCTCAAGTTACATTAACAAGTGTTCATTAGCTTTGTCAGAACCATTATAAGTAATGAATTGCTTAAGAATGTCTTGTCTAGCCACTGTTGAATTATATATAGGTTACTTATACATACATTACAGATAGGTACTGTAGATTGAGGTTTATTGGAATATTGTTGTACATACATATTTATTTTTAACTATTGTTACAATTTATTTATACTAATATATTGCATATCTGACACTGATCATATTTTCCTGTAAATAAAACAAACAATAATGAACAGCTGTGTGCAAAAAATTACAAAAGTTAGTCATAATTTACTGTAACTAATACGACACAAAATTCATTTTAATATTATGAGCATAAAAGTAGCGACTCGCAACATTAAACACATTAAAGTAGATAGGTACCTAATATTAACTTCTTTTATGTGTTTAAATGTTGCAACTTACCAACTCATGTGCTTACCAAATATGCAAGAATATTTGAATTAAATGCCTACGTAGAACTCGTTTCAACGAAACTGTACGTCGGTATGTATACCACAAGATTCCGTAAGATTTCGCCATGATACCTCCAACAACCTTTATATGTATATATGTAAAATTATTGCTGATATGCAATGTCTACATGTTCAGATAAGAACGAAATATGAGCTTATCTGTACAGTGATCCAAGATCGTTAGGTTCCTCAGTTTTGCGACGCATGCGTCTACGATGCTCTCTCATCACCTTTTAAATGCACATCAAGATGCAGCACCATATGCAACGAAGAAAGTCAAGTGAAACTTTAGATTTGCAATTGCTTACCCACGCTGCTAAACTCATAAACGTTACAATTAGAAATTATGATTCTTTATTATGAACCAATGTTGTTTGCTTTGTGAAAGTATTTGTTAGTAGTCAGACTAGACTGATGCTCAAATCGCTCGCATGCTCTTACGTACGCTTCATCGTTGTTCCTAGTGCCTCGACGCGGGAAGTTAAAATATAACACGCCATTGTTCACAGTTTTCTATTTTGCCAACAGTTTGCCGATGAACAATAATAGTATCTTGATCCCACGGCGAGACAATGCGATGTGGGCCAAGCAGCTGACACAATTTTATTTGCACGAAACGCTACGGCACCGCCGGCGTATTAATTGTGCAGAAAAGTAATATCTACTTTTTACTCCCACGCTTCCACCTGTGCGTTGCGATCGTATATGCCCATGTACGTAGACTTGGTAGCTTGTTCTGTAAATAGCTCATTTACATAAGGATGTATGAGACTTGCCGCATAAAGAATTTGCGCAGCATCTGCCACTGCACATCTGTCGTGTATGTTGCAAGGAGCCACTTATTTCGGAGCCTGTATTAAGAAACTTCGCTTAAATAATGGTTCATACTCTTTGTATGAATGGAAGAAAAGCTACCGTTTTAATTGCGTCAATGTATAACCAATTACTCATGTATTTTTGATGAGTTGGTTACAGTATCTAGTGTAATTAGCATTGAACAGAAATAAAGACTGCGCAGTTTTTAGAATTTTGCTGTAGCACTGTTTTTGTCTTGAGCACAATGAGCACATATGTCAAACGCCATTAAACTGCTTTGAACTCATTTTGAAAATTTCGATGGTGAAACCCACCTTCCGCCTTAAAGTCATTCCCGCCTTTCGGCATACGGACCTAATGTCTGAAAAACCTGGTACTTGCGAGTGCTCTTTCCGAGGTTGATTTTCTTGAATCCTACAAGAATCTATATCCTGTGCCTCTTCCATCTATTCATCGCAAATTCAAATTCAGGATCGAGCGCAATCTGATGGTCAGTAGTATATCCTTAAACCGTAAACGGCACTCTAAATTCCATGATTGACCTGATACTTAATTGACTAAGGATCTGATTTTTCTTAATTATCAGCCGAATGACGCTGAACATAGGCCTTCCCTATAAATTACCAGAATTATTGCTAGCTATACGCCGCTTACCACTGCCTCCTAGCTTCACCAGCTTATGGCTTCATCTCGTCGTACGCTTAGAGCTCATTCATATAAACCTTTTAGAGATGCAGCTAGGTTAACCTATACCTTCGTAGTTTTAAAAACGCGTTGCGTTCATTCTCCCAAACACAAAATACAAAAAGAACATGCAAAACTTTGCCGAGTTTATTCTGTTTTTGTAACTATAATAAAGAAAGATAAACGATTTTTATAGCGTCTAAGGTCGCATGTTCGGGGCATGGCTGCTGTCGGTACCAGGGTACCAGGGACGCCGCTCGCGTGAACGTCCCCTCTACGATACTTACATTTTGTACTGGTCTTGACAGCACACCGAACGGCACTCGGTTTCATTATGATTTTTTAAATTATGATTATAACATTAATACTTAATTAACAAAAATCTCCACGAGTGCTTTAAAGGCTTAATTTTATAAATATGATTTTAAATTTTATTCTCAAACTTTTCCGGTTCCCCTTTAGATTCCTCATCAAATTTTATATATAATAAAGTATTTTATTTGAATCAGCTTGCTCCAAAGCAAGCTGATTCAAATGACCCCAAGGTCTATTTTGAATTATGACTTGACTATGAGTTACTACCTAACTCACTGGTTTAAAAAATATCAACACCGTATTGGACATGTTTCCTTATCAAAACTATATTTTTTTAAATATATATAAAATCAATAAACGAATTATTCAACATACCTGGCTATCCACAGCGCAATCATGATAGTTTTAAGACATTGTTTCGTGTACGTTCGATATTAAAATTGTATAAGGTACCTACGTAACTACGGATCGCGTGCTTGTGGCAAAACCTATCTACCTAGTTGGCAATGTTCAATGTTCGACTCTGTCAGCCAGTCTGTTTTGAGTTGCGAAATATTTGCAGCTCGCGACCTACACGTTTACGGTTGTTAATTCTGTGAATCTATGAAAATGAGCCCATAGTCTAAAAACCAAAGACCAACGATGAAAAAAATTTGGTTTCAAAAAAAGAAAGTGAGGAAAACGGTGCGTGTTATAATGTCATGTTATATAGATAACGTGTAGTGGTGCACTTAGCGAGAACATTGCACGGGTAAGCTAATCAGATACATTATCTCATACCTTTGTACTTGAGCCATATAGAAAGTCATTTCTTTTTAGTTCTATACGAAAACTGTTTTCTCGCGTGGTTTGCACTTGTGCATTTAAACTGATTCTTGCAGTTGCGCAGAACGTTTTAGCAAAAACTTAATTCGTGAGTTTATTATGCGAGAAGTACCGATATTTAATTTGTACTGCAGGAAAAACTTGAAGCAAGAAAACAGTTTCAACAAAGTATATGCATTTTTCTACCGTATTTTGCTTCGAAATGTAAAATTGCGTTAAGCAGACTGCTGTCTGTGACATACCATCATCCATTCAGCTTGCGTCATTCGCTCGTTCTAGTCCAATCGCTTTTTTACCTTATTTCGATTACATCAACTAATTTCGCATTACATCGATACCAGAAGCTCTGTGAAGATGGAAGAATTTCCATTAAAACGTAATGTTCATTTTGCGCAATGGTATAATAGCCTATTGACGGGTTAAGAAGTCTTCCGTCTAATCAGATGATAATCTTTGATTGACTACTGATATTGCAACGGAGTAACGGACAGTTGTTAATACAATGCACTGTGGAACAATAAAATATACACTTATTTTATCTTGTATTCTTAAGACGACAAAGAAGACGTGTTGAAGTGAATTGTCTGTCGTATTATCTATATTTAAATCTACTTTTTATAGCAATCTGCATAATATTAAATTCGGAGGTCTACCAACAACGTAATTCCAAACAAGTTGCAGCCAAGTTGGAGCTGATTACATATCTCAAATACTAATCAATGTCATTTGTTACGAATGCAACAATGGAAAAGTTGATACTTACTTAATATTCTTTCCTCTATAACTAATTGGGCAGTTGAGATTTCTATACCGCTAAATTGTAGACTGTTACATTTAATATCGATTTAAATTACATCAATTTGAATTGGTGTGTAATCGATTACTTGTTTCTGGTGTGGTATTACACTCATTAGAGCAAAGATGAAAGCTTTGCCACTCCATTTTGGTTGCATGTCTGGGTGTATGACTACATTATTCGCTTTACAGCGGTAATTAGTAACTTTCTCCAGTTGTATTTCTAAACTGCTAATAGATTGTACTGACAGAAAAATTAATTAGAATATTTTTAGTCTTGACCTTCGCTTAGGTCAAAACTTTCAGTAATTAAAATGTATAACCTTTGACATGGGAACTACATTTTTAGAATATAATAGATACTTAAAAATTCTATGTGATATGTGCAACGTTTATCACCTCTGTCCTTCTTATGCAAGTATCAGGTACCTTATCTAATCCTGATTACTTAATATTATAATAGAAAATTAAAAACTCACTCGCTGACTTATCACGAAATAACAGAAACTACAAAGATGGGTAGGCTTATGCGTTTACATTTACAGTGCCAACTCAAATCAAATGAAAAGATTGATTTATGAAAGTAAATAAATAAGTAAAACTTACCTTGCTAATGTAAGAACTAGGACGGTATTTGAATCAAACTTCCTTGGATCCTGCATAATTTTATGTAATCCAGACCCACGAGAAAAGAAAAATGTCCTTGATAGAAGTTATCACTAATTGCCTATCTGCCCCCACACTGTTAGTTAAAAACATCCATACAAGGTTTTATTTCGGTGAACTTACAACATTCATAAAAGTAATCAAAGATCATCGGCGCCCACGTCGGCGAAATGGATTCACATCAGGTTGATGTGCAAAAAGGCTTCAGGCGCGGTCTATAACTGCTTCCTGGACCCAATTTATATCAAACTCTTGAACCGTATAAGAAATGCAACATAGAGCTCCAAAACGCAAAAAGGAGATATTGGCACAACTCCCTCATTTCTGACGGTTTATGAACAAAACACGAAGAACTGGATATCGTAGGATTTCAGAAGAGATTCATAGTCAAAATGCAAACCCCGTTAGCGATGGCCATCGCACTGGGTTTGCAGTAGGAGTACTGCAAAAAATTTATGGAAAAAGCTATCAACCACAAAGACTGGAAGCAAGAAAGGATGACCTTGGCTATGTAGAAAAACAATGACGAATATGAACGAGTTGAGTTGAGTTTCACTCGTTTACTCTCTGTCGAGTGATGTCAAATTATTTGTTATCGGATAACTAATTGATTTTACTCTTACTCACGATCTGCTTTTAATTTAAATGAGTACGTAGAACTACTCACTTGTTAGGCTTGCCTATATGTTTGAAACCCTACATTTGTTATGTTGTACTCAAGGGCAGACGTCTTCGTGTAGAAGTAAACAAAAGCAAATACCTATTGACTGTTTGAGTAATGATATTAATAGGAAATAAATGACTTTGTAATTGTAACATTATTATTATGCTTCATTTAAATTATACAAGTTTTTGCAATAATAACAACGGGGATACAGTTTTGATTGACAAATTCATTAACATTCATCATCATCATCAACCCATATACTAGTCCCACTGATGAGCACCCACTGAGAGGTCCCCTCTCAGGATGAGAGAGGACCACAGAAGAGAAAAAAAAACAGAGAGGAAATTGACATTGCTGTCTTATATTCGCGTAAATGTCAGAAATCAATAAGTTGCTGTCTGGATATACTAAGATGACGGGCCTTATTTTGGATAGTAACTGTTTGCTGTTTGTGAGAAATTTAAACATCTGTCTGTTTTGCCTTTTACCAAGGATCTGCTCGCTTCTCTATTTGGAAATATGGTTAGATAAATCACAGGCAATTTGTTGAATCACTTCACCACACTATCAAATAGCAATAATGTGCATATATGCGTACCAAATAACGAAACTGCTTTCTAAACGCAACCCGCATTTCCGTGTCGTCATGCTTGTTGCGCGCTGTTGTCACCGCAGAGTAGTCACCACTAACACACAAGTATCGTCCCATGTGCATAATTAACAAGTGGACTGGCCAGCAGAACTACCGTTGCAACATGTGCATTAAAAGTATACGCTTCAGGGCTTAGTACATAAATACTTTTAGCATCGTTGATTCAAACCTGTTATTTGAGTTCCCCATATACCCCTAGAATCTCACTCAAGTTTGATCACTTGATATATTTAATATATGAAATACATCCATCGATCTCCGCAGTAATATTGTCCGACGGGATTAAGCCGATTTTGAAGGCGTTTCAGCGATTAATCGCCATTTTTTCTGCTACAATATCGCTTTTAGGTGACTTGTGTGAAGCATCAAAATTTTAAACGCAGAAGAGCTAAAAGTATCATGTTCATCATACATCAGCTTAGCCGTTACTCACGTGCATGTATTTGGGGGTGGTCGACAACCAGCACCCTTATTCATAAGTTCACGAGGTGAGGCCATACATCGCTTCAGGTATCTTTAAGTACATACACGTGAGTAGTAACTGAACACAAAGGTACATAAACTTAATGCGAATGCTAGAAAGTAAATAAACTAATCTGAATAATCTATCTATTCAAACGGTAACACTCACTGCTGAGTGAAGGCCTCTTGTCTGCCACTGCCGAGCCACTGTTGCCGATCTTGTGCAAGTCCTACTAACTGACTTCCCCCTGTCCTAATAATATTATCCAACGATCGGGCTGGTGGTAAACTGAATAACACCATCAGCCCATATACTGTCTGCTGGGCACGGGTCTCCTCTCAGATTGAAGAGGGATTAGGCTATAGGTGGACTATAGCCTAATCCCTCTTCACGCTGGCCTAACGGGTTGTCAGACTTCACACACCGTGCACCGTCGAGAAAAATCTTAAGGGAATGTAGGTTTTCTCACTATGTTTTCCTTCACCGTTTAAGCTAATGATAATTAATTATAAACACGCACATGATTTCGAAAAGTCAGAGGTTCTGATCCGAGAGCCTCGGATTCGAACTCGAGACCTTTGACTTGGCAGTCCAACGGCCTATCACTAGGCTGGTATTGCTTAACTGAATAACCTAACAATGAATAATATGTTCTGCACTGGTCATTCATTACATTACAATTACTATGATGAATATTTTGTCGGTCTCTCAGCGTTAACAACATTCTCCGCTCGACGCTCTGGTTTAAAAAGAGTATTTTATGTACGATTCCC
This sequence comes from Acronicta alni, assembly GCA_964056405.1. Taxonomy (NCBI): domain Eukaryota; kingdom Metazoa; phylum Arthropoda; class Insecta; order Lepidoptera; family Noctuidae; genus Acronicta; species Acronicta alni. The sequence continues at coordinate 4,946,472 of OZ043919.1, read as the reverse complement.
TTGTAGATGTGGATGAAAATAGAATTTAAATAATTTAAACAAGCTTATCCTCTTTTGTGTTTGAAAAGCAAAAGGGTTCCAAACGTCGCAGTTAAAAATATTAAGAGCATTTACTGGACAATTTATGTGTGTAATATCATGTAAATCTGACTGAATTAAACAATGGTAAAAGATTTTATATGATCCTGTACATGGTTTTTATGTAGTGTATTAATTTACTAAAGTAGCGCTTACTTTAATAAAAAGATTTGAGTAGGGGTGACCACAAACCCATGCAATACTAACGCAAAATTACTTTTGACTCATTCTGTTACTACCTACGTACTAGATACATTTGGTGTGGTTGTGTGACGAAAGTCATTACTTAGGTATCATTTGCGTTTTATTTTTCGACCTCGAGACTTAAAAGCCTAGCTTATTTAATTTTAGTTATTTGTTTCCCCCCACGCATGTATTTCAAATGAAGAATTTGAAAAGGCCAAGTTTGCTATATAAATCTAGCTTACGTATGCAAAAGTTTGTTTTTTTATTGGAAAACAAATGTGTTGGTATTATAACAAGGCATTGTTTCAAATTAAAACAATTCATTCAATAGAATGTTACCTGCCTGTAACCTGCCTGATAGTTGCTTCCGATGAAGTCATTAATCCTATCATGACGTCATTATAAAAGGGTACACAGTAATAAACAAAAACAGAAACAAATTCACTAAGTATAATAGTCACCTATTAGTGAGAATTATGATTTCAATGTAATACATAAAACTGTTTAAAGTAGAATACTCTTATGGAGAGTGGAGAATACATGTTATTCTGCGAAGAAGATCAAAATTTACTTTGGGTGTTTGATTGCAACGTTCTTTACTACGGTACTTCCTACTGTACTACTCTATCTTGGATTCATCAATAACTGGGTAAATGATCAATGAAGTATTAGGTACCAAATCGGCCACAGATTCTTTCTAAAATTCCTTTCTCACGCAGGATTAATATACCAGCCCAACCCACCAGCATACCAACACTAGACTATTCTTGTATGATATGTATTATAATATAGTTTGTAATGACAAAATAATTACGACTGAAGTACATAATTTTGTAATTTGTTATCATAACAAGAAAGGGAGAGCCTAAGGCGATCTACAAAGCCCATGTCAATTTACTTAGTCGAGTAACTATAATAGGTACTTTGAACAATATGAGAAATTATAGGACTGTTGTGCCTTGCGTGATGTTTCGTGTACATTATGATGAAGATATCAAGGGAAGGAATACTCTTGTTTGAAATACTCTCAATGAAAAATATAAGAAATATCTTTCTACTATTATAAACAAAACAACGATACTGTACAGTTTGTTTATAACCATGCAATTGATAAGTGCGATAAGTAATGACATAAGATAACTTACGAAGAGATAACCCATAGGCATTCAATAACAATTATAATGGCATTTGTCATAATGAATAGCTAAACCGGTATATTCAACAAAAGGTTGAATCATAAGCCATTATGCAATCATTATACAGATGGTTTTTTATCTTGATCGTCAGCGTTACCGGTGATATTTAATGGACACTGACTCTGCTACCAAAACTATCTTCGAAACGATTCGATCGTTAATTTAATATAGATTTAATCGGTTCTAACATTCCACCATTCGAAAGACATCACTCATATTGATTGGCTGTTAATAGCTGTAATTTAATTTGTATGGGTATTGTTTTATCGGTGCAATCTTGTAAAAATATTTGGTCTAGTTTTATGATATCGAAGACTGTACCTAATATATTTTTGGTTTTGGAGACAAGTAAAATCATTATTTATACTCTACTATAAACATAATACCTAAATAAAATATTTTATTAAATGCGAAAGATCGGGTTTCAGCTCTGCAAAGCAAATGAATTTACGACAGAGATAGCGGAATAAATTCTCATTTGGTTGACTCCATTAATTTAGCTCTACGGTAACGCTAATGCTTTTTTCCCTCACAAGGATAAAACTAGTCTCGAAGACTTATTATCGCGACATTTTACTAGAAATCCAAGTTTTAGTAGAATTTATAATAGCAAAATACAGTAATGTTAACAACTATTTCCTCTACAACAAGTTCTATGCCGATTACCCTCCCATGACTACTATTAGACTCATTCAATATCTGTGAGATTGTAAACGTTGATGAATCACCTTTAGATTAGAAACTATGTCATCCTATAAATATACTAATTGCAGGTTTCCTATCAACATCTTACTTAATGATGCCGCCACGCCAGCTTGAGAAGAAAACTTAACACATCTAGATCGCTCTATTTATATTCGACTTGATCTTGACTCGAACAAATTAGCCTCCATGGCTGTAAACTCGACTGGTGTAACCAATATGCACCGAGGTGTGTACCTGGCCAACGATTTTCTAATGTGATATCGACGATCGCGTCCGGTCGGGGTTTCATTTCGCCGAGCGGACTCCAATGCTACTGGTGACCAGTTTTTATATAGGACACTTACTACTGTTGTTATACTAAGATAACGAAATGAATAGCGCATTTGCATTAAAAAATAAGTCTTTATGTTTTCTGATTTTATAACAATACGTATGCTTTTGAAAATGTGATCTATCAAAACAATTTTTATTGAGATTTTTCTTCAACATCATCCTGAAAGCTGGCCACTATTGGATCAATCTGCTTCGTGCATCTTCCACTGAATTTATTTATTTTTAGGTAGGGATTTTCGAACAACTAATTAGCGGTTTGTACGTGGGTTGTAGCTGTATTTAAGTTACAGAACTTTCAAGGTGTTTCCAATAAAAGGTCGATTTCTTGATCGAATTTCTCATAATTAGCGCTCGAGCAATCACACGCCAAGAAATCGCACAAGTGCTACTCGGTCTAGTCTGCTCAACTTCTCTGTCAACTAACTTTTGATTAGATGCGATAAATACACCATGTTTATTTTGTCGTCTTACAGCCGAAAGGAAACCATTATTTCAATATTATTTCTACTAGATATGGGACTAAATCTGAAATCATGAAAAAAAAACCCTTTTCTTAGAAAAAAGTTTAGGTCTCTCGACAAAATGTAGGTAATGTAGTTGTTTTTTTTTTGCACTTCATGGTTGATCCCAAACAAGAAATTGTTGATCATGATGAGTAGAAGTATATCCTTTCGGCTGTAAGACGACAAAAAAAAACACGGTGTTTAATCGGTCTCGTATATTTGGTTCTATAGAATCTTATAGAAATATTTTTACTGTTGCATTTAATTCCAAGTTGGAAAATTTGTTTGGTCACACAATACTCCGCTGAATGTTATACCGACACTGTTATTAATATTAATAGCGGTGGATGTGGGTAATGTTATGTTGTGACTTGTCTTAAATCCTGTCATACTTGACCGAGCTCAGTATTATGTGCTCAAATAATACAATCTAATACAACTTCAAAATTTTGCAGAACTTAATAGGAAACGAATTGATGTTTGCAATCAATAGAACACAATGTAGCAAATATTTAGATCAATATGCCAACTTTCTATGAAACTAGTTCACCTCCTAATTCAGCTCAACGATGCTCATAAATAGTGTCAATTAAGTTCGAAGTTCGTGACAAAGGTGATTACATATTTTGTTATGGAATACGTATGACACATCGTTAACCTATTTATGGGAAAGATAGTGGGTCGCGTTTTCATGTAGCCCCACCTCGCGGATCCCTGTATATGACCAACCCTTTTGTAGCACGCGAGACAGGGGTGGGAGTTTAAAACCATAGAGAATGTTTATTGAACAGTACTTGCCTTACCTTTCAGTAGATACCAATCCGAAAGAAAGTTTTTTGTTTTAAAACTTTACTTTATTGTTTTCCAGTGAATTACTTCCAATAAGACTTTATGGTGCGGAACTATAATAATGCAAGATTTACTTGCATTATTCTTATTGATTATCGACACGCCATGAAAAAGTATACAACGTGCGTTAGACTTTCAATCCAACAGCTAATTGATGGAAAGTGTTTTCTGCGCAGAAAGTCACAGTAAATCAAGAAAAAGTTTGAAAAACAACAAAATAAACCTGCATATCGCTTGATTGACAGCCGCTGCAATAGACACTTTTTTATTTAACACGACGCGCTCTACTTACCCACTCAACATAGTACGCTAATTTTAAGACAAATTCGTGACAATTATCCGTAACGACGGTAGCAATTTAAAAATCGTGACAATCACATTTATGGTCGATTTGAAGCAATGTCTTATAAGTTAGATACCTACTATCAAATGTGATATCATTTTTCGACCTATCGGTGTACAAATATATCCAGGGCTTTCGCTCTGTTACATAACTTTCCTTATAACAAACGTAACTTAATTATGTGCACACGAGCGTACATTAATGTTCACGACTTGATCGCTGATGCCAATTTAGACGATATTATCGGTTTGCTGTGCACATTATGTATGTATTGCCAAATATCATTGTTTAAAAGTTTTGTAATTGATTATTCTGAAATTATCGCTTTCGAAAGATACTATACAAAATTTCACATAGCGATTTCAAAGATCACTCGGATAATCTCTCATCATTCGCTTGCGCTCCAATTCAATATTTTATTTAGGTACCTATTGAAAAGGCTTAATTTGCTTTGGCTTTAATATATTTTGCACTAAACTGACCCCCTGCAGCTATATCCGTGATTTTTCCTTAAAATTAGTAATTTTATTGGTAAATACTGAGGCGTTTCAAATGATTTCCTAGAAAAACGAGAAGAAGCGACAAGATTTAAAGCGGATTGTACCGATGCCTACAGGTCAAGCTATTCAAAACTGTCAAAAATTTCCAATTGAATAATATGAACCTTTTTATATTAAAGTTGAAAATCAATCAAAGAAATTTGACAGGTTGCTTGATCAGCTTGATGTGCTGGCCTCTTTACTGAAAGACAAAAACATGGCTTAACTAAAAATTTTACTTTAAAAACTACGAACTGCATTGCGTATGTTATGGATCCATTTTTCTACAGGATACATATCACATAATCATCATACTCGGAATATGTATAAAAAGTTTCTCTACACCGCAGACTCGGAAGTACTTATGTGCAGTAAAATATCAATAAAATTAATTTTTAATACCCAATGCATTGAATACAGAGTAAGACATAAGCTTTCAAAATTGCCTTAAACCACATTGTTAGTACGTATCGATTTCTTTTCGATGTTCCGGTCCAATTTCACTCAGGTATCGACTGACGTTTATAATCTGTATAACTTTTGTTCATAATATGTTTATACATGGCCTCCGGCAGCAATTTACTTGTTAATGTTGATTTATCTGCTGGCTTTTTATAATCGGTATTAAAGGAGAAAGCGATGGTATCAGAAAGTAATCCTTTTCCATAGTTCACGGCTTTCATCAATCAGTCGGCATAGACAGGATTAACCACATTAAAAACCAGTTCATTTCTAGACGTGTTTGTTTAAAAAATATCCATGTTACTTCTGGTTATGCCTATTTTCAAGACGGGTCTCGGCATTCTTTTATAAATGAATTCGAACTATTTTTTAATTATGCATGTTGCTACTAAGAAAAAATAGGAGATTTCCTCTTTTTTTCTAATTTTGTTTCCAAATTGAAATCCTTTTGCTAAGTAATAAAACACGTAAAATTTTCTCGCGTTATAGGTACATCATGAGGGCATAACTAATCATCATTAGGTTTTGTATCAAATAAAAAAATGTACGGATCGTGACGTACTTTTGTAATAGATACGCGTTAAACGTCTGTCACGTACAAAATCTCGGACGGCGGCGGCGGCGCAGCGTCGTATTTTAATCGGCGAAAGTAGTTGTGTTGCGTGTTGCGCGTGCGCAGAAGTTTGATCGCTGTCCGCGCTATCACCACGATATCGTAGGCTACAGAAGCCCTGCTTCTAACATCGTAGGTTTAGTATTCACAGGGCAATATCCACTCTAGGTAGGGATCAATTATTAACTAACAGCCGAAAATTTTGGAGTTTCTTTCTTCTATTGCAGTGTTCTCCTTTAATTCGGCTCTGAAGTGGGAAGAAGCTTTTATGATAAAACTGGTCCTTCGGTACTTATATTTATTGCTGAACTTAACTACAATTCGTACGGTTAAAAGCGTCAATTTGAAGTAACTGACGCAATAAATGTCAACAATTTGCCTTTTCCTAGTGTTAAACAAGTGTTTCCTCTTTCAATTTATTATTAGAGCTGTAGAAAATAAAATAACAGTTTTAAATACATATCCTCTACCTACACTGACGTTTTATAAAATGGTATATCCTGGGCCGTCAGCCTCGCTATCTAACTGCTGTCTAAACTTTCCAGTACGGCATGAAACTTATGAATTAATGACATTGTGCAAATAATGATCACGCCCAATACTCTAAAGAATGTGTGAATATATTAAATCCACACTAATATATTTCTATCATTTTAAGTAATCTTGTTTGTTTTATAAATAAATTAAACCTTGGGATTACATTATTTATTAATAAGGATTTGCATTTAACAAAACTTTATTGACTAAGAAGGAAATGATCAACTAAAACATAATTTGGCGCCTCGATTTTTTTTCTGAAAATGAATCTAATAATTTTGGCTAACAGTTTTGAAATTACAATTTAAATCACAAAGAGCTCTTATTGAAAATATCGAAACTAATCTATTAGATGGACTATTTCGGGGCCAAATGCATAATTTGTCCTGATTCAGTTGATGCTGTAAGTCATTACGCGATCAAACCGCGTCTATCTGTTCTACGGGTCGAAATCGCTAACGCGCTTTCATTACCACATTTACACAATTGAACATTGTCAGTACTGAATTGCGAAATTGGATCGTTGTTAAATTGCTTTTCGTCATATGATTTAGTAAATAACCGTCAAAACTGACAGGTGTGTTATAGAGACGTAATAACATAAATTTAGGTTCCATGTTACGTCTACTCCCATTGGCAGTAATTGTGTTATTATGTACCTTCAATACATAATAAGCATTTTGCGTACTTACACAAATACTTGTGTTACAGCCGTGCTTGCATGGCGTGACTGTCGGACATTTATTAAATTAATGAATTAGCAATTTCGATGATGCCTCACCTAATTTTGTCAAATGCACCCAATTTATGGGGAACCTTTTAATGTGATGTTTAATTACCCCTGAAGACTAGATTGGCAAGTTCCTGTGCTTTAAGGCTTAAGGTCAATAACCACGCCCGTTGTAATCGCCGACGTCATCCAAATTACTCTCGCTTCTTTCGACTCCGACACAAGCGGGTTACTGTGTCACTTTCTTCGTCTTCCGCGACTGATTTTATTCATACTTGCATGTTTTATTATGCAAAATACATTTAAATCGCTAGAACAGCCGCTGAAAACGTCGCCAGTCGCTAATCAAGAGGTCACCTCATTAATTTGACCCGACGAAGTTAGTAAAGTTCCGTATTTCAATTTGTTTTTTTTTTTGAGGATGGACTACATCTACATGTATAAACCTTATGTTAGCAGATATGGTAAAATCGCGGTGAAACTGCCAGAATGTTTTAAAACTAGTGTTGTGATTACTAGAAATGAGTACGCAAGGAAAATACTATAAGATGCGTCTAAACACAAACACTAATTACCGCTTTTAAAAGTTATTGGAGGCATGCGTCGCTAAATGTATCAGCTTACAGCTGTTTCATTAATTAAAAAGCGAGACAAACACGTTTCGTTGGTTTTAATCACGTTCTGATGAATTATAGAACTTTCTTTATAAGTGCATTGTCAAATTTCTCTTTGCAAGAACGCGTGCCTGTCTCTTGGTCTGCCAGTTTCGGCACAATGGACAAATTAGTATGTTTCCATGTGCTATTGTGAACGCATCATTTCAAAACTTTTGTTAATTATAACTCTTTGCTCAGAACGCGAACCAACAAAAGCAGCTGCGTACAAACGACGACTTTCAATAAAGGAACATTGTAATTTTGTGGGCGTATTCTGGTTATCAGAACTTCTATGAATAAGGTTACACTGTATTGCAATTATATGGATGCAGTCGTTATCTAAGCCTTTAGTAGTAATACAAGAAAACATGCATTGTCAACTGATTTTCTGGCGCCACATGTGCATCTGTATTGTGCTGACTTTGTAAATTGGAAAACTGCATAACTACTTACATAATCAGCTTATTTCATATTTTTTATATACTGAATGTTTTTAATGAAAGACACGTCGACCTTAACAATGATTCTCAAAAAATAAGCTTGCCTGAATGTTGTCTTGCCATACTCAACTAAATTAACGTCATTAGAACTTCGATGAAGGTTTGTAATAATGCGATTATTTTCATATAGTTATAACCAATTTATTTTACGTACATGTCCTTTGCTTCGAGCTTTTATACCAGCAGCCTTGTCCAATCGCCTTGCAAACTTGACCTAGCTAAACTGCTGTATCCGACTAATCGTTGGATTGATGCTAAATGTTTTTTAATAGGAACCATCCACAAAGTCGTCAATCATTTAGGAATTACCACTGACATCTGTATGTATAATTCACTGACAACGTATTTAATTTGAATGAATTTTCATATTGATATGATGAAAGGAAAATTATCAACTCGTGATTTCGTTTCTTTTATTATAATAAAAAAACAATAAGAACGAGCTCAGTTTCGGCTTCTGACAATTTTATACTTATAATAGGTAATTCGAATGTCAAAATGTCTTGAAAATGCAGTTTCAAGTTAATATACTTCTTTTTTTTTTATTTTTATTTTTTTTGTAAAAAGCGTGACGCACACGTCATGTAGATACGACAAATAATAATATTTTGTTTATTTTTGTAATTAGATCTTATAAAGATAATCCAACTGAAAGTTTTATTTATTTTGTACTAGATGGCGTCAGTATTTTATAATTGGTTCATCTTATTCATATTCATTCTTCATTCTTCTTTGTTCTTCATTGGTTTATCTTGATTGATCTCGATCTTTACTTTGAGTATCCGCTTAGGGCTCTGCTTATCAGGAAATTCTAGAAAAATAATATCTAGAAATTCATTTTTTAATTACAACAATGCAATCACAGGAGTCTTTCACCATATTGTATTCAATCCTTTCTAATGATACCTTCTACTTTGGCTTAATCTGTGGTTTTTGTCTCAATTATGAAACCATATTATTCAAATTTCCGCTTTACCCACGAGTTAACCTTAGCTGTCGCAATATCCACATACTCATTATAATTATTCTTCGAGTCGATTTGCCGAGAATGTCGCTGCAATTGCAAAGCATTATGTGTGTCAATGCTAATAACAACTGGCGAACACCCACTCTACACTTAAGGTCGAAGTTTAGGTGTATGTTTTGAAAGCACTGACTTTGATGAACTCATCACATACTACCTACACGTCTTACCATGGCTCCGTCAGTAATAGTAAGTCTACCCCGTCCTTTCCCGCGGGTGCCGTTACATGTGTATATGAAATTGTGTCTGGAGGATTGGCAGCCGCACCCACCATGTACTAATGACGTCATACTTCGATTACAGTATGATGGTCGAGCTTGGTAATAAAAGCAATAGCGTTCGGTTTATTTCCTGTAACTATAAGAATGACTAAGCTTGGCTACAAATTATCTACCTTCGTATTTTGTGGACAAATAATTGTTAACTCACACAAAACGCTTCGAAGAAAACTTGAAACTTCTAAGTACGCACTTGTCTGTGGACATAGCATTAAAACATTCTCACATAGCACTCTCAAAATGAAGTCTTCAATGCATTTGTTTGTACGGTCTTAAATATTTCACTCCTTTTGTGGAATGAAAGATAATAAACATTTTGTTTAAGCCTTTCCTTACACGTTACAGGCTCCTGTTACAATTATGTTATTCTAGTAGCCTAACACGACTATTTTTGGAAACTCTGGCAAGTATACAAAAAGTGACATGTTTCTCTATAGCTTTCACATTATTGTTATATCACTGGTGCCCCATGAGTTCCCATAAAAACAGGGAAAGTATGCAATCTACGTGCCGCTGGCGGCGGCCGGTGATCGTCACGCCCATCCTACGCCGACTGTGGTCCGAAAGAAAGTGAAATTATGTTTTAGTGGACATCTCTATCTTGCGTAATGGTGCGAGGGTGGAGAGTTTGAAAAATAGCTTTTTTTGACGAAATTTTACGCTTCTTGGGGTCAAATGACAAAAATGAGACAATAAGCTGCTTTTCAAGTCCCACAAGACAGCTTTAACTAGGGAAAGCGTGTGTGACAACACTGCTTCAAATGTGTCCAAATTTAATTCAAGTTTTGAACATTTAAAACCAGCTTATGTGAGTTGAATATAAAGCGAAATTTGGTATACTCGGTTAAGCATGATGTAATGGATTAAGTAAACATTCTAGAAGAATTGTGAGCTGGTGGAAGGGCACAAATTACTTCTTCACGGTCGGTCGACGGCGCCCTCGCGTTCGAGGCTAGAGCGATTCGCACGTGCACCATAAGAAAAAGTCAACAAAAAGCCATCACGATACCTGGTTGTTATTACAAGGAAGTAATTACCATGCCGCTGGCAAGTTGTTTGACCCCAACTTTGAGAATTAGTTGCTATTGAGAATGATCGGAGCTACAAGGTGACTTTGGTAGTTATGCTCAATTTGGTGCGAGTTTGTTCGAACGTTTGTGAATTTCAGATAGATCATGAACTTTTCGAATTAATGTGTATGATATTTAAACAAGTCACTTAAGACCTGAAATGTCTGTATTTCATATTGCAAGACTAACTCAGTATTAACGTTACTTCAGTCATAAATAGATCCATAATTTGCATAAACCTGACCTGACCCTGATACTAAGGCCACGATAACCATAAAGCTGTAGATTGAAATGGAATAAGTATTAACATTATATACTTTCGATATGCAATAGTATCTCTGAACATTCTACAGTGGTTTACACGAAAACATCGTTATATTCGTGGGCGGTGACGTTGGTGGCTGGTACCAATGCGCCATAATTCACAATGCCATCAGATAACCTCACGACGATGACTGTTTTCGTCAAATATTGATTGTCTCGTGAACTCCCAGCGTTACCAACCACACGGAACAATAAACACGACCACCACAGCCGATGAGCATTGACAGTTGAAGCAGCGTGGGATTGAGGAAGACAGACAACCAATCATGGGGTACTAATGTGCTAATTACCATTCTATATTGTATTCTGAAATCTATTGTGGATTTTCGTTATTCAGCTGATGTAGCTGCTGTAATTTTTCTTCTAGTAGGTTCATTGTTAGATTTTCTTTACAAACTTTGCTGTTTCATTAGCCTTTGCTTGCGTTGACGTAGTGTTATAGCCATCATTTATTTCAATTCAGAAACTTTCTTCTGGTTATTCTCAATACATATTTTAACTTGACTGTAGGGTAAAAACGCACACGGATGAGATAGTATACGTAAGACTTGCTTACGGAGCTAAGTAGAACATCAACGTCCTAATTACATAGGTGTTACTAAGTCACGCGATGTCGCGAGATTGCGAGAAAAAACACACGGAAATAATTTTCCTGTTCTTTACAATACAAACTGCTGCTAAAAATAGTTTGTAGTAAGATCGAATAATTTTCAAAATGGAAATTAATGTTCGCTGCATAAATTTTTTGTCAATTTTCAATCAAATTCAAATTCGTACTATATGGCATAGTCCTCTTGGCTGTGTACCAAGATTAAAATTTCAACTGAGTCTACTCTGTTCGCTACCTTTCACTGCATCCGCTTAAGAACTACGAAATTATGTCAAATCATTTGTTTTTAAAGTAGCTCATACCGAAGACACCAGTTAGTGACTATTGTGTCCAACCTACTTGAAATCTCATATTTATAACAATACCATGTTCAAGAATAATAATTGCTTCCTACATCTTCCTTTGCAAAACCCGCGTATGTCCGTCCGGTTGCAATGAGTGTCGTAACTGTTCTAATGAGACAAGCAACGAATGTTAATGCTTCTACACGCAACTTTATAGCTGGCAGATTTTCACGCATTATTTATGGTATGTTGGCTAACAGTGGTCAGTGGTCGACGATGTTGGCTTCTTGCTTGGTTTTGCATAACAAGTGCAAACGCAATTATCCGAAACTGGAGCATAACTGCCTTGTAAATGACCGCTGATGGATTGAATACCGTTGGCTCCGTGACGACAGGTAAGGCACGCATAGACTTGGTAATATATGTAGACCAAGGTGCAATCATCACATGATAAAATCAATTCATTAGGTTGTATTTGTATCTAATTTTACAACTGGTTAGGAGTCGTGATCCACGAATATTGTCCTCATCAACAATGATTGTTCCAGCAAATTCGTTTCAACAATTCTCCGAGACATTTGAAACACAAGTATATTTCATTGTGTTATTTAACGCCGCCACGCCATGTTTAAACATCATCAAGTTGCTCCATCCAGTGTCCAGATACAGATTACAAATCGTGCAGTTTTTGGTCTCCCAACTGCAAGATCACAACAGCATTTATAAACTTTTTTAAACATTGATTGTTTCATATTTATTTTGCAAGTTTTCTAGTCGATCGAGCTCTACATTTGTGTCAATATTTGCTCAACTGAGTGACGCATGAAACACTTGGCTTATTGACATTATATCAATAAGTGAAAACAATTTTTTTGCACGATTTTCACTAGATGCACAGAAATATGTTGTTTTACGCGAGACTTGCACATTACGTAAAATGAGAAATATAACAATGATTCAATCTAATCCAACAAAAGATGAGCTACATAAGTTCAGCGACGGTGTTCGTACTCACAATTACACAATCTAATTGCTGATGATGTAAGCTTTTTTTGACGGCGTAATTGTATGTTCTCAATATCAAATAAAAGGAATTATATCTTGATTAATTGAGGCCTCCGCCCAAATCATCGATTCCTTTCATCAGCACATCGCACTGTAGACGTCCGCACCTTGTGTAAATGTAGAACAATAAGGATTATGTATTCTTATATATTTACACTAGTTTAGAAGATGATGAAATGGATACAAATTTTAAGGTTGCCCTGTCATTTGGCGGTCTAAAGAATGGGCTTCACTATCGTGTAATTAATTCTTGTAATGGCGTGACCTCATTTTTATACAGTGGAAATTATATTATTGTTGAAGATGTATCTGTTGTTACAATGTAACTAATATTTTATTTTAGGTCGAATTGAAGAAAATGTAACATTACGATTCGTCATCGTGAGAAGACTATTTAATCAAAGGGTTGATGCTCGCACATTTTATTAACATGTTTCCTTTAAATATTCATTAATATTCAGTCTGTTGCTCATTAATAAACAATGTCGTGCATCAAAGGAGCGATTCCAAGGATCGTTACATTTTAAACCATCGACTTAGACTGTCATGAAATATGTAGTCTTATGAGAACTTGCAAGAACTCCATTGTAATTTGATACTTACTGTAACAAAAACTCGAGCGTTGAGTCATCGCGACCTTACATGTATATTTTACTTCCTAGATCAAACTAAAATAAAAAAAACTGAAATTACGAGCAGGATTGACGTAATTTATAAATAATAAGTATATGTACAACAATAATGTTTATTATTATGATATGAAGTTACGCTACACGCATTGTGATGTCCGTCTTCTGCTCGGTCGTCGTGACGATAGGATGTTTGCAGTTTTGCATTACAAATAAAGAGTGTTCGTGCGCAGTGCACATCGTTGGCCGTCAGGTCACTGGCTGCCTGTCAATTGTGTTCAACATTGTCAATTCAACTCATTGCCTCTATCGCTGTGGTAATAGTGCGATACGCACTTTAAACGTCGTAACAAACGTCCGTTTCGATACGCTGCTGCTTGATTTGGATTTCAATTGAGTCGAGGCCGTTGTAGTGTCTGTTGTTGGCTTTTAAACAATTTACAGAATTAGCAGTCATGTGATATAGGTTGCTTACCATAATCATAATAGGTAAATTTCCATGTCTACGTATGATCATACAATTTAAGCGAATAATTAAGATTGGTGCTTACGAGTGTTTCTGAAGAAATCATATCGCTCGGCGCATAATTATGATAATATGAAATTCAAATCTTACTCTCTTTTAGTAGTCAACATCATCCATATTCATTTAAGTAATTATTCGACTGTATCCAAGCGAAAGAGGGTATTGTGTTAATCGGACTTATGCTAATTATGCTGGTTTTATTTATGTATAGTTATTGATAAAATGACGTTGCAAATCTTACTACAGATAGGAAATTTCGAAAATGTTTAATGTAATAGACTCAGGCTTTAGCAATTTCCGTAATCGGGTCTACCAAGAGGTTTGCCTACAAGGAGACAGGGTGTGTTAAAGATAATGTGAAACGAAAACATGATTTGCTAATAAACATAGTACAGTTGCTCTGTTTTATTTTATAAATAATCTACAAAAATACTGAAAAAGAAAGCAAAATATTTTTGCTAACCGATGCAAAAACCACCATAAACTTAATATAAACGTTGCTGATTAAATTTATTTCGTACATCATCAAATTATAGATGCAGGTATTCCCTGATAATGATGATCGTCGTAAATAAACGTACAATTAACTATCAAAAGGTCAATAAAAATGCTTTAATAGGCAAGTCGTGAAGACTACGGGTATCGCTAGACGTTAAGTCAATTCGCAGCTTTCAAAATAACACCAGAGGCAGTTGTCGATTAAATAAATTCATCGCAACCGGTTGGACGGCATTCAATGACATTTACATTAATGTTAACAAACTGGACGAGTCACCTCTGCTTCGGGATATAAAAAGAAAGTATCTCGCACTTCTACAAGCCAATACATTATATCCTTAGTTGATTCCTAAGAGTCAGGACCGTTAAGACACTGTATATGTTTTAAAATCGATCAGATATCGGAAGACGATTTGGTATCCAAACCCTAGCCACACGATTGTGTGGCTTTGAGCTACACTTATGATTTCTACTCTGACGTTCTACTGTTTCATCATTTTCGTCCAAACAGTGCTTTGCCAGTGGATTCAAAGTCAGATTGCTGTAGTATACACTGTCTCCTCACTAGTTTGGTATGACCCTAACTTTTAGTAAGAAGTTGCAAAAGGTAGTAAGGTATATATTTTTTTATATTAAGTATCGTATTCTGCCGCGTCGTTTCTAACAGTTTTGTAGTCTATTTGGCTGGTTGGTTTAGTTTCTTATACAATCGTAAAAGTTTAAAATGTTGTAAAGTGGGCAGAAATTGGTATAGTCAAACAAATTAAATTGCCCGCAACAGTTTGATTACGTGGTTGCCAATTCCGGTTAATTAGTCATCAATAAAAGACTAAAACGATTCGACTTTTAAATATCCTCATAGATTTAATATCATCAGACCATATAGAGAAATATGGCAACTGCCCATTTTAGGAATAGACGAGAAAGAACTCGCGGGGCAAAGACCTTTATTGAAATGTCAGAAAACTTACCTGCTATTCTATTGAATAGCAGGTAAATTTCATTAAATTATTCGAATGAATTATTGAATATAAAGTGTAACAATTCATTTTTTTAAAGTGCACACATGCTACTTTGGCCGTTCACTACATCCTACGCATACGTCATTGACGTAATTGGAAATAATTGTTAAATAAAATTCTGTCTTTATATGCAAGCAATGCAAGTGATGACGTCATTTAAAGAAACCCAAGAAAGCCGGCCAACCCTGTCAAGAGACCTCTACCAGACTGGCCTCAGTTTTATTACACTTTGCATAATGTAGTTCACGTAAAAATCTTAGTTAATCCGGTAGTATTTAAGAAAAGTTGTGTTGTTATTTTTTTTATTTTTTTATTTGACGAGACATAAACTGTCACAATATTGCCACTTATCTCACTGCGATTGGGAACAAGGTGAACTCAAATAAATCACATGTAGCCGAATCTAATCTTGCGTCAATATTTGCACCAACCGGAACTCGTCCCCGGAACTTACGGTGCAAATTTAAGGAGCTGAGATACGAAATATTCTATTTACGTTATAGTTAAAATAGCTATGAGTGCTTCCCTACGTTTTATGTTTATTTGTCTATCTGAGAACATTTCTTCCGAAACATAAATCCATGTGAGAGAATTCACAAGAAAATTGGAACAGCAATAATTTTCCACTTCGCGTTGTAAGGAACATAAGGACATCTTTTCTTCTGTCGACAAAATAAATAACTGAGATTCAGTTATACTCCGAGTCGAGTAATTCCATTCACGGATAGCATCAAAGAAGTCTTCAGATCAAATTCACAACATTGTTACTATTGTAGATATTCGCATATCTGTCGCACCACGCTTCAGCGCAGACGGATGCTGGCGGAGAAAACTTTGATGTTTTATGTGTTTTCGTACATATCCGCTCCGTCCACGACGCGACGCAAGTTGACGCAACGCTCATTTACGACCAATTTATGTATATTAAATATGATACCATTGAGTTTGAGTATTGGGTAATCGGTTGGCTTGTTAAGATGCATTTAGTTCCTGGTACTTGCTCAATTTTTTCTAGAGCTGGGTATAAGGGTGTTACTAAGAGAGACTTTCCGAAAAAATATTTATGGACCTCGCCTCGTTGATCAGCAAAGTTCCTAAACGTAAAAGGACCTGAAATTCAGTACTAAATGAAATATTATATGTATATCAATCTCCTTGTAAATAACAACAATAAAACCATCTTGCACCTGCTTGCATTTTATTGACGTCAATTTGTTTCTAGGAGACATAATTATACTGCCAGCTGTTTGTTCTAACAAATTCGCTTGAAATATCTTCCTTATCAAAATTTATCAGAATGTAAATATTAATTTATCTGTCAATGATATCCGTTATCAATAACACCTAGAAACAATAACATTAAATGCTATGAGAATAATCCTTTCTTGTTTAGCTGCTCATAATAACTTAATGAGATAAGACTTATTAAAATTGCTTAGATTTAGTTTTCATTTAATCAAACAAAGTGCAATAAACTACAATCGTGCATATACCTATTGTATACCAGGAGGCACGTCTAGTCTCGCGAAACGTGACGTGAGTCGGCCTTGGCGGTCGGACTCCAATCGGCAAATGTCGTTAGTATTCGATATTTGCTTGTATCTCTTTTACACTCAATGACTGCGCTGCTCAATCCGTCTCGATTTTCCACACGCAACATTCGAGGAAACTGACACAGCTGGAATCAATGCTATCGAGAATTTGCACCTTATTTCTTATATAGCAAGGTGCATAACAACAGGGCTCGTTATGGACTTGTGACTCTAATACGCCATATAGTTCTTTCTCTTTTTCCCGTGCTCGCACTACTGCCTTTCAGCCAGTACGGTAAAAGCTTTGAAGAGATACGGACTGTCACGTAGCACTGACGTTAAGCTGTACCCGTAGCCGAACCCGAGCATATCGAATAATTGACGACGTGATCTGTTACGATTGCAGTAATAACTGTCCATTCCGATGATCTTCCAGTGGCTTTAGTGATATGTATATTTGTGGACGAAAACGTTTATTTAAGTCAAGTTTATCAAACTGGAAACTTCACATTTCGATTCATAATAAACGGTCGCTATTGTTTTCAAAACATCTGATTTGTGGACATGTCACGCGAAGTGTAGCAAGTAGCAACTGAATATAGGGACCGGCAACAATTTATTGTGAGTGCGTGTGTTTGATCCGACCCAGTGATCCGCCGGGCCCCTCGTGTGTCCTCCAGTGATAAGTTACAACTCGCGGTATCAATGTTATTGAGGAGCAAGTGACTGATGGAGAATTGTGGTTTTATTGGGAAGGTGGCTGTTAAGAGAGGGCGTCATGCTGGCCCGTGTGCTTGTATCTAGTGTATACAGACTCCGGCAAAACGGCGGCTACAGAGACAGCCCCGGTACTCGCACCACAGGTTCGCTTTCTTTATGCAAACGTTTACCTAATACTTGTTTACTGGCAAACATTGATTTTCCAACTTTTGAATAATTGCTTGTCAAATACTAGTGTTCAGTCGTGCATATTCAACAATTTATGGACTAGTTTCCAAGGTAAATTGTGAAGGGATTAATAGGCTTTAGGATTGATAAACTAGAACTAACATTGTCACGTAATCTACAGGTCCATTGATTATCATGTTCACAAGAGTCAGTTCTAAGTAATTAAATTATATTGACTAGATCAAAATTTTAAAAGTCAAAGACGATAAGCAGCCAGAGTCAATGTCTCGTTGATGACAAATGTTTGCTTTCCCTTCAGTATGTTTACAATAACAACAAAGCAATTCAAAAACAGAGATGTCTATGAATTTAAATACAAAATCTTGTTACAAGACGTTATTTAGTCATTGGCAATGTATGAGTCACACTAGAAAGTAGTTTCTGTAATTATTGTCTGCTATGTGTACACGTTTAAAATCGTTTTTAACTGAATAACCACTAAAGTAGTGGAGACGTGAAAACGATAGATTCGAAGTTACTCCATGTATTGTAAATTCATTTGGGGACTGAGCATTTAACAGAAAGTTGTTCCGGTGCTTCATCTGACCTCTCGTGTTTAGGAGACAGTCGACCCACAACAACAAATCTCTATACTATGTATTATGCCTAAGCCACTTCTTTTATGTTCGGTTTAATATTCGCCTAAACAACTGTTCTGAAAACATGTGGAGCGTGTTTCCGAATCCCTTCCTTAATCTTCAGCGTATTGTTACTAGAAATAAGAACTTTCTTCTCCACACATACTATTATGACAAGACGTATTCAGATTGCAATAATTCCTAGATCAACACTAAATCTAATCTACAATTGAAATAATACTATTGAAAATTATCAGGTAATTTTAGAAGGCGTGTCTTAATTTTATCTATGTCCGCATAAATAATTGGCTGATCGTGCATGAACTTAGACAAAACATTTTATCCTTGACATGTCGACATACGTAGCCATATGTTCCGAAAGGTTAACCACCTGCATTCCAACGGCTTTTAAAACACTTCAATCAGTAGTAGATTACGTCATAGTTCTTGATTAGAGCTTGCCAATAAAAACAGGAATCACATTTCGCTCTTTACTGAATCCTGTACTACTTTCGTGTTTTAAGATACGTCAATTTAACTGAAACAGCGCTTTTCATCGTTTCCACACACGAAATTACAGAAACCATTTGTTTCACTTTATTCAAGTAGCTTATAAGTGACTTTCCTCTACCTTACGTACCTTCCACAAAACTATCATGTCTTAAGGTGTCTTATCATTTGGCCTCTTCAATTTTTGTTAGTATTATTTGCTCATCGTACACATGGGTCATCAAATCGAAAATGAAAGAGAAGTAATAAAGTTTTAGGATAAGATTTTGTTGCGCACAATACATAACATTGATCTTAATTTAGCACAGGATCGAAAAAGGTATAAGTAAAGAGAGGCCTATAGTCAACAGTGATGAATCTTCATTTACTAATCCGGAAATGTTAACAGACGAACCTAATCTAGATCGTTACTATAATAGGTATTATAATGGGTCCGAATCCCTACGCCATAATTACCAGGTATGCATTGTATTCCCGTCATGGTCGGGGTGAATGTCACGAATCCCATAGCCATGACTATAGGGCAAGGGAACGCGAGGGCGGTTTTTAGTCGGTACTAGTCCGAAAAATCCTGCCAGCTCCTCTGATGGCAGACGCTCCATGATGATTTTTCCTAGGTATTATAAAAACAAAAATAAGGTATGTAATTGTATTGATAAGTATCTTACTGTTACCGCAAAGTAACCATTTTTTGGTTCTAATCTACTAATGGATGCCTCTTCAAGTTCTACATTGTGTTAGCCTTTTTGGCCATCCGCGACTCTTTGGCAATAGGCCGGAAAGACGTAAGAACGAAGTCATTTCGCATACCGTTTGCCTTTAACAGTCATTACCTTACTTGCTCAAAATACCGTATTGTGTTTGGAATTACATAAGTCTTTATTGTAAGAAAGTAGGTTAAAGGACAGCACCGTTTTTTTTAAAACTGCGCTGCTTAATTAGTGGTTTGATAGATTAAACTTACTTAACAGCACGATTCATGTTCCAAGGTAGGCAATAGAGAATTAAGGTAAATGATGGTACATTAATTCAGTTTTGTTTTTATTCGTCCATTACTGAAGGTCGATTTCGTGATCTCGTCGCGGTCTTTTGTCAAGCGAATCAGTTCTTAGTATTCTGAACATTGATTGGTCTGCGTTAGATCAATCCACACGAAAACTAGTCATGCTCACTTATTCTTATTACCAGGCAATTGGTCTCAATTTATAACCGAATTTCCCAGTAGAGCAATTAACATATAACTTCGACGGCAATAAAATCTATTTGCAGTGAATAAAAAATTGTCGGGTCCCTCTGCTCTCAAAATCATTTGATAAAGTACAACGTCATTAACGAAAAGAACCCTTATCATTATAAAGGTTTGAATTGGTAGCAAAGTAATCATACCGAGATCTACCAGTTCAAAATTAGTTCAATTAGACGTGTTTCTGGATTCTGGAAACACCGTTTTAAAAACTGTGTTTTCAATGTTTAAGGAAACGAATTTATCTTGCCCATCCCATACCTACATGAATTAATCTGCAGATGTGTCCACTTGAAGGGTCTCTAACTCGCATCAAATTGGATTTGATAGATGTAGTAACCTACCATAATATTGCCGATGCGCAGTAGGAAGAGTTGCATTTTCATTGTGATGCATTGTCGTGAGATGCCACTCGATGTATCCGACTATCCGGCATCAGTAGTTCGTGCCAGACGTGTCAGGTGCAATTTATCGCTCCCAAACCACTACACACGTTTCCATCTTTTTACTTATCCACACGTTTCTTACTCCATCTTTTTAAGAAAGGTGGTGAATTTTCGTAATACATTTGTGTTGATGATTACACATAGGTTATCCAATCAATTTCTGTTTGCACCAAAAGAACTAAACTCAACTATGTATGTGTAATATCATTGAATTGTTTACTAACTTAAACAGCAATCCAATCATATTGAAATGAATTTCCTCGAAACCTTTTCGTTGTAAAAATTTTAATAGGACTCTATTTCGCCATTCACAATATATGCACTTATGCAATACTTATTCATAGGTCAACACTTGGCGTTATTCGATGTCAATGATACTGTTACTGGTTACTTTTATTACTCTCATCAGCGCCCACTGCCCTTAAGGTCGGCTCATACAGAAAAACAAGTCCATCAAAGAAATTAGCTCGCATATATTTTGATAAATAAAGATCTGTTCTTTGTTATATATATCTGCTATTTTGTGCTCCACCTTCTTTAGTTTGTTTATCTGTTTTTGACGTCTTTGAAGTGTAACTGCTGAAGTGTCTTATCTCAACAAATAAAAATGACTTTTTACCATTTCCAACGATATGATCCGGAATGAGAAATTCACTAAAGATAAGATATTGTCGGTTGAGTGATGTTTTAATACAAATGCCTACTGCTTTATGAGTCATGTGTTTTATCATAATTTGGGAATTAAAGATTATTTTGTTTCTAACGTTTGAAGTTGTGAGGAAACTCACGTTCACCTTTGAGCGTGTTAATTCAGAAATTCAACCCACGTGCTGCAATAACATTCAGAATTGTGAAAATTTGCCATAGACAACATTTTTGCATTTAAATACGCTGAAGTTAACTTGAAATTTAATAGCGTCTAGCGATCATTTCAAAAGTTTCCAAAATCTGCATTCGGCGAAAAAATAAACATAAATCCTCAATTTATCATCTGCCGGAACGTCATCGACTCCTTTTATCGTTCCTTTTGTGTGGCAGGTGGGCGCCATGACAAAAAAAAATAATTTCCGGTGAACGAGTTTAAAATACATTAGCAGCGGCCCAAACTGCAGTAGCAGATCGCATGAGATAAAAACCCGATCATAAATGATTGCTTCAACTTTTACTTTAATCAGTCGTTTAGCACACAGACCCGTGCAAATTTGTAGTTAGATTAAATTAAGTATTAGAATCGTTTTGAACCGCAATTTAGTCATGGTATTGTACGATACTAGCTGCTACGATACCAGCGTCCTTGGGTGCCCAAATAGTTTTTTGTATGCTCGGTTAACTCGCGTTTTGTGAACCAGTGCGACTCTTTCCGTCATCGTGACGTTAAAATCGAGAGCATGGCACGAACAGCAAGTTTCACTCGTACAGATTTTTTTAACCAAATCCAATTTGAGGCCGCCAAATAGCTTTGGCGGTGATCGCTTATTAATTTTTATGATCTACTAAAAATGAATATTCTCTGCAGAATTTACTCTTTAATGGCAAAGAAAGTATCACGGAAGGGTTAACTAACCTATGAAGTTTTAACTAAGAGAAAGTGTTGGTAAATCGATTAGAAGCATTTCATAAATTATTATGCACTTAACGACTTGTAACACGTTTATGCAATACCGGTGGTTACTGGCACGTGGAAGCAAGACTGTCGTTTGAATCGCGATAAGCCATGGCTACACGTGATGGATTATTCACAGTCACCATATCCCCTGCGTAAAGCTTTTTCATATTAATTTCCTACGTTCGTGAAAGGTTGTTGTCCATTTAAAACCCGACGCAAAACATCCTGCAAATTATAAAACTTGTTCATAGAAACAGTTGCATAAAAAGCCTGTCCCTTATAAAGTGAGCAACGCATCGATAGTCACCCCACTGATAAATACAGGTGTGGTAACTGGCGACGATGGCCAGGTATTAACGGTTCGCTGTTTATCCAGTTCTACCATATCAATTTAATCTACCGATGCCATCGTTAACATTAAAACTTTATTCGTATCCATTACGTAGACTGACGCATATATCGATCCACTATCAGTTAAAACGCTACGCCGACGCAAATGTTAGCCCTAAAAGTCAGTACTTAAAAACGAATTACAAGACAATAGATGTTCTCATGTTTAGTATCAAGCCAAATAGGTACGGATGAATAGTTGTGAAGCGATCTGATCGCAAAGTCGAACGTTTTGCAGAGGCGTTTATCGTGAGAGGCGACCTTGTGCCGTCTGACATTGGGCACGTTGATTTCGAATCGAGTTTTGTTGCCTGCCGCTGCGCCCGCGCAACACCCGAAATCATTTTATAGCATGAGCAATACAACTATCTTATGGTTAATCTTGTTAAGAGTGATGTAGCTCTTTGGCTTCAAAGAACATACATAAACATTGGTCACAATAATGTCGCGTATGCACGAGGATTTTGAATTTATATTTTTTATTTACGAAGCATTGCACAAGCGACGGATAACGGCTTGCACCTTATTTACTGTGCGGTGGTGAGTTCCGTTGTGAATTTGCTCAGCGCGCGTAACGCGGTTGGTGTTGTTTCAACAGCTTTCTATCGGTTATCTCGAGATCTCCACCAATTTAGTCTCAGTAGCCGATGCCGGGTACGATTAGGGACTTGTTGATTAAATTCTGTAAAGCTAATAATCCGATTAAACGGCTTGTTGATCGCTTACTCCATCTCTTTCTGGGTCACCAGAGCTGTTGTCGACGTTATCTTTCTTAGATTTATCTGACCGGCGGTCTAGAGTTGTGACTCGAGATATTAGTAGAAAGTATAGGCTCAAGTTTACCACTTAGTATTTTATGAGTCTGTCGATAAAGTCATGTTATGTGGCATCCATTTTCATGTTCCAGGCTAATGCCACCAACCGCATACGAAGTGCTGCGGTTGTTTGCTAACTACGGTGCATTCGTCTCGAACGAACAACGACCTAAGATTTTCTATGATTTATGAAATCATTTGGAAACCCTGTTCTAGAAGACCAAGACATTAAAAAAAATACATAAAGTAATTTATGAGTTGCTCGAAGCAATATATTATTTTAATAACCAGATTGAAAGACAGTTTTGTTATTTTGAATTAGATTGGCAATTCCAGATCCTATAAGCTCTAGCGTGCTAAAAGTCATATTAGGTAACATGATTTATTTTAAAAAAATATTTTATATTCAATGATTAGCTTGTAATATAATTCATTAATTTACAGGAAGAACCCAGTCTCTCGGGATTTAAAATTATGTCACTTCAAATGAAAGCAGTTACGCGAGTTGACGCTTCGACATAAATAGATAGTGTCAAATGCTTCACACACGTTTGTTGTGCTGAATAACAATCCTGTCCATTGTACGAGTACCTTACTAATTATATCTTGTTATATTTGTAGAATTTGCACTTCAGAATACCTGCATTTCGTAAGTTATGTTGAATCTTGCTGTGCAAGCTTTCCTCCAGATTCATCACCATAAATATATTTCGATAATTGGTTTGGCATATAAATCCGTTTATACTTAATATTTTGTAACACATGAAATATGCATGTTCAACGCGCTATCCTTATAGAGAAGATATTTAAGATTTTCAAGGAAATCTAGGTCTTGCTCGACAGTAAAGAAATTTGGGGTAAGGTCGGTGATGCGAAATGCAATTGCGAGTGTCTTGGTATTGCAATACACATTTTGTAGCTATATAATGAAGTTATTAAAGGGCTATAAAAGAAGTAGTCGAGACAAGTTTTTATTCTATCCGGTCTTACATGAGCAATGTGAGCGGTGTCATACCTATAGAACGTGGAGCTCAATAAAGTGATTTCCGTCGCGAAGGGTGATTCGATTGGACATTGGTGGACGGTTCACGTTTGATTGCACCAGACAAGGATACCACTCGTGCAGAACCGACTCCATACTCAATGTAATCTTTAACAGTAATATAACCGAGCAATATTTCATCTACAATTGGGGTACAGTATTGATTTCAATGACAACAAAACCGCATACGGTTCTTTCGTGTATTTACGTAATTTTTTTCCAAAGAATACAATACCTGCAAATGAAACTGGTATTTGTTAATAATGTGGTTGTCGCTGAAATAACGTTTGTTATGAAATTTACAATTGAAAAATCTTGGTGTACGTTTTAAAATGATCGATCATGATGTTGTCCATCTAGACGTACCTATCCAGTAACACTTAACCTTGCCAACGACACCTGATCTGATGATGATCAGGGCGAATTCAGAGATGAGTATGATATGATAAATTCTCGAGATAAAAATATTTACCTACTATATTAATTATCTACAGATAAATATAATACCTGGTCCTCATTTTTTATATTGTGTAAAAAATTTTAACGTGATTTCATGTTGAAAATGTCTAGTCGTAGTCATTTATCTGCAGATACCAATAAACATATAAAATTATTGTCTATTTTAGAAACAAGTGACCTAATATAGATATAATGATTTATTATTTTTCTAAAACACTATAAAAGAAAGCCTAGAACAATCCATTTACGAGTTTTGCTGTCTGGCCCTGCACACTTGCAAACAGAACGTGGCCAGCGATTGTTATACTCATGTACTTACGGTTATTGTTTGCTTTGAGAGCATATCGGCCGATGTTTACATGAGCAAAGCAACAATACGGTTCATGGAACAAATTGACATTGTGACTTCTGCGAACCGCTGTCATGTAAACTGCGCCTATCTTTACATGTTGGGTTTCGATATGACACTGTAATTGTATGCTAAATACTTCGTAGATCAAGAAAATTTAATAAACATTTTAGCTGTTCTTGTAATTTCAGATTTAAGTACAACAATACCTTTAACTACAAGCAGACGGATTGCACTATCCTTAGATGGTGTTATAAGTATTAACAAGAGTATCCGGTCTAGAATAGATATAATTTGGTCCTAAACTTTGTTCGATAATAGTATGGGAACAAAATTTAAAGTAACAAACACATTGAATAGATTAAGGCCACCTTAACCTTTTTGTGTTACTTTTCCTTTTTGATTCTGCAATTTCCAGATTTTTTTGTGTCAATATCTAACAAGTACTAACAATATCCACTTCTTTTTATCTAGAAAATTCTAAGTCACTTGTGCTAAAGAGGTTGTTCAATATTGACTGTATTGTAACAATGTCTGGAGTTGTATCAAGAAGTGCAATAATGATGTAAAACTTTTGCAACTACGAGTCGACAATATTAACATCACGTAATTCAGAAATCGTATAGCACGAATAAGTTACATTTAGTATTGCTATAAAATTCGATCCATTGCATCACGACAATCATATATTTTGATAGTATTATTAAAATAATAACCGTAAATTCAATATTGTACCTACTGTTATATAAAGTATAATAGAATCGTGGTGATGTAAGCGTTTCCCATATTTTGCAACCTTAAATGAAACTATGCCATATTAATTACTGGTCTTAAGCGTTTTTATCTACTCACTGCATGCGGTAATATTAAATTTTGAAGATTGCGTCGGATAAGCTGGCTAGATGGCAGATTGTCATTAGATTCAGCAATTTATTAATTACTTTACTGCGGTTCTGGATCATTAACTGTTAAATTACACGTGCAATCATTTTCACATTAATTTAATTAAGATCTAGATGTCGAAATTCTAGTGTGACTTGTTTTTCCACTATCCTACACTGTTGTAGGCTTGGTATATTATATTAAGTATAGTGACTTCGTAGATATGATGTCAAACTGAAATAGGAGAACAGAAAAGTCAGGACTATCAGGCAGGTATTTTGATATTCCTGACCTTTATTTTACGAATTAACACGATTTATCCTTTATCCGTAGAAATTAGTGGTAGTGCTCTGAAAATATTATTAACAATTTCCCAATCTATTCGAATTAAATACAAAATATCAAGAAATCCTCTAAATATAAACAAAAGTTTCATAAGTACAGCTATACTTACTGTTACTATGAAACCTATGATGAAGTATGCAGAAGACGCATGCAAATTATGTAGCTGTGTTCGGCCTGAAGAACTGTTTCTTGAGGTTTTACTTAATATCTTCTGTGCTAAAACATTACGCACAGATTTTCTGAACAATAATCTCTAATCTCTCCCATAGATTAATCGGAATTAACATGAACAATCGAGATAACCACGACTTCGCCCGCGTGCAAATTGTTGAGTCAGCATGACAACAGTACCTACCTATCTGATTGATGTATGTGAGACGATGGAAGGATGCATGCCAGTCGCGTCGCGATGCGTTGCGTAGATATACACGATCTGCAACTAAAGTTCCACTGGTTTCGACTTCTGAACTAAAATATATTCTATATAAATACCATGTGTGTCGAGATTTGTTTCATTTTTTTTTGTAAATGTAAGAAATTTTTGAGGCGAACTACGAACATTGTCCCT
Source organism: Acronicta alni (assembly GCA_964056405.1). Lineage (NCBI taxonomy): Eukaryota > Metazoa > Arthropoda > Insecta > Lepidoptera > Noctuidae > Acronicta > Acronicta alni. Next base: position 4,919,199 of record OZ043919.1, on the reverse strand, counting down.
TTGCTCGAGTACCTTCGCGGTTATTTTAAAATATTTCTCAGCTCCAGGGTGAGCCAGTCTGATGAGTTTCAGCCGGGATGGTGAGCACTTAAAAAGTATTCCATAAGCCATAAGGGGGTTACTTGCCAAGAATATCAACACTAAAAATGTTATTTCGTAGTTGTATCACGTAGTCGTCATCAAAACTCGTAGACTACTTTCTTGATGGTATAAAATATATCTAGCTCCCGCTGGGCTTTTTGAAGTAGTGTCTTATATCTTGCAAATACTTACAAACGGAAATCTTACACACCTACACTCCCACTTAAATGGACTATCATTAGTCCAAGGTTGAGATAGGATCATCGAAGTGTCAATACCGACTTTCTTCTTAAGTTCTTTCTCTGCACTTTTAAGAACAATTAATATGATATCAACATTAAACATAAAATTACTGCGGTTGTCTTAATGAGAAATATTTTTTTTACTTAATAACTAGTTGCTAGACCATAAAACTATAAATCCGGTTTTAGTCGATTTCGAGAGGTGGTCGATCTGCGACTATTTTTTTTTCAGACGATTGATACAATCTTAGCTCTAGCAAGTTTTTGAACCCTCTGGGACTTCATTCTCAATTCCCATTTTGAATTTTGTATACCATATGGCACTACGAATTACAAAATTCTCATGAATAATTTACACTACCTACACCTTCAAAGGCATTTTTATTTAATTCTTGGAGTTTCTTGTGTTTTGCAAATTGCTGTCTTGTAATGTTTTTATGAATTAAAAAGCAACAAGTTAGACCGAGTGAGAAATAATTTTGCTATACTATTGGCATGTGTTCTGTAAAAATACCTAGAACCTTGTTTTTTATCGTTTACAAATTTGTGTACACCATCACTTATTTAACAAAATGTTATATTTTTTTGCAGGTAAGCATATCAGAATGCAGTCTTTGTAAGTAATAAAATTAATCTTGAGTTTGTATTACATTATCTCGTAAACAAAATAATTAACCTTTGTACCGGCAATTGTTTGAGTTGGTTTCTTTCTTTTATTTTTCCTATCAGTTTTATTGTTTTGTCGTAATGGACGAGATTATCCTAACAACCAGACTTAATAATCACGTCCTGTTAGTATTTATGGCACTTTCACTTAGTTTTAGGGCTCCGGTCATAAAGTATAAGAGCTTAGAAATTACTGGGTTTGGCTGGAAGGCACGGTCGTTGCGTAATTAGAAATGATGGCTTCATTACAGAACTATTAAGTAGCAATTTTGATTGTAATCCCGACAAAATGAGTCGTGTTATCCATAATTGGCTCTATGTTGTATATTTCTACAAAAAGAAAACTACTATCGTAACCTCTGGTCTTCTAATTCACCAAAGACATCAACGTCAATATGGCTATTGCATCAATTAGGCTTCTAATTTTAAGTATTCGAATGAGGCTAAAGAATGTCCAAAACATACCTACCTGTTAATTAATAAGAAGTTTTATTATCAGCTAGACGACCCAACATAAAAGGAATAAAATAGATCGAGCCCTCACAATACAGTCACTGAGTACGATTTAACGTTCAGTGGCGTCAGAGACGAGTGTAATTCAATTACCGGCACCTCATAAATGGGTTAGTGGCCCGGCTTCCCCGCTACACAGCAGTAACAGACGTCATGTCATTATCACATTACCAGTTATGTTGTTTTCTCTTGCAACCTTCTCTGGAAATTGCTAAACTGTTTCCAGATTAAACTTGAAGATAAGAGTACATTGCGGCAATTATACGGGAGATAATCTGATAGTTTACATTGACTAGCCTTCCTGTTACAAATTGTTGCCCTTGATTTCTACAGTTGTCCTGCGATATACTTTATACCATCTTTAGAAACTTTTAAATTAAAGCGGTCAGTCAGATAAGGCCCAGATGAAACACTCCTCTAAATATTCTCTGGTTGATATATTTATTTGTCAGTATAAGGCCTTTGCTTTATTTTTCCTGTAGGATACACATCACACCAAGCTACAAGTAGTGCATTCATGACTCGCCAATCTTTTCCAAGGTTGACACGGCAGGCGTAGTGTGAAAATATTGCTATAAATAGAGCTCTTATCGCAACGTAGCTAACTTCATATTGTCAACAATATTTTATTTTAGACTCATAGTATATTTGTAATGTCTATGAGGAAATATTTATAACTAACCACCGTTTTAATACCATAAAGTAACTTATTATTAAAGGAGTCCCTCAGGGTTCTATCTTGGGATCTTCTTCTATTTGAGAAATGGAACCAAAAATATTATTTTTTATCCCATACCATGATACAAATCAAATATCCTATCCTTTTTCTCCTTTTCCTCTTTATTTTTCGGGTTCTAAATACCACTAACGATTGGTGTTTCTATAACAACCTGTGACTAGAAATCGAACGCAAAAACTCATATTCTTGTAGGGCATTCACGGATCCCATGGTCATGACGGAAAGTGTGGTTTTTAGTCGGTACGAGACCGATATGCCACCTCACCGGGTAGCAGATGATCCATCCTCCAGCGCTGTGTTACAACTTCATACCGTCTCAAAGTTACAAAGAGAATAGTACCAATAATACTTAGATACACTCCTAAAAGTATCGGATATTATTCAACATAAACAAATACGCAACGGAAGGGAGCAATGTCAACCAATTCGTTCAGCCATTCATCATTTTAAGTGATATTTATGGCCAGCTCAAGGGTGTAAAAGAACAGGGGAGCGTTCTCACCCGCAGCTATGATTTAATTTTATCTGAAACAAGTTTGTTTATATTGTACAGTCAGCATCAGATATTTCGACGTACAAACTGTTCAAAATTACCTGAAATACTAACGAAATTAAAGTATATCTCAATAATACAAGAACTGTTTTAGGATGAACACAAAAAAAAAATGTCATTCTGACATGAATTTTATCTCATTGAGATAACTTATTAAACTTTATCTACATACTACATACTGTGTGTACACAAATAATGTAATTCTTTATATTCAAAGTTTATAGTAAAGTTAGTCAAAGTGCATATTACTTAGATTTGAATTATTCATTCCCAAGTTTAATTACTTTACTAAGACTAATAGAGCTAATTAATGAACTTAATTTATAGCTTTTTCCTGCCACTAATGGTTTATTATGGAAAGTTGGAATTAAACACAAATTGCAAAACAGACTACTAGTTTCGTTACGTGTACGAATATGGCATTTCAGTATTCTGTATGAAATAATATGCCTCGCGTGGTACGAAACATTCGGGAGGAGATATGGAACGCAGCGATTTGAATTCGATATAACGTGCGTTGGATGCCGATCTCGACGAACGAGCGAAATAACTTTCTCCTTTTTTCCTTCGAAATCGCTAGAAAGCATCGGTTTGTGAATATAGTATAGCTGATTAAAAAATCCATATAATATCTGAAAGATAGGACTGTATATTTCTCTTTAATTCTTTTTTGTAATTGTTTTTGCTACCGTTCCACTCTGTTAAGTACCCTATAATATATCATTAATAAACGCAGATTCATATGTGTAGGTCATTTTATGCTGGTAATGCTATTAATTCTGATCACGCGATCACTCACTCGGGTTGTGCCTGCATGTTTTATTGTTTTAGGTAGATAGGTACTTGTGGTGAGGAAAAATTTCTGTGAAAGTCCTTGACAGATTGACGATGTTTGTGCAATGTAAAATACTTATACATTATTACATACTTATATTATTATGTAGAATGGTAAAAACCAAATTAAAGAAAATACCTTGTCTTGTCTCATAATTTAATAAACGGACCATTATGTAAATTTCAGCCATTAGCTAAATAAATATTTAAAGTTAATACGCGTCTTTTTTATTAAGAGGATTTTTGCATTATATTATCTTTTTTTAACGTTGGGTGGGTATGTTGGTAAGCTTACTATGAACTTGTGAACCGTCAGTATATCGTCCGTTTTATAATATAATGGTTCATAAAATGAGTAAAACGTTGAGAAGTCATAGAAGTGTAACACCCATTGTATTTATCAGTTAAATGTATTCGATCGTCAATTCGTCACAAGTATCAATCGTGTTAAACTTTTGTCAAAACAAGTTTTTGTTGTATTTTTTTGAACCGTTTTTATAATCACTTAAAACAACGGATGACATCCGCGGACGTTACATAATTCCGGATGCAAAAAAGTTAATGTCAATCAAAGTTTTTATATCTCGTCTTGGTGCCAGAATAATTCGATACGTTTCAACTAATTCAAGAAAATACAATATTTATCTCTAAGGCATCTCAAATATTTTATCAAACCAGATCCTTATATTTATACAGCATTTTAGTGTCTTTTTTATCTCTAGTATCAAAACTGTAATCGCCTTGAATTGTCACATGATACTCCTGATACTTGATAAAGGTGAACGAAAAGTATTGGATTTCAATTCAACTGGATATTTGCTTATATTCAAACGGATTATTATTTATTTTTAGGTACGTACCTTTATTTTGAGTCTTGACAAAAAAAATATACTGTTTGTTTTACCGATCTCCATTGTTAGCTAGAGACGTATTATGACACCAACTATCCAATTCCTTGATTGACTCCTTATGGTAATACAATTACGCTTTTTCTGCGTGTACTTACTCGGAGCTCTATTCTTGCATGGGAGTGCCTACTGTCGATTTTTAAATTGGTACTCGATGGATTACTGTTAGTGAAAACCTTTTTGGAGTTAATCATAAAAAAGGTTTAACGTTAATTAAATTAAACTTGTTTAGAGTGTATTGATCCAGCTTGGTCCCCAACGATGACGTCACTTCATAGTGTGCGCGCGCGCCGTGGACCATGACGCCGCTTCCGCCGCTGTTTCCGCCTTCCACCACAGAATTATGTGAACTGTTGAATTGGGTTTAATTTCGTAATAAACTTTAAAGCGAGTAATGTCTTCAATGGTTATTTGCCAGAACGACCACTCTGGCTAGAACTTAGTTCTTTATAAAGCAGAAGGTTCAGAACTTTGACTAACTTTGTTTAAGTACCTACTCAATAAAGAAGTCAAAAATAGTTAATGTCCAACGCAAAAATAATAAATGCTCAACGCATTTCACACATGACCTGCTGCTGAGCGAGGTGAGCTTATCATGCTCACTTAAATGTCCTGTTGTGGTGTTGTGTGTCGGGTCGTTTTATTCCCTAAAACATGGTTGAGTCACACGTCATGCTCGTGAACGGGTGCTGTTTGTCGGGGCTGGTCAGCTCTTACTGTCAATGGCAAACTTTTTCTGTTTATTTATTATACTGGATTAATTATTCTCAAGTACTATTCGGCAGAGATTTGTAAACTAAGAATGATACTGTAATCATATATGTTTATAAAGGAGTGTCTATGGAGTTCCTTATCGGATTCACATTTTGGAATCGTGCTAACTAGTTATGAATTTTTAAAAGTACCTAAGTATTTTAATGGTCTAATTGATCTGAATGTGCGTATTGTGTACCATCCTAAAATTATCTGATAGAAAGCGCCTGGAGCAGTAATACTGCCCATTCTTTACTATTTGAATAATGTGACTGTCTTGTTTTTATATACAATAAAAACTCTATTGTATTATCCTATGGATATTGCAAAAAACAACTCTTTATTATGTATTTAGATCACGAACGTGATCTGTGTCAAATATAGTTTTTATCAAACGATGGTTTATATTTCAACGCGCTCAAAGCCTCATCAATACGCCAGCCGTTAGATTAATTAAAATATGAATCATGCTCGGGGAAGTCAACAGAAAGTCGATACTGGTATTACTTTATAAAACAAGACATTATTGAACCACAAGAAACCAGAGCTGGTCGGGTCGGACGGCCGCGCCTCGCCTGATGTCGTTTCGAGTGACATATTGCCACATGATACTGCATTATCGGATTTCGATGTGCACTTTAATTAGCGCGTAGAGAAATGCATGCTTAGATCGAGATATCACTCCATATAAGCTACATTTATGGTCTAAATGTGAATGCGAATAGCTGTGACTCTGAGGCCTCGTTTTGAGTTAAGCGGGTCGCTGGAGCGTGGCGTGGCATTGTGAACTCTCATGTGCGCATAGCTAATTATTTATGGAAGAGAAGCTGCAGTTATGAATTGCAGTGAATGAAATTCTACCATTCATTTTCTACCTGGATTTATCTTATGAAAGTTGAAATAAATTACCAGGAATGATCGATTAATGTAATCTAACAAGGTGGAATGTCCGCTCATGGCTTTGTATACATGGGTAATCCAATTGGGTTATACATCCCATTCAACTCGATAAGTTAGTAGTTCCTAGTTCATTTTTCTCTTTGTATTTCGACAAGTTCAAGAACAAAAATTGTTACCATAGACTCCCATGGTAAAATAAATTGTCATTTCACTTTCTTCTCACATCGTTTTGGTAATTTTTTCCGAATAACCCTGTAGTAGGTTGTATATTTACAAAATGTTACTGCTTTTTTTCCATTCCAACCAACCAGCGTTTTCATGACTCATTCAAAACCATTACTGTATTAAGGTTACTATACAAGTTTACTGACCCTTGAAACGATAAATGCAAAAACTGTCTCTAAATACGCAATACGGCACTAAATACTCAAAGCATAAATTAATGCATTGATCATAATTTCATACTCGCAAATGTAGCGTTTATTTAGTCCCACTCGAGAGATTAAACAAGGTCTTTGAAATACTCCTTTCATGATATCCTTCTGTTCAGCTCTTTTAGCCACGCGCTATTATGAAAATTCATCCAGCAAAAATGTCTACCCTTACTTGAATATATGGCCTTTAAGACATAAAATATTTTATCATTAAGTCTCACATATTTCTCTCGTATAATACCCGACAGCTTTTTCTTCCAGACTTTCTTATAGGCTCCGTTCCCATTTTAAGACTGAACTTTTCTGGTTTATGTATATAATCTTTTAAAGGAAATAAAGCTTCTTCTATCGTTAATGGAGTCATTTAAAACAGGCGGATATAAAACAAAACGAGAAACAAAACCGAAAGTTGTTTCACGTGGGTTTCTCTGGTTATATAATGCTTTATTTTAGAGTTCACGGTTAATTATATTAAAGTTACATCACTAATCATTATTGCTACTTATCAAAACTGTTAAATTGATATTCTGTGACTCATGTCTCGAAACCCATCAAACAGCAGATAGAAAGTGTTGACTAACGCGATAGTTTCTTCAGCTGTAACCTTTTACGAAACGTGTCGTGCATGTAAATTATTTATTGTGGACCTCGATTTTAATCCGCTCTATGCCGATACCGAAATGAATTACACAGGATTTTGAATTAAAGAGGCGTGAGCCAGGGCTGCGGTGAAAGTGTTCCACTCTCAGAACAATCGATTGTCGTTCTTTGAAGTGTCACTAAGATATATGATAGATATCTAACACTTCCTAGAAGCTTATGTTGCAATATGCATACATTCAACGAATCAAGGCACCTAGATCTACCTACGTCTCGCTGCATTCAAGTTGAAAAGAACAGATGTAATTATGTTGAGTTTTACTGCATCTGATTAAATGTGTGCACTAAATAAACGTACGGCGATTGTGGGAAGTGAAAGAATTATGGTAAAAAGTTTAAAGTCGACCCAGATTACCAGCCATGGCGCCCGTCGCGGATGTTTCCTTGTTTATACGATAATAACGTTCCACAACACTCGTTATGTTTATGGTCAGACGAATAAAAACTGTTAGATTAATTGGAAAACGACCCCCTCGGAGAATGATGAATAATCATGTTGCGTTCATAATGATCGTTTTATTTTATTAAAACCAGTCTGGCTTGAAAAAAATACACCAGAGGAATTGTTTGAAAACTCAACTTGTCATAAACAGAAGACTTCATTATCTTATTCTTACCTAAACAAACACATGGTCGTCAAGTCGCAAGCTCATTAAAGTTTTACAGTTACTTCGAGAGTTATTTTCAAGATACAACCAAACATGTTGTTCCAAGTTTGTATACATGCTCCACCTGAAAGATCTAGCGTGTTGAAATAGTTAACGCGGTGCAACCATGTCTATTTTTGTTTCGGGAGCACCGACCCATTGTCGGATACACTTCATTCACAGCTGTGATGATTCACTATATTGTGCGCGCCCACACTTTAACTCTCTAGACTCTTGCCCATGTGTTATCTAAGTTTTTATTGACAGTGCCGACACCAGCCGATCCACTTGAATGTGCCGAAAGCGATATCATTTATTTTTTATATGGATTAAGAAATGGTGTTGCCTTTTTTGTTATTTCTGATGTCTACTGTCAACTATTCATTGATGTTGAGAGTGAAAAAAACCCTCGTACTGCCACTTGAAGACACTTCGAGTACAGGATAAGAGTGACACAAATAGCTGACGGAAAAGGCAGTGGCCTGAGTGGCTGGGGGGCCGGTCTCATTAGTTCCGTTAAGGAGTTTTAAGCGTGCCACTGCAACTGTATAGGTGACGCTAACGCACTAAATGTAGCAATTATACATTACAATTGCGGTTACATTGACTTATTGACCGAGCAAGACACAGTTACAACTTGACATATATGCTTTTTAAGTCTTAAGCAAATATTGGACATGATAGACTTACGGCATCAATTTGAAGCACTTAAATGGATATGAAAGCAATAAATCAATTTAAATGGCTTTATCTTCATTTGAATAGGTGCTAAGACTGTCGGTCGGCCAGACAGCTGAACCATTAAAGGCATCTTTAAGTAGTGCATTTAATTATTCATACAAGTACAGTGGGTGCGTATATTGACGGCATTTCGTTCAGTGACTTTTAACGTCAATTAAGTTCTTCAATTAGTTGTATCTTCGCCGAGGGCATCTGTGGTACATTTCCTTCGTGCTACAATTATGTTTCACACTACACAATACTCTACTGTGAACGATGGCGTATCTACACATTGAGTAATAAGCTTACGTCTTAGTTTCCTACTTTCCTTGGGTTTAACACATATTTTTAATTCAAATTCAATAAACTTAGGAGTAGTTAGGTCAATATCCGTAATACCGGCCCGTTGGCCTTGCATTGATTAGAATGTGTAAATGCGTTTCAAAGTTGAAACTGGAAATATTTCATTTTATCGCAGACCATTCAATCTTTGTTGTTATTGTTCCGTGAAGTGGATTTCAATGGTATGAACAATGTTATTTACTCTGCAGCGATTAGACTAGGAAACATCTAGATTCTAGACTGATTAATGATCGGATGAAAGTGACAATGTTTCCTCCATCTTCTGTAAGTATATTATTTCCGTAATTTACTGTTTCGATTATGTTTTTGTATGTTCAGAAAATTTCTGTTTTAACATCAACTCCACACTATTTGTTTTATTATGTTTTTGTCAGCGATAGGTGGTGTTCCCCAAAGATTGGATGAAAGAAGGAAATAAAAAAATAACTGCTTTATATTAAGTTTCTGTACTTAACAGATTTTAAATCGACTATCTTTTGTAGCGAAGGCTTTCACATTACTAATTATTATTTGGTCATCATCAGCCTATATGCTGACGCGGATGCCTCTCTTATTGAACCACAAAGAGCTCAATCTCCGTCTAGTCACTGTCACCAATCATTTTGCCCTGATCTTTTGTAAGTTGGGCCACAACTGCATAAGTCAATAAATTTACGAGGTTCCTGCGGTTTACGTTAGGTTAATAACACAATGTTACATATACCTTGTTTTAACTATTTAATTATGTTAGATGAGACTGAGGTAATCTCATCTCCTTCAAACAATAGACGCACTAGTACAAGTTTCATTGCAGTGTACAACTTAACATTTCCAAATTATTTTGCTGTAGCTTAAGTGAAAACGTTAATGTTATTTTAATCTTCTTTGTCTTCTATTTCAATTACTTTCTCTTTAGATTTTCAGATGTTTCTTCCCAAAAGATTATTTGTCACGTTTCACTTTGGTTTTGAATTGGTTAGTGTTGCAATGTTTGCTGTGAATTTTTAGTAACTGGATTTTGCAATTTCTGTCAATCCATACGTGCTCCTTCAAATAATTTGGGTCTTTAAATATTGCCCAATACATTCTATTTTAAGAATGTTAAAACTGAATGATAACTCCGGTTCCGATATACATATGTATTAATTACAAAGCTAATTCCATTGAATTTAATTACAGCAAAAAAAAATTATGCATTGCATGGCGAAGTATAAATAATAATTAGACAAGTAGTTATGGGTGTATTACAAAAGTGAATCACTGTTAGTGCATTCAATGGTGTCTTATGTCCCGTTAAGTTAGCAGTAATTTATGCAACTGTCATTATGAATAAATGGATATGAACATGACAATGGTTGAATTTAAATAAATTGTTTTACTTTTTTGATAACACTCAATTAAAATTCTTTGATAATGAAGACTGCAATTAAAATAATGGTATTTTTTCAATTTCAAAACGTGATCGTTATGATGTACATAAAAACTTACCAATAATGAATGCTACTCGTTAAGTTTAGAAACATGTTTGATAATAGTTATTGAATAACTCGCGGACAGTAACCCTTCCATTTAATTTGCATACTTAGTGGCACGGAACACCAGCATGTAATCAATTGTGAACATCGTAATAAGCAACCGCACATGTACCACCTATATTTCGTGTATTTTTAGTAATTGATAGGTAAGTTTCGTTTCGGGTCATTGTGAAAGATAATCAACGTGGCGAAATGTTCCAGTAATTATTTTGTGTTTAATGGTATCTAGTTACAAAATGTTAACGATCCCTGGTCCTGTCATGTGGATCGGCATGAGTGGCATGACTTTTGTTTTTATTACAGGTTGTTACAATTAAGTCGTTATGAAGACACACAAGGCGAGGTTGCGGTAGACAATCGTAACTTGAACACGCCCTGTACATTGGTCAATGCACCTGGCTTATACGTTATCTGCTCATTATTATTCTTTGGCTCACGTTACATGATACGATTTCTATAGCACTGTGTACTTACATACTGTATTTATATTTATATATTGGTTTTTAAATGTTTCTGTCACTAGGTGTTTCTTCTGTATCATGTTTGCAATACAAATTCTCACTTACCAATAGGACAGCCTTTCGCTTAGCCACTGCGCAATGCATTCCGTCAATTATGTCCATACAATTTTACATATCAAAAGCTTACAGTCCTGACTAAAAATTTAAACACTTTAATGTGATTAAAACGCATCCGTTCCAGCGTGAGAGATTAATTGGGATTAATACGTTTCGCACGTTGCAATTCATCAGCCATTCGGAATAGAAGGTGGGTGCAACAATCATGCACCCACGCGCGTTTTGAAACAATGAGTCGTGAATGAGCCGCTAAACACTGCCATGTATGGCACAACGTCCTACGAGTCAATTCTACTAATTTATTGCTTGTATATAAACACAAACTATGTTCTTTTGTTCAAGTTGTGAAATGGAAAGTTTGAACTGACAACACTGTATGAGCAATTGAGCATTCACCACAGCTGAAGAAATTGTGGTCTTACTTTCTTCGTATAGCTAAACAAAGAAAGAGTTTGGTTATATGTATAAGTCTCATTTTCATATTTAATAAAATTACTTGATTTTTCTAGTACTTACTATTTGGCATAAGCCAACGCCTCATTTATTTCACCCTCCATGTGTGACAGTAAATTGTTCTCATAATCAGTGTAGGGCATAGTTAACTATAATTTTGTAATCTGGTTACTAATTACGATTAAAAGTAGTTAACTACATGTAGTTACGATTAAAAGTAGTTAACTACATGTAGTTATGATTACATGTAACTTAACTACAGTAATCAAACTACATTAAGTAGTTGTTAATTTGATTGCTGCAATCTAGTAGTTATAATTACTGATTATTATTTAATTATTTTTTTTGCAATTAAATAAACATGTAATGTGAAGTAATACTATATGTTTTGGAATATGGCTGCATAAAAAAAAAACAGTTGATTGCACATACCTATGTTTATTTTTATGAATAATCAAATGCAAGGATTCAAGTCGTAGATATTATGTACTTATACTCGTACTTATCAGATCTTAATTACTTTTTATTGACATGTAATAAAAAAAACTCGGCAAACATCAACTTGATTTAAATTATTTGCTAATCAAATAAATAACCAAAAATGGTTGATTGGGTTATTCATTTAAATTAGCTTTTAGTACTACACGTTTTTCAAACATTTCATTCGATAGCCTGTGGGATTTGGGATGGTTTATCATAGTTGCGTATGAAAACAGTCTTTGCACTGGAGCCGAAGAAGGTAATGGAGTATTGTATTTTATGAATACTTTTTTCACTTCTGGATATCTATGAAGACAATTTAGTTCTCGATCCATATCTGATAAATAACAAGAAACAATCAGATCTGCTTTTGACCTCTATGCGATGCGCTAACTACCTACCAAACGACAAGACGAAACACGCGCGATAGTCGTTTTGTACTTACATGAACGCCTATTGCGCGTGTTGGCTTGTTTAATGACCCAACATAATTTTAAATCTGTAGTTATAAAAAGTAATCAAGTAATCGTGATTGCAACTACAATTAGTAGTTAGTAGTCAAAATTGTTAACTACATTTTTCGATTTTTTTATGTAGTTTGTAGTTATGATTACTTCTTACTTTATGTAGTCGTAGTTAATAATCAGTAGTTAGATTACATTTTGCCCAATACTGCTCATAATAAACTGGACAGCTGCATAACACACCTTTAAATGTCAATAAGGACATCAAAATGTCCGAGGTGAAGATTATGAAGAGTAAGTATGGGCCTAATTAGATTGCATACAGTCTGTAGAGGCCATCTGTGTACGCGCACGTGCGCCGATATTTCGCGTACGTGAGGGTCGAGCGTTCAATGAGAGCCGATTACTTTAGAAATAACATCAGGCCTATTAGCGATACTTTAACTAATAACTATTCATAGCTACTTATACTAACAGACAGGCAAAACAAAAGAGAAATGTTTGTTTTAAACAAAATCTTATCTGTTAAAAAAGCGAATAACCACCCCGAAACCAGTTATTTGGACGGCCTTGATGTGGTCCATGGATTGTACTGCACCAATCTTTTCGAGGCTTGGACCCATGGTGCAGACGATAGTTGGCCATACGAGTCTATGTATAAGTTCTGCCGAATAGGCTGCTTCCTTCTGTCAAAAAAGAAATTTTTCACATTACTTCCGAGAATTGCTCCCTACAATGGTCATACGATGTCAAAGACGCATAATGTGTCAGCTAATTAATGATCCAGTCACATAAAAACTGGGTAGCCCTAATACCCAAGTAAAGCATAAAATTTACTAATTACTCTGATAAGACCGGCCCAGGGGACTTGTACTAAACTAGTTTATGTTTGAGTTCACAAATTGTTGTTTGCTAATTAATTCAATGTCTGAACACGATGTTTGCGTCATTATGTGAATTGAATGGTTTATTTTGCAAACTCGCCGGCTCGAAATGATTGTATGTGCCAATTGCATTGTTCGATTTATTATTGTGATTGGCATTATTTGTAAAAACGTACCCCGCGTTTGTCTTGTCATACTACTCTGTTTTCTTATCTCTCTCTTTTGAGTGTTGCTATTGTGTAGTCATTATCAACAGTCTTAGTTTAATTGGATTCAATAAAAACTCATGACGACCGATTTCGATATTGCTAATATTGAAGTTTGTCAGCTCTGGGAATAAAATCAATGAAATCTGTTGTTGCAAGAACCAGTGCATTCTTTATTGTGTACCAGTGTATTAAATTATGCTATGGTTAATTGATCGATGTATAATTAGTACAGTGCAATTATTTGATTAGATCCGTGTAGGAAATATAATGTTAAAATTGGTCCCTTAACATGCAATTGCTTATTTTTTCAATGACCGCATGCACCGGTTTGGTTTCACGCATTGTGGGCGATTGGGCGTTGCTCGACCACGCTTCGCTGTTCACTGGCGTGCGGGTCTTTTCCGTGTGCGTGCTCGTTGCCAACTAAAATACATTATAATTTTGTAGTATGAGTTTGTTCTCTCTCTCTCTCTCTACACTATTATATACCTATATAATTAAATAAATGTGAAAATTAGGACCATTGGACTACCAATTCAAAGGTCGAAACCAAGACTGCGGGTCTTGGTTCCTCTGACTTTTCGAAAGCATGTGCGTGCATTTGCATCACTCGCTTAAACTGTGAAGGAAAACATCGTGAGGAAATCTGCATGCCTTAGAGATTTTCTCGGCATCTGAAAAGTGCCTATTCGCATTAATTAGACCAGCATGGTGGTGGACTATAGCCTTGATAATCGATCTCATTTTGGGAGGAGACTCGTGCCCAGCTGCTGTGGACCAGTATTATGGGTTAATGATGAATGATAAAATGTTCGACTCGGTCCAAACACTAAAAATAAAACTGGTCATACTGACCTTCCCCTGCTCTACAGTCGGGACTATGGCATTGGTATTGGTGATCAAATCCGCCACGACCCCGAGTTATTAGATCATATACCATTGTACCTGTATTATTTTCATATCAAGAACTGCGTCACACTGGTCGGGATCTTCATGACGTCATCACTTCCTGACACCTTCCTTCCTTCCTTCCTTCCTTCCTTATCTGACACCACTGCCCTCTTTACTAGCTCTTGGTTCTCCACGCGTAACTTCCGCGCCAGTCGCTCCTCGCGCCACGATATTTTTTTGTCTTCGCTTGTCTCGAGCCGAAACTATGGTTGCAGACTAGGTAATGTGACGAGAAAATTTTGCCGTGGCATCCATGTAGTCTACTGGAATCTTGTTAAAGTAAATATGAGAGCTCCATATTTGGAAAAGCCCTTATACATATTAAACTGACTGTTTATCTACCTGTCGCGGTTCATTTCCTTTTGCAATGTAAAGTTGGCTTGGTTGGTTTCTCATAGTTGTAAAACTCGTTTGTTCGTACGAAATACATGATTTGAAACTATGAGAAACCTGGTTTACTGATAAATGATGTCTGTTTTTGTAAATAGATCTTAAAAAGAGACTCCTCCAAATCTAGTTTTTAGATTTTTACTAGCTCGCAATGAAGGGCGATCGGATTTTTTTTCTGTTATACGGTTCGTTGGGTTCGCTTCCTACACGGAACAAACTGATATTAGATTTATATTTGTAAACTCACCGAGATACTGGAGTCCTATTGAAATCCTACTTGCCGTGATAGAATCTATTCTCAATCAATAGGACTCCTGGATTCTAATCCAGAGCCGGATTAACCTTAAGGCAAAGTAGGCAAGTGCCTATGGGCCCCGCGTCGTCGCTTAGGGAGCCCTGAGTATTTTTATAGTAAGTAAGTTTAAACTTATAATCATCGTAACTATTTCCCACTCAAATCGCGGTCGTTTTTTAGTTTAACCAGATACAACCGAATATTAGTATTTTATAACTAACATTGAGCCATTGGCCTATGACCTCCGTCCGTAAACGCATTACTGGACAATTTAGAACTCTTAAAATTAGAGTGGAGAACACAAGGGAAGCCCGCCCACTCTTGACTGAAAATATATTTTTACTAGCAAGAGCTCGTTGCTTATGTTTATGTTCTTTTCCAAAACCCAATCTATCTCTATCCAAAATTCATAAAAATTGGTTCAGCTGTTTAGGCGTGAAAACTTAACAAACAGACAGACAGTTACTTTCTCATTTATAATATTATAGTGTGAATATGGACTAGTATGGAAGTATGGATTCCAGCCTTTGGTTGCAAAGCTCTACCTTACCTACATATTTTGTGATTTCATTGGTATTTTTATCTTAGTAAGTATAATTATGTATATGTTACACATGCAAAACTGAGGTATATAATTTTAAAATCGCTGACAGAAAGCTTGCTTCAGTCTGTAACTAATGTGCCTAATATGCAAAATATGAACTTGAAATATGTTAATTTGCACCATTTAAAAATACCAGCCAATAGCCAGCGTGCAGACTATAGCCTACCTCTCTCTCTCTCTCTCTCTCTCTCGCTCTCTCTCAACCTAGCCTAATCCCTCTCATTTTGTGAGAGAGGAGACCCGTGCCCAGCAGTCGGAGGGTATATGGGTTGATGACGAAAAAATTCAATTTTAGATGCATGCTCAATCAATAGCTATTACATGGTCTCCCAAGCATGGTGGGGTCTCGATGTGTCAAGTATTGTGACCCATCCACAGACTGACCGCGACTAGCGCTGCTTAACCTTGCAGATCGATTAATCAGCGTAGTTATACCTTAACTACCTTAGCCACCTCGGATGGACGAATATAGTTATGACAAGTATTTCATTACTTAAATCATCTACATTCCTTGAAACAAATTAGAATTAATTAAGACTACGACAATTCAAGATACTTCCACCTCTATATTTACTCTTCCTCCATTAAAACTGTTACACAGTCGTAAAGAATATTCTTTTCAAATTATGAACATATAAAAATAGAACCAGTTCATAATAAATTCAATTCATCTTCAATCATGTTCTGTATCTGAATTAGTATAAATTTTATGTTTGGTTATATTAACTGTCTCAACAAAAAGTTGGCTAATTATCTGATAGGTGTGAATTCGTCTACACACGATTATTTCTATAACCAGTGACCGGCCCTGCTTCGCACAGGTGCAATGTACTGTATATTGTATAGACATGTATTATACATATAAACCTTTCGAAATAAACATCTAAATGATAGTGGTAACTATATTTTAAATCTGTTGCGTGGCTTAGAAGAAAAAAAGCTACTTTGATTTATAATTAGTGATATGGGAGAGGCTAGACACATAGCCAAAGAAGTTTTGTTTGCCCTTACTTTTGGCAAAGGTATGTTTTGGTCTAATATAATAGGGGAATGGCGTATTACCATAAACTGGGCACAAATTCAAACTTCCAGCTACTACTGAGAATTTTATAGAAAAACCCGATAACACTCCTCGGTCTGGGAAGCGGACCCCGTAGTAGTTGTGTTTACGACCACTAACTACACTAATGAGGCCGACACAGTGCAGGCGAAATAGATGTAATGTAGACAAAGTTGTGGGAAGAAGCAAGTGCAAAAAAATACACCCTAAAATGGTTCCAGTAAGCTTGAGAGTGAAAGCACTCAACGCTTGATTGGGTCACGTTGCTCCCAGCTTCTTTTATTTGTTGGCAAGTGTCAACCATTTGGCAACATCTTATTTAGCTACGGTTGCTCTCGTCAATTTTTCTTGGTTATTTATCAAATCTCATGGAAGTTTTTCTGAAATCACTTGTCACGGCACAGTTAAAGAGCCGCAACGGACAACAATACAATAACAGCCTGAATAAGTTGTTGATTTTATCTTATTGCCGTCAAAATATTTTGACTTTTTTTTAATATACACTACAAAACTTCTTACTTAGATTTATCATTTAAACTAGATACAGTCATCTATATGTATACACTTAGCGAAATTCAAAACTATACAATAACTAGCTTCTGCTCGCGACTTTGTCCGCGTGGACACTTGGTGGACGTGGTTACTTTTAATTATCGTTGTAATTTGGTTAATTAACTCAAAATCGTTATAAATTATAGCCTATATGTTATTCTGATGGTATAAATAATAATACTGTAAAGTTTCATCAAAATCCGTTCAGTAGTTCAAGGTGAAAGAGTAAAGTAGAGTACATCCATCCTCACAAAGTTTCAAATTTATAATATCAGTAGGATATAATGATATTAGTCTTATGTCGCAATCGAAATTTTGCGAAAAAAAAATAACTTTTAGTGTGTATACATATTCGTGCTCGTTACTGTACGTATATGACCTATCGCGTGGATGGTGAATACAGGATTTTCGTGCAATGCCATATCATATAATATCATTCATTTATCATACGTGAAATTCTCTTATCCATGCTTCATTTAGCATTAGATATATAAGGGCGAAATAACTACAGTTATTGTGTCAGATTGTTGAAACTACTGCATTTTAGAGACTACATTTATTTGTATTATGGTAAATGGATTTGATACCATTGTGTTTATCGTAAAATAACGGAGCTTAATATACACCATACAATAAACTCACCTAACAACAATAATCCCATACATCACGTCCATTGCAATTAACACACGCATGTGCTCAAATCTAATAACATTTTGCAATTTATTTGTTTGTTCAACCTAGTTTTTTTTTATACATTCATCAACACATTGTTTTTGTTCCATCTGGCATCAATTCTAGTTATATCTTTTTGCTAGAATTAGGTGTATGTAGTTGTTATTTCTCGTCGGTTTTAATTGCCGGTGCATTGAAGTTGTTTACATATTTTGATGTGGTTGCAACCATTTCTGAAGGAAATAAGTCGTATAGTCGTAAGTAGATGTTTCGGGCATTATTGCATGGCTTATCGTATTGAACATTTTACACGGTCATAATGACTATAACTATTTAATGTGTGGTAAAACTAACTTAAACCTACCTATTTTCTAAGGGAAATAAAAAATAGACAAGGATTTTTGGATCGACTCCAACGTAGTACAGGTCAGAAAACATAGTAAAAATTGTTAAGAGAGCAGATGAACTGCTCGTTCTAGCCTTTTTAGCAGACTTCGCGCAGATCAACTAGAACTTAGGTTTATTCTGACGTAATTATAAACGGTCTAGATTAGATTTTGATAATTTTGATTGAAAAAACCTTCACGTTGTTCACGTTATTGTCAGATCCGGAATTTCTACTAAAATTGAATTCCTATCTAACCAGCCAGTATCCGTAACTGTGTCACCAAAACGTGCCACTGAATTTGCAAACAATAATGTATTGTGTGTCAAACTCGATAAATTGATAAATGACCCAATGTGAAATAAAGTTATAGGTAGTCGATATAAATTTTGGATTGATAACTCAATTCCAATATAACCCTACTCGTGCTTAATGTAGAACCCACTGAAAATCTAGTCTGTCATACCTAGTTATTGTATTGTTTTAGCATTTTTTTTTTTTGAATAATGAGAGCACCTTCATACACAACAGGTTTTTGAGCCACTAATCATTCGTAGTTGCCAATTCAAAAATTATGTTTTTGCTTGCATATACTCCATTACTTTTTTGTATCTTTGGTCGTCCACTCGGTTATCATTTATGTTTGTCATATTTTTTGTACTTACCTTTGATGACTTATGCTTATTATTAATCGCGTGTTGAAACATATTTCAGACTAACGTCACGCAAAATATAGCGTTGCAAATTGTATGCCCGTTCGTTCTATATAATAAGTAGGTAGTGTTTTTCATAAAATGAGTATTTTTTTTTGTTTAAGTACCGTGAGCGTGATCTTGCTGCTTTAATCATTTAAGTACCTAATATTTTGTATTATACCACTTATAAATCCAATTTATTTGTAAATTCGAAGCCAACTTTATTCATCAAAACAAATAAAAAACTTGTGTCTTCGACAAAGGGCGGGTTACAAAGTTTACTAAAGAATTTACTTTTATTTTAGCTGAATTTAAATAATTGAATAAAAATTCAATGCTTCGACAATACCTAAATATAATATTTCTAACAAAAATGCTTGCTCCAATTTTGATCCAATCTGCATATACCTACAATGATTAAATTCTATGAAAATGAAGTTATTCTTTATTGAACAGTGATGCTGAATTTAGGTGTAGCGTAGCGTAGGTAACAATTTGCATACATATGGCAGAGCGTGCACAAATGTGGTCGGTTGCCTTTAGAAATAGGACAATGAATACGATAGTGAGCATGTGTGCACGACTTTATTTTTTACTAAGCCGCGAATTTTAATAATTATCGTGACGGTTAATCGGTCATATGGGTCAGTGACGCTTTTGAGTCCACTGGCCTCACACCAAACTAAACGTTATGAAATAAATCAATCATTTTATATACTGTTCCACATCACATACCTACATTATTACCCAATTCAATATTTGCGGTGTCACTTACATATTATTGTGTTTCGCAAGGTATCTTTTCGTTCGGCTTGCAATGTTTTCCCAGGTGCAAAATGTCACTTCGCTAACTTTTTTCTGCTCAACATAGAGTTGTTCGTTTAGTCACAGTTTTGTATTATCATGCAAATAGTGCCTTCATTTCTGTGTCGCGCTATTATGGCTTCTATATTAGGCTTGCTATATTATAATAGTTGGCAACTAATGTGGCCTGAATACTGTAATTATTTGGAAGCTCTTTTAATGTTTGGAATACATTTACAGACCACTTTCTTAAAAGACTACCATTATTGACCGATTAGGTACTGAGACGATCCTACCGAAAGATCTTCCGTTTGGAATCCAAACATTCCTTGTAATTCGGACAACAATGCCTAGATAAATCCTAGTTCCTATGCTACTATCCTATCCGACTTCCTACTAATATTATAAATGTGAAAGTTTGTGAGGATGGATGGATGGATGTTTGTTACCCTTTCACGCTAAAACTACTGAACGGATTTTTATGAAACTTAATTTAAAATATTTACTTAATTTAAAACGATTTTGAGTTAATTAGCCAAATTACAACGATAATTAAAAGTAAGTTTTCCACGAGGACGAAGTCGCGGGCAAAAGCTAGTTGTAATTATAATAATAGTCACTTTCTACTTACTGTATTGTTTCATGCGTATTTGTACCAAACTGATTACGTTATGAATTCGAAAAAATACGTCAATGTATCAATAGTCTGTAAATATTATATTTTCTTCATTTAATATTGTTATCTGCAGTATAAATGATTTATTAATAACGCTGAGTTTTTTCTATAAAACGTTTGCAACTTTTTGCTGCAGGTTTTGAATTGGTTAGCACACTGCTTCGTTAAGAATTGCAGCATACTATGCCAAAAATTGTGTACATTATTGTTAATTGATTGGCTTTTATTTATTTGTTGCGTCAACCATCAAATCGCAAAATCAACGAGAAACCCATCAAGTGATTGCAGTCACGAATTTGCGGTTGCAGTTTGACAGCTCAGATTGTTCAAAGAATGTAGGTATTATATTTTTATTTATTTAGGTACATACAATTACAGTATTAATAGATTTAAAGTTGCAAAGTTTGTGAAACATTATCCACATATTATGAAAGAGTAATAAATACTAAGTCATAATACGACGAGCGATTCTTATTACATCTAAGTACCTACATGTAAATGTGGATAATATATACATATAACTATGTATGACAGTAGATACTTACCTACTGTTATATATACATATAACCCGGATTCACACCGTAGTAATGGATTATGGACTTAAATTTAATATTTTTTAATAAAAAGAGCTTTAAACTTTTTCAAGCAAAAACAAATTAAATATTATGGAAAATATTCACTTGACACTGTAAGACAATAAGTATACTACAAGTATACTTATTGTAATTACTGTAAGACAATAAGTATACTACAAGTATACTTATTGTAATTACTGTAAGACAATAAGTATATTACAAGTATACTTATTGTCTTACAGTGTCAAGTGAATAAGTATTAGTAAATGATACAATGATATTTAACATAGCTGGAGGACTTCAGAAGACCGAGATATTTAGAATAAAAAGTTAATTCAAATTATATAAAAATGAAATTATTAAAATTACAGTTACGGTGAAACTGTGGAGGAAAACATCGTGAGGAAACCTGCATGCCTTAGAATTGTTTCTCGATGATAATATGTGAAATCTAGCCGCACTAGACCAGCCTGGTGGACTATCTGAGAGACCAACTAATAAATATACTGTCCTTACAAGAAAAATGAAGACACCGGTTCTAACATTGTCCAAACTTAGGACAATGTTAAAACCGGGGTCTTGGTTTTTCTTATTATTGATCAATCAAATAGGTGTAAGTAATTAAAGTTCTTAAGTAATGTTTATGGTATAAATATGTACCTCGTTACCCTAGTAGTTGTGCGACTGCTACGCTAAAGGTCCTGGGTTCGATTCCCAGGTCGTACAGCGTCATTGGATTTTTCTATGAAATTCTCTCTATAGTGTAGTTCTGAGCACTTCGTAGACCACATAATAGGTTATATATTAGTTCTAACATGTGCTTAATCTATCCTGCCGCTGTCATTATAACAGTAACTTAACCGCATTACTTATAAATACAAAACACTACCTAACTCATTCACTTAAATGTTATACTTAATTTTATGATGAATGATTATTATAACACAGTTTTGAGAGCTCATTTTAACAATTGTCGACAAAACGCGTAACGTGATTATGTATTTGACAATTATGTGAAGCCTGGAGATTGTGTAAAAACGTGAGACAAGAGATATTAAGATGTCGTTTGTTGTACATAATAATACACACTCATGTTCTAGATAGGGTTTTACGTTTGAAATTGTGAGCTTCATAATCGACGTGAATGACATCTGATAATCGTAATGTCAGTACAAAAACACACGAAATGTTACAACTCCTAGAATCATAGTTTAAGGTTTCATGCTACACTGTAAGTCTTTTATCTGAGTTTGTCATACCCCTGTATACCTGGGAGGACCATGTTTTAATTGTTCTTTTTATAATATCTAAATACTAATTTAACACTATTTTGTGGATACCGGTGCTGGTTTTACCTAAAACCTTTGTATTTCTTGTTTCTGTATTAAATGCATTATTACGTAATTGTTTGTTATCCTGAAGAAATAAAAATAAATAACATGATAATATGTATACCATCATGCCTGTATTCCCCGAAGGGTGAGGCATGGGGGTACGAATGTATACCCACAGTTCACCGGTATGTGTAGGAGTCATGCAATAGGGGGAGCCTGTTGCCATTAACGGGGCACAAATCCAAACTCCGAGCTGCTACTGAGGTTTTCATAGAAAATCCCAATAACATATGGTTGAGATTAAACATATTCGATTTTGCTTCCATGTTTTCAATTTATCTCATTACTTCACTCTCGGAATGTATTATTCTTAAAGGTAGACCAAATTCCTAAACTACCCATGGTCAAGTTTTCGCATCCTGTTACTTGGGGCCTTGGGCTTCTTTGCGAAACTGTGGAAGTTCAATTAATGCACAACAGTAATTTCGGGAAATGTTTTTTTAATCACGAATCCTCATAACCGACGCCTAAATAGAAGATCTTGTCTTAGAAAATGCAAGCTTAATTTAAAATGCAACCTATGAGGACTAAACTTCTCCACTACTCCTACTTTTTTTTAGCCAAGACCACACACATCGACAGGATGTAACATACCACATTAAAACTACCGTAGCGTACTAACACTTCGACTCTAAAGTGAGTGTTTACCTTCCATCGGCTTAATTTCGTACAGAAATAAACGATGCACTGTCTTCATACTTTGCGGGGCGTGCGTTAATAGAATTAGAACTTAAAATTTCACAACGAACGGTATATTGCCCAAATTTACCGTTGCTGTTTAATCTTTCTAATTAAGCACTACAACATTTCTTTCGCCGTTGGTGGAGTAAAAGCGCAGTGAATGTGAATCTAAGGCTCTACTTCCACTGGCGCAGAAGCGAAGCGACGGGATTTATAAATAGTGTAATTATTCAATTCTTTCTCCATCAACTAATTTACAAATTTGTACAAATAAAATATAAAAACACGGGTCGACGCATTAATTTCTTTTCTATAAACAGATTTGTACGTTAGTTAATGGAGTAAGACTTTAATATACTATTTAAAATCGCAACGCTTCGCTTCGGCTCTGTGCGCATGGGGATGGGAGTTAGCCTTACACTCGCTGTGAAATGTCTTTTTCATACACAATTACACAGCGATATCACATAAACTTGTTTCTAATTATCTGTTTTATGCCAAAGGTTTCACGCGCTTTCTACACTTACCACCACCTTATTCTACGGTAATTTTAGATTATATTGAAAACGTTGATTGATTTTGAGTTGTGGTTTTCGCTCGATGTAACTAGAAAATTAGAGTCGAGTATTTTTACATAGAGGGGATTAAAGGCAATATAAATATTAATCATGTACATACAGGGTGTTTGGTAGAACGTTGAACATACGCAAATGGTGGCTAGTTGGGGTCATCTGCTACCCACTGGGCCCAAATTATTTAACCTTGGCCGCACCGTTTTTTTTTTTTTTTTTCATAACTTTGAAAATTTTAACTTTGCATCGTATTTTTTAACATCTTTTTGTACCTTTAAAGACATAACTTTTTTTCCCATTAAAATCTGTACCAAACAATAATTTTATGAGAGTGCTACAATTAGACATTAATACAAAACAACATCCTGCCTGTTTTACCCGTCACAAGTAAAGATATTCGAATTTAAAGTTAAAAAAAAACTGGTAATTTTCTGTGAAATTAAAAAAAGTAAAAAAAAAAACGGTGCGGCCAAGGTCAAATAATGTGGGCCAAGTGGGTAGCAAATGACCCCAACTAACCACCATTTTCGTATGTTCAACGTTCTACCAAACACTCTGTATAATCGATCAAGTGAACACGACTTGATCGATTCGACTCTCATTTACATCACACTTGCGATAGAACAAATTACAATTTATGCATTTCTACAATCGCGCTATGGTATCATCATAAGATGCGATGCAACTCAAATCCAGCTTGTTATTGTGTTGGCAGTGGGGGGACTTCGACCCTTATACTGCCAACCCTCTTTCGTTTTACAGGGTCGGCAACGCGCAATTGATATCCCTGGTGTTATAAGCGCCTATAGGCTGCAGTAACCGTTTATCATCAGGTGGGCCGTATACTTGTTTGCCACCTTAGAGGTATAAAAAAAACTCCTTTGTATATACTCACAGACATACCGAATAATACAGTTTTAAATACGTAGCCTTCACCAACACGGCGATATTATCTCCTATGACATACAAACATACGCAGGAAGCGCCTTAATTATTAGACGGTTACCTAATGAACGAACCACCGGAACTTTTATAATACTTTCCGCATCATTGTTTAGAATACCATCCTTGTCCCTATTCACATACAGAAATAATTCGGTAAACGTAATGGAACACTTATTCTAATCGATGCAGATTACACGTCGCGGTCAGCCGGGTACATAGATGTAATAAGTAGTTATAGAAATAATAATAAAAATAACTAGGCACCCGAGAATGTGGGTAACGGTATGATGATGTTAGTTGTTATTCATCGTAGAGCATGTGGGGCGGCAAACGAAACGAATTCGTCTCGTAAAACGTACTAAACATGGTGTAACACGTTTTACTCTAAGGTGATAATGGAGCACCTGATTATTCTGTCAGTACGTCGTCGTTTTTACTAAAAAGGATGGAGTTTTTTTTTGGAACTTGCGCGTTCTGTGGTGCATAATTAACATATTGATTTCTGGGGGTCTACTCCCTAAGCACGAAGTCCGTAGTTTCGACCTTCGTTACGGACGTTTCCTACTATCACCAACGGACAGATGATTCGTTCGGGGCCCGAACTAAAAATGAATGACAACACAATTTGACAGTTGTCCCTCCCTACTCTCGATGTGTTTTTCCCCGTTCGAAAAATTGAATTTGACACTTGTTTTACCGGACTCCGAAGTTTCGGAGAACTTTCAAACGGCTCGTAACTTCGTTGACGGAGATAGGGAGTAGACCCTCTGACACTTACGCAACGATTATACATTGAAATAAAATTTTATTATTTATTAGATTATACATTGGATTAAAAAAGAAAGAATCCAAATCCGTAATGCACGTGCAGTCTTGCACGTTTCGATTACGTTTAAGAAACTTCTCAATCGATATTTTAAGTTTAAGGATGAGATAGATAAGATACCTGTATACTCTTATATTTTCTATTGCTTTGTTGTGTTGTTTTGCAGCGTTCTCTATCATCCAATCAGATAAGAATTACAAATATTAGTTATGATGACTGGCTCAAACTTATTCATTTCATGCATTAAAATAATAACACCTGCCCGAAATGGTTTTTTAAAATTACCTACTTAATAGTATGAGCCATAATTACTCGCTACGTTACTTCTTAGACTGGCGTTTGTCCTTGTACAACACCTCGATTGCAAAATTAATCATTATCTAGAGGCTTACTTATAGCATTATTGTTTAAGGCAATGACAATACAACCATTTTGGTGTTTCACGAATTCACGACTCATATAACGATATTCTAGCAAAATGTAACTCTTGCGTTAAGTTTTGTCATTATCCGACTTTCACCGATCTTAAGTCCACTTAAGACTAGTCCTTGAAGAGTCGACGTCCAAAAAGTCTGTGTATGTTTAAACGCATAGCAACTCGGTTGATGTCGACTGTACGGCTTTTGTGTCAGTGTAATTGGGTTGCGCTTGCGGAGGTCAAATGGCAGTGGTCCGTGAAAAAACTATGATATACCGACTGCTATGATACCGACCTCAACATAGGAAAATAACATGGTGAGGATTCTATCGATTTGTTATCAGTATTATTGCGAATATGTCTGCCATAGAACAATTTGATGACGCATGTCTTCACTTCTCGGGCCTACGTGATTTATCAATCTTCGTTATCACATGACTTCGTTATCAACCGGGACGCGTTTAGTTCCCTCCATCACAATATTACACAATCAACCATTCGTATTTGCGTGGTTTTATATGCCATTGAAGACGAAAACGTTTAATTTATTTTATGTATATTGAAGATGGCGAAACCTTTCGCTGCATCGATCGATAGTGAGTGCCATCGTGACTGTAGAAACACTTAGAGATTCAACACTATTGCAATCTAAATACTCATCATTACTCGCATTTATGAAAGTGTCATTATGTTACGTAGATGTGTGCACGCGTCCATAATTTGCATATTGTTACGTCGCGCTGGGTGAAAATAAACAATCGACAGATCCGGCACTAGCATCTAATCACGTCGGCGGGCAACACTTAATGTCATATCGCATTAGTGAATTGCCATTATAATAACACGCAGCTGTTGGAGACACGGCCTTGCTCTGACGCAATTCTAAAGAAAGTGAAACTAAGAAACCGCCAAAAGGTAGCGCCATTGAATGAAAATTCCGTCGATTGTTGCGGTCATTTTTCAACTGCCCATGGGCAATTACCGCAGCAACGCACTTTCGCGGTATCCTTCTGCACAGCCACACTGCTAGTTAGTGAAATAAGTAGTTCGTAAATTAATGCGTCCAGAAACGAGTGTGACAATCCTGCAAACTTTCCTTTTCTTAAGTCCAACCAGTAACGCAATACTCTGAATGCAATGTAAATTGGATTTCTATTTTGCAAATTTGGTGGGACTCAGTAAAGCTAAGGTCTTTTCCCATTCACAATATTAGACACAGGTCATTCAATCCTTATTATTATTGAGTATAATTCTTGGACTATGACTTTCTCAGTTCCCGAGCTGACTCAAGAGGATTGATAACTTCATAAACCTGACTCATCTGTCTTCCCAACTGTTTTGTTTCTTAATATGGGAACGTAATGCGTCATTCATTTATCTGTTATGACTATAACTTCAAGACTAATGTAAAGCTCGTTGCCATTTAGCACTGAATATGATACAAAGTATTTGCTAAAAGGGCTATCTGGTCTTATAGAGCCAGTGAAGTCCCAAGAAAAGATTGAAATGCGAAATGACATTACATTTAACAACTGAGCTCCGAAACAACAGGATTAAAGTTGTTAGTGACATGTTTTCCACATAATACTGCAACTGTATTTCAATATAATAATCATGAAATATGATAAGCGTACACATACAAAACCTGTTAAAAATTTGCAGTTCTTTGTTTTTACGTACCTAGGTCCCGCTGTCTTCCCACATCCACACACTTCCATCTTCTCGTAGTTCGATCTATGAAAGTTATCACACTTCAACGAAAAGATTGCGATATGTAATCATACAGAATCTTCAGATGCACGTACCTACGTATCTCAAGTGAGATATAAAGTGTCTTTCTTACCTCGATAACAATAGTATGTTGCAATATAATGTTGAAACTCAACAGAACTGCACTATCAGCACTCTGGAAATGACATCGACATTCTCTCTGGTATGTAGCATAGCGCTCTGATAAAGGTTTTAGTAAGTTATTGACAAAACTCAATAAAACCAGTATTCGGTGGAACAAGTACAGGTTATAGTAATAGGTACCAGGTACCTATGATAGTAGGCATTAGATAAATTACAGTCTCGTTTGCCATTAAAAAAGGCAACTAAAACTAGATTGAAATGCCGTACATGTCGACGAATGATCTGGTTACCTAAACCAGATCATTCATCGCCTATTATGTAATGTTAAAACTAGAACCAATACCCTAATTCTAATAAAACTTTTTCAAGGATAGGCAGTAAGATTCGATACAGAATTTGACGAATAATTAGTTATACTTCGTTTTCATTCAATAAATCAATCTAAACTGCTAAGCTGTAGAAAATTGAACTGTAAACGATGAAGTTAATTCTGTTTATAGCCTAATTTGTGGTATCAATGATACAAAACTTTTCAAATTACATGGCAATTGTAAGCAATAACGGTTAGGTGTTTCCAGTATAACCGTGAGTTTGTGAAACGTCTGATTTCTATGAATTAGGTCTATAAATACAGAAAATTAGTTCCAAGTCTTTTCACATTGAATCTATACTTTTGTACCTATACTTAGTTTATTTATTTTCTCGAGAAAACTGCTCATTGTGACCAAATTCTAAAAACAGTTCAAAACACCATTAAACAAGATTCTAAAGTTTTGGTGAAAAGCGTGTTCCAAAATAAATAGTATTTTAGTTCAGAATTACAAAATATATAAACCATGCAGATGTAGTGATGATCATAATAACCCGAGGAACTTTTTGGAATAACCGTAATACCTATTACAGTTTGAAACGAGACATTATGGTCCTGCCTTATTATCATTTAGTTGGGAGTATGAAGAACCAGTAGAGGGATTTGGCAATAGAGTTTTTGTAATGCAACTGCACACAATGGTCGCGAAGGAAGAGAGCCATGAATTGTGGACGTTGTGTCCGGGACGCACTCGGCCGTAACGCAATTTTACGCTGGGGCGCACGGCGACATTATTTGTGTTCCTTCAAAAACCTGACTGCTTGCTAATGACTGTGGTTTACTAAATTGCTACAGAGTATTTGAGTATTGTGTGTGATTATCATGCCTGGGTAAAGGTAAAATACATCCCATTAGGATTTTTGAGTTTTCATCGACAAACGTAATTGTCCTAATAGAACACCATCTACCTAATAGGCAATTTTTTGTGATAATATTGCCAACGCAAATGTGAAGCGTCATTAACGACGGATCTCCTAACCTGACCTGTTAATTAGTTAAATATGTTAAATTATTAATGTTGAATGTTGTTGTTTTCAGACGGGCGGTGCAGACAGCGCCAGCGGCGGATCTGGTGGCTCGGGCATGGAGTGCATGCAACTGCGCTCACCGCCCGGACCTTTCCACTACCTTATCTCGGAGCAGGCTAAGTCCCTCGTCGCTCTACAGGTTAGTACACTTTTACAGTTACACACTTTTCTTGATACTGGATACAATACAAAACTGAGTCTGAATATAACAACCGTCTTTTTTGGGTTTTTAATTAAACAGAATGTAATGCTGAACTCATAAGTAATAATCAGAAACTCTGGGTACACAAGTACCTGTTTCTGATATTTTTTTATATTCTTTTTCCTATTCATTAGGAACTCCAGAATGAAGTCGGAGCTTTGCTTGAGTTTCGCGACCTCGTCATCGAGACATTCCCAAACCTACGCTCCAAAATGGCGCCGTCGACGCCTGCGAGCGGCACGCGCCGCGACTGGGAGCCTGGCGTGCGCGTGCGCCGCAAGCTGGCGGCCGGCGCCGGTGACGCCGCTCGCGCCAAGCCGCAGCCCTCCGTGCAGGACTCCGGCTTCAGCACCGAGACCTCCTGCGGCAAGGACGCGCACTCCTCCTCGGCCTCCGCCTCCGCGTCTGCCACCCGATCGCGCCCTCTCGAGGACGAGCTGTGGGCGCTACTCGACGTCATCCAAAGGAAAGGGGTGCGGTTACGCGACGAAGCGGAGCAGTTACGCGGCGAGCTTGATGATCGGCACCCCGTTGACACCGTGGAGGAGTCGTTCGTGCGGGCGCTCACCGACGGTTCGTGCGCCGAATGTGCCGACACCGGGCGGTTGCGCGCTGAGCGGGACGCGCTGTTGCTACGCGCCGCACAGTTGGAGGCGGCGGCGGCGTCGGCTGCGGCCAGTCCACCGGCACCAGCTCTCAGCACGCCGCTGGGCCGCCTCGACTCCGCGCTGGAGACTCCCTCACGGCCGCCTCGTGTCGCCACGCCTAACTCCAAGAAGTTCGCGGCGATTCTCCTCGAGAGCAATCCTGTCGAACTTCAGAGGCAGTTGCTCACCTCCACCGTTCAGAATCAGGTAAGAATTGATTACCTTTTTGTTAGTAAGTATTTGTCTTCTTTGAAGTAGTGGTAGGTGGCACGATCTTAATCGTCGAAGACATCTTACTTAATTTGATATACTGTCACTAATCATCAGTAATTGTTTAGTCTACCGATTTAATCATCTCAGATGTGGTGTGGTCAGTTGCGGTAAAGTTTCTCGCCTTTTAGGAGGTCGTTAGAAATCTGTGTTGCATTAACAAAAAAGGTAAAACAGTTAAGACTGTTAATTGCAGAACAAGTGAGGTAACAAAGTACGTGCTAGTAGTTCTTCAAAACTGTCATTGCACTAACGAGCTGTCCGATATTGTGACGTAATCTTAAAAGATTTCGGCAGAATTACGCAGGTCTTTGGGACTAATGGAGAGTGGCCTCGACGCGCGGACTCCGCCTTTAATCACCACAATCCCTTAGTTTAAGTATTTTGGTGTTGTGGAACATCTATGTGTTTAGTAATCATCTATGTCGTGACTGTATATAAACATTTACGCATTTTCGTTTACATCACGTGCAAAGCCTATCGCAAAATATTTCAAAACAATACCACCATACAAGCAAGCAACGCATGCGTCATAATCCTTGGCCCATTCTAAATGATTGATAGCAATTGACCGGTGACTATGCGTTTCCTTTTTATGATTTGCTATTTCTGTCTGCCTAACTTTTTTTGTTTTATATCACGTAGTTTTTGTTAATTTTAATTTAAAAAAGCAACATAAATATTAATGGTTAACTTCTTCGGCTATTTTATTTGCTTTAGTATTCATTATCACCTATTTTTTCATGAGGTGAGTTATGTTTGCACATCATAACATTATTAATATGTATGTATGATAAAATAAAACAATTCGTTTGCAAATTATGCTTTCTTTACAAAATCTTTCAGTTAGCATCAAAATATTGTAATTATGTTGTGTATTATTGTAGAGATTCGTTGTATTTCTATTTCGATGTTAAACGTGATGAAATTGAGTTTTAGAAATAAGTATTTTTGTTTTGTATATAGTCTACTGTACAAGTACTAAGTTTCTTCTTTGTAGTACTAGACTAGTAGACTAATTTCACAACGACAAAAGTGTCTTTAATCTAAGCACACTGACTTGTCAAACGAGATCAAGTTAAAGAATAATACAATTTTTTTTTATCTGGATATTGGTACTTTTATATTGCCGATTGTACTATATTGTAAAAATTAATAGGTACTAAATCGAGTGCTAAGTCATCATGAATATCTACTATTTTTCTATTACCCACTGAGTAATAAGTAATATTAAATGGTCAATGAAGCAATATCGTGTAAAATGTATTAATGATTCACTAATACATTGTAAAAGTAACATGAGATAGGTATTAATAGTCGATAATCGCTGTTTGACTAAAGTTTATTTATGATGAATTTGTTTTTACACTCTTTAATAACAGTGTTAAACCTCTACAAGAATTAAATACTTACTTGTAATATTGCTTGAGCAAGCACTCTATGGTAGCTACCGACTTATTTGACTTTTTATTCTGGATACCGTTGCTATATTGCAAAATTTAAATAAATCGTTCCATATGTTGTAAACTTAATTGACACGATATGATTCCAGCTGTTGAGCGATCGCCTGAGACGTGCGGCTGCACAGCGCACCCTGCTGCTGGAAAGGTTGGAGCGTGCGAAGGACTTCAATGAAGACCTCAAATTTAGAGTAAGTTATGTTTAACTGCTTATTAAATGACAGTATTTTGTATTATTAAGGGTGTCAGTCTGTCAACTGAAACTGAATTGAATATAATATGCCTTCTAATAAAATACATCTAAAGAGGCATACTTACCTACTATATAATATCCAAAATGAGTTAATTAGGCTGGAAATAATGGTGACGACGACCATGGAATAAGGATCTGGTTTCTTGCTCTAAATACATAATGTTAATAATAATGTTTGTCAACAATTTGTACTTATTTTAATAATTTAAATAAGTATAAATTCAAACACAAAATATATATCGTGTCCTTAACAACTAGCTTACTGTATAATACTAAAAATGTCAATCGCATTATTTCAGCTGGAGGAGAAAAGTATTGAGCTAGAAGGAGCGCGCGCTCGTGTGCGCCAACTGGAGGGCAAGCGGCACAGTCCTGGCCGACACGCTAGCCCCAGCCGACACGTCAGCCCCGGCCGACACACTAGCCCCAGCCGACACCTCAGTCCCGGCCGACACGCCAGCCCCTTGCGCGACGTGCACAGCAGCATGCGCGACATGGAGCCGCTGCACATGCCCGACGAGGGCGACGAGGACGAGGCGCGCATCGCCGACACGCCGCGGCGCCGGCCGAGCCGCATCCCGCTGCACTGTGCCAGGCCGGCGCCGGCGCGGCCCCCGTCGGCGCACTCGGTCCGCTCGGCGCGCTCGGCCGCGTCGTCGCGCTCGGCGGCCTCGGCCTCGGCCTCGGCGTCGGCTTCGGCCTCGGCGCCGGGCGCGGCGGGGCTGCGCAAGGAGCGCGAGCCCAAGTCCGGCGTGCCAGTGCGGCGCTCGCCGGCCGCGCCCGACCCCAAGGTGCGCGCCCGCTCATTCTGGAACGCGTGGTTTTTCAAAGATTCCGGCTCATAGCCGCCGTGTGAGTGCCCGCGCTCGCCGGACCAGACGTTCTCGTAGTTACTCGTGTCGGGCCGCGTCTCGCATGCCATTATGTCGATCGTAAGTTTTCTTTCCCCGTCGTTTCGTTTCGCTTCGGTTACTTTACTGCCGGGGCCCACCCCGATTCTAGTTTAATTTAGTTTAACGTAGAGCGAGTCGGTCCGTAGTGTAGGCGAGCATGTGCTAACGATTGTGTGTCCTCGTCACTAACTATAGCGACGGTTCGGGTGACGTCAACATCTTTCCTAGACCTGATATATCTTTTGCTATGTTAAACTTGCCAAATCAATACTATTATACATAAAAATCAGTCTTCGAATGGATTTTCATGTCACCAGCCCACATATTCATGTTAATATCAATTGACACATTTTGTTTGTAAAAGTTGTCGTACTCCGAACCACGTGAGTCAATTCCCTCCACTGTTATTTTAAATTTTGTCATTAACTCGCAGTTCCTGTGTACGACATCTTTCAATGGCGTGGGATTTTACATACCAATAAAATCAAACTATAAATCTTAACTTATATAAAAAACCATTATTAAACTGAAACATTTTCGAGTGTTATTATTTAGTGCACATTTTAACATTTATGTGATTACTTCTGGACTTTAATGAAGACTGGTATGGTAAGTGCAAGATAAAAATACATTTTTATAATTGTATCATTATTTTCGTCACTTCTCACTATACGACACATCATGAGCTAGTTTTGTGTGTTAATTTTATTACTTATGATTTTTGTATTTTTATTATTTTGTATGTTGGTATTGACATAGTGGCATAATGGCACAAAATATTGACTAATCACAAAGCAAATACCGATGCTCTCACATGGTCTTTACACTGTTGGTTGGTTTGGTAACTAATAGTATTAAGTTTTGCACAGATGTTATACTCATAAAATATTACCTGATAGTTTATGTTGAATTGACACGGTGGAGTCGTAGAAGTAGATAACAAACATGCAGTAATTGTATACTCACGGAGTCGTCATTAGTCATCCACACAACCCGTTTGTTCTCAAATGAAAGATTGTCAACTTTTTGAGCATGTTTTCTTTAAAAAAATGAGTAACCTTGAAAAGTTCGTCCTGTGCTCTGTGACAGTCCTGAGTTTCGATCTATTTTATATTTGTTCGATCACTAGTGACGACTCGCGGGCACTTGGCGGACTCGGACACTCATTAAAGGTCAGCGAACAGACAGGTCGCCCGCACGCGCCGCAGGGAGGCAGCACCGCGACGTTTAACGAGCGTCCTGTGTACGTAACAACGGTTGGGCATTTCGACAGAGAGCGGAAGATGAGTCGGAGCGCTGGCGCGTGGCGGCGCTGGCCGCTGAGTACGTGGCGCGCGCTGACCGCCTCGCGCCGCTGTTCCCGCGCGCGCGCCCGCTGCCCGCCGGCTACCCGCCGCCCGCCGGCTACCCTCCGCCCGCCGCCTACCCGCCGCCGCACAACCTGGCGCTGGAGCTGTCCCGCTCCATACTCTACGAGAACGCGGATTCCGTCGACGCCAAGTTGCGCTCGCTCGTCTCCCAAGCGTCGCATCCGTCGCGCGACGACTCGCTGTGGAACGGTAAGCCACAGCAATATTTTGAGAGTATGAACTACGGCGAACGTGCGCCCTCCGACGACGACGAGCCGAAGGAGTACGATAGCGACTCGCTCGCGCCGTGAAGGTCGCGACCGTGTTTACTCTCGTTATGTACTGTGTGGTTGGTTGTAACTTCTCTACTGAGTATCATTCCACTTTTCAACACGCTCGGTAGAATGTCTCGAGTGATCTGTGATATGTCACCGTTTTAAATGTTAACTACCATTTTTGGATCCTTTGTCTGTACTACAAGACCTCTCGTTGGGTGAATGAGATCATTTTTTCATTTTATAAAAACCCGTTTGAATCTAATATATAAGTGTTATGCATGATATGAAATTAGAATTAATTTTCTTTACTATTAATATATATATTATTTATAAATCTTTTGGCTACGTTGTGATCGAGCCGAATAGGTAACTGTTTTGATTCATGAAATGATACATAATTTAAATATTTACTCAATACCATTCTTGATGAGTTGATTTTATAAGAATTTATTAATTATTCGTTCTATATGTATGTCTTAAAGTATTACATGAAATGATAAATGGTAGCTACTTTTAATCTAAGCATTTTCATTCCTAAACCTATAAGGACAGACTGTAATTATTTAATATAAATTGAGTGAGAGCTTGGAACGACTGTTAGCAAGGCTGTGAGACACTGAAATGTGCTTGTTTCTGATGTAATCAATCAATCAGAAGTAATATAGTGCTTATTTAGTGTTGCGGTTATAAACATACTATTGTTGTTAAACATATTCCAATCGTCCAGTGGTGTACGTCCTAATGAGACAACGCGTGACTGCCTTTGATTTAGACGATTACTATGTTAGTTCATTTTACTAGTATACATTTCATACGGCGGACTTAACAAATAGTAGGAGACTGATTTTGTATAAATAAAAATTAGAAATGCTTTACCAATGTAGGGAACCTCCATATAAATTACCGTAACTTAGTATTTCCTTCTTGTTTTAAGAATAACGTGTAAAATTGTACTATCAATTAAGCTCATAAAAATTTAATACTAATAATATACCAATTCTATGTAAATGGCTGTATTTTATGTAATTAAGAATAAATGTCTAGATGTTAGTTATTTACGTCGACTGTTTATCGTAGAGCATTCGATTATACTATTAGAATTTGTAAATTATTAAGCCATTACCTACCTATTCTTAAGGTACTCATAAATCTATCTAGTTAGCTTGAATCTAGTTGATGACTTATTATGTAAAGTGTACAGAAATCATATCATTATATACAGATCGTAAATAAAATTGTTCATATCAATGGAATCTTTAATTTTCAAACATCGTATTATTTTTACCTATTTATTAATTCAAAACAAAAATAAACACAACGAAAAGTTAAATAAGAATAAAAACAACTTGAACAAATTCTCAACTCTCGGAATGATGTCGATATATATCCAGTATAATTTTTTTTATGAAAGTGTTAATTTTTTACTAAAAGGTGGGCTATATAAGTTTCTGTAACCCTTATGAATCTATAGATGATAAAGGGTGTAGAGTGTAGTTTGGCGAAAATGTGTGGACTGAGTGACCACTACTAATAATTATATTAATTTATCCAAAAACATACCACTTTATTGGGTAACTTTGTATTTTACATTTTTTTATCTTTTGCTAATCGTAACATATAACAATCCTTTACTGGATAGTTTTATCATTTATCATTGGAATTTTAACGTTTTACTTTTACCAAGCGGGTGGGGCAAGTGACCACTAAAAATTATTAGTAAATTTTGATATACAGTATTAAGCTTTCTACAATATTGATCATTATAAATAAGAGCAGTTTTCACTAAATACTAGAACATAAATCTATGTATAAAATAAATTAATACGTAAACTTAAAAGTTAATCAGGCAGGCCCTTTGTAAGAACTGAGTGACCACACCTTGGGGTTTGTAACTTAGATAAAAAAATATGTGGGACATTAATTACATAGCACAATCTAGCCCCAAACTTGGATATGAAGCGTCTATATTTTTTGATATTGTGTTAATTCAATTCATTTTTGGACTTTAATTAAATACTGGCATAAACAAAAATTGACATATTAGAGGGTGCTCACTCAATGTGCAGACGCCAGCAGGTCAAGCTATCCAAAACTGTCAAATTTTCCCAATTGAAAATGAACCTTCCAATTTTGTATTATAGTAGAAAATCTATAAAAGAAATTTAACTGATTGGGGTAGCTTGATGTGCTGGCCTTTGTACATATTCAAAATGAGAAAATAGAACAATCACAATTGTTCGTTCGAGCTGGTCAACTTGGGCCCCAAAGACACATCTGTCACTTCTAACGTGTCTGTATCTTTGCGAGTGTCAATAAATCCATGCTGCTTTAATTCTGAAAAATAACAGCCCATGAAGTATACAAAGGACGCCAAAGACAAAATAATAAATAATAATAATAATATTTTTTTGGGACATTTTACACAGCACCATCTAGTCCCAAACTAAGCAAAGCTTGCACTACGGGTACTAGACAATGGATATAATACATATATACCTTTTTTTTGTAAATACACCCAGGCATACACAAATACTCATGTTTTATCCACACAAATATTTGTGTCCTGTGGGAATCGAACCCACGACCCCATGATCAGCAGTCGAACCGCTAGACCAGAGGTCGTCAATAAATTTAGAAGATACATCGAATAGTGGACATGAGTATTCACGACTTGAAAGGCACTATTGGAATCAATACAATAAAAGCACGAACTTAATCTAGAATAAATAACTATTAAAACTTACTTAATGCAAAAGAAGTAAGCAAGAATCGAGCAAGTGGCGTTCTTTAGTTTCTGCCTAACCCCATGGGAAAAAGGCGTGAGTGTATGTATTTACTTACTTAATATCGACGAAAAGCATCGGGCGGCTATAATTCTTTTGTATCCAGATATAACTGGACCTTTTGCAATGAGGCTCGACACTGTTATTGGATGTAGACCGGCTTTGACGTGTTTCAGGATCTTTATCATCGTGCCTTCTGTGCCCCATTGGTCACTGTGATAATATAAGTCAATATTATTATTAGGTTCTGGAAGATACATCGAATAGTGGACATGCTATTCACGACTTGAAAGGCACTATTGGAATCAATACAATAAAAGCACGAACTTAATCTAGAATAATTTCCGACACAACCTTAATCCAACTACTAAAACCATGTGGTATTACACCATAATTACTATTGTCATCATAATTGTAGATTAGGGTGACATTAAAAATTTGGGTGGTCACCTCGCTATCCTTCGCACTACCTTTGCAATATCTGTTGTGGGTTCGATTCCCATTCGAGACAAATATTCAAATTGTGTGGTTGGTTCCCTATTTTTTTTTTAAATATGTCACTGGACTATAGCCTCTAGTCTCTTATTAGGAGAGGAGTGGAATATTAGATTGCTTGATGATAACAACTGAGAGAGTACTATCACATAAGATAGCATATCCTGCAGTTTATAATAGCTGCAGGATTTAGCGGTGAGCTCTAATCAAAGTCAAAGTCAAAATAATTTATTCAAGATAGACTACAAGGTAGTACTTTTTGAACGTCATTTTTACATTTAAGACAGCCCCCAAAACGCCCGCCCGTCACCGCCTCCTAGTGTTTTAGCTGGGAAGAAGAAGCGGCGCAACAAACTCCCCAGCAACACATTTCTGTCTTGTAATTTACTTTTGTGCTAGCGTTAAGTTATATAAAACAAATTTTATGTTGCTTACATTTACTTTTTTATTGCTATATGTCAGCCATTGCACATGTTTTTGCATCGAAGTTAATACTCAAGCATCATTATAGAGTAGCCAGCCTCCTCTTCAATTAAATTATATTGGTGAAATGGCGCACATAAGCAATGATAAAACTATGCATAGGTACTAGGACCTACAAGGCGATTCAGGCAACTTGGAAGTAAAAATAATAAGTAAAATTTACGCAACCATAGCCAGCAAGTCGACCAGTCACCACAAGCAGCACCCGTTCATGAGTATAACGCACGGATCAGCCATCACCCCACTCGCCATTTTAGAGGGAAGGAGGTATAATGCAAAGAGTGGCGATCACAATAGATCGACTGCGGTCAGTGATACTACAGCCGCCTTTAATAAAAAATCACATAAGATCAAATACTACATACCGTATAAACCGCCTAGAGTCAGTGGTCTGTTCAGAATCTCCGAGTGACACCTTCGTTCTATCGAGACTGCCCAGAGGAGTTTCAGATCTTTCGCTGCCGGTTCTTCGAGACCTCCCGTGTGAAATACTAAGAGGCCGTTGAGTTTGAGAGTGCGTGTCGATTTCCGGAATAGGTAGATGAGGGATATCCGCAAGCCCAGCCTCTTGCAATTTTGAAGAGAGGATCATCTCCGCGTCTTGAGGTTGTATATTTTCTGGTATATTTTCTTTATCTGCTTCTACATTTAAAAGTATGTTTTAACTTTTTGTATTTTTTTGCATTCTCCATGCCAATTATTTTTCGAAGAAAAAATTCGACTGCCGACGACGTCGAGTCCAGGGACGTCACCATAAAGACGTAAATTCAGAATGTGAAGGAAATTTCGAACTGGCGGGTGGGACTCGCGGTGGCTTAAATGGTCATAGGGTCTGGTGTACCTAAAAAGAAGACACAGGTTCCTCCTGCCCGCAGTCAAATTTTTCCTTCGCTAAAATAACTTTAAAAGTATGTTTTATTCATATAAACATACTGTTATGAACAAAATCTGAAGCATAGGAATGTTGTAAGTACCTGTGATGTGAATAGACTTCTCTCTAGATAACTGACTCTCCCTAAACGATATGTATCCCACTGAACGTTGTCTTTTCGGCTGTAAACAGAGATATATCTCACTCAACTAGATAATACTACATAAAGTTCCAAAAGAAAGAAAAAAAATCACAATTTTCATAGCGACCTAGATTGAATACATTTGCAGAATTCCTTCTACAACTCCCACTAATCTTGACAGAACAACTATCCAGAGTTCAACTAAGTAGATTGTAGTTTGATATACATAATAATATTTATATGGATGAAAGGCGACTAACAAAAAGGATTTATATGGCGAATGTCAGTGGAACCGCCGAGAGGGGACGCCCTAGAAAAACTTATACCGACCTTATTGGTGAGGTTCTTCAAAAAGGTCAGGTGCGTAGTACTCGCAACCGGCGTGTATGTATGACAAGATGCAAGAATGTGGTCGAAGCGAAAGAAGTATGTAAGAATCGTAGCAAGTGGCGTTCTTTAGTTTCTGCCTACCCCTATGGGAAAAAGGCGTGAGTGTATGTATGTATGTATGTATATTTATATTACTTAACTTACACTTTCCATCACTACTTCCCCAGTCCGCTTTCGTGCCTGCGACAGCGTCTCTATTTTTTGCGTCGGCATATCCGCTATATCCAACTCCATTTGTTCAACAGCACTGATACGCTGAGGCTCAGAACCGTTCAGAAACTCATTGGTTATATGCGATTCACGAGGAGGTAGTTCCACTTGAACCCCGAGCCTGTTTTGAGCGATAGTTGCCTCTTGTTCTTCTTCTATCCTTTCGAGCATCGATCTCGTAAGCGTGTGGGTGGATTTTTTCATCACGGCTTCGTGAGATTGCTATAGACAGTTGGATATTGGTATGTAGATAGTAGGTAGGCAGCGCAAAAAAGTATGTACCTACCTAGATGTACACCTGTTCCTTCATGATTTAACAACATATGATCTACGTTTCAAAATGTTAATTGCGGAAGCCGGGACCCTTATTCGATTTTCTAAAAACTGGGATGTTTTTTTCGGGATTTATAGATATTTAAACCATACCATATTAGAGCAAATCAAATATAAAAAGTTTGAAATTTTAAATATACCTGATTGGTACAGAGCGGTAAAAGTCAACAACGTTGATAATGGAATTAGTGCCGAATATTAAAGTAAATCTTACCTCCATTTCTCTATCCGCCAGAGGCTGTACAGCCACAACTCCGAGATTCCGAGAAAAAAGCCGCGATATATCGAATCCCACGTTACACACTATCCCAT
The DNA here is from genome assembly GCA_964056405.1 of Acronicta alni. Classification (NCBI taxonomy): domain Eukaryota; kingdom Metazoa; phylum Arthropoda; class Insecta; order Lepidoptera; family Noctuidae; genus Acronicta; species Acronicta alni. The sequence goes on along the minus strand of OZ043919.1, from coordinate 4,878,486 downwards.
GACCGCCGTGACACGGTCGTCGAAAATATGCCTCTGGAGGCACTCGTATGAAGATGATGTCATCCGAACTATCCTTTACAACGGGAAAACGAAAAATGAAAATATGTGGGTATCATTAATCTTTAATGACGGGCGTCAGTCATATTTTAAACTTTAAAAATTGTGGGTCAGATAATACAATTAAAAGTCTATTTTAAATCAATCTTTGGAACATAATTTATTATAAAGAAAATTATCTAGTCGGAAGAATAAGAAAAATATTTTTTTTTACATAAAGTCCTACCTCGCATCGTAATTCCACTAACGGATTTTCAATCCTAGCTCGAAAATAATTAGTGCTAATTTTAGTCTTCTTGTCAATAATTAATTTCCTTCTCAACTTGCGCCGTTTTGCCTGTGGTACATCTTCCAACTCCTAAAATAAATAGGAAAATAATAATTACTTAGATCGGAATATGTATATTTAGCTCGCACTACATTCGCAAGGGGTTGAGGCCTTCGCCATTTTTTTTATTAGCAAATTAAAAGTAGATTGCTACAGCATGGCAAATTGGAGAACTCAATATAGAGAACTTGACTAGGTACTCACTTCTAATTCGATTTCCACAGACTCCGGCCTCTTTGGTGGCTCAGTTTCTACATGACTGGATCGTTTCGCCTCCGCCACTGGCTCTTGAGGTCTAGATAAAATTTGATGAAGGCTTTGGTATTAGCCGGAAGTACGGCGTTCCTTAGTAACTAGGTTCGACTCTAAATCGAGCAATGGTTATTGGACTTTTCTGGTAGACAGTTTGTATGAGGCATTTCAGTTTATAGTAGCCGCAGGGTTTAGCGGTTAACTCTATCTCAACGAGTGGCGATAACAATAGCCCGACTATGGTCCCATTGATACTATAGCCGCAAATAAATAATAAAAAAGGCAGTCACTAGCAGCCTAGTTTATTTTTTTATGTAAGTGACCTACACTTCACTGCCAAACTGTGTACCTACTGTACTGGCAGGGGCACCTCTGCGTTACACTTTCGGGGATACAGGACGATGATGGTACCTACATACTTTAATTTGAATAAAAATGTTTTATTAGACAAATTACTGGGTGCCTGCCTCCCAAAGGCCACAAGATGTATTTGATTCCAATAATCAGGAACTTGTTCAGTTCACTGCTGAATATAATAACTTATTTCTTATTGCTGGTTAGATTGTTGGTAGATAGCCGCGGGTAGTTGGCAGGGCAGTTGCATTATAATAAGCCTACACTGACAGCAGGAGTGACGCAGCAGTTGAACAAATGGATGGATAATTTGTTTCTAGTAGGTACATTATTGTTACGAGCTGGGGTTCGTAACAATACTGTACGTACCTATCATCTAGAACCTTCGTGAGCCATCTCAGTCGTTCTATCACGTATCCGGTGTAACAGTACAGTTGATCCGGGTGTAGAATTCACGCACTCACTATATAATATAATTTATATCCAGGAAAAATCTATTAACTATTTCTGGTTTTCATTTCTCTATCTACTAAGATTCGTATAAGATAATAAAATAGTATAAAACTAACTTTTCTGGTTCAGGAACGGGCAATTCAGGAGGCGGGATTTCGGGTATTTCAGGAATGTCTGTCGGAATTGTTATTTTGTAATATCAAGGAAATCAAACAATTGAAAGGATAAGGATGAACGTGAATGATAGAAAGGATATATCGTGAGCTGTAAAAAAACCTTATACTTGTACTTAAAGGTAGTGCCAGTATGAACTATAAAATTCACTCATGTGAACTCATTCATGCAAGTTAAATTAGTAAGTAAAATAGACTACTTCGGGTGCCGGGCGATCGTTACTAAAGTATCTTTAATCCACGAGTGAAGATATTTCACTAACATTACCTATCTATTATGGTATGCATAATAGGTATGGTATACGTAATAATCTTAGAAAATAAAACGAATGCATGAAAGGTGTATGATAAAAATAGCGTATTGTTGATTTATTTTGTGGGAGCAACAAATAATTACCTTTCTCAAATTCAGGCATCAATTCCTCTCCGGTAGCTAGAACAAAAACTTTATTAGTATGTATTAATACGTTTTTACTTTTAGCCAAATATAATATTTTCGGGGGTGAAGAACTAAGTTACACTTAGCTTTTGGGAAAATATCATGAAACTATATAACCTTTATAGTTTCACAACATTTTCTTTTCCCAATATACTTACAGGCCTAAAAACGCTAAGTACGTACATTTCAAAATATGCTCAACATTATACATTATTCGATACTACAAAGGTAATTCTATTTTTTTCTTGAAAAAATATTGGTAAGTATAAAATCGAATACATTTTCTGAACAGCGTAACGTCATGTTCGGATATCCTCTCCATCTGAGCGGGCTCATGCATAAGTCGCGACTTATCGTGCGACTTGTCGGTGATGTCTAGCGCGACTTCCAGTCCGCTGTGCGCCGTGGACACGTCCGGCTGCACCAGCATCATCTCCAGCGTGCGATCTTGAAGCATTTGTAGAGCTTGATCCGGATGCTCTTCGCCAAAACCGTCCTACGATAGTTACAGTGCAAATAGAAGAAAGAATTACATTTATTTGCGTAGACATGACGGCACAGAAATGGTACTTCGATTACAAATTCGCAATTTGTTTGAAATAAATTTGTACTATTGGCTAGACAATGGTTTTTTTTTTTTTGTAAATATTAACTTATACATAAGAAACACCCAGACAAACACAAATACTCATATTTTACCCACACAAATATTTGTGTCAAGCCTCTATTCCCCGAAGGGTTAGGCAGAGGTGTACTAATGTACAGCCACAGTTCCAGGTAATAGGAGTCGAGCCTATAGGCATCAACCAGGCACAAATGCCAACTCTGAGCTGCTACTGAGAATTTCTTGACCTGAGAATCGAACCCAGAACCTCAAGCATAGCAGTCGCGCTGTCGATCCTACAATGTTGGACTTAGTACTAGTTCCTTAGTTTAGAAACTTTAGCACATACTATACCCTTGTGAGGAATGTGCTGCATGTGTAAGGATAAAAAAATAATATACCTTTGAATTATTTATTATTATACTTACATTTGGTGGCAGTAGTACTTCATTTATAGTGGCTTCTTTGAGTGTTATATCCTCAATGTTTGAAACAACATTGCCACTTCTCTGTAAGCAAAGATAAACTTAATTTCAAGATGGTACAAAGTAGATGTCCAAGCTAACAACTTGCTAATTTAATATTGTTCAATATAAAACTGGTCTACAATATAATAAGTGGGTAATAATGACACTACTAGGGATAGCAACCAAAGTATTATTAATTTACATAACCAACTATCAGTTGAAAACCTACATACTATAGTTACAATGAATGTGTTTGTACCTACTAACTACTACAGACAGACAGAGTTACTTTCACATTTATAAATGTAAGTAACTGTCTGTCCATCTGTCTGCTATGGTTTCACACCTAAACCTCTGAACCAATTTTGATAAAACTTGGTATAGATTAGACCTTGGAGAAGGACAAAAAACCCTTGGCAGGTCACCACTGGCAACAACTAGTAACTCTATAAACCTGTATCATTTCTTCAATTCTCTGTTCATTTTCAGGTGGTTCTTGAATTATCACTTGAATATCAAGCGGCTGCAACTGTGGGTGCCTCACATGCTCCACCTCTAGCTCATGGATATTCCATCTAAAAATATCAAGTTTGTCATAATCTTTACAATTTGAGTAAATTTAAGTGAACAAGATGCAATGTGCATTTTTATTATTATAAAGATGTCTCTCTGTACAAATGCCAAGTTCCAAAGCCAAGATGCAAAGTAGCCTCTATGCGGTAAGTACTGACTGGAGGAGAAGACATAAATCTATTTCATATTTATTTAGAATAATATATAATTATCTAGACTAATGAATACCAAGGTACTAATTATGAGCTTTATATTTCTTACACCTAGGACAAAATGAGAATACAGTCTAGATTGTCATCCATACAGACTTCTCTGATAAGTACAATAAATATAAATACCTACCTTTATGTAATGAATAGATAGATAAATTAATATAATATGCTATTGATTACTTACTTTTTGTTCGAATGTTTTATTACATTGGCGTTTATCATGCATAGTTCACCTAGAGAACAAAACAAACCACACTATAAGTCGGACAATATTATTTTTTAAAAATATGGTCTATTAAATGGTACATAAGCTTACCTAAAAAAACAGTCACTTTCCTTTGATAAAGTCTGACTAATCCACGAAGAAGTTGAGAACTGAGGCGAAGAGAAAATCTTTTGGCGGGACGCCCAGACTCATTCGTAATAACTTCCAATAAATCATCACTATAAATGAAAAAATATTGTAATATAAGTATTTAAAAGGCGTCTAAACGGAATTATAGAATTGTATGATATTTGTACCATATTTTTCGGATATCTTGTGACCACAACTGTCTATGAGTAATAGTCGCAAAACGCAAAGGCCATGAATCCGCGACCCAACACAAATAAAATCGGCCTCCTCTTTTTAAGGAGTCTTCAGGATAAAACATTTTAGTGAGTACTGAGTAGTGAGTGAAACTAAAATATGACTATTTTTCAGTTTCAACGATTTACAGCTTCCACTCAGAGGCGCGAATCACAAAACCACAATATTTTTGCAAGCGACGCCTGTTTTCCCGCCAAAATGTTTGCATTTTTTTTCAATGGTCAAAAATGGCGTTTTTGCGAAACTTTTTTGTTGCGTTCAGAAATTGTTTTTTTTTTTCTATACATGAAATGAAATATATCTTTAGTTTGGATGTTTGTTTCTTGAAATCAATCATGCAAAAACTACTGAACTGATTCGCATTAAATTTGGTAGGTAGTACACAAATAATAGTGACCGGGAATAACATAGCCTACTTTGATCCCGGAAAATACGAAATTCTGTTTCGTACTAGATAGACTATCATATTCAGATCAAAGAAAAATACCGATTACCTGAAAATCTTCGGAAACTGATTTGGCTATCAATCAAAAAGTTCACTAACGAAACAGATGATATACACGAATCAATTAGGTACTTTTTATCCCGGTAAATATCTGAGATTTTTCTACTAATACCTACTTTTGGGATTCTTTTTGAGTTGTATGTGACAAGACTAACAAGCACGATCGTATGGAGTAGGTACTTTCAATCCTGGTAATAAAAAATTGGAAATAATCGGGTAGTTATCTAAGCTTGACTAAATTAGATTTAATTATTTTACTACATAATTGGCTATTTAAATTAATTAATATATTCATACATAGCTCTCACAAAACTCACTGGAGTTTAGTTACGTAGACACTGGTCATCTTATTCTTTAATACAACTATAATCACTGACCTTTATATTACAACTTATAAAGAGGTCAGTGATTTTAAAATACAATTATTATTTTTACAGTATTTATACATACTTATTTTGTGACCAGTAATAATAGCTAGTGTTGTATGTAGAATTGATACAATTTAATTTAAATTTAATCTGGTGAAAAGAAATGGCAAAAATTGTGTTAATATAATTCTTATCTGTATACGCCAGTGAAGTTGCTGGTAAAAGCTAGTTTAATCAATATTACGAAAGATCAAATAAGACAAGTAAATTATTAACTAATAATTTATTTATAACTAAAATTAACTACTACAGGTGCAATTCAATACTCGGTTCACATTCATAATTTCTATGTCCATAATATTTTTAAACAACCGAATATTATACTTTAGAATTAATTGTTGGTTTATATGACGACACTATTGAAGAAAAAAGACACTTCAAAATAATAGTAATATTTTGGGTACAACCTAATAAGGTATTATAATATTTATGATAATAAAATTGTACAATATACTACAAATAGAATACTTATAGCAGTTGAACGCTGATATTGAAATGCAAGAATCAACGCGCCTTATCACTAGTTATAATTAGAAGGAGTGATTGAACTCTTTCCCCGATTCTTCTACTGCAGACTTCAGTCTTGTTAAAGTGCTTTTGTTAAAATGTTGTGTTTGCAGGCCCATTTTAAACGCAGTTGACAAGGTTACTTCGGCTTCCTGCGGTTTATTTTCCAAAAGATAATAATTAATCAGGCGCGAGAAAGCGTTACCTAACGAGGCCAATGACAGTATTTTGTTTGTTTTTAATGTGTTGATGAGTTTTTCAATAATGACTGGCTCTTTCCTGGTGTGACTTTCTTGCAATAATCTCCTAAATACCACTACAGGTGCTTTGTTCAGCCACTTTGTCCAAACCAATTCGGCTTCTTTGTCTTTACCACATAAAATAAGTTCCATCCATAACAGATTGGCAGGCAATAATTTTCCCCGCGACGCAGCTATATCACATATTTTGTGACCTGAAAAAAAAAAGAATTAATAATATAATTTCCCGGCTTTTTAATGATTTTTTAAATATGGCAGTTAACTACTTTATTTCGGAGTTCAATAATCTTAGTTAAATATTGATAATCTTTGTGATCTGAATGAAGAATAAGGGGAATGATTCCATCAAGATATTTGGACTATGGAGGAGCGGTACCAGGGTCACTGGAATGCTCACATGATGGATAACTACAGACAAAGTTGGGGCATTAAAAATACACCTCGTTAACCTTTTGACCGCCACGTCAATAACGAAAATCAGTTCTCTATTATAATTAATTCTAGTATCTAAGGTAAAAAAAAAAACAAAAAAAAGTGGTATTTTTGACGTGCCATGCCGTCGTTGGCGTCGTGAGCAAGTTTACATTTGACGTCTATACACGTCTGTGGCGGTCGAAAGGTTAACCAAGTCAAGCAAGAAAATCTTACAAGATTTTTTTTATAAGTAGTGGTGGTTTTTCTAATGTTTTTTTATAATATACATATATTTAAAAAAATCTTTAAAATGTTTTCATTATTATCTAAAAACTAAAGGTGATACTAAAAAAAACTGACCACTAAATAAAGCACCCCAAAAATTTATAATATTTAATGGAACAAAACATATGTAGTATTCATTTTTTGTCCATATCATTGTCCATACCAATTATCCGTATGAATTTGTTGGCCATATCATTGTGATATTAGTGGACAATGTGAAAACTGGAAATACATCCAACATAGTCTCTCACTAGCACTAAATACTTACACTTATCGACAAGATCATTATCCTGAACCGCGACTGCAAGTGCGTTGCTCCTCGGGAATTTTCTTAACGCATTCTCTAATTCCTCTTCCGATTTAGCTGATTGAACAGACTCCAGTAAATGGTCGATATGTTGTGCACCAGCGCCCCTCGTGAATATAGCAAATGTCAATTTGTCATCATAAGTTATGCGTCGTTTCAATGATTCGTTTATGTAATTACCCAATTGCTGTATTTTTTCCACATTACCAGCTTCAGCCAAAGATTTCAGTAAGAATTTCATGACAGTTGGTTTAGGTATGACTCCATGTTCAATAGACTTTATAGCGATATCCATAGCTTGTGATAGCTGTCCGTCTCTAGTCATGTTCTCGATATTAACAGATACGTCATTTTTCGAAGGTTTCGCGATTTCCTTCCGGTTCACAATATTCTCCACAATGTTGGTTTGCTGAGTTTGTTTTACCTTTTTGGCTGGCTTTTCATTAGGTATGACAAATGGTACTTCCCTATTCTGTGATTTCAAATGATTGCCGAGTTGTATAAGGAATTGATCGCTGGGGACTTCGCCCTCCTCTTGTAGTAACGTCCAAAGTCCAAGAGCCTTGTCAGTTTCGTTGGATTTGCAGTAAGTTACGAGTAGATGGTAAAAGATGTTGGAACGGTCAATGTGTGATAATTCTTTTGTAGCTTCTAGTAAGCCTTCTAGATATTCGGATTTTCCTTCCTGCAGTAACATATAAATGTTATTTTTTATTTTTTTATTATTTATCAGTATACAGGGTGGAAGGGGCATCGACGCGCAACGGCTTACCATCACTTCAGTATATGATTTTGGACCCCCCTGCGTTGGATTTTTTCGTCGGCTTTTTCTTAAATTTTACGTTTTTTCAACTTTAAACTGTATAAAATCATTATTTCTATCTAACCCAATAAGAATTTTAATTAAAAAGTCATTAATTCACATTTTTCACAAAAAACAGCATTGTAAATTAAACTCTAAAGATCTTCTGGTCAGCTGTTTCCTTAGAGTTCACTTGCGAGTTGTAAAATTTAAGAAAAAGCCGACGAAAAATTCCAACGCAGGGGGGTCCAGAATCATGTACTGAAGTCATGGTAAGCCGTTGCGCGTCGATGTCCCTTCCACCCTGTATAAGTTATGCCATGGAAAACAAAATTCTATTATAGTTATATTGCATTGTTAAACTATAGAATGGTGAAACAAGAACATTACCTCAACATATCTCTGGCAGGCGTCATATAGTCGTCTGTGTCTTGTTTGAAGTCCCGGTGTCTCCAAAATACGACGAGCCTGGCGCAAACGACCGCATTCCACAAACGCTAGTACCAAGTCATGGAGAATATTCACTTCACCGTGCACCTGAAATTATATAAAAATAGTACAGTCAACAAAAGAGTTAAGTATACAGATAGCAAAGGAAATATGCATTTTTATACGGATTTCGACATAGATAATTACGCGCTAAAGGGTTAGGTATGTAGCTGCTTACAATACCTACGTTTTGACATATATTGCGTGATACATTATTACTCTATCGTTATCAAAACACGGATTATTAATTAGCTGCCTGTATACTTAACTCTTTTGTTGACCGTACATGTAATACTTGGACCTTAAAATTATTATCAAGAATGTCTATATACTGATGTAATAATATTAATCAATTAGGGGTCTCAACATGTCTAGAATGGTCACCCATCTACAGACTGACCGCGGCTAGTCTGCCGTAACCTTGCAACCATAAAATTTAATTTAAATTGTGAGTAGAAAAATAAAGGAATTAATAATGGATTGCCTAAATCCACTATGACAGTTCTATACCAAAAGCTTTTATCGCTTTATCAGAGAGAAACTTTCAGAAACAGAGAAAGTTGTTATCCAAAACTCCCATGAACTTATTGTTTCGAATTCTATAGAGAAAGAAATACACAACGTCCTAAAATATCAATTGATACCAAGTAGTCTTATCGTCTACCAGGGCAGATGTAACTGGCGTTTTATTTTCAACTCTATTTGAAGAATTTAAAGATGATTCTAAATTGTCATTGGGAACCTTGACTATATTTGAGCAGTTTTTAATAAGTAATTAATTCTTTAAAGATCCGCGCGAAAATAGAAAGAATTTATACCTAATAATTATAAATAACAAACAAACTGTCTTGTTAGTCTCGTTGCCCTACCTGCATCTGCTACGTTGGAAGTTCTTGGTTCTACCTATGCCTAAGACAAGCAAGAGATTCTCAGTAGCAGTTCAGAGTTGGAATATTCAACTAGCCACAGGCACAAATGGCAATAGGGTAACCCCCTATTACATGGGACTTAAAACATACCGACGAACTTTGGTATTTTCAATAACAAACAGCACAGTACCGAGACAATGTCATAAGATTGGCACCACCTACTACTATTATAAATGCGAAAGGAACTCTGTCTCTCTATTACGCTTTTAGGCCTAAACCGCTGAACCGATTTTGATGAAATTTAGTACAGAGATAGATTAGACCCTGGAAAAGGACATTGCCTCAAAAATTCCGTTGGGATGTGTTTATAAATTAAATAAATGAATAATAAAGGTTTTATATACCTGTGTACTAAGATCCGCCAACCACTGAAGTTTATTAGCATCTTCCTTCATGATAAGTACTTTCATCAGTTCTCCCTTCCAAGGAGTACTTCTGTATTGTTTGCAGCTGTTTTCAAATTCTTTCAGGGCACTATCTATATCGTCTTTCAGCAGGTGCACTTTAATTGATGGTCCCAATATAACATTTGAAGGCTCAACATACTTCTGAGTTAGGAGTGTCTCTGTCATTTGTTTTACCTGAAAATAAAATCAATTATTATTATTGTTAAGACTAGGAAAGCTTTTGCTCAGACTGGGCTTTTTTCTGGACAATATAGAATTTCGATAGCCTTATTGTTCTTAGATTTTTATGTAAACAATTAGAATTCTTGATGATGAAAAATAAACCCAAGGCAAAAACATCCATGATCTTTAAACATTTTCAATTTCTTTTTTGTTGGACTTTTTATAAAGTTGTATTACCTGAGTATCATTCTTCTGCTCTGCTAAAGTGTTCAATAACTGCCAGCACTTCGAATTAACCATAAAACCAGAGTCTTTTTCATCTGGCAGTTTGTTATTCTCCAAATACTTAATCGCTTCATCAAACCTGTTAGCTCTGACTAAAGCATATGCCATTACAAGTAATTTATATTTGTTCAGTAGAAAATTTGGATCCTTTTCTTTAAGCTGGAGTTTGCATGCTTCGGCTCGTTCGATGTCATCATTTTCACAATAAAATTCATACAATTGTGCCAATGTTGCAGTTGTCAGTTCGAAATCTGATGCTTTTAATTCTTCTAACAAACTGTTCACTTTAGCAACATCGTTATCCTTTATGTAAGCTACAAGTAATTGCTTTTGAATGCGATGCAAGTTACCACCATCTTTGACTTTCACTTGAGCTAGTTGTTGTTCTAGTTGGGCGGTTGTACGGAACGGACCCGGCCTTCGATGACTCTCAATAGGAGCCAACTCCATTTCAGATGATGTTAATTTTGATAACAACTGTGACAAATTTGTAGTCATGTTTTCTCCAAGAAAATGTTCAATTGATTCTGCAGTGTCCGTCGTAATCCTTAAACCTTTGGAGTAAAGGCCTTCGAAAAGCTTTTCCACCAGCTCTGGTTTAGCCAAAACTTTCGTTGATGATCTCACAATACGGCTGATTTCGTTAATATCATTGGTTTCATCACTTGCAGCATCTTCAGAGACCTCTTCTTCCGGAGCTCCAGGAGGTTTACTACAAGTTACATGTAGGATGGATACAAAAGAGTTAATGTCTCTAGTTTTGCCCAATGAATTGATCAGGGACCTAGCAACAAGATTATAGTTCCTTCTTGGATGATACTGCAGAGCAATCTCTGCTGCTTGCTGTATGTCTCCTGCATCTAAAAGTTCAACCATCAAATTTCTTGCAGCATGTATAACTGGAATGTTGGCGATTTGTAGCTTGAGCATGACATTCTGTGGAGAGTCATTTTTTATCAAGTAAGGAATTACATAATCTCTCAGAGCTTCTCCAGTTGGTACGAGACCATCACTGGTCATATCCCTAAGAATTTGTAAAAGACCCTCTTCATCATTTTCTTTCCCTTTCTGAACTAAAAGAGGCCAGTAGTAATGCTGTCTGATTTCTAAGCCTTCATTCTTCAATTCCTTAAACAGTTTTTGTGCTAACTCTGTTTGGCCATGTTGAAGAGCTCCTTCAGTAGCAATGAAGAAAGCATTTGGTATAAGTCCATCATTTTGCAGTTCCCTGCATGTTTTAATAACATCATCTGCAGGTTTGTTGAGTCTTAGCAATTGTTTGATGAAGAATGCACCTTTGAATGGAGTATCTTCAATGGTGGTTGATTTTGGCATGGTTTTCATGACTCTTTTGGCAGTTTCTTCCTGTCCTTTGTTGAGTAGTCTCAATATGAGGTTGCAGACATCTTGGTTGTAGCCCATGCCTTTTTGTAAATATGAAAAGAGTTGCTCCACTTTGTCTCCATGGCCACTGACAGCAAGATGTTCTATGACTTCTAGAACATCCTAGAAAAAATAAGGATAAAATTGAACTAGTCATACAACACAAAATATTTATTTGTTACATTTCATTATAAGGAAGCCTTTTTAGTGGACCTAAGTAATTCCAGCTGCAAATAACAATAGTATCAGTATTATCTATCTTACCCTATCTGTCAAAAAGGCTTCTCTATCAGTTGCAGTTTTGATAGTTGCTTGAATACCATCTATATCTCCTTTCTTGCCATATCCACATGCCAGAAGTGTGTATGTACGATTTGTAGGTTCTAAACCAGCACCAGCCATCGTTTCTAGCACCGCTTTAGCGCCATCTGTGTCGCCGTGGAAAGCATGCCCCATTACTAAGGCATTAAGCACTGGTTCAGAAACAGGCATGCTAAGTTCGCGCATCTTTTCCAATACTTTTGTTGCGCCTTCGACATCTCCCTCTTGGCAATAACGCCACATCAGTCTTTGGTATGTTACCCTGAATTGGAAAAAATATGTTAAAAACTATTACATAACTAGCTTCTGCCCGCAACTTCGTCTGCGTGGACTTTATTTGGATAAGAAGTATCTAGTTAAGTTTTCTGAAACTTTATTACTTTAAACTGCGCAATTTTTCTTTCCGTAATAACCTTCAACAATTTATTAGAAAACTTTAAATAAAGATGAATGTAATCAGTAAAGTCGTTCTTAAGTAAAGGTGTGACCAAGGGAAACAGGGATTCTTTATTTTTATATATATACATAGATAAATAACCGACCATTAGTCAATAGCCAAATCGCATTTGGCCAGTGTGATGAACAATAGCCTTATACATCTCATTCTTAGCCCAGCAGTGGGTTGATGATGAAATTATAAAAAATAATAATAAATTACTCTCATTGAACATGAACACGATTATATATTGATGTCGACTGAGTATTATTAATTTCATAACAATAATCCTCACATTGGAAGGAGGATATAATTTCTTTTTATCTTACTATATTAGTTAAACATAATGTCTGTATTCCCATAAGTGATAACTAAAATTGTTGTAAACCCATAATAATTGTCAATGTTACTAAATATTATACCAAATTAAATACTTTAATTGTATTACCTGTTAGGCTGTAATCCTTTCCTCTCCAACTCCTCTAGAAACTGAGCAGGAGAGAATTGGTGCTCATTCTCAATATACACCCTGAGTAGAGCATTGTAGTGAGAAATATCCATTGGTATTCCTCGTTCAGTAAGCACAGTCCATATCTTTTGGACAAGGAGAGTTCTTTGTTCTGGCAACTCTTCTGGTACAAGCTCACCTGGTTACAAAACAATAAAATTAATGTAAATGACTTTTTGTCAGTTGTTGTTTGTTTTTGTTTCCCAGAGGCAGTGGTGGTCTTAGGAGTTGGCAAGCGGGCAACGGTCCAGGGCCTGGGTCTCCCGCTACAACTAGCTGCTTCTGCCCAGAGGCATCCTTTAAAAGCTACATTGACGAAAAAAAAAAAATTTCACACATCCTGTCTGCTGTCTGTAGATTAACTTTTGAAGTAAACTGATTTATTTGAATAGTCAATGAAATGAAAACCACAGAAAATAAAAAATAACACCCTTTTTTGAAATTACTTACTGGAAACCTAAACAATACAAATTCTGTTTCTTCTCAGGTTGTCAGCTAGAAAATGCCATATCTAAGCTAATACCTTCTAGTATTAAATATTGACTTGTAAAAGTGTCTTTAAAAGATATATTTACATAAATAAATATCATTTATTAGGTGTACCTAACCAAAAGACGCAGGTGCAAATCCTGCCCGTGGTAATGTTTTTTCCTTTGCTAAAATAAAAAAAAAGCAAACCAATTTGAATGTTTTTATTCTTTTTTCACAGGCCTAAATCCTAGCCTAAATACAAGTATGAGGCATTGGGCTTATGCCCTAGCACGGTCGAAAAAAGAGTTAAGTATACAGGCAGCTAATTAAACATCGTTTTTTTTTAAAGATTGTGTAATTATGTATCACGCAATATGTGACAAAACGCAGGTATTGTAAGCTGCTACACATCAAACCCTTTGACGGGTAATTATTTAAATCACAATCTGTTTAAAGATGCAGACCAAACTCTTTTGTTGACTGTACTATATAATAGAAAGGATTTCCATCCTATCTCTTTGTATTCTTGTAGAAAAGGCTAGGATGTTAATTACATATTTTACTTACCACAGCACCTGATGACCAAGAGTGACTGAGAGCTAGTAATGTCATTTTTTGATCTGATCTCGTCGAACACCTCATCAATATCTTTCTTAGTGATTCTTCCAAATTTTCGTACCTCTGAGTCTAGTTTTTGTAGTAACGGTTCTAGACTTTCCTTTTTCTTTGTTGCATAATCTCGCATCAAAACACTAGAAGGTAAATACTATATTATAGGTACTATATAGAAGTAGCAGAGTTGTATTGAAATTTTGTTAACAAGTAGGTAACACTTTTTTTTTGTTATTAAATTAAAGTTTTTACCTAACATAACCTTAATAATCGAAATAATAATGATATAATTTTTTTTCAAAGAAAGGAAGAGACGCCCTATGTGGACCAATGTATCATCTTTTTACATATAAAACTTGAGCACTGCAATTTCATTACGATTAATTAATAAATTACTCACTTATTTGTGGCACATAAAGCTTTAGGATTGATCAAAGAGTCAGCGGTCTTGGCAGAGTTCAGTATAAGTGTTCTGGCCGCACCAGTGAAGTACCGCACAAACTTCGTAGATCTTAAAAGCGACGACATTGTTTTACTATGGGTCTTTAAAACATTAATAGTTTAGATATTCCCGCTCCGGCTTCGGGGAGAATCACAGAACGTTTCTCAAAAATCTATGAGAGCAGCAAGAACTGCCTAGAAAAGAATTTATTTAGAGGTTATGTATGTCACTGTAGTAAGTTATGTCATTCTCTCGGTCCGGCACACCAAATCAGTGTTACTATATTATACGATACGGGTCTTTTATTTTACAAGCAGCTTTCAGTTAATGAGAATTATTGAGAATGAGATAACGCCTATAATAGACATAATCTAGATTACAAGAATAAATAACAAAATGCAGACCAGTAAGAACCATTTGAACAGAAGCACAAGCAAACAACATTTTATTTAAACGCTTTAATTCTCGACTGAAGAACTTGTATCCATGGTCATGAAAAAAAAAGCTTTTATTCGTTCGGAAATCTACTGACAGCATAATTTAATTTAATAAATGTATTATTTTATTTATTCAGTATACTTACATTAAATAATATAATATAATATAATATTTTTTGGGACATTTTACACAACACCATCTAGTCCCAAACTAAGCAGAGCTTGTACTATGGGTACTAGACAATGGATATAATACTTAAATACTTTTTTTTTTGTAAATACATACTTATAATACATAAGAAACACCCAGACAAACACAAATACTCATGTTTTACCCACACAAATATTTGTGTCCTGTGGGAATCGAACCGCTAGACCACAGAGGTCGTCTGTGGTAAAATAAATAATGACTGCTAATTCATTTTTTATTTTACCGATACTGATGAATATTTCCAACTGTTTCTATCGACAATTGTGTGATAGCAATTTACACACGAAAGCTTTCCGAGCCAATTAAATTTAAACCTTATTTTCTGGAATATAAGCTATTGTTTGATTTGAATCTTAAAGCCCGGCTGTCAACTGTCAGCTGTTCTGTCAACCGTGGCTTGGCTCTTTGCTGGATAATCACCGGGAGATATTTTTCCGTAGAATTTGTAGTTGTACACGAGTTCACACGACGCAGTTTTGTCTAGCGCGGGATTTGGCTTGGCACAGTAGATTTCGTGGTCGGCCAGTTGATATTTAAGCAATATTTTACTTTTAGAAGTAAGCTGTACATATAACCAGAATATATAATGGTAAGTTTTTGTATAATTCCTTTGACTTTAATTTGACCTTCAGTTAGCGATATCTTCAATAATTTATTTACCGTATTTAGATGATATACTGTTTTATAGTTAGATAGAATAACATGTGATATAATCCATCAATTGCTCTCCAGAATTGTGCACTATTTCTACCCGGATTTATAAATACCTACGTTTTGACCATATTTTTTATTACTGTGTTGGAAGAAGTTGTTAAAATATTCTTACCAATTTACAATTTTGGTTACAATTTTGTCATAAATATAAATTATAATAAAAAACCTAGTATCCAACACTAGGAAGTTACTAATTTGGCTATCCTGTTCCTGTGTAACCATGGTAACTCTTCGTACAGGCAAATTGTTAAATTGGCAGTGATCTTGTCTCATACCTGTTACATAACATCAACATTACCAATATTCCTAAACATGTTATTTGAAGGTGTTAGTATATTTTGTTGGAAATAGTTCAAGTTTCTAATTGTAGAAAAGTTTTTTGTTTATTTTGAAAACATGTGGGCAGTTTGCAAGTCCAAAGGTTTTTCTATAAGTACCTACTTATAATAGAATGTTACTTTTTTGCAAAGAAAATCTGAAAAATAATACTACTAAAGAGGGATATTTAAACTTTTGCAATCTTATTTAAACCTAGTTGTAACCTAAATCAAGGTTCAAAATGGATGGCTTAACATCATCGCATAAAACACATTTTAAAACTAGGGACTAGGCTTATAGCTTACTGGTAAATATTTCTCAAGGTCTCCAAATTCAACTCGCAATATTTATGCACTAGATTCTCTGTGTCTTTAAATATTGGTTACATGATTCAAAAACAAGGTAGTAATATGGTATTAATTGTTCTCTTTATCATTCCAGGCTGAACCCATCAGAGTTGTTGTCACCGGAGCTGCAGGCCAGATCGCCTACTCTCTTCTCTACCAAATTGCATCGGGTGCCGTGTTTGGTCCCAACCAGCCTGTGTACCTCCACCTTCTTGATATCGCCCCAATGATGGGGGTCCTTGAAGGTGTGGTCATGGAATTGGCTGACTGTGCCCTACCCCTGCTTGCTGGCGTCTTGCCAACTGCCAAGCCTGAGGAAGCATTTAAAGATGTTGTTGCTGCATTTTTAGTAGGAGCTATGCCAAGGAAAGAGGGCATGGAGAGGAAAGACCTTCTAGCTGCCAATGTTCGCATTTTTAAGGAGCAAGGTCAAGCTCTCGACAAAGTTGCCCGTAAGGATGTGAAAGTCCTTGTTGTTGGTAACCCAGCCAACACAAATGCTCTCATTTGCTCTAAGTATGCTCCTTCCATTCCTAAAGAGAACTTCACAGCAATGACTCGCCTTGACCAGAACCGTGCTCAGTCACAGTTGGCAGCTAAAATTGGTGTACCCGTACAGAATGTCAAGAATGTTATTATTTGGGGCAACCACTCTTCCACTCAGTTCCCTGATGCTTCAAATGCTATTGTGACTGTTGGTGGTGCAGAGAAGCCTGTGCCTGTAGCTATTAACGACGATGCCTATTTGAAATCAGCTTTCGTAACAACAGTTCAGAAGCGTGGTGCTGCCGTTATTGCCGCGAGGAAGATGTCCTCAGCGCTGTCTGCAGCGAAAGCCGCCTCTGATCACATGAGGGATTGGTTCTTGGGAACTGGTGACCGCTGGGTGAGCATGGGTGTTGTCTCCGACGGATCATACGGAACACCTCGTGACGTCGTATTTTCATTCCCAGTCACAACTGCCAATGGCAAATGGAAGATTGTCCAGGGTTTGACTATCTCGGACTTTGCGCGTCAAATGTTGGATGCTACGGGCAAGGAGCTTGCTGAAGAGAAGCAGGAAGCTTTAGACGTCTGTAAGGATTAATCAAGCTCCTAAATGAAATTGAAAGCAATATTAAAGCATTAGATTATAAATGTATGGTCCATAGCTGCTACAATATTATTTCGTCAGAGCTTACGTTATGTTGATCAATCATTTTTTATTTTCAAGGTCAGGATGTAACAACTCTGACAATCTGTCATCATTCGATCATCATTAGACTCTAAAAACTTGCTTTATTGGTTAGGTTTTTTAAATTATATTTTTTGAATATTTTTTTTATTTTCATATAAAAGCATTTATTTTAAGTATATAAATTACATAACATTCTTCAGGCTTTTATTTTTCGTAATAATGATTATGTACCTACCATGTTATTTAGTTCTGTTATCTTGTTTTGTGTTGTATTGATAACATTCTTGAAGGTCGTTGTAAATAAAGATTATTGTTTCTATATGAGTAAATAGTTTATAATTACGATCAACTCTGACAGACTGTAGGTAGGTACTAAGGGAGTAAACAAGATAATAATATTATGTCTCCAAAGAAATGTCCTTAACAGCTGACCGTCATTTGGTTTCCAGCAAGAGAATGAACATCAACCTTTATTTTAAAATCGCATTAAGGTCATATTCTCTATTTTTTTTAAAGCTTAAATGACGCTCTAAAAATATGAATTATCGAATTATACATCATGTTTAAATATCGAGTATTAAAATTGCATTGTTTTAAGCGACAAAAAAGTGCTCAGATTTGTATGAAACTAGGCTCATCCGAAGCAGAAAAAAACGCTGAATCCGAATATGTATATAACTCAATATCGTCCAAAATGTCGCTTCAAACAAATAGCCTTTCACCGGTCTGTACGTGTGTGTCACTGAACTACTCCTAAACGGCTGAACCGATTTGAAAAAAAATTGTTGTATGCGTTTGGGTGGCCCCTGGATGGTTTACATTCACAAATCGGCCCAGCAGATGGCGTTGCAGTCGGTATCTAGGTTATTTAACTCTGCAACTAAACGGGTGGTATATGCAGGACAACGTCTGTCGGGTCCGCTAGTACTACATACATAATTATATAAAAATGAATCTCTATTTCCCTTGGTCATTGCGTCACGCGTGAACTGATGGAACAATTTCGCTAATTCTTTTTTTGTTGTGTTATTGTCAGAAGGTTCATAAGGAAGAAAAAAAAATAAAAAAAGGTGCAGGAAATTAAGAAATTTAAAAAACTCCAAGTTACGCAGACGAAGTTGCGGGCAGAAACTAGTACAAAATAAAACTTTACTAGGTATCGAAAAGTAAATGCATTACCACCAAGGTGTTTTTTAATGTTTAATCATAATCCGTGTGGAACCATGATTATCGTATTAACTAATTTTGTTATCTAGGTTTACCATCTTATCCTAATCTACCTCGGAAACCACGTGCAACTTGTCATGTTTATAAATTAGCGTAAAAATTTTGCATTAACTTCATGACAAAAAACATGACTTCGTTGAAATCTTACATGCCATCATGCCTGTATACTTGAAGGGTGTGGCAGACGTGTACATTTGTACATCTTGGACCTTCGGGCACGTTAGATTTTTAGGTTCCAGGTAAAATGCGAGCAACACATTACTGAGCACAAATTTAAACTGAGCTGCTTCTAAGAATTTCATAGAAACAGAAGGTAAAGTAGAGCAGCAGGGCTGGTGGCTGGCGGGCTATCCCCCACATGTGCGTTACCTACTATCGGCCGGTAATGCCGGATGCGTTATTACGATAATGCGTACACACCTGCGTTTTTATCGTCCGATATTGAATTAAACTCAATGAACTGTCGATAAAACCAAATTACGTCAATTACAAGTACAGAGGCTGTCAAAATTTGATAGATTTTCAACTTTAGAACAAAGTAATAAGTATTAATTGCTTGATCTGCTGGCGTCTGTACCTACTAACGTTACTATCGCAGTTGTGTGTAGGTACGATCTTTTTCGTCATAATTCAAAACATTCTAGAACTCGTATCAGAATTGGTAGCGTAGGACGGAGAAACGCAACGTCCTACTTCCATTGCGTCTATTATCGCAGCAGTGTGTAACTTCGTGGTTGTCATACAAAATGTACCTTCTGAAAACAGATATCGTAATAACGCATCCTGTATTACCTACCGGCCGATAATTCCGCACCTGTGGGGGTAAGAAAAAAACATACTTACGAGAAATATAAAATTATACGAATGCTTTCTAGCTGTTATGCACTTGAGAGAGTTCCCTGTGGAACGCCTAGCGGGAATTTGTAGATATAATGATACAAGTAGATATCGATAATTGCATGATAAGAATACCTAACTACAGCATTCTTGAGATTAGATTAAAACGTCATTAATCTTAAATTTTATGGCGGCTTGATTGGCGCATACCTACTATGCTAGGGGTCGCGGGTTCGGCCCCCTCACGGAACTGATAGTAGTACTGGGGCTGGGTGTTTTTCCATGTGTAATACGTGTTGTAAATAAACGCACCCATGGTACCTACAAGAGAAAATTTCAACTTTTCAACGTTCTTAAAAAATAATAGGTAAAGATTTGTGAGAAGTAACCTTGGTGTAGTTACTGTTAGGAACTAGACTAGTTCATAACTGTATGAACAAGTTTAGTTCCTACAGTACCGACTAGGATTTCCTTGGTGTAGGTACTGACACGGAAATCCTAGTCGGTAGCCTCCTACACAAGACAAAATCCGAGTCTACCTTGTTTGCATACTGGGGCCCGGCTATAAGGCCAGTCCGACGCTACTTTGTAAGTAGGTACTGACTTTGTATTCGTATAGTTTGACCATAATTATTATACGACTTCAAAAAAGGAGGACGTTCTCAATTCGAATGCACTTTTTCGAACTTTTGTGTGTAGGTAGGTATGTTGCGTGATGTCTTCATAATTATATTCGGACTTTTCTTTTTTATTCCAAGATATTTACATTGCTTATTGTAAATAATGTATTATATTCTCACTATTAAATTGAATAAACTCCTAATTATTAATCGCTAAAATAATTATTATACGTATGTATAGATGTTTACATTGGGTTGGGATTTGGATATAAGTAGGTATATCACAATATCTCTCTAAATGCTTGAAGGTGTTTTTTTTCCTAAAAGATATGTTATGTTAGCTGTTATACTTAGCTGGTATATAATTATGTATGGGGCACAATGATAACAGAAAATTCCGTGACATTACTAAGATAACAAGATGAAGTTATTTATAATGTTTTTCATCAGAAATCGTCATAACAATGTAGGTACGAAGACAAATTTGTTGACGGCATGATTACCCAGTGCATTGACCGAGTCTGCATGAGTTCCGCCGGGTTCGGCAACCGCTTCGATCCTACAGAAAAACTTTCCAGTAGGTATCTTTTTGTATTTTTTTGGCATTTTCCATGCTAAGATTTTGAAAGTTATTAAGCAAAGGAAAAATTAATATGATCTATCTGCGGGCAGGACCCGTGGTCGAATTTTTCCTTTGCTTAATAACTTTCCAGTAGTATCTATCGACAGGTTGAGTTATAATGTTTTAATAGTATAACTTTGAATTTGAAGGGCTCAGGACAGCCACCAACAGCTAAGTTCAAATATCAAATGATTGATAATGACAAGATCGTGATTTTCTGTGATTTACTTAAAGATAATTTTTTTCATCATGAAAAATATAGTTTGCTCGCGGTTCGAATTTAGAAGACTGTTCCTTTACTTCTATTAATTATTTTACATAATATATATTATATAGTCAGGGGCGTATTTACCCTAGGGTCATCCGGCCTGACTTCTTATAATACGTCTGCTCTAATAATCTACCTATGTATCTGTATATAATACTCCTATGTAAAATGGGTATTATATCAATGAACTAGGCGTGTTCAAGCCCCCTCATGGGGCTCAATGCCGTATCCATCAAGCGTGCCGGTTTTAGCTTAATTCTAGTCTTGTTAGTTCTCATTGTTGAACCTAAGCAGCATTTTGTAACCTGCTGTTTCTTAATCGTAGTAAATAGTATCATCTTCCTCCTCCTTCAGTCGTTCAAAGCTGAGGGTCGTTACCTTCCCTAGGAATCACTTGATCGTGGATGATTTTTCGCTATCTGTTTCTATTATGTACTACTTATGTCCTCCTTATGTCCTCCTTATGTCCTCCTTATGTCCTCCTTATGTCCTCCTTATGTCCTCCTTATGTCCTCCTTATGTCCTCCTTATGTCCTCCTTATGTCCTCCTTATGTCCTCCTTATGTCCTCCTTATGTCCTCCTTATGTCCTCCTTATGTCCTCCTTATGTCCTCCTTATGTCCTCCTTATGTCCTCCTTATGTCCTCCTTATGTCCTCCTTATGTCCTCCTTATGTCCTCCTTATGTCCTCCTTATGTCCTCCTTATGTCCTCCTTATGTCCTCCTTATGTCCTCCTTATGTCCTCCTTATGTCCTCCTTATGTCCTCCTTATGACCTCCTTATGTCCTCCTTATGTCCTCCTTATGTCCTCCTTATGTCCTCCTTATGTACTCCTTATGTACTCCTTATGTACTCCTTATGTACTCCTTATGTACTCCTTATGTACTCCTTATGTACTCCTTATGTACTCCTTATGTACTCCTTATGTACTCCTTATGTACTCCTTATGTACTCCTTAATGCAAGGCCATAGCTACGATCAGTCTGTGGATGAGTGACCGTTCTTAACACATAGAGACCCTTCCGTGCCTCGGAGAGGACATAAAGTCGCTGATTGTCATGAAAACCTACAACAATAGTTCGTGGTAGTCGCTCAAAAAAGCCCTGACAACCTCAAGACACGGTAATATTATCTTAGTACAGTATTTTGACTCGGCTGTATTTTAGAAATAAATGCCTACAGCCGCGGGGTACGTAAACATGCGTTAGGGCTGCCCGCCTCCAGCATTTTAATTACAATTGCCTACTTTGTGTTTCTATTTAGTTTTGTGATTGTAAATATACTGTTATTATATAAACAAATAAAATACTTTGTGAATTGAATAGGAAGTTATTTAGAAAAGGAAAAATACGACCGCGGGCAGGATTCGAACCTGCGTCTTCTGGTTCGGTACACCAGACGCTATGACCGCTAAGCCACCGCGATACCTACCCGTCATGTCGAATTTTTCCTTCACATATTGAATTTACGTCTTTATGGTGACGTCAGTAACACCTATTGAAATGCAAGTTTTTGCTTTTCAACCGACACAACTTACTTTACAGTTAGTTAAATGCCGAACGATGCCACCTTACCTTCTAACTGTCTTTTTGTATATTTTTGGCATTTTCCATGCTAAGATTTTAAAGTTATTTAGAAAAGGAAAAATACGACCGCGGGCAGGATTCGAACCTGCGTCTTCTGGTTCGGTACACCAGACGCTATGACCGCTAAGCCACCGCGATACCTACCCGTCATGTCGAATTTTTCCTTCACATATTGAATTTACGTCTTTATGGTGACGTCAGTAACACCTATTGAAATGCAAGTTTTTGCTTTTCAACCGACACAACTTACTTTACAGTTAGTTAAATGCCGAACGATGCCACCTTACCTTCTAACTGTCTTTTTGTATATTTTTGGCATTTTCCATGCTAAGATTTTAAAGTTATTTAGAAAAGGAAAAATACGACCGCGGGCAGGATTCGAACCTGCGTCTTCTGGTTCGGTACACCAGACGCTATGACCGCTAAGCCACCGCGATACCTACCCGTCATGTCGAATTTTTCCTTCACATATTGAATTTACGTCTTTATGGTGACGTCAGTAACACCTATTGAAATGCAAGTTTTTGCTTTTCAACCGACACAACTTACTTTACAGTTAGTTAAATGCCGAACGATGCCACCTTACCTTCTAACTGTCTTTTTGTATATTTTTGGCATTTTCCATGCTAAGATTTTAAAGTTATTTAGAAAAGGAAAAATACGACCGCGGGCAGGATTCGAACCTGCGTCTTCTGGTTCGGTACACCAGACGCTATGACCGCTAAGCCACCGCGATACCTACCCGTCATGTCGAATTTTTCCTTCACATATTGAATTTACGTCTTTATGGTGACGTCAGTAACACCTATTGAAATGCAAGTTTTTGCTTTTCAACCGACACAACTTACTTTACAGTTAGTTAAATGCCGAACGATGCCACCTTACCTTCTAACTGTCTTTTTGTATATTTTTGGCATTTTCCATGCTAAGATTTTAAAGTTATTTAGAAAAGGAAAAATACGACCGCGGGCAGGATTCGAACCTGCGTCTTCTGGTTCGGTACACCAGACGCTATGACCGCTAAGCCACCGCGATACCTACCCGTCATGTCGAATTTTTCCTTCACATATTGAATTTACGTCTTTATGGTGACGTCAGTAACACCTATTGAAATGCAAGTTTTTGCTTTTCAACCGACACAACTTACTTTACAGTTAGTTAAATGCCGAACGATGCCACCTTACCTTCTAACTGTCTTTTTGTATATTTTTGGCATTTTCCATGCTAAGATTTTAAAGTTATTTAGAAAAGGAAAAATACGACCGCGGGCAGGATTCGAACCTGCGTCTTCTGGTTCGGTACACCAGACGCTATGACCGCTAAGCCACCGCGATACCTACCCGTCATGTCGAATTTTTCCTTCACATATTGAATTTACGTCTTTATGGTGACGTCAGTAACACCTATTGAAATGCAAGTTTTTGCTTTTCAACCGACACAACTTACTTTACAGTTAGTTAAATGCCGAACGATGCCACCTTACCTTCTAACTGTCTTTTTGTATATTTTTGGCATTTTCCATGCTAAGATTTTAAAGTTATTTAGAAAAGGAAAAGTAAGTACTGTAAAGTAAGTTGTGTCGGTTGAAAAGCAAAAACTTGCATTTCAATAGGTGTTACTGACGTCACCATAAAGACGTAAATTCAATATGTGAAGGAAAAATTCGACATGACGGGTAGGTATCGCGGTGGCTTAGCGGTCATAGCGTCTGGTGTACCGAACCAGAAGACGCAGGTTCGAATCCTGCCCGCGGTCGTATTTTTCCTTTTCTAAATAACTTTAAAATCTTAGCATGGAAAATGCCAAAAATATACAAAAAGACAGTTAGAAGGTAAGGTGGCATCGTTCGGCATTTAACTAACTGTAAAGTAAGTTGTGTCGGTTGAAAAGCAAAAACTTGCATTTCAATAGGTGTTACTGACGTCACCATAAAGACGTAAATTCAATATGTGAAGGAAAAATTCGACATGACGGGTAGGTATCGCGGTGGCTTAGCGGTCATAGCGTCTGGTGTACCGAACCAGAAGACGCAGGTTCGAATCCTGCCCGCGGTCGTATTTTTCCTTTTCTAAATAACTTTAAAATCTTAGCATGGAAAATGCCAAAAATATACAAAAAGACAGTTAGAAGGTAAGGTGGCATCGTTCGGCATTTAACTAACTGTAAAGTAAGTTGTGTCGGTTGAAAAGCAAAAACTTGCATTTCAATAGGTGTTACTGACGTCACCATAAAGACGTAAATTCAATATGTGAAGGAAAAATTCGACATGACGGGTAGGTATCGCGGTGGCTTAGCGGTCATAGCGTCTGGTGTACCGAACCAGAAGACGCAGGTTCGAATCCTGCCCGCGGTCGTATTTTTCCTTTTCTAAATAACTTTAAAATCTTAGCATGGAAAATGCCAAAAATATACAAAAAGACAGTTAGAAGGTAAGGTGGCATCGTTCGGCATTTAACTAACTGTAAAGTAAGTTGTGTCGGTTGAAAAGCAAAAACTTGCATTTCAATAGGTGTTACTGACGTCACCATAAAGACGTAAATTCAATATGTGAAGGAAAAATTCGACATGACGGGTAGGTATCGCGGTGGCTTAGCGGTCATAGCGTCTGGTGTACCGAACCAGAAGACGCAGGTTCGAATCCTGCCCGCGGTCGTATTTTTCCTTTTCTAAATAACTTTAAAATCTTAGCATGGAAAATGCCAAAAATATACAAAAAGACAGTTAGAAGGTAAGGTGGCATCGTTCGGCATTTAACTAACTGTAAAGTAAGTTGTGTCGGTTGAAAAGCAAAAACTTGCATTTCAATAGGTGTTACTGACGTCACCATAAAGACGTAAATTCAATATGTGAAGGAAAAATTCGACATGACGGGTAGGTATCGCGGTGGCTTAGCGGTCATAGCGTCTGGTGTACCGAACCAGAAGACGCAGGTTCGAATCCTGCCCGCGGTCGTATTTTTCCTTTTCTAAATAACTTTAAAATCTTAGCATGGAAAATGCCAAAAATATACAAAAAGACAGTTAGAAGGTAAGGTGGCATCGTTCGGCATTTAACTAACTGTAAAGTAAGTTGTGTCGGTTGAAAAGCAAAAACTTGCATTTCAATAGGTGTTACTGACGTCACCATAAAGACGTAAATTCAATATGTGAAGGAAAAATTCGACATGACGGGTAGGTATCGCGGTGGCTTAGCGGTCATAGCGTCTGGTGTACCGAACCAGAAGACGCAGGTTCGAATCCTGCCCGCGGTCGTATTTTTCCTTTTCTAAATAACTTTAAAATCTTAGCATGGAAAATGCCAAAAATATACAAAAAGACTGAATAGGAAGTGTTCAATAAAAATGCGTGTTGTAAAAAACAACACGCATTGGTAGATTTAATTAAAAAACCATATTTAAGTTTGAATAACAAATCGGTCTTATAAATTTGCGACCGAAAAATATTTGCACCTCGACTGAGACATACGAAATGCTTTATTATTAAATTTTAAAGTATAAAAAATCCGCATTCTAATATAAACGACTACTCGTCAAATATGTAAATATGTACTTGAACGTATTTTTGGTGAAAAAATCGCGCGGTTATTGTAAAAAAACAACACATCGTCCGTTCGTCACTGCGGCACAGGGGCAAGCACGAAGTCCGTAGTTTCGACCTTCGTTACGGGCGTTTTCTACTCCATATCACCTACGGATGGATGATTCGTTCGGGGCCCGAATTAAGAATGACTGACAACACAATTTGACAGTTGTCCCTACTCTCGATGTGTATTTACCCGTTCGAAAAATTGAATTTGATACTTGTTTTATCGGACTCCGAAGTTTCGGAGAACTTTCGAACGGCTCGTAACTTCGTTGACGGAGATAGGGAGTAGACTCTCTGTCGCGACTGTCTGCATGCCGAGCGCATGCCGAGATCGAGGCGCGTAGGTATAGCTCGCGCTTCGTCCGTTTGTATGAAGATGGAATACTGTACTGATAATATTACCGTGCTCAAGATATCGGTACTGTCCCGAAATTGGGTTGCGGAGGTTTAATGGCTGTCGCTTCATGTAAAATTCTGATTTATTCAGCCGCTACAGGTAAGACTCCAACATAGTTAAGAAAAGGTTATGAAGATGTTTTTTTATGATTAAATTTTCATTTTATTATTGCTGTTATTTTTCTTGTAAGATGCGTTAACTGATCAGATAGTTTAGCACAGGACCGAAACATATAGCAGAATCGCAAATTAGGAGAGGCCAAAATCCAGCAGTGGCATCAATCAGGATGCAGATGATGATTATAGTAGGGGCATGAATCATTATAGTATTGAATTGATGTCCTTTCAGTTGTTCACATCTTTCTATGCCATGAATATTGTGGGTAGAGGTAAGGAGGACTATCTCTGTGTATGAAAAAGTGTTAAAATCGCATCAGTGTAAATTTTAAAAACCCCGCCAAAAGTTATTAGACTAAGATAGAGAAGTAAACAAGGAAAGACTACCGTAAATAGTTGAAGGTTTGTATACTGTACTGTTACTAACTACTTTAGTCAACAAAAATAATAATTTTCTTTTTGGCATTTTCCATGCTAAGATTTTAAAGTTATTAAGCAAAGGAAAAATTCGGCCGCGGGCAGGATGTGTTGGTTGAGGAGCAAAATGCTTGCTTTCCACTAGGTGTCATTGACGTCACTATAAAGACGTAAATTCACAATGCGAAGGCAAAATTCGCTTAGGCTTAGTGGTCATAGCGTCTGGTGTACCTAACCAGAAGACGCAGGTTCGAATCCTGCCCGCGGTCGAATTTTTCCTTTGCTTAATAACAATAATAAATTTATCAATTCAACACACTTCAAACCGTCTACAACTGCTACATTCATACCATACACTGTTGCTACGCTAGCGCCATTCTGGAAGGTTTTTGAACTGTTACTTACAGCTGGACACTTTTTCAACTTGTCCCCCATATAAGTTAGTCCTCCTTACCTCTACCCTCCATAGACATGAATTATTAATCTTCAACAGTGCCTGCGAAAGAGGTTAGAGCATTTAACCACGCAATAGAGATAGTATTAATAATTTAGGCGTTATTGTGCAGTCGCCAGCAGGTCAAGTTATCCAAAACTGTAAAATTTTCCCGATCGAACATAAACTGTATTACTTTGTGTTAAAGTTGAAAATCTATCATTATTATTACATTAAATATCATTATTATCAGTTATAAATTGTGTGAAGTTCGAATGAAGGACATCGACGTACAGGATAAACAACAAGTTTTACCACAGATTAATCTATTGTCTTCAATTACAATCGGCCTTTTTCATTAATGATTATATTTATTGATAGGTATTATGTAGGTAAGTATATTATCGCAGCTTTTAACGTCATAACCAAATCAGTTCCAAACTAATCGTATTAGCAACGTGTTTATAATAGTATCGTATGATAATTTCTATCATCTAAATACCTAAATGAAAACAGGTGTTACATTTTAGACATCGTTATTATGATTGATGACTACTTTGGACCACCACGTCAATAACAAAAATCCGTGTTCTCTACGCCAAGCGACAAATTCTAGTATTTGATAATAGGTAAAAAAACCGACATCCAGAGGATATTTGTTAAGAATGGTCACCTATCCAGAGACTGACCGCGGTTAGCGCAGAGTAACCTTGCAAATCGGTTGATCAGCGTAGTTATTACTTAGCCAGGACTCCTTGCTTATTTAGGAAAACTAAATATATGTCAAGCAATAAAGGAGTTTGCAATAACGGAGCTAAGCGAATCCTGCAGTTTATAAATCCGCACGGTTTAGTGGAGATTCCATGGCCGATACTATAAGGCAAGGGAAGATATGCGCAGTTGTAATCGATATCTTCGAGTCCGACAAACCCTCCACCACCCGAGGTGGAGACGATCCCTGAGGATTTTGCACACACCTCAAAACGGTGATCACAATAAATTGACACTGGGATACTATAGCCGAAAAACAATTACTACAAATCACCATTTAATTTCTATGTTATGATAAACTATACCCTTTATCTTGATTTGGCTATGACATTATCAGCACGTCAGCAGTCAACATCTACTGAAATTATTGGAATATACCTTCCTAATGATCTGATAACAATGCGGTAGTACGTGATAAGGTTTTATCAATCTCCAGATTGATTAAAGATTATTTTAATCTATTCAAAACGTTATTAAGATTGTTTATGTCTAACACTGCTGGTAGGTACGGACGGTAAAGACGAGAATATATAGTCTGTAATTTTGATGTCAATAAATAAAAAAAAGCAGTGATTGGTATGACCAGTGTAAAGTCCGTCTCACGAAAGAAGTCCCGCAGACGCGGCGCTACTGTCATACGACGGAATATTGCTATTTGCTAAACTCTATTGTTTTAGACTCTCCAAAAATTCAATATTTAATCCCTGTAGTATGAATCAAATTTTATTGTTTTAGCAATTTATTGAAATTAATATATAATGTAAAGTTGTCAGTTTTCAAAATTAGTTCCACTCATTTCCGTGGTACTTCCACATCTAGTTTGACCCAGCCGCCATTTTGAGATCGTCGGTCACACTACGTATGCCGAATCGCGGTCTACAGTCAAGGACTCGTCTGCTCTAGCGGCCATTGATCCATCGAAAGACATGGCCAGCCCACTGCCACTTCAGTTTGCTTATTCGGGAAGCGTGTGTCAGTCACTCCAGTTCGTTCCCGCCCGCACTTATCACTTTCAAAATTATGTGCGTATTCATAATTATCACGCACTTAAACGGTGAAGGAAAATATCGTGAGGGTTTCCTCACGATCTTCTTTATTTGTTAGACTGGCGTTGACACTAGCCAGAGGGGATTTGTTACTTAAGTCAACTAGTAGTGTTTCTGATGTCTTTATCTTAATCTCTCATAAAATTAAAATTTTAAAATCAAATTCTAAATTATATGTAAACAAATCATAATAGGAGGATTATGTGTACCTACTTAGTTCAGTTCTATGAATGTCTAGTAGGTAATAATTATGTTTTTTGATAGTAAAATAAAGTAAGCAATTTATAATATTGTTGGATAAGATTGTTTATCTATAGTTCAGCTAATTAAATCTAATAGAAATATTACGTCACAAGTGTGTTCATTTTATTAATTCCTACCTTACTTAAGTAGGTATTTTTTTTATGTATGGGACTACCAACATGCGCCATCAAGAAGGCCTTACAAGAATATGCCGATACAAAACACAAAGAGGAGTGGTGCAATAGCTTAGGGCTAGAGCACTCACGAAAATTTTTCGGCAGCAGCACACGCATCTCCAAATTCATAATTAACAATAGAAGGGACAAAGCCCGAGCTGTCATCGGAGCCCTTACAGGGCATTTTACAACAAATGACATGCTCCATAAAATGAAGTTGACCTTGAACAATGATTATAGAGCTTGTGGTGAATTCAGGGAAACCATGCAGCACATCTCGTGTGATTGTGACGTCCTAGAGCAACGAAACGGATGAGTCATCTCGGCAACGGATACCCGAAGCCAGAGGACTACAGGTTCCTTTCTCTTAGTGGGCTAGCCGCCTTCATGAACCGTCTTTGAAGAGTAACGAATGTACAATGCTGGGGACAACACAACAGATCACATTTGGTCGAAGTGTTGCTGGCCATGCCAGCCCCCACTGCTAATATTAAGATTAAGTAGGTATTTATTTTATAAAATCTAATTCAAATAATATTAAGTACTTGTAGTGGGGGAGTGGCATTATTTTTTAAGGAAATATCCATACCAAATTACTAGAATAAGAAAGATCAAAATACTGGAACACGTTTTTGTTGTATTTGTTGTTGTATATGCTCAGCATGGTGATTTTATCAAATACCTAATATATTAGAAGGACTTCCTGGGTCCTTTTACTTCTTTTAACTTTTGCTTCCTAAACCTATAATATTATCAAACCCTTGTCAACAATTAAAGCCTGCATCACACTGTAGGTATGCGTATGCAGCATATACACACTATATGTGCGGGACTCATGCGGAACGACCACATTTAATATACAAAACCTCGTACACAGCACGGTAAATATCAACAAACCTGTTTACTGTGCAAAGAGTTTCATAAATGGCGATCGGTCCTACCTCAGATTGGTATATTTGGCCGTAGACAGTAGATAGTGGAAGAGAGGTAGGGCACAGTGGGAGTAATTCCACTCAAATTGGAGCTGTCCCACTGGGGAAGTACCTCCTCCTTGCAGAAAATCGAAATGAAATAACATTGCTTTGAGCTGTGTTGTATTCCTTACGGTGAGCAAGGTTACCAGAGCCTTCGAGGAAACGTTGTGTTGGCAGTGGAACTATGACTTGGAACTTTGACCCTTATACTGCCAACCCAACTATTCCTCTTTCGTTGTACAAGGTCGGCAACGTGCAAGTGATACCTCTACTGTTACAAGCGTCTTACCATCACATGGGCCGTAAGCTTGTTTGCCACCTTAGTGGTATAAAAAAAACAAAGAAAAAAGAACACATTAATAGGGACTATATTCAGCCGCATCTGGTTAGACTGGAAGCCGACCCTAACATAGTTGAGTAAAAGCTCGAGGAAGAATAGACATTAATAGTGCGTTTGCAAAAGAGAGGCCGAAATAAAACGAGTCAGGTGGAGCGTTCCCCACTGTCCTATACACAAATACTTGCTGTGCATGCGACTTCATCCGCGTGGAATATTGAGTTTCGGCAGCATTTTAATTTTTTTAGGCTAATTATTTTGCAATTTAGGGTACTTTTTTTTACGAACTTTGAATGTCGCATTTATTTATATCTAATCAAAAGCCTAAAAAGTAAGTTTCTAGCCTTAAATTGACGTAATTTCCATACAAATTATCATCCCCTATTTCAACCCCTTAAAGCCCTTTTTTCGCATTAAAAAGTTGCCAATGTCCTTTCTCAGGCTCTAGACTATCTCTGTACCAAATTTCATTTAAATCGGTTTAGTAGTTTAGGCGTGATTGCGTAACACACAGACAGAGTTATTTTCGCATTTATACTATTAAAGTAAGTAAGGATATTATTAAGGATATTATGTGTATGTCTCTGTGGCTGAGCCTTTACTAAATCAAATCTGAAATATTATGCGAGATTCGATTACTATCACTACCTTCATCATATTTAAAATAGTGATTAGATTAGCTAAAACACAATTATAAAGTAACTCTCACAATTTTGTCTGTAGTCTTGTGTTTCTAGCGCCTTAATAGATATATATTAATTTAGGAAAATTTAAAGTCTGTGATGATAAAATGATTTCCAAAGTGTTTTTGTTTGTGATTCTAATCAATATAGTTGCAGTTAGTTTAGTTGAAGGATATCTTGATCTACCAATACCAAACCAAGCCTTGGATCAAAGACTTTATGAAGAAGTGATTGACGCAGAACTGTGTCAGGAGCAAGTGCGTCAAATAAGGAGCAATGCATTTCTGACTATGTTATGTGGGTATAATTTTTATCAACAACTAGTTGAGTAGACACAGAGTAATACTATTTCAGGTAGATGGACACAAGTAAAAGTAACTGGGACGTACTGGGGGTGATTGCGTTATAAGCTGAGATTATCGATTGGCTCAAAGAACAGAAACTATTCAGTTCAATGCTAGAATATAATTTGCTTAAATTATATTACAATGGGATTGTCTACCTTTTATCCAGTTCAATCCAGCAGTTCTACGTGGAGTAGAACTAACTTGAGTAGTAAACGATAGACTTTAGCGTCTCGTTTTTATATGGAAAACCTTCTTGCGATCATGATAGGAAATCAAATCGGCATTAACCTAATCAGAGATGCTCGTGAATGATAGTTCCCTCAACTCCTGCTAGAGCTATAGCTTCTATCTTCAAATAATTGTATGTCTAATTTACAGTTGCAATTCAAAGTCTCTGCTCCCGCGGTCTTCGGTGTTTCGGAATAGAAGGCTAGCGCAATGCTAGTTCACCTTGCTGCTAATATAGCGAGTAAAGCTTTGATTTCTCTCTTTCTACTTTGGCTAACTAAACGTATTATATTTACGTCTTGGATAGTTAGAATTCGCTATGCAATTCTAATCATTATATGGTTGCTTTTACCAACAGTTGCGGATGCTGGTATCAGGGTGCCAAGAGGTATTCTCGGAGGCAATACTATAGACATGGGCAACTATCATCAATGCATCGGTATCAATACACCGCTAGAAGGTTCTGAACTTCAAGGAAAGTACTGCATGATTCGTGTCCCGGCAGACCAGAGTTATCATCTGCCAGACTGGCCAGAAGCTGAGACTCCAAATTTTAATCCAAATTTTTTACGTCTGGATGAAGAGACCGCTAGAACTTTGATAAACTTCAATGGTATGCAAAGAGGAATGCTCGCGATTTCTGGAATACAGGATGACAACAATAGGTACTTAGATACTTATATGACGATAAAGCAAATGTATGTAGTTACTCTAGTTGAAAAGTGGATTAGTATTCTAAGGTACAATTCTTAAAATTATGAGTTTTGTATGTCATATTGCAAAAAATATACTTCAAAGTACCGATCAGCTGACAACATTTCTTTGATTGTAATAAATATTTCTTTCCGATTCTCTTAAATCTTGTAAAAAGTTGTTAGTTTTCGATGTAAAGTGACTTCTGGTAGAATGTGAGACTGTTTCTTTAAATATACACTGCTTTATTTTGTAGGACATTACAAGAAAGCCCTCTCTCCGGTCTTACATTTAGACTAGCGGTCTGCATTCCCAAACCTTGTACAACGGAACAAGCAATTACTTCTCTGTTATTTAATGTTACTTCCGTAGGCTTTCAATACACTGATGATTTTTGTCGTCTCCCGAATGATAAGCCTTGGGTTCCAGGAGACACGGTTGTAGTGTAAGTAGAATATATTTATTGATTAATAAGATTCAATTTAACTTTTAAGCAATTCAATTATATTTCTTCTATTGCAGGGTTGTGTTTTCCATTATTGGTTTAATAACTGTTTTGAGCACATCCTATGACATTTGGCAAACGGTCATTTTGAAGAATGGTAAGTCAATTTTATATTGGCAAAAACTGTTAGGTATCTATTTGAGATTTTTTAATTAAAAACCAATTAACGTTACAACTCTCTATTCCAGATCCAAAAACAGTGAGTGTGATTGGCAGATCTTTTTCAGTGTACACAAATGGTCGTCGTCTCATGACGTTTGAATCAGGACCTGATAGTATAGAATGTTTGGATGGTATCAGAGCCTTGGCTATGGCGTGGGTGCTTCTTGGTCATACATTTACGTCAGAAATTTCTTGGGCTAATCCAATTGAAGGGTTCATGGTAAGTTTCGACAGTATTTCCTAATTCGAAAATAGGAGACGTAGCATTTAATGCCTTTGTGCACTGCTAAAAATCAAACGGCTTCTTTCTTACATTGCTGTGTGTTTGAATAGGTATTGAGAAGAAAAAACTATGTAACTTTAACAGCTTTAAGTTTTCAGTGGTCGGCGTCATGGCAGGCTTTGTGGGTCACGACTGCACATTTTGCCGTAGACACGTTTTTCATGTTGAGTGGTTTCCTCGTTGTTTATACAACCTTTGCAAAATTTAATGGACGTAAGTTATTGTATTTTGAGTTAATTTTTCTAGCACCTATGTATAGCGATAAATTAGAAGGTTTGCTTTTTGAG
The DNA here is from genome assembly GCA_964056405.1 of Acronicta alni. Taxonomy (NCBI): domain Eukaryota; kingdom Metazoa; phylum Arthropoda; class Insecta; order Lepidoptera; family Noctuidae; genus Acronicta; species Acronicta alni. The sequence continues at coordinate 4,843,985 of OZ043919.1, read as the reverse complement.
AATTGGTGGTCCCAAAGAGTATTTTGACCATAGACCGCCTAGCCATAGGTTTTGACTTGACAATCTCGCACCTCTGAAATATCGAAACTATGTGCGTTTATACATACATAGTAGTTATAAAACAAAGTCGTTTCCCGCTGTTTTTCCGTCTATACACTGAGAGCTATTGATTTTAATGCGATTTTCACTATTATTTACCTACATCATGTCTTCCGGAAGGTTTGTATTATAATACATGCATGTTATTAGTACATTGCACCTGTGTGAAACCGGGGTGGGTTGCTAGTTAATAATTAATTAACACCTTGCAGTAGTGCGTAGCGTAGTGGACTCCCTCTCGCTGTGAGACGAGATCCGTGCTCACACACAATAATGATTGTGGTAATCCTGATTGAAATTAATTTGAAAGTCCAGTTAAAAAAAAAAGGTTTTAATAAATGTTCGCAAGTAAAAGGTATTAATAATTAATTATCACTCGCTTAAACGGTGAAGGTAAAGATCGTGAGGAAACCTGCATACCTCAGAGATTTTTCTCGACGGTTTGTGAAGTCAGCCAACCCGCACTAGGCCAGCGTGGTGGACTATAGCCTAATCCCTCTCAATATGAGAGGAGACCCGTGCCCAGCAGTGGGACTGTATATGGGTTGATGATGAAGTAAAAGGTTAGGTTACGTAAACAACTGTCTCAACTACAACTAGTCTAGAGGTCTTGAATTCGATCCAGCAATGTTTTTTCTATGAAATTTTCGATTTGTGCCCGGTTAATGGCGATAGGCTCTGGGTGTACATTGGTGCATCTCTGCTAACCTGCAACCTGCCTTCGGGGAAAACAGGCGTGCTGGTATTTTATGGCGGTATGTTACCTATGTAACCTTTGGTACTTGAATTTGGAAGCATTATGATATGGGAGTACTACTACCACAGATAATTAAATAATTTAAAGCGTAATATATTATCTTGTAGATATAATCGTTTATGAAATTGTACTTATGTTTCAAAAAATGACTAGTCATGATGTGAAAATTATTTATTACGTAATGGACACTGTCTGCGAGCCGACTGTGTCGTTAGTCGGTGGCTAATCAGCGTAATGATTTATTGAGTGAGCAGCTGACAGGTGCCTATTACCGTGCTGTGAAGACAAAATTTGACAGATATGTAACAAAGAAACAAATTATACTCACACTTGACGCTGGCAGAATAGTCGACAACGACTCAATTGCCATCAAGGAAAAAAAAAAAGAACGATAACACGTGACACTGGCAGAATAGTCGCAAACGGCTTAATTACCACAAAAAAAAAAAAAACATTGAGTTAAAATTACTTCTTACGGATTTTATCGCGTTATATTGACATTATTAATCCCAACGTTTCGGACCCTTTACAGCGTCCATGGTCACGGGTAGACTCTTTTTACTTCGTAAAAAGTAGTTTTATTTCAATGTATAATATTCGTGTAAATGTCAGAAATTAATAAAATAATTATCATTTCAGGACAGCTCATCAAAAACATTCATCTGTTTTGGCTGAACCGACTCCTGCGCATGTTTCCTTTGCTTGCGGCAGCCGTATTACTAGAAGCGACTTATATCAACCGTATGGCTGATGGACCTATATGGACTACGATTGAAAGTCAAGTACACAGATGTAGAACGTCATGGTGGACTACCCTTTTGCATATACAGAACTATGCGAATCCTATGTCTTTGGTTAGTTAGAGGATATTTAAGCTTCTTAGCAAAGAATAACACGAGAGATCTTTCCTATTTCTTCTTTGTATGTAGTTTCTTTTGTGTCCCACTACAGGGCAAAGACCTCTCTTATCTTAGTCAAGAACTTTCTATCCTGGGCTTCTTCATACCACGTTGGGAAAAAGCGATCCAGATCATCTCGCCCACACCTCCTCGGCTAGTTCTTAATTTAAAAACACATGAGAAATAAAACCATGACAAGAGTTGAATTGCTCAATGGCTATCGTAGAAATAAGCTACGGGAGCGTAGTCATTGTAGCGCTATCGTAGCAAAGACGTCAGCGAAGTCGTAGGCATTAATTTTAATACTACGTTTTTATTGCAATAATAATTTGTGTTATTTCAAAAAGATAAATTGTGGGAACCGGATCGTTTCCATAAATAATTTAAGTAATTTTTCGTGTTTTTTTTTTCAGTGTATGAGTCAAACTTGGTACTTGGCAATAGATGTTCAACTTCATGTGCTATCACCAATAATTCTATACTGGGTACTTCTGGGCAAGAAGAGAATAGCGTGGACAGCATTACTAAGTGGTTTGGCGGCCATCTTGGTAGCTTCGACCACTTACAACTTTATAAATGAATTTCCATCTACCATGACAGGGTATGGTATTTTCAAATCCTTTTAATAAATACTAAGCATATTCTTTACAAAGAAAATTACTAATTAAATGATTCATATGATTACGTTGAAAATCTTGTGAGTTGATAGGTGCATTTAATTAGGCTAAAAATCGTAAAGTTGATGGGTGCATGCCTGCGAAGGTGTAAGAAGGTGACACAAAAAAAATAAGCAATGCAAAAGAAAGAAAAAAATGGGTTTGTGATGGATCGGTACTTTTAATACCTACGCAAGTACTATTTGCAACTAATTAGTTTTTTATTGAGTTGTGATAGCCTAGTGGTATGACCATTGGACTGTCGAGTTAAAGTCTCGAGCTCGAATCCAATGCACGCACCACGACTTTTCGAAATCATGTGCGTGTTAATAATTATCACTCGCTTAAACAGTGAAGGAAACATCATGAGGAAACCTCCATGACTCGGAGATTTTTTTGACGGCGTGTGAAGTCTGTCAACCCGCTCTAGGTCAGCGTGGTATACTATAGCCTAATCCCTCTCATTCTGAGCGGAGATCCAGCAGTGGGACAGTGCCTATATGTTTGGTTTGTAATTTTTTTTTTAGTGAGCAAATGAACGATTACTTGCGCAAGTATTACAGAAACACTCTGACGCGAGCTTCGCCGTTCTTTGTTGGTATGATCTTCGGGTATATCGTGAGAACGTGGAAACTAGAAATGTCAAAGGTATTCATAATTAATTTATGGCAAAATGTAATATAGGTGAACAGAACAGATGCCCTGAACGGTGGAGCTGACTGGGTTCAAGTGGATATAGAGTACTTAGAATTGGCTGTTATGCGTATGCCAAACTGTGAACAAAAGCTAAATGTGGTCATTTTAGTCTTTTCAAAGATTGAAATTTAAGAAATTCTACACCAATTTTATATTTTATTGTTATTGTTATAAAATCAATAAAGAGTGACGCCCTTTACACGGCAAAGATATTGTAAAAAGGCTTGGTGTACACTCTGTTTAAGGATCTTGCGATAATTTTATTATATTTTATATATAGAGATAGCATGTTAAGGTATATTTCGCATCTTAATATAAAATTTCCGTATCTCTCGATAGCTTAAGATAGTGAAATATGAAAATAGTAAAAATATTATCTTAGCAGTTTGTCTTAATGTTTGTATTAACTATCGTTGTACTAACTATACAAACGATATAGTCAGCGATATTTTGTCTTAATATAAAATATTATAGTATATTCGCCGTGTGTGACGCCCTTAACACCAACTTATGTATCTTTTAACGATCCATTTACGAAATTAAATAGGTATCATTTGTCTCTTCACAGATTAAGTCAGCATGTTTCTGGATAGTTACTTTTGCTTTGCTGATATTTCTCATATACACCAACTACCCCATGGTACAGCTGGACTGGGACAACCAAACTGTGGACAGTCTCTATAACTCTTTTGCAAGACCTCTTTGGGCAGTCTTCGTCGGATTACTGATTTACGGATGCGTGTATGGTTATGGTGGTAAGTAACAGGACACTGCTTCTTAAACAAGCACATGTTCAACCTAAGGCTGAGCGACACGCGAACGTGGCGTTGTGAGAAGGCTGACGAAACGCCACTTCATCTCATGGGGCAATGCTGGTCTCTAATACACAAGCGCAGTGTTCATCTAGGGAAACATATCGTAAGCCCAGATAAAATAAAAGAGCTCACCCCTAAGCAAATCCTGCAGCTTATAATAGCCGCAGGGTTTAGCGATGAGCTCTAATAATGCAACGAGTGGCGATCACAACAGACCAGCAGTGATACTACAGTCGCCATATAATAATTAAAAAAAAAAAATGGTGGTAAGTAGGATTAATAACGAAAAACGGAAAAGAATGAATAATATTGATATAAAAAAAGATAAGAAACTTTACGTTCTCTTTTGTTTTGTGCCGTTTTCTGATAAATGATAAATTATATTTATGTCTGAAAATAGAAATTATAATAAAGACACTTTTACAAGGCAATGTTTTGGATTTAATGCTATATGGCGCCGGTATTTTGCACCTGACGATCTTTTAGAAGAAACGCCGAAACAAACTCAGAGAATCATGGTCTCTTTTAAAGTCCAGACATACTTAATAGTATTAAATATGTGAGTGTCACAATGCAGGGTAATATCTAGTTTGAAGAGCCACAACGGCTTTGAGTAGACCAATCCCAACAACAGCACGATGGACCATTTGCGTAATATGAATTATTTAATAATAATTTTGTTTAGTAATAAATTTGCTTATTTGACTGCCTGAAATTATTAGAATTCAATTTTTTATAGTAATTAATAACTCATATGTCGAGGTCACAAGTTATCAATTAATTTTAGCAGCAAATAACACAATATCAAAATCAAAAGTTTTATTTTCATATAAACCATATACAGGCACTTATGAAATGTCGAGTATAGGTGCACGGTTCCAAATTGTTCGTTTCCTATGGAGAAGCACCGGCAAGAAACTCCATGGTTACTCTTTTAAATTATATTGGTTTACAATGATGTTCGGTACAATAATAATTATAAATTGGACATAATATGAATCGCAACATTCCTAAATTGGAATGTTGCGAAGATTACAATTAAATAAAATACAGCTAGGCATAAAATAAAGTTAGCATTGTTTTGTTACTTGAAGGGTTCGAATTAGTTTGTGTGTGTTTTGTTCAGATTTACTAACCTGTATAAAATTAAATTCTGTTATTGATTTTCAGGTCCAATTAACTGGGTTCTAACACTGAGAGTATGGAAGCTACAATCTAGATTGTCGTATGCCATTTACCTGTTCCACTACATGCTGATGACGACGGTCAACTTCAGCGCAATATCACCTGTGGTCTTCTCTGTAGGGTTAATGGTAAGTTATAAACACATACGGAGTTTTTCTGTACCCACTGGTATAAATATATTTAACAATGAATTCCTCTAAAGGAGAGGTGTACTAATTGTACACCTACAGTTCGCCGGTATTTTTAGGTCCCATGTAGGGGCGAACCTATTGCCATTAATCGGACACAAATCCAAACTCCGAGCTGCCACTGAGATTTCACAGAAAAAATCCAATAACTCTTTGCGCGACCTGTGAATCGAACCCAGGACCTCTAGCGTAGCAGTCGCATTTAAAACTATAAGACTAATGAGGCAGTTCAATGTAACAAATCAACATACATATTATCTAAAAACAATTATAATAAATAGTCATTGTTTGGGGTCAATTATTTTATCCATATATGTATAATCATAGTTGATTTTTTTAATGATACGATATGAATTTCAAACTTCCACAAGGCAATTTTTAACTAGATTGCGCCGGTCTTTCCTAGGTGGCAATATCTTAGAAGAAACGCCGAAAAATAATCATGATCAAGATCATGGTGTGACAACGTCCATCCATCATAGTAGAAATTATGGCAATGTAAAAATGTAGGGCAAATGATCTTAGTAATACCAGCTTTGATTTGACCTGTGCTTTATTTCAGACCTTCAAATTCTGCAGTCACTTCGTGTACTCGGTTGCTGTATCATATCTAATGGTATTAGTTATAGATGCACCATTTTCTACAATATTCAAACTGTTATTGAAAGGAGGTATGGAATGTTTTTATCCTGCATTTTTAATCCATCGTTTCTTATCAATTAAGTGGTCATTGTTAAGTATTAATATTATAATAATTTTACAGGTCCAACGAAGCCGAAAAAAATCGAAGATGAGCCAACGAAAGAAAATGACAAAAAAGTGTAAATAGTTATTAATTTATTAATTTTTACCTGACTTGTGTGAAATACTCATTATGAAATATACTATTTTTAATAATAAAACAAAATTACTTGTGATTTACAACTTCCTATTTTCTATACCCTTATGGCTAAGTTTTTGACCTGAGTCGTGCTGGAGAGTCTAGACTAGATAATCTTTAAGCCGCGCCATGAGCTATTATTGTGTAGCTAATATTGACAAGAGAAAGCTTCTTAATTCTCTGAGGTGGTAGAACTCTTCTGTTGAATTCGTCTGGGGTAACTAACCGTATAGTATACCATAATTCGGTAACATCATAAATGCTCAGATTATTGTCGAGCCATACGATACACGGATCCAAGTTGATGCAGTTTACACTGACTTTAGCAAGCCATTTGACACAGTCAATCATAGTATCCTTATTATTAAACTAGAAATGTATGAAGTGTCACGTACCTTGCTAGAGTGGTTTAAGTCATATCTATCTAGATTGCTCAGGGTTGCGATGAACGGTTGCACTTTTAATTTTTATGATGTCACTTTCGGAATACCCCAAGGGTCCCATATGGGACCATATTTTTTTAATTCCTTCATTGATATTTATAGATGTTTTAAATATTCACAAATATTCTTGTATATGTACGACCTAAAAGCCGTTTTAGAGATTAAATGTTAAGAATACTCAATATAATTTCAAGGTGACTTATATAAATTTCGTTATAAGAAAACGAAATCCTAATACAAAAATAATGGTGTAAGGAGTCACTACAAATCTCCAATGATTTGTAGTGTAGCGTGGTCACCAAGTTACAAAGTACACAGTATCCGTATTGAGAGAAAACCTAAAATATTCTTGAGGTGCTTGACATACAGTTGCAATGTGGTTAACAAACTCAACTCATATCCAGAAAGAGCAGTATCTTAGAGTGACGTGATTACAGTGATTATAAAGACGTAAGGTAAACATATTTTTTTTTAAATCTTTTTAAGGTATCGTCCTATCCTATGTATCACTAAACTTGCCCAGAAGTTTCAATAAAAAACTTTTTGATTTAACAAAAAGCCATAAAGATCTAAGGAACCCCCCCTATCTAGAATATACGGGGTGGTTAGTTGGGGTCATCTGCTACCCACTTGGCCCAAATTATTTGACCTTGGCCGCATCGGATTTTTTTAACTTTTTTTAATTTCACAGAAAATGATCAGTTTTTTATCAATTTAATTGAATTTAAAGTTAAAAAAAACTGGTAATTTTCTGTGAAATTAAAAAAAGTTAAAAAAATCATAAAATAGCAGATGACCCCAACTAACCACCATTTTCGTATAACACCCTGTATACACTGTATATATACACGATGATTTTGTAGTCGTTTTGGAACCGAAAATTTTAGACTTTATATCAGTAATGGAACCTATTAAAATATAATTTAATTTAAATAAAAATATACTATTTTATTGATTATGAAAAATAATGTCATATTCGAACAAAAAATGAGAACTCATGATAACTCCACTCAATGTTACTTACTACGATCACTACGATCGATGTCATTCAATGTTACACACACAACACTAAGCGGTAAAACATGCCTAGACACGTTATCCGCCCATTGGATGTGGCGCGGCGCCCGCTGCCTACAATCCACGCACACAGCTGTAATGTATTACGTACCTACCCCTAGTAGCAGGCTGCGCGGCGCCGGCGCGGCGAGCGCTCTCGCGTCGTCGCGTCGCTCGCGCCGCTCCCCGTTAACCACCCCGCACGGCCGCACCCGCCAGTTCTGTTGCAACTCGCGCGCGATAAAGGTTGCATTTTTTACGTTTTACGTAGCCACGCGATACAAACCCACGAAAATGAGTCTTCAGTATAAATACTTGAACGCGGAGTAGGTACTTGACAATGGTTCAGCTGTACGCTGTTGCCAGTTACAATTTGGAAGAGGCCAGGCGGTTGTATTCCCGGCCAGAACATTTAAAGGCGCTGCGGCTACGAGGGATTGAAAGTCCTCAAGTACCTTCAAGCCCTACCAACTTGGCTGCAACCCAGCGCCTTCTCGATCATGGACAATTCCGTGTGCCGGCTCACGCGCAAGGTCGAGGGCGCCTGAATGACTCGCAGTAGAACGAAGACGCTATTCTGGAGTAGGTACTTCGAGCGGGCTCCGCGGCGAAGCAATGCGATTATAATGGCGGTAATAATGGCTTAACATCCCTATAAGTTCCGTCGAGCTCACGTCATCAACAACAATGATGCACCGGCAAGAATTGCCCTATGTCAGCTGCCCGGCTCATTATGTATAAATTAAGGCAAAGCGCTTTGCTCATTATGCCCGCTTCTCCTTTTTGGAGGGGAAGGTGCTTCGCCCAACTCTGGCTGGCGAACAAAAAACAGCGCAGTCATATGCGCAGAGGGTGGCTTCGCCGAATTCGGCAGCGCCGAAAGTTGCTACGCCGAAAGCGGCAGCGCCGAAAGCGACAGCGCCGAAAGCGGCAACGCCGACAACGGCAATGCCGAAAATGGTGGCACCGAAAGTGGCAGCGCTGCCCGCCACGACCGGCCAAACTGCTTCAGTTCAGCCGGTTCCGTCTTCGGCCAGTGCTGCTCCTGTCTCCTCCCAAGATGCCCAAGAAGCGGACCAAAACGAGTGGCAGACAGTCACTAAAAAGAAGAGGCAAAGGAGGAATAAAAAAAGGGGAGGCCGAAAGAAGCAAGCAAAGCTTCAGGCGCCGCGCTCTACGGCTGTTGTCATCACCCTGCAGCCGGGTGCGGAAGAAAGGGGTATCTCCTACGCTGCCATCCTGGGAGAGGCCAGGCAAAAGGTGGACCTTCAAAGTTTGGACATAGAGTCCATCAATTTCAAGCGGGCGATGACTGGTGCCCGCATATTGGAGATCCCGGGGGAGACCAGCGGAGAAAAGGCGGACTCCTTGGCAGCCAAACTCCGGGACTGCTTCAATACCGAGGACATACGGGTGTCAAGGCCCACAAAATGCGCTGAGTTACGCGTATCGGGCCTTGATGACTCCGTGACACCCAAGGAGGTGGGAGAGGTTACCGCACGTGTCGGTGGTTGCGCTGAGACCGACGTAAAAGTCGGGGAAATTCGCTCCGGACCATCTGGCCTCGGTACGGTCTGGCTACGCTGTCCTGTAGCGGCGGCCAAAAAGATAGCGGACGCCGGTAAGCTTTTAGTGGGTTGGGTCGCGGCAAAGGTAACACTGCTGGAACCTAGGCCCATGCAGTGCTTCCGATGCCTTTACGGAGGGCATGTGAAACACACGTGCTCCTCCGAAGTTGATCGCAGTGACCTCTGCTACCGCTGCAGCAAGCCGGGACATAAAGCGGGCCAGTGCATGGCTGCTGTGCACTGCTCAATTTGTGAGGGTGCACAAAAACCAGCGGACCATAGGGTTGGCTCTAAGTCGTGCATTACACGCACGACGAAGCAAGGCAGAGCCACCAAAGGAGCTAGAGACTCCGGGATTCCCCAAGGGCCAGCACAGTCGTCTGCTGGGCAGGCCATGGACGTGACGGAAGAAGGTCCGCGGCCACAGTGATGGCCCTCCACATTCTGCAGGGAAACATCAACCACTGCGCCAGGGCTCAGGACCTTCTGCTGCAGAGTATGGCGCAGTGGTTGATCAACGTGGCAGTAGTGGCAGAGCCCTACTTTGTTCCCCCCAGGGAAAATTGGGCAGGGGATACAGCCATTCGGCCAACTGTGGCCATCGTATCCCAAGGATCTACAGGATCCTCTCTGGCTGTCATCGACAGGCGACCGGGCTGCGTCGCAGTAATCGTTAGTGGTGTCCTAGTGGTTGGGGTCTATTTCTCGCCCAACAGAGTCCTTGCAGAGTTCGAGGCTTTTCTTGACGATGTGGGGGCTCTGATTGGACGGAATCGTACCCACCCCGTCCTGCTCCTCGGCGACCTCAATGCCAAGTCATCGGCTTGGGGTTGCCATAACACCGACGCACGCGGTAGGGTGCTAGAGGAGTGGGTGGTTTCAACGGGGCTGGAGGTCCTCAACCGCGGGACAGTGCATACGTGCGTGCGAGACAATGGCGGCTCAATCGTGGACGTCACCTTCGCCAGTCCATGTGTGGCACGCCGCGCTCAGGGCTGGAGAGTTTTGGAGGGTGTGGAGACACTCTCCGATCACCGCTACATACGGTTCGAGGTCTCCGCACCTTCCACGACTCAGAGCAGCGGTATGTCGGGCCGGAACACACCAGCGAATCCAAGGTGGGTCCTTAGCCGGCTCGACAGAGACGTCCTAATAGAGGCCGCCATCGTCCAAGCCTGGCTCTCCGCTCCTGGGGGACCGGTAGACGTGGACGAGGAGGCCGCCTGGTTCCGGGACGCTATGTCGCAGGTGTGCGACGCGTCCATGCCTCGGGCCAAGTCTGGGCCTCAGAGGCGTCAGGTTTACTGGTGGTCCCAGGAGCTGGCGGACCAGCGTACGGCGTGTGTAGCAGCCCGGCGCCTGTTTCAGAGGCACCGTCGACGGCGACATCGTGACCAAGTGGTCGAGGCCCGGCTGAAAGAGGCCTACAAAGCGGCCAGGGAGGCCCTGCAGTTGGCCATCGGCCGGGCCAAGGAGGAGGCCAATGCAGACTTCCTGCGGCTCCTCATTGGTGACCCCTGGGGACGACCCTACAAGCTCGCAAGAGCTAAACTGCGACCCTGGGCGCCCCCATTGACTGAGACCCTCGAGCCCGCTCTAGTCAGTGACGTCGTGTCCGCTCTTTTCCCGAGTAGAGCGGAACACGAGCCGCCAGCGATGGGGTCGCAAGTCAGAGAGATGCGGGAGGAGCATGGCGTCCCTGCGACCTCCAACGCGGAATTCGATGTCGCCGTCGAAAAGATGGCGGCCAAAAATACGGCCCCTGGACCGGACGGGATCCATGGACGCGCCTGGGCAATGGCCCTCAAGGTCCTGGGTCCGCGAGCGCGGCTCCTCTTTGACGAGTGCTTCCGTCAGGGCCGCGTTCCGGTCGAGTAGAAGACGGGCAAGTTGGTCCTTCTCAAGAAGGAAGGACGCCCCGCGGACTCTCCCTCCGCGTACCGTCCCATCGTGTTGCTCGACGAGGTGGGAAAACTCTTCGAGCGTATCGTCGCATCTCGCCTCGTCAAGCACATGACGAGAGTGGGTCCCGACCTGTCGGACAACCAGTTCGGATTCCGAGGGGGCCGGTCGACAATTGACGCGATTATACACGTCAAAGCCCTCTCGGAAGAGGTGGTGGCAAGCGGTGGAGTGTTGATGGCGGTGTCGTTGGATATCGCCAACGCCTTCAATACTCTGCCGTGGAGTTGCATTCTGTCCGCACTCCACTACCATCAGGTGCCACCATACCTGCGTCGGCTGGTCGGGAACTATCTCCACGACCGTAGGGTCACATACGTGACGAGGGACGGATATCGCATGAGGGAAATGTCGTGCGGTGTTCCACAGGGTTCTGTTTTGGGACCGCTCCTGTGGAACATCGGGTACGACTGGGTCCTACGTGGGGCCACTCTCCCGGGTGTCAGCGTCGTTTGTTACGCTGACGACACTCTTGTCCTGGCCCGGGAGAAATCCTATAGAGAGGTTGCCCGTCTTGCCACAGCAGGGGCCGCACAAGTCGTTGCGCGCATTCGCCTGCTCGGGCTGGAGGTGGCGTTGAACAAGACGGAGGCGCTGTGCTTCCACCGTCCGCGTGGAGCGCCTCCGTCGGGATCCCACATCATCATCAGTGGGGTCCGGATTGATGTCGAGCCGACTCTCAAGTATTTGGGGCTCGTGCTCGACGGCAGGTGGAAGTTCGACGCACACTTCCAGCGCCTGGCCCCACGCCTGTTAGGCGCGGCCGGTGCGCTTGGACGACTGCTGCCGAACCTCGGTGGCCCAAAGGTCAACTGCAGGCGGCTTTACTTGGGGGTCATCCGTGCGATGGCCCTCTATGGGGCCCCTGTGTGGGCCACCGAAATCACGGCGAAGGGCGCAGCACTGCTCAGGAGGCCGCAGCGTGCGATATCCGTGCGAGTTATCCGCGGGTATCGCACGGTTTCGACGGAAGCGGCTTGCGTGCTGGCGGGCTCGCTCCCTTGGGACCTGGATGCGCGGGTCCTTGCGTCACTCTATACATGGCGCAAGGAGGCCCGCGCGCGTGGAGAGTGGCCCGTCCAGAGGGAGCTGGAGCAGCGGCAGGACTTGCTGCGCCTAGCGGCAGTTGAGATTTGGTCCGAGCGACTGAGCCGGCCAGGGGCAGGCGTCAGGACAGTGGAGGCAATCCGACCTATTCTGTCGGAGTGGATAAGCAGGCGTCACGGCGTGCTGACCTTCCGGCTGACGCAGGTGCTGTCGGAGCATGGTTGCTTCGGCAAGTACCTATGCCGCGTCGCCGGGAGGGAGCCGGACGCCCGGTGTCATCATTGTGAGGATTGCCTCGAGGATACGGCGCAGCATACGCTGCAGGAGTGTACCGCTTGGGTGGGACAGCGCCGTGTCCTCATCACTGAAGTAGGAGAAGATCTCTCGCTCCCGGCCATCGTCAGCGAGATGGTCCGGAGCCCTGACGCCTGGCAGGCGATGGTCTCCTTCTGTGAAGACGTAATGTCCCAGAAGGAGGCCCAAGAAAGAGAAAGGGAGAGTAGCTCCTCCCTGCCAATCCGTGCTCGACGCACCGGGCGAAGGAACAGGGCAGATAATGCCCTGTTCCAACCACCATAGAGGGGGGCCGGGCGACAGATTTGGGGAAGTCTGTCGCCCCTCACAAGGCCCGAGCAGGCGGCGCGGCAGGTGTTCCCGCGCCCCACTCATGTGGATTGGCAGGAGAGGAGAGAGCGCAACGCACTCTCCCGATAGAGAATAGGGGGCCGCGCTAGGCGGCCCGCCACCGTCGGGTTCGCGGAGGAATAACAACTGGTTCCCGCGTTCCCGACAAATGGTGGTGAGGCGAACACCTCCTGTGGTTTTAGTCGGTAGGTCGTCCACTTTGGGCGGAGTCCGACACACCCCGTCGTCTCCCCAGACGGCGGCAGTCCATGAGGATTTCCACAGAGGAAAAAAAAAAAAAAAAAAAAGGTAGGTAACCAGCTGATGAGCTGACTCGTACCGCGCGATCGAGCCACCGCGCCCCGCGCCCGCGCCGCCTGCCGCGCATCATTGATAAATGGCAAGCTTGAGACTGCGGCGGTTTTAGAATGAAATATTCGTGCACTACTATGAACAAACTCGAACAAGTGAATTTTTTTTTTGAAATGCCAACTTTTTTACTATTAGCTGTACAGTCAACTTAATATTTTTTTTTTGTACTACTAATTATCCTAAGTTACCAAGTTTCGGTTCCAAAACGACTATAAAGTCACGGTGTATAGAACATGAAGTGAATGCTGACTTGAATGTTACGTCAATACCTAACCGAAAAAAACTTTAATGTAAGCAATTAAATCTTTGTAAACCGATTTTCCTGATCGATCGATATCGTCTGTCAAACGAATAGGTTTGGAATTAATGGTTTTGTATATATTTTTAAATAACGATAAGCCGCCTAATGAGAAGCTTAGGCTTCCCAATATTTCTTTATGGCGCAGAAACATGGACGGTTCGCATCAAAGACCGGCGCAAAATCGATGCACTTGAGATGTGGTGCTAGTGGCGGCTGCTGCGGATTCCTTGGACAGCGTTTAGGACAAACGTCTCGATCCTGGCTGAACTCAAAATCAAACAGAGATTATCGTCGCCTGTGCAAATACGAATTCTAAAATATTTCGGCCACGTTGTTCGAAACGAATACTCCATGGAACGACTCGTTGTCCAAGGACAGGTGGAGGGCAAGCGGTCGCGCGGCCAATCACCTACGCGTTGGACAGACCTCATAAAAAGTACGACACAAACCTCCATAGTCCAGAGTTCTCGAAACGCAGAAGACCGCAGCAAGTGGAGGCGCATCGCAATGACTGCTTTAACCAATAAAAATGCAGCGTCATCAACCATGACCACGACCACTCTGTCAAGAGTGAGCGACTAAGGAGGACATATTTTTTAGGGTGTTATTCATTTGATAAGGCGCTTGGGATGATTACTTTCCTTGTATATTTTTGTATAATAAATAAAAATAAATTTATTATTTTTAAAACTGTTAGGGCGCGTCCAGAGTATGTAAAATTTCTTGAAATGTCATGCTACAAAATACACATAAAAACTCTTTATATCACTGCGATGACTTGTTACATGGTCTGGATCCACCCTTAAGCTAGCTATTCTGTCACACACATCCTATACTGCATCATGTGCTTTTCTATAAGTAATGGGGCACTTAGATTTCTAAGTGAGAATTATTATACATATATTTTAGTGTATCCATGTTTATTGTTGGAGAGGCAAATAAATAAATAGCTAAATGAGATTTCTGCTTCAAAATAAATATTGAAACATCTCAATAGTAATAATTATACACCAATGAAAAAACACTTTCAAGTAGAATAAAGTTATTACTACGACTAAGGTCAAATATCTGTATGTTCGGAATTATACACGGCAAACATTATCTGGAGTGTTTTCTTCGTTGCCAATCGTTTTCCTGGGAATATTAATTTTTGATTTGTTGTGGACCGTCGACGCGTTGGAATGATGTTTTTGCATCAGTCCTGCATATATTTTTGCACTCATTTTGCAGGTCAAGGCCCATATATTTCATCCCACTCTCATTTGTTTCCTATGCATAGAGTTCCATAAATGACGCGTTTCGCATCGATTCCACACACGTTCAGTAGGTCACACAGCAGCCTGTATGGCCTAGCCTTTCATCATCATCATCAACCCATATACTGTCCCACTGCTGGGCACGGGTCTCCTCTCATATTGAGAAGGATTAGGCTATAGTCCACCACGCTGGCCAAGTGTGGGTTGGCAGAGTTCACAAACCGTCGAGAAAAATCTCTAAGGTATGCAGGTTTCCTCACGATGTTTTCCTTCACCGTTTAAGCGAGTGATAATTAATTATTAATACGCACATGAATTCGAAAAGTCAGAGGTACGCGCCTTGGGGTCGAACTCGAGACCTTCGACTTGGCAGTCCAATGGTCATACCACTAGGCTATCACTGCTTGCCTAGCCTTTACTAAATCTTATCTTAATTATTATGAGAATTTGGATTATTATCATTCCCTTCATTAATATTTCAAGTAGCGATAAGATTAGCCAATTAATAAAGAATTATAAAATAACTGCCTCAACTTTATTATACGAAAACTGATTTTGTTTGTGGCTGTGTAGAGTCTTAAGATTGATATGAATCCTTAATTTTAATTTTAGAATACTTAAGTCTGTGATAGTAAAATGATTTCCCAAGTGTTTTTATCTGTGATTCTAGTCAATATAGTTGCAGTTGGTTTAGTTAAAGGATCTATCGATTTACCAATTCGATACGAAGCTTTGGATCAAAAACTTTATGAAGAAGTAATTGATGCTGAACTATGTCACGAACAAGTGCGTCAAATAAGAAGCAATGTTTTCCTAACTATGTTATGTGGGTATATTTTTTTTATGAACAACACGTTAGTGGACACAGAGTAAAACCATTTTAGGCAGATGGACACAAGTAGTCTGGAGTGGTTCCGATATAGGCTGAGGCTCAAATTATTCATTGCAAGACATAAGCTTTGGTAAAATTATATTACAACACGATTATACACCTACAGTCTAGTAATTGCTAGCGTCTCTGGTATGACATCCTTAGTAGGTAAGGAAAAAGGAAATAAAATCAACATAAAGAAAATTCCCGTAGACGTTAGCGTCTATCCTTCCCTTAACTGTTATTAGAGCTACCGCTTCCTTCAACAAATTGTTTGTTGGCTTTGGAGAATTTGCTAATTTATATCAATTCAAAGCTTCATCTGCTCTCATAGTCTTTGATTTTCGCTTGGCTTAGAAAATGTGGCCTCGCCTCACTATTAGTTCATTTTGCTGATGTAGCATGTTAATGAAGAAAATGCAATACTAAATTTCTCGATAGATACATCGTCAATAGTCATTTCTTATGCAATTCTTTTGTTTATAAGGTTGCTTTTTACCAACAGTTGCGGATGCTGGTATCAGGGTTCCAAGAGGTATTCTCGGAGGTAATACTATAGACATGGGCAATTATCACCAATGCCTCGGTATCAATACACCGCTGGAAGGTTCTGAACTTCAAGGAAAGTACTGCATGATCCGTGTTCCGGTGGACCAGAGTTACCACCTGCCTGATTGGCCGGAAGCTGAGACTCCAAATTTTAATCCAAATTTTTTACGTCTGGATGAAGAGACCACTAGAACTTTGGAAAAATTCAATACTATGAAGAGAGGAATGCTCGCGATGTCTGGAATCCAGGATGATAACAACAGGTCTTTATGTACTTTTTTGACGACAGAGTAAATATTATATTTATGAATGAATTAAACTGTCTCATTAGCATTAGTAAGCGGGACTGCTACGCCTGAGGTCTTAAATTCGATTCCCAGTTCGAGCAGTGTCATGGTTATGATTTTTTTATGAGACTCTCAGTAACAGCTGGACATGGATTTTTGTTCGGTTAATGGCAATAGGCTGGCCCCCTATTACACGGGATTTACAGATACCGGCGAAAAGTGGTTGTACTTTAGTACAATTTATTCTACCTAACCCTTCACACACAGACATGATGCTACGCTATGATATTTTATGTAACTGAATTTATTTAGTTTAGAATTAGTTCATAATTCCTGTACTGAAAACTAACAACTTTTCTGTACAAGTTTCGGGAATTTGCTATGATTATTTGTAACCGATCTAATACTTGACCATGTCTTTTTATTGTATTAATGCGATTTTCGCAAATCTCATTTATCAAAAATTATCGCTTTTTATTTTTATCGCTATAATATGTATTTCCTTCAATCAATGGGTAGCAATTTGTGGGTGTTCCTATTAATAATAGCTGTTTTATTTTTTAGGACATTACCAGCAAATCCTCTCTCCGGTCTTACATTTAGACTAGCGGCCTGCATTCCCAAACCTTGTACAACAGAACAAGCAATTACTTCTCTACTATTTAATGTCACTTCTGTAGGTTTTCAATATACTGATGATTTTTGTCGTCTCCCGAATGATAAGCCTTGGGTTCCAGGAGACACGGTTGCAGTGTAAGTAGCAAAAAAAATGTTTTACGATTGAATTATATATTTTTTTAGACAATTCAATTATATTTCTTCTGTTGCAGGGTTGTATTTTCTATAATTGGTTTACTAACTGTTTTGAGCACATCCTATGACGTTTGGAATACAGTCATTCTGAAAAATGGTAAGATCATTTCTATTTTTGCAACATATCAGTCGTTATCCTTATCACCTAATCAGTACATATTTTAAAAAAATTAATACTAATTAAGGATATTCATTATTATAACTATCTATTTCAGATCCCAAATCAGTGAGTGTGATTGGCAGATCATTCTCAGTGTACACAAATGCTCGTCGTCTCATGACGTTTGAATCAGGTCCTGATAGCATAGAATGTTTGGATGGCATCAGAGCCTTGGCCATGGCGTGGGTGCTCCTAGGTCATACATTTACAGCAGAAAATTTTTGGGCTAATCCTATTGAAGGGTTTACGGTAAGTTTTGAGGGTAATTTTACCCTATTTAGGGGAGCAGCATTTTCTACATTTGAAGGATTTAAAAATGAACGGCATTATTGGCATATATTATGTAGACCAATTTTACACCGGGAAGTGGGAACATGCTACATTTGATAGTTTTTGTTGCATGTTCCCACTTCCTTTTGACTTAAAGTCAAATGTTGCAAGTCAAAATTGACTCACACCATAATAACACTAAGTTAAATAAAAAATGCTTGAAAATTTAGCCGGTCGATTGGCATGAAAATTAGATATTTTCTTGCTGGCTGTTGCTTATCATTATGTAACTTTAATTTTATTCTTTTAGTGGTCGGCTTCATGGCAGGGTTTGTGGGTCTCGACGGGGCATTTTACTGTAGACACGTTTTTCATGTTAAGTGGTTTCCTCGTTGTTTATACAACCGTTGGAAAACTCAATGGAGGTAAGTGAATTTATTGATTTTTTAGCACTTGTGTGGCGTGCACGTTGGAAGTTTTACCTTTTGATATTTCGAGAACTTGTAAAGTTTTTCAACCTTCATTAGGAAGTAAGTTTGAGAATAGGTAGTTCCAAAGCATGGCCTGGCAGAGATATGACCATGATCAGAGCGCCTACTCCCTATCTCCGTCAACGAAGTTACGAGCCGTTCGAAAGTTCTCCGAAACTTCGGAGTCCGATAAAACAAATGTCAAATTAAATTTTTCGAACGGGTAAAAACACATCGAGAGTAGGGACAACTGTGAAATTGTGTTGTCATTCATTCTTAGTTCGGGCCCCGAACGAATCATCCATCCGTAGGTGATACGTAGAGTAGGAAACGCCCGTAACTAAGGTCGAAACTACGGACTTCGTGCTTAGGGAGTAGACCCCCTGATTCGTAGGTTGAGTTTGAATCGAGGGCACGCACCTCTGACTTTTTACAATCATGTACATCCATGCAGCAATATAATTATACACTCGCTTAAAGGATGAACGAAAACCTCACGAGGAACCCTGCATGTCTGAGAGAATTTCTCGACGGCGCGGCATGAGAAGTCTGTCAACCCGCACTAGGCAAGTGTGGTGGACTATAAGCCACTCAATCTGGGAGGAGACTCATCCTCCCAGTGAGACAGTAATACACTTAATGTAACACAGAAATTCGAATGTAACAAGCTGGTTTGGGCATTGCTTCCGATGTGGTGACGGCAGTCGAGTACTGAACGCGTCGAATAACATATACCGTTTATTAAAAATAAATCTGTCTTAATAATCTTAGATAATCTCCTAATCGTTTTAATTAATCACTGACCACCTGCTATTAATTTATCGTAATAACATACCCAGAAATCTGATAATTATACGTTTTCAGCTTTATTCTAATATTGTTATGAAAGATTAATTGAGTTATAATTTTCCATTCAGTGTTATTAACAGACGTAATTTAAATAAGTCTATTATCTTTAGATAGAATCGTCTCGCAAAGAACAACAAAAACATATTGTCGAAGTATAAAAAATCACTAGTTATGAAGTAAAAATTATTTATTAAATGTTAAGGGTGAAACCTTGGACAAAAGCTAGTTTAGCCCAAGGTTTCACCCGCATTCTTGTGAGATATTTGAGACAAAAGGTAGCCTATGCCCGTCTCCAAGGTGTAATCTATCTCTGTATTAAATTTCAAGAAAACGGATTCAGCCGTTTAGAGCTAAAAGCGGAACAGACAGCCAGACAGACATACTTTGCATTTATAATATTGGTAGGGATAGTAGGGATAAAGTCTGCTTTTTATTTTGGAATGCGATGAACCCTCTTGCCACCTGGGCCATGAGATTGACATTCACTACGCCCATGACAGGCTATGGTTCGGTACAACCACGGAACCCTATCAAAGGGCCAGGCTACTCCTCGTTTCCTATTCAAAGGCACACTTAGAGCAAATACGCGCGTCACCTATTCCCCAGTAGGCGACCCGCGCGCCATTGATTGGTCGGGTGGAGGACCTGGGAAGTTCGCTGCAGGATCAAAAAAAGTCAAGTCGCAGGCCAAATCTGCCTTCTGAACCTAAGTTACTAATTGGTGGCTAATCAGCGCAGTGATTTATTGAATGAGCGGCTAACATACCAAGAGTAAAAATTGCAACTACAGTAACAAATATTACTGGGCAATAATACAACAACGAAAGTAATAGGCTGAAGTAATAGGCTGAAGCTTCACAATAAGACATTATTTAAAAAGAAACTGAAAAGTTAATAAAAGTTTAATAATTTAAATAATTAGTTTATAAATGAATTTCTCAATGATAATAACTTTCTCGAATTGTTATAATTTTTAGTCTAATTTTATGTTTTTTTTTTATAATTTTTTTGACATTTAAAAGCAATTTAAATGTTGTACTACTTAATTTCCTTTTTATAATTTTTTATTTAAAATGTCATTTTTATAATTGGCCATTTTTACAATGTTGTATTCAACTAATTCATACGCTTTCTTAGGCAGATTTTTGTGGAACTGTTTAAGTTTAAACACCTGTAATCGTGACATACCCAAAATGTATTAATAAATGACTTAGTTTAATAAAATGTGTTTATTATTTCAGGTCAGCTAATCAAAAACATTCATTTGTTTTGGTTGAATCGACTCCTGCGCATGTTTCCTTTGCTGGCCACAGCCGTGCTACTAGAAGCGACATATATGAACCGCGTAGCTGACGGACCTATGTGGCCCTCGATTGCAAATCAAGTTCACTCATGTAGAACGTTTTGGTGGTCTACTCTCTTGCATATACAGAACTATGCGAGTCCCTCGAATATGGTTAGTTAAAGGATATTTATTGATTAACCTTTTGACGGCCACATCAATAACGAAACCCGTGTTCTCTACGCCAAGCGAAAAATAAAAAATAAAAATTTTTTGTATAGGTATGTATTTTGAACTAAAAAAAAAGTTTGACGTGCCATGCCGTCGTTGGCATTGTGAGCAAGTTTTTATTTGATGTCTATACACGTCCGTGGCGGTTAAAAGGTTAAGCTTCTCAAAAATGTATTGACTTGATTGCTACGGCGTAGCTACGGCGTAGTTCCGGCTAGCCTACGTCGTAGCGTGACGTCAGCTACGACGTAGGCTGTATGAATTTATTATTATTGCCTGATACCCATTCGTTCACATGGCTAGACTACATCAAGCATGGCTCCGGTAGGCCTTCCGTACAATAACAGGTTAGCTGGTACTGAATATGAATACGTAGCCACCATAATAATTTCATGAGATTTACAAAATATTTTTTCATGCTGTGACAAAAACTTGTTTTTTTTATTGAAAAAAAAAAAAAAAACAAGTGTTATTTTAACAGCAAAATTGTGGAAACTGGATTGAGTATATATGTTTCTGTTTTTCGTCTGCTCGTTACTGTCTCGTTAGGCTAGTGGTCCTAAGCGCGACTGCTATAGAGGTACTCAGTTCGATTCCCAGATCGGTGTTATTGTTTTTTTTTTATAAAATTACAGAAGCGAACTGTGGTATAATTGGTACACCTCTGCCTTACCCTTCAGGCGGTATTTTATGTTATGTTTACGTAATTATTCGTATTTTTTTCAGTGCATAAGTCAAACTTGGTACTTGGCTATAGATGTTCAACTTCATGTACTATCACCAATAATTCTATACTGGGTACTTCTGGGCAAGAAGAGAATAGCGTGGACAGCATTACTAAGTAGTTTGGCGGCCATCTTGGTAGCTTCGACAACTTACAACTTTATCAACGAATTTCCAACAACCATGTCAGGGTATGTAATGTTCAAATTATTTTCAGAAATGGCTCAGTAGGTACTACCTACTTATATAAAATAAATAATGTAAAACTGTTAGGTATTACTTAGGATATATTGCATTTTGTATTTTTTTCTGAACGGCCATAAGTTCTACTAAAAGATATCTCAAGGTTATCTATTAATTACCGGACATTCTTGGATTTTATGTATAGAATTACTTCATGAATAAAAAAACATTGGGAAATGTTTGAAATGGCTGTTTATTTTATATTTTAAAATGAATTTTTTTTTGGTTGTCCTCTATTCATTAATATACCATCCGTCAAATAACGATTAAACTTTGGGGGATTGATGTTGGAGCAACCGTGTTTCTGAGAAACAAGAAAGTAGAAAGAGAACTTTCTAAGAAACAAGAAAGCAGAAAGAGTACTATCTGAAAAACAAGAAAGCAGAAAGAGTACTTTCTGAGAAACAAGAAAGCAGAAAGATAACTTTTCACGAAATAATTTTTTTTATCAGAGTTTAGTGATGTAACGGTACATTTATTACGCATGTGTTATTTACAACTAATTATTTTTTTAATTATTTCTTTCTAGTGAGAAATGGCTTGTATACTTGCGCAAGTATTACATTAACACCCTGACGCGAGCTTCACCGTTCCTTGTTGGTATGATCTTTGGGTATATCGTGAGAACGCGGAAACTCCAAATGTCAAAGGTATGGATATGATAACTATTCTTTATACATTTTTAGACAGATGAACAGATGACCTGAATTGGTCCGAGTGGTGGTAATTTTAGCCTGCCCTGAGTCTGTTTCTTTTCAAAGTCAGTAAATTAAGAAACGCTAGCACCAATTACTTTCTATTTACATTCATTTGCGCAACTAATTAACGCCAGATATAACATTTGTAAATTAAGTAGCCGGCAAATCAAGCTACCCCAATCTGTCAAATTTCTTTGATAGATTTTAAACTTTAACCCAAAATAATAAGTTTCATGTTCAATTGGGAAAATTTGACAGTTTTGGATAGCTTGACCTAGTGGCGTCTGTACAGTCCAAGATGGAACAGCGAAGCTCGCGACAGTGTTAAGTAATACTTTATTTATTTATTTAAATAAGGCATTCTAACGAACTTATTTACTAATAATGGTATCTTATCGTTAATTTTTATAATCTAGAGTGAGTTTGTCACTCACAGGTGTGCACAGTACTTACATATTTTATGATCGTAATTATATTATGTTAGACTTTAATTGATAAGCATTATAATTGAATGGTGACATTAAGACTAGATTGAACTGGTTTGAAGGAATCCTAGTTATAATTATTACAATGGTTGGAAAGAATGTAATTGTTTGCGAAACTGACTGCCTCATTAGTCTAGTGGTCGTAAGCGCGACTGCTACTCTAGAGGTCCTGGGTTCGATCCCCTGGTCGAGCAAAGTGTTATTGGGTTTTTCTATGAAATTCTCAGTAGCAGCTCGCAGTCTGGATTTGTGCCCAGTTAATGGCAATAGGCTTGCCCCTTATTACATGGGACCTAAACATACCGGCGAAATGTGGGTGTACATTAGTACACCTCTGCCTAACCCTTCGGGGAATACAGGCGTGATGGTATGGTATGTATTGTAACAACGTGTTAGTGTAGATGTCAAGGCTGTTGGAACGGGTATAGCACTAATTTTTCGTCCTCATGAACCGATTCATTAGCACCGAGCGGCCGAAATTTGTTCTTGTGATGCAGGGAGCGAACACGTTTAGTTTGCGCTCAGTTCTGGATAAAAAATGACAAGGAACTGATATATTTATTTCTACTAGAAGTCTTGGAACTTGTATAGATCCGTTGATGATCTTATTGAGTAGCATAAAATCAACTTTGCCTACGAATTACCAGAGATGACATATTGAAGTGGCTGAGCCTTTCTGAATAATCAGTGTTTGGGGGATAGCTGTTAGCCTTATAGCGCAGATAAAGTGTAAAACTCTTTTGGATACGTTCAATTCGATTCGTATGTGTGCTGTAAATAGAATTCCACAGAGGCGATGCATATTAGCACTACGTACAAGTGTATTGTAAAGTACTATTAGAGCTTGAATTGGCTCGAATATTTGCGCAAGTATTTGAGCCATTTCTCACTACAAAGAAATAATTAAATAGCATTGTAAATGGTTAACAGATTACATTCCTTTGTATTTATTGAAAAATAACGGAGCTTATTAGATGCTTAAATCGAAATAACGATGGCGTGATAACGTTATTTGTGTAATGTTACAAAATGGAATACCTACAGTACTAAACTTTTATAAGATCAACTTGTTTAAGTGTCATTTAGGCGTTTCGCAAACGTGGACACTTTTGTGTCTTGTGTCGGATACAAGCTACCAAAATGAATATTTGATTTCTATATAACCAGTATGAAATCAGCCACTACAGGACATAACAACTACAGTTTCCTGTGGAAGTGTGCAGTGTCGGCAACAAAAAGTATCTACGTTTGCGCAGCGCCTGAGAGATCTATTTACAGTAATAAATATAATTTTCCTCTTTACAGATAGAAACGGTATGTTTCTGGATAGTCTCATTTGGCTTGTCGACATTCCTCATATACACTCACTACCCCACCATACAGGCGGACTGGGACCACCAAACCGCGGATAGTCTCTATAACTCCTTTGTAAGACCTCTGTGGGCACTTTTCATCGGATTACTTATCTACGCTTGTGTGTATGGTTATGGTGGTAAGTAGGATTAATATCAAAAAGTTTCTATATTGAAATAAAACTACTTTTTACGGATTTTATCGCGTTATATTGACATTATTAATTCCAACGTTTCGGACCCTTTACAGCGTCCATGATCACGAGTAGACTCAGTCTACCCGTGACCATGGACGTTGTAAAGGGTCGCGTAAATGTTGGAAATCAATAAGTGTCTACATTGAAATAAAACATTATTTTACGGACATTATTGTGTATATATCCTGACGTTTCTGACCCAGCATCATGTTACAGCATCCATGGTCACCGGTAGACAGGATAGAGATGGACGACGTAAGGGGTCCAACACGCAGGGATTAATAATATCAATAAATCCGTAAAAAAGTAGTTTTATTTCAATGTCTAATATTTGCGTAAGTGTCAGTATCAGTATTTACATTCAATAAGTATCCGTCAGTCATTGTATTAAAAAAAATACGTTTCGTCTTTTGTTTTGGCCAGTTGCACTGATTGTTGGTTAGAATTTTATTACAACAACAGAAACAGATTTTTTAATCAATAGTTATTGGGTTCGTACTTAATTTGTTTTGATTGCCTCACGTGATTAGACTTTTTTGATAAAAAATAACAACTCATAATGATGAGGTAATAATTAGGTTCGAAAGGACGAATTTTGAGTACAATTTAGTTTATCAAATAATTAATTAATTGATATTATTGTGTCTCTTTCCTTCAGCACTTTCCCTACTCTGTGTACGTTATATTCATCAAATATCTTTGATAGATTTGTAACTTTAATGCAAAACAATAAGGTTAATTTTCAATTGGGAAACTTTGACAGTTTTGGATAGCCTGACCTTCTGGCGTCTATAAACGAATTTCTAATTATGTTATTGATTTTCAGGTCCAATTAATTGGTTTCTATCATTGAGGGTATGGAAGCTACAATCTAGATTGTCGTATGCCATGTACCTGTTCCATTACATGCTGATGTTTACAGTCAACTTGAGCGCAATATCACCTATGGTCTTCTCTGTAGGTTTAATGGTAAGTGTCAGATACACGGATGTTGCCTTCACATTGGTACATATACATCCATTTGTAAGACAATATATTATCTAAAACAAACATTTAAGATAGAAACTATGATCATGACCTGACCAAGTTCAGACATCATGGTAGACACTATGCCAGTATAATAATGTAGGGCAATCACCTTATCAAGAAAGAGCCATAGCAGCGTTTGTTGACCTTGACCTTTAGTTTATTTCAACTAAGTTCAAACATCATGGTGGACATTATGCCAATATAACAATATATAATAGGGCAATCACCTTATCAAGAAAGTGCCGTAGCAGCTTTTGTTAACCTTGACCTTTAGTTTATTTCAACTAAGTTCAAACATCATGGTGGACATTATGCCAATATAACAATAGGGCAATCACCTTATCAAGAAAGTGCCATAGCAGCTTTTGTTAACCTTGACCTTTGTTTTATTTCAGGTGTTTAAGTTCTGCAGCCACTACGTGTATTCGTTTGCTGTATCGTACCTAATGGTGTTAGTAATCGATGCGCCATTTTCTACAATATTCAAACTGCTGTTAAAAGGAGGTAGGTTATTGTTTTATCATAAATTCTCAGTAATAGTGTCAGTCCAGTTAAATTGAATAGATAGAGTAATAAAAACATCATATAACATCACGCCTATGTTCGTCATATACGCCTAGTACACCCACAGTTTGCCGGTATGTTTCTCCCATGTAACGGGATCGAGTCTATTACCAATAATCGGGCACGGCTCTAAACTCCGAGATGCTACTAAAAATTTCATGGAAAAACCTAATAAAATTTGCTCGACCTAGGAATCGAACCCAGGACCTCTAGCGTAGCAGATCTTAAGGCCACTAGGCTAATGATCTCGTTAATATTGTGTAAGTAATAGTGTAATAATAGGTTGCAATCGGAGTAAAGCCACGTAAACCGCACATCAAATACTATAGTTTACGAAGGCACGACGATATGTAAATGCGACGTTGCCACTCCGTGGACACAGTCGTTTCTGAACTACGTAAGATGCAAGCAGGCGTAAAATGACGATAGCGTGCGTATGACGGGCGGGACGGGACAGTAGGTTCATTACCTAACTGAAAAAAAACCTGAAAAACCTCATATTATTTATTAATTAAAATATAAAAAAATAGTGGGCTTTATGGCAAATTACTTTATTTTTCTACAATAGTGATTGACAAGTTTAAAAATGGATTATTATTAATATTATAATTATTTTACAGGTCCAAAGAAGCCTCGCACAAAAGAAATCGAAGATGAACCAACGAAAGAAAATGACAAGAAAGTGTAATATTGATTAACTAGTTTATAGTGATTTGTGTGAAATACTCATTATGAAATATACTATTTTTAATTATCTTACATAGTTACTTGATTTTTTACAACTTCCTATTTGTATGCTAGGTCTCCAGGTCAAAAGTTATCTCTATTTATGAAGGTAACTTCTACATCTAGACACAGCAGGGTGTGCAGACGGTGATGCGAGTGCATTACGAATCGCCCGGCACACCCTAGCAAACCTAGTGAATAACTAACCATGCTCAAGTTATTATTCTTCTCATGTTGATGAGAGTCAAGAAAATCCATACACACCTGCTAAAAGTATTGCACAGGACATAGCAGTATTGTTAACACATGTAACTAATTTATCTTTTGAAAAATTTGTGGCTCTGAAAAACTTAAACTGTGTAAAGGTTCTAAAACAGATATATTTAGACTACCTTCACAGTAGTAAAATCTATTATTAACGGTAGAATTCCTACATCAGCTCTAAAGAACCTTGGTAAAGTAATTGATTTGTTGAACATGTGATCCACAGAAAGCAGTTTACAAGAGTTATTAAGTATGATATAAAGACAAATAGTGTAGGTCCAGCGACCGCTGGACCACTGCCTGTAATGATCGTGGCGATTTTCCCGGTTTCTATGGCCAAAAATACCAGCAGTTTAGAACATTTATATTCAGACATTAGAGCTAATTACTTTGGTGTTCCTCAAGGAAGCATTTTAGGGCCTTTGTGTTTGTCAACTGCCTCATTAGCTAGCAGCCATAAGCACGACTGCTATGCTTTAGGTCTTGGGTTCGGTTGGTGTTATTGGGTTTTGTTATGAAATTCTCAGTATTAGCTCGGAGTTATATCGTTACTACGGTACTAAACACTTCCCTGGGAATATTATTTTTTCTCTTGATTGTAAGTTCGGAGTCAGTCTAGCACATGTTTTACATACGCATTTTGCTTTTTAGGGGGTCAGGTTAGGTCAGGTTCTATTAATTTCTTCAAGTTATCCCTCGTGGATGTATGGTATGGACATGGAGTTTCACTAATGATAATAGTTGATGTTTCGGTTCGATCCCGCAGTCATTCAGCATATGCATCTCGTGCGGTCTTTACCTAATCTTATCAAAAATATTATGTGAATGTGGATTATTATCACCACCTTCATTAATATTCGAAGCAACGATAAGATTACCTAATTAATCAACAATTATAAAATAACTTTCTCAGATTCATTGTCCCAAACCGGATTTGGTTTGTGGTTGTGTAGTGTCTTAAGTTTGATATGAATTCATCATATTAATTTAAAAATATTTATGTGCTCGTGATAGTAAAATGATTTCCAAAGTGTTTTTATCCGTGATTCTAGTCAATATAGTTGTAGTTCATTTAGTTGAAGGCTATCTTGATTTACCAATTCCAAATGAAGCCTTGGATCAAAAACTTTATGAAGAAGTGATTGATGCAGAACTATGTCACGATCAAGTGCGTCAAATAAGAAGCAATGTAATTCTGAATATGTTATGTGAGTATCATTTTTGATCAACACTCAGTTCTGCTTAAAATGGCATTACTTTGAGTCTACTCACTCAAAGTAATGCCATTTTAAGCAGATAGACACAAGTAGAAGTAGCTGTTGTACTAGATGCGGTTCTGTCATAAGTTGAACTGTTTTTTGGTCATCAACTGGAATTTAGTTAGAGGCTTTGTTCAAAATATGTCCAATCTCGCTAATGTCTTTGGTATTTCTTTGTATAGAAAAATCTCTTGCGGTTACCGGAGAATTAAATTCACTGTAAAGGAAACTACCAGAGACGCTAGCGTCCTTCGTTCCTTTTTGATAGAGCCAAAATTTCCTTCTTCAGAAAAGTTTGTCGAGCTTGGAGCATTTTCTGATTTACAGACACAATTGAATGTCTTATCTGCTCTCATAGTCTTCGGTCATTCAGCATAAAAAGCGAGACCACTGCTAATAATTTAGCTTGATGTAGCAAGTTTAGCTTAGAGTGTTCAATTTCCTCTTTGGTTTATTAAATGAATATGCACGTAATTTTACGTTTGTAGTCTCAGTACATCGTGAACAGTCAGAACTCGCTATGCAATTCTGATTTCTATTTTTGTTTATCAACAGTCGCGGATGCTGGTATCAGGGTGCCAAAGGGTATTCTCGAAGGCAATACTATGGACATGGGCAACTATCACCAATGCATCGGTATCAATATACCGCTAGAAGGTTCTGAACTTCAAGGAAAGTACTGCATGATTCGTGTTCCGGCAGACCAGAGTTACCACCTCCCTGACTGGCCAGAAGCTGAAACTCCAAATTTTAATCCAAATCTCTTACGTCTGGGTGAAGAAACCGCTAGAACTTTGGAGAAATTCAATGATATGAAGAGAGGAATGCTCGCGATGTCTGGAATCCAGGATGATTACAATAGGTATTTTGTAGGGCCTAAAAGGAAATTTATAAGAAATATTTTTTAGTCAATTAACTTCCCGTTCAGCGAACGACATTTTTTTTACGTATTTCATTGCGATTTTCCCACATTTTGTAGACCAAAAGTTGTTAGTTTTCAGTATAGGAAACCTTTAACCAATTTCCCACTAGAATTTGGGTTATGGATGGGTTGAAGTATAATTTGAGGTTGTTTCTTTAAGTAATTGCTGCTTTATTTTTTAGGACATTGCCAGTAAATCCTCTCTCCGGTCGTACATTTAGACTAGCGGTCTGCATTCCCAAACCTTGCACAACGGAACAAGCCATCACTTCTCTGCTATTTAATGTGACTTCTGTAGGCTTTCAATATACTGACGATTTTTGTCGTCTTCCGGATGATAAGCCTTGGGTTCCAGGAGACACGGTCGCAGTGTAAGTAGAATATTTGTTTTATTATGATTCGATTTCATTTTTAAACAATTCAATAATTTTTTTTTTCTTTTGCAGGGTTGTTTTTTCCATAATTGGTTTAATAACTGTTTTAAGCACATCCTATGACCTATGGCAAACAGTCATTTTGAAAAATGGTAATATGTTTTGTTTATTTTAATAACATAACGTTCGTTCTCCCTGCTACACGATATCGATTCACGTGTTATTCTGTAAACAGATCTTCTATAGAAACTTTTCGAGTCGATATTTTAATTTTTTTATACTTTGATGCTACCGGCATTCCTTTGCTTCCTATCCTCTGTTTAAGAAATGCTTAAACAGACTCAAAAAATCATGGTATTTTTTAAAACCTCAGTTAAAAGATGCCATGATTTACAAAGCAAGTCAAAATCTTAACTAGTCTTTTGAAGAACTAGAATTATTTCATTATATTTTGCTGTAACATTGTTGAGCGTATAATTAAAAACCAATTCAGGGTATTCAATGTTATAACTGTCTATTTCAGATCCAAAAACTGTGAGTGTGATTGGCAGATCATTCTCAGTGTACACAAATGGTCGTCGTCTTATGACGTTTGAATCAGGTCCTGATAATTTGGAATGTTTGGATGGCATCAGAGCCTTGGCCATGGCGTGGGTGCTCCTAGGTCATACGTTTACGTCAGAAATGTCTTGGATTAATCCAATTGAGGGTTTCATGGTATGTTTTAAGGGCGCATAGCAATTTTTGCGTTTGATTTGCTGAGGTTGATTAGAAATGTATGCCATCTTTGGCATAATATGTACCAAATTTCAGGTAATAGTAAAAAAAGTCAAAGTACGTAAAAATTGACATTTAAGATTATTATTGATGATGATAATCAAGTTTAATAAAAGCTTGTAAATAATTTTAGTTAAATTATTTTTAAATATATAAAAATTCAGGCATTTTATGTTGTGCTCGCTGTAGTAGTAAGTTCTAGTAAGTAGTAGGTAGATTGACTAGACAATTTTGGCACACTGTTGCATTCAAAGACGCGCGTATTAAAACATATAACGGCGTACAATGAAGATACACTGAGCCACAGCGAAGCTTGGGTTTAGCTTGTTCTATTATAACAAACAAGCAAAATACTACTCATTGATTAATCTACAAAACTGTAAAGCCAAATGTAGGTTGCTTATAATATGTATTAGGTACTGTGGGATCCGTGGAGGAGTTGAAATGAAACTCTCGGTTTAGAACTATCAGAGAACTGTATTCTTCCAACGTCAAGGGAAATCTCTGTGACATAATCATCAATTACTTACTAAATATTCTAATATATAACATTCAAATGATTTTCTTAATAAAAAAGAATTAACAAAATCGGACTACTCTGTAAAAAGTCATACATAAAAAGAAATATACGCATCGACTTGAGAACCTCCTCCGATTTTTTTCATTGGTTAAAAACCAGGCAGCCATACGCTGATGCTTGTCCTTGTTGCGATCTCTACAGTACCTACATTTGCCAATGCGAGACACAGCTAGTTCTATTATACAATAAAGATTCAGAAAGATTTGTTGTCATGAAAAAAATAAATAACTTTAGTAGTATTACTTTATTTTTTCAGTGGTCGGCGTCATGGCAGGCTTTGTGGGTCACGACGGCGCATTTTACTGTAGACACATTTTTCACGTTGAGTGGTTTCCTCGTTGTTTATACAACCTTTGGAAAATTTAATGGAAGTAAGTACCTAACTGTGTTTTGAGTGATTTCTTATAGCACCTCTGTGGCGTGCATTTTGGAAGTTTCACCTTTTTATCTTTTCGAGAGCTTATGAGGTCTTTCAACCTTCTTTAGGCCAGCGTGGTGGATTATATAGAACAGAGGTGGATCAATATATAGCAATAGTTCGCCAGTAAGTTTCATCATAAGCAACCCATATACTGTCCCACTGCTGGGCACGGGTCTCCACTCACAGAATGAGAGGGATTAGGCTAGTCCACCATGCTGGCCTAGTGCGGGTTGGCAGACGTCACACGGCGTCGAGAAAATCTCTAAGGCATGCAGGTTTCCTCACCTTGTTTTCCTTCACCGTTTAAGCGATTACCTAATTATTAATACGCACATGATTTCGAAAAGTTAGAGGTGCGTGCCTTTGATTCGAACTCGAGACCTTCGACTTGGGAGTCCAATGGTCATAACACTAGGCTACTGCTTAGCCAGTATGTTTAGGTCCCATAAAATAGGGAGCGAGCCATTAACCAGGTACAAATCCGGAATCCGCGCAAACAACATACAACAAACAACTTACGGAATAACACTAAGATATGAATTAGTTTATTTATAGGAATTCCAAAGATAAGGGAAACCAAAGATTATCAAAGAATTACTACGATACCCCAGTCGCTACGAAAACAATAAACACCCACGCTTTATGGAACGTATGTAATAATGTTCCTTAGTAAAAAGGTCATACAGTAGAAATTCGAATGCGTGTCGCTAGCTAGTGCATTGCTTGCGGTGTGGTGGAGACAGCCGAGTGATGGACGCGTGGAATAACTATTACATCATTTATTTAAAAAAAATTTTAACAAAATTATCTGTTTAAATAATCCTAGATAGTGGTCTCATAATCGTCATAATTAATCATGACCACCTGCTATTATTTTTATCACAATCAGCCATCAATCAATGTAAAATACCTAATAATCTGATAATTGTAGTATTTTGTTATGTTATAAAAAATCAACTGCCCACCAGACGAGGAAGTTGTTTTTTTATAAGAGATAGTTTAGCGTTTGACCACAATCTCACCTGATGGTAAGTGACGATGTGGTCCAAGATGTAGAAAGAAAGAAAGAAAAATGATTTATTTCCTCAACTAAGGACACACAGAGACAGTTATAAAATAAACATTAAACATACTTATACAAAAAAAAAAGTTAAAATATCATAATTACACTGGCAACACTGTTCAATGTTAAAACCAGCCAGTCGCTACAAGGAGTCTGAAATAGACAGTTATAAGAACGCTGTGACACTGACGGTGACAACAGAATTCACTTGTTGGAACGAAGTTCCTTATCGCGCGTTGTGAAAGGGGGCTATACGGAAAAAAATCTTACGAAAAGTTGTCACGACACTTTTTGCTTGTCAACAATATTTGAATTTCGAATTATTGAGTGAATGACAATATTTGAATATCGCGCGTTGTGAATTGTTGAGTGTATATAGGTTTTTTTGTTTTTAATTATTAAATTTTAATGAAAGGAACTTCGTTCCATCCGGGTGTCCCTTGACACCTCTCAAGTTTTGACGTATAGCGTGGAGCATGCCTACATACTTCATTCATTATAACGTTAGACAAATAACGGTTATAACGTCAGCGTTATTTCGATAATAGTTATTAATAAGCTACGTATTTCACGAATACAATACTACATACTAATCTATTTACCATTTACAAATAAATATATGATATGAAATTCAATAATTTATTTAGTATAACAGAATAACTGTCGTTTTTTCATCTTTATTTATC
This sequence comes from Acronicta alni, assembly GCA_964056405.1. Classification (NCBI taxonomy): domain Eukaryota; kingdom Metazoa; phylum Arthropoda; class Insecta; order Lepidoptera; family Noctuidae; genus Acronicta; species Acronicta alni. The sequence goes on along the minus strand of OZ043919.1, from coordinate 4,811,036 downwards.
TAATGCTATAATAAATAGAGTATAGAATATACCTATTCACTCGTGACTTGAAGACCTCCAAATTGTACACGTCAGGAAATACAGACTCAGGCAGCTGATTCCTTTGATTAAGTTCATTCTAAGTGCGACTGCTACGATCTTGGATTCGATTCAAACAAATAGTTATTGGTTTTTTTTATGATTTTCTCAGTTTGATTTGACTGTCTCATTAGTCTAGTGGTGTAAACACCATTACTTGACTCGAGGTCCTGGGTTCGATATCTAGGTCGAGCAGTGTTATTAGGTTTTTCCGTGTAATTCTCAGTAGCAGTTCGGAGTTTCGATTTGTGCCCGGTTAATGGTAATAGGTTCGCCCCCTATTGCGTGGCGCTTAAACATACCTGAAAATGTGGGTGTACATTAGTAGACCTTTGCCTAACCCTTCGGGGAATATGGGCGTGATGGTACAGTCAACAAAAGAGATTGGTATACAGGTAGCGAACGAAATCTGCATCTTTACACAGATTGTGATTTAAATAATTACCCGTCAAATGGTTTGATTTATAGCAGCTTACAATACCTAAGTTATGACACATATTGCGTGATACATTATTACACAATCTTTAACTACTTAACTATTTTAAAGTTATTAAGCAAAGGAAAAATTCAACCGCGGGCAGGATTCGAACCTGCGTCTTCTGGTTAGGTACACCAGACGCTATGACTACTAAGCCACCGCGATACCTACCGGCCATGTCGAATTTTGCCTTCGCTTTCTGTTTACGTCTACGTATGGTGACGTAACTTTAAAATCTTAGCATGGAAAATGCCAAAAAATACAAAAAGATACTTAACTATTTTGTCGACCGTACATATGTAAAAAAAGGTTATTTTATTATTTCAGGCCAGCTAATCAAAAATATTCATCTGTTTTGGCTTAATCGACTCTTGCGCATGTTTCCTTTGCTTGCGGCAGCCGTATTACTAGAAGCGACGTATATCAACCGCATGGCTGACGGACCTATATGGACTACGATTGAAAGTCAAGTTCAAAGGTGTAGAACGTCATGGTGGACTACTCTGTTGCATATACAGAACTATGCGAATCCTTCATTTACGGTTAGTAGAATATTTAATACCTAGCTGATCCGATACACTGGTTTTTGCCCGCGACTTGGACCGCGTGGAAAAGTTACTTTTAATTATCGTTGTAATTTGCCTAATTAACTCAAAATCGTTATAAATTATAGCCTATATGTTATAATAATGTATAAATAATAATATCTACTGTAAAGTTTCATCAAAATCCTTTCAGTTGTTTTAGCGTGAAAGAGTAACAAACATCCATCCATCCATCTTCTTTCACATTTGTAATATTTATATAATAAAACACGCGGTTTCACCTGCATCCTTTCCAAACCTTTCCTTTTTGAGACAAAAGGTAGTCTATGTCCTTCTCGAAAGTCTAATCTATCTCTGTATTAAATTTCATGAAAATCTGTTCAGTCGTTTTGGCGTTAAAGTGCAATAGACATAGTTACTTTTTCTTTTATAATATTAGTAGGGAAGTAAAGATTTTCACCCGTTTCGTTGCTACTAAGGGTGATGTTAAATATTCTATAACATTCCTCAAGATTGGACTATCAAGTGAATTTTTTTTTATCCGGCTCTCATTTTCAGAGATTTGAAACTAACAAAAAAATTTTCCACTTTTTTTGATTAATATAGATGAAGTCTCTTAACAAAAATGTAGCATGACTTTTATTAATTAAGTTACATAGGAACAAAAAAGACCTAATAAAATGTAATGACTCAATGGTTATCGTAGACATCAGCTACGGCAGCGTAGCCATTGTAAAAATCTCGTAGCTTCTCGTCGTAGCCGTGACGTCACGTCTACGTCGTAGGCAGCTCATAAAACTGTTTAAATTGATGCATTTTACGCATTCGAAAAAGCAACCATAATACTCGTAACTGACAATTTCATGAGCTTTTTTTACAATTTTTATATCACAGGCTGAAAATCCAGTTCCATTTTTATTTTATTGTATAAATAAAAACACTTGTGTTATTTTAATAGCAATTGTGGAAACCGGTTTGTGAAAATACTTTTTTTGTTTCTCATTTTTTATTTTTTTTTCCAGTGCATAGGTCAAACTTGGTACTTGGCAATAGATGTCCAATGTCACGTTTTGTCACCGATCATTCTATACTGGGTACTTCTGGGCAAGAAGAGAATAGCATGGGCAGCATTACTAAGTGGTTTGGCGGCCATCTTGGTAGCTTCGACAACTTACAACTTTATCAATGACTTTCCTTCTACCATGTCAGGGTATGTAATCTTTAAAATCTTTTCAGAATATATACTAAGGGGATATAATAAACCATGCATCAAAAATACTGATTGAGCGACATAATTCTAAATACAGATATCGGTTAGGTTAGAACTGTGACCACAGCTAGAACCAAAACGGAATGTTTTAAGACCAAAGGATTAACTAGTGGCTAAGATTTAGCTGTGCAATATTATTTTTGATTAGGATTGGGAATTACTTTTTATACAAAACGTACTTTTTTTTTATTTGCAGAAAAATACTAGTATACCCTAGTAATAATGTTTTATAATACCCTAGTAATATGTAAAATGTAAAATTAATGGTATACAATTATTTGGTAAATTGCAGTTCAATTCAAAAAGTGATTCTATATGCAACAGATACAATAATTTATTTTTGTATAAATTAAATTTGAGGAATATAACAAGCACATAATCTAGAAATATATATATATAAAAACTAATATTTGTTCGTTTGTTTGTAAAGAGGATTGCAGCTCAAAGCAGTGTTATTTCACTGAATTTTCTGCAAGGAGATACTTCTCCAGTCGGCAACTATCATTTGAATGGAAATACTCCCACTATGCCCTACGTCTGTTAAATTTAGTACTTATGTAAGTTCTATATGCAACTAATAAGGTTTTTATTTGTTTCGTTTCAGCGAGAGAATGTACGAGTATATGCACAAGTATTACATTAACACTCTGACGCGAGCTTCACCGTTCCTTGTTGGTATGATCTTCGGGTATATCGTGCGGACGTGGAAACTGGAAATGTCAAAGGTATGAACATCGATTTCTTTATGACAACATTGAGGAGCTGATGACCTGGTGTGACCTGTTCTGGCACATGGTGGCAGAAGCCTATGTTCAGCAGTGGCAGTAGCCGAAAGCGTCTCCTTCCAACTCCTTTTTTTTTGTTGACGGGGTGGAAATGCTTTTTGCACAGCACTGGGGAGAGCGGTGGGGTGTGTCGGACTCCGCTCTGAAATGAGCGAGCTGCTGACTAAAACCAACTTCGGCGTTTCGCGTCACCACTTTAGTGTCGGGGCTACGGGAGTGCGCAAGTCCGCAGTATTAGGCCCGTATTGTGGACTATCGTTTTGACCCTTCTCAATATAAGAAGCGCGTATAACAATGGGTTATGGTCTTTATGGTCCATCGGGTAAAGGCTTTTTGAGACTAAAGGAAGCATATATCCGTCCTCAGGATGCAATCTATCATCTTCAATCCATATCATTATATGTCTCTCACAGAATGAGATGGATTAGGCTATAGTACACCTCGCTGGCCTATTGCGGGTTGGCAGACTCCATACTTCGTCGAGAAAATCCTAAGGCATTCAGGTTTCCTCACAATATTTCCTTCACCCTTTAAGGTGGTGATAATACGCACATGATTTCGAAAAGTAAGAGGTGCGTGCCTTTGATTTTAACTCTCGAGACCTTCAACTAGGCAGGCCAATGGTCATACCACTAGGCAATCACTGCACTTTAATATATAATATAACTCTTTGTTTTTGCCAAATTTTATAGAAATTGGTTTAGCCGCTTAGCCATGAAAATGTAATAAACAAACAGACAGATTTGCGTTCGCATTTAAAACATTAGTATAGATAGTATGGATTATTATTATCTTAACTGATGCTGTCAGTATTATGATTAATTAGAATAAATAATTATGATTATCATTAATCTCTTTACAGATGAAATCAGCGTGTTTCTGGATCGGTACATTTACTTTGTCGTCATTCCTCATATACACACATTACCCCATACAACAGTGGGACTGGGACAATCAAATCGCAGACAATCTCTACAACTCCTTCATAAGACCTCTTTGGGCACTCTTCATCGGTTTACTGATCTACGGATGCGTGTATGGTTACGGTGGTAAGTAGTGGAAACATCCAGAATTAATATACTTATATATATTTTTAAAAACGTTGCTCCACTCTATGGTTTTCTCCTGTATCGTGGGTGCATTTACAAACAAAAACTTTCACATACACAAACACTCAGACCTGAAACAACTACATGTAGGTCATACAAATATTTGTTCCGCGTGGTGATCGAACCCACAACCCGTGGTGCAGAAGCTTACAAGCTATTTACATGTGGGAATGAAAGAGATGGATGGTCACCTGGAGTCATGTGTGGAAACCTAAGCCTAAGTATTGTGTTCCTTTATTTATGGTATGAGTATGAACGAGACAGAGTGTGAGTGAGAGAGCGTGTGTGCGAGCGAGAGGGAGGAAGGAAAAGGAATATGGCGGAGACTGAGCTAAGACGTTAACACTGTAAAGACGGACGAGTAAGATTTTTTGAAGAAATAAATAAGTTTTGTGCAAGACGGCGTTTAATTTCTCACATACATGAGACCCAAATATGCGAATGGTGGGTATAGTACACTTCTGCATAACTCTTCGGAGAATACATGCGTGATGGCATGTAAAAAAATGACGTCAATTAAGTCTTTCTACATTTTTACGCTGAACGTATTGGATAGTTTCTCAACCGAAATTTTAATTATGTTATTGATTTTCAGGTCCAATTAACTGGATTCTAACACTGAGAGTATGGAAGCTACAATCTAGATTGTCGTATGCTATGTACCTGTTCCACTACATGCTGATGACGACAGTCAACTTCAGTGCAGTATCACCTGTGTTCTTCTCTGTAGGGTTAACGGTAAGTTATAAATACATACGGAAATATCAGCTTCTGGTCTAACCAGATGCAGCTGAATACCAGTATTTTACACGAAGCGACTGCCATCAGACCTCCGAAACCCAATTTTTGAGTAATACCGATATCCTGAGGGTAGACTGGTTGTCCGGCTTTTTGGGCTTCTGACTACCACTAACGACTGTTATAGGTCTTCGTATGACAACCGAGACCGAGGGCTTTACGTGCTCTCCAAGGGACGGAGTCCGTCGAGATTCTCGAAGTGTTACGAAATGGTCACCTATTCAATGACTAGCCGCAACTAGCGCAGCTTAACCTTGCAGATCAGTTGGTTCAATGATAAGATACGGATAGTAATGATTTTATTAGTTGCTTGACGCTTTTACAAGTCAAGTTGTTTTTAAGAAGATGGTGCCGGTGTTGATTAACTGACTATATATTAAGACTGCCTCATTAGTCTAGTGGTCCTAAGCGCGACTGCTTCGTTAGAGGTCCTGGGTTCAATCCCCAGGTCGAGCAAAGTGTTATTGGGTTTTTCTATGAAATTCTCAGTAGCAGCTCAGAGTCTGGATTTGTGCCCGGTTAATGGCAATAGGCTCGCCCCCTATTATATGGGATCTAAACATACGGGCGAAATGTGGGTGTACATTACTACACCTCTGCCTAACCCTTCGGGGAATACAGGCGTGTGGTATGTTATATCTTAAAAAAAACGCCCCAAGAAAATAAAAATCTTAAATCTCTCTTTACAGTGTAGTCATGTTAATGTAACAGAGTGGTCTTTCAAAAGAATTGTAGCAACTTTAATTTTTGTATAGAGTAATATTGCAACCGTATTTATTTTAAAGGAGTATCATTTATATAATATCAAACCTAATAGAAGTTGTTAAATGATAGTATTCTGTAAGTTAAATAATAAAATAAAAAAATGTTATAGTTATAGATAGTCTTAATCTCTCTGTTGTTTGCTTTCTCTCATAGAACTTTTATATTTTCATATTACTTTTGTTTCTAATAGCTTGTCCTAATTATAAATATGTGGTAAAGTGATGGCCTGAAACACAGGTTTGTATAAACCTAGATCAGGCAGGACGCTTTTATAATTTTATTTGAGTAGGTTTCTTTTTTCTAGTACCGCTAATTAATATATTTAGTTATATACAATTTTATTTAGGCCTTATTAACACCTTTCGAATTTCTACTACTAACCCACTACTGCAAATGTATGTACTTATTTCATTGTTGTCAAAAGTTTTTTTTAAATAAATTTATTATTATTATTATATTTATTATTTATGGAGTTTCAAGCCGGTACTTCTCTATAAAATCTTTATGGAACTGTGAAACTAGTTTTGACTTTTAAAAAAGATCCTATTTGAATACTGTAATTGTAATAAAACATTTGTCTTTGACTCTTTTACTTCAGACGTTCAAGTTCTGCGCTCACTACGTGTATTCGTTTACTGTATCGTACATAATGGTATTAGTAATCGACGCGCCGTTTTCTACGATATTCAAACTGCTATTGAAAGGTAATTTGTTTTATATCTTGCATTCTCAATTGCTCATCATCATTATCAATCAACACTGTCCCACTACAGGCCACGGGTCTCTTCTCAGAATGAGAGGGTTTAGGAAAGAAGAAAGAAGAAAAAGTATTTATTTTCGCACAAATAACGACGCACGACACTTTGACCAAAAGCCAATGTGTCACAAATAAAACGATATTAATATAAATAAATAAAAAAATATAAAAATGCACAAAGGCCTCTGAAGCCATGCCAAAAATATTACAAAAAAAAAAAATATCAATTATCTCTCACTGATCACGTGACCACAGCAAAGTAAAGGTCTGTCAAGGGCCAATGCCAACATAACATAAATAATAACAAACGTTGGTTGTACACTGTAAATTAAAAAGTAAACAATGATACAAAAACGTGAGAAATGAGTCCTAAAAAATGAACAGTGCCTGAAAATATTTGTGGTAACTGTTGTGCGTCTCATCAGTGCGAAAAAAGGTCAACGCTCAGCTTAATGCTGCGGAATTGCATTAAAAACAACACCGAGCGCTGGTTTTCAGCGACGACCTTTAGGCTATAGTCCACTATGCTGGCCTAGTACGAGTTGGTATACTTCACTCGACGCGCCGTCTAGAAAAACCCTAAGGCATGCAAGATTTCTCACGATGTTTTCCTTGAACGTTTAAGCGAGTGATTTGACGTTGCAATCTAATGGTGATACAACTTGGCCATCGCGGCTTTTTGATTATTATTTTCTAAATAGTATATATATATAATTATATGTTCATATAAACACATTATAGAGACTATTGGTTATTTGTATATGTATAACTTATATGTAAGAACTTATATTGGACTTTGCAACACATTTTTATGCCTATATTGTTTTATATATTTTGGTTTTTATATTTTTCATATTGTGTTATATTACAATATACGGTATAAAAATGCGTTGCAAAGTGCAATACAAGTTCTTGCGATGCTAAAGTTACCTATGCTATGTTTGCACGTTGCATTAAAATACTACTCCAGGAACTAAAACTCAAGTAGATACACCAATCGAATAAAAATTAATATCATAATTATTCTACAGGTCCACAGAAGCCTCGCACAAAACAAATCGAAGATGAACCAACGAAAGAAAATGACAAGAAAGTATAATATATTTATTAATTCTAAGTGTTAGTTTAAACTGACTTGTGTAAAATACTCATTATGAAATATACTATTTTTAATTATATTATTTATATGTACATATTTTATTACAACGTCTCATTTGCATGCATAAATATTACAAGTAATTTCGTAATTTACTTCGTGGTACCCATGTAGTAAGTTGCTCTGTCTCATAGATAACCAAATGTCCCGTCCAAATTTTTTTATACCACTAGTGTGGCCAACAATCATACATCCCTGTTGGTAAGCGGTTACCGTAGCCTATAGAAGCTTGTAAGACCAGGGCTATCACTTGCGCGTTGCCGACCCTGTAAAACAAGAGAAGAATTAGTTGGGTTGCCAGTATAAGGGTCAAGGTCCCCCCACTGCAAACACAACGTTTTCTTGTGGAGCACTGGAAACTTTTTTTTTGTTGACAGGGTTGGAAATGCTTTATGCACTACCAACCGCTCGAGCACTGGCAACCTTGCTCACCGTAAGAAACACAACACAGCTCAAAGCAGTGTTATTTTACTTCAATTTTCTGCAAGGTGGAGGTACTTCCCCAGTCGGGCAGCTTTAATTTGAGTTGGTTTACTCCCACTATGCCCTACGTCTCTTAAAATCAATAAACTAGCTGTTGCCTGCGTTTTTATCCGCATCCTAAAGGGCTTTTTGATACAAAAGGTAACATATGTCCTTCTCCAAGGTCTAATCTATCTTTAGGACCAAATCTCATCAAAATTGGTTCAGCGGTTTAGGCGTGACAGCGTAATAGACAGACTGATATACAGAGTTACTCGAGCTTCTTTAAAATTAAGGAGGGATTTCATCCGCCCTGTTTTTTTCCTTTTGCTCAGATTTCAACTGTCGTAGCGTGATGTTTAATACCTTATATCTAACCTCCCTCAAGAATTGGGCTACCAATTGAAAAAAATTTTTTTCAAATCTGACTGGTAGTTTAAAAGAACGAATTGAACGCGCTACGTTCAAACAACCAAAAAAAACTTCAGCTAAATTTTATCCGTATAGATGTTCCAGACGTCAGTTCAATACTATATCTATTCGAACGCTATACAAAGATTTGTTCTCAGAGCTTAAACAAAACTCGAAGTGATTCCACCAAATGCCTTCGTCAGCGATTTGCGATTCCGAGTTTGAATATTTGAGTTGCCTACATGAATCGCAAATTTTGTTTTCAATGGCTGCCACGACAGAGAATAATGAATTCTATCATAATATTGTTATGGTATAATTCTGTACACACAAGCAGTGCCTAGCGGTATGACCACTGGACACTTGGCAGTCCAGTGGTCATACCGAAGGTCTCGAGTTCGAACCCAAGGCACGCACCTCTGACTTTTCGAATTCATGTGCGTATTAATAATTAATTATCACTCGCTTAAACGGCGAAGGAAAACATCGTGAGGAAACCTGCATACCTTAGAGATTTTTCTCGACGGTTTGTGAAGTCTGCCAACCCGCACTAGGCCAGCGTGGTGGACTATAGCCTAATCCCTCTCAATATGAGAGGAGACCCGTGCCCAGCAGTGGGACAGCATATGGGTTGATTATGATGATAATTCTGTAATCGTTTTTAATAACGGGTAATGTACAGGGCTGTCGCTTATTGTTTCATAAATGAACCACTAGGTAGAAAAATTCTTTCACCCACATAATACATTACAAACCATCACGCCTGTATTCCCGAATGGAAGGTGGAACAAGACTCCAAAAGGCTTTTTAAAACAAAAGGTAGCCTAGATCCTTAGTACCAAATTTCATCAAAATTCGTTTAGCGGGAGACGCACGAAAGCTATAATACGTACAAAATATCTATATTTTCTTATTGTATTCAACAAAATATTTACAAATAGAATTCAGATTCACAGTCGATGTCTATCATAATAAAATCCACTACTGGTTGTATTGCACTTGAAGATTGAACCAAATACATTTAAAATATACCTTTACCGTTGCAGATACTGGTATTGCATGCATTACGATTCCCTCCCCCCATTCTTATACAAGAGGGGAATGCATTACCCTTTGTGGGTTGACATCTGAAAGCATAAACGCTGCCTTGTTTGCATTCGCTTTTATGCCCTCCGTAAAAAAAGTTTGTCGTCCATTATGGGGCTGTTGACCGTACTAATGTTTCGTAGTATATAATTTCTTTTGTACAGCGTGTTTTTTAATCCTATGGATATATCTGAAGAAGGTAATGGAATAAGAATCTATTTTTCATTTAGTAATGTTTCAATTTATTCAGCAAATTGCGTAAGGACAGGAGACCATATAATATGTATAACCAACCACCAATCATTCTTTGCATTGCACAGCAATACATGAAACTTCATTATGAATTTACACTCAGATTTTCACTTTCACATATTTAAATAGAAAAGAAAGAAAGAAAATACTTTTATTTGCCATAGACAAGACACACTACAAGGGCGCTATGTAAGTAAGTAAAAAAAGGTACAATTAAAATTTATTTGTACCTTTTTTTTATCAAAATCATTCACCGGTTTAGGCGTGAAAGCGTTACAGACAGACAAAGTTACTTTCGCAATTATAATATTAGTAGCGATATTTGGCATCCTGTCATGGTCGTGGCGAATTTCGCGGATCCCATGGCCATGACAATAGGGTAGGTGAAGGCAAGTGCGGTTTTTAGTCGGTATGAGTCCGACATATCCTGCCACCTCCCCGGGTGGCGGAGGATCCATGAGGATTTTCCAAAATATAAAAAAGCGTTATTTGGCATTATGTCTGTTATTTGCTAAAAAGAGTACTCATTAACATTCGTTTTAGGATATGTAGTTCCACGGTAAGTGTAATAGAGTAGGTAGATCTTATAGAACGACCGAAAAAATACTCTACAGATTGAAATTAAACTATATAGATGGAGCCGGCATTCTTCTATATTCTTAATCTAGTATTAATTAATAATTAGTAATTAATATCATTGATCATGAAACAATAGAAAATGTAGGATAGCTGTCAGTAATTATATCATCAAGACGCCTACCACCTCAGTCTACACGTGACCATGGACGCTGTAAAGGGTCCGAAACGTCGGGATTAATAATATCAATATACGTGATAAAATCCGTAAAAAGTAGTTTTATTTCAATGTATAATATTCGCGTAAATGTCAGAAATCAACACAGATTGTTCTTCATAGATGATTTAATTTATCAGTATTGATAGTAATTCTTATTATATCATAATGTATAAGTAAAGAATACAAAGGCTTAAAAGGTTAATTTCTAATTTCATCACGTACTTCAGAGTAATAATGGATGATTTAAACTGTTCAAGTGTTGACGTAATTAAATCATATAAGGTCGTTCATTGTCGTGAAAGTTTCAAGGCGTTTATGAGTTAGAATTTAATATATTAAACAAACATAAGTTTTGAGCAAGAAACAAAGGCTTCGCTAATTGTGACGACATGTGGTTTCGTCATACTTATTGTGCTATTAAGTTTATTGTAATTATATTTGGTTATCAATGACAATGAGTTATAGGGGACTAAGAGACTGAACAGAGAGTAGTACTAGAGCTTTGACTTGTAAAACAAAGCACAATATAGATTACAGTTGAATTGGACTGATTATAGTAATAGATGTAATATATTTTAATGCAAAGTGAGAGTTAAGATTATTAATTCTACGAATTTATCTTTAGAATTTACTCAATTAAACTATTCAATTCACTATTGAATATTACAGCGTGCCCAATAACAATTTAAATACTTATTCAATTTAAAATGTCATCGCTATACTAGACTCAATAATAAGTTCTAACTTTAGTTCTAAAGTCTAGTGAATACAATTTGAGGTTCTGTGAATAAATTCACTAAAAACAGACCATCACGCCTGTATTCCCCGAAGGGTTAAGGCAAAGGTACTCCAGCAAGTCAAGCTATCCAAAATTGACAAATTTTCCCAATTGAAAATGAACCTTATCCTGTAGTATTAAAGTTGAAAATCTATCAAAGAAATTTGACAGATTGTGGTAGCTTGATGTGCTGCCCTCTGTACACCCACGGTTTGCCGGTATGTCTCATGTAATAGGCAGTGAACCTTTGGCCATTAACTGGGCACAAATACAAATTCCGACCTGCTACTGAGAATTTCATAGAAAAACACAATAACACTGTTCAACCTATGATTAGAATCGAGTGGTGCCAAGTTATTCGATTCTTCTAATGATATCGATAGAATCGGATCGGATATCGATCGAATGGTAGCGAAACTTGAATCCATTAATTAATTTGGTAAAAGAGGTCAGCTCGATTCGCGCATCGATTATTAATTCAACTACAATATTGAAAATAGGTTTGTTCTATTTTCTAGGAGTACCGTTTCGAGATATACCCCGAGATTTTATTTCATTTTGTACTTCCGTTAATGGAAATCTCTGGTGTACTAAGAATAAACAGAATTTTACTTCGCAATCTATGTATATTGTACAAGATAATTCTGTTTATAAGTAATCGTATCACTCATTTAATTGATCTAATGGCTTGGGAGTAGGAAATTATATACATAATGTATGTCTTGTTGATATTAAAGACATACCATCACACCTGTATTCTCTCAAGGGGTAGGTATAAACGTACTAATGTATACGCACAGTTTGCCGATAGATATAATGTTTAGGTCCAATGTAATAGAGGGCGAGCCTATTGCGATTAACCGGGCATAAATCCAAACTCGGAGACTACTGAGAAATTCATAGAAAAACACTATAACAGTTTGCCTGACCTGAAACCAGGAGCTCTAATGTAGCAGTCGCATTTACGACCACTGGGCTACTTAGGCAGTGTTGATAAAAAGCTTTCTTAACAAAGCCTGACAACTATCAGGATATTGGTATAGCCCAGAAATTGGGTTGCGAAAGTTTGATGGCGGTCGCTTCGTGTAAAATACTGATATTCAGCCGCAGCTGAATAGACTGGAAACCGATTAAACATATTTGGGAATAGACTAGAAGGATGACAATGAAGTTAGATCTTAACATTTTAGACTCTTTGTTAAGAGTTTACTTAATTATTTGTTTCTGTTTGTGCCATATTCCAATTGACGCCATTTGTCTGGCCTTCGTCAATTTAAATCAAGAGTCTGTCATCGCTGTGTATTTGTTTTCAATGTTTACACTCTGAGTGTTCTTCAAATATTTAGATTATTATATAGACTAGACCCTTATTCAGACTGTAGATGTAGACCGAGCTGGATCTTCTTTGGAGGTATATTCCTGATGTTGTCTTATTTTTTTTATCGTACTAATAATTATTAATATGAAAGCTTGGATATTTCTTTGTGTGTTTGTTACTCAATCACGCGAAAACGACTAAACCGATTTGCATGAAATTTCGTACACAAATATATGACCGGGAATAACATAATAGGCTATTTTTTATACAAAAAATGTGGGAACTATAGTCATCCTTTTTCTTAGCATTCTTAGCTTCTTAGCATGGAAAATGCTAAGACGATTGCTTTCATATGCTCGTCACCATAAAGACGTAAATTCTGAACGTGAAGGCAAAATTCGTCGTTGGTGTACCTAACCTAAGACGCAGGTTCAAAACCTGCCCGCGGTCGAATTATTCCTTCGCTAAACAACTTTAAAATCTTAGCATGGAAAATGCCAAAAAATACAAAAAGACAGATCTATTTGATCAGCGTAATTTTAACTTAACCCTCCAAAAGATTTTAACAAAAAATTCTATCGACCGCCAAATTCTTGCCTGACCCTAAACGTACTGCACTCCTAGACTATATGACTGGAATCATTAGGAACACATTAAATATTACATAGCTCTTGGTCTATAGTTCTAACCGTATACCAACGAGGGAACTACTTGAAAGCGTTACGTCCGTTTCAATTCTGTAAAGTCTACGCTTCAAAGCCGTTGGCGTATTGCACTTGGCAGTTTGAAAGGGTGGGTGTTATAAAGTTGGTATACGTACCTGTGCATTGTACGTATGTCAGATATATCCGCTAGCCCACTGCGTATCCGACCCCACCCGACCGCCTGAGGGTTAAACGAACAGAAAAAATGTGTATAGAAACAGAGAAGAGAGACTTGTATTGTCAGTTGAAGTACCACGATTATTAAAATTTTGTCAGTCACAATGTTTGTCCCTTTCTCACCTATACCTTTTTTCATAAGAAAGTAAGGAATGGTATGTGTTTCAGTCATAGCCATAAGATTTTACTTATGACAACGTTGCGGACTTTGGCTTTGCGGACTTTAAAAAAAAAAGAGAACCTATGTCTTTTCTCAGGATACAACCTATCTCCTGGTCAAATTTTATCGAAAGCTGTTCAATATTTTAGGTATATTATACAAAATTACATTCGCATTAATAATCTTAAATAGCTTTGGTGTTATGGTATCAACAGTGTTAGCGGTTTTTACTGTCCCACTGCTGGGTGCAAGTCTCCTCTCAGAATGAGAGGGATTAGGCTATAGTCCACCACGCTAGCCTTATGCGGATTGGCAGATCTCACACACCTTCGACAAAATCTCTAAGGCGTGCAGATTTCCTCACAATGTTTTTCTTCTGACCTCAGACTTATCAAATTCATGTGCGTATTAATAATTAATTATCACTCGTTTAAACGGTGAAGGAAAACATCGTGAGGAAACCTGCATACCTAAGAGATTTATCTCGACGGTTTGTGAAGTCTGCCAACCCGCACTAGGCCAGCGTGGTGGACTATAGCCTAATCTCTCTCATATGAGAGGAGACCCGTGCCCAGCAGTGGGACAGCATATGGGTTGATGATGTTGATGAATAATTACTTCGCACATGGTTTCGAAAAGTCACACCTTGGACTCAAACTCGACTTGGTAGTCCAATGGTCATATCTAGGCTGTTATTGTTTTTACTAGGATGTCACTGCTTTTGACAGCGGTTAATCAATACAAAATTAAGTAAATCCTTCATGCAAGACCTTACTTAACCTTTCCTTAGACACAGGGGCGGCAAATAAATCAAATAACTTTTCAGGGCACGTTCTCATGAGTTTTGACCAGAGAGATACGAATGAATTGATATGGAAAACCCTTATGAATTCATGTCGTGGCTTCGTATAAATCTTTAAGACTGGAGTTAGGCAAAACGTATGTATGTTGTAAGTTATTATGCCGATATGAACTCTTTGTTATTACCGTACAGTCAGCAACGAAAGTTGCTGAAGAGTCGGGTCAGTAATTTTAGCATTTTTTTTACATGGGAGCTAAACATAGAGGCGAAGGTTGTGTACCTCTGCCTAACCCTTCAGGGAATATAGGCTTGATGGTATTGGAGTTGATAGAAGGAGTTTTTTTTTATTTTACAAGATGAGAAACAAGTATACGGGCCATCTTATGGTAAGCGGCAGCCGTAGCCTAAAGATGCTAGCAACACCAGTAGCAACCCAGTAATTTCACTGTCTACATTTCCCATCAATTACTTAGCGGCGACTACCTCATTAGTCTAGTGGTCCTAAGCGTGACTGCTACGCTAGAGGTCCTGGGTTCGATCCCCAGGTCAAGCAAAGTGTTATTGGGTTTTTCTATGAAATTCTCAGTAGCAGCTCGGAGTCTGGATTTGTGCCCGGTTAATGGCAATAGGCTCGCCACCTATTACATGGGACCTAAAATATACCGGCGAAATATAGGTGTACATTACTACACCTCTGCCTAACCCTTCGGGGAATACAGGCATGATGGTATCTATGAATAAGAAAAAAGTTAATTCAATTAAACAATTTCCTGTTCGGACACTTTAAAATCTCATACAGAAACTCCAGCCTAATAGCTATCTGAATGAATTCCATGAAACTTAAAATAGGGTAACCGCGAAATGCTTTCGCCGTAAAAGTTTCGTCTCGGATGTTTTCCATGAACGGGCGGAGAGGCCCGCAACAAAGCCGAAATTAGCCACTGTACCAAACCACAGCGTTCTTTGAAAATTTTCTATAACAGCGGTTCCACTGACCTATTTTTTGTTATAATCGTCGGGTGTTTTAATCAATCTTCAATGAATGAAAGGAGTTCTAACGAAACGGGAGAAATGGAACGGTCGCCTTTTACGAGATTGTTTCAATTCTTGTAATTTGCAATTCATCTCTGAGCGCAGTGTTTGGAGTACTTTAAGTTTTAATTTATACCGTTCTAGTGGCTCGTCAGTGGCTTTGGCGTGGAATTTATATCGAAAATCTTTTTGAGAGTGTTTTTGTTAGCGGCAAAGAGTAGTAGCGTAATAAAATTCACCTGGACTGCTTGTTTACCCGATTAAATATCCTGCAAGCTTAGAGAAGTTTAAGTAAACTAAATCCTCATTTAGACGATGCGAGTAATATCGTGCGAGTTGCGGCGACATTGCGGGTCCAAGCGGCTATGTTATCATAAGTGATCGATCATCAACGGCAATGTACCGCAATTCGCACGATATTTCTCGCATCATCTAAATGAGGCTTCACTGTTTCCGCACCCCAAGGAGCTTTTTTAGACAAAATGTAGCCAAATGTCCTACAAGATCTAATCTATCTCTGTACCAGATTTCATCAAAAATTGGTTCAGCGGTTTAAGCGTAACATACAGACTGACAGACAGATTTACTTTCGCATTTATAATAATTATAAGTATGGAAGTAGGGATTTGTATTTTACTGGGGATGCTTCAATATTTATATGAACACAATGTGTAGGTATATGTATTATAAAATTTTTATTTCAATTAGCAGCCTTTTTTATGGTTTCATAGTGGTTCTTATTAAAATTAAAATTTCATGTCAAATACCTAAGAGAGAATAAACGTATATTATCTTCAAAATTCTCTTTTTAAAGTGGAAACTCAATTCCATCTTCATTTATCGTAACACAAGTTATTTCTAAGTGTTGAATATTTAGCATAATTAAATTTTAATACGTTCAAAGATAAGCTAACTCGTTTTCAGTTGGGAAATTGGGTTATAACTCACAAGCCCGGGGGAGCGCGCTTGCTACCTGTCTATAACATTTCAATCTTGTTCATTATTCATAGAATAGTTGCGAAATTATTTTTGGTAAAAACTACTACGTATTTAGATCGGTCTTTTGTAAATACGAGGGGCTAGGTGTTTGTTGTTAGGTTATTACTGTATCACTTGTGGAACTAGGTAACTCTGCTTTGAAGATTCTTGGGAACAAGGTCCACTAATTCTTAAAAAGAAGAAGGATGATTTATATAATTATCTTTTTGTATTTTTTGGCATTTTCCATACTAAGATTTTAAAGTTATTTAGCGAAGGAAAAATTCAACCGCGGGCAGGATTAAAACCTGCGTCTTCTGGTTAGGTACACTAAACTAAGCTGACGAATTTTGCCTTCAGAATTTACGTCTTTATGGTGACGTCAGTAACACATATTGAAAAACAAGTGTTTGCTTATGAACCGACATGACTTACTTTACAGGTAGTTCAATCGTCGAACGATGCCACCTTACCTACTATTTTTTTCTATTTTATGGCATTTTCCATGCAGATGATGCAGATTTTTATTACAATTTTAGGAAAAATAAAAGAGGAGAAGGGGTCTCAATATTTGTACATGATAATTTGAAACACCATCTTATTGAAGAATATTGTATAGACAACACTCACTACCTCTGGGTACATGTCAAAAAGTTTTCGTTAGATATTGGAGTAATTTACAAACCGAGTTATGCTAATATGGATAATTTTCTTGATATCTTCTCGGAACAACTACACAAAACAAAGAGAGCAGTAGTGTTTGGTGATTTCAATCTTGACATCCTTAAATCAGACCAAACAACTCGTAATTACAAGGACGCATTAAAAGGGAAAAATTACAAAATTTTGAACAAAATCGATCAAAAATTCTGTACTCGTGAAACGACAACCACAAAAACAATACTAGATCATGTTTGTACCAACTTAAAAGACAATAGCTTTCACTTTGCTATGGTTGATTCTCCGATGTCTGACCACAAACAAATATTTTTAGAAATTAAACGATATCAACCAGCACCTATCAAAAAAGTAAGATATACTGCAGTCGATTATATAAAACTGTATTCACACTTTGAAGCCCTGATGAAAAATAACGAAGAACAACTATACGAGAAATTGGAAGAGAAATTACTAATGTCCTTGTCTAAGAGTCAAATTACTAAAACAAAAATTATGAATCCACCACAGCAAGACTGGATCAAGAAAGAAATCATTCAAGATATAAACAACAGAAACATACTCTGGCAAAAATATAAGACAGATACTACAGATATGGACTTAAAAAATAAATATGAGACTGCAAAAGCTAGAGTATCTAATAACATAGAAAAAACAAAAACTACATATTATCTAAAATGCTTTCAAGATCACATGACTAAGCCACGCAAAATGTGGCAAATAATTAACGATCTGTCGAAAAATAAACTAAGGGATAAAATTGGCCCAGAAAAGTTAGTAATTGACACAAAAACTGTTACTGATAAAATTGAGATATGTGAACAATTCAACGAATATTTTTCTAGTATTGGATCGTCTCTAGCTAATGCTATTCCTGACAAGTTTAAAAGATCTCTAACTGATAAATTGCCTGATACTAATGATTTAACTGAACTACAGCAGTTCGTGCTGACTAATGCGGATGAAGTTAGTAAAATTATTGATAATTTAGATTTGGATACTGGCTCTGGCATCGAAGGTATTAGTTCTAAATCCCTTAAATGCGTCAAAAACCAAATTGCCTCTAAACTAACATCATGCATTAATATGTGTTTGGAACAAGGTACATTTCCGGATACTCTAAAGACTGCTAAAGTCGTCCCGATTTTCAAAACTGGAAGTAAGACTGATCCTTCTAACTACCGTCCCATCTCTGTTCTCCCGGTGATATCAAAAGTTTTTGAAAAGGTAACACTCGTTTAGAAACATTCTTAAAATCTAAAAAGTTTTTGTACTCGAAACAATATGGCTTTCGCCCCCGGTCAAACACACTCTCGGCTACAATTGATTTAGTTACAAAAATAAAAAATAAAATTGATCAATAACAATTAGCACTAGGTGTCTTTATCGACCTCAAGAAAGCATTCGATACAATTAGTCCGGACATATTACTGCAGAAATTGTTTTATATTGGCATTAAAGGCAAAGCTCTAGATATTATTAAATCATACTTACAAAATCGCAAACAGATAGTAAAAATAGACAATTACCACAGTTCACCTAAACCCATCACTTACGGCGTTCCCCAGGGATCAATATTGGGACCACTTCTTTTCCTAATATATATTAATAACATATCCCAAATTGACCTCATAGGAGATATTTCGCTCTATGCAGACGACACTAGTCTTTTTTACTTCGGACGCTCAGTCGAAGCTATGATACCAGTTATCCAAAATGATCTTAATCTATTAAATGACTGGTTTCAATCTAATTTACTCACTATAAATACTGAAAAAACAAATTATGTCATATTTGCACCAAAAAATAAAAGAATAAGTAACAATATACAACTGACCATTAATAATCAAATAATTCATAGAAAAACAAAAGAAAAATATCTTGGCCTCACAATCGATAGTCAATTAAATTGGAAACCGCACATCGAGGCAATTAAATCTAAGCTAACATGCTTAACAGGGTGTCTTTTCAGTATAAGAAAATGTTTACCAAGAAAAGTTAGATATATCATTTACAATTCTTTGGTTAAACCACACATCGATTATTTAATAGAAATATGGGGAACCGCAGCTAAAACTAACTTAAATGTAATACAAAAAGCACAAAATAAATTGATAAAAGTATTGTTTAACTATAAATTTAGAACATCGACTCAAAAGATATATGATGATACGAAAATAATGAACATAACACAAACATATATGTATTACACGTGTATACTAATACGCAAAATTCTAGACAAGGCCATTCACACCAACTTATCCTTCTCCAGTAAACAAAATTTTCATAAAATGAAACTTAGAAATCCAAGTTATTTGGTAACACGCCCACCCAGAACTAATTACGGGAAAAAGAATATCGAATTTGAAGGGGTTAAAATTTACAATAAATTGCCAGCTAACGTAAAAGAAGCTAAAACTATGTTGAGTTTTAAAAAACTGCTGAAACAACATATAAGTAACACGTTTAAATAATATAAAATAAAAACAATACCTCGACCAATCCCATGATTTGTGTGATATTAATACTAATGGTAGACATAAAATATAATATATATATATATATACTAGTATATATAAATTACATAATAAAAAATAATATATATATAAAATAATAATAAAAAAAAAAATGAATCATCTAATTTTAATAAATAGATATAATTTAATTTTAATTAATAAATATAATACAATTTTCAATATAATAATTAATATAATTTTCAATATAATAATTAATATAATTTTCAATATAATAATTAATATAATTTTAAATTTAATAAATAAATATACTTAATATAATTTTAAATTAATAAATTAATATACTTAATATAATTTTAAATTTAATAAATAAATATACTTAATATAAATTTAAATTTAATAAATAAATGTAAGTAAGCATTGGCGCCATCGGGTTCGAGTTCCTGTAACTGCTCTAGAGAGAATAAAAGTAGAGAAGCTACAAGAGGTAAAAGTGAAAGAGGAATATAAGAGAGAGGTAAAAGAGAAAACAAACCAGATAATGGAAGGTATGAATGACTACAGCATGGAAGAAGTATGGGAGGTAGTGAAAAATAGTATGGTGCAAGTAGCCACAAAAGTATGTGGTGTAGCACAGAGGAAGAAAAGCATAAGGAAGAATGATTTTTGGGTGAATGATGAAGTGAAAGAAATGGTGCGAAAGAAGAAAGAGGCTTGGCTTAATGTATTAGCCTGCAAAGCCAAAGCCCGAATGAATCAGGCAACGCTTTTGAATGATGATTTGGAAAGAGTGAAGGAAAGGTACACCGAAATGAAAGAAAAAGTGAAAGAGATAGTAAAAATTAAGAAGAGTGAAATAGAGGAAAAGGATAGTAGAAGATTTTCAAATAACTTCCGGGCCAATGTTAAACTGTTTTGGAAACAGGTGAGATTGGTTCGTGGGGTTTCAGGAAAATCAAGTATGAATGTGATCAGAGCAGAAGACGGATGTTTGATCAGTGATGAGTGTAAGGTTTTGGAACGCTGGAAGGGATATTTTGAAAGTTTATTTAGATGGCAAGATAGTGTGCAAAGAGTGGGTGATTGGGCAGAAGTGAAATGTCCGGAAACGGACTCGAATGTAGATGAGGAGAATGAAATTGGTATGGATGAAATTGTAGTAGCACTGAATAGTATGAAAGTTGGGAAAGCGGCAGGGTACGACAGGGTGTCTGTCGAAATGCTTAGGGGTGGTGACGGGGTGGTATCAAGCCTGTTGTACCGGATCTTTAATATGTGTTGGAGATATGGCCGAGTACCGGAAGACTGGTGCAAGGCTGTTATTGTACCACTATATAAGGGAAAAGGATCACAGTAGGAGTGCAAAAATTACCGCGGCATTAGCCTTTTGAGTGTTGTCGGCAAACTGTATGCAAAGGTTTTGATTAAGAGAGTGATTAGAATAACTGATGAGAAAATATGGGATGCTCAGGCAGGATTTAGAGAGGGAATGGGATGTACGGACCAGACCTTCTCCTTAAGATGCATAGCCGAAAAATATCTGGCAAAGCATAAAAAAGTTTACTGTGCTTTCATTGACTTGGAGAAGGCCTATGATAGTGTGTGGAGGGAAGAATTGTGGTCGACACTATCTATGTATGGAGTGGACGGACACTTGGTGCAGGCTCTGAGATCCCTGTATAAGGATTCCAGTGCTTGTGTCAGGTTAAATGGGGCCTACACGGAATGGTTTGGCATTTCTAGAGGTGTCAGACAGGGATGTGTAGCGTCGCCTTGGCTGTTCAACCTATACATGGATAGTTGTCTGACAGATTTGAAAGAAAATGAGTGTGGACTAAGAATGAATGAGCTACCTGTGAAATGCCTTCTCTATGCTGATGATCAGGTTTTACTTGCATCGTCGGCAGAAGAGTTGCAGGACATGGTAACAGTAATGAATGGAGCATGTAAGTTGAAGGGAATGAAAATAAATGTAAGTAAGACGAAAGTTATGGTTTTCGAAAGAGATGAAGATGTATGTGTGTGTGATATAAAGATTGAAGGTAAGAGTATAGAGCAAGTGAATGAATTTGTGTATTTGGGAAGTATGTTTACAAGGGATGGTAAGATTGATGCGGATGTGGAAAGAAGAGTAAATGCGGGAAATAAAGTGAATGGTGCTATACATGCGGTTGTGGCTAACCAGTCGGTGTCAAAAAAGGCACGGATGGCTATCCACAACGGTGTGTTGGTACCTACACTTATGTATGGAAGTGAAAGTTGGGTATGGCAGAAGAGACATGAAAGTAGAATAAATGCTGTAGAAATGCGTTCCCTGCGAAGTATGTGCGGTGTAACTCGGAATGACAGATTGAGAAATAGTGTGATAAGAGAACGTTGCGGCTTAAAAGACGATGTAGTGACGAGAATTGAGAAGAATATGCTGAGATGGTTTGGGCATGTCGAGAGAATGGATGAAAGGCGACTAACAAAAAGGATTTATATGGCGAATGTCAGTGGAACCGCCGAGAGGGGACGCCCTAGAAAAACTTATACCGACCTTATTGGTGAGGTTCTTCAAAAAGGTCAGGTGCGTAGTACTCGCAACCGGCGTGTATGTATGACAAGATGTATGAATGTGGTCGAAGCGAAAGAAGTATGCAAGAATCGTAGCAAGTGGCGTTCTTTAGTTTCTGCCTACCCCTATGGGAAAAAGGCGTGAGTGTATGTATGTATGTATGTAAATGTAAGTAATTTATTTGATTAAATAAATATACTTGATATTTAATAAATAAATATAATTAGATTTTAAATAAATATATATAAACTAAATAAACTACAACATAAAACAACATTAAAATTTAAAAATATAAAGAATCATAACGAAACCTAAATTAAATCATAACAACCAACTTCTTTACGCTTACGACCACTACGTATGCCACATCCAGTAAGTCGCAATCTTCGCTGCTACTTATAAGTAGGTCATCCGTATTGTCACGGCAAAGAACCAACATTGTTTTCTAGTTACCCACCTTTTAGTTTATAATATTTTGTAGATCATGTTAATTTGAATGTATATTCAGTACGCTCACTATAATTTAATGTTAAAATTTTTGTTTCTCAATAAGTGAATTTTGTAAATTCTTGTGAGAAATAAAGTTCTTAAACCATAAACCATATTTTAAAGTTATTTAGCGCAGGAAAAAATCGACCGATGATTTATATAGTTACGAAAAGCTCATCAGTCGCTTGCCGATTCTAGGATATCACCCAGTAATAAGTTTACTCCACCTGCCTCGCATCTTCTTGTCAGGTGCCTTGATCATGATTACCATGCATAACCGCTACTCAAACCACTTGTGCTCAAAGGCACTACAACTTTATAGCACCACGTGCATACAATAAAATCCTCACCTGCCACGATTAAAATATTATAAAATTAAATACTTAGTTTAAAAAATATATAGTAATTATACGTATATGGCTACAAGATCCAAACAGAAGTACATCTAAAAGTCGTAAAATAACGCAAATACTTCACACACACACATATACATGACACATTCCTTCACACTCACAGGGTGTGTGAGTGTGAAAACACACACCGAACATAATTACCTATATTATTGGATTACCTATTATTAAATGCCTGGCTTTAATTTAAATACCTATTTTTTATTCTTATTTTAATTTTGTTTTACTCTGTGTTTTGTTTACCAATAATAAGAGCAATTAGTATGTACTCACCAAATATAATGAAGAATGTATGCATTAGGGAAGGCATTGTGTCCCGAGATACAGGTTCTACCTAGTTCGGGAGACAGAGCTCAGTGGTATTGTAAAGTATTTGGTTTGCAGTAGTATTTGGTTGTTATTAAACGAATTATTATTATTATTATAAAAAGCTTTAGCTCGAGATTATTGCTGCAAAAATCAGTTTCAAGTTTTAATAGCATCGTTGCGCAATCTAGATTAAGAAGATTTTCAGATAGCAATTTGAGTTTAGTTGGTACTGCGATTTTAAATTACAATTTCGCTGAGCTATTTTAGTGAAAAACGTAATTCCAACGGTATAATCGCTTGTTCATTGCTACGAGTAACGGTTCATAGATTTTATCCTGTTAATGGAATTTCTATTTCACGAATAAAATCTAATTTCAGAGAAGCAAGGACAATAATGGCAGTAAGAATTTTTAGGCTCCTGTTCTATAATTAATTTTGAATATTAGTTAATATGAGGCTTGCTTTTGACAGCTTTGGTAATAATGGAACATAATTCAAAGATATAAATCTAAGCAAACATTACTGCAATTAGTTCTGGAAATTCTGAGGGGCTCGTGGCTACACTACACTGACCAACCGATCTGCAAGGTGCGTTAGCCGCGGTCTGTCTGGTGACCATTTTTAATACATCGAGACCCGTCCGTGCCTCAAAGAGCACGAAGAGACGTCCCGGTTGTCATATGAAGCGAAGCGTTAAGTTGGTAACATAGCCACCGTTGCATCGCGTGTCGTGAGTTCCCACCTGAGTCAAATCTTTGTGTGATCCACAAATATTTGTTTTGAGTTTGGGTGTGGGTACTTTTTTCCTAGTGCGGGAGCAGTCTTTTTTATAAGAGCTGTCTTTCTCTAAGAAAAAAATAGTACACCTTTACTTAACCCTTCGTTGTATACAGGCATGATGCAACGTTATGTTTACTACATTTAAACATTATTTAAATCTGGGTCTCACTAGATACATGTTTGCAGGGGAGTAAATATGCACACAATACGCTGTTGGCACTATGTAAACGCACCGAGTGTTCCAACATCGCGTATCCAATGACAAATATTTAAATCATGCGAAGCATTCCATAGTGCAACCAATGGCAGTTCTCTCGTATTACGTCAGAGGTCGTTTAGTGAAAATCCGAAATAAAAAAAGTAATATAAAAGGCCCGTCTTTTAGATTTTTTTAGATTCTTTCTCGTAATAAAAACATTTATAGATAATTTGGTTCAGAACAGATATAGGTTCCAAGATTATAGGAACCAATCTATCCTTGGTTTTTAGTTGGTCACGGTTTGTGAATGTAAGACGTACGACGGGAAAAACTAACTTCATTAACAAAGCCTGGTGAAATGATCAGGCACTAGTTTCCAATATTTATAACAAAACTATTCTCTACTAAACGTCTGGCAGACGTTTTCTTGCAACCACAGAAATTGATTCTATTGTATATATGTTACGGTAAATCTGATTAATTGAAAATTATTAATATTTTTACAAAATTATTAATAATAACCACATGTTTTGGCAAATGTGAATAAACGATCGAAATTTATTACTTTTAGTTTTTGAATATATAAAAAAAACCTAACAACCTAACCTGGCCTAAGTACGACTTTTAATTTTATTTAGTTTTGACGACCTCTGTGGTCTAGCGGTTCGACTGCTGATCATGGGGTCGTGGGTTCGATTCCCACAGGACACAAATATTTGTGTGGATAAAACATGAGTATTTGTGTTTGTCTGGGTGTTTCTTATGTATTATAAGTATGTATTTACAAAAAAAAAGTATATAAGTATTATATCGATTGTTTAGTACCCATAGTACAAGCTCTGCTTAGTTTGGGACTAGATGGTGTTGTGTAAAATGTCCCAAAATTATTATTATTATATATAGAAAAAGAAGAAGATAATGCAATATTGTTATTATTGAAATAATACTACTCTTTGGATTTTATTGCCTACATTGATACTAATAATCCCGACGTTTCGGACCACTTAAAGCGTCCATGATCATGGGCAGACTGGCTGACATTTACTGGCCACAAATCCAAACTCCGAGCTGCTGCAGAGATTTAATAGAAAATCCCAATAACATTTTGATCTACCTGGGAATTCCAGAATCTCTAGCGTAGCAGTTTCGCCTAGGACCAATAAGCTAATAAGGCAATTAATAGACGCGATAAAATCTGTAGAGTTGGTTTATTTCAATTTCTAATTCACGTTAGTGTTAGAAGTCAATATATTTGTTTTGTTGTTATCCAATTTCATAATATAAATTTAGCACCTTTATAAGCACTTTTACAATTATCACAAGGCCCAGCTCCCGAAACCGTTTGCGTTTGTTTGTTTAAATGTTGTTTGCTTTCGGACTTTTGGGCCAATATTATGTTATTTGGTTTAATAAATTCCACAACTTCAATAATACTAATATGTACATTGGGTGAACCCGCTAGCAAATCTAAATTCTGATATTACAGCTACCACATTTACGTTTTGCTAAGTAAAAATGCTTGTTTTACAACCGTTTGGACCTATGTTAGACACAGGTCTAAAATAGGTCATAAAGATTCTAAAACAAGCAAACAATCACCAGCATTGAACTACAGAGTTCAATTCTGGTCATTAAGAAGTTCTAGGCGAACAGGATTTAATATTCTTACCATCGCCACGAAAAAAAGGTGATTAAGTATGTTATTTATTTATTTAACACACACACATAATCGTCATCTTCATCATCATCAACCCATATACTGTCCCACTGCTGGGCACGGGTCTCCTCTCATATTGAGAGGGATTAGGCTATAATAGTCCACCACGCTGGCCTAGTGCGGGTTGGCAGACTTCACAAACCGTCGAGAAAAATCTCTAAGGTATGCAGGTTTCCTCACGATGTTTTCCTTCACCGTTTAAGCGAGTGATCATTAATTATTAATACACACATCGTCATCTTATTTCACCAAATAAAAAACATGGTACTCTAAAATAAGGAATGAGATTGAAAGTTGACTTTTGTAACGTTTAAATATGGAGGATAGAGTTAAGGAGAATCATCTTGATATGAAAAAGTTTAATGTCCGTCAAAATGCATTAAAGTAGTGCTACTGTAGCCAGACGGTAAATTTTAAAGGAAGAGCTGCGCTGATTTCTTAGAATATATTTATAAAAACAATGTGTTGTATTACGTAAATAATTAAAATTCTGTATAATGCAGTTTGAGTAAGTACTCTAGCCTATCCTCTACGTTTACTAGCGCCATATTATATATTATAATCATTACTATATGACTATAATATATATATAATATGGCGCTAGTGTTGGTAGATGGTATAAAATATTTAATACTAAGGACCCGTCCCCGCTTCGCACGGGTGCAATGTACTAATAACATACATGTATTATACATATAAACCTTCCTCTTGAATCACTCTATCTATTAAAAAAAACCGCATCAAAATCCGTTGCGTAGTTTTAAAAATTTAAGCACACATAGGGATATAGGGACAGAGAAAGCGACTTTATTTTAGACTATGTAGTGAAAGTGATTTTGGTGACTGTGAAAGTGTCCAGATAGAAGCAGTAAATGAGGAAACTTATTCAACTTGTCCTCCATATAAGATAGTCCTCCTTAGCTCTACCCTCCATAGTTAAAAGCACTAAGACAGGATCGGAACTATTTTTTTTAATTATCAGAATGGCCCTCTTATTTCCAACCTATTTTGACACCGAAACATTTACAATAATAGTTATTGCCCTCAAATTGGGTCTTGCACTCGTTATTGGAGTTCCGAAGGCTGCAAGATAAACTGATTTCGAACTTTGTTCTCGGTAAAGTTAGTTTGGTTTCGTTGTCTCTTACATCCGGGATCAAGACATGGGTTGTTGCGGTTTAAGGACTTTATGTAATGCGCGTTGGTATTTATATATTAGAAATAGTCTTAATATTACTATCTCTATAGCCTAGAGATCCTAAGCACGACTATTACGTTAAAGGTACTGTGTGTTGAGGAAATAGTTAATAGTTTTTTTTAATGAAATTCTCAATAGCAACTCGCGAGTTTACATTTCTACCCAGTAAATGGCAATAGGCTATGGCAATAGGCCCTATTTCATGGGCTTAAATATACCGGTGAACTGAGGGTGTATATTGGGAAACCTATACCTAACCCTTAGGAAAATATTCGGAGCCGTTTTTTATATACTACTAAGGTGGCAAACAAGCATACGGCCCACCTAAGTAAGTGGTTACCGTAACCTACGCGCCAGTAACACTCGTGGTAACTCCCGCTTGGTCATCTTACGTTTAGTCAACTTAGCTTACCATCAGGCGTCTCCTACGTTTATTTGTAATCTTTTCATATTAAAAAAAAACGCTAATCGTCTTTATCTTGAGACATCAATAGAGTATAGAGTTTCACAGCAAAGCCGGAATTAGTTCCGCGTCTCTGTTTAAACTACAGAGGTTTTGGCAGTCAATTCCAGGCATAAGGGATTACAAAGAAATACTATCATAGTTCATGGATTAAATAAAGCTATAATAGTAGCAAAGTTTTACTTCGAATTCCATTGCGAGTGCCAGAAGGAATTCCCCTTTTTTAGTTCAGGATTACCTGATAGAAATCGCTATCGTGGATTCAAGATTTATGGAAAGGGCAGAGTAACTGAATCCGGCTTGACCAGAAGAATTGACAGTTTTTTTTTACTTATACTGTATAAAGTGTGTGAATAAGTTTAGAATATACACGTAAATTATTTTCGTGTAACAGCGCTTTTAAAAAAAATTGGCCATTTCCGTGTCGCATACCACACGCATTGCTCCATGACATAAAAAAAAACAAGAGAGTAATATTTACTTTTTTAAGCGCGTTTGCACGAACAGACTGCCCTGTTTCGGGTGTGTTGAATCATGTGTATGAGACAATGTACACCTGTTTGCACATTTTATATTTAACACCACTCTACACGTGCTGAGACGGACGTAAGGCCGGGATTAAACGGTAGCGAACATAATTCCGGCCTAAAAAAATACATACACTCAGATACACATTTATACATATAACTTATATAGGTAAGTACGTATTTTGATATCACACTTATTATACTCATAATAATCTCTTCTTACTAGTGGGCGTTAGTAGCTATGACATAGTTTCCGAAGTAAAGTAGCTATTCATCGTGCACTTTTCATTATTGTAAACTTTTGTTATGGTTCCAATTGATAAATTAATAATAACATTAAAGTTATTAAGCAAAGGAAAAATTCGACCGCGGGCAGGATTCGAACCTGCGTCTTCTGGTTACGTACACCAGACGCTATGACCACTAAGCTACCGCGATACCTACCCGCCATGTCGAATTTTGCCTTCGCTTTCTGAATTTACGTCTTTATGGTGACGTCAGTGAGACCTATTGAAAAGCAAGTGTTTTGCTCCTCAACCGACACGATTTACTTTACAGTTAGTTCAATGTCGAACGATGCCACTTTACCGACAAATTATCTTAGAGAGATAGTTAGTAGATAAGGTGGCATCGTTGGATTTAATAACTTTAAAATCTTAGCATGGAAAATGCCATATTTTTTTGGCATTTTCCATGCTAAGATTTTAAAGTCAAAAAGATAATAGCATTAAATCCAAAATAACCCCTACTAATATAAATACCAAAGTAACTCTGGCTATCTCTTATGCTTTCAAAAGAGATTTTATTACAAGTCTATACATACTATGTGCGAAAAGACTTTTTCCCCTACCTAATTTATTATATTGATTTATAGGTACGTCTAATTAGGTGCCCTCTCTATCATCAACAACTCAAATTACAACTTGGTTTCCTAGATGGCTTCGTATACAAAATTGCTAATAATATTCAAAGGAGTAGGTACAGTCGGCAAAAGAGTTAGGTGTGTACGGACAGCTAACGCCATCTGTGTTTTGACAAATATTTAATGTAGATAAATGGATAGTGGCGGTGGCGGTATATGTAATAATAGTTTCGACTGTCTTTTATCAAATAGTTTACATTATGTAGTATTTATATCTGTCACGCTTCGTGAGGTACGTATGTGCCTCGACTATTCCATACAAATTCGTGCAGGACTAACGCGCCTCTTCGTCATCTTGTTGACGTATATAACCTTCACTTTATGGAGCTTGACATATTGGTCTTTGCAAACATAGTTTCAAGACAAATAGAGTTACTAACTTCTTGAGTATAATCTTTCCTTTTTTATTTATCATCTTCTTAACAGTCTTTTATGTTGCACACTGTATGTCTGTTTTCTTTTTACTTTTTTTTTATGAATTCGTGGACAATGATGTGGGTTACATTTTTTGTAACATAAATATGGAATAGATTATCTATAACTGTATTTCTAAGTATTGTGCTAATTTACGAATCTTTAGTTAAGCTTGGCATGTAACTGTTTTATGTCCCTAACAAATAAAAAAATAATAAAATAAACGCAGAGTGATTTGCAAACTAAATACCCTTTGGTGGATAGTTCCTCAACAATCTATATCAAGACGTATATATGTCGTTCTCTGCCTATATACAATTTTTTTTTGTTGACAGTACCTAAGTATCTGTAATATTCCTTTATAATTAACAAAATTAGTTAACTTGTGCGTACCCTTTATTTTAATTTACTGGGCTGATTACTATCTCCTCTATAATTTTGTGTTATGGCGACAAGTCGACAATTCAGTTCAGGACAGTATATTATTAAAACGGTTGTATTGTTCACAGTCTTATCAGGAAGAGGGTTGACACTGAGTTTTAAAAATTATGACTAACGGAGAAGTTATTCATTTTACTTGAAAGGCTTTAGGTAAATACTACAAACATAATAATCATCATCAACCCATATACTGTCCCACTGGGCACGGGTCTCCTTTCATATTGAGAGGGATTAGGCTATAGTCCACCACGCTGGCCTAGTGCGGCTTCACAAACCGTCGAGAAATATCTCTAAGGTATGTTTAAGCGAGTGATAATTAATTATTAATACGCACATGATGTGAAAATATGTGGAAGCTTGTTATTAGCAATTTTTGTAATATAATTGTTCCTTAACAATAGTTGTTATTAGTCTGTAAGCTTTCCTAAAATAAATAAATAAATGAGTTCTAATAGTCAGAGGTGCGTGCCTTGGATTCGAACTCGAGACCTCCGACTTGGCAGTCCAATGGTCATACCACTAGGCTATCACTGCTTTTTTTACAAACATGGTATGTTCTGCTAAGCGTTACTATCGTCATTTCCATTTTGTCCAATTCTCCGAGCACCAGAGCGTGGCGCTATAATATGTCACACGCAATTTCTGACACAGTATTCCCTTAGGTTACAGATGTTTATATTCTACCGACAGGATTGGTAACTGATATGGGATGATACGTATGTAGGGTATAGAAGTACTACTGTGTAAAATATTAATAATATTAATTCATTAAAGATATCATGAACCTCTAGAGGTTAGATCATCGGAAATCATGAACCTCTAGGTTTAAACTATAGTTTTTCTATCGTGTCTGCTAATTTATCCTTAGAAAAAAGCACTTAGTTTTTCTCGAAATTACAATTTATTAATATATTATTTTATAAAATAGATTTGTGCCCGGTGAAATGGCAATAATATTACCTGGCGGGGAATACAGGCGTGGTATTGGTATGTTTATGTTAATACTTGAAACTGAATAATATTTTTTCCGACATAATCAATTAATTATATTATCTAATATTATAAAATTCTTGCGTCACAGTGTTAGTTCCCATACTACTAAGAAACGGCTTGACAAATTTTTATGAAATATATGTATATTCACTCTCTGAATGGGTCGTAATCTATTTTTCATACCCCTAAGGGATAAAGGGTGGTCCACCCCAAACATTGATATTTTTGGTTAAATAAAACTACTTTTTACGGATTTTATCGCGTATATTGATAATATTAATCCTGACGTTTCGGACCCTTTACATAGGGACCCGCGTAAAAGAACACATCGCCGATGTCAAACACCGCCGTTCCAAGAAGTCAGCAGTTTGTGAACATACTCTTGACAAGGCCCAGCATTATATCAGATTTGATAAACCACAAATACTTGCGAAGGAAAGTCGATACCTACCCAGGATGATTCGTGAGGCTATTGAAATTAAAAAACATCCAAATTTCAATAGAGAAGCTGGCTGGGTCTTACCACCTGCTTGGAATCCTGTTATAGATTCTATTAAAGCAAAATCCAGGCCTACAACTGCAAGACCAAAGGATACTGTGAGCTCGTTCTGCGTGAATCGGATTGCCAATAATTAACAACTAAAACATGATCATTGAATATTTTTACTTTAAAAGAGACCATGATTCTCTGAGTTTGTTTCGGCGTTTCTTCTCAGAGGTCGTCAGCTAGGAAATGCCGGCTCCATCTAGTTTTAATTAATAATTAGTAATAAATGTCATTGATCATGTAACAATAAAAAATGTAGGGTAGCTGTCAGTAATTATATCATCAAGACGCCCACCACCTCAGTCTACCCGTGACCATGGACGCTGTAAAGGGTCCGAACGTCGGGATTAATAATATCAATATACGCGATAAAATCCGTAAAAAGTAGTTTTATTTCAATGTATAATATTCGCGTAAATGTCAGAAATCAATATTTTTGGTTAATTTTATTATTTTTTCATTTAATGCCACATCATAAGTGGCATTAACAATACATACAGACCTTTTTCAACCTTCTATCACCAACCCCCAGTTTTTAATAGTGATATTACATTGCAAAACAACGTTTTCTGGGTCAACTAGTTTTATATTAAAATTTTGAGGTTCTATTAGAAATCTATTAAGATAAGTTCTAGGTACTTTAATTACGTACAAGAAACAATCGAAGTAACATTCCACATCTGAATTTCTTGTGTGTTGCTATCTAGGAAAGCCTATTTAACCCTAATTACCTATCTCCCTAGTCTCAATAGCACTTGTTACCACACCCAACTGGATCCCAATTACTACTTAATTACAAGAAATAAGTACCTCTTCATCCAGGGCTGAGCAATAACCGTTACAACGAAGAACACTCCGCGACTGTCTTTTGAGAAATAATAGGGTTGATAACATTCAGGATGTTACAAGTCGGTTAAGATTTGTGCTGCAGATAAACGTAACGACGATCCGGGAAGGCGCAGATAGCAGCCCTAAGTTTGGGGTGACTAAAATGGAGTATGATGTCTTGTTGAATATAATTTGTGTTGACAGTGAACTGATAACTTGTGTACCTATTATTTAAGACTCAGTGGTGTTTTGTAAAGTTTATCTGCGCAAGCACAGTGAGACAGCAATACATTTTAATATGATGATGAAATTAATATGAATACAGAATATAATATACACCGTGAATTTACATGCCTGACTATACGTATACGGGCCGTGGCCCGCCAGGAAAAACACCCGCCTGGTGGGAGTATCCTTCTTTTGTTTAAAGACACACCTCGTTCCCCGACCCTAACTCGAGCCGGCCAGCGTCGAGCCAGTAGCTTTAAATTCGCCCCTAAATAATTTAAACCATGATCCAGCTGTCCTTAGTTGTCCCCCCAGCAACTCCCTTAGCCGAGGTCCGAGTCCCGTTACGCCCTTAGCTGCTGTTGCTGTTTCGTTTGCTCCTGGCTGGAGGCATAAGGTGCCTCGCCACAAAGTCCGGTTAATTTAATGAAGTTCTCAAACTACATGTGCGTCAAAAACAAAAAAAATACACCTCGTTTTTCACAAGATTACTTTTCTCCAAAGATCACCTTGGAAAAGGATATGGACCATTTTTGTGTCAAAAGGTCCTTTGGAATACGAGTAAAACTGCGGGTAAGCAGCTAGTATACTATAAGTCGTTGCTAGCCAGTAAGGTGCAATAGAAAACGAAGTATCTCTTAATTTTTCTTAATGCTTCGCTTGGAAGACAAGAAGTATGTACTTAAGGGAAATTAAGTGAGGATTATAACTGTATATTGTGCTCACCTTTCTTGAAAACTTTTAAGATTTAGTATCTGACTCCGTGGATACAAGTTTCTAAGAAGTGAAATAAATTTCAAAGAAAATGTGTTACTTTTTTAAATGAAAACATGCAGTGACCAAGCGTTTGTTGTCGTTAAAGTTAATATGAAATATACAGTATCGGCTTTTTAAAAAAATATCGTACCATCGTGACTTCACCTGCCCTATATTCATGGCCATGGGATCCGTGAAATTCACCACGGCCATGACAGGACTAGCTTTTGCTTGCGCTTCCACTCGCGCATCTATAAAGACTTGTTAATACAAAAGGATAAGGACTAATCTATCTCTGTACCAAATTTCATTAAAATCAGTTTGGTGTAGGCGTGAAAGCATAACAGACAGATAGATAGAGTTACATTTGCAATATTAGTAACGACGAAGTCTGTGGTCTGGTGGTTTATGTGTTTGGATGGATGGATTGCTAGATACAATAATTTCACTGGCTACATTGCCCTTCAAACCGGAACAGAATAATGATATTTGGAAATGCGGTGGTACAGAGGCCCGCACATCAAGCTAACCCAATCTGTCAAATTTCTTTGTTAAATTTTGAACTTTAGTACAAAACAATAAGGTTCATATTCAATTGGGGAAATTTGACAGTTTTGAATAGCTTGACCTGCTGGCGTCAGAACATCTTAGATGAATTTGGTAGAGCCTACCACCTTATAAATTTTAATCATAAACACTATTTCGTATTTTTATCTCCACTAAAGATAACATAAACTTCTTCATCGATCAAAAACAAAAGGTTTCTCCCTAAAAATGTATGAAATGCGACCATAAAATCGGAAACGTTATATCACACACGTATAAAAAATACTACTATAATATAAAAGATGGGATCTTTTACGTTGGGGCGAAATTGGCGTGACGATACATATATATGAGAGTTTCAGGAAAAATATCTAGTAAATTATCGCTACATCATAACGTCCTGAAACGTCCAAGGGTCTACTCTTGGGACCTCCTTATCAAAAACTTGTTCCAGAAAGTTTTCCTTTATGTTTTTATCGTAACCCAGTTTTTATTCGTAGTATTTGGTACCATGAAGTATGTTTGCAAGATAGTCTGTATGCCTATAACCGTCATAAAAGTATACAAAACAAACCATCACGCCTGTATAAGGGCTAGACAGAGTTACCCGGTACGTTTAGGTCCCATATTATAGCGGGTGAGCCTATGGCAGGGCATAAAGTCTAGCTCCGAGCTACTAGTAAGAATTTCACAGAAAAGCCCAATAAGACCGCTCGACCTGGGAATCAAATTAGGAACTCTGGTGTGAATTTTCTTGCAATATTTAACAATAAGTTATCATAAAATCGAAATGACAGAAGACACTGTTTACTGAAATAATCCAAAGTTTTAATGAAAATTCGTCTCAGTTTGGGGATAGGTAGAATGCATTGGTGATAAACGAAATGCGTCTAATTCCCATACACTAAGAAAATTGTTATACGCTATAAAATTTAACAAAATAAAAATCGATCAAAAAACTTGGAATCAAACAAAGTCCAAAGAACTGTTGAAAACTTTGAAGAATGCAAAAGAAGTGTCCAACGCCAACTAAAAGTTATACAGCTGAAAAAAATAAAGCTTCTCGTATTTTTACCGCTGCAAAATGAGAATCTTTGGGGAAACAATGCGGTTGGCTCGCGTCTTTCAGACATTCCCCCTTTGAAATTTCCCCTTCAAAGCATGAACTGGAAACCGGGTTTTTTGAAATATTGTTCACAGCTACTAATGAAACATGAATTTTTAACCCACTTCGATGAAAACGGCTTCCTATGACGTCAAAGTATATAACTTTTTTTTGCAAACAAATTTGCTCGTGTTTTGTATTTGATGATGTAAAATTTAATAATAGGTTTATTAAAACTTTGGTTTCAAGTCGATCAAAAAGTTAAGTGGTATACATATTTATGTCTAATTCAACCTTTAGTCGTCGACTTAAGGATGGTTTTTAGTAAATAGGCTTTTTTTATTTTTTTTACAGAGTGAGCAAACGAACATGCTAGTCACCTGATGGTAGGTGACTATCGCTGCCCATGGACATCAGTGTCATCTTAGCTGTCATCAATACGTTACCGGCCTTTCAAATATACATATATGGTCTTTTCTTGAAGGGCCCCGTATCGTACTGTTTTGGGAGTACTATTTCGAGTTAAACCTTTTTTAATACTGTCTTTTAACATACACTTAGGTACACATACATATATTCACAGGATTGCCAAAAAACTACAGACTACCATTTGCTACGATTCATGTATACTTCTTTAAACGACACTTTATGTCTATAAATAAATACTTTTAAGTTGAATTTTCTAGCGTTTTATTAAACTAGACCTCGTTGCCTCTGTAATAAATTAAGATGAAATCTTGGTCTATAAACTAGTTAGAAACAAACTGATTCTTATTATAACAAAAGTAGGACCCACTGTTATGAACAGGTTGCTATTTTATGCAAAGAATGTCTCATATCTGCAATCTTCTTTTTGTTTGTTGGAAAGCACGTAAACAAACAGCATAATACATGTTTTGTCGTGTATAAACAGCGCAGATAACGTTTCCTATTTTACGTATGCAAATCCAACGATACAAATCGACGAGCTGGCTCGTTGTTTTAAGCCAAAAGCGGACTTCTCATATTTGCTTCATTTAACATTATTCTGAAATTGTTCGGAATGTTATCTTTGTAAAGATTCATTGTGTGTATAAATGATAACACTTAGGTGTACTGTTAGACCCTTATAGGGTCCTAGGAGGCTAATCAAAGAAACTCTCGGTTAAAAGGTACTTTAGGACTTTATTCTTCAAAGGTCAAGGGAAATCTCACACAACCATTAATCACTTTTTTTCACTAGACATTTTACATATTTTTTTTATTTCATAAATTAAATTTCAAATGATTACTTCTTCTTAAACCAGCCAGTCATATGCTGACTCCTTGTAGCGACCTCTACAGTACCTAGGTCTCTTCAAGAAACTTTTACAAGTCGATGTTTTTGATATTAAGCACTAGATAATAAATGGCGTTTCATTCTTTGCAGAAATTTGGCAGAGGATTATTAAAGTGCACCTACAGTTAACCGGTTCCGGTATTTCCTAGGTTCGAATTCCGATATCGGGTTTTTCTATGAATTCTCTCAGTAGTAGCTTGGAATTTGGAATTTTGTGTTACATTAATAAGTAGTGATAGCCTAGTGGTATGACCATTGGACTGCCAAGTCGAAGGTCTCGAGTTCGAACCCAAGGCACGCACCTCTGACTTTTCGAATTCATGTGCGTATTAATAATTAATTATCACTCGCTGAAACGGTGAAGGAAAACATCATGAGGAAACCTGCATACCTTAGAGATTTTTCTCGACGGTTTGTGAAGTCTGCCAACCCGCACTAGGCCAGCGTGGTGGACTATAGCCTAATCCCTCTCAATATGAGAGGAGACCCGTGCCCAGCAGTGGGACAGTATATGGGTTGATGATGATGATGAATTACATTAATGGCGCCTCCTATTACATAAGCAAACTGTGCATGTACAGAACAGAACAGGTCAAGCTATCCAAAACTGTCAAATTTTCCCAATTGAATATTAACCTTATACTTTTGTATTCAAGTTGAAAATCCATCAAAGAAATTTTACAGATTGGGGTAGCTTGATGTGCGGGCCTCTGTATATTAGTACACCTGTGCCTAACCCTTACGGGAATACAGACGTTTTGGTAAGTGTAGTTAAAAACAAAAACAAAGTGTATAAGTTCCCTTTCACCCCACACGAGTTTCAAAAGCTAGCAACGGCAAGAGATTACTAGTAAATATCTACTTAAGCAATGGCCTGGCACCCTGCCAATATAAAGTGCAGTTATATCAACTTTCAACTTCACTTTTTATGCCAAATGTGCTTTTAAATAGTGCCTTGGTACTAATAGTTAGTTGCAATTTTACTTATCTTTCTGTTTTATAATGTAAAAGCTTTTGTTTAGTACTCAGTAACACGGAACTGGTTTAGAAGAAGGGATATTAATCTGGCTAACCGTTGAGAGAATATAGGCGTGATAATATGTTTTTATAAGATAAAAGTAGTAGTAGCCTAGCGATATGACCATTCTACTGTCAAGTCAAAGGTCTCGAGTTCGAATCCAAGGCACGCACAATCATACGCAACATACGCAAACATTAATCATTTACTGATCACTCGCTTAAATGGTGAAGGAATAACATAGCTACGAAATCTGCATGCTTTAGAGACTTTCTCGACGGCGTGTGTAGTCTACCAGTGTCAACTCGCATTAGGGTTACGTGGTGGACTATAGCCTAATCCCTCTCTTTCAGAGAGGAGACCCATACCCAGTAGTGGGATAGTATATGGGTTGATGATGAATACGTTTTCATGTTATGATGTTTGATCATTACCTACTGTTTTTTTAGGTAATAGAGCAAACTTTCAAGCTTGTTCTTTACAAGTCTGTTTGATGTCTAACTACTGATAGCTACTTAAGATACATCTCTAAATATATGAAGTCGGTTCACTTTTCCAAATACGACAGACGAAAGTATTTTTTTACTTCATCGTAGTGGAAATGATCAAATCTCCGATTCCCTTTCCACAGAAACAATACCACAAACCACAGACTCCTATAAAACAAAGTGAGCTTTGACATTTTAAAATTCAACGACTATGAATTCCAATTCTTGCGGAATTAGTTCGCGAGCAACTAGGCAATATGTATGCAAACAATTCCAAAACGCACACGAAGCTATGAATGGAACTAAATATTTTAACATATTATAGTACTTATGAAGTTTCACGAGCGGACTCTAAAGGTTTCTGTCAAGTTCATTGTATCAATCTCTGTCTTCATCAACATCAACCTATATACTATCCCACAGCTGGGCACTGGTGTCCTCTCAGAATGAGAGGGTATAGTCCACCACGCTGGCCTAATGCGAGTTGGTAGACTTCTAACGCCGTCGAGAAAATCTCTCAGACATGTAGGTTTCCTCAACGATGTTTACCTTTCACCGTTTAAGCGAGTTTATTATGCACATATTAAGTTCATGGTTCAATGATCAAAAAGTCAGAAGTACGTACGTGCCTAAGATTTGAACTCGAGACCTTTAACTAGGCAATCCAATGCTTATATCACTAGGCTACCATAGCTATCTTTATCTTAATAGACACGAAATATCTAATCACATCACCAAAGTTGTTAGATTAAATACTGTTTAAAATTAATGGCAATTATCACCAAGATTCGTCCGAGAGGTGGAAGCCTGGTGTTGTGTAATGCAGGTATTCTTTCTTCAGAAATCAACCTCTTACAAAGGAATGAGAGTTGCCTTATCTGTGTGACATTATCTTATTGTACTTACCTTTGTGAAAAAGAGAAATAAGTACAGAAGCCAGCACATCAAGTTACCCCAATCTGTCAAATTTCTTTGATAGATTTTCAACTTGAACACAAAGCAATAAGGTTCATGTTCAATCGGGAAAATTTGTCAGTTTTGGATAGGTTGACCTGCTGGCGTCTGTACTGTTATTATTATTAATACTTTGATTTGTGATGGAATACCTTTTCATCAACAAGGGAAGCAACAAAGAAGTATTGAAATAAAACTACTTTACGGACCCTTTACAGCGTCCATGGTCACGGGTAGACTCCCCGTGACAAGTGATCCGTTCAGTCTACCCGTGACCTGGACGCTGTAAAGGGTCCGAAACGTCGGGATTAATTATATTATTAAAACGCGATAAATTTCGTAAAAATTAGTTTTATTTCAATGTATAATATTCGCGTAAATGTCAGAAATCAATAACAAAGAAGGAATTACAAGTACGAGGGCATTTTAAGAATTTATTTCAGTCAATAACTGTTTCGATGTTTGTGAGCGTAAGGTTTGGGTTCGATTCCCAAGTCGAGCAGTGTTATTGGGCTTACCTTTGAAAGTTTCAGTAAATATGAAGAAGTTTCCAATTCGGTGTTTGGATTTCAGACCACTTATTGGCAACAAGCTCGTCCCCTATTACGTGGGTCAAAGGTTACGATGATACGGTTTGGTGGGCAGATTCCATAAGCCCTAACTTTGCCTAGCTTGGCGGTTAACTCCGCGCGGAAGCATAGAGGCCTATTTTATGAACTTTGTCACCTAATACTATCAATGTTAATTTCAAACGTTACAGGCTTTATATTAGAGTCTATTAAAGCTTGCGTGTTTTGTATCAATAATAAATAAATTAATATTTAGGACATATTTAAGGTGTAATTTTTTTCTTAACCCTTTGACCGCCACGGACGTCTATAGATGTCAAATTAAAACTTGCTCACGACGCCAACGACGGCATGGCACGACAAAAATACTACTTTTTTATAGTTCAAAATAAATATACAAAAATATGTTTATAGTGTTTTTTTACCTATTATTTAGATATGAGAATTTGGAGCTTGGCGTAGAGAACACAGATTTTCAGTATTGACGTGGCGGTCAAAAAGTTAAATAGATAAATAAAAAAAAATAAAGATCGGATGAAAATTTTGGATGGCGGAGAAATTGATACTATCCTACAATACTATGAAGAAGAGCTGTATAATGCTACAGCTGGATATAGAAAAACTGTTTTTTTAAATTCCATTCATAATTAAAATAAAGAGTATGACATCGAGATTTTCCGAGGGGCTCGTGGCTAAGGAATAACTACTCTGATCAACCAATCTGCAAGATTAAGCTGCCCTAGCCGCGGTCAGTCTGTGGATGGGTGACTATTCTTAACACGTCAAGACCCCTCCGTGCATCGGAGAGCACGTAAACCCGTCGATCCCGGTTGTCGTACGAACAGCTTTGATAGTAGTTAGTGGTAATTAGAAGTCTAAAAACCCTATCCTCACGACGGTATAACCCAGGATGACAGACAATGGCAGATGATTCGTGTAAAATACTGATATTCAGCCGCATCTGGTTAGACTGGAAGACGACCCCAACATAGTTGGAACATTCTCGGAGGATGATGACTTCGAGGTCTTCCAAAATACAAACAAAATCCTTTAAAAATTTACATCGAAAGACTTTTCAGCGCTTATATAAAAATATTTACTCAGTAAATCCACTTTTTAAAGTTTGTTTAAAGTAAACAAAATTTTTTAAATAAATCGGTCGTATATTTCTTTAAATTTATTCCAGTTTTAGTCCAGTTTCCACACCCAATAGCCGACTATTCGCGCAGCAAAATTCAAAAATTCAAATTTGGAACACCGAAGTAAATCCTTACTTGGACCGTCCATTACGTATTCGGTGGGCATGACTTATTCATAGTTTATGTGCCTCGGGGTGCGTAGCGAGCAATGGTCAGCATTCAGGTGTTATGAAGGCGTTATACTGAAAGATCGGCGAATATTTATCGGAATTTTATTTCGATCGGTTTTAAATTTAGAGTTTTAGAGGTGAGAACTGTGATGGTATGTGTTTTTTTAAAAGTTTTATTTGTGCAAACGAATTCATTGAATGGAGCTATTTTCATTGGGGATGTTTAACCAACTTTGTGAGTAGTAGACTTTTCTTCGTGAGTGTTACCTGTAATAATCGCAATTCTGTAATAATCGAAGATTGTGTAAGGAACACGCGTGCCGCCTACTGGGGTCTCACGTTATACTTAACTAGATCGATGATCTGGGATGTCCTTTTAGATTCAAATTAAAAAGCTTTAAAAATCGCTTATCTCTCGCTTAGCTTCCAGTACGAAAAATTCTCGATCACGCACCCGCGTATGATTTAGTCACAGCAAAGTATCTTACCGGGTGAAATGTTACCCAAGTTGACGACACACCGAGAATACTAAAGAGTCATGTAAATGTTGTTCTTGATATTTATATCGGTAAGTTTGCGAGTCGGGTTCGGCAGTTCTCGGGTCGTGTCGGGAATTAGGCCCGTAAATCATGTCTGGAGTTTTTTGTTCTGATAAATTACTGGGGTGTGAAGTGCGTGTGGATTAGATGTTTATGAGTGTGTGAATTTATTTGTGTGCGAAGTGATAAGAGTTAGTGTTTAGTTTGTTTCGCTGTTCTTCTTTTCCTTTAGCTTATTTACAAATTATTAATTGTTCTGAATAGTTTATGAGAACAATGCAGTTTGATGTGTACCATAATAATTAATCCTGTTTAATAATTAACCAGAAAAAGATTGCCATTGACATTGACAGACGGAAAAGAAAAGAAGTATACCAAAAATACTGGCTACATTGCCACGTTAAATATAGATGATATATTGCACTCTAACACTGGACATCCGCGGTGGGATCGCGGATCATGCGGGACGGATTCCCGTGACCACTATGCGGAAGGAGAAAGTGGTCATGGGGCGCATTAACCCGTCCAAAAAAAAAAGTATATTTCAATAAGTTTGCTTTTGATTTCACGTCCCTACCCGACCCCAATAAACATAGGTACCTCGGATAAAGTTCCGAAACAAGGTGACTTAAGAGGTCATCCGTTTATTAAACCTAACAGACTCCAGGTCTTGTTCCTAGAAAACGCAAAAGTTTTATTAAAACTCACCTATCTTAGTTTGCACAAATTGTTAGAATACTTTCGTCGTACATTTCAACTTGTAGGAAGACCTTTCGTGACGTCATAAATTCATGTTCATACAATTATGAGTTTTATAGGGATAAAGTAATGATTTCTGTTCTAAGCTCAGCATTGTAAGCACAACTGCTACGCTGATATTCTGAGGTCGAGCAAGGGTAAGGTTAAGGTTAAGGTTTTATTGGATTTTTCTATGAAATTCTTTTAATAACATACCGGCGAACATAGGCGTGATGGTGATGATGACAATTAAATTAAATAACCTTCTTATTATAGAGTGATCAGTTCCTACAGGCTATATAGATCCGCTTTATTTATTTTTCATTTTCTTTCATAGTCCAGTCTTTTTCAAAGTATAGGTCGCAATCTACGAGTGTGTAGGGAGCGAATAATGAGTGGGCCAAAATAGTGACCATATGTATTAATAAAAAATACTGCAGTAATGTTACGTTAAATATAACGTATTACGTTGTCTCCATATTAGGCACTGGGTGTGTTCCGAACTTTGAAATATTTTTTTATGGATCACTTGTCCCTAAAACTTGGGTAACCACTGTCCTAGTCTTTGAATTTTATCATACACTTTGGAAATCATATACTCATATTAGAACATAATTCATCATCATCAACCCATATACAATTCCACTGCTGGGCATGGGTATCCTCTTAGAAGGAGAGGAATTAAGCTATAGTCTACCACGCTGGCCTGGTATGGGTTGGCAGACTTCACACACTGTCAAGAAATTCTCTAAGGCATGCAGGTTTCTTCACGATTTTTTTCTTCACCGTTTAAGCAAGTGATGTTTTTTTTAATACACATGATTTTGAAATGTCAGAGGTGCGTGCCTAGGATTCGAACTCGAGACCTTGGACTTGGCAGTCCAATGACCATATCACTAGGCTAGCACTGCTCACTAACATAATTGTAAA
The DNA here is from genome assembly GCA_964056405.1 of Acronicta alni. Classification (NCBI taxonomy): domain Eukaryota; kingdom Metazoa; phylum Arthropoda; class Insecta; order Lepidoptera; family Noctuidae; genus Acronicta; species Acronicta alni. Next base: position 4,767,895 of record OZ043919.1, on the reverse strand, counting down.
CTGAAGTTTTTTTAATATTCAAATCAGTTCCTATTGGAATTAATTATATTCCAATGATTTTATAACACCATATCTAACTCAAATTCTGGCTTAAAATCGTCAATAAAGCAAGGTTTCTCAAAAAATGCCTGCTTTATAATAAATGGCACCACTCACAACCAGTGTCTAAAAACAAGAAAACATCGTAAATTTTCAGAATATACTTAAATTCTCCCACAACAAATTTTACCATGTTCAGTAAATCGTACAGAAATTCACAATTACCTAATGTATTGTAAAGCCTGACTTTGGTATCGTAAATTTTCTATAGGATATACGTGCTTTGTGTAGGGTAAGAGGCACATAAAATATTGTTAAAGATTTTCTGATTTCGAGAAGCAGATCCTAAATTATCCATGTAACTGGCGGTAGCATCTGGGAAAATGCATAGTAGGATTTCCCGAACGAACAATATCTGGTGGGCAAGCTATAATGGATTGCAATTGCGCTGTTCTATTTCTAATGTCTTCGATTTAGACAATAGAAGCAATAGTGATGTTCCATATAAGAATAATTGGAATAAATTATTCTGGTTGCCCATTATAAATACCAATATAAAGGAATGCTAACTGCCGCAATAGCCTCGAGGTCGAAAAGGCGACTGTACGCTTCCTAGATTCAATTCCCAGTCCGAGCGAGTGTGATTGGGTTGATTTCTATTAAATTCTCAGTACCAGCTCGGAGTTTGGAGGCTCACCCCCTATTACATGGGACCTAAACATACTTGCTGGAACTGTGGATGAACATTGGTACACCTTTGCCTAACCCTTCGAGGAATATAGTTACATAATAGTAAATTTTGTTATTATTAAAACATAAAATAACACATTACGCCTTTTTTGAATTTTAGTTATCTCTATATACAAGACTGGTAAGATAAAACCCCGGTAATTTTTATTAAAAAATAATAAATATTTAGCAAAAATTATAAATCATGATCACATTTCGTTAACTGGTTAATGGAGCGTAGTGTTTCAAATGATTAACACCGTGTGAATTATTCGAGTGGCAATTCATTTTGTTTAATTAAAATTTAAGTCAAGCGAGTTTTCCACTAGGTTTTATTCGATTTTTGATAAATATTGAGTGCTTGTAGTCTATTTGCGAGGTAATCGGCCGTGATTTTCTCAGAAACATTTATTTGCTTAAATTCGATTTCAATGGATTTGTTCTTGTAAATGAACCTTTTTTATGTCGATCGAAAAATATTTATGCTATTACAAAGTATATAATCTTATAAATATATTATGCAAAATACTTTTAAAGTTCTGTTAAACACAAACGAATAATCAAGCATTTGGTTAGAGCGAGGCGAACAAACATAAAATGTTATTCCATTAAATTTCTTTACATTCCATTACAATTGCTTTCACGACTTTATACCAATAATTGCTATAGCAAATATCTTGAATATGGTTTGTGCAACTGGATATTAAATAATTAAAATTGCGCGTTTTCATGAATAAAATAATTACATTATGCAACTTCGAATAATTCGTATATAATGATTAGTCAATTCGAACAGAATGACATCCCTAGCCTGTTAATAGTGTGGTCAATAGTATTGGTCGTGTCCGAATCGGCTTTAGGTGCTATTAGTGCCGCATTGTGTAGATGTAACAATGCAGCGGTGTAGTATACTGTAACCGAGGGTATTGTAAAACTTTCATTAAAATGTAGGATAGGTTTTTTATAAATGTCACAATTTTTTTACCAAAAAAAATGAGATTTAAAATCTCAAACTCTTTGGAATAGTTTCCCCGTAGAACTTTACAGCAAACCTTCGTGGGTCTGTCATCATGTAGCATTACTATAATGCAGTAATTTAAATTAATTAGAGCATTATAAACTTTTTAATTTCGTATAAATTATATACCTAGGTGACAATTAATGTAGTGTAATGCTTGTAGCCACATCCTGTATCTTAACTTACACTATGCCCCATTTTTATAGTACGGAATATCCTCATGGATCCTCCGCCACCCGGGGAGGTGGCAGGGTATGTCAGACTCGTACTGACTAAAAACCGCTCTTGCCTTCACCCGACCATGGCCATGGATGGATCAGCGAAATTCGCCACGACCATGACAGGCTGTAGTTCAGCTGTCGCTGGAACCCATCAATAGAGAATAGAATAGAATATTCTGTATTGTACACCATAAACAAATGCCAAGTACATTTTTATAAATGATAGAATGGTACAATGGGCGGTCTTATCGCTAAAAGCAGACAACCTTTGGATGGATTTAAGAGAAACGGAGAGGCGACAATCAGATAGTCTGGTGTACATAAAAAAATAATAGATACAATAGACGCTGAATGTAATAATATACACTACTATTAATACTGTACAGATGAAATACATACTTAAACATATATAGATATATTTTAAATAAATATATACATATAATATACGTATTATAAATATAGTATTTCAATATGATGAAGTAATGCTGTATATTATCAGATTAATTCCAACGTTATAGCGAGGCCTTTCCTCGCATAGCAATTGATACTATGCCCCTGCGGCTTAGCGCTGGACTGGAGATGGTTTACGTATGTACTTTTTGGCAGTATCCATTAAAATAAATGTAGTCATTATGTCAGACTTTTTTCACATTAGATCTCAGGAGGTATAAATACCTCTAAAGGGAACAGCCGCTAGGCAGTAACAGTTGCATGACGAATTTGTTTATTTATTTATTCATATTTATAGATATAACAGGTAAACCCAAAGCGTCTATAAATTAGTTAGTCTATAAAGTAGTAGACGACCTCTGTGGTATAGCGGTTCGAGTACCGGACTGCTGATCATGAGGTCGTGGGTTCGATTCCCACAGGACGCAAATATTTGTGTTGATAAAACATGAGTATTTGTGTTTGTCTGGGTGTTTCTTATGTATTATAAGTATGTATTTACAAAAAAAAAAGTATATAAGTATTATATCCATTGTCTAGTACCCATAGTACAAGCTCTGCTTAGTTTGGGACTAGATGGTGTTGTGTAAAATATCCCAAAAATATTATATTTTTTAAATATTAGTTACATGAAATACATACCTTATATAACACTTACTACTAAGTTACAATTTTCAATACATAATACAGGTTTTGATTATGGAATGCTATTAGGACGAGCATGAATGAAAGGATTGGTAGGAATGACATGGAAATTTCATTCTCACTTGATTGCACAGTCACATGTCTCTGAGACTTCAGTTTTTAAGTAATAGAGCAGCCAGTAATTTCACTGGCTGCATTGCTCTTCAAACTGAAACTTTTGGGGTCGGCTGCCTGTCTAACCATATGCTGGCTGGCTGCATATCAGTATTTTACACGAAGTGACTATCATTACATATATCGTTATGGATATTCGCATTACAAACTTCCAACTTCAAACTGGAACACAGTAATGTTATCACATTACTGCTTAAAGGCATATTTGGCAATGCGTGGTCTAAGGAAAGTGATTTTAACCATTTAAAAAGTCAATTAAGAACCTAGTATGTAAATAGCGCTATAACATTTTTTACCTCAATTCAAACACTTTTCTTTCCAACTGTACCTTCCATTGTTTATGTAGAATCAAAGAATTGCGTGCAAAAGTTTCGCTACTTTTTAGTAGGTATTTTTCGAGTCGAGCGAGAGAGAGACTAGAGCATAAGGGGACTAACCGCTTCGTCTGAGCGTCGTAAACACCTTAAATGACTACGTACTTATTTTAAGTTAACACAAGCGTGTCAAAGAAAAGTTTACCCAATGAAAACCACATGATAATTATATCGAAGACGCAAGCGTATCATAGACACATTTCAGCGGAGCACTCGTTACAAAGTGTCATCTCCTTCCTCCTATGTTAACATACACCAGTATTTATGTGCGGTAATTAAGAAACTTGGAGAACATATACTGCGGAAGTTTCGAGAAAATTTGCTAAGTGAAAACATATAGTGTATGGTAAGCGGGTAATGTTTCTGCCTTTAAGTAGGTTTTACGGGTTTGTGGGGAGACGTCCGACTTCTTTTGTAGGCGAAACTACTCTGTATTGTAGTGTGGAAAGATAGAGAAAGAAATAGGTACACGGGAAAAAATGGTTGAATCCTTCTCATCTAAAAGAAAAAGATCATAATCAATACTTTATTCATTTCAGGTTTCTCAGTAGGTATAAGGAATGTTATTAAGGAGTTCAGTCATTTTATTATTTATATGTTTTAATATTTTTACATTACAACAGAAAAATAATCCATCAACAATGAATTATATCTCTATTTGCACTGAAAATCGAAATAGCATATCGAAAATAATAATCTGTAAAAAAAAACTGTATTTTCTTGAAGAAAAACCAAAAGTGTCAAAATTTCCCAATTGAATATGGACATTATCGTTTTGTATTAAAGTTTAAATCAATCGCAGAAATTTGACAGACTGATTGTGGTATTTTTATATGTGCTGGCGTCTGTATATAACAATTAGAATAAACATAAATGATTCTAGGTATTAGAAAACCAATAACAGATCTTCACAGATAATTGTGCGAATTTCTATTATTGTGTTTTTGCAAATAAGTAGTTCATGCATTAATTGCAATTAATATTTCTTCCACTACTGCACAAACAAACATACTTAAGTTGATTTTTTATTACATAAACATTTTCTATCATTATTTGATCATTTCGTGTAGTTAGTGTTTGTTGTAAAACAAAAGAGCATAACAAAAATTTAAAACCTCCACCTAACTCTCATGTTTTTATAATCGAGCAAATCATGAAATTATATTGAGGGTGTCACAAAAAAAACAACTGAAAAACAGGGTTTACGACATGCCTGGGATGTAGGTATGTCATTTTGTATGCATGAACGTAAAATATGTTAAACAAAACAAAGGTCGACGTGTAAGGAAATCCAAGCACTCACTACACCCACGCGGCATTTCAAAATTAGAATGGGACCGTTATGTAATAGTGTGTGTTTAAAAACAGATCTCTGATTAAGGTCAATCTGTTTGAGAATCTATAATATTATATCCATTGTCTAGTATCCATAGTACAAGCTCTGCTTAGTTTGGGACTAGATGGTGCTGTGTAAAAATGTCCCAAAAATATTTATTTATAAATATATTTAAATATTGGTAAAGATTTTTAATTGGCACAGGACTATTTGTATTTTTTTTTAAATACTTTTATTATTTGTCTGTGAATCTTCCTTGCAATAAATAAATAAACCATCTCACACAGTTTGTAACGCGATCAGCACACGTGTCGACCTTTTTACGGCAGTAATTGAGTTACTTTGAACTCTAAAGTACCATTAAAATGTTTTAAAATTCCTTTTTAAAGTGAGGTCAGGTTTTAATGGGTTTAAAGTAGGTTCTCGTTGTGTACGCTATATGTATGTTGTACAATTCTTTGAAAGGTACAAGAGACCAATAATGTACTAATTTTTCATTTGTAAGTTAGAATTAATTCTATATTCATTGAATGAGATCATAGTCCATATTAAAAAGGTTTTCCGGGAAAAGGGCCCTTATTGAAAATCCTAATGTGAAGCTTAACATAATAATTACATCTATAGTCTTGATAGAACGATAATTTTATATAGAACTAGCTTTTTCCTACGCTTTCACTAGAATCTCATAAGACTTTTAAGACTCAATGTCCTTCTCCAAGGTCTAATCTATCTCTGTACCAAATTTCATCAAAATCGGAATAGCGGTTTAAGCCTGAAAGCCTAACACAGACAGAGTTACTTTCGTATTTATATTATAAAAATAAGAAAATAAAGCCAGTCCTTTTCGCTCTGACAATCTTAATTAACATCATAACTAGGTAATACATATTATAAAGTGAGTGTGCATATTGTTAGTTTGTGAGTGGAGAAAAAAAAACAACCAACCCAACGATTTGCTCAACCTGGGAACCGAACCCACGGCCTCAGCAGCTGTCGCGACCACGACCACAAGACGAGGCAGATTCCAAGACAATATACAATAAATATATATATAATAATAATTTAATTAAACATACACGAAGCAAGTACGTGCTTCCGAGAAATTTAGATTTGAAATTATTTATTCATTTTTGAACGTTATCACGACACTTATGACTGTCAAATAAATTATTACGGTCGGAGCAATATCTTCATTGGGAGTAACAGATGAGAAACGGGACCCAGATATTAAAACATGAAGAGGAAGATAATGTCTAAGTGGATTTAGGGCTACAAAAAGCTCTTTTTTGTCTATGCATATTGTCTACTGATTTTTTATTATCTAGGTACTGTAGAGATCGCTACAAGGAGTCGGCATTGTCAGGACCTTATCCACAGATTTTTTTATTTGGTACTGTAGAAATCACTACAAGGAGTCGGCATTGTCAGGACCTTATCCACTGATTTTTTTATTTGGTACTGTAGAAATCACTACAAGGAGTCGGCATTGTCAGGACCTTATCCACTGATTTTTTTATTTGGTACTGTAGAAATCACTACAAGGAGTCGGCATTGTCAGGACCTTATCCACTGATTTTTTTATTTGGTACTGTAGAAATCACTACAAGGAGTCGGCATTGTCAGGACCTTATCCACTGATTTTTTTATTTGGTACTGTAGAAATCGCTACAAGGAGTCGGCATTGTCAGGACCTTATCCACTGATTTTTTTATTTGGTACTGTAGAAATCGCTACAAGGAGTCGGCATTGTCAGGACCTTATCCACTGATTTTTTTATTTGGTACTGTAGAAATCGCTACAAGGAGTCGGCATTGTCAGGACCTTATCCACAGATTTTTTTATTTGGTACTGTAGAAATCGCTACAAGGAGTCGGCATTGTCAGGACCTTATCCACTGATTTTTTTATTTGGTACTGTAGAAATCACTACAAGGAATCGGACCTTTCACATGACTGAGTAGAATGTCTTGTGAAAAACTGAGTATTGATATTGTCAAAATTCCCTTGACTGTTGAACAATATAGTTATTTTAAAATAGTTTACACCGAGAGTTTACTTTCCCACCACTATATAAATTTAAATGCTTTTTGTTTGATAAATGCAGTCATAAGATTATGCTGCCTCCTTGTAGCGATCTCGATATCAAATCCAAGAAAGTAGAATTTAAAGAAAATTGTAGATTTTCCTAACTAAAAAAAATCTTTAACTACCTACTTAGAAAGGTAGGTATGGTAAAACTCTAGTCTGCTTAAGCTCGAAGGTAGATAAACCTCGAATAATGTTCTTTTTTGTTTACTTTATGGGTAGCATAGGGGTTACCAATAGTAAACATAAAATGAATCATGTTCCAGCACCGAATAAAAAAAATCATATTCGGAATGGACGTCAAGCTATGAATTGCTTGTATTTTTTAGTGTAAATTTTTCATATTTTTTATTTGTTACTGGAATTGTTATGATATTTTCCGATTAAAATAAATAAATAAAACATTAACCACATTTCCGTGAAAAACCAATTAATTTTAGTCTCGTCATATATTTTGTTTGTAATATTTAAGCGTCTTTTTTGTAATATCTTCTCTTCTCTGGTCTTTTTTTTTAATTTGGATTGTTACGAACACATGTAGATAGATAAAGTGTTGTATAGATACATTAGGCGTCGAGAAATTTCACTAGCTCCTCGAACACTGGTTTAGTGTGTAGATTATGGCCACCCACCTAAGCTGCAGAACATATTTTGATAAAATTTGGAAATATATTGCATCCTGAAGAAGGACATCATCATTATCAGCCTATCCACTGCTAGTCGTAGGCCTCTTCTAATGTGCGTCATTTCACCCTGTAATCCGCTTTTCACATCGAAGCTTCTGCCAGCACCCTTCCGCAAATCATACTCCATCTTCTCTCCTACACTTATTTTGCAGAGAAACAAAAAATAGTGTAACATAAATAATTAATTGTCGGGAGTAAGCGGCGGTTAACAGCTAGTTTTTTTATATAAATTTTAGCGAAATATAAATTCGATGTCTGGCAGGATTGAACCTGCATCCCTCCGGTTAAATGCGTCAGACGATTTAGACAACTAAGAAAGAAAGAAACATTTTATTGCCATAAAAACAGCGACTAGTACCAAATACAAAGAGGAAAAAAAATATCAAAATACATGAAGGTACTGTACATCGCCGTTGTTCATCGCAATAAGGTCCCCAGTCAGTCAGTCACTTAGCTACTGAAACTAATTATTTCATTTTTTCTGTAACGTATACCCGTGCCAGCAGTGGGATAGTATATGAGTTGATGAAGATGATGTTTTCAAAATAGGTTTTTATTTAACGAGTAAGAGAAAATATCTACTCTCCTCAAGCTAAATACTGCGATTTGCAAAGTTTTGAAACCTGTTTTCTTTTCTTTGTTTTTTTTTGTTTGTAGAACGTTAACGCTATTGTTCAAAATTTTCTTTGAATCTTAGGAGTGTTTCGGATTGGCACTATATGTAAAATAATCTTTTAAATATATATTTTTTTAAGTGTTTATTAATGTTTGTAAAAAGGGCGGTCTGAAAATCAGTGTTGACAGTGAGCTGCTGTGTGGCACATTATCAACATTTGCTGAGATCGTTTCTTTTGTCACACTCATCATACCACTAACTGGTAAATTAATAGGTATAATATATACAAAATTGTAATATATTTACTCTGTGTTATATTTTTTTGTGGCAATATTCTATTTAATATTCTGTGACGCATTTTCATAAACTGATATCCTCAGCAATAGATAATGTAAGCCGAATTTATGTGAACCAGAAGTCTTTGACACTGATACCATCACGGTTGCGTCCGCGGCGGGGTGTAGGTATAATTAATGGGGGCAGCTTCGAGTTAATGTCTCTCCTCTAATGCCTGCCGCTTGATGTATCCGTGTGGTTGGTAATGTATGCTCTATGTACGACGCATTTACATTAACTGTCCATGCTTAGATTACTATAGTAAAGATTGCCTGGAAGAATTTAAAAATACTGACATTCCCATCACTATATATTTATGAAGTGTCATTAGATATTAGAAAGACTATAAATAAATATGAAACTGACGTCACCATAAAGACGTAAATTCCATATGTGAAGGAAAAATTCGACATGACGGGTAGATATCGCGGTGGCTTAGTGGTCATAGCGTCTGGTGTACCTAACCAGAAGACGCAGGTTCGAATCCTGCCCGCGGTCGTATTTTTCCTTTTCTAAATAACTTTAAAATCTTAGCATGGAAAATGCCAAAAATATACAAAAAGATAGTTAGAAGGTAAGGTGGCATCGTTCGGCATTGAACTAACTGTAAAGTAAGTTGTGTCGGTTGAAAAGCAAAAACTTGCATTTCAATAGGTTTTACTGACGTCACCATAAAGACGTAAATTCAATATGTGAAGGAAAAATCCGACATGACGGGTAGGTATCGCGGTGGCTTAGTGGTCATAGCGTCTGGTGTACCTAACCAGAAGACGCAGGTTCGAATCCTGCCCGCGGTCGTATTTTTCCTTTTCTAAATAACTTTAAAATCTTAGCATGGAAAATGCCAAAAATATACAAAAAGATAAATATGAAACGCTAAAAAGTACCAGACATGCAAGTGTACTTTGTGCATTAAGCCATAGAGCAGCTACGTTTGAAAAGAGTGCAGTTTGTATGGGCCCTAGAATATATAATATTCTACCCAAGAATTTGACGACATCTGTGGTCTAGTGGTTCGAGTGACGGACTGCTGATCGTGGTCGTAGGTTCGATTCTCACAGGACACAAATATTTGTGTGGTTAAAACATAAGTATTTGTGTTTGTCTGGGTGTTTCTTATGTATTATAAGTATGTATTTACCAAAAAAAAAGTATATAAGTATTATATCCATTGTCTAGTACCCATAGTACAAACTTTGTTTGGGACTAGATGGTGCTGTGTAACATTGCCCAATTTTTGTAAAAGAAGCAGAGACTTTATTTCATTTAAAAATTTCTTGATTAATAAAGCTTATTACTCAATTAAAGATTACTTAAATGATAAATGTTAATAATGATAAAGAGCTGTTTTAATAAAATTATATGATAATCAATAAATTTTATAATAATAATTTATTTATTTATATACGCTTTATTGCACACCAGAACACAATTACAAAAACAAAAAGGCACATAAAGAGTAGGTACAATGGGCGGTCTTATCGCACAAGGCGATCTCTTCCAGACAACCTTTGGATGGACTGAAGGAAAGGAAACACATGGGGTAGTTAATTATGTTATGGGTATTCTAATATTTTGTAATAGATAATGCTTATTGACTGCCTCATTAGTCTAGTGGTCCTAAGCGCGACTGCTACCCTAGAGGTCCTGGGTTCGATCCCCAGGTCGAGCAAAGTGTTATTGGGTTTTTCTATGAAATTCTCACTAGCAGCTCGGAGTCTGGATTAATTATGCCCGGTTAATGGCAATAGGCTCGCCCCCTATTACATGGGACCTAAACATAACGGCGAAATGTGGGTGTACATTAGTACACCTCTGCCTAACCCTTCGGGGAATACAGGCGTGATGGTATGTATATAATTATGTAATGTAATATTAATTCTATCATAACTACATATTTGCACACCTGTTAAGGTAGGATATGATAAAAAGAACTTTTGTTTAATTATGTATCATCTAATGTATACCCATATTCAGGCAAATAAATAATTTGAATTTGATGAAATCGTTGATCGCGATGAGGCAGCCAGACAGTATGTTTACGTTGATAATTATTTTATTATTATAAAGCTTCAAAGTAGGTAAATCAAGGAAATTACATACACCTGTATTCCCCGAAAGGTTAAGTGAAGAAGAGCCTGACTGTCACGGAAAGTATTGTCACACTAATACATGGAGCAATCGTTATCACAAATACCTCCTAAAATTATAAATGCGAAAATAACTCTGTCTGTCTGTTTGTTACGCTTCCACGCCTAAACTGCTGATCCGATTTTGGTGAAATTTGGTACAGAGATAGATTAGACCTTGGAGAAACACATGGGCCACTGTCTTAAAAAATCCTGCTATTAATAGCTAGTGGTCTAATATTTACTACTTACAGTATGTACCTAAGTAAAATCTTTTAGACATAGCCTGGATGGCTATTCAACCTATTAAGCCATCCAAAAAACTTTTTAATGAGCAATTAGTGTTTAATGATTTCGTCTGAGGTTGGGTTGAGTACTTCGTGTCAGACTAAATTTAAATAAATATATTATAGCAAAGGTAAGGTGACAAGGAAACGTTGCGGCTTAAAAGACGATGTAGTGACGAGAATTGAGAAGAATATGCTGAGATGGTTTGGGCATTTCGAGAGAATGGATGAAAGGCGACTAACAAAAGGGATTTACATGGCGAATGTCAGTGGAACCGCCGAGAGGGGACGCAGTAGAAAAACTTACGCCGCTTCATTGGTGTGGTTCATCAAAAAAGTCAGGTGCGTAGTACTCGCAACCCGCGTGTGTGTATGACAAGATGTATGAATGTGGTCGAAGCAAAAGAAGTATGCAAGAATCGTAGTAAGTGACATTCTTTAGTTTCTGCCTACCCCCATGGGAAAGAGGCGTGAGTGTATGTATGTATAATAGAGGTCAATAGCTTTTATCGTTGGGGTCGTCGATGGGATAAGCCAAATATTACGTCAGAGAGAATTTCCCAAAGGTAATAAAAAATTCTCTTATGACCACCAGAGGGGGACTTATAAGGGATTATTCTATAAATACAAATCTTATTAGGAGTAGTTTTGTATTTCTCATTTGACCTACATTTTGATGGGGCGTAACAGAAAAAAACATGGAAGTTTTTATGAAAAAAAAAGTTTTACATTCCTATCAATAATAATCGTGACCCTCCAGGGGGTCGGGACGACATATTTTTCTATTATATCTGCTAATTGTGTCACTAAGGTTAATAATGTATACTTACAGAAGAACGTATTTTTATTTGTTTATTAGTTTTTCTATTACTTTTTCCAACTTAAATAGCTGAATAGATTTCGATAAATTTTGGCAAAGTGATAAATTACATCCTGAGGAAGGTCGAATCGTAGGCAACAGCTAGTTTTATATAACTATTATGTTAGATTTTCTTACATTAACGATACGTTACATAACATACCATCACGCCTGTATTCCCCGAAGGGATAGACAGAGGTGTACACTAATATACACCAAGAGAGGTCGGCGGTATGTAATAGATACGCTCCCATGTAATAGGGAGCGAGCCTATTGCCATTTAATCGGGGCTTAATTCAAACTTCACGCTGCCACTGAGAATTTTATAGAATAATCCAATAACACTGCTCGATCTAGGAAATGAACGCGGGACCTCGAGAGTAGCAGTGACTTACAACCACTAGACTAATGTGAAAATCATTAACGACCTCTAAATTCGTGCTCGACTCTACGGCACGAGTGATACGAGTAGCACGAGTAGGTATCAACATCCATTACGTAAAAAGTCTGATACAGATATTACTGGCTAATGTACGAAACCTAAACAAATATTGGCAACATGTTTCTGATTACCAAGATAACGGATTGGCTGTAAGCCGCCATTGATTCGCTCGCGCAAAGGTCACGAGCAAAATAATCAGATTTATTTATCGTCTAAAAGAAAAATAGGTCGGTCGGAAAACAATTTTCTGTAATGTTCGAAGAAGCGTACTAATCGTTGATATTATATTAGTTAAAAAGTAAAGTATTATAAGAGAGACAGGACATAGTGGGAGTAATTCCACTCAAATCGGAACTCGCCTCTGCGTATGAGTAATTTAGTATAGTGTCGAAGAAAATGTCGGACTCATTAAAATTTTATAAGAATAATATGTATATAAATATATAAAAATGAATCCCTGTTTCCCTTGGTCACACCATAACTTAAGAAAGACTTTACCGATTTAATTCAGCTTTTTTTTCAGAATTCTAATACTTTGTAGATATAGAATTACATTCTATTCTATATCTACAAAGTATTAGAATTTTCTTCTTCTTTTAAAAGGTTCTTAAGGAACGAACAATTAAGAAAATTGCACAGAAAACTTAACGATTAGATACTTTTTATCCAAGCAAAGTCCACGCAGACAAATAATGGGACAGAAACTAGTAAATAGTAAATTCGTAAAATTGTAAAATACAATCTTCATATCGTTCGTATTTTTAATCTTTGAATTGTAAACCTGAGTGAAAATAAGACTATTCAAATACTTTTCATGCTGCCAGTGTAAAATAAAATGAGTTTTACGATTGCTTTCGGAATAGATGATTGCGGAAAGTTCTCATGAATATTACTAACACTATTACCGTAAGAATATCGGAGATTGGAACTGTTATGTAGTAGTGCTGTGTGTGTGCTCAGTTTTAATTTAGTTTACCGCTGTTCGCTGAGTTAGTAAAAGAACCTGATACAGCGAACTAGTTTTTGGAGAAACTAGTTCGTTTTAGTTAGATTTTTCCTCAAATTCTTAACCTTGTTCATCGTATCAGCTTATCGCAGTCCACTGCTGGACATAGGCCTCTCCCAAATCGCACCATAACTGTCATTTAACCCTTCACTTAGAAATGAAATAAAGTTCTGCTGTTTTGTTTTTATTTTTTATACGATAAGGACCCACTCTAGATAAAAATTGCAAATTCGTTTGCATAAAAATCAAACGCATATTTCTTTTGTGGTTATAAACCAGTCCAGTCACAGGCTTTGACCGTAGGGAATGGTCTATAAAATTGGGTAAAAAAAGATTCTTGGTAGGGACCGGCTAATAATTTCATACATAGCATGCCATCACGCTGGTATTCCCCGAAGGGTTAGGCAGAGGCGTACACACACAAGTCGCGGGTATATTTAGGTTCCGTCTTATACACGGCGAGCCTGTGTCATTAAAGGGCACAAATACAAACTCCGAGCTCCTATTGAGAATTTCATGGAAAAACCCAAATAAATCTTTGTTCAACCCTAGCATAACAGTCGTACTATTTTAATCTTCATCAACCCATATACTGTCCTACTGCTGGGCACGGGTCTCCTCTCATATTGAGAGGGATTAGGCTATAATCCACCACGCTGGCCTAGTGCGGGTTGGCAGACTTCACAAACCGTCGAGAAGAATCTCTAAGGTATGCAGGTTTCCTCACGATGTTTTCCTTCACCGTTTAAGCGAGTGATAATTAATTATTAATACGCACAAGAATTCGAAAAGTCAGAGGTGCGTGCCTTGGGTTCGAACTCGAGATCTTCGACTTAGCATTTTAATAGTCGAAAAAATATTGTGGAACACTTCAAAAGTCTTATATGTCCAGTAATTTTACTGGCTACATTGCCTTTTAAACCAGAACACGATGTTGGCACATTATTGCTTCGTCAGAATAAGTACTTGGCAATACGGTGGTGCCACTTCAGACGGACTCTGCAGTATATGCCTATACAGCCTACCTTCTTCATCTTCATCAACCCATATACTGTCAAAATCAATCAACATAGTTTTATTTCCATATAAACCATATACAGGCACTTAAGAAATGTCGAGTGTCTAGGTGCACGGTTCCAAATTAGTCGTTTCCTATGGAGAAGAACCAGCAAGATAGTACATAAATCGTAATGTCGCACGACGATGTCTGATCAGCGGAATATTTTCGTAGCCACATAAAAATTTAAAGGCTAAACACGTTATTGCATTAAACTTGGTCTCGGTTCTAAGGAAATTATCTGATCGTTCTTGCGCACTAATTTGTTCTCTTGAACTAATTCATTCGTAAACTAAAGTTATGAAGATTGCAGTTGGGTAACATTGTTTGAAACTGTCCAAATTGTTCTGCTCTTTATTGTGATTTTAATTTGATAAAGTGGTGCTACAATTTGAATGAGTAGCGCATTAAGAACAAATGTTACCCCTTCTTCATTTGTTAGATATTTTCACGTTTAAATTCCAGTTAGGTTTAAATAGACGAAGGTTTACTTTAAAGAATACTTTGCGGATTTAAATTTCCGTTTTAGTTCAAAATTACTTCAAAAATATTGTTGTCTTTGTAAGGTTAAACATTTTTAACGTTTTTTAACATGTTCTAAATTAAAATTAAACTAGTTTTTACGGATTGTACCATTTATATTTTATAACATTGTTAATATTTTTTCTGTGATGAAAGGAGGCAATTGCTAAATTTAATGTAGGATAGCCATCGACTTGCAAGGCTCTGCTGCGCTTGCCCCGGTCAATCTATAGATGGACCTGTGACCAGTCTTGACACATCGACGTCACACACACAGCCACACATCACACATCTCTCTGTGACTCAGAGAACGTTAATCAGTCGGTTTTTATTATAATATGAAGGCCTATCACAAATTATTAGTGGTAACAGAAGCTCAAAATGCCTAACACCAAGTGAATCAAATTAACTAGCCATGTTCTTCTCCAAGATACAATCTATCTCCTTGCCAAATTCTATAGAAATCTGATCAGTGGTTTCGGCATGAAAACATAACAAACAGATTTAGTTGCGCATTTATGAAATTAATATGGATTTTCATTGAACTTACTAGGCTTAAATTGGGTATCAATTTTCGAGTAAAACTAGGAGTATTTGTTCATAGTTAAGTGTTCAGTACTTATAATCCTTAGAAGGCTTTGTTTGTCTTATGTCCAATTAAGGCAAATATGCTAAGGTTTAATTGGAGCTTGTTTGAATGTACTAATGCATTCTATTGTTCATATTACAGAGCTTTGATATAGATATTGGAAGTTATTGAAGCGTTAAGTAATTGTTGAGTGTTAGGTGAATAGGTTTCAGTATATAATACCTACATTTATGTTTTGTATTTGAGTAAGTAATGCTAAGAAATTATGGTCCTTATTGATATGCTCAGAAGTATGAGTATTTTGTTTGTCATTTTCCGACACATAATAGAAGCAGATAGAGTATTAATTGTTGTACATACGTTTACATAGAAATATAAGAGTATATAAAAGCATATAAATATGTATATTAAAATACATACTTACACAATATATAATATAAAACGTGTTACAAAATACCCCGTAAAAAATAATTAATTATCAAAGCCAAAAATTTTGTCAGCTGTCATGTCAGGGAACCAGATTATTTAACAGAAAGGCTTACGTACCTATTTTACCTAATAATTGTCTACTTTAATAGTTTTTCTATTTTTCATTCATAAATGTTTTTGTTTTCCTTTTTTTGGGGTATCTTATACAGCGTTACTACGGTTCTTAAATATTGTGAATGGACTCATTATAATAAGGCCCCATTTAACCTCCTCTCGGCTTTACGGATAGTACGAACACATATCCAACATATATCGATATTTATATAACAGAAGATAGATACAGAAGTAATATGAAATAGCTGTCTATAAACTTTCACTGTAACTTACTACATTATAAATAACTTTAAACTATAAGTGCCTCATTAACCTAGTGGTCGTAAGATCGACTACTGTGTAAGAAGTCCTGGGTTTGATTCCTAGGACGAGCAGTTTTTCACACATCCAAACTCCGGTACAAATCCAAACTCCGAACTGCTACTGAGAATTTCATAGAAAAGCCCAATAACACTTTGCTTGTCCTAGGAATCGAACCCAGGATCTCTAGCGTAGCAGTCGCCATTAAGACCACTAGACTAATGAGGCAGTGTAATAATAATACCTAATACTAAGAAGGCTTTTGTTAGGCGGCTGGGTCAAAATTTGATGCAGAAAGCGGTACTCCTAGACACAGCGCGCATCGTCAGGAGGTTCCTCTCGCTGGGGACCACCTGGTAGCTTGGATACTGTTCCTGATAGGTACCGGTGAGCTACTATTTTTTATATTTTTAAAATGCTTTACTATCCTTAAAATATCAATAATATGTACCTACACATAAATGAATAAAGGAAATAATACTAATATATTTATTTGCATAAAACATGGTATAAGCAACACGGTTTAAACCAGTATCACGTCTTGAAGTGCTTACAAAGTGTTCTATTAAGGCAGTGTCTCATCTAAGCGGGTGTAACCAAAGTCACGTTGGCGCACTTCGTAACGGAAGGAAGCAATCTACTGCAGACTTCATGTTGCGACTTCTTTGTCTGGGATCTGTGGCTTGTTAGCCGTTTGGTGAAGTCGTGACCTTTTGACTTTGTTAAACGACCCTTTTTTTATTGGATATGGGGCAAACGAGCAGATGGATCGCCTGATGGTAAGGGATTACCGCCGCCCATGGACACCCGCAACATCAGAGGAGTCACAAGCGCGTTGCCAAACTTTAAAAGGGAGTACGCTCTTTTCTTGAAGATTTGAAGGTCATATTGGTCCGGAAATACTGCCAGCGACAGTTCATTCCACAGTTTACTTGTGCGAGGTAGATCGTTTTTAGAGAAACGCACAGTAGTGGACTGCCAACCATCTAGATTATGGAAATGGAACTGCTGTCGTGTAGAACGATGGCGGAAAGTGACAGCAGGGATCAATCCGAACAGTTCCTCGGAGCATTCCCCATATATAGTAGTATATGCGATAGAAGAAGCATAGCGAGGTCACATCTCTACGTAGCGCCAAGGGGTTGTTAAATCTTCTTCCTCCGTGTCTTTTTCCCAAATATCTTCGGATCGTATCAATGGATAGAACTATTCCCACTATGCCCTATCTTTACCATAAGACCCTATGTCTCTATAAACATCCCAAATATGTTTTTAGAGACATAGGGTCTTATGGGAATAATTCCACTCAAATTGGAGCAGCCCGTCTAGTTAAGTAAGCGGAGGGCCTTGCAGAAAATCGAAGTGAAATAACACTGCTTAGCTGTTTTGTGTACCTTACGGTGAGCTAGGTTGTGTTGACAGTGGGGTAACTTTGACGTTACAAGCGTCTATAGGCTACGGTAACCGCTCACCATCAGGTGGGCTGTATGCTTGTTTGTTACCGTAGTGGTATAAAAACAACGCAACGAAAATTAACATAACAGATTCCTTATACCGAAAATTCGTGATACACACATAATGAAAATCATCATTGAATTACCGAAAACCTTATAATGTAGCAAGTGATATCGATTCTAATTAAATATTCGAGATGAAACACGTCACCAGTATAACTTTGTACTCGACAGTGGCACTATTTGTCAAGAACAACGTTCTTAAGACTTCAAATTAAGTACATTTATTGTTAGTTCCTCACTTCGCCGCATGTCAAGATATAGTGGACGCTTGACTGCAAAGTGTAGATATTTGATTACAACATGCTGTTAATTAAGTTTTATATGATATAATAAGTTATAAAATAATATGATATAATCTTTATACGCTCAATATGTTTTAGTACTTTGGTAAGTGGGTTTGAAAAGACGGCGGCACTTTTTACTAGCTGTTGCATGCGGTTTCTCCCGCATCTCAACGATAGCATAAGTCTTTCACCAAGGTCTAATCTATCTCCGTATAAAAATTGGTTCAGCGGTTTTTTGTGAAATCCCTCGAGACAGAAGGCTGGTTCCCTAGTTTTTTAAAGAAAAAAGGCTGAATATACCTACTATAAACTATACTATAAATGAATAATTGTTTATTTGTTCATCCTCTATGCGTTCCTGTACCATTTATCCGATTATGGGACAGAGTACACCCACACTTTGCTAGTATATTTAAGTCCCAGGTAGTAGGGGGCGCGCCTATTGCTATTAACCGGGCACAAATCCCAACTCCGAGCCGCTACTGAGAATTTCATAGAAGAATCCAATAACACTATGCTCGACCTGAGAATCGAAATAAGGACCACTAGCGTAGCAGTCACGCTTGCGTCCCCTACACTAATAAAGCAGTTAAAATATACTACCTTTAAAAAAAAGTTTGTATAAGTTATGAATGATAATTTTATAGTCCCATTTTTAGTCTGACAAAATACAGTCAAAGTATAAATAGGCCAATGCTGTAGAATGTCGTGTCGTAATTTGTTGTAGAAGCCCTAAATGAGAAGAGAGGGACAAGTATATGCGAAAGTCAAGGCCAGAAAGAGCAAACATAACTTCTTGGAACACTGTTTAAAACATCCTGTAGCCTCCACCCGTTTGTGTGACGAATACTTCCCAAAGTTTTTAAAATCTATTTAGCTCTAACTTTTCTAGTGGTATTACTCTTGTTATATTCTTATACCCGCCAGTAGATAACAAGCACTTTGCAGAGTTTGTAGGTACTTCATAATCCAGTCTTCTCCATTTTGTTAATAATTATGCGAAGCGCCCCCTAACAGAATTAGTAAAGGAAGCGACATCTTCTTTGATTTACATTTGCACAGAATTTTCCGAGAACCAACTTTGTGACAGATTGTAGCTGCAAGCGTGAAGCGGGCACAACGATGTAATGGATTACTTGCACACTGGATGTGGCTCAGATTTTATTAACCAACTTCATAAAAGAGAAGGGTCTGAAATGATAAATTATGTTTTTATTTCTGTAAATAACTAGATCTCTTAAACACACTTTTACAAGTCGATATTTAATTCATACTAGATGGCGCGGTATTCCCTAGTTGACGACCTCTGAGAAGAAACGCAAGAACAAACTCAGAGAATCATAGTCCCTTTTAAAGCCCAGACAGTAACAATATTCATGCTTATCAGTGGGTCAAATCTGAACTAGTCTTTGGAAGAAAGATCCAAGACTAGCTTTAAGTTGACCGGATTTTTTAAGTCATGAGGTAAAACATAATTATTCTGAATTGAATAATAATGTTTTTTTTTGTTATTATGACAGCATTTATTTAATTAACATAGGCGTGGAAAGTCGGGGGACTTTGCACGCCTATGTTAATTAAATTCTCTTATAGATGAAATTTTCAAAAATTCTTCCTTAGTGGACGTTCCTTAAATGTTCCTAAAAGGCATCAACTTCAATGACGTAATTATTAAGAACAAGCAGTTTCAACCGCACTTTAAAGCTTTTTAGGCAAATGGTAGCTTATATCCTTGTCCAATGTATATACGGAAGTGAAGGCAAGTGCGGTTTTTAGTCGGTACGACATTTCCTGCCACCTCCCCGGGTGGCGGACGATTTTCCGTACTAATCTAATCTGTACCAAATTTCTTGAAATTCGGTTCAGCGGTTTAGGTGTGAAAGCCTTACAGATAGACAGACTCACTTTGGCATTAAGACAATAGTAGGGATTAGCAGGGATTCAGTTTTAGGTTATTAGTAAATAATTTAGTTAACTTTTCTTTTATGAAAAGACTAGCTTTTGCCGGCGACTTCGTTCGAATGTAAAAGTTACTTTTAATTATCATTGTAATTTAGCAAATTAACGCAAAAGCCTATATGTTATACTGATGTATAAATAATATTACTGTAAAGTTTCTTCAAAATCCGTTCAGTAGTTTTAGTGTGAAAGAGTAACAAACATTCATCCATCCTTCCATGCTCACAAACTTTCACATTTACAATAAAATTAGTAGGATAGGATAGGAAATAGAAAGTTACAGTGCCGAAGCTAATAATAAAGAATTTATAGCAGTTACAAGTGATAAAAATGCGCACATCATTTTTATGACGCACTTATGATAACTGAATGGCGTGTGTAATAACGTAGAAGCATCGATGAGTTCCAGAACAATCACGATGAAGTTATGAAACACTAACACTCAATTCGTAACAATTGGGAAATATCATTGGGCATCCAATCACACATTTAATGACTTAACTTTATGCTTTGAACGAAACTTCCCTTTGTTATATTCTGAAGATTATTTACAAAATGTGATATAATCAAAAGTTTGTGATTAACAAAAGGACATATTTACTGGGCCTTTATCGCCCTTTGTTCAAAGAGTATTATTTGGTAACCCTTTACATTAAAAGGGGTTTTTGTCTATTTGTTGCACTATAATCCCTAACCGACTGAACCGGAGAGACGGCTGATCACGATACAAATATTTATATGTATGATGAACATAGAAAAGAAGAAAATGTATTTATTTTTATTAATAACGACGCACGACACTTGGATCCAAAGCCAATGTGTAAAAAAGAATATAACACAAACAAAAAACAGCAAATTACGGCCTGTCAAGTGCTAATGCCAACTTATCATAAAAACTGGGTTTGATATTTAGCGAAGAAAAAATTCAACCGTGGGCAGGATTTGAACCTGCGTCTTCTGGTTAGGAATACCAGACGCTACGAACACTAAGCCACCGCGTGATCATAGCGTCTGGTGTACCTAACGAGAATATGCAGGTTCGAATCCTGCCCACGGTCGAATTTTTCCTACGCTAAATAATTTTAAAATCTTAGCTTGGAAATTGCCAAAAAATACAAAAAGATTTTTTGGGTTTGTGTTTGCCTTGGTGTTTATATTACCCACATAATATCCCAATGTGGACACGGGTCTCCTCTCAGATTCAGAGTGATTAGGCTATAGTCCACCACGCTGGTCTAGTGCGGGTTGGCAGACTTCATAATAATATACCATCGAGAAAAATCTCTAAGGCATGCAGGCCTCACGATGTTTTTCTTCACCGTTTAAGCGAGTGATAATTAATCATTAATACGCACATGAATTCGAAAAGTCAGAATTGCGTGCCTTGGATTTGAACTCGAGACACTTTGTCGTGGCAGTCCAATGATCATATCACTAAGCTAACACTGCTTTTTTACATATATCCACAAAAAAAAAACCATTGTCAAACACCCATTGTACAAGCTCTACTTATTTTGAGATTAAATAGTGATGTGCAAAATGTCTAAAATATTTATTTAATTTTTTATTTTTGGGCTAGGTACCCAATATATGCCAAGTTTGTTAAACAAATTGAATGATAATAGGTATTTTGTCGTTGAAAAACCTACAATTAAAGTCCATACAAATTGTATGGCTTATTCAGTGTTTCTTTATGATATTAACATCGTCGCCGGCCGGTAATGCAGTTACCGTTAACTTGTGAAACTCGCAAGCAGTACATTAATTAAAATAAAGTGTTGGCATACACTTCCGACCCGCACTACGCCACCGCGTAACCACTCTCAAGCTGGACACTGGGTATCTTACCCGTTGATAGCAGTGACTACCACAGTAATATAGATCATCATATCAGCCTATTGCCGTCTACTGCTGAACGTAGGCGTCCCCCAAAGAGCGCCAACCATCCCGGTCTTCGGCAGCTCACATCCATCCGCTGCCAGTCACCTTCTTCAAATCGTCTGTCAACCGTGTCGCAGGGGGTCTTACACTACGCTTGCTCCAACGTAGTCTTATATCTAACACTCATCTGCTCCATCGATCGTATGCGTCTGCAGACATGGCCGGCCCACTTCCGCTTCAGTAATATATGTTACGGGTAATGCTAGAAGATTGAGTAAACCTTGGTAAAAAAGTATTTACGTTTGATACGAAAAGTAGAAAATTTACTAATGCAGAAGCTTGTCTTATTAATTGAACATTCAGCAATATGGTGGTCTGTTAAATTTTTTATGGAATTTTTCGATAAAAAGTTTTCTCCAAAAAGTTTTTGATAAAGAATTTGGGTTTCTTAAGTGAAAAGTTTTGTTTAAGATGGTGTTTTTATTCTCTGATGCCGATTAATATTTAGAGATTATTCTAAGCGTAAACCTACACTTTCATAAGTCAAATTTGTATTGAAATTAGGTGAGGTTTACGCAGAGCTATATTTGAATGTACAGACGCCAGCAGGTCAAGTATCCGAAACTGAAAAATTTTCCTAATTGAATATTGCCTTGTCTTGTTTTAAAGTTGAAAATCAATCAAAGAAATTTGACAGATTGTGGTAGCTTGTTGTGCTGGCCTCTGTACAACACAGTTCGCCGGTATGTTTAAGTCTCTTCTCTTTGAATATGAGCCTTATTGTAGAAAGAGATAAGGTGCAACTGTGGTATTATAGTAGAATAGGCAATATTTACGACAAACAGAAACTTAGGCATGGCTAAATAATTTCTACGCTGAACCGATCTGCAAGGTTAAGCTGCGCTAGCCACGGTCAGACTGTAGATGGATGTCCACTTTAATACTGTGCTTGAAGAGCACGTAAAGTCCTTGGCTCGGTTGTCATACAAACAACTATGACAATCGTTAGTGGAAGTCAGAAGCCCAAAAAGCTTAAACAATCTATACTCAAGATATTAGTAGGTACGGCCCAAAAATTGGGTTGCGGAGGTCTAATGGGAGTCGCTTTTTTTCTTTTTAAGTCTGACATAGTTTTTAGCTCGATTGAGCTTTAAAAACTTAACCGGACTAGGTGGCGAGGTACCAAATGCCTCCAGCCAGGGGCAACTTATAAACTAAGCAACACAGCTAAAGGCGTCCCCTGCGGGACTCGGACCTCGGCTTAGGGCGTTGCTGGGGGGGCAGCTAGGGACGGCTGGATCTCGGTTTAAATAATTTTGGGCGAATTAAAGGCACTGGCTCGGCACGGGCCGGCTCGAGCAAGGGACGGGGAGGAAATGGGAGTCGCTTCGTGTAAAGTGCTTATATACAGCCGTATCTGGTTAGACTGGAAGCCATTCTCAACAGGGAAAAGGCAAGGACGATAATGACTATGAATCAAAAACTCCGTTGTCCATCATGTGCCTAGTGCCTATGTCACATGAGTAGATAAACGGAACAGAGGCAAAGCTTCCTAAAAACGTGCAAAATTGTTACCTATTTTGGTAGGGTTGTCACCATATGTAAAGACAAATTAAACAAAACATTAGCTAAATAGTTTTATTATTCAGTATGATTTAATATTTTACAGTTTTACTTTTTACTTTGTTTGTAATTGTCTGGGTGTTTGTTAGGTATATAATTTAGGTAAGTATTTACAAAAAAAGTTTATAAGTAGGTATTATATCCAATGTCTAATACCCACAGTACAAGCTCTGCTTAGTTTGGGACTAGATGGTGTGTGAAATTATCCAAGAATCTTTATTTATATATTTTTGCATCAATTCTTACTTGCAACCCTACTACATGCCTACCAACCCACCCACATACCTACAAATGTTTAGTAAAAGCTTGTAATAACGATAAAAAGTTAAAACATACCGTGTAGTACCCTCTTCTTATTAAAAAAAGAATCATACACAGTAAATAAAAGTACATACTTACTTGAAAAAGTAATATTCAAATATTTACTTAGATAGTAGATACCTATTGTCCTCCGTGAGATAAGTAGTCAAAAGTATGTTATAAGATTTTTATTTTCTATAGTATTATTCATACTCATAGTACAGACGCCAGCATATAAAAATGAACCTTATTGCTTTGTATTAAAGTTGAAAATCTATCAAAGAAATTTGACAGATTGTGGTAGCTTGATGTGCTGGCGTCTGTACAATAAACAACCATTATTAATTTTAAAAAATACGATTTACATTAAAATATTCAAACTTGCAACTAAAACATACAACGTGCATCGCGCTGTCCCTAAGATTGTCAACTGTGCCCGCGTAAACCGGTATTTTCCAGTATCGCCGCGTACGCAAGCGGCCAGTGGTCACGCACATATGCCCCGCGTGCTTGTAGTAGTGCAACCGTTTCGCGCGGTTGTATGAAGCTTTGTCTCTGTTCCGTTTATCTACTCATGTGCCTATGTATACCTAGGTATTTAGAAGGTTTGCGTGAGTTCACACACTAAAGCCTTTAACGATTGCAACTGTCCTCAGGTCACCGTGATTACATTAACTAACTGTCCCTAACTTATGTTTAGAGATAAGAACTTGTCACTTTTACAACAAAATTATACACAATGTGCTTAGTAGATAATATTAAACAATGACAAGATGTATGAATGTGGATGAAGCAAAAGAAATGTATGTTTTTCTGTAGTTTCTGCCTACTCCTATGAGAAAACGGTGTGACTGTATGTCTTTAAGTAAGTGTCAAACAATGTGTTTATAGTCACTGTCTGAGACCTATACCCGCTATTTCAATTAGGTCGGAATTGTGGTCGAATGTCACTAAATGACATAAGGATTGACAGATTTTGTACACAAAACTGTCAAAAATCAACAATTCTAAAGATATTATTGTTAAGAATGGTCACTCATCTACAGCTTAATCATGTGTATGTAAATTACTAAATACCATTATTGGGTTTTTCTATGAAATTTGCGACTCGGAATTTCTATTTGTGACTGGTTAATGGCAATAGGCTCGCCCTTATTGCATGGAAATTAAAATGAAAATGAGAGTACATTAGTACTCCTCTGCCTAACCCTACGGGGAACATAGGCGTGATGGTATGTAGCAATATAACAATGGAAAATTGAAGTTTCATTGTTTTATTAATAATATTTACGTTATTATATCAAAGCTTTTACAGCAGCTTTTGAGTATTTTTAATATTGGTGATGTGTTTTATCTATTTCTCTAGAGGCTTTCCACTTAGAAGATCCACTTATTCGACGATATTTGATCTACCATTGAATGGTATTAAAACAAGTTTGAGGCAATTAGTAATTTTAGATGAGATAAATCCGTTCGTCTGATCTAGTTTGTTTCAAAGTGTGTTGATTTTGTTTGAAAGGCATTAAAGGCTAGTGTCCCTTGTGTCCTTTTAGGTCCAAGGTTTATTTAGGGTGAGGGTATATTTGAATGAATCTCTCATCTGTTTGAAGTTGATTAGCTTTAGATTCTCATTTTCAGTATTTATGTACTAATCATAATATAAAATATTTGCGATCCACTAATAATCGCCTCCTTCAATGTCCCTCTCATAGTTCTGACTTTGTCCACTCTACATTCTTCATTCAATCAATCCTATTATGGAATGCTCTCCCATCTGAAATCAGGATGGCAAACAGTCGCCTTTCTTTTAAAGTAAAGCTACGTAAATATCTTCAAGATAATACCTTGGCAGATTCATCATCTCGACCCTGATATATATATATATATTTATATGTATATATATAATATGTATTCTTTTTGTATTTATTATGTATTCTATGTAGTTTCATTTGTGTTTATATATGTATAAATATATAGGTGTATATTTATTTTTATGAATCGTGGTCTATTATTATCATACAGACCGCCTTTGTACCAACTGTGCATAAAGAATTTTAAATAAATTAGCTATTAGCATCTTAAAGTCAGTTATTTTTAATGAATATTATTCAATCCAATTCTAACTAAAATAAATTTACCTGTAATACAGGTTTTTTACTAAAACCTATTTCAGGTACCAGCTCTCACAATGTGAATTTGTAAAGTTCTGAACTGTAAGGTACGGTAAGCTACAAAACCATTGCGAGAGAAAATAAATAAAAATACATATATTATTCATATTTAAAAAAAGATTGAAAATATAACGACTCTTTTCAAAAGAAAAAAGTGTGTATAAAAAAAAAGTGTAAAACTCAATTTCCAAGAAAACTCTACTGCATTTTGCTATTTCCAAATTGAACCTACTATTTCTATTAAAGTTACAATAGTTGGATCTGGATATTTTAATAAAATTCTATTTCTCTGTTTTGAAGCGCTGTATACTATTAATGTTATAATTCAAACCTTTTTAGATGAAAAAATAATACTAAATATGGAGGGTAACTTTAGGTATATTGGAATATTTTCTATTTATTTATGTATTTTATATTATTTAATTGTCGGTTATATGTATGTATAATCATGCTGACTCCCTGATCAACATAATTGTATCCGATAAATTAGGGAACCTGTATTTACTTTGACCACAATTCTCTAATTCACAATCAACATTAAAATCAATTTAATATCGATCAAGCACTCTTTCCTAACCAAATCCAACCATTACTAGTCCAGAACGAAAGAAAGAAAGAAGAAAGAAAGAAATAAAGAAAGACGACTGCTAAGTATCATCTGAATTAATTGAGGTCCTAAATATTTTTATTTCATTCTTCCAGTATTTGAAGCATTACTAACACTAAGTAGGTCAACGCAACTCGAGACAGTGGAGTACCAAGTTGTGATCTTTTATCTAACTCGTGCATCTCTGGCACGTGTTGCCACGAGTTAGAGGTGAGTCGGTAACGAGACCAGTAAATCTTTTCCTTTACGGAAAAAGCACATGTTAGACCTTTGCTCATTTTTTCGGATTCATTTAAAAATATTATGGCGACGCCATTAGTGGTTATAGCATCTGATATTATGTACCTCACCAGAAGATGCAGGTCCGAATCCTGCCCTCGGTTGATTTTTTCCTTTGCTAAAATAACTTTAAAATCTTAGCATGGATAATGCCAAAAAACACTTACCCAAGAAGATATTTACATCTCTTTTTGTGTGGCCAAAATTTTTTTTATGGGATCGGGGCGCAAATGAGCAGACAGATCACCTGACGGTGGCCGCCCATGGGCACCCGCAACATAAGAGGAGTCACAAGCGCGTTGCAGGGCTTTAAAACGAAGCTCTTTTCTTTAAATGAAAAAAAAAAAACTCCCAAAAATGTTGTGTTTTACAGATTTTTGTCTGGAATACTTATAAAAAAGCAGAACAGCACAGACAATTGACCTTTATTGTTGAAACAAAAGGCGTCAGAAATGTAATCCTTAGTCTGGGCTGGTGTTGGGATACAAACTCATTAAAAACTTTGCTAAAAAGGGGGAAGTCTGAACTGGCGACTGGCCAAATTAAATGTTGATAAAAAAATTAGGCCCCTGTTTGCGTTGCCCCATGTAATTATACGGGTGATAAGATTAGGCCCATTTTAGACGACGCCAAGACTTATTTGCATGAATTAATTTGAGTCGACATGACAAAAAAGCAGCCATGCTAAGACAGACGTGACTTGCAAGTGAATTGTGAATCACAGCATCGCCTGCTCAAATTAAAAACGTTTTATGTTTTCAAATTAAGTCGTGAAAGCGTATCTTTGTAATTATTCGATTGAAATGGTCAAGTTTTTGGAGGGTGTTTGCTCTAAGCGAGTCAACAGATCATTGTTATTGAAAATAAAGGTGGTTTCACGCCGACAAGGCGAGGCGAGGATGGGTTAAGCGATAGTTATACAGTTGGTTTGACGACGTCTGTGGTCTAGTGGTTCGAGTGCCGGATTGCTGATCATGAGGTCGTGTGTTCGATTCCCACAGGACACAAATATTTGTGTGGGTAAAACATGAGTATTTATGTTTGTCTGGGTGTTTCTTATGTATTATAAGTATGTATTAACAAAAAACATATATATATATATATATATAAGTATTATATCCATTGTCTAGTACCCATAATACAAGCTCTGCTTAGTTTGGGACTAGATGGTGCTGTGTAAAAATTTAATTTATATGGCGAAATATTAATTCCATATCAATCAATTTTCGTCGCGCTTGTCTTTGGTGTGAAAGAGCTGAATGCGCGACAATGTGCATGGCGAAATAAATCGATGATTGATCGAATCAGGTACCTGGATATGATATAAATTACCAACCATGGTCTTTATCGGCTTGTTTGATTCACCCTACTCATACTCGACCTACCTTTAAGGCAAAAGTATATTAAGATAAATTGAAACCTATTCGAGGACGGTAGAATCGGAAAAAGCGAACAGGATATCGGGGAATTATTTTTCATAAACTGCGATTGTGGCCAGTGTTATCGCTCGGTTTATTTGTAAATGAATCTGCAAGGATTGGACTAGAGGGTGAAGTTTTAGTGGTTTCCCTTTTCATTTAAAACTTTATTGGGTTAACTATCTTTTTGTATTTTTTGTCATTTTCCATGCTAAGACTTTAAAGTTATTTATAGAGAAGCAATTGTCGTTAAAAGCTTAGTAAATAAAAAGAAAGTCAGTCATGTCATACAAGGTTTAAAGATATCAGTCCAGATGCTTGAAAGAGTCAAAACACCTAACAGAGATAAGGTAGTTTAACCTTTGTGGAAAATAATTAAATACAATGTATCGTATCTCCTCTGAAATGAGAGGGATTAGGCCACAATCCACCACGCTGACCTTTATGCTAGAAAAAACTATTTCGTTTAAATAATTAAAAAAACATTAACCATTGTGGCCGGTGTTTTTAACGCAGAATAATGAAATGTGTATGTTTATAGCAAGAATAATAAATATTCTTCAATTTAGTTCTTGATAGAGACTTGAGAATTGACGTCATCGTACTAAAAAGATCTCATTTGTCATGAGTTGCAATTTTTCACGAATATGAATTTCTCATGCAATGTATTTTTCATCTTGCTATATCTGATACCTACAGAAATACCCTTCTTGAATGAAATTAATACTAGTTGTAGTGAAAATAATTCGAAATAAACGGTCTGAATAGTTTTTCCGTGCCTCGGAGAGCACGTAAAGCTGTCGGTCCCGGTTATAATGATTGTCAGGCTTTTTTAGTTGCTGACTTCCACTAACGACTGTGATAGATGTTCGTTTAACAACCGAGACTGACGGTTTTATATGCTCTCAGAGAGACATGTTAGTTAATTACTCATAACTAGCCTCTTATTACGTAGGTCAAGGTGTACCCGTAGTTTGCGGAAGAATCTTTAAACTTCGGAAAAATGCAGGTTCATTTTTAATTAACTCTCCATGTCAACAGTGTGACGTCATTCTTTTATTGAAATAAAACTACTTTTTACGGATTTTATCGCGTATATTGATATTATTAATCCCGACGTTTCGGACCCTTTACAGCGTCCAATGGTCACGGGTAGACTGAGGTGGAGGGCGTCTTGATGATATAATTACTGACAGCTACCCTACATTTTTAATTGTTACATGATCAATGACATTTATTACTAATTATTAATTAAAACTAGATGGAGCCGGCATTTCCTAGCTGACGACCTCTGAGAAGAAACGCCGGAACAAACTCAGAGAATCATGGTCTCTTTTAAAGTAACAATATTCAATGATCATGTTTTAGTTGTTAATTATTGGCAATCCGATTCACGCAGAACGAGCTCACAGTATCCTTTGGTCGGGATTAATAATATCAATATACGCGATAAAATCCGTAAAAAGTAGTTTTATTTCAATGTATAATATTCGCGTAAATGTCAGAAATCAATATGTCATTCTTTTATTTATAAGGGACGGAAAGAAAAGTCTTGGAAGCCCGGGAAGTCTTAACTAAGTTAATAAACTCTATCCAAAGATTTAAATCGTTATACCTCACCGTACTTATACCGTATAGAGATGAGTGAATGAACACTTTCCGTAATAGACACAGAGAACGACAGTGTGCAATTTTCAGTATGAGTGAACGAGACAATAATAGATTCGATACTTCCGATGTCAACAAGTTTACTTGCGGAAATGTGACCATTATTTGACGCGGTAGGGTTCATCTAACGATTTAAATCTTTGAGTCTATCGATGAAAACTCATGTCAGCTAAAAAAAATTTCTTGTAAGTATATACTGGTTACCACAAATGATTTCAATCTCATAATAAGCATTAACGATTTTAAGTAATAAATTTGTGTAGGTACCTACTTCATCAGATCAACTAAAAGTAAAAATAAAAGGCAAAAACTGCTTACCATCTTCATCTTGTCGTTTGCCGTCCATAATTTCATGATTATCTTATTTCTGTAACAAACAGAGACTAAAATTAAATTGTGAATTAAATTTATCATTTTCAAAGATCAACACAGAACTAGATTCGTATTGAACTAGCTGTTGCCTCGGTTTCACTCGCATCCCAAACGGATTTTTACGCTAAAAGGTAGCCCATGTCCTTCTTCAACGTCTAATTTATCTCTGTACCAAATTTCATCAAAATTCTTTCAGCGGTTTAGGCGTGAAAGC
Source organism: Acronicta alni (assembly GCA_964056405.1). Lineage (NCBI taxonomy): Eukaryota > Metazoa > Arthropoda > Insecta > Lepidoptera > Noctuidae > Acronicta > Acronicta alni. The sequence goes on along the minus strand of OZ043919.1, from coordinate 4,737,160 downwards.
GTAACAGACAATCAGACAGAAATACTTTCGCATTTATAATATTTATAAATAAATAAATACATTTGGGTCATTTTTTACACAACACCATCTAGCCCAAACTAATCAGAGCTTGTACTATGGGTACTAGACAATAGATATAATACTTATATACTTTTTTTTGTAAATAAATACTTAGAATACATAAGAAACACCCAGACAAACACAAATACTGATGGTTTACCCACACAAATATTTGTGTCCTTTGGGAATCGAACCCACGACCCCATGATCAGTAGTCCGGCACTCAAACAACTAGACTATTAGTATGGAAGTATGGATTTATGATACAATTCAATTTCGATCGACCTACTTTATCTCATTCTTCACAGCAAGATGGGGCGTTTCAAATGCCTTTAGCTATACAAGAACCACGTCTATATATTTTCATTAGGAATGTTCATTAAACGCATATCCCTATTTTAACTACTCAACACTTGTTTATATTTACCTAGTTAATTAATTTAGGTTTAATTAGTCTGTCTCGTGAAATTATTTCCTCTTAAATTATCTTGTACAAGACAAACGAGGTTTAAAGCTCTTACGCGAGTAATTTGCGAACCGTCGGCAGGTTCAAATAAAATATGCGACGGCCTAATGAAAACTGTCTACATTATTAACCTAGGTAGGTCTCCTTAACAACCCTTCTGGCCTAAATGCTCCTTTAGTTAAGTGAGGGGTTTGAATCGTAACGTACGAGTACGTTTGTGTACGCAATTTTGGAATGTAATGTGTACTTTATGCCCCCATTAAAGTCCTCTGATAACGCCTAATGTGGAGGTGTACCGTTTTGGAGAGACATTTGTGAAAAAAGCTTCGTATCTCTGTAGCGTGACCTACATGGTGATTGACACAATAAAAGGGTCGAATTGTAGCAATTATTTTTTATTTGTTCGATTAGCTGGTCGTCCGTGAAAGGGTTTTATGTACGCGTCAGTCTATATGTTAAAACATGGCAGAATAAAGGTAGAAACAGACTGTTCCCACGTACGCAACGTATGCAATGAGTTATTATATCTGGACTCTTGATTTTATATAAAAAAACGTATTCATTAGAGACACACTTATTCTCATATAAAATAGAAAAGAAAGAAAGAAAGAAAAATCTTTTATTTGACCAGCGCAGAGACACAAATAACCAAATATTAACAATAAAAAAATTATAATAAAAAAGAACAAAGGGATTAAACAAAAAATTTTTTTTTTAAATTATGCTACCATTATTTTGCATGTGTCTCACGGCTGGACCAAATGGGTCTCCAGATCAGCTAAATGTCAAGCAATGCTTGACGCTGATTTTCATCTGGAGCCACTGTACTCCACGGATGTCAATCAGAGAGGTTGTGTAAGTGTGTAGCGTGTCTGTGTGCTAGTATGAAGTGTAGAACCGTACGTTACGTGTCAAGTCCACATGACTGTCATAATGCATTGCATTGGTTGAGTACGTGGGATCAGTTTGTTTATGCCTTTATAATGGCTTACGCTAAGTATTGTCTTCCCACGTGTTGCTTTGCGGTAACGCTACGAACAAAAAACATCCATCTTCACAAACTTTCACATTTATAATATTAGTAGGATAGGAAGTAGGATAATATAATAATAATAATAATAATTTTATTTATTTTCCCATCACAACAGTTACTTTACATGCTTTATGTCATAATAAATTTAACATATCACGATAATACCACCATATCACACGTCAGACTGTCAATGACGTCACTGCGTACCAATCACGTGACCTAACTGTTACGGGAACAGAATATCTGTTATTATTCTACCATAGATTAAAAAGGTTGACGCTTTTAAATAAAATGTAATGAATAAAAATGTAGATAAAAGTTTTTAAGCGTTAAAAGTAAATAAAACGGGGTCGCTTTTTGTGTAACCGTTTCGATACAGTAACTATTTGTCATTTATTTGGATAAACAGTTCAAACGTTGCAGAACTCAGTTTGTGAACATTTAGTTTATTTGAACGAAAAATTCATCCAGTGTTAATGTTTATTTTTTGTGCAACTTTAACTTTATTTTTTGCCATGGCAATGCTGCCAGTCGTCTGCAACGTTACCAGATGCCAGCGATGTGGAGGTGTACTTTGACACCTGGACGTGAAAATGTATTATTCTTTTTATTTTATTTTCTTAAGAGAGGTAGGCATAGTGGGAGTAATTCCACTCAAATTGGAGCTGCCCGACTGGCGAAGTACCTCCACTTTGAGAAAATCGAAGTGAAATAACACTGCTTTGAGCTGTGTTGTATTCCTTACGGTGAGCAAGGTTGCTCCGCGAGGAAACGTTGTGTTGGCAGTGGGGGGACTTTGACCCTTATACTGCCAACCCATTAAGACCCTGTTAAATGAAAGAAGTTGGGTTGCGCAAGTGACACACCTGGTGTTGCAAGCGTCTATAGTCTACGGTAACCGCTTACCATCAGGTGGGCCGTATGCTTATTTGCGGCTTAATTTAATTCAATTTAATTTTAAGTATAAACAATCTTTTCATTGCATTGTGTTTTCGTTTCGTCGTTTTGTAAATTAAAGATCGTGTTTTAGTAAAAGTATAATCGTAAAAATAAATAAAAGTTACAAATGTTCGATGAAATTTTATATATGTTGTTCGTGTCGTGGTTGTAAGGCAAAAAGAGAGAGACCGAGCACCTTTTTCTTGCCACAGATAATATAGATAGCTAATGCATGATTTTATACAAATCAATAATAATTTAAAGTTCGTGGCGTCATCTGTCTGCAGAACGCGCGCAACACCGCTAAACAACCGCGCGCCCCTGCAAACAGATGGCGCTGAACACATTGTTATCCATTATTTAAATTATTATTATTGTATAGTGAAATCGAAACAAAATGCTGTGCTTACCTTTAATTTAGATGCAATGCTACTGTATTTATAATTGATATGTATTATGAATGTCTTTGTATGTATTTAGTTGGTTTGCTTATATAAATAAAAAAACATGACAGGCTGTCTTTGTACTTAATTTCAGTGCGAGTGAAACCAAGGGAAACACATATTCAGGTTATATTTAGGCTACCCATTGTTCAAATTTCATTGAATTGTTATTAGATTGGTGGCGATAATATGAATAGTACAATGCGAACACACTGTATTGTGTCTGCTTTTCATTGAAATTTCTATACCGATAACAATACACGCTTATTTTAGACTGCCTACTTGGTTTAGCTGTCGCAGATATCGCATTAAAATGTTTGGCGCAGCGGCTGAGCGTGTTGGGGGTTCGACTCCCGCCCATGAGAAATCATTCTGGATGTGTTTTCAGGTAGTTGTTCGAAATATCAATGTTCGTGTACCTAAGTATATGAAAATTTGTGTTTTTAAACGCATCTATCGATACAGGAAAAAAACCTAGTGGGGCCAGGTATTTTTTAACGAAAAATTATTTGGCTATATACACATACATTTCCATGTTTAGCAATTGTTACTGTGTTTTGTTCTTATTACATAGGACCTTGAAATGTACACTCGACAAAAGAGCTACGTATTTTAACGCAGCGACATTGGTGTTTTGACAATAACAATAATAATAATGATCACCATCGTCCCACTGTTGGGCACGGGTCTTCTCTCATAGTGAGAGGGGTTTAGATATAGTCCACGCTGGTATAATGCGGGGTGCTAAACTTCGAACGCCGTCGAGAATATCTCTCCCAGGCGCGAGGCGTGCAGGTTTCCGCACGATGTTTTCCTTCATCGTTTAAGTGAGTGACAATTAACACGTAAGTATATGATTATGAAAAGTCCAGAGGTGCGTGCCCACTGTGTCATATCACTAGGCTTAATAATATATAACACAATATTATAACCCAACGCAGGTGTTGTTATTTACATACCAAACTCTAGCGGATAATTATTTATAACGCAATCTATGTCAAGACACAAATGTCCTCCGCTGCTTGTGTGCCTTTCTCTTTTATCGTCTGTACCTACGTTTGCCTGCGATTAATGAAAATGGGATAACCTCAATGTTAGTGCCGCATGGTCATACTATACGGATGCTGTACCCGGAAATATCTAAATTTAAACCTAGGTACGTTAGGCACCCACAAATTTTAGTTAAGACATAACTCCAATCCTCGGTCTACCACCATAATTACGATCCTAGAGTTACATCACTAACATTCCTCCACCAGACTCAAACAATTTATCTTCTATTAAATTTACCTGTAAAAAATAAATATTAGGGACTTTTACACGGCACCATCTAGCCCCAAAATAAACGGAGTGTACTATGGGTATTAGTACTTTTTTATAAATATGTACTTAAAATACATTAAAAGTACCCAGAAAAACACAAACATAAATATTTGTGTCCTGTGGGAATCAAATCCACGACCTGATCAGCACTCTGATAGTACATAGAACCATGAAACCATACACGTCGTCTATTTACCATTGTATGTATATCGTGTCGTATGTTTACTAAAAAGCATATAAGTATTATAACCATTGTCTAGTACCTATAGTACAAGATTTGCTTAGTTTGGGACTAGATGGTGCTGTGTAAAACGTCCGTAATATTTATTTAACAAGAAAAAATGTTTAGTATGTGTTACTGGAAAATACAATAAAAAAAATACGTAATTCTAACTTCGTACAGTGAACGCGACTGTGTAATCCAACCTTTATAATTTATTTTGTTTTTGTTGTCACAAGTTTTCTTAGTAACATTTAATTTAACACTTTGACGCGAAGCGGTAAATCAAGTCCCGAAACTTTCGGGCTTATGAAAAGCGCAACGAAATTATAAATTGTTTTGAATTATAAATATATTAACTGTTGCCCGCGGTTTCGCTCGTATCCCAATGGACTTTTAAAGACTAAAGATACTTAAAGTCTAACCTACTACTTCAGACTTATCTTCTATCTACTCTTCTACTTCATACCTATCTATATTAAAAAGATAAAACGAGGACCTCTGTGGTCTTTCGGTGCGACTGCTGATCATGGGGTCGTGGGTTCGATTGCCACAGGACACAAATATTTGTGTGGATAAAATATGAGTATTTGTGTTTGTCTGGGTGTTTCTTATGTATTATAAGTATGTATTTACAAAAAAGAAGTATATAAGTATTATATCCATTGTTTAGTACCCATAGTACAAGCTCTGCTTAGTTTGGGACTAGATGGTGTTGTGTAAAATGTCCCAAAAATATTATAAAAAAAAACGAGAGTACCATATTTTCTATCTGTCTGTGTGTTATGTTTTCAAATTGAAATTTGAAATAAATTGGACCTTAGAAGGATCTAAGGTCCAATTTATTTCTATACGAAACTTTATCATAATATCATACACATATCTAAACACAGACAGATAGAGTAGCTTTCGCATTTATAAAATACTAGCGGTTAGTTGGTTCCGTATGGGTAGACAGAAATTATGGTAGGTTCCCGCCGATAATGTAGGTTTCTTTAAGATCGGTTCAGTATTTTTTGAGTTTTTCCATTGCAAACAAACATACAAAAATCAAATCTTTTCTCTTTTTAATATAGAAAGTATGAAATAGAAGATGTAGGATTAGGTTAGAATTTATAAGAAAGTATAAAAGATTTAATACAATTGATATTTATACCTATGGGTTTCGTATGATATTTTCAGTAGCAACAAAATCTAAATGCTGAGTTGCTTCAGAAAACATCTAAAGTATTGTGGTTCCTGAACCACCCAATCCCAGGACCATACTCACAATTAACCTAATGCTTAGTTGCGCTTACGCTTACCGCGTTGATGCATTCCGCACTTAAATCATACATACATACACTCACGCCTTTTTCGCATAGGGGTAGGCAGAAACTAAAGAACGCCACTTGCTACAATTCTTGCATACTTCTTTCGCTTCGACCACATTCATACATCTTGTCATACATACACGCCGGTTGCGAGTACTACGCATCTGACCTTTTTGAAGAACCTCACCAATGAGGACGGTATAAGTTTTTCTAGGGCGTCCCCTCTCGGCGGTTCCACATTCGCCATATAAATCCTTTTTGTTAGTCGCCTTTCATCCATTCTCTCGACATGCCCAAACCATCTCACTTAAATCATGTTTAAAATAATAACTGAATATGCATTGCATGACCGTTAACAGAGACATTTTCCCGGTCACTAAAGGGGACATCAGTTGACGTCACGAAATGACATATTGCTTCATGATTGATCGACAGGACAACATAATGTCACGTCATGTCATGTATCTATTAATACAAAATGAATGGTCGGTTATAAATGATTTGAAGATATAATTTGTATTGTATTTTTAAAGATAAATACAAGATGGTAGGATTAACGTGGTGGCTAAGTGATCGACTCTTGTGCTAAGGATTCCGGATTCAATTCAATTCCATCCACAAATTTCCGATTTTCCACACTAATATACACCCACAATACGCCGCTATGTTTACGTCCCATATAATAGGGGGCGAGCTTATTACCGTTAACCGGACACAAATCTAAATTCCGAGCTGCTACTGAGAAATTCAAAGAAAAACAATAACACGCTCAATTAATGCTCAACGTGGGAATCGAATCCAGATCTACTAGTGTATCAGTCACGTATACGAGCAACAGTCTAATGAGGCAGATCTGTTTTCCTTATGAATATAATAAACTTACTAAAACACCTCCTCATCCTAGATTACAATGATACAGAAGCACTGATGAAATCCATGTAAATAAATAACTGTTAGTATCACGCATAAACACTCCAAATCACCCCTCACCCCATATACACCCCCACGTACAGTCAGAAAAAGAGATTGGTATACAGGCAACGAACGGAATCTCCATCTTTACACAGATTGTGATTTAAATAATTACCCGTCAAAGGGTTTGATGTGTAGCAGCCAATACCTACGTTATGACACTATTTTTAACAAAACACAGATGTTAAATAAGCCTGTATACTTAACTTTTTTGTCGACCGTACACCAAACATACTATGACACATTTTTAACTGAGTTCAAAAAGGAGGTTCTCAATTCGATTGGTATTTTTTTGTTTTATTGTCATAGGTTTGTAGAATGCGTTTCTAATCTACCCTCCAGTTTTACGTTAGCCTCATGATGAGGTAACGCTTGTCCCAGAGGGGTTTATTTTATTATTCTCGTATTTGTAATAAATTCTTATTTACAAATATAATTTGAAATAAAATTACTTTTTACGGATTTTATCGCGTTATATTGATATTATTAATCCCGACGTTTCGCACCCTTTACAGCGTCCATGGTCACGGGTAGTCAGTCTACTCGTTAGTAGTTTTATTTCAATGTATAATATTCCCGTAAATGTCAGAAATCAATATAGAAATATATTTTTAAATATATTTACAAAAAAACACTCGCATAAAAACATTTAAAAATATATAAAAAATTGTCAGACCACCGATATCGGGAACAGGGTCCAAGCTACCGGTAATTAAGGCCCCAGAGAAAGGAATTTCCTTACAATGCGTGCCGTGTCGAGCCCTTTATAATTCAATGTAATAATTGAAGACAGCAACAACAACGTTGAAGCTGTTCCAACACTAGTCTATCAATGATCATCATACTCCAACCCTTTTCCCAAATGTGTTAGTGTAGATATTTAGTCTGAATGGCCCACAGGCCATTCGACCGTAAACAAAAATCGTCTACGTCCCAAAGACCGGCGATAAAAATTTGTAAAACAATTGGGTTTAACGATATTTATTCTCAAAAAAGACAAACAGTCACTTACATGAGAACAATATTGATCACAATCACAATTATTAAACATAAATAACAGTCGTTCGGTTATGCACATTACGCACCCCCGGTGCGACACTGTCAATTATGCAAAAATGAAGTTTTTCAGGAGAAGCATTTAAAACTTTGACACCTAACAAAACAATGACTTAAGAATATATAGATGAGATGAACAGCTGTAGTATAAGCTATCGTATTGTCAACTTTTAACGTTACTTTTGGATAAATATTAATCACTTTACATTGTAAAAAATATACTTTAACTCATTTTTGGATTTTTTGCAAAAGTGACAGTGTCGCACCGGGGGTGCGTTAAGTTTCTAACACAGTTAGTAATTATGACACTATAACTACAATAATTTTAATACTAAGCTAAACACAATAGTTCTCGATGACGTATTTAGCAAGTTTTGATTTAAATGCGTTAAATGAGATTGCATTTTTTATGACTGACGGTAGATAGATAGATAGATAGAGTATTCTTTATTGTACACCATTACATAGGACAAGTCAGAATAACATTATGCAAACGTTACAAGAGTAGGTACAATTGGCGGTCTTATCGGTATTTTGTTATAAAACTGTTACAATTCAATTTCATAAACTAAATAAAGTACATTCGGGTGCAAAAGTTGAAGTAAAAGTTTTGTTTTTCTTAGATTTTTATTGCCTGGTGGGGTTCCAGCCTAACAGATATAGCTGAGTATCAGTATTTTACACAAAGCGACTGCCACAGACCTACGCAACTCAATTTTTGGGTAATACAAATATCCTGAGGACTGGCTTATTCAAAGAAACTCTCGGTTAAAAGGTACTCTACGACTTTATTCTTCAAAGGTCAAGGGAATTCTCCCTGTGACAACCATTAATCACTTTGACTAAACATTCTACAATTAAATTCAAATGATTACTTCTTCTTAAACCAGCCAGTCATATGCTGACTCCTGGTAGCGACCTCTACAGGACACACTGGCTATCATTGATGTACAAATATTTTTATTAAGCAGATTATTACGTCATCTTGGGACCTAAAAGTACTTTGGTAAATAGGTAATCATTTATCACGTCCCCCAAAGTATCAATTTACAGACGAGGGTTTCCTAGATTGATGTATCTTGTAGACGTCTTAATCTAAGGCCTGGAAATTGTGTTAATTTCTACTTTTAGCTATCGAATTTATAACAGAGAGATGAAATAATATTAGGAAATTATGTAAAATTGAAAAATCAACGGAATATAAGCGAATCAATGTAAAATTACGTTAAAAATTATACTGAAAAATGTCTATAACGCTGTCCTGGACTCTGGAATTGAAGTTAAGAGCTCATTTTATTTAGCGAAGGAAATATTCGACCGCGGGCAGGATTCGAACCTGCGTCTTCTGGTTAGGTACACTAGACGCTATGACCACTAAGCCATCGCGAGTCCCACACGCCATGACGAATTTTGCCTACACATTCAGAATTTACGTCTTTATGGTGACGTCAGTGACACCTATTGATATCCTATGATTATATGATTGAATTTTTCCTTCGCGAAATAACTTTAAATCTCAGCATGGAAAATGCCAAAAAATACAAAAAGATATTTAGTAGGTTCTCCTCTTCTGTAGGGAAATTCCCATATGATTGGAATAAAAAGAGCAGGACCTACTATTTAGGTACAGACGTCAGCAGAACAAGCTATCCAAAACTGTCAAATTTTCCCAATTAAATATGAACCTTATTACTTTGTATTAAAGTTGGAAGTCTATCAAATAAATTTAACAGATTGGGGTACCTTGATGTGCTGGCCGCTGTACTTTGGAATATAGAAGAAAATAATTACTAATACGCACATGAATTAGAAAAGTCAGAGGTGTGTGCCACCCACACTAGGTCAGAGTGGTGGACTATAGCCTAATCCCTCTTAATCTGAGAGGAGACCCGTGTTCGGCAGAGAGATAGTATATGGGTTGACGATGATGATAGAAGAAGTATAAGAAATAGGTAACATAACTATACAGTAACTATAGTATTCTTCACGATCATGATACCTTCTATCCCCATCCTTATCAAAGGCACATTTCATCTAAACCTTTGGCTTTTTACGAACCAAATACCACAGAAAACAGTCATAACATGTGGCCCACATTCATAGAGGCTTAGCTACATAAATTAATATCAATTTAGGACGAAAATGCGGTCCACTCTCCATGGAATATGTTGATTGAAGATAATCAGGGCTTGCTCACCCGAGAAAGGGTCGTGCGCGTTACGTATATCACGGAAGTATAAAACCTTGAATTTTTCGACTTGTGTTAAATACATTGCTGGTTTATATCCACTCTTTTTACCATGTCACAAAGGAATGCAGCAATGTACGCAAACATTGATTAGCGGTTCGTTTTAGTGGTGAATTCCCTGATTGGTATTATGGATCTAACTAGCAGCTGACTGCAATAAGTATTGAGTAATCCGATTATAGCTGGCCAGGGGGAAATGAAAAACGTAACAATAATATGTCTTGGTAACTATCTCGTTAGTGTGTGTGTTTTTTGTATTTGGAATGAGACAGATTTATCGCCAGTCGAGTTACGCTTGCGCAACTATGATGAATTACGGACGTTGATTTTTTTATTGAGACGTTATAAGATTGGTTTTATTTATTTACTTATAGTTGATTATAATTGGGTTTCTTTATTTGAAAAACAGTCTCAAGCTCACATTCGAGTTACCCTACATACGCTCTCTTCTTTAAAAAATATAGTTCCAGTACTTAGGGAAAAAAATAATTAACGGACACGAAGTACCCGACCAGTAACAAATGTCTGTGAATTATACAAAGATTAGTCTCGGGTGAGAATCGAACCCACGATACTCAGCGCAACGGCAGTCACGAGGTGATAACCTTACCCGCTACGCGAAACGTACAGTCGAAACATTAGCATAGACAAATACTATTTTTTCTAAAAAAATACCACTGGTCCAATGTTTTTGTACAATATCTTGGTCGAAGATCAAACGATGATCAAACTTTAGAAATTGGCTCCAAATCAGGACTCCATTAGCTACTTGGCGTCTACTGGGAGAGACCTCCGACCAGCAGAGGACGAATATAGACTGATGATGATACATAGAAGGTGCCTCCCACGCTTCCCCTCACGCCTGTATTCCCCGAAGGGTAAGGCAGAGGTGTAACACAGTGCACCCACAGTTCGCCGGTTTGTTCAGGTCCCATGTAATATTGGGCGAGCCTATTGCCATTAACGGGGCACAAGCAATAAGAATATGTGAATCAAGTATGGTATCGTAGAATATACGGCGATCCACGAACGTGATTACGAAGCCCAGCAAGCTGATCAACTGAATATATTTATTGCTGATGCGGGTTTTCTGACTGAGAGACTTGGCCGTATTCTACCAAACGGCCCCAGTGGGAATTGAAAAAGTAATACCTGGCGGTCAGTACGACGTGCATACGATTATAGATTTATCTGGAGCATGGTAGTGCCCCCGCCAAGACAAAAACCGTGAAAGTCGGACTCCCGCACGAAGGGTTCCATACCAATATTTGGCAAAACAATAATGAGAGGAGACCCGTGCCCAACAGTGGGACAGTAAATAGGTTGATGATTTATGTACAGGCGTCAGCAGGTCAAACTATCCAAAACATGACAAAATTTCCCCATTGAACATGAAACTGTTTTGTATTTAAGTTGAAAATCTATTACAGAAATTTGACAGATTGCCTCTGTACTACCAATATACGTAACAATAGACGTGCTGAATCGCTGCCTATCTTTAAGAAGCTGGTGAAAGATCATTATCTTTCTCTTGTACCCAGGAATGCTTAACTCGCTACTCGCTTGCACTGTCATTCATTAATTTCCTTAGCTTAATATTTTATATATTTATATATGTATTTATTATATTTATATAATATGTATATATTTATGAGAATATATTTGTTTATTACTATAATATATTATTATTTTACATATACATAATAGTACGCCTACACTACCCTCTGTGTTTGCTTTCTTCCAATCCATCCAAAGGTTGTCTGGAAGAGATCACCTTGTGTGATAAGACCGCCCATTGTACCTACTCTTACTTTGTTTTATATAATGTTTGTAATTGTGTTTTTGGTGTGCAATAAAGCGTATATAAATAAATATATAAGAACTACACTAAATTCCATATACGTCATCTGTTAACCATTAAACCTACATGAGGTAACGAGATCAAAGATATCGGTTCATTAAACAATAAAGAAAAACATTATATTCGATACAGTAGCCAACACCACAATAATCCATTTTTCTTTTATTACTGTTTTTATCACTAACCCAAAACAATAAGTAGCTTTCATTTATTACTCCTAGACTGAATATGAAATAATTTCTTAGACATAGGTCAAGTAATTACTATATGATACGAATTATTTATATTACTGTAATGACTTGTAGGTACTCGGCAGTAGTCGGCTAGTTGTTATTGTATAGTTTGTCAAACCGGATTCCGGTCTTGCTGCAGAGTGATTAATGAGTTTATGTAGGTAGTCGTGTAGTAATTTTAGTTATTTACTATAATTATTACTATTGTGTACCATTGTTAAGAGTGCAGAGTGATATTCACTGCAATCTGGACAAACCTTCGTGGGTTTTAGATTGTAAGATAATTAATGTTTTGTAAGATTTTTTGTTTGAAAAAAAAAGTTAATCGGCTCAATCTTTTAAATGAATTATTATGATATTTAATGTATAATGTTTCCAATTAATAATTAAAATTAATGAATATTTTTTTATCTCTATTTTTGTATTGTCTTGATTTGAATTAGGTTTTATTCAGTTTAACTTAACTTTTTATATCTTTTGACTAATTTTTAATTATTGAAAAGTCGCGCATGCTTTTAAGTGACTTATTTGCACAAAACATACTACGAGTAGGTATGTATCACCTATCTAAAAATATTTTGTGTCTAAGTTGTTGGTGTGCCTTGTAATTATAAATAAAATTAAAAATGAAAAGTACACTTTTATTGATTACCATCATTATTCTAGCCTATTTCCTAACATTGTTGGGGTCGGTTTCAATTTGATTGAATATCAGTACTAATATCAGTACATGAAGCAACTGCCATCAGACCTCTGCAATGCAATTTTTGAACAATACCTACTTATATTACTGGGCTTCTGAGTATCTCTAACTATTGTCAATGGTTTTCGTTCGTAATAGGGGCATAACATACTCTTCGAAGCACGTAGTAAGCAAATTAATGAGAGAATTAGTAAACAATAAAAGAAAATAGAATATGTAAAACAATTGTAAATTTTTTTTTAATGATTACCTGATGTAATTTATATTAATTTGTGTGATTATTTAGCGATAAAGTTAAATAATATGTATCTTTTAGTATTTTTTGGCATTTTCCATGCTAAGATTTTAAAGTTATTAAGCAAAGGAAAAATTCGACCCCGGGCAGGATTCGAACCTGCGTCTTCTGGTTAGGTACACCAGACGCTATGACCACTAAGCCACCGCGATACCTACCCGACACCGTAAAGACGTAAATTCAGAAAGCGAAGGCAAAATTCGACATGGCGGGAGACGCAGGTTCGAATCCTGCCCGCGGTCGAATTTTTCCTTTGCTTAATAACTTTAAAAAATATGTATTAAAATCCAGTAAAATTAATTTAAAGCACTAAGATAAAACATTAATATATTGCAACACCCTTAAGTTTGAACTGTTGATACACACTTGACACTTATTATTGTTAAACATGCATACAGTGTGCAGAGTTTGACTAATAAATAGAACATCTATCTCTAAGAATCGAAAATAAAACCTCAAATGTAAGACGTGAGTCTATCCACATTCAACCCTTTTATGCTGCGAAGCTCAGCAAGTTTGTTCAAGCAATAAATATCAAAAGTTCAAATAGGTGACACGTTGCTACTTGTAAATAAATTTATTTGAGACGTGATAAACATTTAAAATGCTTACATATATCGCGTATTAGGTTTTTCTTTTGTAAATATATTTTAGCTTTCTGTAAGCATATTTGGTTATGATGTCGACTGTATGTGAGGGTTTTGAAGAGCACGTCCAAATGATGAAATATCTGTCAGGGTCAACGCGATTGTGATCAGTATTCCCTCGCTCTCTTTATGCTCGTAACCATGGGATTCGATTACCATGGTTATGAGCAAAGGGCAATTAAATGGAAGGTAATTGCGGTTTTAATTCATTACGAGTTCAATGAATTAAAACCGAAGCAGTGATAGCCTAGTGGTATGACCATTGGACTGCCAAGTCGAAGGTCTCGAGTTCGAACCCAAGGCACGTACCTCTGACTTTTCGAATTCATGTGCGTATTAATAGTTAATTATCACTCGCTTAAACGGTGAACGAAAACATCGTGAGGAAACCTGCATACCTTAGAGATTTTTCTCGACGGTTTGTGAAGTCTGCCAACCCGCACTAGGCCAGCGTGGTGGACTATAGCCTGATCCCTCTCATTCTGTGAGAGGAGACCCGTGCCCAGCAGTGGGACAGTATATGGGTTGATGATGATGATGAGTTCAATATCCCCACGACGTATGAGGATTTTTTGCACTGTAAAAAATAATAGTTTAAAAAAACTTAAAAACACGCTTTTGTAGATAACTGTGCTCCACGAGGTAGCGTTGTATTGACTTTGACCCCTATACGGCTATCGCAACTATTCCTTTTGCATTCTACAGGGTCGGCAACGCGCAAGTGATACCCTGTTACAAGCGTATATAGGCTACGGTAACCGCTTACCATCAGGTGGACCGTATCCTTGTTTGCCACCTTAGTAGTATAAAAAATAAACATACACTAGTTATTGATTTCTGACATTTACGCGAATATTATACATTGAAATAAAACTACTTTTTACGGATTTTATCGCGTATATTGATATTATTAATCCCAAGGATTAATAATATCAATATACGCGATAAAATCCGTAAAAAGTAGTTTTATTTCAATACACTAGTTAATCACATGACTACAGTTTGCTTAGTTAAATGCAATGCAATGATGCTTATAAGAACTGATTATTCCAAGTAATTACTTACTTAGCTTAGTGCCCAGCAGTGGAAACATATTAAAGAAAGAAAGAAATGAAAGAGAAAGTTTTTTATGGCATTAAAAACCTTGCCAGCCTTGTAAGTACAAGGACCAGGTACATACATAGAAAGAAGGTATTGCACGTCGCCTTTATTCATCGCAATAAGGTTCCCACTCAGCATGATGCGGTAGTGGATTAAATCGCTACAGCACTGATTTTCAGTGAGGCCTAGATGACGTGTATTTCGACGCCGGTTTCCCTACCCTCTGCGGCCGAGGTGTGGACGGCGATGGGACCACATATGTTTCCCGCCGCAAAGAGAGCCATGGGCGGCGGATTCGGGGTCGTCAGTCACCCATTGCAGTTGGCTCTCCGGGAGGTTCCATCAATGGACCCTCCCGTGGTCCCACCACTATGCGGAAGGTGGTGGTGGTTTTAGTCGGTATGCTGGCCACCTGGCCGGAGAGCCCGACATAACCGTCCCGTATCCCAACCCGAAAAAAAAAAAGGCCTAGATGACGTGTGACGTCACTCAGCGGTGGCATTAAATGTCAATTTACTGCATAACAACTTCAGTGGCAGTGGAAATATGGGTTCAAGAATAAATGATGATTACTTACTACGACCAAGTCGGCAAAGTCTCAGTGGATATTGTTATTAAGTAACAAGTTTTCAATTCAAGTCTGAAAATGTCAAGCTAAATGGCTTTCCGCGATTGCATTTACCGTACCTATTACCTGCAAACACCTCCCATCCATTCCCCATCTATCTTATTCTATCTCCCCTCCATCTTTCTCGATCATGTGCCATTTAGATCCAATCTCAAGTTGAAGGTGTCAACACACCATCTCCTTTGTCATAAAGGGATGAAGATAATTTAGTTTTATGGTTTTATTTACCGCATTAGTCGCATGTTGTTGATTCGATGGTAGTTTTCACACGTAAACAAAGAAAGCTTACTTAAAAAGGGCTTGTGGTTAAGCATAAGTTGTTTTTAAGAGAGGTAGGGCATAGTGAGAGTCTGTGGGAGTCAATTTGGATTCAATTTCCACTCAAATTGGAGCTGCCTGACTGGGGAAGTACCTCCACCATACAGAAAATCTAAGTGAAATAACACTGTTTTGAGCTGTGTTGTGTTCCTTACGGTGAGCAAGGTTGCCAGTGCTTCACAAGGAAACGTTGTGTTGGCAGTGGGGGGACTTTGACCCTTATACTGCCAACCCAACTATTCCTCTTTCGTTTTACAGGGTCGGCAACGCGCAAGTGATGCCCCTGGTGTTGCAAGCGTCTATAGGCTACAGTAACCGCTTACCATCAGGTGAGCCGTAGCTTGTTTGCCACCTTAGTGGTATATAAAAAAAACAATAACTACGCTGATCATGCAAGCTGTAAGGTTAAGTTGCGCTAGTCACGGTCAGTCTGTGAGTGGTTGTTCATTCTTAATACATCGAGATACCTCCATGCCATAGAACACTTAAACTTATGAAAATCGTTAGTGTTAGTCAGAAGCCCAAAAAGCCAATAACTTTATCCTCAGAATATCGGTATTGCCCAGAAATTGGTAAAATACGCACATTCCGTCGCATTTGGTCACACTGGAAGTCGTCACTTATATCTAGTGGTGTTCAAAGTTTCTATAAATTAATAACATGCTTAATGCTATATGCTTAATTTTTTAAGCAAGCGATTTTATGTGCTACAATATAGCATGCTTAATTTATGTGCCTACCTACTTGTTAACGCTATACGCGCCACCCGACGGACAGTTGGTTGATAGAGAGAGAGAGAGAGTGCTATGCGATATAAAGCAAAATAGCTTTATAGCATTATAGCATACAGAGCGAATTGCAGTATCATTTGCTTTATGCTATATATGTGAGAAATTAAACGCCGTCTTGCACAAAACTTATTTATTTCTTCAAAAAATCTTACTCGTCCGTCTTTACAGTGTTAATGTCTTAGCTCAGTCTCCCCCATATTCCTTTTCCTTCCTCCCTCTCGCTCGCACACACGCTCTCTCACTCACACTCTGTCTCGTTGATACTCATACCATAAATAAAGGAACACAATACTTAGGCTTAGGTTTCCACACATGACTCTAGGTGACCATCCATCTCTTTCATTCCCACATATATAATAAGCACGCTACTTTATAATGCTTTATCTGGCTGGAGGCATTTGGTGCTTCGCCACCTAGTCCGGTTAAGTTTTTAAAGCTCCCTCGAGCTAAAAACTATGTCCGTCAAAAAAAAAAAATATATATAATGCTTTATGCTATATTAACCATCACTACTTATATCTTCGGGAAAAGGATCGAACGATGACGATGATGATGACAAAGAAAGCTTAGTAACATCAGGTCTACAGGTCAACCAAACTCAATTAAAAAAATATTGATATATTATAAACCAGACGTTTGCAGTCACTACTCAATAAAATGGCGTTTAAATTCCTGTATCTCAATATAAACATTCTATATTCGCTCCTTTTATATTACCATATTCATAGCGGGAATAAAGTTCCCCACTGCCGTAATAAATGCTTAGAGTTAATAAAACTACCTGTATATTGCGATAAGTCAGTTATTTTACCAAATTTCGTGGGATTATGTACATAAAATAAAAACTGGGACATATACAGAGGCCAGTACATCTAATATATAAAATTCTCGTGTCACAGTTTTCGTTGCCATACTCCTCCGAAACGGCTTGACCGATTTTGATGAAATTTTTTGTGCTTATCGGGGAGGTCTGAGAATAGGCCAACATCTATTTTTCATACCCCAAAATTTTTTTTTTATGGCAAAACAACGTTTTC
This sequence comes from Acronicta alni, assembly GCA_964056405.1. Classification (NCBI taxonomy): domain Eukaryota; kingdom Metazoa; phylum Arthropoda; class Insecta; order Lepidoptera; family Noctuidae; genus Acronicta; species Acronicta alni. The sequence continues at coordinate 4,719,473 of OZ043919.1, read as the reverse complement.
GTGGGCAGCTAGTAAAGCTATAACAATCTGTCAGGTTTTTTTTATAGTTTTTCAGCTTTAATACAATAAGGTTCATATTCAGTTGGGAAAATTTGACAGTTTTGGATAACTTGACTTGCTGGCGTCTGTACAATTATACAATATAAATAAATACTTGAGACATTTTACATAGCACCATCTAGTCCCAAACTAAGCAGAGTTTGTACGGTCGACAAAAGAGTTAAATATACACGCAGCTAATTAAACATCGTGTTTTTTTTTAAGATTAAGTAATTATGTATCACGCATTATGTGTCAAAACGCAGGTATTGTAAGCTACTACACATCAAACCCTTTGACGGGTAATTATTTAAATCACAGTCTGTGTAAAGATGCAGATTTCGTTCGCTACCTGTATACCAAACTCTTTTGTTGACTGTACTATGGGTACTAGACAATGGATATAATAAATAATACTTATACTTCCTACACTATACATATAAAGCCGAGTATATAGAAAAAGACACAAGGAAAAATACTGCTGATCATGGGGTCGTGGGTTCGATTCCCACAGGACACAAATATTTGTGTGGATAAAACATGAGTATTTGTGTTTGCCTGGGTGTTTCCTATGTATTATAAGTATGTATTTACAAAAAAACAGTATATATGTATTATATCCATTGTCTAGTACCCATTGACTAGATGTTGTGTCCCAAAAATATTATTATCATTATTCATAGCAAATAATTCTAGTTCAGCATAACGCTGCGATGATTTTCAGTGGGCCTGTATGACATGTGACGTCAGCGATGTTTTACTTGCAATTGAAATTAAACTTGAGAAGTGAACTTTATGTCAATGCCTATGGTTTACAGGGTGACCTAGATAATGAGACACCTAAATGTTTAAAACTGCTTGCTACTAATATTATATTACAAAAAAAAATTTAAAAAACTATCGTTTTTAGAGTTATAACTGTTTGGCCGCTGGGGAAAAAAGGTTCTCGAGAGACCACGCACCGGAAAGATTAGCGCAGGACGGCCTCCGACGAAATGGATAGACAACCTGGTATAGGCCACTGGAAATCGTTGGATGCAGGCGGCTCATAACCGGTCCTTGTGGAAGTCTATGGGGGAGGCCTTTGTCAGGAGTGGACTTCCTGTGGCTGATATGATGATGAACTGTTAAAGGTATTTGGTGTTATCACCATAATTTCACATAAAAGAAGCTGGAATCTATAAAATATTTTTGACAGAATATATCTTTCCTAAATTGATGTTATTTTGATAGCCTTCCCATTAACAATGTTTACAAATCATTCAGGTCATGTACTATCAGATGTGCACTCTATCCCTTTCTGATATAACAAAAATTCATCAAGATGTTCATTCACGTTATTTAAGCAGGTCTCCTGTTTTTATCGAAACCCTGTATACGCATTAATTAATTTCTCGAACGAGTACAAGATATTGTACCGTACATTATAACATATTTCTCTATAACTTGAAATACAAAGCCATTCCCTTCCTATACCCTAATAAGACCCCCGAGGCCAATTGGGCAAGACATTGTTTACAACACAATCAGTCTCACGGTTAAGCGCTTAAATTAAAACTAAAGCGCGTAATAGCCCGGTAATTTTAGCTCAAATTGTGAGTAGCAATGCAAATTATTGCCCATAACACGTTAGAAAGAATTTATAGCCTCTCACTCCAATGTAATGGGCTATAAACAATGTCGCAAAGTATTCATAAAATATATTTGTTTATTTTGGGGAAAATTAAGGCGAAGTTCTTTAGATGATTGACCTGTATCTTTAGTAGACTCTAAATGTTCCAGAAATAACAGGGTAAAGATAAACTGGTTATCAGCTAGACAGTTTCAAAAACTTCTGTCTTTTTTAGGGTTCCGTAACCAAAGGGTAAAAACGGGACCCTATCATTAAGACTCCGCTGTCTATCTGTCTATGTGTCCATCCGTCCGTCTGTCTGTTACCAGGCTGTATCTCATGAACCGTGATAGCTAGACAGTTGAAATTTTCACAAATGATGTGTTTCTGTTGCCTCTATAACAAAACACACCAAAAACAGAATTAAATAAATATTTAAAGGGGGCCACATACAACAAACGTGATTCTTTTTTGTAATTTTTTGCTCGATATTAATAACGGCAACTTGAAATATTCACAGAATATTTAATTGTATATTAATTTAAAAAATAAATAGGTACGGAACCCTTCGTCCGCGACGACTCGCACTTGGCCGGTTTTTAAGGACCGCTTACCATCAGAGGGGACGCATGCTTGTTTGCCTATAGACGCTTGCAAGACCAAAACCACTGTCTCCTGACTCCTGAGGACGTTTCTGAAAAAAAAAAAAAAATTATAGTAAACTAGCTGTTGTCCAAAGGGCATTCAAAAAGCCTTCCTTTTTAAAGTTCCAAATTAATAGTTAAATTAGTTTTTTTTTTCTTAAATAAATAAAATAGAAAATTCTTGGTAAGCAGATCCCGAAAGGCTATTTACTGAAAATGCGAGCTTCAACCCCCTTTAAGCTTTTTATGCAAGTCAATAGTGAAAAAATAAATACATTACATTTAAATTATCAGCCATCTTGTGGCGACGGCCATTTTAAAAGTCTTGCAATATTGAGCATTGTATTGTCTCCAGAACTAAAGGTGTATGCAAAATTTCAGCTCAATCGGATTTCGGGAAATGGGTCCAATTTAGCTTGCAAGATGAACTAAATAAACTAACATGTATCGCAAGTGAAATGAAAGATCGTAAGCTGGCACTAAACAAATAAGTATATGGGGACGTAAAGTTACGTAGTTACGCATCAATTTTAAATTAGAATATTTTTAAATGAATCAATCTTACTTTATTATTCGTCTTCAGTAATTACTTCTAAATTTTAGTCCCAATTGCAGTTAGATTTTAAAAATAAATTATTGTAACAATTCTATTCAATATTATTTTCTGTGTGTGTATTTTTCAATAAAAATGTAAAATTAATTCAGACTCTAATAAAACAAAGCTACAAATTAAGTTTTGCTCCATTTTACATTTTTGATAGCTAAGTAATTTGGTTTTAGTGATTTTTACTACATAGTTTATTTTTTTGCTGATATTTCATAATAGTTAGCAATTTATTTTGTTAACATCAGCCGCAGATGTGAGTAATTAAAATCTGTTCAATGTTTTTATTTAGGTTGAGAGACGTGAACTAGTTGATATATTTTTTTAAATAATTATAATTTTGTCTATACATATTTTCATAATAATATTACTAAAGCGAAAGTAACTCTTTCTGTATATCTGTTAACTTTTGACGCCTAAACCACTAACAATTATTGATAAACTTCGAAGAAATAAATTAATAAAAAAATATTTCGGACATTTTTTACAGCAGGTACCTACCATCTAGTTCTTGAGCTAGAGCTTGTACTATGGTTAAACAATGAATATAATACTTATATACGTTTTTACATGTACATTATTAAAGAAAAACCAGCCAAACGCAAACACTTTTGTTTATCACTTAAATATTTGTGTCCTGTAGGCATCAAACCAACTCCAACTCTAACAGCAAATAATCACTCCAATCACTAGACCAAAGATGTCGTTAAGAGAGTAGGAAGACAAGAAGAAGGCTTCATTTGAAGAAGAAGGCTTCATTTGAAGAAGAAGGCTTCATTTGAAGAAGAAGGATTCATTTGAAGAAGAAGGCTTCATTTGAAGAAGAAGGCTTCATTTGAAGAAGAAGGCTTCATTTGAAGAAGAAGGCTTCATTTGAAGAAGAAGGCTTCATTTGAAGAAGAAGGCTTCATTTGAAGAAGAAGGCTTCATTTGAAGAAGAAGGCTTCATTTGAAGAAGAAGGCTTCATTTGAAGAAGAAGGCTTCATTTCAAAAAGTCATTATGCGAGTGAATCCGAGGGTAACAGCTAGTTGTCGGTTATGGTACGGTCAACAACGAAAGCCGCTGAAAACAGCTAAATTTAGAAAACGTCACATCTCAAAAAATGGTCAAAAGGTTTTTCTTTTATTAAGGTGAACTAAATATTTAATGGCCATGCAATGATTTAGCACAACACTCATAGATTAGTAACTGTTGAGGTTTTTTAAGTTCCCGGACACAGGAAGAAAATACCTGGTTTTATTTTATAATAGTTTTATTAAAGTTCACACAACACAATCAGCCATCTTGGCTTCTTTCAACACCAACTAAAGATTATTACCATAGACTAAATAAACTAATATTTTTTTAATTCTCTATACTCCACAAACTAATACACCACAGAGATCTAATACTAATAAGTTAACAGTAACTTATTAAAAATCGTATTGCAACATGGTCAGCGACTTTTGTTACTGACTGTACATAGTTCTAGAGTTGTATAAATGCGAAAGTAAGTGTCTGTCTGCTACGCTTTTACTCCTAAACCGCTAAACCGATTTAGATGATATTTGGTACGGAGATAGATTACACCTTGGAAAAGAACATAATATTATTACCCGACTGCACCACGCAAAGGAGAGTAATGTGTTAAAAATTCTACACAGGATCAAATTTTCCCAATAATGGTCCCCGGAACCGGACACAAGCATACAGACCCGGTATTATCAGTAAGCATTAGAATTGATTATTTTGTTATATGATTTTGTGTATCTATTACTTAACATAATTCCAGAAATGAAATGAAATTCGAAATGAAATTTGTCCAGGCTACTGGACTTGTTTTTTTCTATTCAGTTCACTTTTTAGGTAGTAAGGTATTTTTTTATTGTTTGAATTATACCTACATAGGCTATAGAACACAGACATAAGCCTTTTGGGACGTGAACCCGCGGGCAAAAGCTAGTATTTTTATAAATAACGTTACTTCTTTTGTAGAGAAATGGCTGCTTGTTCTGCAACGATGCAAAATATTCACACAATATTTCAACGTCACATGTACGTGGAACGGTGGCTTAGTAATATGTCCTAGACAGAAACATTTAGCTATTAAAATTAAAAAAAACTGTCCGAGCGATTTAGTTTAGGAATTATCAATTATGTGCCATAACGCCTGTATTAATAACAGGAGGAGGTTTGTTAGGAGGTTTCTTTCTCTGGGACCCTGACCATTGATAGCTTGGATCCTGCTCCTGATCCTGGAATTTGTTGCGCCGCTCATTATTTCCCGCCTAAAATACTAGAAGGCGGTGAAGGGCGCGCATTTTGGGGGCTGTCTTAAATGTAAAAATTACATTAAAAAAGTACTACCTTATAGTCTATCTTAAATAAATTACTTACTTTGAACTTGAATGCAATTTTTACAAACAACAATCCAATTACATAGAAAAATGCGTTTATCCTATAATTTTGCCATAATATAACCTATCTATCCATTTTTTAAGCAGCAACCAAAAAGGATTGAAAAATTTATTTACATACCTATTTCATTTTCTTAAAACGTTAATTATAATACCGATTGAAAGCCAAACTGATCAAATCTATTACAATTATGAACGGTAAAAAGTTTGTAACTAAAAATTTCTTTGATACCCTTTGATTTTGCGAAATTAATTCTGAGCAGGGTTCGGGACGTTAATTTATTTTGATTAAGCCTCTTTCGTGTTCTACTTTTAAAATTAAGCTGAGAAACCTTTTTATTTAAGACATTAGGTCCGACCTTTGAGTATGAATAAGACAACCTAAAGTGTTGTAGTGGAATGGCGACTTTTATAGATAATAATAATTGAAACGTTAAAATTACTGCTGTTATCCATTAAATTATTTGAAAAAATGTCATCAGTGCGAGTTTGGCGGTGTTCCCCCATGACATTAGTTGCAACCGCAGACGCACGTTCTTGACAATTCTTGACTATTCGTGCTGTCTGATCACAATTGTCTTACATTACGCTGTTCATATTCATACTCATAGGTCCCAACCTCAAGAAGGCAGCCATAAGAATGACGCCCTTGATCTAGGCTTGGAATGACTAATTGAAAGAATTATTTACCACTTCTCTCTCCTGATTTTAAGAAAACAAATCGTAAACTCATTTCCATGCTAATTTTGGAGTAAGGGGGACATAAATTCGTCAGCTTGATGTTTGTACAAGTTGTAAGGGAAATTAAATTAATGTAGCTTTGTTTTGGAATGTTGTACGGTCTGAGAATGGAAGGAAAATGTGTCTATATATAGAATTTGTATGGTTTCTTGTATTTTGTTATTTAAATTGGATACAGAATAGGAATAACCGATTACAGAATACGCATACGCGTACACGTAGGTATGTGATCTATCAAACCAAGATCAGAGAGAGATGGATGTTAAATGAAAACTTCGTAACAGGAAATCTAGTACAGAGGCCCGCACATCAAGCTACCACAATCTGTAAAATTTCTTTGATATATTTTCAACTTTAATGCAACATTTCAACATTGCAACGGTTCATTTTCAATTAGAAAAAATGACAATTTTGGATAGGTGTCTGTACAATGAGTATTCCTAAACACATCCCGTGTTTACAGTAGTAGTGGGGTTCGACCTGCACACCTCATATTTCGCCAGGGATCCTGTCTTTTTTTATTACCACTAAGGTGGCAAACAAGCATACGGTCTACGTGATGGTAAGCGGTTACCGTAGCTTATAGACGCTTGCAGCACCAAGGGTATCACTTGCGCGTTGCCGACCCTGTAAAACGAAAGAGGAATAGTTGGGTTGGCAGTATTAGGGTTAAAGTCTCCTCTCAAAAGCTGTGTTATTTCACTTCGATTTTCCGCAAGGCGGAGGTACTTCCCAAATCCGGCAGCTCCAATTTGAGTGGAATTACTACCACTATGCCCTACATCTCTTGAATCTATTTCTATCCTGGCGACGTTTGATAATTAGTCTACTAGTCCATAAGGCTACTTCTATCTTTTTATTTATTACCTCTGTGGCTATACAAAACGTATTATTTCTTCTATCACATAAATGTGTGATGACGTCAGTATTTGATCACCAATTTGTTAGCTAAGCGTGTTTTATGACGGCCGCTATAAAGTTCACTTTATATTGGATTTCCGTTTCCTTTAAAGCAATTGCACAACATCACAAGGTTTACCTTTAACTATATTAAAAAACTATAAAATGTTGGCTTACCCACACTACACCTTCTAATACCGTTCCTGTAGAGGGGCTCATGGTTAAGTAGTAATTAAATTGATAAAGCTGCAAGGTAAATGGGCTGGTCAGCTCTTACTGTCAATAGCAATCTTTTTTTTTTACTATTTATTATACTGATTTAATTTGTTAGTACACATCAAACTGCATTGTTCTCATGAACTATTCAGAAGAAGAAAATGTAAATACAACGTTAACACTGTAATCATGGTTTTTTTTTCTTAAAAAAAGAGTGTCTATGGAGTTTCTTCCCGGTTCTTCTCCATAAAACCCACTTTTTGGAACCGTGGAACTAGTTTTGACTCATCAAAAGTGCTATTAAAATGGTTTAATTTAAATAAAATATTTGACATTGACTTAAGCTGCGCTAGCCACAGTAAATTTCTGTGGCCTGGTGCTAAAACGGCCAAAGTCTAAAAATTATATTTCCCGTAAACAACATTATAGCAATGAACAAACGGACTGCTAGAAGGTTGCAGGCAGTCCAGAAATTTTGCTTTATTATAAACTGTGCAGTTAGGGCTAACATTGTAATACAAAATGGGCTTAAGTTAACTTTGATCGTTCTCGTTTTCACTCCATTAAACAAAAAGTGATTCTTACAAAAATGGATTTTGGTCCTTTTTGCACCAGGCCACAGATTTGCAAATAAGTAATATTCTTAATACATCGAGACTCTCGGAGAGCACGTAAAAGCCGTCGATCGTGGTTGTCATACGAACATCTACGAAAATCGTGAGTAGTAGGCATGTGCCCAAAAAGCCTGACAAGCAGTCTATCATCAGGACATCGGTACTAGCCAAAAAATAGGTTGCGGAGGTCTGATGGGGGTGTCTGATACACTGTTTTTTTTTCTAATTTTAAAGAGACACCCGTCATCACAGTCATCACTGATATACTGGTGAGTCTGGAAGTCAACCCCAACATCATCAACCCATATATTGTCCAACTGCTGAGCACGGGTCTTCAATCACAGAATGAGAGGGCTTAGGCTATAGTCCACCACGCTGGCCTAATGCGGGTTGATAGACTTCACACGCTGTCGAGAATATTTCTAAGGCATGCAGGTTTCCTCGCGATGTTTTCCATCCGTTTAAGCGAGTGATAATTAATTATTAATACGCATATGATTTCGAAAAGTCAGAGGTGCGTGCTCTGGGTTCGAACTCGAGACCTTCGACTTGGCAGTCCAATGGTCGTACCACTAGGCTATCACGGCTTCGACCCCAACATAGTTCGGAAAATGCTTGGAGGACAATGATGTCAATTTATTTCTTTTTTTTCTCAATTCACGAATCCAATGCCATTCACCATATTGGACCTTTTTGGCTACTGTTAAAGGAATGTATAAAACATTCCTATTAGATCGTAAACGCTACCAATTTTATTGCAGTAACATATTGCTTGAACAACCCTACGTATGCTTATAATACAAATAGACAAAATGTTGAATTAGTGAGCAGATGTTCAAGTCGTAAAAAGTCTGTGTGTGAAGCATCGTTCGTTAGGGCTGCTACATAAGCTTAACATTTCGTTGATCGGTTACGACATGTTGTAATTTTTTTAGGATGATTACCTTTTTCGTTTGAATCTAATCTTGGTATTGTCGGGACCGTAGGGCGAAGGGAAAGTAAACTCGCGGTTTAAGTCATATTCATATTTATTGCAGTTTTATGTATTAAAAGTATGTATTTACAAAAAAAAAAGTATTTATATCCATTATGTAGTACCCATAGTACAAGCTCTGCTTAGTTTGGGACTAAATGGTGCTGTGTCCAAATTGTCCAAGAATATAAAACAAAAGTATTTTAAGAGAACTATATTCTTTAGGAGTCAAGGGAATTGTCTGACATCTCATCATCATCAATCATCAATCTCTTACTAAACATTGCTTTATTATAATTATATGTATTTGAACATCTGTTAAATCTATTTGTTCTTAATCAAACCAGCCAGTCATACGGACTCCTTGTAGCAATGTCTACAGTACTATGATTTCCTGTGTAGCAATATACTTTTAGGGTGTCCATTGCTACTCGGGAATTCTTTGATCAATCTTCATCGACTCATATACTCTCCCACTACTGTGCACGAGTCTACTCTTAGAATGAGAAGGATAAGGCTGAGTATCTACTACGTTGATCTAGTGTGTGTTGGCAGACTACACACACCACCAAGAAAATGTCGAAGGCATGCAGGTTTTCCTTCGCCGTGCGAGGTGTTTTGGATTCGAACTCGAGCACGGTTATTCTACTCTTTAGACTTTATAAATTATAATATATAAATACCTACGTCTAAGTATAATTACATTGTTGAAACTGCCTCATTAAGCGCGACTGTTTCTTTGAGGTCCTGGGTTCCTAGGTCAAGCAAAGTGTTGTTGGTTTATCCTATGAAATTCTCAGTAGCAGCTCCGAGTTTGGATTTACACCCGGTCAATGACAATAGGCTCGCCCTCTACTACATGGGATCTAAACATACCGGCGAATTGTGGGTGTACATTAGTACAACTCTGCCTAACCGTTTGGGGAATACAGGCGTAATGGTATGTATGTGATTTTATAGCAATGTTTTCCCGTCTCATATGGCGCCCTCTATAACTCTATCTACTTTACCTTTTTTGTTTTTACATCTAAGACTCCATAAAAAAAGATTTTACGTAATCTATGAGAATAAGTCGACATCAATACTTCTTGATTATAATGGAAGTCTAGACGAAATGCTAAGAAATAATATTTGTTTAGCTAGTAATTGCTTGTCATAAGAAACTGATTTACTAACATAAATAGATAGATAGAATATTCTTTATTGTAAAACATCAATAAGCTTGGTAAACTTACACAAACTTCAAGTAGTACAATTGGCGGTTTCCATGAAATTTTACTAAAAACAAAACACATTTTCAAGAAAAACTAATGGTCTACCCATTAGTTTTTCTAAGTATTTGTACTAATGGAAGTATTTGTTCAACGTTCTGTCACTCATGTTAAGAAAGAGTCGGTAATCGATTGCACAATCTCTAGTTTACGAGTTAAAATTAACTCCAGTTAGGCGATAATCCCGTTGATTAGAGTTGCACCAATCGACTGGTACCAACAAGCCTTTGTAGACAAGCGTTGTGTGTGGGAGGCAAACAGGCGGTTAAATGTACACAAACGGTGCAACTGACCCCGACTAACTGTAATTACCATGGGAAATGAGACGAGAATTTTAAATTAAGAACAATTTTAAATGAAGATCTAATAGAATACAAAATATTTAAAATTGTTTGATTTTGGTATCGATTATGGAGTTCACTCTGGATTGAGTTTCGATGTTTTAATACCTACTCATTTTATGAATCATGTACCCTCCATGTAAAAAAATATGTTGTAGATTCGAAGCGAGTTCTCCAGTTATCAATTGGGATTGACAATAAATTTATAGGTATTCAGTTTGGAGTTTGGTGACAATATCCGTAATAGGTACCTATCTATTTTTATCCATTAAGTTCATGAGGCCATTTTATCCTTTTTCCTCCATTCATTTTGCTAGAAAAATCGTGTAAAACATAAATCTTTTAACTAAAACGTATTCCATTAAAAATGTCGGGTGATGAAAAATACCCACAAAATGTTCACACTCGTTAACACTGAATAGATGTACATGACCTCTTTGCTGCTTCTTAGACTGAAAGGTTTTAAATAATCACCACCGTGACATTTATTTATAATAGGTATAGTAGGTATATTTCCCTAATGTTTGTTTTTACAAGCAAATCACCCTTTGAAAGTGATGTTAATGAGTTTTTATATTTTAGAAATAAACCTTTAACGTATCTTTGTAACGTATCCATAGCAACAAGACCCTTATATTTGTTTATGATACCAGCGCATTTCTTAGTAGACATGCTACAACTTCACAAATAGTATATACTTTTAAATTATGAACAGGATGTTAATGAAAAAAGATGAACAAGTTAAAACTTAGTACATCTCTCTCTAACCCATACAGGAATACTGATATGGTCTATTAAATTTCTATAAAGTGTAATGACCTCCCAAAAAGAGCTTCACAGAATCCTTTTAACAAGCCGATTTACGTTCTATTTCACAGACAAAATCTTGACGTCGCGTCCGTCTGTACATTCGCCTGACCGCAACACAGAAAGGTCCGTTTAAAGCCGGATTTAATGCTAAAGTGAAACCTCACATCAGCTGCGGGTTGCGCTTGCTATCTTAAATGCATTTCCGTACGAATTTAATGGTAACATCCGCCTCTCTTTTGGATTTCATGTAATTAAGTAAGGTTGGTAAATGGCGCTTTAAACTGGCGAAGCGGGTATTTACTTAATCACGTTCTGTTTTTGAGCAACCCTAGTGTAGAGTCGACGCTGTATCTTAATTTACTCTTTTTTGTGGTCTCTTTAATCAGAGATACAGACTTAATAATCCTATTAAAAAAATATGTCTAATAAAACTTTTGTAACTAAAATATCTGTCTTATTTTCCGTGTCACAAAATATCACGTAACAAAATGACACCAAACAATATTTAACTTATTATTTTTATGTGATATTCATTTTATGTAAGTTTAAAAGACTTGCTATTTTTTTTCTTTTTCTACTTATATTTGCTTATACATTTTTGTTGAAGACAAATAAGTACCTATACGGTCCGCCTCATTGTAAGCGGTAACCACAAGTTATAGACGCTAGCAACACCAGAAGTATCGCTACCGCGTTGTCTTCTTGAGACGTCAGCTGTCAGACGTATGCCCAATAATTTCACTGGCTACATTGCCCTTCAAACTACAATGTTAGTACATTATAGCAGCATGTTTTGCAGGTGTATTTCGCTGTCGTACTAATCTAGATGAAATTAACATTAATTTAATTTTAATATCATTTATTTTCGGACAACAATGATCCATAGTGTTAGTAAACAATATTAAAGCTTATTACTAGTGTTAGTAGCTATTAAAATAATAACAATACAATATATATGTTGACCTTAACTTATTTTCCTTGTTATTGTCACTACATTAAGCATGCAACAATGGTTAATGTAGTGACAGTCGAACCTCTCAGCCATCATCCTCAGGATGGTGTTGGAGCTGGCGCGGACCCTACGCACCAAAGATGTGCACCGTTTTCGCATCGTCGCATAAAAGCAGTCAATGCGCGCTCAGCGAACATCCCCGACGCACTGCAGTACCAAGCCTACATATTATGTAGAAGGCCAGACCTGACTTGAGACGTGTAAGATCTATTACGGGCAACAGGACAGCCCGATTCACGTATTTAAAACCGTAGCGATGTCGCAGCGACGTGATCGGATCGTTTTCGTCGTCTGTTTGAAAATCGTTGAACTGTATCACACAGTTCAAAGATTTTTCAATAGGACGACTTCTAAATTGCTCCGATTGACGGATGTGAATGGAAACTGGGAAAACTGTTTCAACGATTAACTCGCTGCGACATCGCTACGGTTTTAATTACGTGAATCGGGTTAGTGTTCTATTGGAATTATATCTATTTTCTTTGTTAAATGGTATTATGTTATGAAGACATTTTGTTAGTTGCCGTAAATGAGTGTCTCTTGATAAGCTTGGGGCTCGTCATTCTTTAAGTCTATACGCACTAGGTTCAATAAAAAAATTCATGGCTTGCACGTATTCTTGGATATATAAATTATTAAAGCCCGTTGTCAGCCATTGCTGAAAATGTTTAATATAACGCCATTTCTGAATTTACCGTGACGTAATGTTTTCATACATTTCACATTTCTTGTATTTTTGGAGATTCATTCCGTATTACCCATCAATTATTTATACAGGATTTTTTCACTCGTAGATAATCTGAAAGTATGAGTTTTTGTATTTTTACTGTAGTTTTAATAGGAATGTTCTACGTTAAAATGTTAAGTAATTTAGGTATGTGTTAAGTTGTATTTAGGAGGAACTTATGGCATAATAACTACGCTGATCAACCGAGCCGCACTGCCAGTCTGTGGATGGGTGACCATGCTTAACAATTCAAGACTTCTCCATGCCTCGGAGAGTACAGCGTGAAGACGTCCTCGGTCCCGGAACATCTTTGACAGTTGTTAGTGCCGTAGTCCGAAGCCCAAAAAGCCTGACAACCAGACTATCCTTAGGATATAGAAATACAATACACAAAGCATATTATACTGTAAATGAATTATTTGAACAAACAGATATTAAAAATAAATTAATAGTATGTCGAACTAAGATTTTTATATGCTTGATATCAATGTAATAATATTGTAATTGTTAATTATAATATTTTAAATTCACCACTATTGACTTAAAACTTTCACATAACACTTTGCGGCAAAATAGACGAACTGTAAATCCATCCAACACCATAATGTACTCTATTTTAAGTTAATAATAAAATTTCATTTCATTTCAATACATATAGATAACAAGTATAGTATATTATATTCAGTGTCTAGTACCCATAGTAGGTATAAGCTCTGTTTAGTTTGAGACTAGATCGTGTTGTGCAAAAATGACCCAATTATTTATTATTTAATGCCATTACTATTAAAAAACCAGTAGATTGAACCCACAAAGAAATATTTCTAGTCGGTGGTGATTTAAAAATGGCCGCTATAACAATGTTTATTTAAAATCTCGTTACAAACACACATAATTCTAACTCAGTCGACGGCACCGTTTGTTTAACAATTCCTTTGTACGTCTCATTATGTTTTCGTGTGTAAAGATACATAAAGATAGAGGGCATGAAAGGGAACGGAATGAAAGTAAAACTCCCGTTTAATGTGTTTACATGTTTTCTGTCAAAGGTTTGTGCGTATCGAGTTTACATAGTCGCATGTAAATCATAATTATAAATATCGAAGTATTAAAAGATTGGAGGGGGTGAAGCTGATCAACCGAAAGCAAAGGTTAAGTCAGTCTGTGGATGGGTGACCATTGTTAACACATCGAGGCCCCTGCGTGCCTCGGAGAGCATGTAAAGCCGTCGGTCCCGGTTGTCATACGAACTCCAATGACAATCGTTAGTGGTAGTCAGAAGCCTGACAACCAGTCTGTCCTCAGGGTATCGGTATTACCTAAAAATTGGGTTGCGAAGGTCTGATGGCAGTCGCTTCGTGTAAAATATTCAGCCGCATCTGGTCAGACTGGGACCTCAATATAATTGGGAAAAGGCACGCAGAAAGAAGAAGTATTAAAAGAGTGATTTTAGCAGTAGGAACATAATTATATTTATCACACACATTTATAATATACTAGTTTTACGCCCGCGGCTTCGCCCGCGTCGAGTTCGGTTATATCGCGTTTCCAAGAGAACTCTTCAAAAGTCCGAGATAAAAACTATCCTATGTTATTTCTCAAGGTCAACTCTATCTCTGTACCAAATTTCATTAAAATCAGTTCAGTGATTTAGACGTGAAAGCGTAACAGACAGACAGACAGACAGAGTTACTTTCGCATTTATAATATTAGTAGGAATTTGTGAAAAGGGGCTCGTGGCTAAATAATAATTACGCTAATCAAACGATCTGCAAGGATAAGCTGTGCTAGCTACGGTCAGTTTGTGGATGGGTTACCATTCTTAATGTTATTGTGTGCATTGTCCATGACTGTATTTTTGTATGTTATATTTAAAGATTCTAAGATCTTAAACGTACTTTAGCGAAGGAAAAATTCGAAATTTGCCTACACATTCTGTATTTACGTCTTTATGGTCACGCCAGTGACACCAATTGAAAAGCAAGTTTTGGCTTCTCAACCGACATGATTGACATTACATAAGTTTGATGTCGAACAATTCCTCCTTACTTATTAACTATCTTTTTTGCATTTTCCATGCTAAGGGTTTAAAGTTATTTTAGCGAAGGAAAAATTCCACTGTGTACCTAATCCTACCAGATTCGAACCTGCATTTTCTGGTTAGGTACACCAGACGCTATGACCACTAAGCCACCGAGAGTCGATAAATCTTCTTCTTTCTTTCTTTTCTTTCATATTAAGTTTCTAGCTTCACGTCCGACATGTTTTTAGCTTTACCGTTATTTTGAAACCTCCCCATCGCATAGTAACAGCAGAGCGTGTTCAATTCCCTGTTGCGTAAATACAAAACAATGATCCGTACATTCCGTGTCTAAAATTACTGGTCAGAAACAATTCAGAACTCAGTTGCCGTGACTATCATGGAAATCAGCAATCAGTACCATCGTCGACAGAATGCGGTCGCCTACCGCACGATACAGTCACCGTAAAACTTCAAAGCAATTTCGGTACAGTCACGCTTAATAAAGTATTGCCTTACTTTGCACCCTAAGTGAAGTTTAAATCGGTTTTAGACGATAATAGCTATTAGTAAGTTTTCAGGCGCGCTCATATTGATCTGTTCTTTGTTCTTTCGGTATTTAGGTCGGTAAGAACAACGGCGGTGTAATCTGCGAAGGCATTTGGTAACAATAGACGTTTTTGTTTAAATAGCTATAAGGAAGACAATACGGTAAGCGGAGTAACTGTAAATATGAATGTTTGCGATGAGAGATATTGGGAAGAGTATTATCTTTCTTGTGGATTATATGAAGTTTATATCAATCAATTTCTTTTGCAGACATTGTTTACATACCCGTCACGCAAGAAGGAAGGAAGGAAGGAAGGCTCAGCAAAGCTGTACAACTGTTATTTTTGACAGTGCTTGAGGTACGGAGTAATTGATGTCCACTGCAACCTTTGCTAAACTCTAAAATTTTTGCATGCTATGTATTATCCTAGCAAAATATGTGCCCCTTTGTATTATAATTTAACATCTTGTATACCATGTTTTAAGCAAATAAATGATTTATTATTATTATTGGGGGCGAGCCCATTGCCAATAACCACGCATAAATCCAAACTTCAAGCTGTTACTGAGAATTTTATAAAGGTGTGTAGTTCCGACTCGTAATTGTTCCAGGAACTAAGTCCTCCTCATGGAAAGATGTCGGTTCAATCCGAGGTGTCAAATAAAATAGTTCCACATGTCCTGTCAACTGTCATGTGCATGATAACGAACCGAGCAAATACGAGATATGTAGTTGGAACATTCCGTCTTCTGTTATGCAATTATGATGCACAACACATTTATTTATTAATATTTGATGATTTAAGTTATGTTTTTAAATAAAATTTAACTTGGCTGACAGTCTTAAGCCTGTATAGTATGAAGGTAAATCAACTAACGATTTTAATTTTAAGAATGTATGAATTGCCTACTTGGATGAGCTGTAGAACTATTTAATTATGAGAACTTATTACAAGACATGAATCGAAAGCAAACATGCATCTGAACTAGTGAAACTATATTGTAGTTCCGCAAACATGTTTCTTGGACATGGTTCCGATAGGTAAATTAATCATTTCATATTCAATCTGCTTCAGGACATGTTTTGCGCATGTCTAATAGATACAATTAAAACTACCCGACATGAAAATCAAACCCAGGATATTACGCTCAGCAGCCGTATTTACGATCTCCACCAACCAGTGAGGTAGTTTTTTATACTAGTCACAAACTTACACACTGATGTATGGATTTCTTTCACCGTCATTCTAACTACCGTATCAAATTTCAATCAATTCATAAATTTGAAATTGTTTAGTAATTTCTCTTTGAACCCAAGAAAATCCTTGCCCAACAATCACAGTAATAGAGGTTCTAAGTTTAAATTTAATGCTTTGCTACTGCTTCGGTACGGTTGTGATAAATAAATCAGGGTTACAAACCTCTTGAACATCACTGCTCGGCCAAAGGTCAATGAATTGGATTAGAAATCGTTCGGAGTATTCTCTTTTCAAATTAAATCAATTTTACTTTTTAATAGTCTTGTTAATTATAATAAGGTATGTATGCTATGTATGCTAAGCAACTTGAAATTCTTTGCAAATTAGAATCGATTTCAATATGAAAAAGTTTTTATTCTTTCTTGATATTTAGCAAATTATGCCTATCCAAACGTGTCAAGTGATTAGCCACGCCCACCAATTTAACCAAAAAATATAAACACTTCTAATTTTCTTGTTTAGTTGCACGAAAATTGTTAACCTGCTAATTATTATTACTAAATTCTATGTTTACATGCCAGAAAATCGAAGTGAAATAACACAGCCTTGAGCTGTGTTGTGTTCCTAACGGTGAGCAAGGTTGTCAGTGCTCTGCGGGGAAACGTGTTGGCAGTGGCATGACTTTCATCCTTATACTGCCAACCCTACGATTCCTCTTTCATTTTACAGGGTCGGCAACATGCAAGTGATACCCCTGGTGCTTCAAGCGTCTATAGGCTATGGTAACCTCTTATCATCAGGTGGACCGTATCCTTGTTTGCCACTTTAGTGGAATAAAAAAAAACTACTTAAGTCATGTAACCTGGGGGCTTAGACAAGTGGCAATCTGATAATCGAATCGACGAGCGAATAGAAACAAAATGTATGGGAATGACATCTATGATCCCGGATTTGTCGAAAGCTTATGTCATTTCCATACTTTTTGTTTCTATTCGTTCGTCGATTCGATTGTCAGATTGAAGGCGCCGTCTAATAAACAAAAAAATTAATAACACTGACTTCAACTTGACATTGCGTAGTTGTTTCTCGAACGCCACAACAAAATGTAAGTACCGATACTGGCAAGCAATATAGGCTCTTATTTTCAGAAGACAAAAAGCTCCAGTATTTACCGCTATATGAGAAAGAATAAGTGTCTTGTCAGTACGCGGCTTCACAAAACGTCCCTATGACAACAATTTCTCAAACTGCTCCAACCCGCTGTATATAGCCGTTCCCGCTGGTAATTTGTACTGGCGTGGAGATAAATTGAGCTCCCCGTTTCGGGGACAACGGTTGAGGGGAATAAACTAGTCAGGCTAACAGCAAAGGTGATTTATTTCTCTCTTGAATTGCCTAAGGGCCGTTTTGCTAAAGGTAGCTTGATAGAACGTGATGAAGGATCGAGGCAATGATTATGACTTTAAGATGGAATTTATTAATTTTGGGATTTTATGCTTGAAGTAATAAAGTTTATTTCTGAAAAAGTAAATATAATTTAGATTCATTTATTTGCAAGTGGCAGTAGGAAGTTTCAGTACCTACTACAATTTTGGTAGGTACAAATCTGCATTTTTATATCGTGAATAATGCACAGACGCCAGCTGGTCAAGCTATCCAAAACAGTCAAATTTTTCCAATTGAAAATGAACCTTATTTGTTTGAATTAAAGTTGAAAATCTATCGAAGAAATTTGACAGATTGATGGAGTAGCTTGATGTGCTGGCCTCTGTACATAATAATATAATATTGTATCATGTTAACACTGTTATTGATAAAGTTATTATATCGAAGGAAAAGTTCGACTGAGGGCAGTATACATTGAAATAAACTGTAAAGTAAGTCATGTCGGTTGAGAAGCAAAAACTTGTTTTTCAATAGTTGTCATTGACATCACCGTAAAGACGTAAATTCAGAATGTGAAGGATAATTTAGACCTGGCGGGTAGGACTCGTGGTGGCTTAGTGGTCATAGCGTCTGGTGTATCTAATCAGAAAACGAAGATTCGAATCCTGCGCGTAGTGGAAATATTCCTTCGCTATAATAACTTTAAAAATGCTAGCATGGAAAATGCAAAAAAAAAAAAACAATAAGACTTTATTTAACTTAATAATGGTGGAATAACAACACAACATCGTTCGCCACCACTCTAACAAAAAAGAAATACTACATTCAAACCACATTTTGTCTCAATTACAACATGTGGTTAGAATGAAATGAAACGTCCGAAAATCACGTACCTAACCAACCAAAACAAAAGACAAGCGACCAAACCCATAATCAATATGCGAGCGGCCACAACACCGGCACAAAACCTAAAATCACCGTGTACTCATTAGACTTGTGTCCGTCTATGACCACATAGTCCACAACAACGGTTTCGGTAGTTAGTTAGAGAGAACTGAATCACAATCCGCAACACTCCAACAACGGATTTATCGCCGCAAGTAATCGCTGGACCGTACTACCACATAACAGGTTATAACAGAAGTTACATGCTATTTTGCCTCTTTCGTCGTGAACGCGACTACATTTTAAGGTCCTAAGCTCGATTTCGCAGGTCGAGTGAGCTATTTGGATTTATGCTGTTAATGGCAATAGAGTCGACCTAGCCAAGGTTTTTTTTTGAGAGAGGTTGTGCGTAGTGGTAGTAATTCCACTCAAATTGGAGCTGCTCAGTCGGGCAAAAGTACCTCCACATTGCAGAAAATAGAAGTGAAATAACACTGCTTTGAGCAATGCTGTGTTCCTTACGGTGGGCAAGGTTGCCAGTTCTCCGCGAGGAAACGTTGTGTTGGCAGTGGGGGGACTTTGACCCTTATACTGCCAACCCAACTGTTCCTCGTCTGTATTACAGGGTCGGCAACGCGCAAGTGTTGTTGCAAGATGTAACAAGCGTCTATAGGCTACGGTAACCGCTTACCATCAGGTGGGCCGTATGCTTGTATTTCTTAACATAGTGGCGGAGCGATCGTCTTCTGTGCCATGTGTCGCGGGTTCGATCGCCGCACGGAACAAATATTTATATGACCTAAGGGTAGTTATCCCGGTTCTGGATGTATCTGTATATGTATGTGAAAAATAATGTTTGTAAACCCACGGTACAGGAGAAAATCCTAGCGTGGGGCAACGTTTTAAAATAATCTTCAAAAGGCTACCGGTCTACAGGAAATTAATTATTGTGACAAGATAGATATCCGGGCACGGTTACAACTTGAATTTCTTTTTTACTCTTTACTACTCAGAGCTCAACACACGCCAAGTTTGAGAACTCAGTGTTTCAATTAATTGTCAATCACTGTATATGTATAAGGATCTCAGAATTACCAATAATAAGAACATCAGTGAAAAACCCGGTTGCTATCACAAAAATGTCTTTTCCGGTGGTTTCACTCGCATTACAAATGGGTTTTTGATGCAATCTGTCTATGACGGTCTAAGCCTATAAGTCTAAGGTCTAATCTGTCTCTGTACCAAATTTTATCGAAATCGGCTCAGCGGTTGAGGCGTGAAAGCGTAATAGACAGAGTTACTTTCGCAGTTATAATAATTATTAGTATGGAAGCCTAATCCCTCTCATTCTGTGAGAGGAAACCCGTGCCCAGCAGTGGGACTGTATATGGATGATGATGATGATGTTCTAAAACACCCTACTAGTATTTTCAATAAATACGCGCAGTAATTCACGACGTTGCTAGAGAGTCTTCCGTTCGTATCTGCTCTGCGGTTCGGTAACAACTTTCCTGGTAACGTCGGAAATGTGGTTTTCGGTACTGAATAGGAAAGTAGATGTATCCACGTGAGTCACAATGTCCGAAGGCATCTTATTTACGTAGAATATACATTTTCCGAGATTTGCCTTATAGAGGCAAACTGAACTACGAGATATATTATAAAAAATAATAGTGGGAGTAATTTCACTCAAATTGGAGCTGCCTAACTATGGAAGTCACTCACCCCGATAAGTTACACAAACAATGTAAGATAAGTAGAACAGATAGCTTAGGGACGGGAATCCCATCCGTAAAAAGAAAGAATGGTGATGAAAACTAGAAAGACATAGTATGAGGAATGAAAGTGCGAGAGGTAAAAAAGCGAGAACTGGTATGAATGAGAATAAGATAAACAAAGGCGCCAATTCCGTTGGCGGTAGTAGTCCAAAAAAAAAAAAAAACTATGGAAGTACTTCTGCCTTGCAGAAAACCGAAGTGAAATAACACTGCTTTGAGCTGTGTTGTGTTTCTTATGATGAGCAAGGTTGTCAAGTCTAAGTCTAGTTGTCGTGAGCGCGACAGCCGAGGAAGAGGTCGTAGGCTCGATTCCCAGGTCGAACGAGGTGTTATTTGATTTTTATTTTGGAGTTTGAGTTTGTGTCCAGTTAATATTAATAAGCTTGCCCAATTACATGCGACCTAAACGTATCGAACGGTGAGTGTACAGACAACAGCTGCAGCCGGTCAAGCTATTTAAAACTGTAATTTTTTTCCAATTGAACACCTTATTACTTTGTTTTAAAGTTGAAAATCTATCAAAGAAATTTGACAGATTGGGGTAGCTTCATGTGCTGGCTTTTGTACATGAGTACACGTGTTGGTATGTTTATAATGTCCACATAGTTGTGCAAATTCTCTTTATGAATATGAGTTGTTTTATGTTTTCAATATCCGCTCATGATATTGTATTTATACAATCGATTCTTGATTCTTGTTCACATAGAATCGATTGATATGTATTCGATACGATCTGCTCCATCGAGTCTGAAGTGATTATCGATAGCAATGGAAATTACGATCCCATGGTCCCCTTTTATCCTCGAGGTAGGGTTGATTCTATTTCCGTATGAGAATAAATAATTCCATAATCCACATTTTGTTTTTAATTCTAGTGTTGGGGAATTAACAATTCATTCATTCACCATCACGCCTGTTTTCCCTTAAGGGTTACGCAGAGATGTACCAATGTCCCACGTAATAGGGGGCAAGCCTATTGATATTAACTGAGCACAAATCCTAACTCCGAGCTGCTATGAGAATTTCATAAAAACTCAATAACCGTTTGCTCGATCTGTGAATCGAACCCCCGACCTCTAGTATAGCAGTCGCGCTTAGGACCACTAGACTAACGAATTGACAATTAATTTTTGCCATGTTGCACTTAAGATTTCATAAAAATAATATTTTTAATCAATTCTTCGCTTTTGCAATATTCGTAGTGTAGATAGAATTCTTCATTGTAATAAAAAAAACCAATGCAAAGTGGAATAAGCAGAAATTTACTTCGTTCTTTACCTACGAAAAAAAAAGCTTTTCAACTTATTACGTCAAAAACTTTTCACATCGACAATAATATCTGTTAAAAGTTTATTTTCTATGGAGACGGATACACACATACATACTTAAAGTTACGTAGTATATAATATTCTTTCAAACTCGATTCACATACGACATACAAATCAATGTCCGATCCACTGGTTCCTTTTAGAATGCCAGTAAGCTTGGAACATACGTTCCTAATTCAAATCGTTAACTCATTCTTCGGACCTACAAAAAGTTTCGTATTCAAATGAACAAAAAAATCTTCTTGATACTACTTGGGCATTAAGTATTTTTCACGTTTTACTTTTGTTATTTTTACTTTGAAAGCTCAGTCGTTTAATTAATTTATGCTACATTGTTGTGCTTAGTGTTTCTATTAGTGAAGTCCCTAAACTAATTTTCGTACGCAACGGTTGCTAAATACTTTTTTATTGTATTCATTGTAACTATTACTAAATAGTATTTTAAATTAGAATTGTTTTTTAAACGTTGCCCCTCACTAGGAATATCTATTGTTTTGCGAGTCTTGTTACAAATTACTGGTTCGAATCTTGAAATTTTGACATTAGGTACTGTAAAGATTTCCCTTGGCCTTTGAAGAATAAAGTCCTTAAGTACCTTTTAACCGAGTTTCTTTGATTCGCCTCCTAGGGTCTTACAAGAGTCCTATAGTACCAACCTTTTATAATTTAAGCTTCTAGACTACGAAACAAGCCCTGTCTCTTGGGGGACTTAATTAACGGACACAAGTTACACCCAAATTCGAAACAAATATCTTTAGATAACGCAATTATCTTTAGAAGATGTCGGGTGAGAATCGAACCCTCAACACTCAGCGCAACGGTAGAGGCGATCTTAATCGCTACGTTTATAGCAAAGTGATGCATAATATAGTAATACCTTTATAATCAATATAATGTTACAAGTTTAATATGTAGAAACGACCCTTTCAAGTTAACACTCCTCCTTTGTCCGAGCCTTTTCCCAACTACGTCAGGGTCGGCTTTCAGTCTAACCAGATGCAGTTGAATATCAGTAATTTACACGAAGCGATTGGCAACAGACCTCCGCAACCCAATTTTTGGGTAAACACTCGTGCATTATAATTTATTAGGTACTCAAATACCTAGTTCCCTCATACAACCCGCCAAACATGCAGTCTAAAACATAAATAATATTGGAAGGAATTCTTCTTCAGAACCTTTTCCCAACTATGCTGGGGTCGGGTTCCAGTCTAACCAGACGCGGCTGAATATCAGTATTTTACACGAACCGACTGCCATCAGACCTCCGCAACTTAATTTAAAGGTAGTAACGATATCCTGAGGATAGACTGGTTGTCAGGCTTTTTGGACTTCTGACTACTCCTAACGATTGTCATATGTGCTCGTATGACAAACGGGACTGACGGGTTTATGTGCTTTCCGAGCCACGGAGGGGTTTCGATGTGTTAAGAGTTGTCACCCATCCACAGACTGACCACGTCTAGTGCAGTCTAACCTTGCTGATTGGTTGCTCAGCGAAATGATAACTTAGCCATGAGTCGTATATTGGAAGGACTAACATCATCATCATCATCATCATCATCATCAGCACCACCATCAACACCACCACCATCATCATCATCATCATCAACCCATATACTGTCCCATTGCTGGGCACGGGTCTCCTCTCCAATAAGTATTCTTCCCGTCTTATCAAAAGTCATAGAGAGAGTTGTGGAAAAACAGCTAAAATCATACTTTAACACTAATTCTATATTACCTATACATCAGTCAGGGTTTCGCGAAGGCCATGGAACAGTGACGACTCTGGCGCAAGTCACAGACGATATACTCTCCGAGTCCGATGCAGGAAAATGCTCAATTCTCATACTGTTAGACTTCTCACGGGCGTTTGACTGTTTAAATAGAGAACTACTACTTGCCAAGCTAACCCATTACGGAATTTCAACTGATAGCTCTAGTTGGTTCAAATCTTTTTTAACAAACAGGTTCCAACAAGTAATAACAAATGATGACAAGGGAAATATAATTAAATCAAGAATGTTATCAGTAGAAAGAGGTGTACCACAAGGTTCTATTTTAAGTCCCTTATTATTTATTATATTTACAGCTGATATGCCAAAAATCTTACAACATTGTAAAGCTCATCTATATGCGGACGATACTCAAATATATCAATCGTTCAAACCCGCTGACACAAGTCAGGCCTTAGCTAATATATCCAGTGATATACACAGAATCCTTGATTGGTCCCAAAAAAACACCTTAGTGCTAAACGCATCAAAAACTAAATGCATGCTAATGGGCACAAAACATCAAATAAATACTGCTGAAAATCTGTATGAGCCAATTGTTGTGTATGGGGATGCACTCGAGAGGGTGAAAGTTGCAAAGAATCTGGGTCTGCTTATAGACGATGAACTCCGTTTTTCAGATCACATTAATAGTCAGATGCGTAATGCGTTTTATAGGTTGAAGGTCCTATATGGAATTCGTGAGTTCCTCTCTGAGGACATAAGGAAGCTCCTTTCAGATTCGTTAGTGCTTTCTTCCTTTAATTACTGCGATGTCGTGTATGGTCCTAGACTATTTCAAAAGACAAAAAAGTGCATACAGAAGGTCCAGAACGCTTGTATTCGCTTTTGTTATAAAGTACCAAGAAGGTCTCACATTTCTCCTATTATCACAGAAAAAGGAATACTTAATATGGAATCCCGACGTCATCTGCATTTGCTGTGCTTCGTGCACAGGATTATTAAAAGTAAATGTCCATCATACCTTTACAACAAATTATCCTGGTGTACAGATGCACATAACCTAAATACAAGGTCTAGAGAAACACAAAAGCTTTTAATACCAAAACACAGAAGACAAGGATACAAAGGTAGCTTCAAATATGCAGCTTCAAAGATTTGGAATAATATACCTCCCCCCTTTCGAATAATTGAAAACACGCTTAATTTTAAAAATAAATGTAAAAAAATAGTTCGTGAATTACAGGAAAAAAATACATATCTTGTTTGAGTCATAGTTCAATGCTGCCAATCCTATATATTTCATATTTTTTTAAGTTAATTCGAGTTCTACATGTCTTAGCCAGAAAGCCACATCTATTTTTGTGTTAGTACTACATAGTATATATTGCTGTTTTTAATAAGTGTAACGTATGATACCTATTTAGTTGTCATCGTTGTAAACGGGAGTCAAGGGTTAAAGCTGAAAACCAGCGCTTGGGAACCCCTAGGGGCCCTTAAGCATAAGCTGACGCTTTAACCTTTTGCTTTCGGTATTATAGTAATTTGTAAGTACCTAATTGCTACAATGTTTGCTGTAATATCGAAAACAATAAATCTCTATTCTATTCTATTCTATTCTATTCTATTCTATTCTCTCATACTGAGAGGACTAATATTTATTTATTTATTTATTTATTTAAGCATAAGCACACCAACAATACAATCACTTAAATGTAATAGAAAAATAGCTAGTAAAAATTGAGTATCTAGCAATTGTACAAATTACAGGTATGCATGACATTGACCACATTAACAATATTATGAGACTACACTACTATAGTACACTGTGAAGCCAATATAAGTAATACTAATTATTTTAATAGGAACGATTTTCTCATAGACCGTCGGTATTTTCGATGGCAATTTGCCCAATAGCCAAGCAATATTTCTCTATTGGTATGTACTCAAAAATTATTTGCTGACAGAGCAGTCCCATTAGACTTCGAACAATCATGCCACAAATCTCGGAGGTATACAATATTGGTACTTGTACTTATCAAAGTCTTTGATGGTTTTTGTGATTGAAATAGAAAAGCTAGACGCCGTCCAGTGTGAGTTAGGCTTGTTCGCACAGAGTTCCGTACTTCATTGAATTGCATTTGCAGTATAAATAGGCTTAATATCAGGGGCCTTCATGTTAAGGGATCATTAAGTGACAGCATTTAAAATTTGTACAGAGGCCAGCACATCAAGCTGCCACAATCTGTCAAATTTCTTTGATTGATTTTCAACTTTAAAACAAAACAATAAGGTTCATATTCAATTGGGAAAATTTGACAGTTTTGGATAGGTTGACCTGCTGGCGTCTGTACCATCGAGACAAAGAAAAAGAAAGGGCCCTTATTCTGATTTCAATGGTATCAATAGTCGTTTAATGATACTAAATGACATAAGGACTGACCATTCATCGACATGACTGTCAAAATCAACAATTCCTGAAGTCACTGAATGACTGAATTAAAAACCTGCCTCGTTACTCTAGTGGTCCTTGTTCTGTTCCTTTACCAGGTCGAACAAAGTGTTATTAGTTTTTCAATTAAATTCTCAGTAGCAGCTAGAGTGTTAACTCTAGCACTCTAGACTCACCCTTCGGTGAATACAGGCGTGATGGTGTTATGTATGTTTTTTTTTAAATAAAGAGTAGACTCGGACTCCGAGATAGTAATTAGTTGAAAAAGTAAAGTGTTCGCGTTTCAAATATTTTTGCTGTAATTTCTCTAAGGTAGCAAACAAACATACGGTCCACCTGAAGGTAAGTGATTACCCTAGCCTATAGACCCTTGCGACACCAGGGGTTACACTTGCTAATGAAAATGGAATAGTTGAGTTGGCAGTATAAGGGTCAAAGTCCCCCCACTGCCAACACAGCGTTTCCTCGTGGAGCACTGGCAACC
Source organism: Acronicta alni (assembly GCA_964056405.1). Lineage (NCBI taxonomy): Eukaryota > Metazoa > Arthropoda > Insecta > Lepidoptera > Noctuidae > Acronicta > Acronicta alni. The sequence goes on along the minus strand of OZ043919.1, from coordinate 4,692,757 downwards.
TTGCTCACCGTTAGGAACACAACACAGCTCAAAGCAGTTATTTCACTTAGATTTTCTTCAAAACGGAGGTACTTCCCCAGTCGGGCAGTTCCAATTTAGGTGGAATCACTCCCACTATGCCCTACCTCTATTGAAATTTTTATTAAAGGAATACGTATATTTATTTATGTGAATTTGAAAAAATATATAATATAATAGTGGACTATCAGCGTTCTTTACGGATCCCTAAAAACCAACATTTTCTTAATTACTGTTTTAATCTATTTCAAGGTTTTTATTTATTTTGGCAATTTTGATAGTTTTTTTATTCAATTTAATAGGTACAAACATTTAACATAATTGGCATTGCGAATAAGTTGGTCTCTGAATGGTTAAATTGATACATATTTCAGTATGTTTTGGGTACGAATATTTTACAGCAACAACTGTTGTTTGGCCTCGTACCAACTTCTCTTTAACAGTCCTAATTGTGTAATTTACGTTGCACAAACAATCAAGTTTTTTTTTTCAATGAAAGTAATGCGTATGATAATTAATTTAATTATCCTGTCTTCGTCGGAGAGATTTAAGGTTCCGCCCATGCCTTTTAGTATCCCCGAAAGATCAATGTTGTAGCGTTGTTATATTCTGCTCTAAACTGAATGACTGTTCCACGAGGTATTGTCACCGCGAGCCATAGATAGTAAAATGAAACCTCTTTCATTTTCATGGCTAAACTATGAGTAAGAATGGAGCGTAGATAACGACTACTTCTTGTTATCCATTAAATACTTTTTTTTTATAGGTTGCCAGTGCTCCACTGTCTCTCCTGCCTAAAACCTCCTACCGACTAAAAACCGCTCTTGCCTTCATAAATGGCGTCACACACGGCGAAGATACTATAATATTGTTAAGATAAAATATCGCTCACTATACATTTTGTATCAACTATCACAAACGGTTAAGATACTGCATATTTTCATATTACAGTATCTTAAGCTATCGAGAGATATGGAAATTTTATGTTATGATACCGAGCGATACAATAATTCTATAATAACATGCTACTCGTATCTTAACTAAAAATTACAGAATGATTCCAGCGGATATGTAATAGTAATTTAACCGTGTGTGATACCTTAAGATACTATAATATTTTATATCCAGCCATCTTAACATAAAATATTATAGTATCTTCGCTGTGTGTGTCACCCTTAAACCTTACAGTCACGTCTATTAGGTTCGTGACATTCGCCTCGACCATGACAGTTTGTGATCCAGTATAACCATTGGATCCCATCAAAGAAAGAGGCCTTGCCTAGCTTTCTCCTTAGAGGTGCGCTTGCGCTATTTACTAAGGCCATTTGTTGCTAGCCCAATCCAAACTTATTAATAGTATTATGATAATTATGTATTATGTATTTTTAATATATTATGTGTTTGCTTTTAAGTATCTATGTGTTTATTTTTCTTTCACACTAATGTTTACATTTTTTATATTAATTTCTCCTCTCGCAGGTTTGCTGTAAGAGATTGATTTAGAAATAAGCAGCACCTTTATACTCTATAGTGATCCTACGTTGTAATTTTTTTTGTTAAGTGTGTATACATATAAATAAAAAAATAATAGTACATGAGCCAGACAACTATTAGCTCACGAACAATGACAACAATACAATTGGGTACCATGACCCAATTTATTCCATTCTAAAGGTAAGCAAATAAATCCACACTCTCCAGTTAAAAAATACTTTTGATTTAATTGTCCGTAAAAGTAGAAAAGGCAATTTTAAAAGAGGGATCCAAGTGAAGTCCGTTAGGCTTTGAGAAATTTATTGCGATCGCAAATAATCTTTTGCTCAATGTTTCCTTTAGAAACACTCGTTTTAAATTCTTATACAAAACAAATACTTACTCAGTACGGAAGGCACTTTACGAGCGACATAAATTACAATTATTTAGCTAGATACTAACCTATATAAAACATACAATAAACATAGTCTTATATTTTTTGCTGCCTCTCTGTCTCATTAGTCTCCCGAAAGAAAAATTCGATCTGAGGCAGGATTCGAACGTAAGTCCCTCTATACATTTATAATATCATAAACAACGTGTTACAAAATACCCCGTAAAAATATAATTAATTATCAAAGCTAAAAAATTTGTCAGCTGTCATTTCAGGGAACCAGATTATTTAACAGGAAGGCCTACGTACCTATTTTACCTAATAATTCTCTACTTTAATAGTTTTTCTATTCTTCATTCATAAATGTTGTTGTTTTCCTTTTTTTGGGGTATGTTATACCTACAGCGTTACTACGGTTTTTAAATATATGGACTCGTTATAAGGCCCCATTTAACCTCCTTTCGTCTTTACGGGTAGTTTTGTAACACCCTGTATTTATAAAGATATAAAATTATATCTTTATAAATATATAATATGAATATTAATATACAATAATGGCAGACTCCACACGCCGTTGAGAAAATCTCTAAGGCATGCAAGTTTCCTCAAGATGTATTCCTTCACCGTTTAAGCAAGTAAATAATTATACGCAATTTTCGAAAAGTCGGAGGTACTTTGTGAGGTACTTTATAGGTGCTTTGTATTCGAACTCGAGACCTTTGACTAGACAATCTAATGGTGATATCACTATCACTGTTTTTATATAATAAAAACTATATAATATGAATATTTTACATATTGAATATGAATTTATTAAAATTTAATGCATAACGAATAAATGAAATAAAAGAGCTCACCCCTAAGCAAATCCTGCAGTTTATAATAGCCGCAGGGTTTAGCGGCGAGCTCTAATAATGCAACGAGTGGCGATTACAACAGACCGACTGCGGTCGCAGTGATACTTCAGCCGCCTTATAACAATAAAAAAATAACGAATAAATTCCCAATGTCTCTTCTTCAATATAATACTCATTAGGTTCAATATTAACATAAATAAACTACACAACATACATTAACAGAAACTTCAAAGAGCTTTGGGAACACAGTAATTATAATTCATCTTTACAACTTTTAGTTTTATTGGCATGCCACTCTCTGAACTGGACCAGTGAATCAAGAACATCTGCTACGAATACTTCGGGACTCTCCAAAGCAAGGAAGTGGCCACAAGAAGGTAGCACTGTCGAATTCAGCAGATTGGGGAATTTGAATTGTAACATGGCGGGAGATTGGTAAATGATTTCGTCCTTAGCGTGAATTGTCCTGGTTGGTACTGGAGAAGAAATACTGAAAAGAGAAAATATAGTATTTTAAGTATTTTGTGCTGACTGTACATCAAGATCATAACCATTTAATATCATCATGCTTGTGTTTTACAAGGCAGAGGTGCCCATGATATCATCTTGGTAGTTCCTCCTGGTAGATATTGTTTAACAATTGACAGGACAAAAAGAAGTACACCCTCAATTCGCCAGTCAATGTCATTTCGGTCAATCTATAGATTGGATGACCTTTCTTTGCTCATCATCGACACATATACTGTCCCACTGCTGGGCACGGATCTCCTCTCACAGAATGAGAGGGATTATGCAGACAAGGCCAGCGTAGTGGACTATAGTCGCTGGCCTTGTGCGGGTTGGTAGACTTCACACGCCGCCGCCGGCGCCGTTAACAAAATCTCTAAGGCACGCAGGTTTCCTCCGATGTTTTCCTTTACCGTTTAAGCGAGTGACAATTTATTATTAATACACACATGATTTCGAAAAGTTAGCGGTGCGTGCCTTGGATTCGAATTCGAGACCTTTGACTTGGCAGTCCAATAGCTCATCGAGACACAATATTGCTTCATAGAGTACGTTAAACCTTCGCTCCCGGTCCTTATAATGCATGATACCCATGACAATCGTTAATCACTATTAATCGTTAATTCCCCTGCTCACTGCTAGAGGAACGTAACCAAAAGCGTAACCATTTTACTTTTGATTAATCACAATATGATTCAGGGAGACTACTACACCACAAATGGCGTGATGTTTAACCTCTGTCTGTCCGTGGCTGATTGTAGTCGTTTCGTTTAAAATGCCGTACATACCATCACGCCTGTATTCCCCGAAGGGTTAGGCAGAGGTGTACTAATGTACACCCACATTTCGCCGGTATGTTTTAGGTCCCATGTTATAGGGGGCGAGCCTATTGCCATTAACCGGGCACAAATCCAGACACCGAGCTGCTACTGAAAATTTAGAAAATCCCAATGACACTTTGCTCGACCTGGGGATCGAACCCAGGACCTCTAGCGTAGCAGTCGCGCTTAGGACCACTAGACTAATGAGGAAGTCCTATTAAAATACCGTTTTTCAGTTCATTCTGGTTAGATTGGATGCTGACGCCAACATAGTTGGGAAAACGCTTGGAGAATGATGGTAATGAAAAGTGGCCATGTCAGCCACTTAGGATATCTGATAAAAGTCGCTTTGATTTTGATTTTAGTTGCATCCAACTGATCCTCCCCTACATTTTTTTTGATACTTTGAAGTAAAAATACTGTTTATGTTTTACTCATTAGCTGGACCAACTTTGATGACATTTTTGTGAGTGTTTGGTCCCTTGATAGTTTAGTTTCGCCATTAGACCCGGTAGCACTGCAATCGCGTTGCAGGGCAACGTCCCAAACAAATTGTAAACCAAGATGAACACTGTAATCATGTTTTTTAAAAATAATGTCAATGGTGTTTCTTGCCGATTCTTCTCCATAAGACCCACTTTTTGGAACCGTGCAACTAGTTTCGACTTTTCGAAAGTGCCGTAATGGTATAATTGGAATATTTTTTTTTTGCCTTTGACTTTAACTTTGACGTCTGCAGTGCCCGATAGTATAATTATAATAAATATTTACTTACCCAGATATTCCCATAGAGATAGTCCTTACATTTATGGACTCTGCATAAATCCTTATGGCCGTTGTGAATGTGTTTCCCGTCCAGTAGAACATTACCATATCAATAAGAGTATCACGAGTATATAGCTCGTCTAAGCCTCCGTCAACTCTGGAAACGTAGGCTTTTCGAGATCCCGATGATATTGCCTGCAGCATATATGCAAGAAGACCAGTTGGGGAGTCCGACATGGCTATACCTGCAAGCAGAAAGATATAATCATCATCAACCCATATACTGTCCCACTGCTGGGCACGGGTCTCCTCTCATATTGAGAGGGATTAGGCTATAGTCCACCACGCTGGCCTAGTGCGGGTTGGCAGACTTCACAAACCGTCGAGAAAAATCTCGAAGGTATGCAGGTTGCCTCACGATGTTTTCCTTTACCGTTTAAGCGAGTGATAATTAATTATTGCCTTGGGTTCGAACTCGATAACTTTGACTTGGCAGTCCAATGGTCATACCACTAGGCTGTCACTGCATTAGAAGAATACAATGAATAAAAATAGAATGTCATGTAATTAATCATCATCATCATCCATCCATTTTAGTCCACAGCTGGACGTAGGCCTCCCCTAATGTGTGTCATTTAATCATGTACTCGGTTTTTCGCATTCAGCTTCTCTGAGCAACCTTTCGCCACTCCGTCTTGCCGGAGGACGTCCTGCTCTACCTTTGCCGAGTCGCGGTCTCCACTCGAGAACATGTCTACCCCAGTGCTACTTTTTACTTAACTTTATTTCCTTTATCGTTTAGGCAAACTGTGGAATAAGGTTCCTAGCTGAGTAATAACTAAGCCAAACAACCGATCTATCATATAACAATGGTTAGTGGTAGTCAGAACCCCAAAAACCGTGGCAACCAGTATATCCTCGGAAAATCGGTATTGCCCGTAATTTGGCTGCGGATTTCCTTCATGTAAATTACTGATGTTCGGCCGCATTTGGTAAAGAGTTAGCCAACCCTAACATACCTAGGAAAACTAAGACTAAGTAGTAATTTTGCCACGAGCCCCTCTGTATATTTAAGACAGTATGAATAATAATAACATTAAATAAATATTTTTGGGACATTTTACACAACACCATCTAGTCCCAAACTAAGCAGAGCTTGTACTATGGGTACTAGACAATGGATATAATACTTATATACTTTATTTTTTTGTAATTACATACTTATAATACATAAGAAACACCCAGACAAACACAAATACTCATGTTTTATCCACACAAATATTTGTGTCTTGTGGGAATCGAACCCACGACTCCATGATCAGCAGTCACGCGGCACACGAACCACTAGACCACAGACGTCGTCGAATGATAAATAAGTTGTAACTGTATACATACCGAGTGTATCTGGTTTAGTAGCATGCATATGCATGTACCCAATTTCACTCATAAGATACTTCAATATGGAAAGTATTGGGTAGAGTCTTTCGGCTAGAGACGTATCTGTCACCAGCGCTTGTAATGCATCATTTGCTGCCCCGATTAACCAAGTACCCAACGTAGCTGGGGACAGCGATACCGCAAAGTTTGTGTGGTAGCCTAGAACTTCCTGAAAACGTTTTTTTTTTTTAATATTTTACTAGATATAAATAGAACAGCCCGAATCGCTTACAGTTTTTAAAGACATAAAAACACAAATAACATAAATTTTAAATGTGTAATTTTAAAATTACCCGTAGTGTGTACACACTACGGGTATCAATCCATGTAGGGGTGAAATTTACAAAAATCCTTCCTTATTGGATGCTTTTAACATTTTCATCAACCCATATACTGTCCCGCTGCTGGGCATGGGTCTTCTCTCACAGAATGAGAGGGTTTAGGCTATAGTCCACCACGCTGGCCTATTGCGGGTTGGCAGACTTCACACGCCGCCGCCGTTGAGAAAATCTCTAAGGCATGGGTTTCCTTACGATGTTTTATACATACTTCGCTTTGAACCGTCTGGTAACCTTGAGATTTTTTTTAATGTAACTTGCATGCACAAATTTTCTTCTGATCTGCAAAACAACAAAAAAAAAAACAAACCGCAAATGTTTTTCTGATATGGTATCGTCGTGCGATGGGTTGTTGAGCTCCCTAAATTATGGTCGAGTTACACAATGACTGATACATGCTTGCCGTCGGCTGGGACTGGTCTACTCAAAGCCGCTATGGCTCTTTCTTCAAAAGGCTATTTCAGACTTTGTCTTACATTGTAAGACTCACATATTTGTTACTATTATATGTCTGGAATGTATGCATGTTTAAAAGAGACTGTGATTCTCTAAGTTTGTTTTGGCGTTTCTTCTCAGGGGGTCTAGTCCCTAAGCACGAAGTCCGTAGTTTCGAGCCTAGTTACGGGCGTTTCCTACTCCGTATCACCTACGGATGGATGATTCGTTCGGGGCCCGAACTAAGAATGAATGACAACACAATTTGACAGTTGTCCCTACTCTCGATGTGTTTTTACCCGTTCCAAAAATTAAATTTGACACTTGTTTTATCGGACTTCGAAGTTTCGGAGAACTTTCGAACGGCTCGTAACTTCGTTGACGGAGATAGGGAGTAGGCCCTCTGAGATCGTTAGGAAATGCCTTCATGGTTCTCATAGGTGTTGGTACGATAACCGTGACCGACTCTGAACGTACTATAGGCACGAAGGGGTCTCGATGTGCTAAGAAAAGTCACCCATCTAAAGAATGACCTTGGCAAGCACAGCTAAACCTTACAGATGGATTGATCAGCATAGGTTATTACGTAGAGTCTCTCCACCGATTTTTGCATAAAGATCAAGATATAGAGGATTACCGTTGGATATAAAGTGACCATATTATTGGCTACCATAGCTCCATAGTCTCCACCCTGGATGTAGTATGTGTTGTATCCTAATAAACGCATAAGGTTTCGCAACACTACTGCTATTTCTGCCTCTCCTAAGCCTGTTGCGGTTGCACCCTGCGGAGATGAGAATGAATAAACATTAATAATTCTGTGGAAAAAAAATCAATTACGAAACAAAACTGCGTTCACAATAACAATAACTTCTGTATAAAAATACAACAAAACAATGTACTTACTTAAAATAAAAAATGTTACTAAAAATATTTGTTTCTATCTGAAATACCAACCTTTTTATTTACATTGTTTTCTTTTTGGCTAAATAATATTATTATTAGTGATGCGCCCCGATTTTGCACGGTTCTAATGTACAGAGGTCAGCACATCAAGCTACCACAATCTGTCAAATTTCTTTGATTGATTTTCAACTTTAATACAATATGATAGGTTCATATTTGTTGTAATTGGGAAAATATGACAATTTTGGATAGCTTGACCTGTTGTTCTGTACTTATAACATGTGTGTATAAACCTAAGAAGTTTTCTAAAATAATAGTGAAAAGCGTATTGAAATCCGTTGCATAGTTTAGATGAAAAATGCGGGGAAACAGAATGACAGACGCGGACAGCGGCTTTATTATATATTACTAGCTTCTGCCCGCAACTTTGTCTGCGTGTACTGTAGGTACCTGAAGACAAAGTCTACCTAGTCATTTAGTTTACTGAAAATTTTCAATTTCTTGAGGAAATTTTCTTAATTTTTCTTTCAAAGTCAATGTCAAGTATTTTATTCAATTAGACCATTAAAATAGCACTTTTGAAATATCAAAACTTGTTGCATTGTTCCAAAAAGCGGGTCTTATGGAGAAGAATCCGTAAGAACTTTCTACAAAGTATTACAAAATTTAAAAAATAAGATGAGTAAAATCGGTAAAGTCGTTCTCAAGTTATGACGTGACCAAGAGAATCCGGGATTCATATTTATATAAATAGATTTAAAGATTATTTCAATGATCATAACTTTCTTATAATTAACCGAATACCGCTGTTCTGGGTTTGCTCCTTGTCCGGATTGTCATTAGTAGATTATCTTACATATTTTATTACAATAGGGAAAACAAACAGAAGCATAATAAGAATATAGATTCAGTTCTTTTAACTAAACTTAGAGAATATATACCTACCTACTTGACCAAACTATCTGAATCTAACTCCAAGAAGTTTTGATAATAGTCAAATTTACCCTCTTATATAACTGAACGACCTTTCTAATACAATCGACATTATCATATCAGGAGCCATCAAAGAGATTAATTAGGTCAATACTGATTGGTTTATAATAATTTTAAGCAATTTTATGCTGTGCCTTTCATATTAACCCTTGTTTCACTGCATGAGAATTCTAATAAGTAATTCTGTATTTTATTATTTATTTTTTAAGAGAACGTTGCGGCTTAAAAGACGATGTAGTGACGAGAATTGAGAAGAATATGCTGAGATGGTTTGGGCATGTCGAGAGAATGGATGAAAGACGACTAACAAAAAGGATTTATATGGCGAATGTCAGTGGAACCGCCGAGAGAGGACGCCCTAGAAAAACTTATACCGACCTTATTGGTGAGGTTCTTCAAAAAGGTCAGGTGCGTAGTACTCGCAACCGGCGTGTATGTATGACAAGATGTATGAATGTGGTCGAAGCGAAAGAAGTATGCAAGAATCGTAGCAAGTGGCGTTCTTTAGTTTCTGCCTACCCCTATGGGAAAAAGGCGTGGGTGTATGTATGTATGTATGTATTATTTATTTTATGCGTCTATATTTTTACTTCTCCGAAGCCCTGGTTATTATAGTATTTTATTATAGTTTTATTTATTAAATTATATAGAATATCAGAATATCAGCAGATTAATTTGTTTGCTGTAGCGTAGTGCTTACATAAGGACCTATTCTGACATCGTACAAGATAACGTTCTTACTTAGGTTCAGACTTGAATCTACAGTTTTGTTCGGTTTGGTATTTTGTTGTGTGTTACTGGTAACTATCAGAATATTTTTTTCTTTCTATTCCACTTACGTCAGAAAAACCAAATCCAGGCAAACTTGGAACCACGGCATGGACAACGAAGTTTCTGCTTGAACTATTGGCAGTGATAAGTGGAAGGGCACCGTAGAACTCTCGACAGGATCCAGGCCAGCCGTGCAACATAAGAAGTGGTACCACATCCATACCCGAAGGTACCTAAAAAAAAAAAAACTTACCATCACGCCTGTATTCCCCAATACGTTAGGCGGTGTACCAATGTACATTCACAGTTCACCGGTATGTTTAGGTCCCATGTGGGTTGAGACTCGAGCTTAGCCTATGTGGAAGGTGGACGTGGTGGTGGTTTTAGTCGGTATGCTGGCCAGCTGGCCGGAGAGCCCGACATATCCACCCCATAGCCCCGAGCGGGGCGGCAAGCATAAGGCGCATTTCCCCACCCGAAAAAAGGTAACCTTGTATGTAAATATTTCATTCGATATCGGCATTTCCCTAAAATTGGATTGTGGAGGTCTAATACCACTCACTTCGTGTAAAATATTGATATTCAGCCGCATCAATCATCCATGGAAGTCACCGAAATTTTTGTCATATATTTGTGTCGTTGGCGTACAGCGCACGCTCTCGCTTGTCACGGTGATGTGACAATGGCGTTCAAAAGGTTGTTATAAAATTGTAGAACAAATTTTTCTTAAGTTGCTTTACCTCTGGTTTCACCCATATGAAGTGTATGTTAAGTCCTTGTACATTGATCTTGTATTGTGGAAACTTGTTGAGCTCCTTTACGCGTTCGCTGAAGCTGTAGTTATTCACCCAGTAGTCCATCCAGCTATCCAGTATATTGCTATTGAACCCATATTCAAATCCCACGCCATCTAGCGGAGGAGTTACATTGCGTCGATTGTTGATACGATTCCTAAGATCGTCTACCATCTGTAATAACGTCCAATGTTAAAAATAAATTATGATACATGTAAAGGGTCCGAAACGTCGGGATTAATAATATCAATATAACGCGATAAAATCCGTAAAAAGTAGTTTTATTTCAATGTAAAATTTTCGCGTATAAGTCAGAAATCAATATTATTATACCTATTTATGCAAATCCAAACTCCTAACTGCTACTGAGAATTTCATAGAAAAAACCGTTAAACGAATGATATTTCTATTTAGTCTTTTATTATAATAGTGGTCATACTGCTACAAGGTCCTAGATTCGATTCCCAAGTCGAGTAGTGTTATTGTTTTTTTTTTAAGAAATTGATAAGTAGCAGCTCGGAGTTTGGATTTGTCTCCGGTTTAATGGCAATAGGCTCGCCCCTTATTACATGGGATCGAAACATAACGACAAAATGTGGGTGATGGTATATAGGTACATTATAAAAACAATAAGGACTATTTTATGGATTTTATCGCATTATATTGATATTATTAATTGTGACGTTTCGAACCCTTTACAGCGTCCATGGACACAGGTAGGCTCTATGGACGCTGTAAAAGGTCTTAAACGTCGGAAATAATATTAATATAACGCGTTTGTTATGCTTGTATTAGCTGTAAGTTTTCCTAAAAGTATAAAATAAAATAAAAATAAATAAAATAAAATCTATAATAAATAGATTATATACCGACCTTACCTGTATTTATCTAGAAATTACGGTGAGAACGTTATAATAAACTATAGCGACCCGGCCTTGCATCGCACTCAACATCAACTCATATATTGTCCCACTGCTGGGCACGGGTCTCCTCTCACAGAATGAGACGGATTAAGCTATAGTCCACCACGATGACCTAGTGCGGGTTGGCAGACTTCACACGCCATCGAGAAAATCTCTAAGGCATGCAGGTTTCCTCACGATGTTTTCCTCCACCGTTTAAGCGAGTGTTAATTAATTATTAATATTCCTTATTAGACCTTAGATTCCAATTTGAGACCAACTACTCGGTAAACACTGCGTCGTGCGGGTACAATATATTAATACCATGCATGTATTTATACAATATGAACCTTCCGGAAGAAATTATCTAAAAGAAGTAAACAACGATAAAGTGCAGTGAAAACCGCATTAAAATCAGTTGCGTAGTTCAAAAGATTTCAGTCTACAGAGGGACAGACATATAAGAAATAAAAACTTACATCTTGCTTATATTCTATAGAGAAATTGCTAGGTTTTGCGTCTGCCTCATCACATACGGGACCCCAACATTTTTCCAACTTAGTTCTCAGCGTAGCTAAATAACTTTCAGTTTTAGTATTACTGAACACTAAACCTACGTACGTTGACAATAAGAATATTTTTGCGAATAAATTCATTGTTGAACAACTTTGTATCAAGAGTGCTGTACAAAATGACTCTTATTATTTGGCAACCGGTTTTATATAGTACTTCTATTTATATAATATATTATTTTAATATAAAATCTTAAATAATTAGCGTCTGTACATTGTAGATGCATGAACGGCCCTGACGCCGAAACAATGGTTTTTGGAAATAATGTCTGTTTAACTTTTTTTCAGGGTTGACGCAAAAACAATTTTAATAATGTGTAAAAACTAAATCTGAGATAAAACTTGTAGTCTCCCTCTTGGGTAATATTTAAACTTCTACATTCACGTGAGTGAAGCCGCGGGCAAAAGCTAGTACCTACTTAATATAATCGTTTCGGGTGTTAAATGTGTCAACATAATATTAATCTACCTATATCCTTGATGCAACACTTGTTTAAAAAATTATATAGTCATAATTTTTAATTTCCAAGTCTCGCTGTCTCTCTCGGTCGCGACGCGAGTAGATGCTTGCATGGTGAAAAAACACTAATATTGAAACATTTGCAATATTCTGTATCGTAAATTGGTGATTCATCACCATTATGATGATAAGGGTTTACAGTGAAACACTTATTAAAATTCAGTCAATTATAGAAGCACACTTCAAGGGATCGTCTGCGCACGCTTTTCCCGATGACAGATCGAGACTGTCAATTGTTAGTGACGTCACTTGACGTGCGCACTACATTCATTTATTTATGTAGATACCTATACATTACAAACATCATCATATCAGCTACAAGAGAGAAACTGACTTTTTTTACCGCGCGTTTGGCGTACGTGGTGGTCAACTCGCTACTACCGTTGCGCCGGTTGTTGACGGTTTGATCTGATTCTCACCCGAGATAAATCTTTGTGTGACCGACAGATATTTGTTTCAAATCTGGGTGTGCTTTGTGTCCGTAATTTGTATTTGTGAAAATCCCCTGCGACACAAGGCGTGTTCCGTTTAATGCGGGCGTTGTCTTTAAACAAAAAGAGCCACAAAAAAAATGTTTTATAATAAAATTTTACACTTAAATTAACAGACAGAAATGTGTTGCTGGGGAGTTTGTTTCACTAGCAGTGAAAGAATGACGTTCAAAAGTATAGACGCCAGCTGGTCAAGCCAAACTGTAAAATTTTCTCTATTGAAAATGAACATTATTGTGTTATATTAAAGTTGAAAATTTATCAAAAAAAATTGACAGATTGCGGTAGCTTGATGTGCTGACATCTGTACTACCTAGTAGTCTATCTTGAATAAGTTATTTTGACTTCTGAAAAAAGGCCTTCCCCATAGACTTGCACAGGGACCGGTTATATGCCGTGTAATTGGTGATTACTCTTATAATAATATTATTGGAGGGGTTAGTTAAGAATCGACACCCAACCTTAGACCGACCGCGGTAAGCATAGTTCAATCCTTTAATGGACTGATCAGCATAGTCACCATTAGCAACAAAACATTTCACAGGACACACTAGAGCGAGGTTGAATGGGTATTGACGTCATACATCTTTAATTACCAACTGTCTCAATTTTTGTATGAATATTAAATATTTTTTGTATGAATATTAAATATTTTTTGCATAATAACGTGACACGAAAACACGTGAGACATGGCTAATTAAATGTGTTAATTAACTTACAAAACAAATAAAGTATGATATCTGAAATGATAGTAAATATTCACAAGACCTCGAGGTCTGTTTCAGAGACAACTAATTAATATTAATAACATTTTAACGTACTTACCACTGTTGGGCACAGGTCTCCTCTTGCTCGTTCACCAATCTGATCTAGTACAGTTTTCAAATGATATGAGAAGAACGATAATAAATAGTCAAATGATTCATAGCTCTATTTAAACAAAACAATAGAAATAACATAAAGCAAAATGATAATCTAAATTTGATCGCAAAGTTAAAATTAATGTTCTTAATTATGAATTTAAATGAAGTCTATTATTTTAATAAGCAATTTAAGTATACCTACTACTTTAACCCATCTTTGTATGAGTAACGTACAAATATTATAAGGCTAATATTTAACTGCATAATCAAAAAATGTCGTTATGTTTAAGAAAATAATTCTCAATCCTAAGAAAAATACTTATTGCACAGCAAAATAGTCACCTCATTATATTGTTATTTATTATATCTTGGTCTCAATTATTCAGATTTGGTTCTGGCGATGTGTGGTCATAGTCACTCACAGTTCTAACCTAACCGATACCTGTATTTTGCTGTTCAATCAGTAATTTTGCTGCTCAATTAGGAATTTTGTCGTTCAATCAGTATTTTTGATGCGTGGTTTATAATATTCCATAATTATTATAACAAGAAAATTAAGATTACTATATACATTATGTAGCATATTATCTTTAAAATAATATTATATTAATTGAGGTGGCGATACTCTGTTGCCGAGTTCATCTCAATTTGTAACACCGCAAGCTAAGTATTCTACCGCTTAGGAATAATTCCGTTTGAACAGTAATGTGGAATTACTGAGCAAAATGAGGCTTCACTATGGAGTTGTCAAGATGACATCGCGCGAGTGGATACCACTGGTCTTCTTACTTTATAGTAAGAAGCCAGCAGGTCAAGCTATCCAAAACTGTCAAATTTTCACGATTGAAAATGAACCTTATTGTTTTGTTTTAAAGTGGTAAATCTATAAAATAAATTTGACAGATAGGGGTAGCTTGATGTGCTGGCCTCTGTACCTACAATAAAAACATATTCAATGTGAGCAAGTCATCATCTTCGGAGCCATTTCCTATGTTGGTCGGCTTCCAGTCTAACCAGGTGCGGCTGAATATCAGCGTTTTACACGAAGCGACTGCCATCACACCCGCAACCCAATTTCTGGGTAATACCGATATACTTAAGATTCAGTTAAGGTAAGGTATAAGATTCATCGTTGTCAGGCTTTCTGTGCTTCTGATTACCATCAACGATTATCATAGCTGACAACCGAGACCGACCGCTTTATGTGCTCTACACATGTAGAAGGGCTTCGATGATGTAAAGATCCACAGAACTTTCACTTTCAGCATAGTTATTACTTAGCCACTAAGTACACTTACTAAGTACTAAGTAGACTTATCAATAAATTCATTGAGGACCGCACATTTCCATTATTGCACTTTCAGCAAATTAATTATGCTATTAATTTTCATTCATTTACTTAAAGTTCAGTTCACGTACAGATCGCGTCATAGCAACACCTCATAATCATTAGGTAAGTAAAGTGGACTCAATACACGTTTATAGTGAAAATCTATAGTTTTATTGCATATCAATCATTATCATTATCTAGCAGCAAAATACGTACAATTGCAACCGTACATCTTTTTGGTCCTTCGAGCCGGATATTGCAATCAGTGACTATTCGGTGAATATTAGTGTATTTTTTTTCAGCTACCATAAAGAAAATGGTATCCAACAAGCATGATAAATTATGTAATTTGCAACAGACTCCTGCCTGCGGCAACCGCAGAAACGTGGTCTTAAATGGAGTGCCAAACGAACACCCTACCGGAAAAATATCGGAAAATATAAATGTGTATCGTTCTGGCTTTTATCTTTTGTGAAAGGCGATACAAGTAGTTGTGAGTCTTTTGGATGATATAGTGTTACATTATTGCATTAATTTAAGGCATAAAAACATTGTATTGTTACATAATAATAAATATGATGGCTTCAAGCTTGACTGAGCCACAGCACTTGCGGGTTAGTATCATCATCATCAACTCATATACTGTCCCATTGCTGGGTAACGGGGTCAGGCTATAGGCCACCACGCTGGCCTAATAAGAAATTTCTCGGCTTGCTATAATCTAGATAAAAATCACATACCTACATACAGAGACTAACGCCATTTTTTTCCCAGCAGAAACTTGCTACGATTTTTACATATTTAGTTTAGTCCACCTTCATACATCTTGTCACACTCATTTTTTTGTTTTATTCAGACATTATCGTTCCACTGCAGCTCAAAAGGCTCCCTATCCTCCTTCTACTCATCTCAGTCTATGTCATAACATTTTACATCATCCTGAAATATGTTATCGAAAACGGATTAGGTAACATTTTTGTAAACGAACAAAAGACCACACAATATTCACCTATTAATAAAATTAAAAACCTTTAGAAATCCGTCGGTACTATTATTTCCAGCTTTACTCCCAATTTCAATTAAAATGTTAGTAATGTGTCTTGTGAAGATGCAGCCACGCATGGATTTTCTGGGATTTGTAATTTTATTAATAGATTGATGGATTTGAAAACAGTGCATAATATATATTACAAGTATAGTAGTGTAGAGAGGCGAGGAGTACAGCCCCTCCATGCAAAGGCCTTGGATCCTCCGACCAGGTGCGTTTTTTGTCTGGTGGGCCACGGCCCGAGGGTTCCTGTGGGGCGTCTGTATATATATAACTTTCGTTGCGAATGTTGATAGCGCGATTCAGGATTTGTTCATAGTTACATGTAGCGTGATAGATGTCACTACAGTTCCAAATACAAATAGTAGAAACATACAAAGGTGCTCAATATTTCTCATTACATAAAATCTTCTACCTACTATACTCATTAATTGTATGTATTCTAATCTAACATTAGAGATTCCATTGGTTTTGCTGTATATACCCAACAGCAAAACCAGTGGAATCACTCGCACGTTGTCATTGTGAGACCTCATTTGTTATTACCTAATCCTCATTTGGTGTGTATGTGAGAGCCGGAAAGAGTATTCAGTTTTATCTTGTCTTGTATTTATATTATATAATTATTTTTATAATCCCAGTGTTTCAAGTATTTATACATACACTTATAACGTGAGAGACTATGCCGGGACTATAATTTATACTGATGCGCGTTTACGCAAAAAGCAACGCTGTGGTACTATGCATTAGGGGGATTTTAGATAGACGCGCGACTGCGGAACGGTGCGTCTAACTAAATACACGATGCAAGTGAATATCGCACATACATGGATAAGAGCTCAAATTACGCAGCTAACTGCGAATGGGAAAGCTAAGTTTTTTTTATACTACTAAGGAGGCAAACAAGCATACCGCCCACCTGATGGTAAGCGGTTACCGTAGCCTATACACGCTTACAACACCAGGGGTGTCACTTGCGCGTTGCCGACTCTGTTAAACGAAAGAGGAATAGTTGCGTTGGCAGTATAAGGGTTAACACAACGTTTCCTCGTAGAGCACTGGTAACCTTGCTGTACAGTATAATAAAAAATATTATTTAGCTTGATACATATACTCAATTGCCGATGCCAAGCCTCCACAGATATATATTGTATACTTATGTCAATTTTATTGTAAGGAAAGATTACAATTGAAAGTTGATAATAACTATAGTTTTAAGTTTTACTGTATTTACATAGGTGCAGAACAAGTCAATCTTTAGATCACGGGGAAGTTTGTTATAGATTAACAACAAATACACTAAGCAGAAAATAATTTAGTAGAAAATAAGTTACGTCTAGTTTGTGGTTGAAAATGATACATGTAACCATGACCGCTGTTAAAAACCAACGCGATTAGTACGAAATAAAGATATTTTAAATAATGATAATTTGAATTTATGATAATATGAGAATATACTTTGTCCAATCAATAATCTTTGGTAATTATTTTTAGACAATAGAATAACAAGGCTAGGTACAGACTAGGCACATCAAGCTACCACAATCTGTCAAAATTATTTTATTGATTTTCAACTTTAGGACAAAACCATAAGGTTCATATTAAATTGGGAAAATTTTACAGTTTTGGATAGCTTGACCTGCTGGCGTCTGTACATCATGCAATTGTATCCTATCTCTTACACCTCGTCGATAGATTATGTGGTACAGTCGGGTTTATAAATGTTTCGCAATATTTTTTTTTCTACCAACTTTCTATATTCCTGCACAATAACACTTTTCTATGCGACTGTAATTTCACGGCCACTCGGAAAGAAAATTTCAGAGGGGCAGTTTATATACCTGAATTAGAAAAAACTGAATTCAGTTTTAAGTGAATCTCAATCAATCTGTGAATGGGACCAGTTTGTAACCTTAAAGAGAGGTAGGGCATAGTGGGAGTAATTCCACTCAAATTGAAGCTGCCTGACTGGGGAAGTCCTTCGCCTTGCAGAAAATTGAAGTGAAATAACACCTTCGTAATAATAATTCGATAAGTTTCTTTTATTTTCCTTGAACTTAAAAGTTTAATATTCCGGCTCTTTTTTACCATAAGAATATTCCATAATACTATCACGTATGTAACCCCAAAAGGTTAGGCAGACTGGCAGAGGTTACTAATGTCCACCCGCAGTTCGCCGGTAATTTCATACAATTACCTAATAATACTGCTTAACATGAAAATCGAACTTAGAACCGCTTTATCAACCAATATACTGTCCCACTGCTGGCCACGGGTGTCCTTTCAGATTGAGAGGGTTGGCAGACTTCACTCACCGTCGAGAAATCTCTAGGCATGGCTTAGAGATTTCGATATGAAGCAACATCAACACCACGATGTTGTTGCTTCACCGTTTAAGTGAGTGTTAATTATTTATTAATACGCACATAAATTCGAAAGCCTCGGATACGAACTGGAGATATTTGACTGTCAGAGTCCTATGGTCATATCACTAGGCTATCATTGCTAACGAGTACTCAAAACCGTGTATCTTCCTTATTCCCAGCTTAATAAAGATATAAAAAATATTATAGTACAACTCAACACCATTCATAAAAATCGTTCACTTAAAATACCGTAATACCTACCAAATTCAGGAGCATTAATAAAAATATTTTTTATCAAAAAAGACGAAAAGCAACTCTTATAAATCTCAATGAGGTTAAATGATTCTTAAAGTTGTTCAGTTTTTTCTTTCTTTGCGAGTATAAAAGAGTGCATGACGTATTGAAAACTCGGAATAATAGCTCAGTTGAGAGCCTTCTGATTATGATAAGGCACGTTCACTTTAGCGTGCCAGTCATCTTGGCAGGCACGGAAATATATTACCTATATGCTGGATATATAGTTCTCTCATTCTCCGAGCATTTCCCAACTATTGGGGTCGGCTTCCAGTCTGATGCGGCTGAATATCAGTATTTTACACATAAGGAGGAGGAGTAAATTAGGTGTACATAAGGAGTGTATAAGGACTACATAAGGAGTACATAAGGAGTACATAAGGAGTGCACAGGGAGTACATAAGGAGTACATAAGGAATCCATGAGGAGTACATAAGGAGTACATAAGGAGTACATAAGGAGTACATAAGGAGTACATAAGGAGTACATAAGGAGTACATAAGGAGTACATAAAGAGTACATAAGGAGTACATAAGGAGTACATAAGGAGTACATAAGGAGTACATAAGGAATCCATGAGGAGTACATAAGGAGTACATAAGGAGTACATAAGGAGTACATAAGGAGTACATAAGGAGTACATAAGGAGTACATAAGGAGTACATAAGGAGTACATAAAGAGGACATAAGGAGTACATAAGGAGTACATAAGGAGTACATAAGGAGTACATAAGGAGTACATAAGGAGTACATAAGGAGTACATAAGGAGTACATAAGGAGTACATAAGGAGTACATAAGGAGTACATAAGGAGTACATAAGGAGTACATAAGGAGTACATAAGGAGTACATAAGGAGTACATAAGGAGTACATAAGGAGTACATAAGGAGTACATAAGGAGTACATAAGGAGTACATAAGGAGTACATAAGGAGTACATAAGGAGTACATAAGGAGTACATAAGGAGTACATAAGGAGTACATAAGGAGTACATAAGGAGTACATAAGGAGTACATAAGGAGTACATAAGGAGTACATAAGGAGTACATAGGAGCTTATGTACTTACTTATTTACTAACCGAACCTGCGACTGCGCTCTCCGTTCCATTCCTTTCTTAATAATTAAGAATATCATTTTTAAAAGACAGCTCTGCTCTAGTCAACAACCCCTGTGTCCCTGGGAATCTTACAAACATATGATTGACCAACACGTAAGTCTACCCACTCTACCCAGATTTGAAACAAATTTTTGTCTGTGGATCACACAAAGATTTGACAGACAAGACATTCAATTTTTATAAGAATTGTTATTTACTAGTAAGTAGGTACGACACAATAATTCACACGAAAATTTATATTTGGACTCGGAAAAACGTTACTTACATATTGTTTAACATTTTAATTACTTAATTATTTTTCATATACATTTAAGAACTTACCAACACAATATGGCGGGTCCCAAATCACAAATTGTGGCTTAATAATGTGCGTTGAGATACGCCCGTACGGCTTTTAATTACTAAATATTATTACGTTTACTCACATTCGCGTCCCAAGTTTATGTCACTGGTAAATTGAAATAGCAACTTTACGACCACTGGCATATTTACTATTCAAATTAAACATTTGTCTTATATACGAACCCGGTTCTATGGTAAATTATTATCAAAGTCACAAATATATAAAGGACTCAATTTAATTCTTACAGACTATTTTTTACACATAACCCTAACGACAGGGTTATCACCCTCACAATCTAATTACCATAAAACTGAAATACATTTTCCACTAAAATTCTCAGCTCTCTAAATGAAACTCGACTTTTTTTCGCACAAAAAGGACTACAGTTCACTACACACGATTGTTTATCTAAGGCAGCGGAGTGTTCCAAGTGCCATCATCATCAGTCAGCTCGGGCCGCGGTAATTACTTGTACAGCCCTACAGGACGCCGGAACGTGCTTGTGGCAGCCCTGATCTACGAGTAGGGTTGCTAACGTGAGAGCTTCCAACTGTGGTTTAAAAAGTCCTATTCCCTGTTGATGTTAACTTAATCATTTGCACATTTAATATTAATCGAGAATGTAGATATAAATTATGAAAAAGAAAGTTATGAAGAATTATTAGCTGCTTCCCTTTATTTTTATAAAATTCTTTCATACTATCTATTCATACTATGTACCATATTCTAGCAAATAAATATTTTTGATTTAATTTGATTGATATCCTTATGGGTATTGAGTTTAAGATATTAAATCAGATTTCAGTCAGTGTTCTTCTTCTAAATCCCTTTTTTTGTTCTTATTATTTAAATAAACACGAAATATCACTCAAGAAATCTTGACAACGGAACCATACAAACTTAAATAATAATAATAATAATAATAATAATAATAATCCGAATCCGTAGGAGTTCAACTCGCGGATTCCATAAACTTGAGATCCCTCTCTCCAAACGAAACCTATAAGTATTTGGGTATGTCGGAAGCGTTAGGTATTAGCGCTACTGACATGAAGCAATCGTTGAGGGAACGTTTCTTTGGCCGCCTGAAGAAGGTATTCAATAGCCTTCTTTCGGGCGGAAACAAGGTGCGCGCCTTCAACGGTTGGGTCATGCCGGTATTGACGTACTCTTTTGGCATACTCAAATGGACTCAAACGGAACTTGATGGCCTGGATAGGCGGGTCCGTACACTGCTGACTGCATATCGAATGCACCACCCACGTTCGTCGGTCATGAGATTGTATATCCCGCGGAAGTGTGGAGGCCGAGGCTTTTTAAATGCTAAAAACCTCCACAACCGTGAGATATGCAATCTCAGGGAATATTTTCTACACGCCGACGTGGGAATGCATCGAGATGTAGTAGCAGTGGACAAGGGACTCACCCCGCTCTCCTTGGCGAATGAGAACTGGCGCAAGCCTGTAGTGCTTGATACTAACGACCGCAGGAAGGTATGGCAGAGTAAGGAGCTCCACGGACGCTTTTTCGGGGCCCTACATGGGCCCGATGTAGACCAAGCAGCGTCCGTAGCCTGGCTGCGTTTCGGTGACCTTTTTGGGGAAACCGAAGGTTTTGTCTGTGCAATTATGGACGAAGTTATCATGACGAATAACTACCGGAGATTTATTGTGAAGGATGGCACGGTTGACATCTGTCGGGCATGTCACCGCCCGGGTGAATCGATCCGCCACATTATCTCTGGTTGTTCTCGTCTAGCTAACGAGGAGTACTTGCATAGGCACAACCTTGTAGCCAGAATTATCCATCAGCAACTTGCTCTGAAATACACTCTTGTGGCATCGGAGGTACCGTACTACAGGTATGTGCCCGACCCAGTTCTCGAAAATGGCAATATCACATTGTACTGGGATCGGTCCATCATCACTGATAGGACTATTGTAGCCAATAAGCCTGATATAGTGGTGGTGGACCGAATTGAGAGGCGTGCAATGATTGTTGACATTACCGTCCCGCATGACGGGAACCTCGTGAAAGCCGAGAAAGATAAGCAAATCAAGTATCTTGACTTGGCTCGCGAGGTTGTCGACATGTGGGATGTGGACACAGCGATCATTGTACCGATAGTCGTGTCAGCCAATGGCTTAATAGCCACGAGCCTCGACCAACACCTTAGGAGGCTCTCGTTAGGCGGCTGGGTCAAGGGCCTGATCCAGAAAGCAGTACTGCTGGACACGGCCCGTATTGTTAGGAGGTTCCTCTCTCTGGAGCCCTGACCGCCGGTAGCTTGGACCCTGTTCCCGATACCGGTGGGCCTCTATTTTTATATTTTTAAATGTTTTTGTTTTATAATTTATTTTATAAAAATATTTAAAAATGTAAATGATAAGAATACTAATGAATAAAGGATAATAATAATAATAATAATAAATTTATTTCCCAAAAAAAATACAGACAAAACTATTACAAGGTTTTAATGTAAGATAGATAGTAAGTTGGTAGAAAACTTAACATGAGGTAATAAGCTGCAACATCTGTATTCAAGGTTGGTAAACCCTGCCTCTTAAACTAGGATAAACCTGTATCTTAAGAGACAGTGTTCGGCTAATTATATCAATTTGTTTTTACAACTCGTGAACTGTGTCGATCTTCCATATAAATTACAAAGTTACAAGACCAGAAAGAATGTTTTGGATAAATGTATGACTGTATTTGTATGCTAATGAGTACTTGGGTGCGTGTGTATTTGAGGTTATGTCCGTGTTGGGGGTATTGCGTGTGTGTTTGTGAGTATGTGTGTTTGTGGGGGTGTATGAGTGTATGTGGGGGCGTGTGTGTATTAAATGTTTAAAAGTATGGGGGTCGGAAATGTAGTTAGGCGATGTATGTGAGCAACTTTTCTGTTTGTGAGTAGTCCTGCTGGAGAAGCCATTCCGTTAGTTTAGTTTTAAGTGCGTTTTTATTAAGGTTTATTGAGTTAATTTTTTTATGGATTTTTCTGTAAATGTATGTGCTCAGGATGTAATACTGGTGGTAAGCGAACACAGTATTGTGACGGGTGACCGAAGGATAGTTAATACGTTTATTCGGATCAGAAGGGGGTACACCAGTATGTCTTCTAAGAGTTGATTTAAGCACATAGAGCTGGCGGACTGTGAGAACCCTACAGTCCAGGTATAATTGTGTGGTAGGATATCGGTAGGGCTTACGGGTCATTACCTTGAGTATTGCTCTATGTGCTCTCTCAAGTCTCTGAAAAATAGTTTTACTGGCTCCTCCCCATACTGTGATGCAGTATCCCAGGACCGACTGACAGAGAGCGTAGAAAATCATCTTTAGAGTATCAAGGTCAGCGGAGTCCCTAAGGGACTTAAATATGTGGATAAGCCTCAAGGTTCTAGAGGTGAGGGCATCCAGTTGTTTATCCCATCGCAATCCAGCATCAATTTGTACACCTAAATACCTAACATCATCAGTTCTTGAGAGTTCCGGACAGCGACAAGGAGTTGATAATCTTGGACATGTGTGCACTTTAACCGAGAACGTGTGGTGTGGTAAGGTATTTTGGCGAATAGCAAAAGGAATATAGCAAGTTTTTTTGAGATTAAGAGTTAGGAGGTTAGAATTTAGCCATTTTGCTACTTCGGATAATGCTAATTCAGAGCTATTTTTAACACTGTCCCAACTTGGTCCGTACACTAAAATCGCCGTATCATCAGCATAGGCATAAATCTTAGCGTGGGTGAGTGTCATATTGCAAAGGTCATTGACATATATTTGGAATAATATTGGGCCCAATATGCTTCCCTGAGGAACGCCATAAGACACCAGTTCCTCATCACTAAGGTGTTCATCAATCTTAACTCGTTGAGTACGGTTTTGTAGATAATTTTTAAAAATATCGAGGGCGATGCCACGGACGCCAACGAGCTCCAACTTTGAGATGAGCATCGGGACAGAAACTGTGTCAAACGCCTTGGAAAGGTCTAAAAATACACCTAGACATTTGTTTTTATTATCTAGCTTCTCAGCAACTAGCTGCGTCAGATCCATTACTGCATCCTCAGTCGATAGTCCCTTTCGAAAGCCATATTGATTGTCTGCTATGATATGGTTTTTGTCTAAGAAGTTCTTCAGGCAGTTGCTGAGAATCCTCTCGAATACCTTTGAGAGTGCAGATAAAACCGAGATGGGTCTATAGTCGTTGACACAGTCTCTGTTTCCGCCCTTATAAATTGGGTGAATTATGGCTCTTTTTAATGCATCCGGAAAAATACCTTTTTGGAAACATATATTAATAATATGTGTTAGTGGCGGAACTAATGAGTGACGACATTGTTTTAGGACTTGAGGTGAAATTCCATCCCAGCCGATTGCACAATCATTACGTAATTGAAGTATAATGGACTCTACCTCGGTTTCATCCACCTCAAGCAAGGCGAGTGAATTGTATGGCGAGAGATGGGCTTTGTTTCCGGGAATTTGGGCAGGATTGTTACCCACAGTAGAGGGGGTTTGAGACTGCGGTGGAATTTTATCAGCTAGATTTTTACCTATATTACTGAAGAAGTTGCAAACTGCATTTATGGAGGATCTAGGGTTGTCACTGATTTTTAGCAATTCAATAGGACTAGATTTTATTTTATGTGTATGGGTTATTTCTTTAATTGTTTTCCAAAGGGCTTTAGGATTGTTTTTGGCTTTTGCGAGCTCACTTTTCTCATAAGCAATTTTTAATTTTCGAAGTAAACCGTTACAAAAATTCCGATATCGTGTGTAGGTTATTTTTAGGATAAGGTTGTCAGGTGCTTTTTTTGCTTGTGTGTGTAATTTATCTCGATTTTTAATACATTTTAAAAGCCCTGGGGTTATCCAAGGCTTTATTATTTTTTGTTTCCTCGGAGTATTTATTTTTGTAGTGTGGTTCCCTATCACCGTCGTTATTACAGTTATATAGGTGTTCATTAGTATATTAGGGTCATTGATGTTATAGATAAATGAAAAATCAATGCTTTCTAATTCTAACTTTATACCATCGTAGTTTACGCGAGAAGAAAGATTATATGTCCTACGTCCGGGGTTAGTATTGGCAATTACCAGGAGGACCGGTTTATGGTCTGTGATGTGCGAGTCCAAAACCAAGGTGGTGGTAGGTAAGTTACTTTTTACGAGTGAATGATCAAGACAGTTTTCAAACCGTGTGGGGAACACGTGGGTTGGCAGAAGTCCATGGGATGTATTTAGGGTTAAATATTCGAGGCTTCGATTATTTCTGCCGTTTGGCTTTATATCTATATTTAGGTCGCCTATGAGTACAATATTTTTCCAAGTTGAAAGTTTAGAATATATTTTATCCAAGCTATCTAAGAAGTGTTCAAAACTTTCCTTAGAGTTGTACGAAGGTGATCGGTAAACTGTTACAATAGCTATTTTCTTATTGTCTATTTGGCATACTAGACAATTTCCACCCGTAAAGTTAGGTTCCCACACAGATATTTGAAGACCTAATCTTGTGTATATAATAATTCCATCGTTTTGGTTAGAATTCATATCAGTAAAGTGAGATTGAAACCCCTGCAAAACCGGTAAATTACAAATTTTACTAAGCCAACATTCAGTCAAGATTACTACATCGAAGTGAACCTTAGTTAAGTGTAACAGCACCTGTAGTTGATTAAAATTTTTGTTTATACTGCGTATATTTAAATGCAAAAGTTTTATATCGCTATCGGATGGTTTTACAAACTTCAGACAGTCATCAGGACTACAAGTAAAGGAGTTACCTATGCTTAATGAGTCAAGCTCGCTGCTTATGTTATTGATTGTAGCCATTTGAAGTATTTAAGATAACCGAAAATGGTTTAAAGTTATGATTTGTGATACAGCTCACTATTAGGAGAATTGTATGATAGAATGCGAGAAGTGTGTAATTGTGTGGGTTTATGTATTTAGTTTGTGCGTATTGATTGGTTTGGTCTGATGAGTATGGAAGGTATGTAGTGTGTGTAAATTTATTAAATATAATATGGATGGCATGCCTACAATTAGAGACAGACTTGACATAAGTATATAACATACTATGTATTTGTAAACAATGATGTAAAGATATAGGTACCAATAGTCACTTGTTTTTAGCATCATGAAGACAGTTTTCTGAATTAATTAATATTTGCTTGTCTCCCTCCAGTTTCCGCAGGAAGATATTTCCGTTAGAGATCCAGCAATATTTGAAATTATTATTTTTGGCAAACTCTCGTGCTTGGTAAAACATTTTTTTAGTATTTGAAGGTAGTTGTTCAGCGATGTAGACTGGTTGATGAACTCCAGGGATTCCTATATGCGCAGTATTAAGTTTATTTTCCTTTCCTTTGTTTTTATTATATGAGCGGACTGCAGAAATGAGCGATTGTTTTTTTTGAACAGTGGTAAATTCTGCCATGATTGGACGGGGAGTAGCGGAAGAAGCCGGAGATTTACCTGGTAAACGATAAATATCCCGTAGTTCGGACTCAGATATGCGTAGACCAACAGTTTCGCCAATATGACACACTGTCTTTACAAGACTGCCACTAGTTTCACAATTTGATGGTGGTATGTTTCGGATTTCTATTCCAGAACACCTTGATTTGTGTTGTAAGTCTACAATTTTTTTCTCCAAACTTTCTATATACTGTTTTTGTTCCTGTCGCTCTCTCCTTAATTCCTCAACTTCTTTTTTTAATTCTTCAAATTGACTATTTATAAAACACATAGACTTCACGATTTCTTCGTTTGATTTCCGTATTTCTCCATTTGACGATTGTATCTGCGTATTTTGGTTTTTTATTTCCCCAATATCAGATACTAATTTAGACATTACTGCAGTCTGATCCGCCAGCATTTTTTGTAACTCATGCGAGCTAAGGACAGCGCCACCTTGTGGCGAGTTATCTTGTCGAGGACGCTTGTTTCTGTTTGTATTTACAAAGTCACTCATCATTACAGCAGAGTTGATGTCTGGTTCAGACTGGGTTTGAGACAAGTTTTTAGTCGGTGTTCTAGGTGTCTTTGGGGGGGTGCGCTGTACTGCGGCCATGTTGTTTAGTTTACAACAATGTAGTTAGCCCAAGTAAAGACGGCTTCGTGACGCGCGACGATGCTTTGATAAGTAACAAGTCGATGCAGTCGTCCGTAGGCGATGTGTAGCAGCCGTTGCACGGTGAGGTGGTGACGTCAGTGGCACGTAGCTATCCACTATTTCGCAACCGCAAGTATTAGCACCGTGGCGCGGTCTCGGGCGCGCGGATTCATGCGCTCTGTGGCGGCAGTTCGAAACCGGCGAATCGCAATCACTTTTCGGATTTCAATTTCAGCGTTAGCGACAAAACTATTAATATCCCGCTCTAAGACCGCCCGGTGGGCGTTTTCCAAAGGTAAGACAGTGGCAAGTGCAACAAGGAATACAAAAACACTAGGTCGACCAATCGCAAAAAAGCAAAACTAGATTCTCTGACGACGATCGACACACGTCCACTCTGTTCAACGTACACGGCCGGATTCCAGATATACTACTACGGACTATCCAAATAATTAGTGGTAAGGGTGGCGCCACCATCCGCTAATACTCTTAATTTAACCTGGACGCACTGTAGTTATTTAACTGGAACGCTAGCGCAGATTGCGTCTTCCGAATGTTGGTAGCACTGTTTACGCAGCGACAGCTGCGTGCTCGCAGGACTTTCACCGTTATACAGTTCGCACAACCGTGAGTATTCCGTACACTCGCGATATAAGCACTATGATATGGCACTTTTTTCAAGTTTTTATTGTTTATTTAAAGTTTGATTTACACTTCGTAGAAGTCCGAAAACACTTAATGAAGTATAGCACTACACAAATGTTCTGTTTTGGGAATAATACTCGTGTTGGCAACTGGTATTTAATTTTGCGTAGCGAATTTACTAATGACACGACCTATCAGGCTCAGAGCGCGTTCCGTTCCGTTAAATGCCAGCTAAGAAACGATCTTGGGAAACGGGTATGGGAAATTTTACTGGGTTTGGGAAATACGAGATAAAAACGGTCAGCTAGTTCTTTTAATAAATTAATAAGGAACAAACTTTTTATTTTAAAAATTTACTAATCTACATAGTAAAGTTATGTAAGTGCACATAACACAGTTACAATACTGTTGCTATGAAATGCGTTCGTATTTGCATAAGCATTCTCCCATAATTAGATTACAATGGTAATTGCTTAAATGAAATTCGACGGAGGTTTCATTGATTGGGTCATCAACGTTTGGTAGCTCATCATTGAATATTAAAATGTCAATCAACATACGGCATTGGATACACTGTTGGATAAATCCTATCCTATCCTACTAATATTATAAATATGAAAGTTTGTGAGAATGGATAGATGTTTGTTACTCTTTCACGCTTAAACTACTGAACGGATTTTGATGAAACTTTACAGTATTATTATATATACACAGAATGACGTATATTTATGTTATAATTTATAACGATTTTGAGTTAATTAGCCAAATTACAGAGATAATTAGTTAAAATAAATTTTTGTACGCGGACGAAACCCAGGACATCGTGCTCTGCACCTGTATTTACGGCTACTAGAACAATGACATAGTGAAATTTCAACAAAGAAGTCATTCGAAACTTAAGTAGTTTGTTTATAAGATCTTGTTTCGTTAAATAAGGTTTCATTAAACTCGTGTTTTTATTCACTATAATTAGCAAGCTTAAAGGAAATTCGGTGACAAGTTTCATGTTACATGGAGTAAGAAGTGAAATGTCCATTACATTAATTAATTTTCCAGTACTACTGCCTGTTTTCC
This sequence comes from Acronicta alni, assembly GCA_964056405.1. Taxonomy (NCBI): domain Eukaryota; kingdom Metazoa; phylum Arthropoda; class Insecta; order Lepidoptera; family Noctuidae; genus Acronicta; species Acronicta alni. Next base: position 4,663,564 of record OZ043919.1, on the reverse strand, counting down.
AATTAACGAATACGAAAGTAAAAACACGCAAGTACAATCGCGCACAAACGATGGAATGTTTAAATCGGAATTCCGGATAATTCGCTCAATATTTTCGTTCCATTTAGCGGTACTTTTGCAACCAATAGGAATTTTGTTTACCCTATTTTTGGTATTACGAAAAGTAATGATTGGACGATTCCGCTTTGGGACCGACGGACGTGAAATAGGTATTTGTAAATAGAAAAGAAAGTGATATTTGTACTGATTAAAAAGATTTTAAATAATTATCAAAATCTTTTTGATTGGACAAACATCAACTACTTTGAAAGATTAAATTAATGTAAACTAAATGATAAATCATTTCAATAAGCAAAATCTGTTTGCATAAAACAGTATTACTATACGTTAGATAATACTTTTTCAAGGACAAATATTTAAAATACTCCCACTTTTTTTACCTAAAATAACCCCTAAAAGGCGGATCTAATTTTCGACTAAGAAAAAATAAAACTACATTATTATTTATAAACAATGCACAATGTAATCAAATATGATTCTAAATACGTATTCAATCATCGGGTTTAATTCGATAAAGCAGGGTTGATTAGTAAGCTGATTAAATTATTGTTAATTAATAATTTATGCACTGTGGACTATTGTAACGATTTGTCAATGTTTACTTCTTGTGTCTCTCTTGGGTTCTATTCCCAGGTTGACTGAAGTGTTATTTTGGCTTTTATATGAAATTCTTAGTAGCAGTTCGGAGCTTGGATTTGTGCCCGGTTTATGGCAATGGTCTCACCCCCTATTACATGGGACATAAATATAACGGTGAGTTGTGGGTGTACATTGGTCCATCACACATTGTTATGTTATTATATTACCTGTGTAAAATTATTCGTTAAAAATCTAAGAACATGATAATCAACATTATCCTCTAGAAGTCTATAAACCCACGGGTAAGTTTTTCCGAATTCGGTTAATCACCTACGTCGTTCCGTGTCACAGTTATACAAAATTAAAATTTAACTGTGTTTAAAATGGTAATATCCTCAATTATTACGTACTTACGTTGAGCTCTTTTTTAAATGTTTATTTCGATTCACACCATGTCAACTTACTTTTAATTACATTATTTTATCATTTGACGTTTTTAAAGAAATTTAATTACAAAATAAAATTGTTTCAAAATCCTTATTTCGTTGACTCGTTTTCTGCTAAATAGAGTAAAATCAGTCTAGCAAACTCAGTTCACTACATGACTGTACCTATACGTCCAATTGCTTTTCCAGTAAATAACCTCGCCCCGTTTATTTGAAAGGTGCATTTACTTCTAATGGAGAACGAAAACACGCCTGTGAAATTGTAATTTTGACACAACATTACAAGTTAGTTTTATAGGGGTTATGTTGGCGGAATTCGTTCTGTGGTTCACTGATATGCCCCTTGATCCTAATAAGGATAAAAGGGGAACAATATGTGTGCGTGACTGTACAAAGTGGCGGAAAAGATTGCACGTCGTGAGGGTATCCTTTAAAAAGGTAATATAACAACCGAAAATGTAACTCAATAATAAGGTTTTATAAATACATTGCTATCAGTTCTACTGAAAATATTGTTTGTTATTTGCCAAAGAGATAAGGAAAAGAAGATAAGAACTTTTTTTAGAATAAGGAATTTCCTTAAAGACCGACCGCCCCGCCCAAGGAGACGGCAGGGTAAGCAACGTCACTTGCGTTCTCGTGCGTAAGATCGGGGCCTTGGGATTGATGAAGTAGGATGAGTACCTACTGATAAATGAGCGATTGAACAGTAACGGAAGTATCTTGTAGCAATCAGTAGAGTTACTTACCAGAGTATTTGTGTTTGTCTGGGTGTTTCTTATGTATTATAAGTATGTATTTACAAAAAAAAGTATATAAGTATTATATCCATTGACTCATAGTACAAGCTCTGCTTAGTTTGGGACTAGATGGTGTAGTGTGAAATGTCCCAAAAATATTATTATTGAAATAAAACTACTTTTTACGGATTTTATCGCGTATATTGATATTATTAATCCCGACGTTTCGGACCACGGTCACGGGTAGACTGAGGTGGTGGGCGTCTTGATGATATAATTACTGACAGCTACCCTACATTTTTTATTGTTACATGATCAATGACATTTATTACTAATTAATATTATCAATTATAATATTAATTAGTAATAAAAGGGATTAATAATATCAATATACGCGATAAAATCCGTAAAAAGTAGTTTTATTTCAATGTATAATATTCGCGTAAATGTCAGAAATCAATATTATTATTATTATTATAAAGAACTGACATAACTTGTATGGATCTTATGTCAAAATCCTGTCTCTAGTAAGCCTCCTGATTTATTTGTTATTGAGACTGGCTGAAAGTAATAACTACTCTTGGTCAACCGATTAGCGAGGTTAAGCTGTCCTAGCCGCGGCCAGTTTGTGGATGGGTGACCATTCTTAATACATCGAGAGCCCTCTGTGTCTCGGAGAGCACGTAAAGCTGTCGGTCCCGTTGTCATACGAACACCTATGATAATTATTAGTCAGAAGCCCAAAAAACCCTGACAATACCACAATAATTATTAGTATTAACCAGAAATTAGTTTTAATTTCTGTCATTAATTTTATGTTTCTTTAGATGTAATTTTTCCGTGTTCTAAATAAATAAATAAATGAGAATCAGAGGCTTAGGGCAGTATCTCCGTGTGCAATACTGAAATTCCATTAGTAATCAGAGTAATGGCGCCCGATGTAGATAGTTCAGTTTATAGTTACTCGTAGAAAAAGCGTTCAATCAGATTCGGAACAAATATGTATTTGTATGACCTTACAAGTAGGTGTTTAGTGTCTGGGTGTTAATGTATGAAAAAAAAATGTGTTTGTAAATTCACCCACAATACGGGAGAAAATCCTAGTGGGGCAATATTCATTGGTATGTCCATACTAATCGCGCGGCATAATTGTATCCTGCAAATACTGTGTGTTGCTGCCACGCACTTGCCGCGCTATGTTTGGACATCAATTAGTACGTGTTTTTCAATAAACAAGATAATTAAGTCTACAACTATATAATCCTCATTTCGTGTCTTAGACTGGTTTCCTTTATAACTCACTAGTTGGATTTCGATCACGCGCCAAGCCTCTAACTCACTACACATAACATTTAAACTGTGTTAACGAAATATTTCAACAAATGAACACAGAGGAACTTTCTGAATCGAAAATTAAAACAATAAATCTTATTTAGAACTAAACTAACGAAATATTCTAGCTGAATTCGGAGTATTCTAATCTGCAATTGGAGTAATTGAATTAATAATATCGAAATCAACATGCACGAAGTGCGCCCAGCCAAGTTATGTGTCTCTACTCTGATAACTTTTGAGTTATAGAATGGGAGCGCATCTGTTATCTTGAATATGCTCAAAACGTGCACTCGAAACTTTTATATTATAATTTAATAATGTTTGGCGTACCGTTTAACATTACCTCGCTACGCGCTCGCGCTAGCTCGCGATTCCGCCGTACGACCAATGGCCCGAGTACGCGGCACGTGTGTGTCCTACACAATCATGTGACTTTAATTAACTTGCGAGGAAAGTCCTCGCCGATAGACGTGGTTCAGCGACTGCTGGACCGCAGCCTGTCACATTTCACGGATGCCATGGCCATGACTGAAGCATGCATGAATGGGCAAGTGAAGCCAAGTACGGTTTTTAGTCGTTATGAGTCCGACATAGTCTGCCACCTCCCCAGGTGGGGACAGGTGACAGGTGGTGACTAGGTGTGGATGACGATCTAGCTGTCAACCAGACCAAGCAACCGTGCAATATCCTCCTATCTATCTGACTGCTGGACGTCACTGTATGTTTGTAAAATCCCTTGCGGCATAGGGATTGTCCCTCAGTGCGGGCGTTGTATAAAAAAAATTTTTTAGGCTTAATAAATTTATACATATCATCTAGCATATATTCCCCAAAGGATTAGACAGCGGTGTACTGATACGATCAACGGTGTACCGGTACGGTCAACAAGGAAAGTCGATGAACACTGCATAATTTTGAAAACGTCACAGCTCCAAAATGATTGTAATCTTTAATACGATTTTTAACTTAGTAAAAATCGTATTAAAGATTACAATATATTCAGCGACTCGTTGCTGACTGTACTCACACAACTCGGAATAATATGTTTTAAGTTCTGTGTGATAAGGGGTGAGCCAAGCTGATTACTCTGCTAGACCTGCCCCATGAGGCCCTCGGTCGGATTCCCAAGACCAGCAGCAGCAGCAGCTCGGAGTTTAGATTCATGCCAGGATCACCCCAGTAGAATAACCCTAGAGGATGGTCAGCTCTTACTGTCAATGGCAATATTTTTCTGTTTAATTATTATACTGGATTAATGATTATTGTACACATCAAACTGCACTGTTCTCATAAACTATTCAGAATAAAATTGTAAACCAAGATTAACACTGTTATCATGTTTTTTTAAAGGACTTGGGAGTGTGTCTATGGCGTTTCTTGCCGGTTCTTCTCCATAAAACCTACTTTTGTGAACCGTGCAACTAGTTTTGACTTTTCAAAAGTGCTATTTCAATGATCTAATTTAAATAAAATATTTGACTTTGACTCTGCCTAACCCTTCAGAGAGTACAGGCGTGATGGTATTTTTTTATCATCTCAAAGTCAATGTCACTATTCAGTGTCAGAACTGAGGTATCAAGTCATACAATAGCCACAACGCATTGATTTATCTTCAGTCTAGGTTTACTTCGCTAAATACACAACAGCTCTCGTCCCCCGGCTGACTTTAAACAAACTCCATCAGTGTTTAAGCGAACTGCAGCACAAAGATCGGTGCTCCAACTGCGCCACAAAACAGCATGTACAGTCCAAAGCCCTGACCAATATCTAAGTCCAACTGCTTAACACGAAGTAGATAACGGCAGAATATTCAACGCGTACAATACTTGAGTTATTTATAGTATACTGCCATAATCCTTCAAGCTTATTACCAACCGTCCCTGATATCATGATCATCATCAACCCATATACTGTCCCACAGCTGGGCACGGGACTCCTCTCGTATTGAGAGGGATTAGGCTATAGTCCACCACGCCGGCCTAGTTCGGTTTGGCAGACTTCACAAAATGTCAAGAAAAATCTCTAAGATATGCAGGTTTCCTCACGATGTTTTCCTTCACCGTTTAAGCGAGTGATAATTAATTATTAATACGCACATGAATTCGAAAAGTCGAGAGGTGCGTGCCTAGGGTTCGAACTCGAGACCTTCGACTTGGCAGACCACTAGACTATCACTGCAATACAAATATCCTAAGGATGAAATTATTCAGGGCTTCTGAGTACCACTAGTGTCATAACGACGTCGACGACGTTTGACGACGTCTGTGGTCTAGTGGTTCGAGTACCGGACTGCTGATCATGGTGGTGGGTTCGATTCCCACAGGACACAAATATTTGTGTGGGTAAAACATGAGTATTTGTGTTTGTTTGGGTGTTACTTATGTATTATAAGTATGTATTTACAAAAAAAAGTATATAAGTATTATATCCATTGTCTAGTACCCATAGTACAAGCTCTGCTTAGTTTGGGATTAGATGGTGCTGTGTAAAAATGTCCCAAAAATATTTATATATATTTATTAAATATTTATAAGTGTACAACCGGGACCGATGGCTTTAAGTGCTCTCCGAGGCATAGAAGGGTCTCGATTTGTCTCGATGGTTACCCACCCATAGGATAGATCGAGGCAAGTGCAGCTTGACTTGAATAGACGTAGTGATTACTTAAGCACGAGCCACTCCATATTATGAGCGAAGTGATAGATGTATGAAAAAGACTTACTGCGTCGACGCCAAGTAATTTAATAAAAGGGTAGGAATGTAATGATCTTGTCACTTGTTAGTTCTGGGCATTCTGATCGACCTTACCATGTGGATTTAAGTGTTAGTTTCGCAGTATTTGTGTATATATGTCGGGCACGGATGCCATCACAAGTTACATCTGTCTAAACTTCATTACAAACGGTACATTTGTACTAGGAAACTAGGGGTTTCGGGAGCTGTATCTAACTCGTATTTATTGTGTTGTTTCCTAACCCTAGCAAATACTTAATGAGAACTGGATTAATTACTGGTATATTAATTATTTACTTTAATTAGGGATGTATCAACCTACATTTTTGCAATGTAAACGGACAAATTCTTACTTAGTCTACATTTTTACAACTCACATTCATCATAGACACAACTCCAAGTTCACATCATCATCAACCCATATACTGTCCCACTGCTGGGCACGGGTCTCCTCTCATATTGAGAGGGATTAGGCTATAGTCCGTCACGCTGGCCTAGTGCGGGTTGGCAGACTTCACAAACCGTCGAGAAAACTCTCTAAGGCATGCAGGTTTCTTCACGATGTTTTCCTTCACCGTTTAAGCGAGTGATAATTAATTATTAATACGCACATGAATTCGAAAAGTCAGAGGTGCGTGCCTTGGGTTCGAACTCGAGACCTTCGACTTGGCAGTCCAATGGTCATACTACTAGGCTATCACCGCTTGTCTTAATAGTGACTTTAAAGCTCCGTACCCACATTTGATAATACTCGATAGTTTTACTCCAAAACGAGTAAAAATCAACGTGTGGACCGCAAAACACAACTTTTTCGAACGATTTTTACTCTTTTATTGTGAGTACAGAGCTTAAGAGATCTATTTACAGTTACTGTTAAAGGTTATATCTGGATATATAAAATTCCTCCGCATAGATTACATTGTATGTGACTCTAATCTACACCGCTCGCAGTGTGCCCATAGCCTATTTTTGTAACGTTCCGTTTTGTGGCGTAAAGTTGAAAAGTGTAGTTGCAAAAATAAAGTTGCAGTCTATCGGATATTGTTCGTGGGCCAAGTTTCAGCGAGTGTATTGAGTACACAGGTGCTGACTTTGGTACTAAAATAAACTGTTTTCATGTTTATCTCAAGTTTCTCCATTTTTGGATGTTCGAGATGTTGTTGTCGTATGTCACGCCTTAGTGTCGTCATCACTTGGCGCAATTTCCCATGCGAAAAGACTTGCGTTTTACGAGAGTCGTTTTCTTACATATTATATAGCTTCTATGTTGTTATACGGTATTATGTTGCGGTTCTCATATGATTTTTTAAACGAAATCTTCTTCTCGATCCATTTTTGTGTTCAGTGCGACATGGTCGGGCGATGTTATTGGGTTTTTTATGGAATTCTCAGTATCAGTGTGTCCGATTAATGGCATTAGGAAAGCCCCTAAAGGGATTTAAAAGGGTAAACGGTATTTGGTATTTATTTCGCTCGTAATATTTAAATATTTTTTCTTGCCCCAAATGGGACTGAAAACATATAAGAAAACTGGTGGTGATTTATTAAGAATATCTAACAAAATGTATAAAAATATATCATCATCAACCCATATACTATCCCACTGCTGGGCAAGGGTCTCCTCTAGGAATGAGAGGGTAATCCCTCTCATTACTTTCATTCCCAGGACTATAGTCTAATGGCAATAGTATATTATGGCATAAATTATCATCCAAACTAGACGTGTACACAAAATTTCAATACAATCGGTTGAAGATATCTGCTTCAAAATTGAGTTGCAAGATTCCACCCGAATAAACATAGTTACATACATTGCAAGTTGCATAAAAGCTTGTTAAAACACATAAATTTATGCTAGAAATACACAAAGAGGTTTGATATCAGAAGTGCTAACAAAAAAAATATTCCAACAACAGTGTTGTGTCCATTGATTGCAACGTTGCGCGTACCTTGTTATGCTGTTGCCGCGAGGGCTATGGTAATCCACTTTCGTCGGCTAACTTGCTCAACCAAATAAACTTGCGCTTCACTTTATTTTTATTCATCGTGTTTTTCCTTGATTCTTGTCTGATTTATTTTTCATTTCCAACTAGAAGAAATCTGTTATTTTTTAATTTCAGTTAGATGTTGGATGTTTATTGAAAAATTACGTTCATAGTTCGCGCCGGCGTGCTACAAATTGCAATATATTTTTTCCTTTAATTAGAATACATTATTACAGAAATACTCTATGAAGAATTTAATGCATTCGTTTGGTTTTCCTTTTTTTTAAGGCGAGCTTATGCATACTAATGCAACACTGGCAGTGTTCCGGTCATAATAACTTCTAACTTACACCGTTTCACCGTTTATACATACCTATAATTGTGATAGAGAAAGGCTTGCTACTATTATAATGATTCTATACTCCAAAACATAATGAAATAAACTTAAAATGTTGTTATTTAGCGAAGGAAAATTCGATCGCAGGCAGGATTCCAACCTGCGTTTTCACAAAAGTCTACTTGAGGATAAACAAATCTCCATAACCATTTCAGCGTCGTATGGGGAAAACATAAAGGGAAAATCGCAACCCAACATCACTGCTATAAATGAGCAGTAATATGTTCCCTAATATATGATTGACATTACCAATAACCGCTAACATACGATTATGTAAGTATCTTGCTAAGTTAAAGAACAATCCACATCGGTTGAGTGGATTTCGAGATTATGTCTGGAACTTCCTCCATTGATATTACGAGAAGCTGTGTCTTTAATATTTACAAGCTTATAGAATAGAATATGATGATCATCATCAACCAACTATTGTCCCGCTATTGGGTATGGATCATTGAGAGGGATTAGGCTATAGTCCACCACGCTGGCCTAGTGCGGGTTAGCAGAATTTACACACCGTCGAGAAAACCTCTAAGGAATGCAGGTTTTTTTTTGTTTGTTTCAGAAATTAAGTTCTCAATTTAACTCCGCCATTGACGGTCCCAAGCCCGTATGAAAAAGGAGGAGGGTTGGTTGCTTCAGGAAAGACCAAACCAACCGTAAAAGGTCAACGTCGAGCTTCGGGCGACGGTTAATTAACCCGAATGTGTACTAGCAGAGGTAGGAAATGACCACTGCAACCCGCAACTTCGCTTCAACTGTCCACCTTAAGCGAAATCGGGGGTCTCGGCTTAGCCGCCCGGGCCATGAGGTAGAAAGCCTCCATAAAAACTCACCCCAATCCTACGGTGGGATACGCGCCAAAAGGATGAATGGACTGATGGGATATCAGCCGTGAGCGCCAACCTCAATGGACCCGGCTCACATTGTTGTATAGTGCCTTCACATGGGAATGGGCGTCACCCCGTGTGCGACCTGTTTTATCGACCCTACTCGTGGGAACACTATGGAAAATAAAGAACAAACAAACACTCTCTCTCAACCTGATAAACCCCAAAATAAAATACTGACTCAACAAATTTTCCACAAATCCTTTTTTAATAAAACAAGAACTCAATCACTGAACAATCTCGAAAACCTAACCCGAGCTGAAACTGAAATTGGTTCACCTGATAGTGACCAATGGACAAAAATTCCTGAAAGAAAAAGGCAACGTGAAAGCCCTGAAATAAATAAAGCCCAAAAACAAAAGAAATGTGATACCTACTGGCTGAGCCAACCGACACCAACCTCAAATAGATTTTCCGAGTTAGAAAATGATACCCAACACATACAAATAAATGAAATTGTTGTTGAAAAACCCGCTAAGGCTCCGCCCTTATATGTAGACCGGGTTAGTAATATCCAACCATTACTAAAAATGCTTGACGAGGTAGCTGCAGATAATTATGAAGTGAAAGTTCTCCGTGATGATCAAGTTAGAATACAACCCGAATCTACAGAATTATATACAAAAATTGTTAAAATGCTGCAAGGGAAAAACACAGAATTTTATACTTACAAGCCCAAACAAGATCGCTGTTTTAAAGTAGTCCTCAAAAATCTCCACCCTTCCACTGATATAGAAGAAATAAAATCTGAACTAGAAATGAAAGGACATAAAGTCACTAATATATGGAACGTGAAACAAAGAAGTACCAAAAAACCGTTACCAATATACTTCATAGAAATAGAATCCAACAGCAACAATAAACACATCTATGATATCAAAAGTCTCTTACACTGTAGAGTCAGCTTTGAACCACCAAGACCTAAACGGGAAATACCACAATGTGGCAATTGCCAACAATATGGGCACACAAGAAAATACTGTTTTAGGAAGCCCAAATGTATAAAATGTGCTGGAGATCATGCATCTTCCATGTGCGAACGTAAAGAAAGGTCCGACTCAGTTAAATGTGTACTTTGCGACGGCAACCATCCTGCAAACTATAAAGGTTGCTCAATATATAAGGAGCTCCAGAAAATAAAATATCCTCCTCAACCAGTTAAACACCGACAGGTAACGCACACCAAACACCAACCAGATAAAGCCGAAACAACTAGGCCTCCAGACCAACTATCATATAAGCAGGCAGTAATGTCCAATAAACCTTCGCAGGCTAGCAAGCAAAGTCCAAATGAAATACCAAAAGTCCAAACAAACAACAATGATATGAAAGAAATCATTAATACTATGACACAACTAATGCAACAATTAACTTCAATGACAAAACTCCTAATGGAAATCATGACCAAACTGACAGATTCTGTTCATTAAAAATAGCCCTTTGGAATGCCAACGGGCTCTCACACCATGTCCTAGAAGTAGAGACATTTTTGAAAACAAACAAAATTGATATATTGCTGGTATCCGAAACACATTTTACGGAAAAAAACTACCTTAAAATCTCCAACTATAAATTCTACCAAACAATGCATCCAGATGGTACTGCCCACGGAGGATCTGCAATTCTCATTAAGAATAACATCAAACACCATGAGGCCGAGCCATTTAAATCTCCTGCGATACAAGCCACAAGTGTTGTTGTTGAGGATTGGCGGGGTCACTTGACAGTCACTGCACTGTACTCTCCCCCAAAACATGCGATCAAAAAAGAAGACTACGCAAAATTCTTTAAAACGCTAGGACCAAGATTTATAGCAGGTGGAGATTATAATTCTAAAAATATTCAATGGGGCTCTCGCTTAACAACTCCCAAAGGACGCCAGTTACAGGCAGCTATAAATGAGCTACAGCTGGATGTTATATCGAACGGGGAACCAACTTACTGGCCGACTGACCCGAAAAAAATTCCAGATTTGGTAGACTTCAGTGTCATAAAAGGGATTCCTAGCAATTGCTTCAAATGTACTTCCCTTCAAGACCTCTCATCGGATCACAGTGTAGTTCTACTAGAGGCCTTCCAAGAGTTCATCCATGTTAAGCCCACAGCAAGACTACATGAACGTAGGACCAACTGGGATACATTTCGCTCCATAGTGGAGTGTATGATTAATACCAACCTGCCTCTTAAAACCGAAGAGGACATCACGACGGCGGTTGAACACTTCAACGAATGTATCCAAAATGCGGCTTGGGATAGCACTCCACCTCCCAAGAAATATGCGGAAACAAACTGCTCCAAGCCCATTCGGGAACTAGTAGCCGAAAAAAGAGAGGCTCGTAAATTGTGGCAAACTACCCGATACCCCGGAGACAAAACACGACTGAACTACCTAACGGCTAAACTTAAAAAACTACTACGTACTGAATTAAATGAAAACACACAGAACCATCTGCGTAATCTGGATACTACTGCTGCTAGTGACTACTCCCTGTGGAAAGTAACAAAAGGCCTCAAAAGACCAATTGCTTCTAATCCGCCGATACGCAAAAGGGACGGCTCCTGGGCAAAAAGTGACATAGAGAAAAGTGAAGCCTTTGCTTCTCATCTTGCTGATATCTTCGTACCAAATACCGACCACAATACAACAACAATCAACAGTGAAACAGTTATCAACTCCCTTAATGAACCTTACCAACTCGATCTGCCAATTGAAAGGATTAAGATAAGTGAGGTTATCGATTCAATTAAAAACTTAAACCAAAATAAAGCCCCAGGATACGACTTAATTACACCAAAAATTCTCCGTGAAATACCTGAAATAGCAATACATTTTTTGACACACCTGTTTAACTGCATACTGATTAGAGGCATATTCCCACCTCAATGGAAGGTAGCTCAAATTAAAATGATCCTTAAACCTGGTAAAGCACCTGAAGATACATCTTCTTACCGACCAATCAGCTTACTACCCGTCCTGTCGAAAGTTATGGAAATACTCTTTCTAAAGCGATTAAACACCGTAATATCAGAAAATAAAATAATACCTGACCACCAATTCGGCTTCAGAAAAAACCACAGCACGATAGAACAGGTGCATAGACTGGTACAAGAAATCCATAAAGCCTTCGAAAACAAGAAATATTGTTGCGCGGCATTTTTAGATATCTCCCAGGCTTTTGACAGGGTTTGGCATGAAGGGTTATTACATAAAATAAAAAACCAACTCCCGACAAACTATTACATATTTCTGAAATCGTATCTCGCCGATAGGTTCTTCTTTGTTAAGCAAGGTGAAGATGTAACCAAACTTCGCAGGGCTCATGCAGGAGTACCACAGGGAAGCGTGCTTGGCCCGATCCTCTACCTGATTTTTACCTCAGACCTGCCCGTGACAGACGGCGCCTTGATCGGCACTTTTGCCGATGACACAGCAGCCTTAACTGCTCATGATGAGCCGGCACAAGCAAGCAACATGCTTCAACGCTTCCTAAACAACATCACGGAATGGCTAACTACATGGCGGATAAAAGCAAACGAGTCTAAGTCGGTACAGGTGACCTTCACGACACGACGCGAAACATGCCCCCCTGTGTCACTCAATGGAGTACAGATACCCCAAGCAAATGAAGTCAGATACCTTGGACTTTATTTGGATCGTCGTCTTACCTGGAAAAAACATATATTCACAAAACGAAAAGCACTGGGGATCCAACTAAGGAAAATGTACTGGTTGCTCGGCAAAAAATCACAGTTGTCACTGGAAAATAAACTTCTGCTGTACAAATGTATCTTGAAACCAATCTGGACTTACGGAGTTCAACTCTGGGGTACAGCTTCTAACTCAAACCTTGAAATTCTTCAGAGATTCCAGTCCAAAATGCTGAGGATAATTACTAATGCTCCTTGGTTCATAACAAACTTACAATTACACCATGACCTTAAAATGAGAACAGTCCATGAAGAGATTATTCACTCAATGAAATTGTACAGGAACAGACTGGATAACCACCCAAACGTACTGGTTGCGCACCTGATGAGTAGTAGCTCGGCATTCAAAAGACTCAAAAGGAAGTCCCCTAGAGATCTATAGGACTTCTCTACATAAAGGGTGTATGTCGCTGGATGTACCGCCCTGCAAGACGGCCAATAAATTTCTTACCTTATGCTGAATGTTCGTACAAAGTAACAGATTGCATGAATAACAATTAAAAAAAAAAAAAAAAAGTTCTCAATTCTAGAGAAAGGTTATAAGGTATTTAAGATCAAGCTATGAATTGTCATTTCCAAGAAAATATATACAATTCCGAACTATATTAGGAAATGTATAAAATTATTTAGAAAAGGAAACTAAATAACTTTAAAAATCTTAGCATGGAAAATGCCAAAAATATACAAAAAGATAATGTATAAAATGTCAAAAATTCATTAGCAAATTTTGTAGGAAATGTATTTATTAAAGACATAGGATAAAGCATATTAGAAATGAAATAATTTTACTTAAAATAACTTGTAAATAATAACTTGCAAAAACATTTTCTGGTCGCTATCGTTCAGCACAATCACTCTTGACGAAATTGATGATCAAAGTAAAATGTCATTGCTAACTGTATGAGTTCGGTTCGATTTCCTGTTCGGGTAAAGTGTATCTGATTGAATTTTTCCATAGCAACGCGGATATTGGTATTGTGACTCCTAAATCGTCACGTCTCTCACGAAATCGATGATCTTTGAGGAACTCTTTGAGGAAATATGGCTTTTCTTTTTATAGTTCGGAAAATCATATAATACCTATTATATATATATATTTATATTATACATTTTATTTATATATATATATATATATATATATATATACATCTATTTTTATACACACTACATATTTATTTACATATAATAACTATTATTATGTACTTATTTATATGCATCCATATGTAATGTTATAGTACGCTACACTAGCCACTGTGTTTCCTTTCTTCCAGTCCATCCAAAGGTTGTCTGGAAGAGATCGCCTTGTGCGATAAGACCGCCCATTGTACCTACCTATATAAGTTTTGCCTCATTTCTTTTTAAATTGTGGTGCGCAATAAAGCGTCTATAAATAAATAAATAAAATATGACTATATGGACTGCCTCATTAGTCTAGTGGTCCTAAGCGCGACTGCTACGCTAGAGGTCCTGGGTTCGATCCCCAGGTCGAGCAAAGTGTTATTGGGTTTTTCTATGAAATTCTCAGTAGCAGCTCGGAGTCTGAATTTGTGCCCGGTTAATGGCAATAGGCTCGCCCCCTATTACATGGGACCTGGACATACCGGCGAAGTGTGGGTGTACATTGGTACTCCTCTGCCTAACCCTTCGGAGATTACAAGTGTGAAGGTATGTTATGGAAAATCTTCATGGATCAACTGTCACCTAGAGAGGCGGCAGGGTATGGCGGGCGTACCAACTAAAAGCTGCAATTCCCTTCACTTGCCCTGTAGTCATGGCCATGGGATCCATTTTTCCTGCAGAAAATGAAAAGTAGCAGAGTGGCACTACTATGTTCTATAACTCTATGGAAAATCTTTAGGATCATCTGTCACCTGGAGAGGCGGCAAGGTATGACGGACTCGTACTGAATAAAAGCCGCAATGGCCTTCACTTGCTCTGTAGTCATGGCCATGGGATCCGTAATTTCTGCAGAAAATGGAAAGTAGCAGAGTGGCACTACTATAATAACTCTATTTACTCTAGAACACAGTTTGAGGGACTCGTGGTTAAAACTACTGATCAACCGATCTGCAACGTAAAGCTGCGTTAGCCGCGGTCAATCTGTAGATGGGTGACCATATTTAATACACCGAAACCGAGCCACAGAACGGAAAATGTACTAAACTGGGATCCAGAGTCATCATCTTCCGAACTTTTCTCAACTAATTTGGTTTCAACTTTCAGTCGGGTCAAACAGGGTTTTCTGAGCTGGTAGACTCTTTACAGCGTCCATGGTCACGGGCAGACCATGAACGCTGCAAAGAAATCAAAACTTCAGGATTAATAATATCAATATAACGCTATAAAATCCGTGAAAAGTATATTGATTTTTGACATTTACGCGAATTTTATACATTGAAATAAAACTAGTTTTTACGGATTTTATCGCGTTTTAATGATATTATTAATCCCGACGTTTCGGACCCTTTACAGTGTCATTAGTCATGGGACCTGTAAGGGGTCCGAAACGTCGGGATTAAAAGTAGTTTTATTCCGTAAAAAGTAGTTTTATTCAATGTCTAATGTTCAGAAATCAATAAGACGCTCATGTTTACTTACTCTTCAAGGAAGAACATTACAAGGTCAGTAGAGAATTAATTGCTATTTTCCGTACACCGAAGGAAGGGTCAACAAGGTGTGGCCATATAACACTTTCTTACCCGATTAAACATCACTCATTCACACAATTAGACGTACTTAAAGTTCATCGACTAGTTAGCCGATAGATCCACCTAAATGGATTTCAGGCTTTGCCGCTTAATCCTGTGGAGGGTGCGATTAGTATCGGTTCGCTGCCTGCGTTCGGAAGTAACAGTCGCGCTACATTTACTCCGATCGACCCTCGTGTAAACAGCGGTATGATTTGACACGGGACTTTTTTACATACTATCACGCCTGTATTCCCTGAATGGTTAGACAGATGTGTACTAAATGTTCTGAATATTACACACTCACAGTTCACCAGCATGTTTAAGTCCCATGCGATAGGGGGCGAGCCTATTGCTATCAACCGGGCGCAATTCTAAGCTATTGAGAATTTTATAAACCCCGTAGGTAGTTTGTGAAAATGAGTCCCATGATTAATGACAAATCCAAGCTACGAGAGAATGAGAATTTCCTAATCAGAAAACCCAATAAAATTTTGTTTCACCCAGAAATCGAATTCAGATCAGCAGCTGCTCTTGCGATCACTGGACTAATATGGCGGTAAACTTCCAAATAATAATAAACATTTAGGTCGTTTCACACAGCACCATCTAGTGCCAAACTAAGCAGAGCTTGTACTATAGGTACTAGACAAGACAATTGATATTTATAATACTTATTTACAGGAACACCCAGACAAACACGAGGCCTTAGGGAATCAAACCTATGACCTCGTGATCACCAGTCGGCCACTCGAACCACACACCACAGATGTTGCCCAAATGTATTTCCATTAGATGTTAAGAAAATAAATTGTTAATAACTCAGTAAATTAATAATAACTCAGTAAGGACTACTTTTTGGCGACGCACGTCGATTTTCAGTAGATAAACCAACAACAGAAGTTTTGATTGTGATATGTTTGGAAAAACTTTCAGAGTTCCTGAAAGTTGGTCGAGTAGAAATATGGTCGTTAAGAGCTTCTCAAAATGATAAATAACGCTATTGACCTGTTTTGACGATGTCTGTGGTCTAGTGGTTCGAGTACCGGACTGCTGATCATGGGGTCATGGGTTCGATTCCCACAGGACACAAATATTTGTGTGGGTAAAACATGAGTATTTGTGTTTGTCTGGGTGTTTCTTATGTATTATAAGTATATATTTACAAAAAAAAAGTATCTAAGTATTATATCCATTGTCTAGTACCCATAGTACAAGCTCTGCTTAGTTTGGGACTAGATGGTGCTGTGTGAAAATGTCCCAAAAATATTTATTTATATATTTATTTTGTTCCACAAGAACAAAGGAGGTTAGGATTGAAAAGTTTTCGTATAGGTATCATCATCTTGTTTAATTTTTTTTTTTTTTTTTTTTTATGTGATAGGGTGGGCAAACGAGCAGACGGTTCACCTGATGGTAAGCGATTGCCGCCGCCCATGGACACCCGCAACACCAGAGGAGTTTCAGGTGCGTTGCCGCCCTTTTAAGGGGTTTGGGCCTCCGGTATCCTCACTCACTCGACGAAACACAACGAAAACGTTATTTCACGCCGGTTTTCTGTGAGGCCGTGGTGTCAAGTCCGGTCGAGCCGGCCCATTCGTGCCGAAGCATGGCTCTCCCACGGTAAAATGTTAATGATTTAAAAGAGTAAATAAAGAAGTGTGATAATATTAATATTATAAAGAAATATTTCTTGGACCATCTAGTCTCAAACTAAGCAGCGCTTGTACTATGGGTACTAGACAATGGATATAATACTTGTATAATTATTTTTGGAAATACATACTTATAATATATAAGAAACACCCACACAAATAACAACACTCAATGTTCATCACATAAAATATTTGTGTTCTGTGGGAATCGAACCCACAGAACACAAATATTTTATGTGTCACCTCGTGATCAGCAGTCCGATACGCGAACCACTATACCACAAACGTCGTCAACCATATTTAAATCATAACTCAAAAACATATATGTACTCTATAACGTCGCCAGAAGCAAATATTATGATACCTACTTGTAGTATAAACTCTTTGTATTTCATTTTAAGTGAACTGTAATATTATGTTCTTATGAGCTAAAAACTCTTTAAACCTATCTTTCGAGCCTTTTCCCAGGCAAGTCGGTTTCCAGTCTAACCAGATGCGGCTGAATACCTATATTTTACACGAAGCGACTGCCATCAGACCTCCACAACCCAATTTTCGGCCATACCGATATCCTGAAGATAGACTGGTTGTCAGGCTTTTTGGGCTTCTGACTCCTACTAACGATTGTCATAAGTATTCGCGTTAAAACCGGGACCGATGGCTTTACGTACTCTACGAGGCATAGAGGAGTCTCAATTGTGTTAAGAATGGTTACCCATCCACAGACTGACAGCGGCTAGCACAGCTTAACCTTACAGGTTGTCGGATGGCAGTTGCTTCGTGTAAAATACTGATATTCAGCCGCAGCTTGTTAGACTGGTAGTCGATCGCAGCAAAGGCTTGTAGGATGATTAAATACTTTAATTACATTAAATTTCTGTATTGTAAAAAGGTTTTTAATCCAACCTAAAAGTATCCTACATATAACACATTGGCGCAAACAACTAAGTTCAAGTAATTCTACCTTCCCAGCTTAAAATACTTATTGAGAACACGGGTATCGAGTAGAGAAAGTTACATATATCCACGATAGCAAATAAACCCAACGGTTTATTTTGAGGAAACAGTTTCAAGAACTTCCTTAAAACATTAGCTTTGAGGAAAATAGCAAAAAGGTTTTAAGCCTTTCATTTGGCTTAAGATAATATTGTCCACAAGAAATATTCAGAGCTCTGCCAAGTTCTGTGCTTGGTTAAATCTTGTGATTGCCATTCTATTCTCGTCTCTACAGAATATGTGCCAAATATCAAATGGCTTAGAAATAGATTACTCGTGGTACGTAAAAACACATAATTTATTTTATTTTAATACTTCATGCACAAAACAAAATTGTTGTACAAAGGCGTAATTAATGCCATTAAGCATTCTCTCCCAGTCAACCTTAGGGTGATGAGAGACAAAGCAAGATAGTAGGCCCACAAATGATGGAGAAAAAATATAGTTGACATAATCATAGATAACATAATTATCATCACGCCGGTATTTGTCGTAGGATTAAGCACTGTACTATTATTATACACTCACTTTACTCACTTTACTCACTTCGCCACTATGTTATAGTCCCATGTAATAGGCGATGAACCTATTACAATTAACGGTGCAAACAAATATGTATATTCAAACTCTGTGTTAATAAAAAAAGGTTTCTTGTAGAAACTTGTAGAACTTTTACAGTAAATCTTATATAGGGACCTCCTTTTAAGGAAAAGATATACCTGTGTTGTCAATTTAGGGTGCTCCCTGGCCTTTTACAAGAACTTCCGCAACTGTGGTATATCCACCGAAGTCGTCTTCCAACTCTTCCATCTATGCCTACTCGCAACTCGTATACTTGTTTCATCAATCTTCGTTGATCCTCCGTCCATCCTCTCTACATGCCCAAACCATCTTAAAATACCTATCTCAATCCTTGTTACTACATCTTATTTCATTCCACAACTCCCTGATCACGCTGTTCGTCACTTGATTTCTTAAAGTTACACCACATATACTCCTCAAAACTCTCTTTGTAGGTGATATACCTACAGAGAGAGTTTTTTTCATACATATTTTTGTCTCGGGCGGGAATAGAACCCCACATTTGGTGCACCGCTTGTGGTGAATTGACCACTTTAACCAGAAAATGAAACGTGCAGTATAATATTGGAAAAAACAATGACCTTGACAAGGGTTTTAAGGTCATGCTTAAAATTAAATTCCTTAAACTTTCCTCCATCTTCGCACATTGTTGTTAAGTTCTTAAATCGGCTTTTATTTCACTAATTACGAAACTCTCAAACAAAAACAAGGGGTTCTGTTTCCCCTTGAAAATTTGAGGGATGAGCCATTTTTGTAGACCAAGATAAGAATTTTATTAGTTTTTTAACAAATTCTATGTTTATAGTTTCTTTATCTATAGTAGGTACGAGTAATTATTCAAATTCTTGTACTTTTCTTGCGTGAAGATTCTAGCACAAAATTATATAGGTTTTTTTAACAATTGCACAATTTTTTTTCTAGCAATCTTTAAGAGTTTTAATAAGCACGTACCTATTGATATCTGACATTTACGCGAATATTATACATTGAAATAAAACTACTTTTTACGGATTTTATCGCGTATATTGATATTATTAATCCCGCACGTACCTATTTCTAATTTTGATATGACTAAGTAAAAAAGAAATTGATTTAGTTTAAAATAAGTTATTGTCCACGAAAGGTGTTTATTTTGAAACTGTTAATATTTGATGACTTTAAGTCGGATAAAAAAAAATCTATTGCGAACTGCTTTATGACTGATACTGAAGCACCAAAAAAAATGCCCAAAATAAATGCTCCTGTATTTTACATAACATAACATACCATCACGCCTGTACATCCTACACGAAAGAATACCCACAGTTCGCTGGTATGTTTGGGTCGCATCTATTATTGGGTGAGGTTATTGCTAATAACCGGGAACCAATCCAAACTTTGAGCTGCTACTGAGATTTCATCGATTTCAGGGTTTGTTCGTAGTAGTTCAATACAACGATAGATGTCGCTACAATCAATTTGCTCGACCTGGGAATGAAACCCAGGACCTCTACCTCCACAACCCGTCGCGCAAAAGCCGATCACTCAACCGCTGCGCCAAACGAGTCGTCAAAGTTACAAGTAGTATATAAATATATTTTCAGAGTTTCATTTTTGGGTTGTTTTGTCTTGTTTTGGATTCATATTATAGTTTCTAAACTTATATTTAAGTAAATAAATGTAAAATCGCACACAGTTGAGCTATAAATGTATTCTATTCTAAGTGCTTAAATTACAACCGAATATTCCGCCATTCGCACAATTTCAAACGTAGAACTAATAGAGATATCACTCAAACCGTTTCTATTGGCTCATCGCGTGCAAAGTTCAATAGATTCATTCCCTATGGAATTTGGTACGCCAGAGCTTATATTTTCCAACTACAACCGACGTATAGGTTAACTTCCTAAGTTAAGTTTTAACGAGATTTTTGAGGCCGACGTGTGGTTACTGTGGAAAACGAAGAAGTGAAATTTGGCTCATAAATTGACTTGGCAAAAGTTACTTCAGCCTGTCTTGTTCTAGGTCCTCTTAGAGGTTACAATTATTATTATTTTTTTATGGAAGAGGGAGGCAAGCGAGCAAGCGGGTCACCTGATGGTAAGAAAGAAAAAAAAAGTATTTATTTTCGCCCAATATGACGCATCACAATTATTATTAATAGGCCTAAGGCCCATGTCTCAGTTTAGACACTAAGTCGGCAACTAAGTGCCAACATAAAAAAAAAAACAAAAATATAAACATTAAAAACAAATAGTAAATACGTTAAATTAAATTAATTTAAGCCCTAGGCTTAAATAAAAGAGAGGGATGAGCATCGCTTGGGCGATTTAAGTGATCACCGTCTTCAATTGACACCCACATCACCAGAGGGGTTGCAAGTGCGTTGCCGTCCTTTGAGATAATAATAGGCTCGCTTCTTAAATATATTCGAAATATGAAATTGTACTAACAGTCATCATGCTCCTGCGAGCGGTTTCTCCACTATGTTGTGGTCGACTTCCAGTCTAACCAGATGCGGCTGAATATCAGTATTTTATACGAAGCGACTGCCATCAGACCTCCGCAACCCAATTTATGGGTAATACTGATAATATCCTGAGGGTAGACTGGTTGTCAGGCTTTTGACTACCATTAACAATAGGGTACTTTCAAAATTTTTGAAAACTGCTTATATTTATGTTAGTAATTTCCTGAGGTTCAATTATTTACACAAAGTTGACGTTACACAGTAGGCGTCATCGAACCGAGCGTTTTGGCGGTAAATTCAAAACCATTAAAAATAAATTCGACTTTAATTGGTTTAATGGGGAAAAATAGATTTTTTTTTTTCAAAAATTTGGAAAGTACTCTATTGTCAGAGGTTCGCATGGCAAGTGGGATCGATGGGCTTTACCTACGTGAAATTGTATTAATAGTACGAAGGTAAATAAATCTGAATAACTTAGATAATACATTTTGTTATGTCTTCACCATCGTGGAACGTATCCAACTTTTGATTTAATACCATCACAGATAAAACATTCAATTACATAATATTATTTCCTGAAAAGAATGGCCTAACTTATTATTATGAATATTTGCCAGCCACAACTCTCTTTGTAGTACCGACACAAAATTTTATTTAAAAAGTTTCTCATTTCATATTTACTTATCACAGCCGTTTGTAGAAGTCTCTGGGTTATTTATTATTCCATCAAAAAAATACTTTTCCTAATTTATTCGCAGGACCACCTTACTTTTGTACGTAGCCCTAATAAAAAAAACTTTTATCTTTTCACCAAATCGGAATTAAGTTCGTCTGGGTTTCGATTACGTGAATTAATTTCTGCTGACCAAGAAAAAACTTGTTACGGATTCCGAGCCGACGTGACCATGGACTTAAATGAACCTCCTCGCAGAAATGGAAAAAATAATTATTCGTTCTCTCCGCCTTTCGTTATTGCTAATATCTTGCGCAATGTAGTGCTCTTTATTTGAACAAGTTAATTTTCAGCGAACTCCCCTCCGGGATCACTTTGTCCACATATAATTTCTATTCTTAAATTTAGAGGAAGAATCAAATATAACTTTGCATCGCAAAGTTTCCGTTTCTTAAATGAGTTTTTACTGAATTCAAGCGGAGGTGTCTTCCTTTCCGCCACTCAATTGAAACTGGATTCAATTAAGTCCTACCAATTAGCTGGTACAATCTATAATATTTTCTCGCCGAATCTCGTAGATGGAACTTTCAAAGTTCGCCAGAACTCGAAGATTCAAATATTTAAGAGTATAATTAAATTGTAAAGGTTCAGGACAAATTGCAGCAGCCGGAATAGAATTGCTGATAGTATTAATTTCATTCAGGTTTTTAGTACAATTAATGTGAGGTTCTGAACTTCTAAAGGGGTTTATTACCGGTCTGAATGAATTGGCTATCGGCTCCCTCATTACTTTTCACTGCTTTCGCTTCATTCAATTTGCCGTATCTTGAGATTTAAATGTATCTTCATTGAGTGTTTATTGATATTAGTTTAGGGTGCATTCAAATTACCATGAAGAATGTAGCTAGAAATCGTTGGATGCAGGTGGCATGTAACTGGTCCTTGTGAATTTTTAATGGAGGCCTTTGTTCAGCAGTGGACCTCTTGTGGCTGATATAATGATGATGTTAATCAATGTCGATGTTGAAAAGGTCTTATGGCGGACCCTGAACTGACAACCTTGCTGTAAACCCGCTTATAAAGTTAACTTTTACCGGTTTTACGATGGCATAAACTATTATGGGGCTCATATCGACTCATTACAGGTATTCGTGACTAAGTGATAAGTACGCTGATCACCCGATCTGCAAAGTTAAGCAGTGGTTGTTGCGGTCACTTTGTGGCTGGGTGAACATTTTTAACACATTGAAACCCCGTCTTGTCTCAAACAGCACATAAAACCTACAGTCCCGGTTGTCTTTCGTATCATCATCAACCCATATAATAATATGGTACCACTGCTGGGCACGGGTCTCCTCTCACAGAATGAGAGGGATTAGGCTCTAGTCCACCATGCTGGCCTAGTGCGGGTTGGCAGATTCGTCCTAAGAGGAGACCCGTGCCCAGCCGTGTGACAGATATGGCTTGATGGTGATGAGCCTATATGTGACCCACTGCTGGTCACGGTCTCCTCTCTGATAGAAAGGGATTAGGCTATAGTCCACCACGTTATCCTAGTGCGGGTTGTCAACTTCGTACTTTAAAGAAGGCTATCATTTTAAGAAATGATAGCCTTTTTTAAAGTACGAAGTCTAGATAGATATAAGTATCTATAGATATATTTCTACCATGTTATTTATCTGTCCTATGTAGCTTAATATAATTTAGTTCAGCACAATAGGGAATTTGAATGAAATATTAAAAATATCAAAAGTTTCTAGGTGTCCCAGGTCACCAGGTCTAATGTAAAAAGCTTTTAGGCAAGCCCACTTTATTTTTTGTTTAAACCTTAAAAAGTGGAGCACATTTATCTTGCCTTTTTTCATTTCCTTTATTTTTATTTAATACGGAGCCCGAGGGGAGCGTTTTATGTCTATATAAATCATAGAGTTTAAGAGTTTTACAGATTTATGTATTGAAAAAAATATGACATTTCGGATATTAGAAGTGTTAAAAATTCTAAACGAATCACATTCAACGAATCAAGTTTAAACAAGTTTTTTGAACATTAAATTATTGAAATATTAAATCCCGTTTTTAAATTTGATTTTTATTTATTATATAATTATACAACGTGTTATAAATTACAAAATACCCCGTAAAAAATATAATTAATATCAAAGCCAAAGATTATTTAACAGAAAGGCCTACGTACCTATTTTACCTAATAATTGTCTACTTTAATAGTTTTTCTATTTTTCAATCATAAATGTTGTTGTTTTCCTTTTTTTGAGGTATGTTATACAGCGTTACTACGGATCTTAAATATTGTGAATGGTACGTTATAAGGCCCCATTTAACCTCCTCTCGGCTTTACGGGTAGTTTTGTAACACCTGTATATGCAGGCTGTGCTAGAACGGTTTGTGCTGAAATACCTTGGCTTTTTTGTCAAACACTAAAGTGCGCACACAATGATTCACCAAAGTTCCAAGGATTTAAATTCAAATTCAAATTCAAATCTTTATTGCTTTCATATGTAATAAGGATGTTACAATAATTTGTGGTATCAATATGAAACCCTGCAAGGGCGCTGCAAAATTAATATTCTAGTGTAATTTGGTACGATACAATAACAATATTATCATTTATATTTAATTAGGTATTAAAACAGTTACCACAATAAAAATTAAATTAAATATAGAATTGCGTAGAGGATGAACAAACTAAACATTATTTTTTGTACATACTTAAAGAACTGTAAACCCCAAAGGGGATGCTGCAGTGTACTTTTGTACATCCACAGTTCACCAGTATGTGTAGGTCCCATGAAATAGGGGGCGAGCCTATTGCCATTAACCGGGCATAAATCGAAGCTACTGACGTTACGCTACGTTGCTACTGACAATTTCATAGAAAAACCCAATAACACTTTGCTCGACCGAACCTCGAAATCGAACCCAGAACTTCTAGCATAGTTGTCGCAGTCAAGATGAACATCTCCATAGGTATAAGTAAATGGTTAAGGAGTGGCAGGATGTCATACTTCGTATTCTGAATTAATAGCATTTTATTTTCGCCTATCTACTAAGTCAAAGTAATTTCAATCTAGATTATAATTGATCTACCAAGGTGGTTCCCGACTCCTCAAGTAATTAACTAAATAAATCAAACTTTACTAATCTAAGTTTATTCGTGCCGACTTCCAAACGCTTCGTATTTTTATTCTACTTTCTGACTTCGTAGCGTTTACGTCAGACTCACAGGGTTCCGTATTAATTTGGAATCGGTCCATTTTTATTACGGACTAGCCTGTGCCGTATTTCGGCGCGTAGAATTGGATATGACAGGGAACGGCGGTCTTATTTTTTGTTTTGGTGGAGTATTATTATATTAGACGTGGGCTGGCCAGAGATTAATTTCGAAGAACACACCAGTGAGAGAATTTAGAAATTAATACATTTCTAGAACAAACGAAGGCATTGTGTTACTTTTTCAAAAGATTTATATATAGATTCGAACTTGCGTCCTCCGATATTAGATAAAGCGTCCGGTATTTCGAAAGAAGCAATCAAGAAGAAAACAAGCAAAAGGTGTTTCGAATAATATAATATTAATATTTTTGGGACATTTTACACAACACCATCTAGTCCCAAACTAAGCAGAGCTTGTAGTATGGGTACCAGACAATGGATATAATACTTATATACTTTTTTTTTTGTAAATACATACTTATATATAATACATAAGAAACACCCAGACAAACACAAATACTCATGTTTTATCCACACAAATATTTGCGTCCTGTGGGAATCGAACCCACGACCTCATGATCAGCAGTGTCCGTTACTCGAACCGCTAGACCACAGAGGTCGTCAATACTGGCTGAAGTCGCAATTTCATTCAAAACATTTTAACAATAGCATAAACACGTTTGTAAAAACATGGTTTACATCCTTATTTATTAAAAGAAAAAGACCGCTACATAGTTTAGGTATAATTCAAATATATTAGAAAACATAAGGTAATTATAATTATACCTAAACGACGTTTCCCCATCAGTAAAACTAAAATATAGAATTCCACTAAACAATTATAATATTAAGGTGCTATATTACCCTTCAAAAGTTTATAGTTGACGTTGTATAAGTGTCAAAGTAAAAAAATTGATATTGCTTCACGTGTTACTTTGTTGAAACAAACTAGATTCAAACTCGAGACTTTCGACTTGGCAGTCCAATGGTCAAAACACTAGGGTATCATTGCTTAGACTGTTTGCCTTAGTACATAGTTAAGTAATATAATAATAATCTTTATTTAACCTACAGTCCTTCTACCGTACTCAGTTTCAATTAAAACTAGATCGTTCGCTTGTCAAGTCAAAATATAATAAGGGTGGTATTTCATACTTTAACTGTAAATCCCCTTTTTTCAATCAAAATATTCGAAATTAGCACCAAAAATACTGAATTGCACACTAAATTTGCTCATCAATAGTTCAAATACGCGTTTACAATTCTATCGTAATTATGGCTGCCCGAGGTAAGTTCTGGCACTCGCCGGCCGCTGCCGCGGCACCGCTCGCCTCGCTCGCTCGGCTCGTGCGTTGTGTGGTCACAGTTCTAACCTAACCGATATCTGTATTTGGTGCTCAATCAGTAATTTTGTCGCTCAATCAGTATTTTTGATACGCGGTTTATTATATTCCATATAATAATATCTAATTATGTTATTGTTATTAAGTATATCTAGTCCATCAATATGACATTAGGCGTCTGTTTGATAATTAATTAATATTGAATGGCACGCAATTTCTCGAAGCTGCAGTAGTTATTGAAAATACGACAATTAGGATAGAGTCCAGTTAAATGACAGCAGTTCCATACCCATCTAGATGGTTGGCAGTCCACTACTGTGCGTTTCTCTAGAAACTTTCTGCCTTGCACAACTGAACTGTGGAATGAACTATCGCCGGCAGTATTTCCGGATCAATATGACTTTCAAACCTTCAAGAAAATAGCGTACCCCCTTTTAAAGGCCGGTAACGCGCTTGTGACTCCTCTGGTGTTGCGATTGTCTATGGGCGACGGTAATCGCTTAACATCAGGAGATCCGTCAGCACCATAAATCCCATAAAAAAAAGAATATTACAAAAGTCATGCACTAACTCACCAGGACGTCTTGAAATCTCTGCCAGCTCCAACCAGGTGCAATCTTCACACATTACAGACAACACAATCACAACACACAAGAAAGACTTCAAATCACACTTTTTAAATCACATCATACAAACGTGCGAAGAATGTAATGCGAGGTCGCATTTAGGATCAGTTTTTAGTCAACTCAATGCTTCTGCGATTAAATACTCGTAAGAAGAAATGGTAGGAACTGCTTCATTAGCTAATTGGTCTTAAAGGCGACTGCTAAGCTAGAGGTCCTGGGTTCGATTCCCAGGTGGAGTGTTATTGGGGTTTCAGAAGTTGCTCGGAGTTCGGATTTCTGCCCGGTTTTAGGCTGGCAATAGGCTCGCCCGCTTTTACAACAAATATACTCACAAGTAAACTGTCGGTGTACATTAGTAGTAGACTTCTGCCTAACATTTCACGGAATATAGACGTGATGGTATGTATGCTGACAGAACACTTGTGCGATGTATAGACGCTAGCAGGTCAAGCTAACCAACACTGTCAAATTTTCCCAATTGAATATGAACTTTATTACTTTGCGGTAAAGTTGAAAATCTATCAAAGAAATTTGACAGATTGGGCTACCTTGATGTGCTGACCTCTGTACGTTAGTGAGAGAGAACAGCAGTGTTATAAACAACCATCATCATCGACCCATATACTGTCCCACTGCTGGGCACGGGTCTCCTCTCAGATTGAGAGGGATTAGGCTATAGTCCACCACATTACCCTAGTGCTGGTTGGCAGACTTCACACACCATCGAGAAAAATCTCTAAAGCATACAGGTTTCCTTACGACGTTTTCCAGTTAGAACAAATACGTTATAAAAACAACTTTGCCATGAACATAATTGCAAAATAAACGATCCAAATTTCAAATGTCAATAAGGTTGAGAATAGCTTAAAGAATCAAAAATACCGTGACCCTCATCGGTCGAAATAGTTATTTTCCTAGTGTTGGCTACGTGAAGCTTGTTTTATAAATCGCAGAAGCAATTTGTCGACTGTAAACAGATCGTAACAAAATCTCACACGCAATTCTTCGCACAATAGAAGTTCAGATATATTTTCCTAAAGACTCTAAAGACTTCAACAAGCACAATTATACACTACTCAGATTTCAGAGCACAATCACAATACACTACACAGTTTCCAAAATACAATAATATTTAAACAAATCACTATCAAGTTCGCGAGGATGATTCGTAAGGATTACACGAAGAATAACATGATTCCTCCAGCGTATGTCTATACACACGGCTTCACAAAAACGCAAACTGTCTGTATTTTCAAAGCACACAGCCTTAAACTCGATAAAGAATCTTGACAAATAATTTAAAAAGTACCCACATACGATCGCTAATAACTGTGCGTTCGGAAATCAAATAATTTCAACTGAGTTTCTAAATTCAAATATCGAATAAATTAATGATTAAATTTAATTTGATTATTCATTTGAATTCGATAATGAATTAAGGTTTACCTTTGATCGATTCTCGTACCAATAAAAATATTTTTATGGACTACAAGTATTGTTCCGGAGCATTTTCCTTAGTTTAAAAACACACGATAATTAGGGAGACCTTTGCCCAGCAGTGGGTCAGTACAGTAAAAAATTACGACGATGAGATAAAAGGTGCTGTTATCTTATTACATTTATTTGATATTTAATAATTTGCGTTACAGAAATGTAAAACATTTTTGCAATTCCTGTATAGAATTAAAAGCAAAAACAATAACCGTAATTCTGTCTCGTTATCAGATCGTAATTTCCAAAGCTAGAATTCCAAAAAATTCTGAATAATTTAACAGAAATTTACATTCTATTCGCTCTTTAGATGGTGTGCAATACCAACAAATTGTATTATTAAATAAATTACACTGGGACCTCATTAACGGGCGTTGGGGGGCCAGAGCCTGAGTAATTAATTACGTTTGAATATTTAAGTAAAGCCTTATAGCTTCTATAGTTTGTTATTCAAAGTATTGGACATTGTTTTGCCAAGTAACTTATTTTAGTCTTAATAGAAAATCAATTGTTACCGCCGGCTACGTCACGGTAGTTGAAGGATTTTAGTATGGACTATTTCTAGATATAGACTTTATAGTCTTAGTCTGAATTAGAGTTCTCGCAGACTTTAGCAACAAGATTTTTTACACGGATGAGCTTGCAAATAAATTCTAACATACCATACATTCATACATACATTAACGCCTGTTTTCCCGGAAGAGTTAAGCGGAGCTATATATACTATTGTCCACCCACAGTTCGACAGTTTGCTTCGAACCCTTGTAGAGGGGTGACTCGAGGTAATTGATTGAACCCAAATAATGTTTTAATTTTATTTATTGAATATACAGGCGGTCTTATATTGAATGTATAACAAATCAAAATATAATACGCTGTTTGCATATTCAAAGCAGGTTTATCAAGTTGAGTAAGTTATATGAGAAATTAAAACTTGAATGCTCTAAAATGTGGATTTTAGAGCATTCAAGTTTTAATTTCTAAAAGCTCCTTTTAATGTAAAAAGCGAACAGCGTAACGAGTTGGGCCATTTTTATTAAAGTTGTACGCGTGAGCTTTAAACTTTTTAAAGCTAGTGTTGTGTATTGTCAGAGTTTTTTTTATACGCTGATGTGAATATTCATTCAAATGCCTCATTTAGTCTAGTGGTCCTAAGCGTGACTGCTACGCTAGAGGTCCTGGGTTCAATTCTCATGTCGAGACCGAATATTACCGAACCGACCGAACCAATATTCTTTAGTCTAAATTAGTTTTGTAACTGTAACGTCTATAAAATCAGCTGTAATTATGAATTTAAACACACCATCACACCTGTATTTCCTGAAGGGGCAGAGAAGAACTGCTGTAAGCCCATAGTTCATCGGTATGTTTTAGTCTCACGTAGGGGCGGACCTATTGCCATTAACCGGGCACAAATCCAAACTCCGAGTTACTTCTGAGAATATCATAGAAAAACCTACTACTACTTTGTTACCAGAACTATAAAGCATATTTGCACTTACTTATGCAAATTAAGGATTTCATTTACATTGTTATAATATGCCTCATTAGTCTAGTGGTCCTAGGCGCGACTGCTACGCTAGAGGTCCTGGGTTCGATCCCCAGGTCGAGCAAAGTGTTATTGGGTTTTTCTATGAAATTCTCAGTAGCAGTTCGGAGTCTAGATTTGTTCCCGGTTAATGGCAATAGGCTCGCCCCCTATTACATGGGACCTAAACATACCGGCGAAATGTGGGTGTACATTAGTACACCTCTGCCTAACCTCTCGGGGAATACAGGCGTGATGGTATGATGGTATGTTATAATATATAGGTTACATTTGATACCTTTATATTCTATACTTACTTATAAGTTGTTTTGTAGAAACTATATAAAAAATACAGAGCCGTATTGTATCACATACTACCCTTGGAACTATCAAGTACAGAGGCCAGCACATCAAGCTACCACAAACTGTCAAATTTCTTTGATTGATTTTAAACTTTAACACAAAACAATAAGGTTTAGATTCAATTGGGAAAATTTGACAGTTTTGGATAGGTTGACCTGCTGGCGTCTCTACCTCTACCATCTACGACAATCTCTCCCTGAAGGCTTGCGCTCGCAGGCTACCTTTCAGGCAACCTTAAAAAGTTGGAAACATATCAGGGATTCCTTTAGTCTTGCTATGGCAGCGATGATCTCTCACCATTGTGGGTGAAGCGCTTCCTCGTTTGGCCCTTATAAAAAAAAAAACAAATAAATAAAAAGGTTCATGTAATAAAACAAACAACCATAATTTATAACAAATTTTATTTCGTTGACGTTCATTATTTATATATTCTGTGTCTATATATATTTAAAATTGGACAATAATTTAGGTTTAATTATTTACAGACAATTTACATTAATTATTCGCTCCCCAATTTGACGGCTTCTAATTAACTGTCAAGATAATTGTGTTGAGTGACGAGAAGTAAGGAACTTACAATATAGACTTGGCCTGTTTCGAAATTTGTACTGAATTCACTACGTCATTTAGATTCAAGGCGTTTGCAAGTAATGGTCGACACGCTTCCTTGTTTATTTATCGTTATCGTTTATTCAGATAAATTGGTTCGTTATTTTCACACTGTTTTTCTTTCTTATAAAATTCTTATTCAATATCCAGTGGACTCCAAAGATAATAAAAACAGTATAATTGCATTATCAATTAATTTTGCAACGTTTTAATCAGATGATGAACAAGATTAATAATAATGTAGTAGATACTTTTGAAGAAATACATGAGAAAGAAATAAAAGACTTGAAGGAAATTACTAAGATGGATAATTATTTAGTTATGATCATCTAAAAAACAGTCATTTAAAGAAATTCACATAATATACCTTTGGTTTTTAACCCGATCCATGTCTTTCATCAGTGTAATATTGTTCTAGAAATCTCCATAGTTATCCCGAACCGCCATTAAGGTTTGTTTATGTCTACTCAGAATAAAGCGAGTCACGAGATTCTCGCTTAAATGTTATTATTAAATGTGAAAATCTTAAACCCTCAAACCTTGAAGTATGTACTGAACTAGCAAAATTGTCTGTGAAATATTTTAAAATTACTTGTTATAGTTGGGTATTCTATTAAAGATTTTCTATCGAATCACACGTAAATTGTTGTTGAAGATATGGAATATGAATGAAGGTTTGTGTAATGCAGAAGACAAAGAAAAAAGTTGAATTGAAATGTAATAGTACAAAATACTAATGCACTTTGGAAATCCTTGACAGATACAAAGTAGAGAAGCCTTACTGGTAATTGATTGTCATCCGTAATGTGTGGCAATAAGTTTATAATTAAAATGAAAATGTTGTTTAGGAGTAAGGTACTACTTGTTAGAAGGACTATGAAAACAGGAAGATTGCCGAATCGTATAATGAATTCTGCACAATGGTAAACAGTTTGTTACTCTCTCCAATTAAATAATAATTCTCTAGAGCTAAACCTTAGTTAGAAATAGAAGGGTTCCGCTGTCTGTCCGTAATAATTAATCATTGCTTAACCTTACGTAATTGTTTATGGGTTTACATAATACCTTTACAAGATAAACACAAACAGCATCACAAACATTCCTTATATGCTTCTGTAATATTACAGATAGACTATTAGCTATACAGAATATAACCTATTGCATTTATTACATTAGAATAGTATATACAAAGTGATAGAAATATTTACAAAATTAACAATAAAATAAATTGATTAATGTTTAAAGGAATTATAAGTAAATTTACTTCTTTGGTCGCCATAATATTGGCACCAAAAACTGTTGTTCTTTGAGAACTCTACCCTCCATGTTTAACGACCCGAACAAAATCACTTTTACAGAGTAACTTGACAAAAGCAAATAACGAGATATTAAAGACTATGAAGGCCGTAAAGTTGTCTATTCTCAAGACGTCGCGGCTTTTAAACAAAGTTTTTTTAGGCACCAAAAAGTAACACTTCGTCATCCCTTTTTTTCCAATGAAATCACGCTTGAATAACTCTTGGTATTAAAATTACAATATGTATTATTGACTCAGTTTATGATTAATTGGGTCCGTACATTCAAGTTCCAAATTGTTGATTGCTAAATGAAGGTTTCCTTAGTACGTAAAGTGTTAACAAACAACATAATATTGAAGCTGTTTTATCTAGAGTTGATTTTGCACATCCCTGTTGCATCGCTGCGGGGTGCTCACCTTAAACAGAAAATTGGAATTAAACACAATTTCTAAGAAGAAAACAATCCAATTTAAGAGTGACTCCTTTAAATTGGATTGTTTTGTTCAAGAGGAAGTTATTAAAATACAAATTTAACGACTTGGACGAAGCTTTTGACACTATGAACTTGGAAAATTATTGCGAATTTTGCTCAAACTTTACAAAGATTGGTGCATTTTTTAAAATTAAAAGTTATTTATTTAACCTCTCAAGAAACAATTAGCGGATATAATAGAAAATCAATTGTTTCGGCCCTCTGGAGAGTCATAGTTCTTTAATTAATTTATATTAAAATTTAGTGATTTCTTACCAGACAGAACGTGTACTCTGGTGGCTGCCGAAGGGGCGTTATTAGGGCCGCATGTATAGACTCCTGCGTCGGAACCAGTTGCTCGCTGTACTAAGAGGCGGCTGGTACTCTTCAGTCCCTTTTCTGTGACCAGCGATATGCCACCACGTGCAGAATCAAAGTTTATCACCTAAAATAAAAATAATCTTATACCAACAGATTCATATATTTACTAAACTTTTGTTAGGATATAGCAGCCCATTTTTATTATGGTATGTAGTCTTTTTTTCTATAGAAACATGCGTATATTAAAATAAAACCTTGTATCTAAATTTTGCCACCTTTTTGACTCTAACAAGGACTAGCTGATCTGGTAGACGTTGTCACGTTCCAATTTTAATATATTTCACCCCACTTCCCTTTCCGTTTTCCTCGGCTCCTAAAGGTCGTCGGATGATGTTAAATACCTTATAAACTTCCTCAAGAATGTGGTTATCATTGCATTTTTTCAAATCCAACTAGTAGTTTCAGAGTTTAGTGCAAACAAACAAAAAGCTCCAGCTTTATTATATTAGTATATATCGATTTCTTTTTCAGTTAGTAGTAGTTGTAGCAGTTCCAATATTATATTGAGTATTTGATTGAAAACTAAACAAATAATCCTACAATTTAATATCAATTGGTTCTGTTTCCAGCCTCCACTTTACTATTTACACAGATAAAACAATAAACAACATTATTTGTTTGAAATAATGACACAATTAAAATTCCATTAAAATGCGAAACTAACTCGTTGGCAACGTAAACACAAACTGAATTGTTCAACAGCCCATTCATTACGTAATCACTTTCAAACCATGAAATCGATTGACTCAGAATCGAGTACTCAATTCCGTAGACCGGGGAGCTTAATCCTGCTGGCGGGGATTTGTCGACAAATTTTGTTATTAATTTTTGAAGTTATTCAACGCATTTTTACGCCAAAGACATTTCTTTATAGATTTTTATAGAATTGTTGCTAGCTTTTTAATAAAATAACAATGTTACGTAAATCCTATGTCTACGCAATTTCACTGAACTATTAGCGTTGATTTAGGGAAATGATTACTGCATTAGCTTTTGAATCCTTAGGAAAGCGAAAGAGCCGTCACGCCTGTATTCCCCGGAGGGTTAGGCATTGATGTACTACATAAGTACACCCACAGTTTGCCGTAATGTTTATGTAATAGGAGGCGACACTGTTGCCATTAACCGCGCACAAATCCAAACTCCGAGCTGCTGCAAAGAAGTTCATAGAATAACCGAATAATACTGCTCGACCTAGGAATGAAATCCAGGACCTCTTGCATAGCAATCACGCTTACGACAACTATAGACTAG
This sequence comes from Acronicta alni, assembly GCA_964056405.1. NCBI lineage: Eukaryota > Metazoa > Arthropoda > Insecta > Lepidoptera > Noctuidae > Acronicta > Acronicta alni. The sequence goes on along the minus strand of OZ043919.1, from coordinate 4,629,056 downwards.
TTGTCGTGCAAATTAAGCATATATTAATAAGATAATTAATATTAACGTACATTTGAAATTACCTGTTCTCCGTGCGTCCAGGTGATTGAACTGGGGGGCTCGGGCGTGTGGCGCACTGTGCAGGTCAAGTTGATCGTGGAGCCCGCTTGAATAAACAGCTCTGGCCCACTGGATATTATCGTTTCTGGTTCTAAAAGAGACATACCATAAATTCAGACAATCATCCTCATCAACCCATATACTGTTCCACTGCTGGACAAGGGTCTCCTCTCAGAATGAGAGCGGTAAGGCTGTGCTCCACCACGCTGGCCTCATGCGAGTTGACAGATTTCACACGCCGTCGAGAAAATGGAGATTTTATTTTGTATAATTAAATGGTTAAGGAAAATATCACGAGGAATTCTACATTGGTTTTCTCACGATGTTTTCCTTCACCGTTTAATTAATTAATGGAGATAATCTACACATCTTCTGGTTAAAAGGATGACGTATGGATTGAAACTGACTTCTTCACTAAACTAAAGTTTAGTCAGCCATGAGACGCCAGCGATGCTGACAACTTTTTCTGTGACGATTTTAGTTTCTCAAGTCCCCGCTAGAGGCAATTCTATGCATAAAAATTAAAGACGCTAAATCAAATTAACTAGTTATTTGCCCGAAGTATATTAAAACAGAATTACTTTTAGTTGAGAGTCGTTCATATACTTACTTTTGGTTACTAGTAACATAATGTTTTTTTTATATTACTTTTTTATATTAGAGAAAATGAAGGTTTTGTATATTTTCTTTCTTTATTTTGAAATACCTACGCAATATTTTCATAGTAGTTTTGCTATGCAACATTCTAAGCAAGAGTGCGGCTACTGGCGTTGTTCTTAAGGTAATTACTTAATTTTGTCTGTGTTTGTAATTGGTTAATAATATTCGCAATAAAATGCACTGTGATATTTTTTGAGATATCGATACTTTTTGGCTTCTGAGGGCAGAATAATACAATCAATAATTATTACTGAACTCCTGTTTAGTATAAAGGAGTATCTGAGGGGCGATGTTTATAAGAAGCCTCATCCCTAAGTATCTATTATAAATGCGAAAGGAGCGAATAATATGTCTGTCTGTTACGTTTTCACGCCTAAACCGATTGTGATGAAATTTGCTCTACATTTTGTCTCAAAAACTCCTTCAGGATGCGGGTAAAACCGCGGGCTATAGCTAGTATCTAATAATGCAATTCTCTAGCGACTATCGAGCACGTAAACACGTGGTAGAGCTCCGGTATTGACTTTGGCTTTGAAGATTGCGTTGACTAGCAGAAATTAATAAAGTCTTGCTTAATATTGTTATTATTAATTCTTTTAACTTTTAGTTTGTGGATTGATCTCGATCATAATAATAAAATGACAGTATTATAACCACAATTGTTGTAGGTGGAATTATTAGATAACTAGCTTCTGCCCGCGACTTCGTCCGCGTGGAAAAGTTACTTTTAATTATCGTTGTAATTTGGCTAATTAACTCAAAACCGTTATAAATTATAGCCTATATGTTATTCTGATGTATAAATAATAATATTGTAAAGTTTCATCAAAATCCGTTTACAAGTTTTAGCGTGAAAGGGTAACAAGCATACACACTCACAAACTTTCGCCTTTATAATATTAGTGTGATAGTGTGAAGTGTGATAGTGTGTGAAGTGTGATAGTATGAAGTGTGAAGTGAATAGGAAAACTGTTTCAACGATTATGTCGCTGCGACATCGCTACGGTTTTAATTACGTGAATGGGGCTACTGAGCTCTGCCACACCCTTTGGGGATTACAAGCGTGATGGTATGTTATAAACATTACATTAAAGTCACAAAAACACAAAGTCAATCGTTCAATTATTTATTTAGTTTTCATGATAATTGTGCTTTTAAAATAATGTATATACCTATTTAATTTGATTCAAGTTTTAAGAACTAACCATACTTGTAAACATACCCACATCATAGGTACATGGTACATAGAACTCACAAAAAGTTTGCCCAATATACACCATTTTATCGTACTCACATTCACTGGTCAACAAAGGCATATTAACCAAATTTCGCCGGTATTCGGTTTTCCGGCTTCCGTATCCCATATACCGTGTATGTTTGTACATGCATTATTTACCAGTACCGACAAAACTCTAGTTCTAAATGTCTAACCGCCGCCATATTGGTTTAGGTAAGCATGGAGCGTACAAAGCTCTACGGAATCAACAAATACCTGTGTTCCCTTGATTGTTTAGGTCCCATAAGCAAATACTAAGTTTGGACCTAGGGGATGTGTAACTGATATTAACTGATATTTCGGTAAAGGAACTGAAACTGTAACTGATATTTCGGTAAAGGAATACGGGTAAATTGTTTGGTATTGAATATAATTGAACTCGATACTGCGTAATTTACAAAAATACTTACAATGTATAGGATATTAGGCTTTTAGCTGTTACATTGCTCCGCGAGGAAACGTGTTGGTAATGGGGGGCTTTGACCCTTATTCTGCAAACCCAACTATTCTTCTTTATGCTACGGTAATCGCTTACCATCAGGTGGACCATATGATTGTTTGCCACCTTAGTGGTATAAAAAAAAACAAAAACATATAGGTACCTTCTGTTCAATGTTTTTTTTTTTTTCAACATCATTTCATTCATACCATCACGGCTATATACTCCGAAAGAGAAGTGTACTAAAGTAGTGGATATACTACTAAAATCGTTCGTCGGTATGTTTAGGCGCATAATAGGTGAGCCTTTTGCCATTACCCGGGCGCAAATTCAAACTCCGAATTGCTATTGAGAATTTCATAGAATGAATGCTCGACCTGGGAATCGAATCCAGCACTCTGGTGTCGCAGTCGCGCTTAGGAATACTACTACTTTTGAATAATTAACTTTTTAGGAAAATAAATCCGATTTCAATCATTTTACGTATTTATTTAGATATAATAGACACCAACCAAATTTGTATTTGTTTGGTTAATAAATAATTTAATTAAATAATTTAATTACAAAAAATACAAACTGGAGAATCTCCTCTTTTTTAAGTAGGTTAAAAAGAACCTAAGCACAAATACAATAGTAATATAAAAATTTTACTAACCTACAATGTTAAGGAAGACAGCATGTCCAATAGGCGGCGTGGTGGATATCTGGCACTCGTATTGCCCGGAGTCGCGGCGCTGCGGGCTGCGTATGCGCAGCGCCCACTCCTCGGAGCGCGGCTTGTGCTGCGCCTCGAAGCGCTGGTCGGACGTGTACGTGTAGCGCCCCACTGTCAACAGGTGGATGTCGCGGTGACGCACCCATGATACCTGTAGAAAATCAACATATAAAAACATACCATCACGCCTGTATTCCCCGAAAGGTTAGGCAGAGGTGTACTAGGTGTACACCCACAGTTCGCCGGTATGTTTAGGTCCCATGTAATAGGGGGCGAGCCTATTGCCATTAAACGGGCACAAATCCAGACTCCGAGCCGCTACTGAGAATTTCATAGAAAAACCCAATAACACTTTGCGTGACCTGGGGATCGAACCCAAGACCCCTAGAATAGCAGTCGCGCTTAGGACACTAGACTAATGAGGCAGTCTATACACAGACATATAAAAACAATAATAATGATAGTATTCTATATTACACATATTATTTTTTTTTTTTTTTTTTTAGGTCGGACATAGTTTTTAGCTCGAGGGAGCTTTAAAAACTTAACCGGACTAGGTGGCGAGGCACCAAATGCCTCCAGCCAGGGGCAACTTATAAACTAAGCAACACAGCTAAGGGTGTCCCCTGCGGGACTCGGACCTCGGCTTAGGGCGTTGCTGGGGGGGCAGCTAGGGACGGCTGGATCTGGGTTTAAATTATTTAGGGGCGAATTTAAAGCTACTGGCTCGGCACGGGCCGGCTCGAGCAAGGGACGGGGAGGATTACCGTTAAGGGGTCTTCGCGACGGGCCTCGCCGGCGAGGACGGTATATCGGGCGGCGTTTTTGTGCGTGTGTTTTGAGAGTGCTAGTCACTCTGTTTGACTCCTGCGCTAGGGTGATTTGGTCGTCAGGGTAAGTGAGTGCGTGCCTTGGGCGGCGCACTCTACTTATCTGAGAGGGTTTGTAGTCTACGCTACTGACCACAAGGGGATTAGGGTGAAGGGGGGCCAAATCGAAATAGCGCTTAGAGGCGCGTTTCATAAACTGCTTGATGGTAGGCAGTTTTAGGTCTAAGTGAAGGTCCCTATTGCGCACGTACCAAGGGGCGCCCGTGGCTTTGCGCATGAATCGGTTTTGGAGGGTCTGCATCCTATGGATAGCGGGACTTTCTATGTGAGCGAATACGACACTCGCATAGGTCATGATGGGGCGAATACACATCACGTAAATTCTCACCTTGTATTTAAGAGAGAGTTTACTGCGTGCATTGAGCATGCCATGTAGACGTCCTAGAGCAAAAGCGGCGCGCGAACGCACCGTTTTTATGTGCTCTCGGAACGTAAGTCGGTAATCTAGAACCACGCCCAGGTATTTGGCTTTCTTTTCCCAAGGGATCTGTTGGCCGAAGAGGGAGATGGGTTGGGCTTGAGCGGAGAGGTCGGAACTCTTGTGAAAGAGAACCGCCGCGCTCTTGGAGGGATTCACCTCTATTCTCCATTTCCTGAACCAATTCCCTAGGGCATTGACCGAGGATTGGAGAATTTTGGTGATGTTTGTTAGGCTGATGCCGGAATAATATATAGCCGTGTCGTCAGCGAATAGAGCCAACTGCGACTTGGATCTTTTTGGAATATCGCTGGTGTACAGCGTGAAAAGGAGAGGGGAGAGCACGGAGCCCTGAGGGACTCCGGCTCGGATAGGATGAGGGGACGAGAGTGTGCCGCCCTCTATACGATAGCGAAAGGTGCGATTCGACAGAAAATCTCGAATGATGAGCACGAGACGGTCTGGCACGTTGAATGAATATAGCTTGTAAATCAAGCCATTGTGCCAGACCTTGTCGAAGGCTTTCGCCACGTCGAAGAAGAGCATGCCAGTCGTCATACCGCGCTGGAATCCAGCGCTGATATGTTCGACTATGCGATGCACTTGGTGGATACAAGAGTGTTTGGTTCGAAAACCAAACTGCTCGTCGGGAATGAGATTATGGGATTCGGCAAATTTCTTTAATCGGGCATAGATAAGCCGCTCATAGATCTTCCCAAGGACTTTGAGGAGACTTATGGGGCGATAACTGGTGGGCTCTGACCTGGGTTTACCGGGTTTAGGGATACCGATGACGGTAGCTTCTTTCCACACTTGTGGGAAGATGTTATTATTTAATGCCGCATTGAAGATGGCGGTCATCAGAATGATCAGGGAGGCAGGGAAGAGCTTAACCACCTTGTTGGTGATGCCGTCTGAGCCGGGGGCTTTCCTGGGTCGTAGGTTTTGTACGATCGACCGGACTTCGTCCGCAGTGACGGGGGGGACGGGATCGTCTGGGTCGGGGGCGGGGGAGAGAGTGGAACTTACGGGGGCCGTAGGGTTATCGGGGGACAGCGAGAGGGCGACTCTACGTTCGACTTCGGCGTTCACCTCATTGAGGTGGGCCTTGTCTACTGGTAGAGTGCTAGGCGAGCATTGTGCCTCTAGACTGTCGGCTAGGCATTCGGCTTTTTCGTCGTCGTCAAAGGCGGGCCTTTGATTAGGACGGTTCAGAGGGGGCATTGTAGACTCTTGGTCGGACTTGAGCTTCCGGGTCAGCTGCCAGAAGGCCTGATGGGTGGGCAACTCATTTATGCGTTTCTTTACAGCACGCTGTAAATTGCGCATGTGAGCGCGGTTCGGCTCGCAAGGAAAATTGTCGTACGCTCTGATGGCCGCGTTCTTCTCCGTCACCAAGCCACGCACATCCTCCGGCAGATTCCAGCGGTTATCAAACTCCTCTGGAATCTGTCGTGAACATTCGTTCAACAGGGATTGTCCATGGTCGGTGAGGGAGTCAATCGCGCCCGTCGCGTCGGCAACTGACACTATAGAGTCGGGGATGGCATCCAGGTGAACGGATGAAGTCGACTTGAGGCGTTCCTCGAGTTTCCTCCAATCCGTTATCACCTTTGTTGGAGCGGGCTGACCTGGATCTGAGGGGGCAAGTCTGGGGCCTAATACTAGGATCACAGGTCGGTGGTCGGAGTCTAACTCTTGTAGCGTCTCTAGAGAGCGTAAACCTAAGTTTACGTTCTTTAAGAGGGCTATGTCGAGTACGTCAGGTCTGTGGTTTACGTCAGCGGGATAGTGGGTGGGCATCATTGGGGCGATGATATCGTAATTCAGTAAGGTGCTCAGGTTATCAAGCTCTCTGCCTCTCTGGTTGTTCGAGTGGCAATTCCAGGCGACATTTTTCGCGTTAAGGTCACCTGCTATGATAACTGAGTCACCTAAGCCTAAGAGGGCTTCTAAGTCGGGACGTATGTGAAGCCTAGCGCTGCTAGGGGGGATATAAGCCGATACGATAGTTATCGGTTGGTGACCGGTCATGCCTACTCGACATATCGAGGTCTCAATATGCTCGAGGGAAGGATTATCCATAGGAGTGCAGTACAGGGACCTTTTATAGTATATGAGGGTACCACCTCCTTGAGAACGAGTCCTGTCATTGCGCACTATATGATAGTTTGCAATTCCAGGATTCCTCTTGGATGGTTTGAGGAAGGTCTCCTGTATAAGGAAAATGTCAATTTGATGGTCGCGGAGGAAAGTGGCGATCTCATCGCGTTGACCATTCATGCTATTCGCATTGAAAAAACCTATTTTAAGGGACCGGGGTTTGGTTCTACCTACGTGCACCGCCATTTAGAACCTAAGCTGGGAGAATGCATCAATTAAGTCAGCATTCTCAGATATGATTTTGAGAATGCTGAGGCCGTTTCCCTCATTAGCTATGAGGGCGTGGCCAATGGTAGTGATGCGTTCAATGGGGGCGACACTGAACGCTTTTAAAGTAGCACCCAACGACCTACCTGTTGCCGGGGTGGCAGAGGCAGGAACATGGGGTTGCGTGGGTGCTGGCGCAAACACAGGCTGAGAGGCCTGTGCGGGCCTTGAAGGGGCAACCGCGAGAGCGGCCGGGGAAGCCGGCGCGCAGTGAGCGGGGGTGGGGGTACCCATTAAGGGTGGGATGTTAGCCACATGCTGTGGCGTTTTAAGTGGGGGAAACGCTTGCTGGTGGTTCAGCGCGCTCCAGGGAGAGGGCCTTTGAGGGCTAAGACGGTCAGGGAGGGCGGCCGAGGGGCTTTCCCTCTGAGTCTTATCGGCTGCACGTTTAGCGTGCTTGGGTGAAATTTTGGGGGCCTTAGCGCAGCCTCGGTAGTTAGCCGGGTGGCCTTGCTCCCCGCACAGAACACAGCTGGGAGGTTCCGTGCATAGTGTCCTATCTTTAGGACGACTACAGTCTGCGGTAGCGTGATCGCCTAGGCATTTCACACACCTTGATCTGGCGTGACAATTGCGGGATGCGTGGCCGTATAGTTGGCAATTGTGGCATTGCCCTATGGGACCTCCCTTGTGGGGTTTTTCGATCCGAATACCAGATAAGTGGCAAACGGATCGGATGTTAAATATGGCCTTTGCGCCCTCCGATTGCTCGATAATGGCGAGTACCATATTGTACTGAATGCCACCGCGGCCGCGGTGCATGCGATGGATTTCCAAGGCGGGGATATTTTGCGACTTAAGGTCGCTGAGTACGTCCTCCGTGTCAATCTCCTTGGGAATCCCGCGGATTATGACGCGTAGGGGTTTCTCGGACGCGAGCGTAAAAGTATGGTAATTAATCTTACGCTCCGTAAGAAGGCTAGTGAAACCTCTAAAATCGGTGGAGGTTGAGAGGGTAACTTTGATACCCTCTTGGATTGGACGGGCAGAGGTGTAGTTGATCTTGCGATCAACACACATCTTGGAGATAGGGACCCACGACTCTTTGTCGTGGACAATGACGGGGGGTGGGGCTTTGCCCTTCTTGGGTGCGTTCTCAGTAGGCTGAGAACGAGGGCGAGGGGCAGGGGTGGAAGCAACCTGGGAGGAGGTTGATGGAATAGGAGAGGCTGGGGAGTCGGTGACCTCAGCGGTCCTGGGGGCCTTAGCGGGGGCATCAGAGTTGGCCTTAGCTTTACGCGGCCTTTTCTTCCCTGTTACGGGAGTGAATCCGTCGGAGGATTCCGAACTAGAGCTAGAGTCCGAGAGGGATGACTCGGACTCTGAGTCAAGAGGTGCCGATGTGTCCATCGGCACCGTTTGGGTCGGGGGCGGGGCTACAGAAGTTGACGCACGTGCGTCGACATTCTCAGAATCGGCGGACAATAGGCTTGAGAACCTATTGTTCGCGATGGGGATCGGGGAACCGGACAATAAAGCGGGGTCGTAAAAGTGAGCCTCCGGGCTTTCCGGAGAATCTCGTTGTTTACGCAGGTGTTCCATTGAAGGAACATCTGCGTCCGGTGAGGCCGGGCTATCGGGGATAGGGGCGCGGGCGGGGCGAGGGGCTAGCTCACGCGGGAGCTTGGAGCCATATTTGGCCAAAAATTCGGGGTCCTTTAAAAGGACCTCACTGAGGAAGGTGATGAGGGTGGCGTCGGACATCTTGACGAGATGTCCGAGAGAGGCAAAGGGGAAAGGGGAATTTCGAGTCAATCCTAACTCTATCGTCCCCGGGTTGGATGGGCCCGGGGTTGAGTGGGTGAATGAACCCTCCCTGCCGGGTGTAGGCAGGGAGGCGTGTGTACCTGTAGTGTACCCTAGCTTGTCTCCCGTCGCCAGTCTTATTGTGCGAACGGGTTCCTATGCTCTAGTACCGTACTAGTACGATACTAGAGGAGCTGAAAGAGAACGGGGTTAGAGCTAGGGTCGACTAGGAGACCCCCCAAGGCCGGTGGTCCTAGCTCCTTCCGATTTTTGCTTTACCCAGAAGGGGTTTAGCGGGTGTATCGGGTCCACACCTCACTCGGTTTCGTTGGCACCGTACGGTTTCCACCGAGGACCACGAAACTGTGGTTTTTCCCTGAAGGGGCTAGAGCGCGAGCGTACCGAAGTCCGCAAGAGACAGAAAATCAGCCACCGCCTTGAAAAAGGCAGCTTTTGATCAAATATGTGGGTGCAGTCGGGACGACTGCGGAGCGCTGTGGCGGGGCACAGCGAGACGAGCTTTAGAGAGAGCGCAGCGCAAGCGATACGTCCTCTCGCGGCGAGCGTCAGCGGGCGAGTGATTACACATATTAAGAAAAGCAGTGATATTTATTGACATGACCATTGGACTGCCAAGTGGAAGATCTCGAGTTCGAATCCAGGGCACGCACTTCTGATTTTTCCTGTAAATCATGTGCGTATTAATAATAAAATTAATTAACACTCGCTTAAACGGTGGAGGCAAAACATCGTGAGGAAACCTGCATGCCTTAGAGATTTTCTCGACGGCGTGTGAAGTCTGCCAACCCGCACTAGGCCAGCGGGATGGACTATAGCCTAAACCGTCTCATTCTGTTCAGAGGAGACCCGTGCCCATTAGTGGGACAGTATATGGGTTTATGATGTTGACACATATTAAGAAGAAAGTTTTCTTTCTAGATTTCAATAAATATACGACGTCTACTACAGGTATAGCAGCACATTCACACAAGTCAAAGGTCAACACTTCAGTAAAAAAGTGTTATTCGATTCGACGATTCGACTCTCGATACACTCGATATATTATATATAGATATTATTATATATTTCTTATGTATTATAAGTATGTATTTACACAAAAAAAGTATATAAGTATTATATCCATTGTACCCATAGTACAAGCTCTGCTTAGTTTGGGACTAGATAGTGTTGTGGAAAATGTCCCAAAAATATTATATTATATTATTATTATATTATTCATCAACATAGCTCATGTATATGACGATCGCGTTACTAGCACGATGCAAACACAGTAGGTATTGATTATTATCAAAAGCAATCAATTGATCTTTTCATAGATTAGTCATTCGATTCAAATTCAATTATTCAATAAAATATTTTTCCATTCATCATCATCATCATAAACCCATATACAGACTGTCCCACTGCTGGGCACAGATTGCATTGATTGATTGCGTTCTTAACAAAGTTAATTTATTTTACATTCACACGTGTTAAACCCGTTGGTAATAACAAAAATGTACTGAAATAGAATTGTAATAAAACAATTTCAACCGGCAAGGGAAGTAAATATAACTTTCTCTATTTCCCTAAATCATACGCAATATTAGGATAACAAACACAATCCAAGAATTAAGGGAACACGATCATAAAGCCCTTTTTATTCGCTATCTTTTATGCCTTTTCATTCCAACGGGGAAGCTAGATGACACACATAGATACCATTCAAAGGGTTTCCTGAATCGAACACATACTCGTAAAATTCACGAATAAAACCAAACAGTTATTTTTGTTTTATCTTTAGAAATGGTGAAAATGTGTCGAGCTGCCTAAAGAATAAAGAAGTCAGAAATATACCGGTAAGGTTGAATCCTTTTGTTGAACATAACCCACTGTCACGCCTGTTCTCTCTCTATGCGAACATGATTTTGGTTTCCGGGTGATACTCAGAATTTGCTAAAACGCAGTACTTAACAATTGCTTGACTAAGGAAACAAAACTAGGAATTGATTCACCAGTATTAGCTCAGACCTGTGAAGTTTTCTTTTGTAGAAGATTTGAAAAACAATTGATTGATTGATTAATTATTCTGAACGATGACATGATCCCATTCCGAGTGCATTTCAGTTAAATTTGAATTGAGGTCAACATAAGCCAACGAGGGGCTAAGTAATAATTGCGCTGATCACCCGATCTCCAAGGTTAAGCTGCGCTAGCCACTCAAAGTTACAAGCGTGTCATCGTGATGTCCTGGATTCCAGGATGAGCAGTGTCATTGAGTATTTCTATGAATTGCTCAGTAGCATCTCGAAAGTTTGGGTTATGTTATACCAAATAAATGGGCAATACCGCAATACTCGCCCCAAACAGTGGGTGTACGTAAAACAAAAAATCAGTTACTTTGTTTAATTACACTGAGGATTAATCTTCTTGTCCCAGCTATTGCTCTTGCATTTTTAAAACCTTTAGCTTTATTGTAATTTCGATTAAAACTTCCTTCATCAGCTATGAAAACGACTGCTTTGAATATGGTAATGACAATTTCATAGGGATCTATGTTAATTTCTTAATACAAAAACTGTCTGAAGGGACAGAGGAGACGAAAGATGTTGGAACATAAATAAACGAACTTAGCATTTCAAAGGAAGAGTCTGTCTTTATAACAGACGCTGTTTTCTCAGCCTTCAAAGACAAAATTATTAATGAAGGTATTGATTTCGGAGTTCAGACGACAAATTGATACCTGTTTGCTAATGGAGTTGAACTATTTCTCCGCTTTGAAAGGGAAACTGTGAGTAATGATGATACTCTAGACTGTCAAAATTTAGCAAAATCTATATAAATAAACGTTAAATTCTGTTCGTTGGTAAGCGCATCACTTGAGAGCGGCTCAAATGATTTAATATTTTCTTCAAATGTTCGTAATAATTGTTCTTCTATTCCTAAAAAGTTGCCTAAAAGTTTCGGGAAACATTGAAATTGCTTTTTCTATAGGATGTTTCAATGAAATCAAAGAATATTATCAGAAAAAAACGAATGTAACAAAATAAATTTTGATATACGGTTGCATTTTTCAAATTGGTTTGTATGCAAAGATTTACGGGTTACGTTTAGCCGAAATAAATTGTTAAAATATTTCCACCTCAACTTCACTTGGATCGTACAAAACTCATCCTACCGTAGATTTTACGACAGTTTCTATTAAAAAGTTCCAAGTGTCAACCTGTCGTACTTTACAAGTTGCTGTAAAAATATTTTAATGTTGTTTACCAACAGCTATTTCGCGAGCAAGACGGCGACTCACTTAACGGCCGGGAAAGAAAGCCGAGATGGGCTTCGGAGGTATAAAGAAAGAAAAAACGAGTTCAATTTTCCCTTAGGCTTCTTTTAAGAATTCGATGTAATGGATCGCCCTTAAGCGCTTTACTGGATAGGAGTTATCAATGGCGGTAAAGTGCGTACTTCCGACGAAAAACGGTCGATACCTGAAGTTAATCGTAAATATAAAACTGCCTGCCAGTAACACTTAAGAGTTTTATGATCTTCAGTACAAGGAGGATCCATTGGCCGTTAGCCGGTATGATCGTTATTAATCTAGATGGCGTTTGGAGGTTTTATATAGGGGACTTTTCTTAAACTAAGACATTATATTCTTAAATATATATGGTGTGTAAGATTGAACACAGCAGAAACACAGCAGTGCACCAGTCAAGTTCCGAAAAGATCACTCATTATCTATTTGATTTACATAATTGAGATTTTGTTTATCTTTTCGGACCAAATGCAAGAATAATATTTTCAGAATTATCTGGGCAAATCTCAACAACTAAATCAATTTTAACATTTTATATCATAATAAAAATGAGATTTTATAGGTACTCAAGTACTTATGCGCTCATTTATATTATTGTTTCAACGTCGAAATCGGTGGTTATTTCTCACATTAAAAAAAAAAATTACTTAGTATTAATCGATACAAATCGTCAATGATAGTGTTAATAGGTATGCCAGAGACAAGATTTTAAGGTGACAGCTCTGCTAATGCCGCTAAGTAGTTCTCTGGGATTGTATAGATGCCAGCAGGTCAAGCTATCCAAAACTGTCAAATTTTCCCAATTTAATATGAAACTTATGCCTTTGTATTAAAACTGAAAATCTATCAAATACACTTAACAGATTGGGGAAGGTAGATATACTCTCTGTACCACCGCATTGCCACATTCTGTCCCTAAGGAATAATATTCTCACATTATTGCACAGACGCCAGCAGGTCAAGGTATCCAAAACTGTCAAATTTCCCCAATTGAATATGAACTTTATTACTTTATGTTAAAGTTGAAAATCAATCAAACAAATTTGACAGATTGTGGTAGCTTAATGTGCTGTGCCTCTGTACCACTGCTGCATTTTCATAGTTGCTAGCATCTATAGGTTGCGAATGCTACTGCATGCATACCATCAGACAGCTTGTATGCTTGTTAATCATCTTATTATAATAAAAAAAAGAATTAAGTACTTTTTTACTTTAATTCAATTATCTGCACCTATACAGGGTGGAAGGGACATCGACGCGCAACGGCTTCCATTCAGTACATGATTCTGGACCCCCCTGCATTGGAATTTTTCGTCGGATTTTTCTTAAATTTTTTGTTTTTTTTGCAGTTTTTTCGACTTTAAACTGTATAAAATCTTTATTTCTATCTAACCCAATAAGAATTTTAATTAAAAAGTCATTAATTGACTTTTTTCATTAAAAACAGCATTGTAAATTAAACTCGAAAGATCTTCTGGTCAGCTGTTTCCTTAGAGTTCCCTTACGAGTTGTAAAATTTAAAAAAAAGCCGACGAAAAATTCCAACAAAGGGGGGTCCAGAATCATGTACTGAAGTCATGGTAAGCCGTTGCGCTTCGATGTCCCTTCCACCCTGTATAGTATTTCACGAGCAGGATGTTGTTTTTTTTTCTGTGACGTTTATGGATGGGTTTTAAACGAGGATTTTAAAATTGACGACAAGTGAATATAGGTATGCTGTACTGGATTTTTACAGCGCAGCTGTAAATTTTAAGTTTAATATAGATGAAACAGGGAATAAATTCCTGTGAGATATATTTTTTTACGTAATAATTCGCTGAATTTTTTTCAGTGGAAACCATATTTTTTTGGAAGGTATGATGAGTCATATTTCTTTCAAAACAATTATTTTATTTTATATGACAAGTATCCGAGTATAGGAAAAGTATGTGAAGCCGTGGTTAATATTTTGAGGTGGTAACACTCTACTGCTGAGTTAGTTTAGGTTGGTATGGCCAACACATCAAGCTACCCCGATCTGTTAAATTTCTTTGATTTTCAACTTTAACACAAAACAGTAAGGTTCATAATTCAATTGGGAAAATTTGTCAGTTTTGGATAGGTTGACTTGCTAGCGTCTGTACCACAGCATTGCATAATAAACATTCCGCTGCTACTAAGCAATAATGTGCTATTATTACTGTGTTCCAATTTGAAGGATAAAGCCAGTGAAATTAATGGACATTGAACAACTAAGGTTTTAAGCTGAAAACGCGTTAGTGAAAGTGAGGAGTGGAATGCGCTCCCTGCGTTTGTATTCCCGGACTCATATCGTAGAAAATGCCTTAGGCATTAAGTCCGCCTTTGTACTTATTTGTGCATAAAGTATTAAATAAATAAACCTTGGTATCTATAAAGTAAGAGTGAACAGGCATATTCTGGGTAAGCATGTTCCATCTTCAACCTCGCCGTCGCTTACCATCCTGGTGAGCCTGGAGTCAAACGGAAACTCATCAACAATAAAAAAAATAGAGTGACACCAGTGGTTGTGCTGGCGTTTTAGGCGTATCTATATAGGCGTTTTTAGGCCCATAATTATAAAAAAAAATTTATGCATAATGCGTCTGACCATTATCTCACCTGATGTGCGGTCGACGATGGAGCACGCTTGCCTAGAAGTAACCTATTCACTCGTGACTTGAAGACTCCCAGATAAATACTTACCTAGCATTTTAATCTTAAAAACCAATGTTTATGAGTTCCATGACCTGAACATGGAGCAAGGGGAATCATGCAGTTAATAATCAGTACGACTCCAACAAACCCCGTCTACGAGAAGTAAAGAACAAAACCACAATCTCTCACCGTTCTATTTTGCAAGTTCTTGACTCTGCAGAGTAGTCGAACTGGGTGACCAACCAGGCCAGTTATGTTCCTCGGCGTGCTAGGGTCAAAATATGGGGCGTCAGGAGACCCCTGCCATTCTTGAAGGAACTCAGCTCGGAAGTGGCGCGAAGAGATGTCCATTGTTGTGGGGTCTTGAGGTGACTCGGTGCCGGAATCAGCTGGTGGAGAAGAATATAGATTCTGTTAAGTGGTTAAATTGATAAAGTGATTTAAGAAGTATATATTGATAAAGTATTTCTTGCTTTAATGGTGCAGCATAATAAAAATTGCTGATATTTTTGAGGATCCTAGTTTTCATGATAAACGTCAAATTCAGTTCTCCTACATAAAGCACAGTACATACAGTTTTATGTTATACTAATAAGGTGGCAAACAAGCATACGGCCCACCTGATGGTAAGCGGTTACCGTAGCCTATAGACACTTGTAACACCGGGGGTATCACTTGTGCATTACCAACCCTGTAAAACGAAAGTGGCATAGTTGAGTTGGCAGTATAGTGGTCAAAGTCCCCCCACTACACTGCCAACATAGGTAACGTTTTCTCGCAGAGCACTGGCAGCCTTGCTCACAGTTAGAAACACAACACAGCTCAAAGATGTGTTATTTCACTTAGATTTTCTGCAAGGCGAAGGTTGGTGAAAATTGGCTACATAAGTCACATGCGAGCTCACCATCGACAACTGAGTCCATAAAGCGGTCGCCTTGGGACAATAGCCTTAGCCTAAGCCTGTCCTTCCTGTTACATGTATGTAAAAATTATATCTATAAAGATTATTTAGTCTGTCTTTATACTAAATTTCATTAAAATCGGTTCAGCGGTTTAGGCGTGAAAGCGCAATAGACAGACAGACATACAGACAGAGTTACTGTCGCATTTATAATATTAGTTGGGCATTAGCGATCAGGAACGCTCAGGTAGCTCAAGCTCGCTTAGAAATTAATCAGGATAGTGTCTTTAATAATGTTCTTTACCGCTCATTACAGGTTTATACATAAAATAAAAATATTTGAATGCTAGAATAGGACCCTAAGTATGGTTCCAATTCCATTAAGACCGGAGTCAGAGTGCTGCCATTTAAATCTTCAAACTTGAGTTTCTAAGCTCCGCTTTAAGGGGCACAGTTGACATTATAGCGGGGCAACGTATTAAAGTTAAATAAACCGTAAAATAATCTATAAATAGAGCTCCATTGCAGTAAAAATGTATTGGAAATTACTGCGTGTTGGCAAAAATTTTACTAGGATAATGAATATAAAATAAGTATTTATTAATTAAATATTATTCTTCTATTAACCATTAAAGTATGAATTAATTTTAAACACCTTTGCTTGAAAATACTTTATATTTTTTCTACTACAAGTTAGATACTATTTATTTGTATAGAGGCCAGCACATCAAGCTACCACAGTTTGTCAAATTTCTTTGATAGTTTTTAATTTCAATACAAAGTAATAAGGTTCATATTCAATTGGGAATTTTTGACAGTTTTGGATAGCTTGACTTGCTGGCGTGTGTACATTTTCTTTAGGTGTACCGTGGGAGAGCCATGCTTCGGCACGAATGGGCCGGCTCGACCGGACTTGATACCACGGCCTCACAGAAAACCGGCGTGAAATAACGTTTTCGTTGTGTTTCGTCGAGTGAGTGAGGATACCGGACGCCAACGCACCTGAAACTCCTCTGGTGTTGCGGGTGTCCATAGGCGGCGGTAATCGCTTACCATCAGGTGATCCGTCTGCTCGTTTGCCCACCCTATCACATAAAAAAAAAAAGGTGGTACGTCCAGTGTTCGATACACCGGAGGTTTAAGCCTAAGCTAAGTCACCGAGATCTCTTCCACATTGTCTGTCAAAACTTCTTACTACCTACTTCTTACTTAAATAAATAAATAAAATAAATATTTTTGGGACATTTTACACAACACCATCTACTCCCAAACTAAGCGGAGACTTGTACTATGGGTACTTCTTTTGGTAACATATTATTACGTCCTTCGAATTACATAACTTACACTTAAAACATTGAAAAAATAAAGTAAGTACATATCTATATTTGATAGCACGTTTAATAACCAGAACTTGGATATCAAATATGTCTGGAGATAAACATGGCATATATACATAAATAGAGATAAATATTGCCATGGAAATAGGCATATAACATGGGACTTAAACGCCCGGCGAACTGTGGGTGTACATTAGTAGACCTCTACTTTACCCTTCGAGGAATATAAGCGTCATGATATGTATACAGAAAAACGTTCATCAATACGTAAAGCATTATAAAAACTTTCACAATTTGTCATTTGAATTTGAACCTTAATTTCAGTCTCTTTAAATATCAAACTCCTAAATTATATTAAATATTATATTTTCCTTAACTGCGGCAACATGCTGAACTGAATTAGATTTCACTATGTTCCATGAAATCGGTTTCAATGAACCACTTAAGTAGTATTTACTCAGTATTTCTAAAGCTTTGCAAGCTAGCCCTTACCTAAGTGGCTTAGTTTTGTTTGTAGATTGTTTTCAGCTAAATTTAGCGGCACGTTAAAATTGTACTGTAAGCTCAATTTAGCACACTATTTTAGCTGTAAAGAGGCGAGTATTTTTAGTTTAGTTTATTGATATCTCTATCTACTAACGAGAAGCGAAGTGTGGATGTACATTAGTACACCTCTGCCTAGCCTTTTGGGGAATCATTATTAAACCATATACTGTCCCATTGCTGAGCACGGGTCCACCACGGTGGCCTACTGCGGGTTGGCAGACTTCACAAACCGTCGAGAAAAATCTCTAAGGCAGGCTTTGCCTTGTTTTTAATCACTTGCTTGAAGGAAAACATCGTGAGGGATCATGATGTTTAATCAAGCAATTTTATTGATAATTAATTATTAATACGCACATAAACCGAAAAGTCAGAGATACTGTATAAAACAAAAAAAACAATTGTCAATATCCGTCAAAAAGTAGAAAGTATTGTCAAAATTTAAAAAAAATAACGTTTGGAAAGCAAACAGATGATTTAGAATCCCTCATAAAAAGCGATAACTTAACATATGCCAATTTAAATAGTAATGTGATAATTAGGAAAAAAACTGCCGCCTCTTTAGTCTATTGGTCCTGGGTTCGAGTCCCAGATCGAGCAAAAAAATCTCTAAGGTATGCAGGTTTCCTCGCGATGTTTTCATTCACCGTTTAAGCGAGTGATAATTAATTATTAATACGCACATGAATCCGAAATGTCAGAGGACCTTGGATTCGAACTCGAGACCTTCGACTTGGCAGTCCAATGGTCATACCACTAGGATATCACTGCTTCAGCTAGCCCTTTGGGGAATAAAGGCATGTTAAGTGATGTTTTTTTTATAAACGTTTTTTTATAAAACCTATTATCTAAAATACGTGTATTACCTAGGTACTGACCTAAACAGAACTGGGTTGGTTGGGGATTTCTGACACTTACGTTAACATAACTACTTTTTACGGACTTCATCGCGTTATATTACATTATTAATCCCGACATTTCAAACACTTTACAGCGTCCATGGTAGTCTACCCGTGATTTTGGAAGCTGTAAAGGGTCCGAACGTGATAAAATCCGTAAAAAGTAGTTTTATTTAAAGGAATCGTAAATATTATTGCAAAGAGGATGAACATTGCCTTGAGATGTGTTGTGTTCCTAATGGTGAGCAAGGTTGCCAGTGCTCCGCAAGGAATCGTTGTGTTGGCAGTGGGGGGACTTTGATCCTTATACTGCCAACCTGACTATTGCTGTTTCGTTTTACAGGGTCGATAACGCGCAAGTGATAACTCTGGTGTTGCAAGCGTCTATAGGCTACGATAACCAGCTTACCGTACCAGGTGAGCCGTATGCTTGTTTTTCACCTTAGTGGTATAAAAAAAAGAACAGTCAATTTTTTAAAAATATATTTGATATCATTTAGGAAGTAACTTTTCCTCGTGAGTCTTATGAACCTTGAGATTTGCCTTGCAAAAATTTGACGCCGAAATGAATAATAGGTAATAACAGAGTCGAGGAACAGAGGACTTGACTTTTTTTTTATTATAATATCGTAAGCTCATAAATGTATTCCTTAGTATTTCGTGAAGTTTTATAGGCTCATTAAATTTTGCATAATGTGAAGTTTATAATATTTACGTTAATGAGGCGAATAAGCAGAAAATGTTATTAAAGCCTAATTTATAATTGTTGTCCTTAATAACTTCGGGAATGTGTACATAATTCTTGTAGTTTTAAGCACGGGAATTGCTTATTAAAATTATATTATGCCTCTTTTATTAGTAAATAGCTTTGAACATTTAAGGGTTATGTAATTTATGTGTACGCTGTGGCTGATGAGCGTGAGATATATTAGGTTTAACTGGGTGAGCAGTGAAATAAAACTACTTTTTACGGATTTTATCGCGTATATTGATAAAATCCGTATAAAGTAGTTTTATTTCAATGTATAATATTCGCGTAAATGTCAGAAATCAATATGGGTGAGCAGTGTTATTATTAAACCTAAAAATATAACGGACTAACTCACTTATAGAGGTACCATAACCTCATACTCCGAGACGGCTGAATATTAGTATTTTACACGACGCGAATGCCATCAGACCGCCGCTACCCAATACCTGGGGAATACCGATACTCTAAGGATAGACTGATAGTCTGGCTTTTTGAGCTTTTGACTTCCACTAACGATTGTCATAGGTGTTAGCATGACAACCGAGACTTTAAGTGTTCTCCGAGGCACGGAGCTCGCTCGCCTACAGATTGCCTTTCCGCGGCTTGCCCTTCTGCCACCCTCTTCGAGAAAAGTCTGTCTCACCTTATGAGTGAAATAGGCGTGATGGCAGGCACATTTTATATTCGCTTATCCTTATCAAGGCTAAAGTAATATTGATAATTTCTGTTATGAAACAAGTTTCTTTTCTTTTAATATTTTAAATTAAATATATAATAAATATTTTATTCATCTAGCTTTAGAACATTTTTATCTATGGTCTGTTCTTTTAACAACTTCTTTTAGTCAAGTTACATTCGTTAAATTGAAATAATGTCTAGAAGACTAATTGGGTTGGCCTAACTTCTGATTTGGATGGAAACTTTTTTTTCTCACTAACTGTGTTATAACTAGACTCAGACTTTCAGATTTAACTAACTAACTTGTACTCAGTTATTTTTCACACCTCCATTATTTTTATTAGGTTTGAGAAAGTGTTTTATTTGAAGTGTCACGTTTTGGCACGGTAATGGTATAATATTTATAATGGGATACTGAACTTAATGTGTTAAATAATTCAGCATATTATTGACTGAATAGGCAATTATTAATATAAGTAGGATAAAATGTAAAGTCTTACTATTATATTTAAATTCAATTTAAATTTAATTCAATTCAATTTTATTCAATTCAATTCAAATTTAATTCAATTCCGTAACAAATATTTGTAGCTGTTGTAGTTGTATGATCTACAGATAGTTGATTCGGGTTTGGGTGTTTGTGTATGTGAAAGTTTTTGTTTGTAAACTCACCCACGATACATGAGAAAATCCTAGGGTGGGGCAATGTTTTAAAAAAAAGGAAAAATAATTTATTTCAAATTTAATTCAATTCGAATTTAATTCAATTTAGTTCAAGTCAAAATGTTTTATTTTAAATAATGTATGAATTTTAGACGTTTGTGAATGGTTAGGATAATTATAGACTTAAGAACTCAAACACATGTAGTGTTTGAGTTCTTAATCCCTAGTTTTGCCTGGTGTAAAGCACAAACAGGTTCTAAGATGGAGCATGCAATTAATATACCCTTTTGATCCTTAGCTTTTACGTACAGGCGAAGGAACACAGTGAAACTGTTTAGTGCCGTTCTTACATGTGAGCTAGCCAGGCGTATCATTAGATCCTACCACAAGCGTGTTGGGTTTTGTGACTTTTACAACACGTCTTTCTTTCCAATGTACAGGGAGTATGTTTTTCATTTATAGCCGTCCTTTGACTGACAAAACCACATTACCATTCTTAGAGCACTCAAGTGACTTTAGATTATGTAGGGTCTCTTAAGGGTGACGTTTCATAACTTTGATGACTTTGACGTTTAACTTAAGCGTAACATTAATTGATTATCAATTTCTAATGCCGAATAGTTTGTGGTGCGTGCCCTAAATTTAAGCGAGTGCTCAATTCTTAAGCTGTGGTAGCTTAACTTAAATAAAAACGTGATCTTTCGACTGTTGTTACGCAGTTTCAGCACGACCAACTTCTTAACGTCAAATTGCATAAATTTTTACTATATTGAGGACAGCTTTCAATGAGATGAATGTATGTATTTTACTACCACAAACCACTACCATCAGACTTCTGCAATCCAATTTCTGAACTGAACTACTGTACTTAGTCTAGATATTATGTAAAGGTCAAATAATGCGTGTGCAGATAAGGACCTGTAGAATACACAATGGACTGCAAGAGTCATACATTACAAATGAGGCCCATGTATGCTCATTCAATTTTACAGATTTCATAGATAAAACAACAATTAAAGGACGATTTTGATACAAAAAAAATTGCAAACCTAGGTTTCTAGTTAATTCCCTGTCAGCCCAGCATACATTATGTACACGTATTTTGTATGACCCAACCTTGTTGTTAGTTGAATAAGTTCGTTAGCGGCTGAGTGGTCGGTTTTGGCGCAGCGATCCATGTATGGAACAAATATTTCTATGGCCACAAACCAGACCCGGAACAACTACTTGTATTGTTCCGGGTCTGGTTTGTGTATGTGAAAATTTGTTTGTAAACAGATCCACGCTAAAAGAGAAACTCCTTGTGGCAACGTTTTTTTAGAACGATAAATATTATGCACTCCCCTTATCGTCTTTATTCAAAATTAACCACAAAAAAGCACCAGTGTTTTTTCAGGGAGCAAAATCGTGAATCGTTCAAGTGAAAAATAATAACTGACCCGCAGATATTATAGCACGGGGGTATTTTTTGGGATGCGGATTATCCTCATGGATCGTCGGTCACCTAAAGAGGTGGTAGGGTATGTCGAATATGTCTAGTATCGACTAAAATACCCACTTTCCTTGAGACAACATTCCATCGATACGATTAAACATCGGTGTAGGGAAGTTTCTGAACTTGAATCCACAAACTATTATTTATAGCAAACTAACTTTAATAGTAAACTAACTTTTAAATGATTTTAAAGTGACAGAAAGAGAAATGACATAAAATATTGCTTAACTGCACCCAGTTACTCTACACCATTTTTATTAATAAAGTTCTAAGAGTGTAACAGCAGAATTTAAGTAGATACGAGTAGGCAGATAATTAAAAAAGGGTGGTATTTAATACTTTAATTGTAAATCCCCTTTTTTCAATCAAAATATTCGAAATTAGCACCAAAAATACTGAATTGCACACTAAATTTGCTCATTAAATTATTATATATACACTTTCTTGGTTTTCAGATTCCGTATCATTCTGATTTGGTTCTGGCACTCGCCGGCCGCTACCGCGGCACCGCTCACTTCGCTCGCTCGGCTCGTGCGATGTGTGGTCACAGTTCTAACCTAACCTAACCGATATCTGTATTTTGCTGCTCAATCAGTAATTTTGTCGCTCAATCAGTATTTTTGATGCGCGGTTTATTATATTCCATTAAAAAATGGTCTCCTCTGAACATAGAGGGCTAAAGCTAGTCTACGTGTATAGATTTTTTATTTTTTTTATAAGGCGGCTGTAGTATCACTGCAACCACAGTCAGCCTATTATTGTGATCGCCAGTCGTTGCATTATAAGAGCTCGACGCTAAACCCTGCGGCTATTATAAACTGCAGGATTTGATTAGGGGCGAGCTCTTTTATTTCACCTGGGCTTACGATATGTTTCCCTAGATGAACACTGCGCTACACACATACGTGTATCGATAGTCTACGGATGGCCTACTGCTGGGTGATGCCGCTGGGTGACGGTTGGTAAACGGTTTGTATTTTTCAATCATGCAGGTACCTCACAATATTTCCCTTCTCGGTAAAAGCATCTTACAATATTAATATATTTTTTTTCGATAATTTAGTGACACGTGCCATGGATTCAAACTCCTGATGTAACTTGGCAAGTCAAAGTCATACCAATAGACGAACGTCATACGAATAGAAACGTAAACACATAGAACATTACTTTCGTTTCCATTTATGATAATGTCATCCAATGCATGGATAAAATTAGTTTTATGAGTATAAGCAGAGTGATGGAAGTTTAAATTAGTTTCATGGGGTGTCGGCACCGCCCTTGTCATATTCCCTGCAGCCATCAGCCATTGCCATTCATAGTGGGAGCCAGTTAGAGAATTTAATTCTGAAGTTCGCGTCCAATTTAAATTTAGTTTTAGGTAAATTTTCAAATGTCATTTGATGTGTTTTTAAGCTACTTCAAAATGATGAGGTTTTGGATTCGACTGTAGGTATGTATTTTTTTGTATACGTGTTTTATGATTTCGAAAAAGCAGTATGTATGTCTCCGAAACGTTTTAGGGTATTATGGTATCCAACTAATGAGCATGAGGTTCCTGGGTGCAGTCCTATTCTTCGTTAAAAAGACAGCTCCCGGACTAAGGAACAAGCCCTGGTTCGCGGGGACTTAACAATAATACATGTTAGGAAAAAGACATTATACTCGAATCAAATCTCTGTAAATCCTACAAATGTGAATTTTATTTTTCTTTGGTGACCCGTTAACCCATAAAACTTAGTGTGACAGTAGTGGAAAGAAACACCATGACTACCATGACGAACATACAGTCAGATTCCCATATAGAGCAAATTTTGATTTTTGCAGGCACAAATCAAACTCCGAGCTGCTACTGATTAGCTGTTAACGCTAATAGAGTCGTTCGATTTCACATTGGACCTAAAACATATCGCCAAATTATAAGTTTACAAAATACACTTCTGCCTAAACTTTTGGGAACTACATACAGAGTAATTATTAAATTGTGTAATAATTTGAGAGATTATTTATAGGTGAAATACTAATCACAGCAATAATAAAAATAAATAATGGTTGAGCTACACGATGACTGATGTATGCATGCCGTCAGTAAAACTTCTCAAAGGTCGTCAGCTAGGAAATGCCAGCGCCATCTATGTAGTATTAATTAAATATTGACTTGTAAAAGTGTATTTAAAAATCTATTTGCAAAAATAATTATCATTTAATATTAAAACAATCTTCTGCAGTGTATCTGACAGAAATGCAAGTAGGTACATAGATATATTTATAACATTCACTTCTCATTCAAAGTCAGCCAACCAAAATGGAACAAATACGCGCGAGTCTTACAAAAGAGATGCCCTATGATTTATGACTAGATATCATTCAGAGGGTTGTATCACTGGGCATTTGGCAACGACTGCGGTCTTTATTGCCCACTGTTAATAGTTAATAATCCCTGTTTTTTATTGTGCCGTTTTCTGTTGGATGTGCGAATATGACCCAAATGCTATAGTTGTACGTATAACTAGTATCGTTAAATGTGTTGTTAACACAAGCTTTTTAGTTTAACCAGGAATGAGACTTCAATGTTACTGGACTTGTTATGAAATGGTCTAACAGGCTTTGAGATTTACCAACTCCCCAGTCCATCAGCCTGATAGACAAATTTGTTTAATTTTGTGTCTAAATGATTTCCTAAATCAGTGCTTTCCAACGACACCCATAGCGCGAAAAATACTGAAATAAGGATAATTTCCGTAGTGATTATCAACCGATTTAATATTCTACTGCTGGACATGGGTCTCTTATCAAAATAAGAGGGGTTAGGCCACTCCACCACGCTGGTCCAATGCGGGTTGGCATTAACCGAGTATCAACCCAAACTTCGTGAAACTGCCATTGAGAATTTCATAAAAAAAAACAGTAAAACTTTACTCGAACCACCATCATCCATCTCCATTGAACCCAGTACTCCTCGCTTAGCAGCAGTGCTTTTGCGACCAGTAAGACAATCACACATAGTACATACCTATATAATGTCTATATCAATTCGATTTTCTATTATGATTCACATCAAATAAACCGAACTCAACAGAATCTCACACAACGACATTTCCTAAGCTATTCCTCGTAAAATGTTTGTATTATATATATTTACGTAGATATATAAATGTGTTGCTCGTTTCATTTTCCTTACACAGTAATCCCAGTTTTATGTGTAATGTGTCCTCTAGCGCGTTATGTCGAACATTTCAATGTATTGAAACTACTTACATATAGACTAACAGAAGGGGTGATCGATCACATTACGATCGTGTACAGTGACCCAATACTTTAAGTTGATATTTGCTGCTCTGTGAGATAGGAACTTGAAATATTTCTTTTAGAATAGTTTTTATTTATCTTAATTTTTTTGCACCAACATTAAAATAAAGTATTAAATTATAATCATAACTTAAATTGAATAAGGCTGAAAGCAGTAGTACACCGAATATAAACTTACTTCATCACGCTTAAAGTACAAGCGGTCTAGCTTGCGGTTAAAGGTAAATCCTTTGGAACTTTCCACTTTCAGTCCGCTTATAACCTTCATATTGAGAGTTGACAGAAAAGGTTTTATGCAGGATAGTATTTCGCTAGAGAGGTCGACATTATCCTTATGATAAACATAAGCTTTTGAATCCCGACTAAGATTGGTCCATCCCCTATCTCGCCGCAATAGTTCTCAAGTTAGGCAGGTTGTATGTCAAAATTATTTTTTGCAAAATTATTATTATGTGGTAGCGAACGCTAGTAAGAAAGAAATAGTTATATTTATCACAACAACTAATTGATACTTGATTGCACAATGTGGGTCAATTTAAATATCAACATTGGTGCATTTTAGAGTAGATTTTCCTAATTCAATTCAATGAATTCATTCCTAATTCAATTCAATGAATTAATTCCTAATTCAATTCAATGAATTAATTCCTAATTCAATTCAATTAATTAATTCCTAATTCAATTCAATTTATTAATTGTTAAATTAACTTTGTATATTTGGTAACAAACACTGCTATAATCGGCAAACTATAAATATTAACTTTTATAACATGTACTATTGTTATTGTAAATGTAATATACTTTTATAAAGATTTGTAGATCGCAGAAATGGAAAAACGTATGAAAAATTATTGTTAGGCAGAGTTTGGAATTGCGTCTGATAAATGGCGTTAGGCTAGCTCTCTATCATACCGAGACCTAATACCGTCGATAAATCTTTACCTGTGCCTCCAATGATGTAGGTAGCTCAAGCACAAATTGACTGTACTCGTAACTTCTAGAAACCTTTTACGTTTTGAGTCGTATTTGATATTATTATAACATTTCTCATTTTGTGTTATCAAAAGATTCTCAATTAAATATTGAAGAAACATTCTCTTATCATTTCTATTACAGTAAAATATCGGAAAATGGTTTTTGCTCTTAATCTATAAGATGAAAAATTCGGACGGGATTCTATAGGGAAAATAATCATAATATTGAAGTTAACAAATTTCATTCAAAGGAAACATTTATTTAATTTTCGTGACTGCTACGCTATAGGTCCCGTGTTCGATTCCCCTGTCGAGCAAAGCGTTAATGGGTTTTTCTATGAAATTTCCAGTAGCAGCTCGGAGTTTGGATTTGTGCCCGATTAAATGGGAATAAGTTCGCTTACTATTACATGTGACCTAGAGGACAACCTAGGGAATACAAGCGTGCTAGTATGTTATGTTATATTAATTGGTAGCTAAAGCAACCATAGCTAAGAATCAAACTAACACAAACAACACAAATAATTATTTTTATGAAAATCACTGAGAGAGTCCGTAATCATCTTAATCCAAATTTGTCCTTCCATCCTATATAAATTGCATTTATGTAGTCCTAGGATAGCTTCACAGTACAGTACCAATAATAATTGAAGACCGTAAAATATTTTATTTGTAGTAGCTTCGTGTGAAATACTGATATTCAGCTGCATCTGTTTAAACTGGAACCGGACCCCAACATAGATGGGAAATGACTCGGAAGGTTATGAATCGTGTTTCCTCAAAAAAAAACACATTATGTATACCTACTAATATTTTATTATTTCACTTCGATAAAAAATATAACAGTAAACGACAGTGTCACTATAAGTAAAAATTAAATACCTATTATTTAAGAAAAAAGACATTACACAGGTCAGCAGGCCAAATTATCCAAACTTGTCAAATATTCCCAATTAAATATGAACCTTATCGTTTTGTATTAAAGTTGAAAATCAATCAAAGAAATTTGACAGATTGTGGTAGCTTGATGTGTTGGCCTCTGTAGGTACCTAATCTTTGAAAAGTTGAAAATGATCAGAAATTATAGTCTTATAAGAGTTGAGCTCCTTCATAAACATTACATAATTCAAGCACATCAATCTACAACAGCGTATCAATATTTTTATAAAACAATTTATACAGAGTATACATAACACAAAAGTACTTACCGATGAGGAAAAGGAAGCCATGTAGAAGAGATAGCCATAAAGCGGATTTCACTCCGCTCGCTGTGTGCCCCATTACGACCACCTCGCCGAGCGAGATCGCTGGAATAAACGTAAACTGTTAGCAATAATATGGATCACACTTTTTATATCTCAATATTATTGCAGATGGAAAATTTCATGTTTCTCCGTCTTTTTTTTTTCATTTGAAGCAACACTTCAAGTGCGAATGTTCTTAATGAACAAATGTTTGTACTCTAGTAATTCTAAATGAGTATTCATAAATTTAAAGTTGTTAAATTTTTAATCATGTTTTTAGTAAAGCATTCAAAACGCATTAAACGCGCGGTAGTACAATCAGTAGTGTGTTTAATACTTTGAATTGAGGGGCAAAACTTCACACGTTATTTATTTCTGACGCAATTATTATTTAATGACATATTGATAACCCAAAAAAAACTTTTTGGGTTATCAATAAGTTGACTATCTAAGAGCGACTGTTAAATCTATTGTAGTGTTATTGAAATTAGAATTATTGTAGTTTATAAACATTGTGATATTTATTATAAATTTTATAATATTAGTTGATTCCATATCTTCACGGTGACAAAAAAGGTTTTTAGAACAGGTGTTGTTTTACTTTATAGCCTTTGTAGTAGGTATTTTTTTAAATGGCAACACGACAAAAATCAAAATTTTCATCACACCCCGTATCAAAGACCAACGGAATTAATCACACAAAATATATTCGTGAACATTTATCTTCAACATATTTCACCTAAAATGAAAAGTGACACGTCAAACCTCGGGGCAACGCATTAATAAAGATTCCGTCATATTAAAACGGGTACAAAAGACCGACGTTAAGTGGAATCCCAATTTGCGGAATTAAGACTAATTCGATTCGTCTCTAGCGAATGTGACGACCGTTTAGACCAAACCGTTTTGTTCGTATTGTTTGAAATGTGTAGTGCAATTTCGAGCTTCAAGTTTCATTCATGGTATGCTTTGCTACTGACGCTTAGTATAGAATATATACTCTTGCTCTTGTTTAGGAGTAGAGTATTGCATTATTTGAGTAAAAAATTGACCACCAGTTTTTCTATGAAATTCTCAGTAGCAGCTATAATTAGCTATAGTGGTTTCCTGTAAGGGTTAGGTAGATGTGTAAGTACCTACTTATGCACACTATTATTTATATTACATGATTAGGTCACTTTTAACAGTGGTAAACTTATTGCCATTAATTTATTGCCTTACATACAAATATCTTCACAGGCAATCAATGCGGTATTGTAGCATTTTATTTAAGTGGGTATAAACCAAAATTTTTTGCCCGGTACGGCATTGTTCTCAACAAAAAATCAGAATAAAATTATACTAATATAAGAACTACTATCGGAACCGTATCTAGTTTTTTACTTTTCAAAAGTAGAGAAGAGTAATTCCACTCATATCGAAACTGCCCGAATGAGGAAGTACCTCCGCCTTGCAGAAAATCGAAGTGAAATAACATTGTTTTGAGCTGTGTTCCTTACGGCGAGCAAGGTTGCCACTGCTCTGCGAGGAAACGTTGTGTCCGGCAGTGGGGGGACTTTGACCCCTATACTGCCAACCCAACTATTCCTCTTTCGTTTTATAGAATCTATAGGCGTCTAGCGTCTATAGGCTACAGTAACCGCTTACCATTAGGTAGGCTGTATGCTTGTTTGCTTAGTGTTAGGTAAAAAAAAACACCAATAATGTAATTGAAATAAAACATAATGACTTCGCCTATACATTGCTTATGTATGTCGATGAGCACAAAGCATAAGTTTGCCGGTATTTGCGTAGGTACAATCTGTGTTATTGTTGAATAGACAATAACCGTTCTAAGTTTACCATAGAGTTCGTAGTTCGAAATATTATTATAGCGTGCGTAGTTAGATAATACTCTTTGAATACATATAATGGAGTTAGAAAAAACATTTATATTCAAAGTGTAGGAACTTTGTAGGAACTAGTTTACGTAATTTATGAATGTAATATGTAGGTACTGAAATATTATCAGACTTTTTGTCTTCGTTTTACGATAACTAGCCTCCTTTCAGGGTGACCGCATTCCAGTCATGATACTTATATTTATTCTATCTAGTTAAGTATCAGATAAAAAATATTATGCAGGAAGAATTTTTTATCACGTTCCAAATTTTTTCTAGTAGGTAGTAGGTATCTTTCACAGACTACATTCTTTTCATTAAAAAAAAATATTAGTGTGATAAAAAAAAGGAAGTTTATCTATAGACCCACGGGGTAGGCGAAATTAGACCTTTTTAAGTTTTTTATTGAGGCTCTTTCTTCTCAAATATCGTTTCGAATGAATATTTTATCAATTTAATGTACCTATAAATTAAATGGGGTCTGTAGCGGAATGTTTTGTTGCTATTCCATAAAATAGCACCATCTATTGCTGGAGAATTCAGTTTCTTTGGTCGAGTTCAAGGAATGGGAATTATGGCTCAAAAATATGTAATGTTGGTATATTTGTAACACAAATTCTGTTATACATTTTAGCTTTCTGCACTCCTTTTGCATATACACTTTAACTATGCAGAATCTTACAATCCTCGTTGCCCGCAATATTATTAAAAATGGGGAACATACTTAGTATACAGATGATATGTATTGGTATACAGATGATTAATTTTTCTGCCAATTAGATCCCATCACCAAGCCTGGGGTTAATAATATCAAAGACATTAAAGAGAATTATAAAGCAGCCATGTTTTTTAATTTTATTGGGAGCATTTTCATTTCCTACCTGCGGGATCGTTTTTCCTACACTCATTCTACTGACTCGCCCTGCAGGTCCCATCTCCGTACCCTCCTCAAATTCCAGTCCCACTCAACTGACTTCTTTTCCTACTCTCTGTCTGTGCACGCGGTTAGGTTGTGGAACTCGCTACCTCCTGAAATTCGTGACTGTGGAAGTGTTTCCGTTTTTAAGAAGCGAGTCAAAGAACACTATCTTTCATTAACACCATAACTTCATATGTTTGCATTTTTATATTTATTTATTTTTAGTAAGTATGTATGTTCAAGTATGTTGATATATATATATATATATCTTATTTGTGTATTTATAATAATAATAAATATGTATTATATATTTTTTTAATATAATATTATTAAAATTTGTTTACTTATAAATATCTATGTGTTTATTTTTCTTTCACACTAATGTCTACATTTCTTATATTAATTTCTCCTCTCGCAGGTCTGCTGGAAGAGATTTCTTTAGAAATAAGCAGCACCTTTGTACTCTATAATCCTATGTTCTCAATTTACTTTTTTTGTTAAGTGTGTACATAAATAAATAAATAAATAAATAAATACATACATACATACACTCACGCCTTTTTCCCATAGGGGTAGGCAGAAACTAAAGAACGCCACTTGCTACGATTCTTGCATACTTCTTTCGCTTCGACCACATTCATACATCTTGTCATACATACACGCCGGTTGCGAGTACTACGCACCTGACCTTTTTGAAGAACCTCACCAATAAGGTCGGTATAAGTTTTTCTAGGGCGTCCCCTCTCGGCGGTTCCACTGACATTCGCCATATAAATTCTTTTTGTTAGTCGCCTTTCATCCATTCTCTCGACATGCCCAAACCATCTCAGCATATTCTTCTCAATTCTCGTCACTACATCGTCTTTTAAGCCGCAACGTTCTTTCCGAGTTACACCGCACATACTTCGCAGGGAACGCATTTCTACAGCATTTATTCTACTTTCATGTTTCTTCTGCCATACCCAACTTTCACTTCCATACATAAGTGTCGGTACCAACACACCGTTGTGGATAGCCATCCGTGCCTTTTTTGACACCGACTGGTTAGCCACAACCGCATGTATAGCACCATTCACTTTATTTCCCGCATTTACTCTTCTTTCCACATCCGCATCAATCTTACCATCCCTTGTAAACATACTTCCCAAATAAAAAAAATCATTCACTTGCTCTATACTCTTACCTTCAATCTTTATATCGCACACACATACATCTTCATCTCTTTCGAAAACCATAACTTTTTCATATATAAACTTTGATCTCAAAATCCATTTCTTACTTTATCTGACTGACAAAATGACAGTAGACGGTGACTTGTTACCCGTGGCTATTAGTATTATTGATTCAATAACAATTTACATCGCGCCAAAATTATAGTTAAGGTACATACTTTGGTGTTCCACAAGGAAGTACTTTAGGCCCTACTCTGTTCTTAATCTACATAAAATGATCTTTGTAATCTAGTAATCTAGAGCTAGATCATGGCATGATCATTTCATTTGCCGACGATACTGCTCTACTTTTTGCGGCAAACTCAGAACAAGAAGTCTGTAAGTATGCGCAACACGGTTTTAATGTTAATGGTTTGTTAC
The DNA here is from genome assembly GCA_964056405.1 of Acronicta alni. Classification (NCBI taxonomy): domain Eukaryota; kingdom Metazoa; phylum Arthropoda; class Insecta; order Lepidoptera; family Noctuidae; genus Acronicta; species Acronicta alni. The sequence goes on along the minus strand of OZ043919.1, from coordinate 4,597,233 downwards.
TTTTTATAAGAAAGTCCATCCTTATGTATTGTTTCAGCAAAGTGCCGTCTTTGACCGACCGTCATATATTATACTCAGTAAGTGAATTTTTATATATTCTTGTATGAAATAAAGTTCTTAAACCAAAACATATTTCATTTTTAATAGAATTCAAAATCAATGTTAAATTAGAAACTATTAAAAACATTGTATTACCCAGAGAAAATGTTAACCAGATGTTAACATTTTCTCAATAAGAATATCAATTTACAATTCAACAACAGAGTATACAACAAGAACAACAATCTAACAAGAACAGCCTAAGTTTGCCATGAAAACCTCTTATATATTAAGACCCTTTATTTCTGTAGGCAGTTTATTAATCAAGTAGTAGCTGTTAGATTGAGATTTTGTTCGTATTATATTATATAACGCTCGTAGATATTATTTTCATCTCTTTGTTTGACATTTATAAGCCGCTTTTCTACTTTTTCTGACAATTGTATTTAGACACAAACTTTTATTGGTTAGTATAAAATAACAATTAAGCGATAAAAAAAAATGGGTTGTACCGTGAGCGTCGTCGTCTGAATGGTAGCATATAGCATACGCATATTCACCATGCCTATGCCTGTCTAGGGATTGCCTATTTGATATTCTCAACTCGATGGTTATGCCTACGTGCGAAAATTTGTAAGCGCGATTCAGGCCTGACCCGATGATTAGACATTTGCACACGGTTCTTTGATTGTATAACGTAGTTCTATAGGGTTGCGCTAGATGTCGTTATGACCAAATTTATAAACAGTATTTATTAGTTTGGCTAGAACAGACCTGCAAAAGCAATTATTGGATTGAAAAGGGTTGAGCGCTCTATTTCATTAATTACACCAATATAGGTTTACTTGCTTATATACCTACTTTAACAAGACTACCTCTTACCTCGGAAAGCGCCTTATACCATCGGACCCTGTTGTCATTCAAACTACTATAAAGTTTATATCCGATTATCCAATTTACGATAATAGGTATGTATATTATTCTTCTTTCTTCGTCGTTTTGAGCTCGCTTCCTTTCAATGCACCTCAATATCAAGAGCTATTTCAAAAAATGTCTAGATGAGCGTATAATATGTGCTGATGGCATATGTATATTATGTGGTTAGTATTATGTATCTACGAAGTGATTCTTGATAGTATAGTATAGTTAATTAATACGCACATACGTATTTTAGAGGAAGGATAGGACGTCATAGGTCATAGGTGAGGAAGGATGGAAGGATATAGGTCTTCATTCGTCATCGGTCTCGATTTCAGATCCTCTTGTATCTGAAATCGAGACCGTAACAGCTATTGTTATATCATTCACTCTATCAAGATTAAATTGAAACAAAAACAAAATAAAAGAACTTAATGTTTAATTCCTTGCAATATTGATGACGCCTCAGGCCCTAAAGGTAAGTAGGGCTGTGACTTCATTTATTGGAAGGATACTTGGGTGGAACTTGCCAACCAATTAATCACATGACAGTTTCGCTCTCCATTCGAGAGGCCATAAAAAGGACAGTTTGATTGGTGTGTGGGTGAGCGATGGGCATACTGCGTTGTAGGTCGCGAACTTAACTCCTGCAGGAAATAGATAGATATTTTTATGGCCTACACTACATTATATTTTCGAAACTACGGCCTCTAGACAAGTTGTAATCTGACAATTGAAACGACGAACGAATAGAAACAAAATGTATGGAAATGACATAAGGGTACGACAAATTATAATCACGGTCATAAATGAAAAATCCATACAATGTTTAACGATCTGAATGGGAGATTGCCACTTGTCTAGCCCCTGGTACTCCTGTAAGAGAGGCCTGCAATCACGTCTTAACGATTGCGGTAGTTTAATACTTACTGAAATTGAAAACAGGGTTCTCCTAATGTTTATGTAGCAGTTGACTACTGACGCCCAACAGAAATATTGTAGAACACTACTTTACACTTGGTAATGTATGTAACTTTTTTTATTTTTAACTAGCGACCCATCCCCGCTTCGCACGGGTGCAATGTACTAATAACATGCATGTATTATACATATAAACCTACCTCTTGAATCACTCGATCTATTAAAAACCACATCAAAATCCGTTGCGTAGTTTTAAAGATTTAAGCATACATAGGGATATAGGGACAGAGAAAGCGACTTTGTTTTATACTATGTAGTGATGATGATAGTGATGATATAACTAGTCTACTAAGTAAAACCTTATCTGTCTCGATACAATTCAATCATGAAAACGTAGACACATAACCTTATTTATTCAGCGAAAAAAACAAACAATGTTGTAAGAACAAAAAAAGAATACTTTCCCAAATTGTCATAAAACAGCCAAATTCAAATGTTGCTAGACTTAACTTTTATGTGAGTTATAATGCTGAAATGACAGAATAATTTATTCAAGTTATTGCTGTCCTTGGTTTCATCTAATGTCATGTTCTATTAACGTTATAAAGAGGAAAGTTTTGCTTGGTAAAATATACGTTCCAATATCATTATGTCAGCTCATCACATTAATAAACGGGCACTGCTCAATAAGATCGTTCCAATAAGCATTCTATAATAAAAGTCTTAGGGTAAAGTTTCTTATATTTTAAGCTCTGATACTTCGCTCTGTCGGCAAGATTATTTTTTATTAAATACAAAGAAATTTTAGTGTTAGGTATATTATCTTCGGTTGGTAGACTTCACACACCGTCGAGAAAAATCTTTACGGCATTAGGCGGGTTTCCTTACGATGTTTTCCTTCACCATTTAAGCGAGTGATAATTATTTAATAATACGCACAATCATGATTTCGATACTCAATAAAACAAAAAAAAAACAATTGTCAATTTCGGTTAAGAAAACGATTAAAGATTGAGAATCGTTCCTAAAAAGCGATAACTCAACATAAGCCAATTTAAATAGTAATGTGATAATTCGAAAAAAACTGCCGCCTCTTTAATCTAGTGGTCCTGGGTCGAAATTTGCCTTCACATTCTGAATTTACGTCTTGTTGTTTTTATTTCGCCGTACGTACATAAAATAATTATATAGTTTATTTCAGCCAAATGAACTGAAGTAAGAAGCTCAAACAAATTGGTGGCGAAAATTTCCCTCACCCATGTTACAGTAATTTACAACTTCGCAAACTTACTTAAAATCCCAATCTAAGTGTTTCAGCGGGAAGCCTAAGACACAACAACTTAACTTCAAGCTTAAGATGTGTCTTGTCTCTTAAGTATCAAGTAAATTTCACTGCTGTGTAAGTAAGCATGAGATACATCTTTATTTTTACTATACAAACACGTGGGTTTCTATTCGATTTCCAAGTCGAGCAGTGTTATCTATAAAATTCTCAGTATAGTTTCGATTTGTGCCCGGTTAATGGCAATGGCGTCCCTTTGGGGCCTAAATATACCAATAAACTGTGAGTGTACTTTAGTACAGCTCTGCCTAACCTTTCTGGGAACACAGGCGAAATTGTATGTATGTATGTATGTATGTATCTATGTATGCATGCTATGCTTAGAACAGTTCTAAGCATAGCATACACACATACATACAATCTCGCCTGTGTTCCCACTCTCTAGCGTATTCTTCGCAGTACCTATTACAAGTCACAGTAATTTATAAAGGAGACCGATATGAATACATACAATCTTGGGCCTAGAATGTAAAGAGATGAAAATGGTGTGAATTCATAGATTCGGACTAATCAGTCCCTCGCAGAAAATTCTGTGACTTTTGGCAATCTGAGAGCAGAGTTATTAGAGGATTAGTAAAAGTGAGGTTATGTTACATTGTTTAACTTACAGCTGATTACTGAAGTGCAAAAGTCAGTCATCCGTTAAAAACAAAGCTGTCGAAAAGGAAAAATAATCACGAAAGCACTCAAAACGCATCGGAAAATACGAAACGAGTATGCGGAGTGAGCAAGGCAGGGGAAGGCAATCAGAAACTGGTCAGTTGTCAGTCAACTCATCAACTGTCATGCGAATGACATAGATTTAAATATTGTTTTACTACATTGTGGCATGCGAGCCGACCCTAGTACCTATATAATAATATTTTTTGTGGAAAGAATAAACTACCTGTAGACCTTATATTTTTCATAAACCAATTAGGTGGCATAAAAGCATACGCCCCACCTGATGGTAAGCGGTTACCTAAGCCTATAGACGCTTGCAACACCAGAGGTACCACTTGTGCGTTGCCGACCCTGTAAAACGAAACAGGAATAGTTGGATTGGCAGTATAAGGGTCAAATACCCCACTGCCGACACAACGTTTCCTCGCGGAGCACTGGCAGCCTTGCTCACCGTAAGGAACACACTTGTTTCACTTCGATTTTCTGCAAGGCGGAGGTATTTCCCAACCAGGCTATATGGGCCTTAAGTAGTTTTAAGAAGTGTCATTTTCTGATAGCTTAGCCTTTGTTCTTACGCGATTTGTTCGCTTTCACGTGTTAGATAAAGTTCTTCCTATCTAGTCGATTCGACAGCTTGGAGGTATACTTAACGTAAAATTTTATTAGAACCTTCATGGTATACTCTTGGGAATTGTGTCTTTAAAAAGATTTTTTCTCATAGTGTGAGCAGATTTTCCACTCCTTCTTAGACACGTACTGCAATAACGTGGCAATGAAAAGTTCAATTTATTGGATTCAAAGTATACTTGGAAACATCCTAGCTATAGTTAACTAAACAGAAGACGTATGGTAGAATTGTGACCAGCAAACAAAAAAGTAAATTTATCAAATCTTATAATGTTTAGGAAGTATACGTTCAGTGTCCAGCACATCAAGCTACCCCAATCTGTCAAATTTCTTTGATAGATTTTAACTTTAATACAAAGCTATAAGGTTAATAAATAATAATTAGATACCTACATTATTATAGTAAAAAAATAAAATAATAATAATTATTATTAATTAATAACAATTATTATTATTAATTATAATATAATTATGTTAATAATATTATAATTAATATTAGGTATACTATGCTGTGCCCTAACAGGGTTTCATGTTGTTACTTTATAAATGTAAACACCTATGTATATTTACACATGAAGCATTAAAATACTTTGACTTTGACTTCATGTTCAATTGAGAAAATTTGACAGTTCTGGATAGGTTAACCTGCTGGCGTCTGTACTTATATTGGCCAAAAATTGGGTTGCCGAGGTCGGATGGCAGTCGCTTCGTGTAAAATACTGATATATTCAGCCGCATCTGACAAACCTTTACAATGAAGAAGACATATCTTTTTTGTATATTTTTGGCATTTTCCATGCTAAGATTTTAAAGTTATTTAGAAAAGGAAAAATACGACCGCGGGCAGGATTCGAACCTGCGTCTTCTGGTTAACCAGAAGAGGCAGAATAACTTTAAAATGAAGAAGACAGTTGTAGCCCCCGGTTTTACTAGCATCCAAAAGATTTTTGAGACAAAATGTGGGGCAATCTCCAATCAATATCTCTGTATCAACATTTCTATGAATATTGCTTTAGGCGTGAAAGCGTAACAAACAAACAGACAGAGTTACTTTTAGGTTAATAATGTAAGTTTGGATGATGATCTTTCGTTTCGATCAGTCATCGTTTCTTCAAGCGCGACTGTTACTGATCTTGAGTTCAATTCCGCGGTCGAACAAAGCATTATTTGGTTTTTCTATGAAATGCTGTGTAGCAGGTGCCCTGTTAATGGCAATAGGTTGGCCTCCTATTACATGAGACCTAAAAATACCGGCACACTGTTAATGTACATTTTAATTAAGTTCTGCCTAACCCTTCGGGGAATACAGGCGTGATGGTATGGTATGTTTCTTCAAAAAACCTAATACATATAAATGTATATCCAGTGTCTTACAGTATTAAGGTGAAGAACTCCAGAGACAAAAATGAAATGGGGAACTGTCTCGATTTCACAAGATAAGGCTTCATGATTTATGATATTCTTTATTGTCCAATGTTTGTCGCAACGGATGAAAGATGGCCTTCATAGCCGTTATGATTGAATGGAAGTAACAGATTTTTCTTTCATTTACCCTTGAAAAAGTGACCTAATCACTTGAACTACGTTTGTCATATCCATTTAGAAGTATATTTCACTGCCTCCGAATTACTTGGCAGTTAATTTGATACAAATACTACTCCATTTTTGAATTTCTTAGTGTATCGGCTACTCAGATAATATGGTGAAATAGGCCCTATTGTTAAATGACGATGGCTTTAAGGCCTCAACGTTTTATATGTCACCTACAACATTGTTTTTTTTTTTCAAGGGTAGAGTGAATAGGCATAGTGTGGGTAAACGCGGAACATTTTAGATCACATCTACACATACCTTTAGGTGAGATTATAGCCAAGCGCCAATCCAACGATAATAAAAACAATTGGTACCTACAACAAAAAGGTCTCCTCGCAGAGCACTGGCAGCCCTTCTCACCGTAAGGAACACAACCGCTCTTCTTTATTTACGTTCAAATTAAATTAATAAAATCTTAAAAATAATTTTAATTGGTTAATCGAAATGAATTATTAGTCTTTTTGTATATTTTTGGCATTTTCCATGCTAAGATTTTAAAGATTGAAAAGCAAAAAAACTTGCATTTCAATAGGTGTTACTGACGTCACCATAAAGACGTAAATTCAGTATATGAAGGAAAAATTCGACATGACGGGTAGGTATCGCGGTGGCTTAGTGGTCATAGCGTCTGGTGTACCTAACCAGAAGACGCAGGTTCGAATCCTGCCCGCGGTCGAATTTTTCCTTTTCTAAATAACTTTGAATTATTAGTGCTAAAGTTTGAATGTTCTTGACTGAAAATAATATTTGCGATGTAACGTCGACTAGAGGGATTATCCGAGAAAAATATATAATACAAGTGCTTTGAACACGCCATAATACCTACCAATAAAAAATATTGTTGAACAACCAAACAGTAACGTTCCTTGAACTTACACGAACAAACATTATATTCATCCAACATTACTATTTGATAAATCAAAGGGAGGTTCTATAAAAAGAGTTCCCGACAAAATATATTCGCCGATATATCAAGGAGGTAAACAATTTTTTTATTATTACACAGCTCGATTATGGGACTCTGCATTCTGTTGATTCGATAAAGTTTTTGTCGTACAAAATATATAGGGAGCGCGAAGTGAAAATTGAGTTCTGCGACTGCTCAGCACCATTTTGCTGTATTAGAAGTTCTTTATTTGATTTTCCAGACATTCTTGAATTTAGAGGTGTTTTGAGGTCAGAAACCTTCTTTCTGGTTTCCAATTAAAAATAATATTAGAAAGTACATAGTTCACATCACGTTAAAATAATATTATAATATTTGTAGTTACATAATCAAGAAGAAAACTAGATTATCAAATCTCCACTAATATTATAAATGTTAAAATAGCTCTGTCTGTATGTCTGTTGCGCTTTCACGCCTAAGCCGTTGAACCAATTTTGATGAAATTTGGTACAGAGACAGATTATACCTTGGAGAAGTACAAAGGCTACTTTATGTTTCAAAAACTATTTTGGGATGTGAGGTGTGTCGACCACTGGGCCACGAACCCATGAAACCGTAGGCTGCAGCTAACCAGGTTTTCAAAATAATGTACTTGTAATTTTTTTCTGGCTTATCTTCCAAGATCCATAAGCTTTAGGTTCCATAGTAGTCAAAGCATACTGTTAAGGATTTTCAGATTTATCGATTATTATTTAAGTAAAGGAACTCCCATAGCCCTTGTGCACTGTGCCTTTTATCTGCCTACCAAACTTTTAACCCGAAAATAGGTATCATTACGTATGAGGCCTACGCAAATGTTCCGCCGATCTGGTAGCGTCGTGTGACGGGTTTTTGAGCTTCCTAATAGAAGGTCGAGCTACACACTGACTGATGAATGCATGCCGTCGGCTGGGATTGGTCTAAACAAAGCCGATGTGGTTCTTTTTTCAAAAGGCTACTTTACCCTGCATTGTAAGATCCACATACTATTATAATATCTGGACTTTAAAAAAACACGATTCTATGTGTTTGTATTGGTGTTTCTTCTCAGAGGTCGTCAGTTAGGAAATGTCGGCGTCATCTAGCATTATAAATTCAAAACATTGACTTGTAAAAGTGTCTTTAAAATATTTATTTATAGAAATAAATATCAATTATCATATGTAACCATATGTGCTTCATGCAGACACACAAACAAAAGCAAAAGTAGTAAATAAAATACAATTAATTAGGTGCGTGTTCTGACAATAATTGTCGGCTTATTTCAGCCGCATGTAGTGGGCCGAGTAGGGCGATAGATTGAGCCTGTCATGCTGGGCGTGAATTAGACGTCGTGGCGTCGCACCGCATCCGCATTGTGTCGTGTTTACCGTGACAGACAGTTGATTATGTCGCTCCATACAAAGAGAAAGCGTGAGGTGTTAATTACGTTCCATTTTTAATTGATCCTCATCCACATATATGCGGAAATATGTGGAATCTCTTCATGTGGTTTTGACAGGTTCATCAATGTGTTCGTGTCTGCTATCGTAAAGAGTCGATGGAAAGGTTGAGAACAATTTTTTTAAATATTACAATAAATAGTAACTAATGTCAAATTAGACATTATAAACCATAACCTTTAAAAAGACTTGAAAAAAATAATTGCAGAGATTTATTCTTTTATGGACAAAAGTATGGCGTATAGTTATATTATACCATTAGCAAATGTATCATTGATTATCATTTACATCTCAGTGACTAGGTAGTTTAACAATAAAGTTTTATCTAGCTATCAGTGACTATCAATTCAAACCAACAATTTGTGTGGTGGGCGACGCAAACAGCAACTCGTACAATTTATAGTTACCTACTTAGAGCTACTTTACTTTCTCGTGACTAAGTAATCACTACGGTGATCAACCAATCTGGTTAAAAAGAATCTGATCTGTACAATCTGTTTAAAGGTTACGCTACGGTTGCCGAGCCTGGGATGGGTGACGATTCTTAACACGCTGCAATCCCTTGCTTGTAAAGCCGTCGGCTTTGGTAGTCATACGAACACCTATGACAATCGTTAGTAGCAATCAAAAGTCCAAAAAACCTGACAACCAGACTATCCTAAAGATATCGGTATTACCCATAAATTGGGTTGCGAAAGTCTGATGGCAGACGTTTCTTAAAAAATACTCATATTCAGGTTAGACTGGAAGCTGACCCCAACATAGTTAGGAAAAGGCTCGGAGGCTGATAATACCTATCATTGATGTGCGAAGTCGTTTTCCGTCAGTCGCACAACTGCTACCAAATAGTTCTTTCAATCACGGCCCGGATAAAAGTGATATCAAGCGTTACCCGTCCTCTAAGTAAAAAACGGCGATAAAGCCATCCCATACAACCGTTTTATCAATTTTGTTACGAACACGGAAACGTAACAAAAACGACGGTGGTGGAGCGAGCTCATTTTTATTCAAACCAATTCTCATGCAGCGTTTATGGCCCCAACTTTTCCGAGGCGTGCGTATACGCCGGCTGGTCATAATTGCTTGTTGTAACTTTTTTGTTTAGTGGTCCCGTATCTTGCACCGTTTTGGGTAACCGGTGTTCCCTTAAATTGAAATGTTATGTTTCTGTGATGTGAATTTTGGTGGTAAGAATTGTGATGTATTTTTATTTATTTATTTAATGCTTTATGCAGTACAAATTGTACAGAGGCGGACTTAATGCTAAAAGGATTCTCTACCAGTCGACCATAGAGTGACACAGAGACAAAGCGTGGCATTTGCATTAATCAATCATGCTGAAAAAACGTTGATCCATATTAAATACTACCTATATATCTACTATACTATAATACATACATAAATTATTCATTTCTATAAAATAAATGAATACTTTATGTATTGAAATAAAACTACTTTTTACGGATTTTATCGCGTATATTGATATTATTAATCCCGACGTTTCGGACCCTTTACAGCGTCCATGGTCACGGGTAGACTGAGGTGGAGGGCGTCTTGATGATATAATTACTGACAGCTACCCTACATTTTTAATTGTTACATGATCAATGACATTTATTACTAATTATTAATTAAAACTAGATGGAGCCGGCATTTCCTAGCTGACGACCTCTGAGAAGAAACGCCGAAATAAACTCAGAGAATCATGGTCTCTTTTAAAGTAACAATATTCAATGATCATGTTTTAGTTGTTAATTATTGGCAATCCGATTCACGCAGAACGAGCTCACAGTATCCTTTGGTCTTGCAGTTGTAGGCCTGGATTTTGGTTTAATAGAATCTATAACGGGATTCCAAGCAGGTGGTAAGACCCAGCCATCTTCTCTATTGAAATTTGAATCATCCTGGGTAGGATTCGTGAGGCTATTGAAATTAAAAAACATCCAAACGTCGGGATTAATAATATCAATATACGCGATAAAATCCGTAAAAAGTAGTTTTATTTCAATGTATAATATTCGCGTAAATGTCAGAAATCAATATACTTTATGTATTTTATGTAATTTTTAGACGAATACCTCTGAAAGACAGTAATTATTTTTGCTTACAATATCATTACCATCTTCATAAATCTTAGTCTTAACTAAGAAATGGTTCCTAAAGGCACATCAGACCTGTTCATCGTAGTTTTAACTAAGTGTAATTGGGTTTTTCTATGAAATTTTTAGTAGCAACTTGGAGTTTGGATTTGTGCCCGGTTTATGGCAATAGACTCGCCCCCTAGTCCCCTATTACATAGACCCTAAGCAACCCAGCGCATTGTATGTGTACATTAGTATATCTCTGTCTTACCCTTCGGGGAATATAGGAGTGATGGTATGTATGTATGTGTATAAACAGCCAGTATATGTATGTGTATACACAGAATAGGGCGTTACCTAATTTCACTCAGCAGTATGTTGTCAACAGGGGCGGAATAAGAAACAAACCTTTCCATCTTTTCAACTACTCACTGATTCCTTTCAAAATGTCGTCCGTCACCCCTAAAAAAACCTTGAAGATTAGACAAAACCTTTACTAAGCAGAGAGCTGAGCACTCAGATACTTTAAATGTATTAATATCCTCGCCACCTACTTAAGGGAACTTCAACCTTTTTAATTTTTCAAAGTAAAACCGTCGCTTAAAACGAGTGCCACACATACTTTTGTGAATTATTCAGGCTAAAGGCGACAGACCGTTATTTAAGTAGAGGTCTTTTGCCCCTCTGCAGGTAGTGTTGGCGATTAGCTTTTAAGTTCGGTTACACACTACCCGTATTTGTTTTATAATATATAAGTATTTGTAGCATTTTACACAGCCCTATCTACTCCCACACTTAGCAGAGCTACTAGACAATGGATAAAATACTTATATGCTTCTTTTTTAACATACATACTTATAATGCAGTCAAACAAAAATACTTACATCACGTTCATCATATCCTGATGTCCTGAGAAGAATCGAACCCGATGTTGTTATAATCAGTTTGACAATCGAACCACTAGATCACACGCGTCGTTTTGATCAAAGAATCCAGTGTCGAAAAATATGGATGCTGGATCCCCCAAAATACACGACAGTGAATCGAGATTATGTCTAGATTCCACTCTGCATAGAGACTAAACCCTGATATAGAGATCGGTACAAGGAGGTGATATTGTTAAATAGGTACATAGTTGGCCGTTAATAGTCATTCTAGGTGTGACAGTGAACTGTGGATTAATGTATACTTCTGCCTAACCCTTCAGGGAATAAAGGCATTATGGTAGAAATTATGTTATGTTACAATACAGTAGAAAATAATTGTTTGGACTATTGTTACTTTTTAAAGTCTGCCTTCCGGCTATGACCAAACTTTTCAACTTATTATTTTATTGTGCAGTTGTAATGGTTACAATATTTAGTTTGTTAAAACAATTTTATTGGTCATTGAAACATAATTATTGTATTTTTTGGCACACTACACAATACATCAAATAACAATTTGAATCCAAAACTAAAATAATTAACCTCTTTTGCTATTATTAGACTTTCTCAAGATTGTTATAAGCTTAAAATCCCACTATGATTTATAACTCGGTACCATTAATCTTCAATACAAATTAGGTTGCGACCTTGTCAGTACTAGACGGTTGTCGATCTCAACCTCCTCCAAAAAGGATGAATTACCTTATTTTAATCCTCCTTTGAGTTCAAGCCTCATTTGAGTGGTTTACCCAGCTAATTAGATTCTTTTCTTCACCTCATTCAAATTGAATTATGTGGATTATTAAAGGTAAAGTATGACTAATGGCATGTAAAAATATTCGGACTGTAGGCACCAAAAATTCAATCGACCTTTTAATTTTAGTATGAAATATTTGCCTTCTTGTAGTGAGCGCAGGTTACTCTGCGTTCAGGTCTGGATTTGAATGAAGGGGTACAGCGAGCGCTGCCTGTCAAGGTCGTGGCGAATGATTATGAATCCCATGGCTGTGATATATACAGCAAGGGAAGGCTAGTGCTGTTTTCAGTCGGTAGGAGCCCGACATACTCAGCCAGGTCCCCAGGTGGTAGATGTTCCATGTGGATTTACCGTAGTATAAAAAATTCAGGAGTTGATTATTTTGTCCCTACTTGGCAATCCTCAGTTCAGATCTGTGGACGATTAAGGGTAAATAGGCTCGCCCTCATTTTAATATTTTTTAAATCTAATTGGTGTAAATCTCTTTGTAGTAGTTTATAAATAATCTGGCGTGTTTTGTCAATGTTGTGTTTGCCCGTAATTGGCATATATATTAGAATATTACCATAAGACTCAATGTACCAATATCCATATATGTGCTGTGGGTGAACCTTAAATAAATAAATTGGTGTACATCATATTCAATTAAAACCTTTTTGATGATTGACTTGGTAGTGACCACTAAAATGGTTTTTTTTGCAGCATTTTTTTTAATGCTAACGTGAATAATATTATTCTTTTGGAACGAAGTTCCTTATCGCGCGTTGTGAAAGGGGGCTAGACGGAAAAAATTCTTACGAAAAGTTGTCACGACACTTTTTGCTTGTCAACAATATTTGAATTTCGAATTATTGAGTGAATGACAATATTTGAATTTCGCGCGTTGTGAATTGTTGAGTGTATACAGGTTTTTTTATTTTTAATTATTAAATTTTAATGAAAGGAACTTCGTTCCATCCGGGTGTCCCTTGACACCTCTCAATTTTGTTTTTTATTTTACTAAAGTGTCCTAATGTTTTGCTTTCAAGGTCATAGTCGGACTAAAGTTTATATGTGTTTTCGAAACCATAACAATGTTTAGGTATAACATTCTGGTTACATAGTGCGAAACAGTCAACCTTATCGTTTCCCGCGGGCCCCATAAAATGCATTACGTGCGTGTGTTATACTGATTCTCTGGAGCCATACAGTGAACTATAAGCTCTATTACTGTTATGTACTAAGAGTATAGTGCTGTGAGAGTAAAGGAACCCTACAGTGCCACATAATTATAGAAAGTTCTCATACAATGAATCCGACTTTAGATGTTGCTTTGAGCAGCGGTACTCGATTTTTTTTAATTTTTTAAGAGATAGGTTAGCACAATCTCACCTGATGGTAAGTGACGATGTGGTCTAAGATGTAGCACGGTTACCTAGAAGATACCTCTGTGGTCTAGCGGTTCGAGTACCGGACTGCTGATCATGAGGTCGTGGGTTCGATTCCCACAGGACGCAAATATTTGTGTGGATAAAACATGAGTATTTGTGTTTGTCTGGGTGTTTCTTATGTATTATAAGTATGTGTTTACAAAAAAAAAGTATATAAGTATTATATCCATTGTCTAGTACCCATAATACAAGCTCTGCTTAGTTTGGGACTAGATGGTGTTGTGTAAAATGTCCCAAAAATATTATATTATATACCTATTCAGTCGTGCCTTGAAGACCCCAAATTGTACACGTCAGGAAATACAGACTTAGGCAGCTGATTCTATTCTCTCGCTGTACGGATAAGGAATGTCGAGGCAAAACGCTTACAATGTCATCATCGTCGTTCTCCTACTCTTGTCATCAGCTGTATGTCCTTTTCTTCCATTAATAATAATGGCATGTTTTGCCAAAATATTAGTACGGAACCCGTCGTGCGCGAGTTCGACTCACTCTTGGCTGGTTTTACATAATATTTAAATCAACAAATTCCTTCCATTTACTTAATATATACAATGTACAGGTTTACTTTACCGTTGTTCAAGCGTGTATCGCTTCGAAGTACAATAGCTTGAGAGTGGAGAACAGAAGCTTCGACTACGTGTATAAATAATGTATAAGTGTAATTTACATTTGTAATGTAAAGTTTAAAAAGTATTGGTGTAGCTTCAGCCTTTTTACTAAATAGAACATTTACAAATGGTAATACATAAAATATGTAGGAAAAGGAATTGAACTTGTTTTATTTTTCGTAATAAAATAATGTTCATTTCTTATTTCAACATACCATCGATCACGCTTATATGTATATACTGAAGGATTACGCAGTGGTGTACTAATGTACCAACACTTGGCTGGTATATTTAGGTCCCATGCAATAGGGTGTGAGCGTATTGTCATTAACCATGTAAGTCCATAATATATAAATAAATAAAAAACCTGGCACAAAACAAAGCTAAAAGCTGCTACTGAGGATTTCATATAAAAACCCAATAACACTGCTCGGCCTGGGAATCGAACAGCAATAGCAGTCGCGCTTAAGACCACTAGACTAATTAGGCATTTTTTTTTAAATTTTGTATCAACTGTACTTAACGTATCTTTCTAATAAAGGGTCAACTTATAAGTAGTATTAGAGCGGTTTAAATTTAACAATGTCTAGTAGTTTAATTTTCTTCTATCGTGTCGATGTCACCATAAGCTGTAAGCAGGTTCATTTCCGTAAGTGCATTTTAAAATACTCAAGTATGAAATAAGTTGGTCGTACCGAACAACACGGATCCCATGGCCAAGACCGATCGTAGATCCACCAGGCGCCACAGAATGCGAATGCGGTGCCCCTGACCAGACCATGCTACACTTGCTGGAGTGCCCAAAATGCCCGTACACCTGCACCTTTGAAGATCTAATGAATGCCACTGATGCCGCAATTAACGTGGCCACCTACTGGGCTCAAGTAATATAAACAATGTATTTACCATCGACACGAAAAGAAGAAGATGGCCAAGACTATAGGGAAAGTGAAGGCAAGTGCGGTTTTTAGTCGGTACGAGTCTGACAGCAGGCTGTCCATTAAGATTTTCCGTACATAAAAAAAGTATTAATATTATGAATAAGTTTTCAACAGTAACTTAGTACAATTTTCAACAGTAAGTAGTAAGCGTTTCAAAACACTTTTACAAATAAAATTTCCACTGAAGCATGTCTGAAATGACGCTATTATATAAATAACGTTGTCACTAACAAGAAACGGACGAACCAGTTTACTACTTGTTTTTCTTTTTTAAACCGCAGGGAGACACAAAAATGTTACGACATTTTGAACTTTTGTTGGAGTTGAAAGCATTATTCTTATTAAATGTATTTATTGTAAGCGTATTCTTTTTTTGAAATCTTGGCCGTGTAAAGAACTTCTAAATTTGAAAGGTTTCTCTCGCTTTCTGTTATTTTGTCTAGATGAGATTGGATAACGCGTACAAAAATTGAGAAAGTAAAGTTTACCAATTGAATAAATAAACAATAGATTTATTACATTTTTTCAGAATCACAACCCTGATTTTCTATGTCCTTACTTGTCCTTTATATTAAGCAAAGAAGATATTGAGACAAAACAGACACATTTTTCATAACTAAAGTAAATAAATAAAATAATTATATTAAATAAGTACAACAATTATATTCTGTTATGTATTTACTTTAGTTACACAACAAACGGATATTTCTCATTAAATAATTACAAACTAATCCGTAAATTAATGAAAATAGGTTGCTCTAATAAAAGCTACCTACTAATTAATTAAAATATTGGAACTAGCAAATAGCGAACGAGTGATAATTATCGAATAATTTTATTAGGGTACGGCGGTACTATGTGGTACATACAAACAAATTTTACAAATTATGATAAGTAATTATTGCGGGCAATGATGCAAAGTATCTACTTTGGTGTAAAACGTTAATATTTTATTGAATGTAGGATAGAATGTCGTCAGTAGAAACAGTTGTGCGCATGCCTTGAAGTACATCTCAATTTTTATGTGAATCCACCTCTTTCCACCAAACACGGTAAGTGCCTAGCACTCACAAAAAAGTACGAAATTGACCTTCCGACTGGAGCATTCACCTGTGATCCGACACAAATCACGTCATTCAGATACAATCGAGTCTATTGTCAGTCATTTGCGGGACGATCTCGGGTTAACAACGAATGTCCGTGTGTCCGCCTTTTATTCAATTTAGTACTGGCACGTAATGATACGAGGGGTCTTACAAGGAACAGTTCTTTGTGAACAGATAAAAGGAACAGTGATATGTGTTAGTTCCGCACATCATTATTGTGTTATGGTGACGGCTTCGTTCGTTCGATTTTTGAAAATAGTTGAGGGTTACGTAACGCGGTGAAAATGCTCAAGAAGCTTTTCTTTTGTCGATCGATCCGAATGTGTCAGCAAATATGTACTGAAAATGTTATGTTAACCCTTTGTCTGGGCTCGAATATAGTTGTTGAGCGTACTTTGACAGTATATAAGGTTCTGTGAAATAAACTATAAAAGTTAATACTTACACGGCATTAACCTCATTTGCAACTCAACTAATTTTGAAAATAATGTTGTTGTTTTTTCCGGTAATTTATAAATAGTGGTGTAATATAAATAGTCAATACTCAATAGTATATTTATTTGGATAAATTTGGTAAAAATAACATTTAGTATTAATAGGTTCGTTAGTCTAGTGCTACTAAGCGTGACTGCTACGCAAGAGGATCTGGGTTCAATCCCCAGGTCGAGCAGTGTTATTCGGTTTTTCTATGAAATTCTCAGTAGCAGCTTAGAGTTTTTATTTGTGCCCGGTTAAGGGCAATAGGCTCGCCCTAAACATACCGGTGAAGTGTGTGTGTAGTTAGTACACCTCTGCCTAACTCTTCGGAGAATACAGGTGTGATGATATG
This sequence comes from Acronicta alni, assembly GCA_964056405.1. NCBI lineage: Eukaryota > Metazoa > Arthropoda > Insecta > Lepidoptera > Noctuidae > Acronicta > Acronicta alni. The sequence continues at coordinate 4,580,082 of OZ043919.1, read as the reverse complement.
TTTTTATGTTATGTAATATGAATACTTATGGATAATTAGCTGTGGCTGTCAGTATGTAGAAATGATTTTATTGCCTTCATCAAGATATAATTAACAGACCTCAAATTCTTGACAGGTGCTAATGATCGGCAACCATTTGAGACGTACCCCAATTAGGGCTTAAGATATTGATTTCAGAGATTAGGGTGGGTTTCACCTGTATGTATACGTTTTAGTTGTTAAAGCGTTTCGAACTAATTAAGGAGACAGCCTTTCTCTTCATGTACCTACCTACTCAATAGGCGAATGGGTGCTAAGTGCTTACCTAAGTACTTACACATTAGGCTGGTTTCATAGTCACGCTGTCAAACCGCGAGTGTTTTATTTTGGTTGAAATGGCAACGCAGTTTAATACATAAGTAAGTATCATCATCATCATCATCATCATCAGCTTATACTATTCCACTGCTGGACGTAGGTTTCCCCTTATGTGCGCCATTTCACCCTGTCCTCGGCTTTCCGCATCCAGCTTCTGCCTTTGGCAAATCATCACTCCGTCCATTGACCAACAACCGCTGGGTTGTTGGTTCATCTGCAGATATGGCCAGCCCACTGCCACTTCCATACAAGCATAGTCAGACCATAAAATTGCTTTACCACCGTTAGAGTGAAAGTCGTTCGCATATCACAAAACAACAAGGTCTATTTTTGCTTACAGGACCAAGTGACAGTGATATAATGAGTCTTAGTGAAATTTAATTTGGATGGAAGTTTTTGTCAAAAGTAAAAACATAATACATGACAAAGAAACGCAATTGTTGCCATTCTTCGAGGGGAGAATTAAAGGGGTCCACGTACCCAGGTGGCGTTGCTTAACCACGTGACAGTAAAATCAGCAATATTATTGATACTCTGCAATCGTTCTCATCCAAAAAGGCCATTCTATTTTATAAAATACTGCTTTGCATACTTTTTTGGCGTATAACAAAGAATATATTTTTTATCAATAATTATTCATTATGGAGATCGGAAGCTTTGAAAGGCAAAATATAGAGAATCCTGGGTTTATTAACTAGCTTGTTAGTCTAGTTCTTGAGTTCGATTTCCAGGCCGAGCAGTGTTATTGCGTTTTTCAATGAAATTCTCAGTAGCAGCTCGGAGTTTGGCTTTTTGCTCTGTTAATGGCAATAGGCTCGCTCCCTATTACATGGGACTTAAATTATAATGGCGAACAATGCGTGTACATTGGGACACCTCTGCCTAACCCTTCAGGGAATATAGGCGTGATGGTATGTTATATTAACTCTTATTTTCACTCAGAGACTGTAACCAAAGTAGATAATTATGTCTATAAACACTACTGTAAATTTTTATGTCTCACGTCGCGTTTGTAAAACTGTGTCTATTAAAAAGTTTTGCAAAATAATACGGTCAACGATAAAAACTTTAAAAAACATAAACAAAGGTCCTTAAATCAAAATATTCTCTAAATTAAACTTTAATTTCTTAATAATTGCTTCGCATTGTTTACTTACTGATTTGTTTGCGAAAGAAATTGGGGAAGGCTTTGTTTGTCCTGAAATTAACTAAATAAAATTGGGACTAAAGAGAAAGTTAAGCTGTTAACTTTTATCTTTGACAAACTCTAGGCATTTAGTTGTAGAAGTCCTAAACAAATGAAAATCTGATAGAGAGGTTACTTGACCTCTCTGCCACTTTGTTATTTATTACTCGCTTTTGATGTTATAGATATAGAAGATAAGCTGTTGCCCGCATCGCAAAGGCTTTTTTGAGATTATGCTTATCCTATTGTAGTGACCCATTACCTACCTACATCTATTCTTGTGCCCTATTCACGTGCTTTAAACTGTAAAGACAATAAAAAACATAGTGTGTGCAAATAATACATATTTTATTTCATCGCCCGAGCACCTATACTATATTCTTTTGTAAAGTCTAAGTACCTATCCCTGTAGGTACCAAATTTCATCAAAATCGATTCAGCGGTTTAAGCGTTAAAGCGTAACAGTTAGACAGCCAGACAGAGTTATTTTCGCATTTATAATATTAGTAAAGATTGATTCGCACTATTTAATAAAAAAATAGAGAGATTTCATTACTTATAGTTTAATTTAATTATTTCATTTAGTCAAATCCTAATCCTTCTTGGTAGTTTAATTTGACAGTTTTCGACTCAATATACAGAACACTGTAGGTTTTTTGAACTATAATAAATCAATAAAAAATATACAGGTGTCCAAGAAAAAGTGTTTAGCTAAAATTATAATGGTTGAATTAAATAATATTTCATTTCATTTTGAAAATGTATCGATATCAGTAAGGCACATCACTGAAAATCCTGCATAAAGGCAGAAAGTCAACCAAAGGGCAAGCGTATTCTTATGCGTGGATTTGGATCACGCACGTTCCGTATCCTCATTCATAATGCGAGCATCTGGGCATGGAATTCTCCTCACATATATACTCGGACCTCTCAACTGCATACCTACCTGGTCAAGAAATGTCCGGGAATTTTCCGTTGGGGATATCGTGTGTGCTAAACTTGGGTCGAGTCAAATAGATTCAGTCTGTTCAGGATTTGTTCCGTTAAAGCATGAAAAAATGTGTGTTTGAAGAATTGGATAGTAAGTTGGGTTCCTGGGATAACAAGCATACGGCCCACCTGATGGTGAGCGGTTACCGTAGCCTATAGACGCTTGCAACACCAGGAGTATCACTTGCGCGTTGCCGACCCTGTATTGAAAGAGGGTTGGCAGTATAAGGGTCAAAACCAACACAATATTTTAATTATAAAATCCATCTTACAGAAATTGTCTAGACATTACCAAATTACGTAATCGATAGAATTGCGTAAATGTATCTCGCATCACGCAGTCATACTCAGTGAACACATCGTCATACACAGTAGATTATCAACGTCTGACATTACGTTTTATGATAGAGTATTATTATTTATCTAAAGTAACAGAGATATATGGATCTAGACAAGTGGAAAATTACGATTAGAATTAACAAAAACGAATGGAAAATGGCATTTTTGATTTGTCGAAATTTTGTCATTGTTTATTAGTGAACTAATGTTGACGGTTCCCTTACGTAGCGTGGGTGAAGAAAATACATCTAAATACAGAATATTTTGAACTTAGTGAACACTGAGAAGAGCTGAATATCTGATATATTTAATATTTATACAAAACACGCTAAGCTATATGCTTATCTTTTTTATTTCACTGCTTTTTGCTTGGATCCTTTTATATTTATAGTATAAAAGGCACTGAGTGTATTTATTTTCACTTTCTCTGAACGACAATTACTCTATAAACTTAAAAGTATTCTATTATATATTATAATCTATCGGATAAATCTATCTACTAAGAGATTTCACTGAAATAAAACGGTAACGCGTTCAAGCGTTGAACTCCCAAAATAATACTTGAACTACACGATGACTGATGTATGCGTGCGGTCTGTAAGTACTGATCAACTCAAAACTGCTATGGCTCTTTCTTCAAAAGGCAGTTTAGATTTGCCTACAATGTAAAACATCTAATAAGTATTGAATACTGTTACTATAAAGACTTTAAAAGACACCATGATTGTCTGAGTTTGTTTCGGCGTTTCTTCTTAGAGGTCGTCAGCTAGGAAATGCCGGCGCCATCTAGTATTAATTAAATATTGACTAGTAAAAGTGTATTTTTGTATTATTTTTTTGGCATTTTCCATGCTAAGAGAGATGCCTGCGAATTTTTCCTTTGCTTAATAACTTTACAATCTTAGCATGGAAAATGCCAAAAAAAAATACAAAAAGATAGTTAGTAGGTAATGTGGCATCGTTCCACATTGAACTAACTGTAAAATAAGTAGTGTCGGTTGAGGAGCAAAATACTTGCTTTTCAATAGGTGTCACTGACGTCACCATAAAGACGTAAATTCACAATGCGAAGGCAAAATTCGACATGACGTACCTAACCAGAAGACGCAGGTTCGAATCCTGCCGGTCGATTTTTTCCTTTGCTTGATAACTTGTAAAAGTGTCTTTAAAAGATCTATTTGCAAAAATAAATATCATTTATCATTAAGCGTTCTGAGTTCGACGTAATCCGCCGACGGATGGTTTAGGCCGACGCGGTCAGATTGACTATTGTGTTGTGTGTGTGACTATATGTAAAATTGTGCCATCTCAAAATTTCTTAAGTATACTTACATTAGTTTAAGAACTTAGTTATTAAGGTTATATAAAAAACGTTTAATATTTTTTGCTTTTCAGTTTTGCGGCGAATTATTTTTTTTGTTAAAAAGTTTTTAGTTTATATTTTTTTGTGACTATAATGATTACTATATTTACTGATTACTATATGCTTAATGTTTGATTACTTCTAATTTAAATGTAATACACAACTCAGTATTACAATCAGAGAGTGAACAATAAATCACCCCTGTTTTCTTACCCTTAGGGTTGGATTTTTTTTCTGAATTTATATGGGACCAACTTCGGGGTATTTTTCCTTTCCAATAAAAAAAGAATTATCAAAATCGACTTGAGAACCTCCTCCGTTTTTTTTTTCGTCGGTTGAAAAGAACGCAGAACCTTTGAACGCGTGACCGTCGTCTATCTGCATCTGCGAAGTCCCTAAGACTCCGGTGAGCCCGCCAGACAGATTATATAAATAAAACAAAAACTCTTTCATGTTTACATAAGGTCTGTGAACTTGAACGAGATTATCACAATATTACTTGAACAAACATTTGATCGAATGATTAGAAATATTGAGTTTGAGGGTAATTCTGCGGACAACCGCCGGTTGATCGATCTGTGAAGTTGAACCTGCTCTTGCCAGGGCAAATTCGTGGATGGGCGGTCCGTTATTCACAAACTTCAACACTAAAATCTCTTTGTGTGTTAAACATATTTTTAGAGAATTTAAAATGGTAAAAATACTTTAAAAAAGCAAAACCATAAATAACAAGCGTGGTTGCTGAGTATGTACATTTGTAGATTGTGTGGTTTCGATTCTCAAATCAGGAAAATTGTTATTTGATTTTTCTTTAAAAAAATATTAAGTAGCAGAACCGTGCGTGTACACCTTCGGCCGAACTCTCAAAGAGTGTACTCCCTGCTGTGGAAGGCGTGTTGTTATGTTCTGATCATAAATAGGTAATTTTGAGACCACAATTGCCAACGACCAGAAGACTGGAACTCTGATAAAGCCAAACTGTCTTTAGAAGGTAATTAGTTCTGCAGTAATTAGAATTCCAGTGATGACATATGGCACACACATAGATATGGTCACTTACTATTCATCTCATAAGAAAACTCAAGGTCACTCAGTGAGCTATGGAAACATCATGGCATTTCTCTACGCTACCGAATCAGAAATGAGGAGATCCGTAGAAGTACCGAAATTACCGACATATCTCAAAGGAAGCTTGAGTGGCAGTGGGCGGGGCACATGACACGGCGTAGAACTGATGGCCGCTGGGGCAAAAAGGTTCTCGAGTAGATACCATCGATAGGAAAACGCAGCGTAGGACGGCCTCCAATGAGATGGACAGAAGACCTGGTACTGTTGCTGGTGGTTGCTGGGAGTCGTTGGATGTCGGCGGCATATATACCTTGTGGAGCCTATGGGGGAGGACTTTGTTCAGCAGTGGGCCTTTTTTGGCTGAATTGATGAGGACGATGAATTGGGTTGCCAAATAAGCTAGTGGTTATCAAAAAAGAAAAAAATAATGAGAATATTATGTTATTTTTATTTCAACAATATACATAAAATCATATTCCAGTTCCAAATAAGTCGTTTTCGATAGAGAAGGAAAGTCCATGGTTACTCTTTTAAATAATTGTTCTTGATATTAATGATGTTCGATATACATTATTACTTATATACAAACATCATTATGAGAGAAAATGTCGACATGGTTACAAGAAAAGCTAGCTTATTGTATAAGAAATGTTGAGTAAACTATCGACATATTTCTCAATGCCCCTACCAGGCACTGTAATACTTCGGTACGTAACCGTTTCAGTTCCGACCGAGCAATATTTCGGCCAATGTCGAATCTTTGGCCTTTTTATCGTTTTAGACGGGGCCGATGTTCGGATACTTTTGTTATTTTCCGACAGAGGTCGTTGGCGAGAGTTATGCATTTGTTTTTTGCTTGAGTTCGTTGGGATCTATTTTTGGTTGGATGTTCTTGTTCTGCCTATTTTTTGATAGGCCTAGAGTTACAGTTTTCTACTTTTTGTGAAAATATACTTTTTTGTTTTTTTAACATACCGTCACGCCTTGTATACCCGAAGTGCTAGGCAGAGCTATGCCACTCTCTCACAGTTGTCTTCACCAGTATGGTTTTAAGAGAGATGAGCCTACCGCCATTTACCGAGCAGCTACTGAGAGTTTAATAAAAAAAAAACAATAAAACATAACTCTACGTAGGAAACTGACGACGCGTTTGGCACAATGGCTGAGCGATCGACTTCGGTGCCGTGACACCGAAGTCGATCGATTTGTGGGTTCGATCTCCGGACGAAACAAATATTTGTATGACCTACAGGTAGTTGTTCCGGGTTTGAGTGTTTGTGCATGTGACAGTTTGTGTTTGTAATCGCACCCACGATACAGGAGAAAATCCTAGTGTGGGGCAACAATTATTTAAAAAAAAGAAATAAAAAATCTCAGGATCTGCGCTGACGAGAGACTTATGTTTGACGGATGAAATGAAATGGTACTGAATTGAATTTTTAAAAAACAAGTATTGTCAGTTATCTGTAGAAGTTATATTAAAAGGTTATATTAGCTATATTATACTTATAAAAGTATATTATGCGCCGCCAAAATATACGTGTTCAGTTATAAATATCTACAACGGTTCATCCCTTTTGAATTCGGCTACATGAGGCTGCATTTGGCTATCAATGTTTCCGTAAAGATACAAGGAATCCGAATTCCCATTAATCGGACCTTCAATAGATATAACATTATACGGGATACCTTGTTGAAATTCCCCACAGTGTTGTCTGCGCTTGGGACGTATGTATGGGACGTGAAACGAATTTATTAATATAGTTGCTACGTTTTTTATTTTAATATATGTTTCTGGATAGCAAACTTTTCCGTGTGTCCCCTGGGGTGACGGGGGAAGAATATTAATACATCCCAAGGGAAGTGGATCAGTAGTGATGTGACCAAGTTGGGGACAGATTTTGTTTTGTTTTATTATCAATACATTAATACGTGAAGCGAAAACTTTGTACCCTTTTTAAGAATATTGCGGGTACAGAGGTTTAAGTTATACGGAAAAGAAGTTCAGAAAGATAGAACGTATGTATAGTAAGTGTTACAAATACATTAAATTAAGTAAAATATTTATTGTTTACGTTCGAGCTGTCAAAGTCAAACAGAAAAACATGCTTTATAAATCAACTTTGACAAAAGAAACTGTAAAAATCCAACTTAAAAAGGTTGCATATTGGCCTCCGCTGGACCATTATTTATAATTTTTTGTCAAAATAAATCCGATAAACGTGACGAGGATCTAATCTTTTGTTTATGTGAAATGATTTTTGAGATCTATTATGTTGGTTATCTTATGGATTACCACTTTGGAGGGTTTGCTCCGAGCATCCAACAATCCATGACCCTTGTCAGCAAGGAAACCCCTACAAAGCTGTCACTTGTTAAGTTTTCCGCCCGCTCCTTCCAGAAAACCTTACTTTCCCATTTTCGCCTATCTACATCAAAACAGAATTACCATCTTAATCGCTAACCCTCTTGGGCTATAATTTGAACACCGAAGAAAGTAATAAAATTTAATTTATAGCTTCTCTCATCTTTGATGTCTGAATTGAATTGTTGGGTAATTACCTAATCGAGAAGCGATTAACTGGATCCAGCTGTTAATTGCTGTGTCGAGTAACCCAATAAATTGTTGCTAGCCGTGTTATTACAAAATTGTTGGTGATAAACGAATTTACAAAATGTTGAATAGATAAACTGACTCATTACGTTGTGGCTGTTGTAACTGCGACAACTAGGCTTGATTTCCTGGGTTCGATTTCCAGAACGAGCAAAGTTAATTTTGTTATTGGGTTATTCTATAAAATTCTCGGTAGCGATTTAGAGTCTGGATTTGCACCCAGTTAATGGCAATTCGCTCAATCCAACTCCAGTCAATGGGATCTAAATATATCGGCAGACTGTGGGTATACGTTAAGTAGACCTCTGGCAAACGCCTCAGGGAAAGCGTGATGGTATGTTAAGTTAAATAGTTGTTTCCATGTTAATTAATAAAGTTTTAACTTTAGTCGTTTCTTAGCAATATATTTCATTTGTAATCTGCCACGGTTAATGTACCACGTATTTCGTCAAAATGTTGTACAGTAAAATTATACAATTGAAATAGTTTTTTTTAAGAAATTCCATAGATACACCTTTCATCATTACACTATTGTTCTGATTATGTTTGTAATGTTTACTGAATACCCTATTCGAGCAATTTGGGCTAGTATCAGTTTCATGTAATCAGTGGATTATTGTCATATAGCTTGTTGACCTTAGTCAGGGACAATGTCGTATATATGGCCTTATCGGCAGGTTCAGAGGTCATTGTACAGCTGATTAGAATCTGTCAATGTTGCGTATGTAATCTCCTTATTGTAGTAATCTGCAAATTTGTGATATTGGTTTATATTTACATCTTCTCTATATATATATAATGTAAATCAAGTAGTATATAGTAGCCAGTCTATTACCATTATACTAGTACTCGTACCTATACAATGTCACCCATGTGACGGCCCGTAAATTTCTGAATATCCATGTAAAAATATCGAAAATAAACTACAAAAGGAGGGGTCTATCTATAATATTTTTCATGTTATTAATTTTTTTTTTTTAAGTAGACTTTGTAGACTTCCTTTCCATTTCTTGTCACATCTCCTTTAGAAATAATAAACAGAATACAAATCAACCCATAAACTTCGGAGATGTGTCAAAAAATTAAAAGCAAATCTACAAACTATTAAAAAAATTAACCTTATAAAGTTTATTTTCGACATATTTCATGAATATCCAGAAAATTACGGGCGGTAACATGACCATGAGCGACATTGTATTTATAAATATATCTAATATATAAAATTCTCGTGTCACAGTTTTCATTGCCATACTCCTCCGAAATGGCTTGACCGATTTTGATGAAATTTTTTGTGCTTATCGGGGAGGTCTGAGAATAGGCCAACATCTATTTTTCATATCCCAAAATTTTTTTTATGGCAAAACAACGTTTGCGGGGGCAGCTAGTATTTTATATTATTTATTATAAAGGAGCCTATTTTATTCCTCAGGGTGACAGGTGCAGCCTATTTCCACGGGCAAGAGCTAGTAAATACATAAATGTTATGCCTACACAGTATGTATTAGTTTGTACAACAAAAAGTTGTACAATGTTAGCTGGTTCAACCCAAATCGATTATCTCAGACGAGTGAGCGATTAGCCTTACAAGTTTGTACGATCATTTTTGCTACAATTAATGAACGTTGAGAGGAAAGACGTCAGTGTTGTATAGTGCTATAATGATATATATGTATTAGGTATTCCCCGCAGTTTCACGCGATACGCGAATGGACTTTTTGAAACAAAGCGTAGACTATGTCCTTTTTTTACACTACTATAGTGGCAAACAAGCATAGAGCCCACCTGATGGTGGGCGGTTAGCCATAAAGACGCTTGCAACACCAGGGTTGTCACTGGCGCGTTGCCGACCCTGTAAAACGAAAGAGGAATACTGCCAACATAACGTTTCCTCGTGGAGTACTGGCAACGTTGCTCACCGTTATGAACACAACACAGTTCAAAGCTGTGTTATTCACTTCGATATTTTACAAGACGGAGGTACTTCCCCAGTTGGGCAGCTCCAATTTGAGTAGAATTACTCCCGATATGTCCTACCTCTTTTATGATTTCATATTCACAGATCGTTGGTAAGTTTGGGTCCCATGTAATAGGGGGCGAGACTATTACCGTTAACCGGGCACATATCCAAATCCAAACCCCGAGGTGCTACTGAGAATTTCATAGAAAAACCCAATAACACTGTTCAATGTTATACGTTATCATTGAACTTCTTACGCTCCTGCTAGCTGCTAGCTATATTCACAATTTGCCAGTGTTTTGTGACTATTACCATTATCCGGACGTAAATCTTAACTCCAAGTTGTTGCCAACGATGTTATTATATAGAAAACACACTCAAAAAAGGATTCTACAAATATTCTATTAGACCAAATAGGTCAAATAATAAAAAATTAAATAATATTTTATAGAAATAATATAGAATTGTACCGGAATTTGCAGTAAATGACAAAATGACATAAGGTCTGACAGATTTCGTAGACAAAACTATCAAAATTCTACCATTCAAAAGTTATTATTAGTAAGCAAGCAGAAAATCGAATTGAAATACACTGTTTTGAGCTGTGTTGTGTTTCTTATGGTGAGTAAAATTGCCAGTGCTCCATTAAGAAACGTGTTGGCAGTGGGGAGACTTTGACCCTAATACTGCCGACCCAACTATTCCTCTTCCTTTTTGTCGCGCAAGAGACACCTCTGGTGTTGCAAGCGTCAATAGGCTACGGAGGCTACCATCAGGAGGGCCGTATGCTTGTTTGCCACCTTATTAAGTAGTATAAAAAAGAGTGTAGCGACTAAGAATAATTTAGTAGGCTTACAGCCGAAAGGTTCAGCTCATTATGATCATGATCAACAATTTCTTATATGGGATCAACCATGAACTGCAAAAAAAAAAACAGATTTTATCGAGAAACCTGAACTTTTTTCTAAGAAACAGCTCTCTTTTTTTTAAGATTACAGACTTACTCCCATATCTAGTAGAAATTGTATTGAAGTAATGGTTTCTTTTCGGCGCTAAGACGACAAAAAAACTCGGTGTATATACCTACTACAGCGCAGCTTATTTGACTCAAATCAAATTGTGTGTGAGATATCCAGATTTTCGGCTTTAGGTATAGATGTGTCGGAAACTAATGGTTAGCTTTGTCGAATTGTGAAGCAAGAGACGCCAAAAATCAATTCGGCACCTACTGGTTACTGAGGTGAACACTATCTACGTGCCTAAACCTATGTTTGGTACATACATACGTGCAACTAGTTTTGATTTTCTAAAGTGCTATTTTAATGGCCGAATTGAAATTTACAGTATTTGACGTTACGAAAATAAAGTAAGGGTGACTGCACTAGATACCCATTTTGCTGCATCCTTGATAATGAGCATTTTTGTATACAGGGTTTAAAACAATGTGTGACGTGATCCACATTCCGACACTTGAACCATCAGACCACATTATGTCGTCAAATATATAATATTTAGTTACCTATCTACTTATTTTTGGTAGATCTAAATGTGCCTTGGTGCCGAAAAAGGCCTTCCCTTTTTCCTTATACACTCTATAATCTACGGTAGTTTATTATACCTAACCTGAAAGTTATCTAAATCACAACCCTACAAGTCTACATAAATTAAAAAAATGTTTAAAGGAGGTGCCGAAGGTATTACGAAGTTAATAACCCAAATACCATAGCGAACCAAAAAAAATATTAATTAAAAACACTGCGGAAGGGTGTGGCGTAAAAATAAACGCAAAAGTATGTAAATTAAAACGTAAATATGGACTTTATTCATTAAGCCATAAGCACTAAATTTAATTATCTTCGTATTCAAACAGCTAATATTTATCAAGTTTAATTAGGGTAATGGAGGGTAGCTTGGAAATTTCGTCGTCTTTTTACAATGTTGCCGCAATATCATAATATTATTAGGTAAAAATATTGAATCGTGTTTGTTAAACACATGAGTTTTATTCAAAACAGGCGATATACACCTTAGTAAAAAAGCCGTAATAGATAATGGTATGACCATTAGACTACCAAGTCTAAGGTCTCGATTTCAAATCCAAGGCACGCACCTCTGGCTTTTCGATATCATGTGAGTATTAATAATCATTAATTACTACTCGCTTTAACGGTGAAGGGAAACATTGTGAGGAAAGTTGCATGCCTTAGAGATTTTTCCGAAGGCGTGTGAAGTCTGCCAATCCGCATTAGACCAGCGTGGTGGACTATAGCCTAATACCTCTCATCATCAAACCATATATGTATGGTTAGATATAAATAGGTATGAACCTCTTGATTATTAGAAGAGGCGAATGAGAATGTTGTAAGATAAACATTATATTTACCTGTACTATGTCTACTCAGTGTTATTACTTATCATTATAACGTAGGCGGGATTCTATATAAGTCTAAGAGAGTGCTTAGAAACCAGTGCCTAAAGAATTCTGTATAATATGCTATCTAGATTCTATTAAGCCTCTTATGCGCGCGGAAACCTATTTATCCTTAAAAAAACATTTTTATTAAAGAACGTACGCAAGCAATATTTAAAAAAGGTTTATCCTGAATATGATTGGTGCAAGAAGGTCCTAATACTTTAGTTATTATGTAGAGCAGAAATAAGAATGCGGAGGATTTCGACGATAAAATGCTATGCTTGCTCAAATTTATAGTAAACCGTACACCGTAGATTGTTGGCAGGATTATTTTTGAATGCATTTCACGTGGAATTCTTTCGCGTACCCAGAAACTTTATAGCAGTGCCTTATCGAGTTTAAAAATGGTATTTTATTATGCGAAGGAAATCGCAGAAATACGTTCCAGTGCATTCTGAAGTCCTGGCTACGAGCCAGGATCTGTGACTTGTATAGGAAAATTACGAATGGGCAACGACAAATAGCTTCTTGGTTGTCCTTTCCAATTCTGAAACGACCTTAAATATTTATGCAAATTGTTTAATAAGATGTGACCATTTTGTGTTGAGTCCCTGTCATTTTATTGATTTGTTTTACTTAAAGTAAAACGGTGGCAGGCCAATTACATTAATTAAAGACATTGCATTCATACATCATCAACCCATATATACTGTCCCACTGCTGGGCACGGGTCTCCTCTCATATTGAGAGGGATTAGGCTATAGTACACCACGCTGGCCTAGTGCAGGTTGGCAGACTTCACAAACCGTCGATGTTTTCCTTCACCGTTTATGCGAGTGACAATTAATTATTAATACGCATATGAATTCGAAAACTCAGAAGTGCGTGCCTTGGGTTCGAACTCGAGACCTTCGACTTGGCAGTCCAATGGTCATACCACCAGACTATCACTGCTTTTAATTGCATTCATACGCTGTGTATCATCGCACAAAACTCCAGACATACTGATAAAAGTGTCGTCCGCGAACATACTCGTGGTCGTGGCGAATTTTATTTTGGCGGATCCCATGGCCATGACTATAGGGCAAGTGAAAACAAAAGTGGTTCGAGTCTGCCATACCCAGCCACCTCCCCAGGTGGTGGATGATCCATGAAAATTTTCCGTCCTATATAAAAAAGTGCAATGTCATCTCGATTACCGAATTAACTTTTTTATTGAGATAACAAGCTAGTATACGGGCAGCCGTATGGTAAGCAGCAAATGCAGCCTATAGCCGGCAACACTAACATTGCACCATGGTCAACATCCATTTCTAGTTCCGATAATTATGTCCACCCCTGTCCGATTTCTGAAGGTTTTCCAGGCAATCTTAGGAGAGTCCTTAGGAACCTTAAGAAATCGGAGTACGCGATAAGGAGGCCCATTGTATCTATTGTATCCTCTTTGCATAAGTTCTTAACGATGTACACAAAAGAGATTGGTATATAGGTAGCGAACGAAATCTGCATCTTTTACACAGACAGTGATTTAAATAATTACCCGTCAAAGGGTTTGATATGTAGCAGCTTACAATACCTGCGTTTTGACACATATTGCGTGATATATTAATAAAATATCACGCAATATTTAACAAAACACAAATGTTTAATTAGCTGCTTGTATACTTAACTCTTTTGTCGACCGTACAAGAAAGTTATTTGAATTGCTATGTAATTTTCAGTAGCATTTCGGGGTTTGGATGTATGCCTGGTTAATGCCAATAGGCTCGGTTCCTACTATATGGGACCTAAACGTACCGGCGAACTATGGGTGTGTGCATCAGTACATCACTGACGAACCCTTTGGGGAATACAGACGTGATGGTATGAGTTCCTTCTATAACTCAGGTCAGCACTAAGATATGATTTTGAGAATTTCCCACGAGATTGGAAAATCCGAGATGCAGGTACGCGGATCTCCGGCTAAGTTACGAGTATTTTGAAAGAGAGGTAGGATATGGTGGGAGTAATTCCACTCAAATTGGAGCTGCCCGACTGGGGAAGTACGATCTACGCCTTGCAGAAAATCGAAGTGAAAGTGTTCCGTACGGTAAGTAAGGTTCCCAGTGCTTCGCGAGGAAACGTTGTTTTGGCAGTGGGGGGATTTTGACCCTTATACTGCCAACATAATTATTTCTCCTTCGTTTTGCAGGGTCGGCAACGCTCTAGTGATGCCCCTGGTGTTGCAAGCCTATAGATTACGGTAACCGCTTACCATCAGGTGGGCCGTATGCTTATTTGCCACCTTAGTTGTATAAAAAAAACTTTTTACTTCGAAAAAAAAACGTTCATCTTCTGTCTATCTACATCTTCTATCTTCTAATAGTAAATTCTTTGTCCTGAATGACGGATCAACGCACAGCCTAAACCACTGATCGTAGAGACTTGAAACTTAGAGGGTGTGTTCTTTGTATGACGTAGGCATCCAATAAGAAAGGATTTTCCGAAATTTTACCCCTACGGGGTGAAAAACGGGGGCAAAGTTCGTATGGGACAACGTGATTCCTTGGTCCAATCTACTTCATATTTTGCATAAACATTCTTTAAAAGAATTTATGGAAGACATGTTTCGTATTTTATTGAAATTCATCGTCTAACGGGGTTAAAAATGGGTAGAAAGTTATTTGGGGGTGATTTGCATCAAAGGTGATTGCAATACTCCTTAGTGCTTTTGATTTAAATTACATTTTATTTTTACACATGTTTGAGAACTCAATCCGATTTTATTGACACGTTGTTCTTGAGGAGAGTCTGTATTTATTCCTAGAATTCCCTTATCACCATCAAATGACCCGTTCGAATTCAAAAGAATGCAGTTTCCTATCAAAGTCTGCTTCGCCAAACTATAAGCAAAGCTCATTGGTCAAACTCTTAAGGTAGCAGGGGTATACTTGAGAGAAAGCTGCTTTTCCCACAGCCAGTTTTATGTGGGATGCTCCAGAGTAAGCGCACAGAGTAGCCTGGTAATTCTAGCACCCGAAGGAAAAATAAAAAACATTGTTTACAAATAAATACTGCGGTAGGTGTAGTATTTCACGTCGTTGCAAAAAGATAATAAATTGATAAGTGACACGGGGCCATGTCACGTTCACCAAGATCAAGGGCCGAGCTTCGTGTTCATAAAATATAACAAAAAAAATATTTTATTTTTATTTAACCTTTAAATCACTACACTGTAATAAAGATTGTTATCTTCCTAATATTATGTGAAAGTTTGTGAGGATGGATGGACGTTTCTTACTCTTTCACGCTAAAACTACTAAACGGATTTTGATGAAACATTACAGTATTATTATTAATACATCAGAATACCATACAGGATATAATTTATAACGATTTTAAGATAATTAGCAAAATTACAACGATAATTAAAAGTAACCTTTCCACACGGACGAAGTCGCGGGCAAAAGCTAGAATGTATCTATATTTATTTATACTAAAAATACCTATTTCCCGGTTACCTATGACCTTGAACTTGAGCATGAGAGTGCTTTAACTCAAGTGAAGGAATAAAAACTAACGTCATTAATTCTAAATCCCGAGAGCCGGAACTATTTTAATAAAGTACTTACGAAACCGCGGACTCGAGTATATAACTTGCACTTCAGCCTTTTTTTTCATATTGATATAGTTTCTGCCTATATAATTTGGTTTTATATGCCAAATATCTAATTATTAGTTAATATCCTTAACATATTCCTGCATTACTATTGAGAATTTAATCTAATCTAGTAAAAGGCAACTGTGGGTTTTAGTCAGTACGAATCGGACATACCCTGTCATCTTTTTTTGCCTAAATGGCAGAAGATCCAAGGGATTTTTTTGAAAAAAAAAAGCAAGCACTAAAATGTAGAAATTGTTCATAATGATGAGTAGGTACAATCATGTCATTTCAGCTCCAAAACCACTAAAATTTCACGGTGTTATAGCTATAAAATCATGATCGTTGTAATATAATCAATTAATTAAACCAATGTAACAACACATCTAAAAGGGCGGTTTGGATAATATACATATAGGATATTATATCCTTTGGTGTTAATTATTATGGTTAATTAATCAATCAACTGTCAATGAAACACTTGATTGCTCAATTAACCAATAAAAAGTTATATCGTAACGAAATGAGGAACATTGAAAAACGACAAGTTTTGAATCTTTTGTTCCAAAATTGATTCAACAATTTTAGTTCCTATTTTAAAAGTTCTAAAATCGTAATTTGAAATTCGAAAACGAGGAACTTTTAAAAACGACAAGTTTTGAATCTTTTGTTCCAAAATTGATTCAACAATTTTAGTTCCTATTTTAAAAGTTCTAAAATCGTAATTTGAAATTCGAAAACGAGGAACTTTGAAAAACGACAAGTTTTGAATCTTTTGTTCCAAAATTTATTCAACAATTTTAATTCCTATTTTAAAAGTTCTAACATCGTAATTTGAAATTCAATGCCTAATTTCAGTAATTATTCCAATTTAGAATCATGATTGGCGCATAGATCGAGCAATGGGCTGCTGTGCTGGGTCGCGGGTTTGATTTGAATAAATATTTGTATGAGCTACAGACATTTATTCTAGGTCTGGGTGTTAGTGCATGTGAGGTTTGTAAAGGCATTCACAGGAGCAAATGCTAGTTTTTATTTTACTTTTTTATTGAAAAATATTCTCAAACATGCATGTATATACTTTATTCCCACTTACACTTATGAGGAAAAACATTAACGTTTAACTACGGGCATTAAGTTCGTTTTGTATTCCGAAAAAGTCGTTAAAATGCAAAATAAAAACTCGGCGGCAAACGTAGCATTAGTTATTTCATATTAAAATTCACGCCGTAACGAAGTCTTTCTGTGAACTCGCTATATTATTATGTAAAGACGAAATAACTGATTAGTTATTCATGTATTCATACAAATTGTGTTGGTGACGTGATAATAAATGATGCGAAGTTTTAAAATTCACGTTATATATTATTTGTGTCTATTTTGTGCGGGAGAATCCATTAGCTCATTTTTGTCACCGTGAGTCAGCGTGATATACGAACTCAACACAAAGAACCTTGCAATATTTACCATCATTCATCCAATGTCATTTTAACATGACATATTGCTCCTCCGGGCCGAACATTAAATAAAACATAGAATAATAAACTTTTACGAGTCCAAAATCACTTTAAAGTCTTAATTTCAAGTTGACAAATTAAAAAAAGTTCACAGCACTTTGGATTGCGACGCACATAAAGTTATCGGAAGTTCTTACTAATGTTTGGGTATAAATCAATTAGTTAGTTTGACGTGCGGGGGGGTGAGCGGGAGCGCGGGATTGTTCGAAGCGTGGAGAAGCGTGCCGGCGCAGACTAATCGCGTCGCGCCGCGCCGCTGACTGCGGGGCTGCCGTGCCGCGGCCGCCGCGCCGCGACTATCTGCGCGCACGCGCCCCGCGCCCATCGCCGCAAATTTTTCTCACCGCCGTTCCAAGTAAATTGCAAAACCGCCGACCGCCCGTTGAAGGTACGAGACTACGAGGAACGCGTCAAGGGATTCTGCCGCAATGTAATCACCCGAAGAACAACAAGGCGGGATAACGAGCCCGCCTTTTTCTAAGAAGGAACGACAGTAATTCACACTCAATTTAATCTTATAATCGGCCGAGGAATTAGCATAACTTACGCACGGCGTAATTAAATTTCGTCCCGGTTCGTGTTAATTAATATACTTTGTATTGTTTTTTGCTTAAATAGGGGATGAGAGCCTAATCTTAAGTGTGGTTTTCGTTAGAAGTGTCAAATTAATGTCATCGTCGCCTTGGGTTGCCGTTTTTTCTCAACTCTGTTTTTTTTAATTGTAGGACAAAAACAGGAAAATCTTAAAAGAGTTTTTGTTTAGGTTCTCAATAAATCCCTCGTTTTCAGCCATTCCCTATCCTTTATAAGACTTGGTTTCAGAAGAATTTCGTTGTGCCTTTATCTAGATTAAACATTCTGCAGTAGCAAGCCCAGCTTTTACCTTTAACCACACGATGAACCCAGACTATTTTAATATGTAATTCAACGATTTTGGAAAATTCTTTCACCTGAGCAGAAAACAAGCGAATTAAATATTTCAGCATTTTCCAGTTACTTGTATATATAAAAAAGGAAGGCCTTATCGTGGTAAGACCAATATCAGACTTGCGGCGTGGCACTACTCTGATATTTTCTCGCCTCTTATAAGATGCCTATCTAACCCGTCACCACACGGGGAAATATATTTACTTATTCTAATATAATAAAGCTAAAGATTGTTTGTTTTTTTTTGTTTGGATACGCTTATCTCTTAAATTACCAGTCAGATTTGAAAAATGCTTCAAGAAGGTCTTCATGACTTAGATTTAACATCACGCTACGATCCTTAGGAAGAAATTGACCGGTACGGCACAGTTGTATTGGTTAGTTATAGATATGACAAGACGGTGCGTCAATAATTTATGTAGAAATATTTACATCTTACACAATCTCTACACAAAATACCTCCAGTTAAACAGTATCGCTCCATATTGAGCTAATAGCTTGCTATTGAAATAGTTGCCTGTCAGTTGTATATTGATTAACATTGTAGACATTATCTGATATTAAACTGTTGTACGATGATATGACGTCATAACTCTGGACAACACCGAAAGCTAAACTTGTCAAAAGTTAGAAAATACAATTTCGGTGTTCAATGTCGGATTCCGACTTTATTTGGATCTCGGAAAATCATTCCTTGGATTCTAGAATAGAAAGATATGAAACCCAAAAATGTTCCTTGTAGGAAAAAAAAGGTAGGAGCAATAATATTTAAATGAGTACATACTTCGATATTGCCGTTACGCCTAAAATATCCCAGAAGGTTTTTGCCCTTGAGCTTTGAGTCAAAAGATTAGTAATATTATTGTAATATCTTTTAAATGACTTAAGCTGACCCAAAATAATAAAAAAAATACTATTACGCTTGGTTTTCGCAAAGAGTGAGATAGTAGGGCAGTAATGTATACCCATAATTCATTGTTAAGTACCTCGTAATAGGGAAAAAGACTGGCTATTAACTAAAAACTACTATTTAATCAGAGAAAGACAAATAATTAATTGATTGTATTTTGCCATTCACCTGGAAAAAAACCGAACACCAAGCTACTAAGACATAAACATAACCAATATACCATGACGCCTATGTTCCCCGAAGGGTAAGGCAGAAGTATACTAATTTTACATCCACAGTCCACGTAATAAGGGGCAAACCGATTTCCATTAACACTATTGCTAACTAATCTCTAAATTATTTCTCAAAAGTATTTTTTGTCGGAATGAAATATCCCCATTAATAATTACCGTATCAAAATTAACATTTGATGGCGTATCAAACATTAATTTTGATATACTTTAAAGATTATTTTGCCTGTAATGACGAAACATAAGTTTAAGTTTAAATTCTCAAAAGTGATTTTTTAGTCGCTATGAAATATTTATCTTAATACCGTACCAAAATTAATGTTTCATAGGTACGCCATTTTGAAGCTTATTTTTCCCTCGAATGACAAAAAATAAGTTTAAATATGTTTTAGTTTATTTCCGTTATTTTTGTTATTTTAAATTCACACTGATCCTAACTAGTAATTTGTATGGCTTTTAAGAATTTTATAGAAATACTTGCTTGTGCCCTCGACTTCGTCCGCGTAGAAAAGTTACTTTTAATTATCGTTGTAATTTGGCTAATTAACTCAAAATCGTTATAGCCTATATGTTTTTAAGGTTTGAGATATCTTTATTTCTCATAAGAATTTTTACAGTAATTCACTTACATGAGAAAATTTAAACACAGCCGTCTAGCTTAAAAAATATGTAAAATATTGACTTGTAAGTGTCTTTAAAAGATCTATTTACAGAAATAAATATCATTTAATCATCACATAAATCAACTTATAAGGACGTACAAGAATAGTGTTTCTGATGTATAAGTAATAATACTGTAAAGTTTCATCAAAATCCGTTCAGTAGTTTTAGCATGCAAGAGTAACAAACATCCACCCATCCATCCTCACAAACTTTCGCATTTATAATATTATTATAGTAGATATAGGATAGTAGGACTTCCGTCGACCTGGAAATCGAACCAACGCTCAGTATAAAATACCTGACCACTAAACCACTGAGGTTACCAAAAAGTATAGTGACCTAAAATAACAGTTACTTCAAAAGCGGAATAATCAGTCGGATACCGTGCCGTAGCGTACCCAAAATAAATTTTTCCAAATATTTTTTTAGGTGTAGCTGGAGTACGAGTAACATTAAATATTTATCTTCTACTGTATAATAAAGCCTTTTCCATCATCGGACGACCAGACGTTCGGCAATGCGCCATCCCTTCATGGATGACATCCCACCCTTACGCACGAAGCGTTTTGCTAATACTTTTCTACGTACCGCCAAAGAGGAACTCGTGTGTTTCCGGATAATTACAATCTGGCAGTGTATAAGGCTCGAGTATACAGGTTTTTACTGGGTAAGCGTGTTCTATCGTAGACCGCACTGTTGCTTACCCAATTAATGGCAGAGTAGCGGTCAAACGTGAAAAAATAAATAAAGAGAAAAACTAACAGACTAGCTGCAACCAGTGGGAAATTTCGCAATTTGGCAAGGAACTCATTTCATAACATAATCAATACTTTTGAACAATTTTACACAGCATCATTTAGTCCAAAACTAAGCAGAGCTTGTACTATGGAGACTAGACAATGGATATAATACTTATATACTTTTTTGTAAATAATTATATACTTACAGAAACACCCAGACAAACACTTGGGTTTATCATTTAAATATTTGTGTTTTTATTTGTTCATAACATAACATACCATCACGTCTGTGTTCGAAGGGTTAGGCAGAGGTGTACCAATGTACATCCACAGTTCGCTGGTATGTTTAGATCCCATGTGGGTGAGCCTATTGCCATTAATCGGGCACAAATGCAAACTCCGAGCTACTTAGCATTTAAACGAAAAACCAAATAACACTCGACCCGTATTTCAAATTCCGGACCTCAAGTCTAGCAGTCGCGTTTGAGATCACTAAGGTAACGAGGCAGTACACGATGTTAAAATAATATAAAATTACCTTTACCTAAAAAGTCGTTCCATTCGCATAATTTCAGTTTAGGAATCGTTATTTTGGGTCCGAACATACCTACGTAAGAATCTGTGTTCATTCCTTTATGTGTTCATTTCACAAATTGAAAGGTTCAGCCTTAGGTTCGTTGAGCACCATTGAACTTTGGGTTACGCCCGATTGAGGTCTAGGCAAATAATGTAATGGCGTGTAGGTAGTAATGAGCAAAGAAATACTGACTTTAGTTAATACAAATTCGGTTCATTTTAACTAGTGAAAGTCTTTTGTTAATTATTTATGGATTTTATCACTTTCATTGTCATTATTGTGCAAAGCAGTGATAGCCTAGTGATATAACCATTGGACTGCCAAGTCAAAGGTTTCGGAGTTTGAATCCAAGATACGGACCTCTGACTTCACGTGCGTATTAATATTTAAATATCACTCGCTTAAACGGTGAAGGAAAACATCGTGAGGAAACCTGCATGGCTAAAAAATGTTCTGGACGGCGTGTTAAATCTGCAAACCCTCACTAGGCGTGGTGAATTACAACCTAATCTAGCTCATTCTGATTGGAGATCCGTGCCCAGCAGTGGGACAGTATATGGGTTGATGATATAGATATAGACGCGCCTAGATCCACTAGACTAATATTATATACATTGATGGTTGTGACATTCACAGGTGTATGAACGATATCTCGTAAAAATAAAGTGCGATAAAAACGAGGTCGAATAGCGCGCACATCTTAATACTCGTGGCGATGAATAGTACAAATATTTTAGGAGTGAAAGCTCGTCACGTAGAGGCTCCCTGAAGGTTCGGGAAATGCCGACGCGTCCCCGACTCGATATGAAATGCTTGATACTTAGATATTAGTTGCGATGGAAGTGGCATACGTAAGCAACTGTGCTTTGAAATTTATGAACCAACGGACCGCAATTGGTTCATACATTTTAAAAATAGAATTAGTCACAACGTGTGTGTGTATATGACAAGAAATATAAATGTGGACGAAGCAAAAGAATTATGAAAGAATCGTAGCAAGTGGCGATCTTTAGTTTCTGCTTATCCCTATGGAAAATGGCGTGAGTGTATGTATAAAAGTGGAATGCTAAAACGAAGGTATGTTGATGAATGTACCCGATAATAGTTCTAAAAAACACCAAAATATTATATTCCCCTTTTTTTTAATTAGGCAATTTCAGTGCTGGTGATGGCTAATGATGAGGTGATAAATATGAAATCAATGCCCCTTAAAATTTATTGCGGTAACTAAAAAATAAGGAGGTATGACCAAAATTACTGCAGTGGAAACTGATAGGTACTTTTCTTACTCCACCAACTGAATTGTTTAATTTATATTGTTACAAATTCTATAATATATTTATTACTCCTTTTGGCTGAGTCTGACCTGGGCCAGATGCAAAAGCAAGAATTAAATGCTGTGTACTAAAAAAAATACTGATCGTGATAATAATATTGATTTTATTGGCCATTTCGGAATGGAAATTGAGAACTAATCACTGGGGACAAGTGAAAAAACCTTTACCTTTTTTATTGACAACATCAAGTATTTTTTGTGCCGATTCCAGATTATCTATGTCCGTGATTGTTCAGGTAAGTATTACCTCTCACTGTCACGAAATACATCCAGGCGTGCGATTTTAACGGCGTCGCCGATCGTTCTGCCGGCTACAGTAGTCTGCGAGCAACTATTGAAATAAACATTATTTTTGCACGCTGGACACATTTGAGAGTATCTGGAAAGAGATGGAGTTTATGGAGCATTTTCTGTGGGATTATGGGGTGCATAAAAGGATTTGACCCGAGGAATACTACTTAAGTTACGTCACGTGGTATTTAATCCTCACTTGAATCTTGGATAACTTTCTTTCTTTCCTCATACGTTGCGTTTATGTTGCTATTTCAACGCCATATTGACAATACGCAATTGAGTACCATATTGCCTAAAGCCTAAGTTACGTTACGCACGTAGCTAGGTAATTACTACACTGATCAAAGCTAACTGCGGTTATTCTGGATGGGTGACCATACACCCCTTCGTGCCTCGGAGAGCACGCAAAGCCAACAGTTCCGGTTATCATACGAGCACCTATCGTTAGTTATCCTCAGGATATCGGTATTGCCCACAAATTATTGAACCACTGACAAAGTAAGAAAAAGTATCTTAATACTGTATGAGATTAACCGAAACATAAATATTTCTATACCCGTAGTTACAAGAAAGCTCAAGGTCACTCAGCAAGCTATGGAGAGAGCTATGCTTGGTATTTTTTTACGTGACCGAATCAGAAATGAGGAGATCCGCAAAATAATCAAATTTGCTGACATAGCTGAAAGGTTAAGGATTAGCAAGCTGAAGTGGCAGAGGACGGGGCACAAAGCTCGTAGAACTATTAGCCACTGGAGCAAAATGTTTTCGAGTACGCACCGGAAAGAGCAGCATGTGAAAGCGTCCAATGATGTGGACACTTGTACACAGTACAACACATGTACAGACCTTTGTACACAGGCTATATGCCGCCTGTGTACAAAGATTTCCAGCACTTCCACGACAAGATTTCCATCTTATGTACTCGTAAGTCTATGGGGTAGGTATTTGTACAGCAGTAGACCTCTTATGGCTGATATGATAATGATGAATAGTTCAATAACAGGTTTCCAGGTTACGCAACTGTTTTCTCAACCTGGAAACTGGTATTAGACTATTGATCAAACTTTATGGTCAGCATTCGCGCTTGCACCTAGCCGACTAAAGAGGCAGCTACCTGTAATAATAATATCACTGAAAGTAGACAAGGAGGAGATCTGAATGTGTAAAAAAAACTAAGAAATTCTAGTGAATAGGGTTGAACGGAAAGGCCAATGACCTGTGGAGAGATTGTCCAGCGACCGCGTTGACATAATTATGTTGAAATATTTATGCTGTTCGCAGATTATTATTATAATAATGACAGCATGTACCTAATGGGAATTTCATTAATTGTAGTTAGTATATTTTCAATTAGTTGTCAACAAAAATGAGTTTTGAACTAAAATGACGTTTTACCTAGAATTAGGACAACGTCCATAACATTAATGTGTAATATTTGTTTAAATGGGCTTTTGTTTGAACAAGAATAACACTGATTTATCTATTTTCAGAAACAAATCTGAAAATTCATAAACAAACCACAATACTAGTCTACTGGAAACTATTTAATTGACGAAAACAAAACGCGGTGGAGAACAGAAATAACAAATTGTAAACATTTATTAATAAACGTTTCTAGAGTTTAAGGCTGTTTTTTTTATGAGACTTATTGTTTCGGACTGAATAACTCGTTATTGATAATTTAATAGTTAATGTATTAAGTTCTCAACGCCTAATGTGAGACAGGTGAAAACCAGTGTACTCATAAATAGCGAAGAGTTGGACCTTGTAGACTCCACTGTGTTTCTAGGCATTACTTTGGATTGTAAGCTTCAGTGGGGCCCACATATAGATAAGTTATCAAAAAAGCTCAGTTCTGCAGCTTACGCCGTGAAAAAAATACGTAGCTTAACTGACGTCGAGACAGCTCGCTTAGTATATTTTGGTTACTTCCATAGTGTAATGTCGTATGGTATTCTGTTGTGGGGGAATGCCGCCGATATACAGAATATTTTTGTGCTGCAGAAGAGAGCTATTCGATCAATTTATAATCTAAGCCCCAGAAGTTCACTGAGAGAAAAATTTAAAGAGATTAATATTATGACTGTTTCTTCCCAATATATTTATGAAAACTTAATGTATGCGCATAAAAATATTAATCTCTTTTCTAAATATAGTGATATCCATAATATTAATACTAGGAATAAAGATAGGTTTGTTGTTCCTTCGACCAGGCTCCAGAAAATCAGTAATTCGTTTAAATGTCAATGTATACGCTTTTACAATAAAATCCCAAGTCAAGTGCAAAAATTGAGCTGCAATAAATTTAAGACATTTATTAAACAAAGACTTTTTGAAAAGGGTTACTATAAAGTTAACGACTACATAGAAGATAAAAATGCTTGGGATTGAGCTGCTCTAATGAACCGGGTTATTAATGTTTACGATTAAATTACAATTAAAGTTAAGTATTTTAGTCAGTTGCACATAGATTGATAAAGTAACCTTAATTGACATCTTTAATTTATGTGAGATGTATGTTGACATATTTATTTGTGATTTTGATATTGACATCTATACATTTGACATGGAGCAATATTTATTAACTGACATTTTTTTTTTTTTTTAATAATTTATTTCATATAAAGTATGAGAGTCGTGCAGCCATTGATGTTGCATATATTGATATGCATTATAATGACTTAAAATTACATTGTGCCCAGTTGCCTAGCAGTCTGAGCTTGTCATGCTCACTAAAATGTCCTGCTGATGGTGGCGTAGTGTGTCGGGTCGTTTTATTCCCTGCAACATGGTTGAGTCGAACGACGCCGATACACACGTCATACTATTTTTCTGTTTAGTAGACTAGATTAATTCAATAGTACGCATCAAGCTGCATTGCTCTCTTGTTTGTCTGACATAACAATGATTTATATTAATTTGATATCAGCAGACATTACTGAAATTATTACTGTGATTATATTTTTTTTTCTTACTATTTAATAATGTTCAACTATAACTGACTAACTGTAAATGTGAGTACTTTGTAGGCTAAATTTACATACTCAGCTTTGAACAGTCTGGTGGCTTTGAGCCTTTTTTTATGTGGCCTACGCAAATGTGCCTCTGATCTGGTTGAGCTACACAATGACTGATGCATGCGTGCCGTCAGTTGGGACTGGTCTACTCAAAGCCGCTATGGCTCTTTCTTCAAAAGGCCATTTCAGACTTTGCCCTACATTGTAAGACACATATTTGTTACTGTTCTATGTCTGGACTTTAAAAGAGACTATGATTCTCTGAGTTTGTTTCGGCGTTTCTTCTCAGAGGTCGTCAGCTAGGAAATGCCGGAGCCATCTAGCTTAAAAAAAAAGTGTAAAATATTGAAAAAGTGTGAAATAAATATCATTTCATTTCATTTTAAAAGGACCAATCATGGTCTAAGCACTAATTGATAACAGTGACAGCCTGAAAAAAAAATTGAAAAGTCATAATTATTATTATTGGGTCTTTTGTGCGCTCTAGCACTCTCAAAGACTGGTGACTTTTCGCAATCACGAGCGGATTAATAATTAATTAACGACTATGTACCCAAACATTGGGAGGAAACCTGCATGTCTGAGAGATTTACTCGACTCGACGTGTAAAGTCTGCCTATGTTTGTCTGTGGTGGATTTAATCTACATTAAGTCCACTACAGCTGCACTGGTATCTCAGAATGAGAGGGGTTATTCTATACTAAGATATTCTCTCATTCTCTGAGACTAGGCAGCTAAGACAGTAAATGGATGGACTTTGAATGAGTTAATTTTATTGCAATGAGTTTGTGAATCTCTTTAACAGAATTGGCAAATCAAATGCAGAAATTCGGGACTTTACTCTTTGCAAACAGTTATTGCCAAGCGTATTCCAATTTCCTCGTTGATCCGCCGCCGTCGTTCTAGGAGCAAGTTGCTTATTTATCTACCTTATTGCAATTGCGAAACTGTGCACTTAAGTAGGCCTCTGCAAACACAACTTGGCGAAATGAGGGATCTTAGATTCCCCCGTCACTGATTGCGATTACGGTGCCTCTGACTGCTAAAATGGTCTGGACCAAGGTCCACTTGCTGGACCTTGGTCCTGGACTGGAGTACACAAAATACCCGTGTCTGCACCTTTGAGGTCCTAAACAATGCCACTTATGACGCAATTAACGTGACCATCTATTGAGCTCAAGTAATATAAATAATGTATTTACCATCGACACAAAAAGATGTGTAAAACATCAACTGAACGAAACATAAGTATTCACTCATACTTGTATTCCCCAAAGCTTTAGTACTCTCACAGATTCCTGGTATGTTTCTGGGTCCCAAGTAAAAGGGGGCAAGTCAGCCATTAAATGAGAAAAAGTCCTAATTCGTATCTTCGCTCTTTTCTCAACCTTTTTGCTCGATCATGAATGAAACCCAGGATTTCGCTCAGCAGCTAAAATATTAGTAGAATTTATAAAATTTGAACTCGAACTGTTAACAAATATAATTTATATGACGCCATATCGGAAGTATATTCTATAATATGAATAGGTAAGAATGATCAAAATCAGCTTGGAAAAAGTAATACGCCAAATAAACAAAGAAGGTATACGCCAATACAATTAAACAAAAAAAATAATTACAGAAATGAATTGAGAACCTACTATTATTATAGAAACAGAAGGGCTTTAGTTCAGAAATTCATTATATATCACAAATGTGCCTTCAAGAAACTAGTTTTCATTTGTTGATTTAGTAGCAAAGAATAACTTAAAGAGCTTTCCGGAATGCCGTTGCTTTTGCTCTCGTATTTTTCCACTACATCGTCGAACCCCTCTGGAAAAATGTTCTCAAAATGAGCACAAAATTATAAGATAATGAATATTACATTGGTACTCTGGATATTACAAACGAGGGTCTTATTTATGAAGGTCCTCCGTCCAATAAAGTTGCCGCAATCTGTAAATACTTTGTTACAATAAATTTTAACAAAATGATAATGACTGCCTCATTGGTATAGTGGTGTGGCTGCTGAGTTTGAGGTCCTAATTTAGATTCCCAAATCGTGTAAATTGTAGTTTTTACAGTAAATTCCCTGCAGCTTTTTTTTAAAGACATCACTACTTTCATAATGTAAGGGAAAAGCGGAGCCTTCAACAACAGGCATTTTTTATGCCTAAATGGAGACTCCTCAACATGCACTGTAAGCCAAATAAGATATGAAATAAACATTTTATTTACTTATTTATCTCCCGTACTAAGGAACAAGCCCTGTGACACAAAGTACACCTAGAATAGAAACAAATATATGTTGATTACATAAGGATTTGTTTTTGGCGGTAATTGAACCTAAGACACTAGGCCCGAGGGTAGTAGCGAGGTGATCGATACGCCAAACCTGCAGTCAGTGAGTGTGAGTCTCTGAGTGTGTGTTAGGTCAACAATAGGTACGGTTCTGTACATTAGACCTTTTTTTTATACCATTAAGGTGGCAAACAAGCATACGGCCCATGATGATAATCGGTTACCATAGCTTATAGACGCTTGCAACACCAGGCGTATCACTTGCGCGTTACCGATCCTGTAATACGAAAAAGGAATAGTTCACGGAGCACTAGCAACCTTGTTGACCGTAAGGTTAAGTTAAGTTCGAATTTGTGCAAGGCGGAGGTACTTCCCCAGTCGGACAACTCTAATTTGAGTGGAATTACTCCCACTATGTCCTACATCTTTTAAGACTAAAGTGTGCAATAGCACATCTCTACCTAACCCTTCGAAGAAGACAGGCGTGATTGTGTATTATTTATAATTTTTAATAAACACAATATTAAATAAGCGTCATAGATTATTGTATTAGTCTTGTTAGTTTTGTTCGAATAACTTTAGTTGTAATAAAGCGTAAATTTTATGCGTATATGATAACCAGCTTATTTTTAGGATATCAGTATTACTAATTGGAATGCGGAGATTTGATGGCAATCGCAGTGCTCCACGGGGAAACGTTGTGTTGGCAGTGGGGGGACTTTGACCCTTATACTGCCAACCCAACTATTCCTCTTTCAATAAAGGGTCGGCAGCGCACAAGTGATACTCCTGGTGTTGCAGGCGTCTATAGGCTACGGTAAGATTCATCAGGTGGGCCGTATGCTTATTTGCCACCTTAGAAGTTTAGAAAAAAAAATCGCTTTACTTTATCTCGCAGATAATTTAACCGAAACAATATACTACCTAGGTGGTGTCGAAATAATTCAAGAAAAAATGATATCATTATTAAAGTTAAACTTAACTCACCGCTATCCGCGCCTTGTGCGATCATAGCCTCCCTAGCAGCGATCTTTCTCTCTTTGAAGCAGCACGGCAAGAATAGAACAAAGTTGATCAAGCCGAGCACGGCATTAATCCAACCGGCGGCGGTGTACATATCGAGCCGAAGCGGTGACGCCAAGTCGCCGAGCGGTGGATAGGGCCCGCCGGGGCCCAGTGGGGCCGCGGCCGCCTGTAACGCAGGGCCCACCACCAAGCCCAGCACCTGCGCCAACGACACCACCGCCACGGCACGTGTGCGCTCACTCACCAGCGTCGCTGACGACAAGTACGAGCGTGCTACGGCGATGTTCGCTATGAAATAATACATACTTATAGAATATATAGGAGCAATACATAGAGAAATAATACATGTTATATATACATGTTATACAAAGACAAAGCAGTTCATGTACCTGAGCTGACGCCAGCAAGAAATTGACGTTCAGACATCTGGTTAGACTGGATGTCGACCCCAACATAGTTGGGAATACATATACCCACGTCATGAGAAATCAAAAGCAAGTGTTATTTTCATGATTCATGAAATCACCAAACTTTGCCGATACAAATGTTATTTTTTTGCGAAAGAACCAACTTGTTGAGAGTTATATTTTTCTCCGGAATTCTATCACCATAAAAGTTTTCATAGAACTTGTTAATGTTTAATTGACTGCGAGTAATTGCTTTCAATTTATATTGGCTTAAAAGTTTTGATTGATTTTATTACACTTTTTTGCCAAAATATGCGGAAAGTTAAAAGTAAATAAAATATTTGGGACGTTAAAAGTTGGCCTGATATTCTTAAAAGAGAGAATCTTTTTCTTGTAGCCACGTTTTTATATTGAAATTGAAATTCTTATTACATATTTTATCGCATCAAATTGTATTGTCCTTTACAGCGTAGACTAAGGGTCCGAAACGTTGGAATTAATAAGAACAGTATAAAGCACTAAAATCCATAAAAAGTAGTTTTATTGCAATGTCTAACATTCGTGTAAGGGCCACAAATCAATATGTTTTTACCCTTTTATCCCTGGAGGGTTAAACCAGAGGTGTACTAATATACACCTTGACTTCGTCTGTATGTTTTAGGTCCCCTGTAATAAATAGTGGGCGAGACTATTGCCATTAACCGACACAAATCAGACTGATTTGTGTCAGCTGCTACTGAGAATTTCACAGAAAAGACTCGACCTGGGAATTGAACCAAGTAAGATATATACCTAGACAAGAAGATCAATGAGAGCACATAACATACCATCACGCCTTTATTCCCCTAAGGATTCTGAGGAGATGTACTAATGTATGTTGACCCACAGTTCGCTGGTATGTTTAGGTCCCATGTAATAGAGTTTGATCGTTATTTACCGGGCACAAATCCAAATGCCGAGCTTCTACTGAAAATTATATAGAAAACTCGACAAACAGAACCAAGCTACTTAGCTGTTACTGAGGCAAGACCCATTGGTCTTGACTCTGTAATTAACAATTAAGATAGCTTAGTTTATATTGTTATTTATGTAAAAAAAATTAAAGAATACGTTGAATTTAGATTGTTCTTAAAAACAATGTGAACAATTCTTAATTGAAATTGGAGAGCAATAATGCTTTGAAGTTTTAATGTTATTTATTAAGTAAGAATGATTAAGGTTGCTTCAAGTAGTCTAATATTTAACAATATGAAATTCAAACGGCAACAATCTAACACAATTGTTGCGTTACCAAATCAAATTTGGATTAAGTTTTGGTCTCGAAAGCCAATGGGGATATATTAACATATTGTGAATCACGTTACCAGGCTCCCATAAACCCCAGGGATTTATGCCTATCAAAACAACACCAACGGGGCTCTAAAACTATGCATAGTGATAATGATAATTTTATGGTGTTTGGATAACGACAATTTTACAACATTAATTTGATTACCAGAAAAAAATAATTACTAATAGGAGAATAATATAAGGTACACTTACTCAACAGCACATCACTTTGTTTTTCTACAAGGCGACGGTACTACCCCAGTTGGGCAACTCCAATTTGAGTGAAACTACCCTCACTATGTCTTATTAACTAAAACTATGAATAAATAAATCAACCCCTTATTTTGGGGCTGTCTCTAAGTAATCACAATAAAGACTACAGACTTTTTAAATCAAAATAGTGTAGTTTTAATAAATACTTACTGTACTTTAATTTAACTTTTTTTATAGTACTTACTTTGAAGCGAAGGAAAGTCTACTTTGCTACTAGTTCAAAGATTATTTACATAGTACCTAGAATCTTTGTGGAACTAGCAAATAGATATTAATTAACGGGATCAAAGATTATATACAGTTAAGACTCCCTTTTTGAAGAATTTAATTATCTTAAGATAAGATTTTTACAGGGTCGGCAACGCAGGAATGATATCCCTATTATTGCTTACCACCAGGCAGGCGGTATGCTTGTTAAGTTCTTATGTCGTATAACAAAACATAGTATTTAGATAATCTTTTAAAAAGTTAGCTAGCAACTAGTCAGTTTTTATTAGGAAGTAGTTGCAAAGAAGCATTTTCCACAGCCTCAAATTAATAATATTTTTGTGAAATTATGTATACGGATATATCTCAAAACTTCAACATTATTATCATTCCAACCTATTCCTCCGCAATTCAATTTCAATAGAGAAATATCGATACGAAATGGATAAAGTGTTCATTAGGCTTTCAGGATCCTTACTACCCTTGACGATTGTGCTATGACAATCGTTGAGGGTAGTAAGAATCCTAAACAACAAATACCTATCTATTCGTATGACAACAGCAACGACAGCATAACATGCACACCGAGATACGACGAAAAGTCGATCCGCTGAGAATGATCACCCATCTATAAAATGACCACGGTAAGTACAGATTAGTCTTACAGATCGATAAGGGTTGTATTACTTAGCCGTCGGTTAAGAGCTCGTCCCTTCAAAAAGAATTATACTGAAATAATTATTAAATGTGATGCTTGATAAGGCCGGGTAAGGAAAAATATTATTGTTTCAAAAAGTAATGCCTTTTGCTGTCAAATTAGGTACGAAGCCGTTGACATAAATAGCGGAGGAAGCGTTGCGATGAATATTAAAGATATTTCACTTATATTAAGGCCGCGAAAAAAGCGAGAGCTATGTGATGTTACCTTTACTTTTTACGAGTACGGGAAAGGAAGGGTGATGAGTTTAACGATCTATGTATGTAGTCGCTTCGTGTAAAGTACTGATATTCAGCCGCATCTAGTTAGACTGGAAGCCGACCTAAATATAGTTGGGAAAAGGCTCGGAGAAACATGTGGTCCAGCACAATCACCGGACTTCAACAAGAGATATTTATTGAAATAAAACTACTTTTTACGGATTTTATCGCGTATATTGATATTATTAATCCCGACGTTTCGGACCCTTTACAGTCTACCCGTGACCATGGAAGCTGTAAAGGGTCCGAAACGTCGGGATTAATAATATCAATATACGCGATAAAATCCGTAAAAAGTAGTTTTATTTCAATGTATAATATTCGCGTAAATGTCAGAAATCAATAAGAGATATTTAAACATCATGAAACAATAAAGGGAACAATAAATATTATAATCCCATGGGGAATGAACTTGGCTAGCATGATAACGTAACGTTGTGAATTGAATCAACTTATTTCAAGTTCTTTCTCCAACACTTAAAGTTGAGAAAAGAACATAGCAACAGTTTACCCAGATAACTTCGACTGAGGCAACATAATTCGTTTATAGATTTTATTAAAAAAGACTGCAATACAACCGTAATAGTTGTATGTACAACTAGCTTATGCCCGCGACTTCGTCCGCGTGGAAATGTTGCTTTTAATTATCGTTGTAATTTGGATAATTAACTCGAAAACGTTATAAATTATAACCTATATGTTATTCTGATGTATAAGTAAGAATTTTGTAAAGTTTCATCAAAATCCGTTCAGTAGTTTTAGCGTGAAAGAGTAATAAAAGTCCCGTCAAAATCAGTCCAGCCATTTCAAAGATTAGCCGGAACAAACAGACAGACAGACAAAAATTCAAAAAAATGGTATTTTGGTGTATGTAACGTTTAAATATTCATATGCATGTAGTAAAAAGCGGTTATTTCAATAAAACAAACAGACACTCCAATTTTATTTATATGTATAGATGTTGTATGAACAAATATAGAATTTGACCTTTTGAGAATTTTATTATCAGGTATATTTTGTTTCTATAAGGAATAGGTAAATTATTGGCTTTTTACGTTAAGCATCAAGAGGATGCGCAATGGCATGAGTCTGGACCATAATCAATTTCATTATGATTTCAGATGTACCTACCTTAATACAAATATTTATTATTTCCAGATTATATATTTGAAACTCACATTCTATATTCGAATTGATATTTATATTAATTTATTTTGCACTGTTGATTAATTTGGTACTAGAATTTTTTTATGTTTAGCAAACAGCTGACATTGATACTCGTATTTTGTACAGTGTAAAGTTGTTAACTTTAGTGATTTATGTGTGTAGTTACTTATATAAGCCTCGCTGTTGTCAAAGCCACAATCTTAGGTGTGCCTACAAAATGAAATAGGAAAGTTTTATACGAGTTACTTGGAGTTTTTCTCCTATATATACATAATTAAAGCAGTAACTCTACCGAATAATCTACCGAAAAAAGGAATAATGTACTTAGTAATCGTTTTTAATGCCTGTCTAAGACTTAGTTATTATCCATGTCAATGGAAAATAGCTCAAGTTGTATTAATCTTGAAACCGGGTAAACCAGCGGAGGATCCACCCTCCTACAGACCTATTAGTCTTCTGCCTCTGGTTGGTAAACTCTTTGAAAAAGTAATACTCAACAGAATGCAGTCTTGCCTAAATGACATAATTCCTGAGCACCAGTTCGGTTTCAGGCAAAAACACGGTACCATTGAGCAAGTACATAGAAATGATTGTCTAACTCCATAAGCCACACACTAGAAAACAAACAGTATTGTTCAGCTGTTTTCTTAGACATAAGTCAAACTTTTGACAGGGTATGGCACACGGGTCTCTTGTATAAGATAAAAAAGTATCTACCGCACGCATTCTACTTCATTCTAAAGAGCTACCTAGACAAGAGATGTTTTGAAGTTAAATTCAACGGGGAAACTTCTAAACTATACGAAATCCACTCAGGTGTACTACAAGGCAGCATCCTAGGGCCGGTATTGTACCTAATCTTTACAGCTGATATCCCTGAAACTGATAATACTGTAGCGACATCTACCGCGCTACATAGCACTACGAAAGCCTGAATCGCGCAAGCAACATTCGCAACGAAAAGTTGCATATATACAACCGCCCGACATCAACCGTCGGGCCGTGACCCGCCAGGCAAAACACCCGCCTGGTTGGAGGATCCTCCCTTTACGTTGGAGGGGCAACACACCTCGCCTCTCCACACTGGTGGCGCCGATGTGATCCCAGTGTTTCCACATTGGTGACCCCGACGTGATCCCAGTGTCTCCACATTGGTGACCCCGAGCAGAACATCAGCGCAGCCTTCCGGAGACCAGCATCTTCGTCATCACCTTCCCCTGACAGCAGCCTTCAACAGCATCGAGCAGCGAGTCACACAGCCAGCCAGCACTCTTCCAGCTTCAACGGGCAGCCTGAACACATGCCTGCAGCAGACATGCAGCCTGGTCAGAACCCTCAGCCGACATCAGCGACTTGGCACAGCACACTGCACTTCGGCCGGTCAACAAGCAGAGGCCGTCCTGGTCGACGCAGCAGCCAGCCACTACGCTTTGCTACGCTCCACTGCACTACCTCGACTCACTGAGGTCTACGCAGCATCACCCCGACTCACTGGGCATTCATCGCACTCACCGCTCACAGTCCCGACTCACTGCGGACTACGCGGCATCCGTTCCGACTCACTGGAACTCGCACTCCTGGCACTGGGAAGCTCCTTCAGACGCACTTACCGCTGACTCATCTGGATCATCGACCTCCGGTCTCGGGGGGGAGTGATGTAGCGACATCTACCGCGCTACATAGCACTACGAAAGTCTGAATCGCGCAAGCAACATTCGCAACGAAAAGTTGCATATATACAACCACCCGACAACAACCGTCGGGCCGAAACACCCGCCAGGCAAAACACCCACCTGGTTGGAGGATCCTCCCTTTTCGTTGGAGGGGCAACACACCTCGCCTCTCCACTCTGGTGGCGCCGACGTGATCCCAGTGTTTCCACAATACAATTATAGCTACATATGCTGATGAAACAGCTATAATATCGATAAATTCAGACGCAACGTCCGCATCAGTAACCCTTCAAAAACACCTTAATGAAATTGAATCGTGGCTTGGCTCATGGAGGATAAAAGTGAATAATAATAAATCTGTCCACGTCACATTCACCCTAAGGAAAGGTGATTGCCCACCTGTAACGCTAAACGGTGACCAAATACTGCAATCTGAGAGTGCCAAATACCTAGGAATACATCTGGACAGGAGACTGACGTGGCAAAAACACACCTGGAACAAGCGGAAACAACTCGATACAAAGTTAAGAAGCCTGTACTGGCTAATTGGGAGGAAATCACACTTATCTAATGAAAAGCAGTAGTAGAAAGTAAAATTGCAGTCTACAAAACAATACTCAAACCGGTTTGGACATATGGAATTGAACTCTGGGGCACAGCTTCCAATAGCAATATTGAGATCTTGGAAAGATTCCAAACAAAAACCATGAGGTCCATGTTCAATATTCCAAAATGTATCAGTAACAAATACATTCTACAAGATCTAAATCTGACGTCTGTATAGCAAGAAATATCCGCTAGAAGTCTCAAATATCAGAACAAGCTATCAAAACATGTCAATGCTTTAGCTGCAAACCTTACAAGCACTGGTAGTATTGTATACTCAAGACTGAGGAGGAATAGTGTTCCAATCCTTCAAAACCGATTCAACATATAGTAAGAGGGGTCTATGGACTCTCCTTACAGCTAAATGACACACCCAGACTCTGATCAGTAAAAATAGCAGCTAAATGTGGAAAACAGATCGCTGTGCTATGCAGGATAAAAAAAATAAAAAAATAAATAAAGCAGTAACTTGAGGGAAATGACTATTTCTAGATATTCTTAAAGCGATATTGTTGCTACGGCGTAGCTCGTAGCGCTACGGCGTAGCTGCTTTTCCTCGAGCTTATAACGACGATCGATTTAACTATTTAGTTATTAAAGTTGACTGAGTGACAGAAACACAATATTCAGAGTAGTGAGCAAATATTATTGTGATTACGTTTTTGTAATTAAATGTGAATTTGAGGTTGATAGTAATTAATTGTAGTTTTAACTATAATTTTACTGACTGACATCAGTATACCATGGTTAGTTAATGCAATACGACACTCCTCTAAAATGTCAAAAATTGAGGCTGGATACAAATTAAAATCAAATTGCACATTTTAAATACTCAGCTAAAGAATCTTTAAGTAGGTACCTAGTGAAATAAAACTACATTTTATATCGAATATTCGCGTAGGTATCAGAAATTAATAGTTAGGTAGTTTCATCATCATCATCATCAACCCATATACTGTCCCACTGCTGGGCACGGGTCTCCTCTCATATTGAGAGGAATTAGGCTTTAGTCCAAGTTAGGTAGTTTCAAACGTCTGCAATACCATCAATTCCCTATTATGCTTCCGAAATCAGATCACTATTGAACACACAATAATAGCATAGCAACACAATTTCAGCTGTTAAAGCTAAACAAACTCAGTACACAAAATGTCAATAGGAATTCCATCTATTGCACCCGAATGGTACGTACTTATGTAGTCCATCGTAAAATATTTACGCTACATCGAATCTTCGTTTCGCGTATCAAGGAGTTCCCATTTTACAAGCCCCGGTAAATTTCTTTATGAAGCTGCCTGACAACACAGGAAAGTTTTATTGAAATATACATGTAAACATGTTGTGAATTTCCTTGTGATTCGGGAGTAAGAGAATAACTTAGGGCATGTGATCAAATCAGCCTGTTTATCATGCCATAATATCACGCTTCTAGTCCCTGAAGGAATAGGCAGAGAAGATCTTTTGGTGGTTGACGATTTTTCGACTCTATCATCCTACTTCACTACATAGTATAAAACAAAGTCGGTTTCTCTGTCCCTATTTCCCTATGTATGCTTAAATCTTTAAAACTACGCAACGGATTTTGATGCGGTTTTTTTTAATAGATAGAGTGATTGAAGGGGAAGGTTTATATGTATAATACATGTATTTTATTAGTACATTGCACCCGTGGGAAGCGAGAACGGGTCGCTAGTTCTACTATAACATTATAAATGTGATACTATACTATGCATACATACCATCACGCCTGTATTCCCCGAAGGGTTAGGCAGAGGTGTACTAATGTACACCCACATTTCGCCGGTATGTTTACGTCCCATGTAATAGGGGGCGAACCTATTGCCATTAACCGGGCACAATTAATCCAGACTCCGCGCTGCTACTGAGAATTTCATAGAAAAACCCAATAACACTTTGCTCGACCTGGGGATCGAACCCAGGACCTCTAGCGTAGCAGTCGCGCTTAGGACCACTAGACTAATGAGGCAGTCTATACTGATAGTGATACTATACTATAATACTAATATTATGAGAAAGTTTGTGAGGATGGATGGATGGATGGATGGATGGATGGATGTTTGTTACTCTTTCACGCTAAATCTAATGAACGGATTTTGATGTACAGACGCCAGCAGGTCAAGTTATCCAAAACTGTCAAATTTTCCCAATTGAAAATGACCCTTATGGTTTTACATTAAAGTTGAAAGTCAATCAAAGAAATTTGACAGATTGTAGTAGCTTGATGTGCTGGCGTCTGTACAGTATTATTCTTTACAGTATTATTATTTCTACATCAGAATAACATACAGGATATAATTATCCAAATTACAACGATAATTAAAAGTAACTTTTCCACGCGGATGAAGTCGCGGGCAGAAGCTATAACAAAGGTGAAAATGATAAAGAAAGAAAGAAAGAAAGATTTTATTGCCATAAAAAAAAATATTGTCATAAACAGTAGTTATTAAATGTCGGTCGAGATTATTTGTAGACAGAGCTAGTACTGACATATCTATTCTATCATTTAATAAATTAGATAGATAATGATGAGGTGCCTAGTAATTGCAACCGTCTGGTATTATGATAAGATGTATATTTCTTATGTATTATAAGTATGTATTTACAAAAAAAAAGTATATAAGTATTATATCCATTGTCTAGTACCCATAGTACAAGCTCTGCTTAGTTTGGGACTAGATGGTGTTGTGTAAAACGTCCCAGAAATATAATTATTATTAAGATGTATGAACGTCGGTAAAGGTATGTATGAATAGCAAGTGGCTTTATGTAGTTTCCACCTCCAAAGGCATGAATGTATATAATAAATTAAATTTAAACACCACGTGACGAGCTTCTTAGGACATTTTAACACAGCTTCCAAACTAAGCAGAGTTGGTAATATGCATACTAGACAATGGATATTATACTTATTAACTTATTTTTATAAATACATACGTATTAAACATAGGACAAACACCCACATCTATTTTTATTCAGGTCAAAAGGCAACTTAATTAACTTTCTTTTAATTCAAGATTATCGTAAACAAGGAAGAATAACACCATAAACAAATAAAAAAGAAAAGCCAGCGCAAAATTATATTTTTCAATACTTACGCTGCGGCACGCCTACGTCCTTTAATATAAATATCTTGTTGTTAGCCAAGAAAAAAAAGAAAAAACGTGGCGAGGGAACTTCATTTCGTATTCCTCGTGGCTTATTCAAACGATTTATTTAATAGCGGAACAGTAAGCATGCAATTTTCAAGCAACAATGTAATGGATATCTTAATATAAAGACACAATAGCTTTTCAAAAATTTTGAGGGAGTATTTCATCTTCCAAATGCAACATTTGACTGGAGGCCAAGGAAAACAGACGTCAGACAACAGAGCCTGCCCTGCTTCATTGTCTGTCTGACCTTAATCCGACAGTTTTTGCTGCTCGCTTGCAGCGTAAGAAAACATACAGGAACGCAATAGAAGTGCGGGCCGGCTTTTAATTAATACAGTTTTTATTCATTCTTCAGTTGTTTACTTACTGCTGAGTGGCGTGATATGCCCTGTTTACGCATCGATGATGAGCGGCGCGGTGCAACTGAAGCGGCGTGCGGGATAGGCGAGCCGGCGATCGCGCCAGCGAACAGGACGGAAGACAAATTCACATCGACCAGCGGCGACGACACCTACATGATCGAGCGCCGACTACACGTCACTTGATATCTTTTAATATATGTCTAGTATACAGTCCTCAAGCACTTTCATTCCAAACCACGGTAGCATTCCTACAGTACAGTTGTATAGCGTCTAAGATCTTAGTGTCCAGAGGTTTGTCTGACCATTCCATGAGGCTGCGTCCTCTGGGTTTCTTTCATTCCATCTTTCTTTGAGACTAAGTTTCATGTAACAGAAAACTAAAATAAAATTCTTTTGTAGGTGCGATTAAGGTCTCAAATTACATAATAACTATTGAACATTGCAAACCAGATCTATCATTAATACATTGTATAAAAATAAAATGTGTTACCTTCCTTGTTACCCTTCGTATCATTTATACACGGGTAACTTTTGTGCTCGAATCGCGACTCATGCATTAGTACCTAACCTTTGCCTAACCTTTCGGGGAATACAGAGGTGATGATATGTATAAGTATGATTAGACTATCAAAGCGGGACGTGTCGTTTCAAGGCACTGTGTGTTTCCATTGTGTAGTACGTGACAATGGCGCGCCGCGACACCGCCTGACACCTGACGTGTCGGGTGACGACGCAGATTATTGGCACGGTAAATCAACCAGATTGGACACGCTCACTAACCAATATATCACATTGAAACGAAATTTTGCCTGAAAGCCCGTTTTAGAGGACATTGATGCTGTTGTTTGCCATTTCTTGTACAATGCCCCCAGTCTCGAAAGAAATATGCCCTCGAGATTTTTAAGTATATTCTGTGGGAAAACTTAACGTGTTTGATATTAGTTTTGTAATATATTTTCTATATAATGCTCATATGAAGCACGTCGTTAAGGACTTTGATCTGAATTTAATGTTGTTTCTAAATTTGAAAATATTAAAAGTAAAAAAAACTTGTGCATACAGAACTAAGTAAAGTGATTATAAAAGTAATTGCGAATTTATAATAGCATTAAAAAATATTTTATTATGTTATGATACAGCAATTACTTAACAAACCATTATACTATTACACCTATATTCTCTGAAGGGTTTGGCAGAGGTGTACAAAGTATACCCACCAGTTCTAGCACTAGTTTTGAAGTCACAAATTGCCACACATCCAACCTGTATATGCTCCACGAGGAAAAGTTGTGTTGGTAGTGGGGGGACTTTGACCCTTATACTGCCATACCAACTACTCCTCTTTCATTTTACAGGATCGGCAACGCGCAAGTGATACCCCTGGTATTTCAAGCGTCTATAGGCTACGATAACCGCTTACCATCAGGTGGACCGTACGCTTGTTTGTTAGTAGTATAAAAAAGAAATGTGGGTTGGTAGACTTCACAAACCATCGAGAAAATCTCTAAGGCATGCAGATTTCCTCACGATGTTATCCTTCATCGTTTAAGCGAGTGATAAGTAATTATTAATAATAATATATGCACATGATTTCGTAAACCAATAATGTTACTTGTTGTCGACAACCTCTGTGGTCTAGGGTTCGATTCCCACAGGACACAAATATTTGTGTGGATAAAACATGAGTATTTGTGTTTGTCTGGGTGTTTCTTATGTATTATAAGTATGTATTTACAAAAAAAAAGTATATAAGTATTATATCCATTGTCTAGTACCCATAGTACAAGCTCTGCTTAGTTTGGGACTAGACGGTGTTGTGTAAAATGTCCCAAAAAAAAAAAAAAAAAACTGGCTACATTGCCCATCAAAGTGTTCCATAATAATGTTAGCATATTATTGCTTGTTCTTAGTCGCTACACTCTAGACAGAGTGGTCATGGTCGTCACATCAGGGGTGGTGGCAAGCTTCACAACCCGTCAACATTTCTCTCGTACAATAAATATTTTCGTAACAAAAATATGAATGTGAAAAATAAACTGATGCTTAAAATACTTCAGAAAATGTATGTGTACTTTCCTACGCAGTTAAATACGTATATGGTGATATTCATAACCATTAAATTATACTGTGGTCTCACATATTGTCGTACACAAAGAAAAATTATATTTAGTACACGAATTTTGTGTTCTGCCTTACGTACATTTGTTTCATATGGAAATATATTTATGTATAAATAAAGATAATGTCATATGAAATTTATCTCTGTTCTTCTGCCTTATTTTAAGGAGTGCTGTATATTAACTAGCTGTTGTCCGCGTTGTCATTTGTATTCGAAAGGACTTTTTGCCACAAAAGGTGAACTTCTGGGTACAATATATCTTCTTGCCAAATTTTATCAAAATATGTTAAGTGGTTTAGGCGTGATAAGGTAACAGAAGAACAGAGCTACTTTTTCATACTAAAATCTAAGTACGGATGTATATACTTGTCAGGTGCGTAGGTAACTGGAGTGTGTATGACAAGATGTACGAATGTAGACGAAGCAAAAGAAGTATGCAAGTGGCGTTCTTTAGTTTATGCTTACCTCTGTAGGAAAATGGCATTAGTGTTATTTAAGTATGTATTTATGACTGTCTTTACTATATCATTCACAAAATTTAATTATTCATATACAACAGAACAAAAGCATATTTTCAGTCTTACATATTTTGATGTTGTATATTCTTACACATTGTTTTTTTTAATGATGGTGGGAACCTCCTTTTATTAATGTCGACTCCGGTATATCTCAGATATTAAGAAAACTTAAACGTCCACACATCCTGTAATCGAAATGTACAGAGGTCAGCACATACTACCTCAATCAGTCAAATTTCTTTGATAGATTTTCAACTGTAATAAAAAAATAATAAGGTTCATATTCAATTGAGAAAATTTGACTGTTTTGGGTAGCTTGACCTGCTGGCATCTGTACAGGTGAAGAATATAACACCTGTTAAGTGTCCATAGAGTTCCTTGACGTATTACTCATAAAAAAAAACTGTAAGCTTCAATTTAAGATGAAATTTAAAATAGCTGTGCACCACGTTGTGAGGTGTGAGTGAATTGAGATTTTAATTATAATAATAATTTATTTGCATATAAAAAAATACAATAATTGTGACAGAGTTGGTATCAAAATTGATATAAACATAAAAGTAAGATAAGTCCATACTGGGTAAAATTATTCGTAAGGTTTTACTTTAAGTCATAATGACAGTTAACAGTATCTCATTAAAGGCTCGCGGCTTTTCCGCTCATCGCCCAATACTGTACCGTATGATACAATATTATAGTTATATGAATATAGTCATTTAGTTTTTTTTTTTCATTATTTCTAGGTCGAGCATAATTTATCATCACTATATTGTTATTACTGGGATAAATAAGAAAGTTTTGAAAGTCGAATTCCTTCCTTTTTTTTGTAAGTACCCATTGTAAGAAAGTATTGAATCCATTTTTTTTGTGAGTACCCATTGCCCGTCGTCTGACGAATAGACCTGTTAAGAAAATATTATTTTTTATGATAAATTATTAATTATCTGTACCGAGCGCCAGTCCACCATCTGGTATTGACACATTTCAGTCCGAACGCAACCAATAAGGAAAAACCCTCGGTAAAAGTAATGTCTATCAAACCGATTGAGGAACCCAAATGTAATTTACAAAGTACCCTCTCTTAAAGGTGCCATCACTTACCCAAATTAGAAAAAGGGTGATAATCAATTCAGTTGGTATCTAACTTTCTTTCATATCTTCCTTCAATAGAAGGGATGGACGAATCCTTTTGTCCCAGGTCAAAAGGAGTGTATTTCATGATAATTATGTGCGAATTCTTTTACCCGTTTCGGAGAAGT
This sequence comes from Acronicta alni, assembly GCA_964056405.1. Taxonomy (NCBI): domain Eukaryota; kingdom Metazoa; phylum Arthropoda; class Insecta; order Lepidoptera; family Noctuidae; genus Acronicta; species Acronicta alni. Next base: position 4,536,564 of record OZ043919.1, on the reverse strand, counting down.
CCTTCATTATTGGTTTCCTGTTATTGTTATTTGTTGGGTAGTTGGTATTGCTATTTCAAATAAGTTTTGATAGAATTTATATGCCCCATTATCTTGGTAAGACATTATTTTAATATTAATTCAATTTTATTTAAACGCTTCAGTTGTCGAAAGCGCGACTGATGCGCTAGAGGTCCTGGTTTCGATTTCCAGGTCGAGCAAGAGTTATTTGGTAGTAGCAGCTAGCAGTTCGAAGTTTTGATTTGTAATTTTAAAAACATAAACCAGTGATTTGTGCATGTATACAGTACACCTATGCCTTCAGGGATACAGGCATGTTAAGTTATCTTACGTCATTTTATTTTTATATTTATTTTTTTTATATTCAACGTACCTATATCAATGAAACGCATTTTTTAAAGTAACTGCATGATTCATACTAGTAGATCCCATGGAGAAGAAGAGATAGCGAGAATTTATTTAAGAACCACCAAGATACGCAATGTCTTGCTGGTTCTTAAATAAAATCTCGTAAATAAAAAAAACGTAAACCTAAACTAAAGCACACTAAATCACAAAGTATCTATCTATCCTATTGAATTTCAAATGTAGACTAGTTAGCAAATAAACACATGTAGAATACACTTTAGTCTATTTGGAATACAAAACAAAACAACAAACTTTGTTTATGTTCCTGAAACAAAAACTGCAGAACAAATCCAACGAGAGTCAGGTGCACAAAAATGTGCAAAATACCTAAGTTTTTTTTTCATTAAAATGTTCCGAAACAAAATCGACAAACAAACAAACCCAAACACACTTAACTTTTTGCCGACCCTACTGACTATATACACGTTAATTTACATCGTTACTTTTGTTGACCGTACCCGTCCGTGTTGCGGTGAAGTAGGGATTACCGACGTGATGAATGAATCCCAACCATTTCGGCGTGGATATTAATCCCTAACTAATGAACTGTGTCATTTCTTACCATGTGATATATTACTTATAATAATAATAGAGATGAACATTATTAGTATCATATCGATAAGATCAGAAATGATTTTAATGTTTGCGCGCAAATAATTATAGCTCGTATTGGTCAGTGAATAAACGATATATTTGTAAGAACAAAAAATAAAAAGAGAATATAAAGCAATCTATAAAACCATCATCAACCCATATATGTCCCACTGCTGGGCACAGGTCTCCTCTCAGAATGGGAGGGATAAAGGTATAGTCCACCTCGCTGCCCTAATGCGGGTTGGCAGACTTAAAAAATTTTTTGGCAAATTTTATCTAAATTTGTTCAGCGGTTCAGGTATGAAGGTAACTGATAAATATATAAACAAACAAACAGAGTTACTATTGCTTTTATCATTTAGTGTGCATTAATTTTCTACTCATCTATATGTATACCGTGATATGTAATATGATACATACATACAGGATTCCATTCGACATGTGTACTTTTGTACACCCACCGACAAGAATAGAATATAATATTATATTTATTACTTAATAATGATGTTTAATATTCAATTTCTTTAATGTAACCTACATTTTGTGCAAATAATTGTGATACCCCTGGTGTTACAAGTGTATCGGCTAAGGTTACCGCTTATCATCAGGTGGGCCGCGTGCTTGTTTGCCACCTTAGTGGTATAATAAAAAAATATTCTATTCTATTCACTGTTCTCTGAATTGTTCGCCGAACTATGCACCGAATTGTTCGCCGGAATGTTCGCCGATATAATTTAGGACCCATGTAATAGAGGGCGACCCTATTGCCACAACTTACTATCTTAATTTCATATCTATAGCCTGTAATTTATTATCGTCAACATCATATCAGCGGATGCCGTCCATTGCTGAACAAAAGCGTCCTCAATAGATTGGCTAAATCTATCGGCACCTTATTCGAATCACAGCCTCCTAAGGTTAAATATCGTTTTGAATGGTCTCATCCCTATTACCATACGTATTCACGCCACCTGATTGAGAATATGCTTTAAATAATTTAGTACGGCACCTCTACCGTGGGCGTGGAGACTATTTACTTACTAATATATTGCTAGATTAACTTGCTGAATATTAATCTGGTTAAGTGTAGGGAGGGTGACGTCATGACGTGTTTTGTTGTTGTAGATTGTAGTAAGAAAGTGACCAGGTTCTAAATTTCTTCTTATTTTTGTCTTAAAAATATTTTTTGGTGAAGGTACCTTTATTTATCTTGAATAACAATCTTATCAATTTAGGAAATATCACAGAATGAAGCATACGATACAATGACATACAAAAAAATAATAATTAAAACTTCCTTATTTTTTAAGTTGATTGAAAAAATAATTGTTCTGTTATTATGTTCGGGAGGGAACTTTAGTCTAGATGTTATTGCTTTTGTGTATGTCACCGTATTATAAATACCGTGAGATTATAATCAATGTCGCAAGATTGTAAACTGTCGAAACATTGTGAACCGTAACATACTTCTTACAATTTAACCCATTACGGTAACCGCTTACCATCAGGTGGGCCTTATGCTTGCTTTGCCACCTCAGTAGTATAAACAATAAATTTAAAAAGTCAGTACTTTGTTGGTTAATCACATTCATTTTAGTTCTACAATAATTTCATATAACTAATTTCTAAAGTTTTGAGTTATTTTTAACACGAAGTCAATTTACAATCAACAAAACACTGTTTGTTTGACTAACTGCTTGCATATTATATAGAAATAAGAAAATGACTAGTTTGATTAACTTGGGCAAGTGACCGTATGACGATAATCATTTTAATCAAGTACACTGAGATTAGATTCAAAATTTCAAAAAATGTCGTATAAAAAATAATTACTTTCATCTAGAGATTATTATTTATTAACTTGACATTACTTTGCTCCTTCTCATTTATTAGGTAATTAAATATCTACGTATAGTGATGTGTCACTCTCTCATTACAACACAATGCGTAGGTGTCATCTCTTAACTGACCCACGCGTTAATATAATATGAACCATCATTGTTACGCTGTCATATCAGAGAAAACACATAATATACGCTCGAAGGGTTCGGTACATTAGGTATATTTTTAGGACCAAAGAAATAGAGGCTGTGCGATTAAGCAAACATGAGAACAAATCTCAACCTTAGCTTTAAAATACTATCAGCAGTATCGACGTGAAAATACAATCCAACCCCGACGTTCAGAAACCTCACTAAAGGACATTATACGATGAGGCAATAATTGCATTGAAATTTTAAGTTTATTGATGGCCATTAAGATATATGCGTTTTGGTCCTTTGACCAAACCACCTAATATTACTCGACATTGCATTAGCGTTGCTAGATTTTGTAAGTTAAAACTAGCACAATATTCGCCACTCATTAGGGTTGCATCCAAGCTTTTCGGTAGCAAAACACACTAGCTCTATTTGACCCAACTAACATCACGGGCAAGTAAACATCCCAGAATACTAGAAAGCACGAATCCTACAATGCGAGTTCCGTACCGTATTATTTAACGTTACGCAAACGTTTATACACTCTGCTTACGATGGTGTTTGTCGAAAAGTCGTTGCTAAAAGCTCTTAGGAGTATCACTCGAAAACTAAACTTTGCTATTTGAGTCTCAAAGAGACTGTCGTTTCACTTTGAGAGACGTGTATTTTAAATAAGACACTTTGTGTTATTATTTTGTTTGCTATCCCAAATTGTAGGACAACGGAAGTTGATTCTGTTACGTTTGTAAGAGCTCTTATGTATGTTTGTGTCTTTGTGATTTTAAAAGAAGTTTAAGCATGTGGAAGAGTTTGCGACTATAATATTCTTTAAGGATACTATATGTTACATGAAAGTGCCAAATTTTATAAAATAATAGGTCCATTAATTTTGTGATTGCTTCATGAATTTAGTCACAAGTGGGGCTGCAGATACTGGGTTCGGTAATCAAGTCTAACAGTGTTATAGATTTTTGACATTAAGGAATTTTCAGTAGCTGCTCGTGGTTTGAATTTGTGGATTTGAGGTTCGCCACCCCATTACATGGGATCTAAAAATATACTGACAAACTGTGGGGTACAAATCAGTACACCTCTTCCAAATACCTCGGAGACTCCAGGCGTAACTCTTTGAAATACCCAGGCGGTCTTTTTTAATTTTTGGTCTCAACGATAGAGGAAAACAGCTTTTGTGAAAATCTAAGGGAGTGCAGGTCTTAAATCTATATGAAGTCTGGAAGCAACTAATTAATTATTTCATTTAAAATAAATATCTAGAATGATCAGACTAATAATTCATAAATAATAACTATTTATTACTGTAATCAGAGATTAACAGATAATCTGAATTTTCTATTAAACACAAACTAAGAGATTTATACTGCGCAAGTTTCTTTGAAAATAAAAACACTTCTATCAGCGATATAGGTACATATTGATATTTGATAGGCAAAATAGAATGTTGATAGGCAGGTAAAAAAATATATGAATAAAGCTATAGAGATATCATCCTCCGAGTTTTCCCAACTATTTTGGGGTCAGCTTCCACTCTTAACATTCCAGTTTCATCATCATCATCATCATCAACCCATATACTGTCCCACTACTGGGCACGGGTCTCCTCTCATATTGAGAGGGATTAGGCTATAGTCCACCACGCTAGCCTAGTGCGAGTTGGCAGACTTCACAAACCGTCGAGAAAATCTCTAAGGTATGCAGGTTTCCTCACGATGTTTTCCTTCACCGTTTAAGCGAGTGATAATTAATTATTAATACGCACATGAATTTTAAAAGTCAGAGGTGCATGCCTTGGGTTCGAACTCGAGACCTTCGACTTGTCAGTCCAATGGTCATACCACTAGGCTATCACTGGTTCATTCCAGTTTACTTTACGCGAAGCTGCTGTCCAACCTACGCAACCCAATGTCTGGGTAGAACCAATATCCTGAGGATAGACTTAGTTTTTCAGGATTTTTGGGCTTCTGAGTACCAGTAACGATGGTCATAGGTATTCGTATGACATGCGGGACTGACACCTTTACGTGCTTTTCGAGGCACGAAAAGCACGTAAAGGTGATGTATTGATGATGATGTATCAAGACTGACTGCGGCTAGCTTAGCTTAACCTTGCACATGGGTTTATCAGCATAGTTATTACTAAGCCACGAGCCCCTTTTTAATTACAAGTTATAGAGATGGCTTCGTAAAAAAAAAATATAGGCTAGACTCTGAAAGTAAAAAGATCAGGGTCACGAGCTATGAAAAATGTTTTAGGTTTTTCTTTTACTCTTAATCCATATATATATCAGAATGCTTAGTTGCTGCTAGCCCAGGCTTAGAACCGAATACGTCACTGACTCAGACTAGAGTGTAATATATCTCGACTTGATAACGTTTGGAGCTGTGCCTAAATCCTGAGAGCAAAAGGCTTCAGTTAGGTATGAAGAGCTTAATGTACCTAGTCTTGCCATAATTATTGTAACAAATAATTTTTTTTTTGTATTGCAAATAACATTTATAAAATGGCGCCAAAATGAGAAAACACAATGAACAATCATATAAAAATTACAGATTCCAAATTAAAATATAATATTTTGTTTATTTTTAATTGTAACAGTATTTATGGCTAGACTAAGTACATAAGTCTAAGTAAGACTAAGTAGATAAGTCTTTGACTTATCTACTTAGTCTTTTGTTAATTTTGTAATGATCGCATATTTAAACGTTAACATCTAACGTTTTTCATCAATTAGATTATATAATACAGTTAGCTACTTTTAAAATGACAACATCTAGATGCGTATTTTTTTATTCGATTTTTCCTGTATGGTGAGTGTGTCTACAATTAATTTCTTCAAACCTATTCCATCATCGAACAACAAGACAAACGGCATTACGGCACCACAATATGGTGGATATTCCATCTATACGTACAGTCAACAAAAGAGATTGGTATACAGGTAGCGAACGAAATCTGCATATTAACACAGATTGTGATTTAAATAATTACCCGTCAAAGGGTTTGATGTGTAGAAGCTTACAATACCTGCCTTTTTTCACATGCGTGATACATTATTAAACAATTTTTAATAAAACACAGATGTTTAATTAGCTGCCTGTATACTTAACTCTTTTGTCGACCGTACTAAGCGCTATTTCTATTTTTCTCATGAGTACCACTAACGAGTGGAATTCCTTGGTACAATCTGGTAATCTTCAAGTCATGAGTAAATAGGTTACTTCTAGGCAAGCGTACTCCATCGTCGACCGTCACTATTTACCATCAGCTGAGATAGTAGTCAAAGGCAAGCATACTATCAGCATAAAAAACAATCTCAATTCTCACATGCATTTTAGACCTGGAACAACTATTTGTAGGTACGGTCAACAAAAGAGGCAAATAAAAAAACAGCTAATTAATAATCTGTATTTTGATAAAGATAGTGTAATAATTTATCACCCAATATGTGTCAAAACGTAGGTATTGTAAGCAGCTCAATACCTAACCCTTTGGCGCGTAATTATTTATGTCGAAATCTGTATAAAAATGAATATTTCGTTTGCTATCTGTATACTTATCCACTCTTTTGTTGACTGTACAGCATACAAATACATAAAATAGAAACGTATTGTGTGACGATCGAAGCTGCGATCCATAGCTAGTTGGAATCGGTTACTACTTCAATCGAACGTGACTGCTGTATGTAAACGCACTCACAATATAGGAGCAATCTTTATGTGGGAAAAGTTTAATAAATAAACAAAAACATATAATTCCTATTGTAAATTAGATAGAAAAATTTTACTAAAGTTGCTATTACAGTAACACAGCTCCTTAGCAATAAACCCTCAGAATTCGGCCGTCCGAACATGCCACATCGCGTGTCATCAGGCCTCCACCACGATAGTGTCGTTGGGTAATAATATATCGTAATCCTCAAATCACGTCGGCACCGCCATTCGCTGCAGCCCACCATTTGTTACTGGCGACATTATCATTGTCCACCACTGGCCTCATATTCGGACGTCATTTGTCAGCCCGTATAGCCGGCCGTTGACTATTTCACATGTACTTATGATCGGACACACAGATGGCGCGTGTGAAATGCTTGGCAGTTTTGAATCTAACTTTTAGTACATAGCCATTCCGTACCTAAGGACCAAAAAGGGCGTCGATGGTATCATAAAATAAATTAATTAATAATTAATGTCTTTGTACGAATACGTACATTATAACAGAAACACCGAAAAACAATAAAAGTCCATTATTATATCCAACGGAGGGAAAGTATGCCATGAAATGCTTGGTTATAAAATCTCCGATTTATTTTAATATGCATCATATTATTTTGTCAGTTGAATTTAATAGTGTATGATATTGAAAATTATGAAGCGTTTTCCTGTTATATTAGCAATTTCCGACAATAATTGTATTAAATAATAAAATCGTAATCAAGTCTCTATCCTTGAAGGATTAGATAAGCAGACTCCGGTTTTGTAGTAATAAAACCTAAGGTTATTTTTCCCATAACACCATACTTATATCTCTTTTGTTAGAGCGAATTTTGTTCTATAAAATATCAAATAATATTGCTACCGAGGATTTTGTAGAAAAACTCTATAATTTTGTATTCTTCTTTCATTTCGTCCACATTCATAAATCAATCGTAGCAAATGGCGTTCTTTAGTCTAGGAAAAAGTCGTGAGTGTAAGTTTGTATGTGAATAACTCTATAATCATTTCGATCGATATAATACTTGTTTTATTTTGAATAAGTATTTTTTTACTAGCAAAAAAATGTTTGCACATCGCTTCTCCTGTGTGTTAAACACTGTGTTTGATGCCACTACAATACATATACACATTTATCACACGATGAAACACAGTTATGGATGTGGAAAACCGAGTCAATACAATTATTGGCTCGCTGTTATCCCAGTGTCAATATGTAGTATTTCATGCTAGCTATAAATTAACATATTGACGCATTTAATTTTGATCTGTTTAGCTATTTTGGGAGACTATCGGACTAAATCACAACTTATGTGCGAATAATGTAGGTAATCGCGGTACAATGCAAGCGAACTAATTTATTGTGTGCATAATATGATATGCCATTATACTTGTATCCTCGAAGGATTATTCAGAGGTGTACTAATGTACACCTACAATTTTCCTTTATTTTTTTCCGTCCAATGTTTTAAAGGATTCGTGAAGAAGTCGTGATTAAGCTATAATTACGGTGATCAACCGATCTCCAAGTTGCAGTGACTATTCTTAAAACAATCATCGAGAGCCCTCCGTGCCTGTGTACGGAAAACCGTAGTTCCCAGTTGTCATACTGAGGTGTAGTATGTAAGTATATGATATTGAGCGTGTGTGCGTGTTTATAATACCGATGCATGTACTAATTATTTCACCTAATTCCCATCCTTATATGGCGACCCTGCCATTCGAGCAGAAATCATGTATCAATTAGTTGGGACTTTGTTCTTAATATCTATGACAATCAATAGTGGTAGTCAGAAGCCCAAAAAGCTTTACAACCAGTCTCCCGGATATCGGTATTGTCCTGACATCGGGTTGCGTTCGTATGATGGCGTTTGCTTTGTGTCAATTATGTACAGATTTTTAGCCACATCTGGTTAGACTGGAAGCTGACCCCAACATGTTTGAAAAAAGACTAGGAGATGACCTAAGTGCCATTAACCGGGTACAAAACCAAACTCTGAACTGCTACTGCCAATTTCAAAGAAAAACCTATGATTTTGCCAGCTATCACAACTTTTTTGGTCCTAAAAAATCCGAGTTTAAGCGGTATATAAAATCTATAAGTAGAAAATAAGCAAATTAAAACAGGTCTTTTCACTGATTTTTCCAAATAAAACGAGAGTTCAAACCATTCCAAAAGAAATCAGATAAAAATCTGAAGCCTTAATTTACTTTATAAATAATGCATTAAATCCCTGAGCGTATAACCGATTGATTTACTACTCTTCAACCTCGACTCGATCCCAAGAATTAATTGTTCTTGGTGCAGATAAACGGTTTGGAATAGACAAGTCATTTAAATTCAAATATTTTAAAAAAGATACTGGATTAAGAAAGAGGAGTTTTTAATTTGGATAATAATAAAAAATAATATTTTTAATCAGATTTTCTATATTGCTATTTGCAAATATTTTATTAATAATATTGCTGCATAGTAATTTTTCGTTTTAATGTATTATAATGTTGTCATTTTATAAGTATTACTTAGGTTTATTTTTGCGTAATCCTGGATTTTTATTTAAGTCTGTCTATTGCCCGCGGTTGCACCCGCATTTCGCAGAGCGTTTTGATACAACAGGTAAGCCATGTCTTTTTGCAAGGTCTAATCTATCACAATACCAAATTTTATCAAAATCGGTTCAGCAGTTTTGGTGTAAAAGCGTAACAGACAAGCAGACATAGTAACTTTCGAATTTATAATATTAATAGAGAAGTAGGGATAGTATGAAATAATATTAGGAGTAAAAAAATCGGATACGAACTTAAATTCTATTCCCATAAGGTGGATTTTTTAATTTGACAAAAAATATAGCGTAATTGGTGGCTTGTGTGAAGATTTGTTTGGCTTGCGCGAATTGAATCCGCAGCGCGTGTCAGAGTAGCTAAACACTTAATTTTGTTACTGTAACACAACTCTTTCAGATATGTGACGTAATAACGTTACCTAATTCTCTGCTAACTTTCACTAATGTGGTGTTATAAGTACCTAAGTTTATTTATTCTTCAAATAAACCTAAAAAGTAATAATACATGATCATAATATTATATTATTCCTAAAAGATACTCATTTTGATACTGTATTATTAATGAAATTCTTCACTTTTATAATTAAAAAAAACGAAAATGTTCCGTATTAAAAATTCTTCCAACTAGAGACAATAACATCGCACGAAATGACAAAAAAACACATTCACTGGAATTCATAAAGTGTCATAAAAATATGGCGGAAAATTCTGAACAAAGTTAAGCGTTCAACATTAATGGAAGATAACTTAGTTCTTAAAAGTGTATATTTCTTAGCTCTTAAGCACCTACGTTCAGTTTCCGAACCATTAACTAACACCGTAAACGCTTTTGCATTAAAAGTTAAGTTATTGAAGTGCAGACGGTTAAGTGAACATCAGTGTCCCCAATCGACAACTTTTTATTGAATTGATGTGCTTTTAATTTTATTAATAATGGATATTTGATGTAATGTTTTTACCTATTAATTGTGTAATCATGGCTGCAGTGGTTGATTAATCACCAATCTATTATAATAGCACAAATAAATAAATACAAATTTAGACAGCACTATCTAGTCTCAACTTAAGCAGAGCTTGTGCTGTGGGTACTGAACAATAAATATAATACTTCTATTTTATAAAAACATACTTATGATACATAAGAAAAACTCAAACAAGCACAAATACTTATGTTCAGCAAATAAATATTTGTGTCCTGTGGAAATCCAACCTACGACCTAGTGTTCAGCAGTAGAACAAGGACGTCATCAAAAAATAAATAAACAATAAAAGTAAATTAGTTTTAAGAGAGGTAGGGCTAAGCGGGAGTAATTGCACTCAAATTGGAGCTGCCCGACTGGGGAAGTACCTATGCCTTGCAGACAATCGAATTGAAATAACACTGCTGCTGTTCCTTACAGTGAGCAGGGTTACCAATGCTCCGGGAGGAAACCTTGTGTTGGCAGTAGGGGGATCCTGCGTTTGACGCCTATTCTGCCAACCCAACTGTTCCTCTTTTTTTACAGGGTCAGCAACTCGCAGGTGATACCCCTGGTGTTACAAGTGTCTATCGGCTAAGGCCGTATAATTGTTTGCCATGTTAGTAGTATTTACAAAAAAAAACTACTTAAATCGGAAATCAAAACAGAAATCCGTAGGGAAGTACTTGATAATTGATTGTGCGCAGTTATGTCACTCACTTGTCCATTGCTGAAAGATTAATTGATTACCAGTTGACATACTGCGTTATGCAATCACTGAATTCCATTTAATTCCAACAATCGAAATAAATACTTTTCTCGAATAATTTATATTGTAAAAGTAGTTGAATTACTGGATGTAAATAATTCGAATTGTATTGGTGTAGTACTGTTATTGAGTAATTGTAATGCAATATTGTGTAGGTTCTGTACCTATAGGAACCTAAACAAATAATTATGACAACATACTTTATACAAAATCAAATAATTACAAACAATATTTTACAAATAACTCGAAATAAAAGCTGCCTGCAGGCAGACCCGAAGGACCAATTTTTGAAATATTTGCTCACCAATTCGATTATTGCACTGCCACCAATCGAATAAAAAATATAAAAACGTTTTAAAATAACGTTATATAAAATTTTAGGTTAACTTCTAAAGAATGAAGCCCGAAGGACCAGTTTTTACTGTCAACAATGTTACTACACGTCGTTGACATCATGAACATCACTTATTATTCCGAGGAGGTAAGTGTAAAAAAAGTTTGCCATTGTTGAAGCAAGCACGTAATGGTTGCTCAGATGTCGTTTGTCAAGCTTACCTATCAGCATTGGTCTTGCAGCATCAAACTCATATATCTAACACAGTGACACGGCTGCTTTCAATGGTCCTTTCATAACGTTGTATGAAGGCGATGAAAAATTGCATCGGAATCTATCTTCTGGGTGTCATTCTTAAGGGACTAAAATAATAAGCCTTACTTAAATCTCGTGGTTTGTGATGCAAGATTTTGATAACTTGCCGAGTGCTAACAACAATATTGCCTGGGTTGAGTCATACTCATCTGCGCGGCCTCTTCCATACAAGATTAGAGTTTATTTGAAGTATTAAAATAATATCGGTATTTTATGTAGACCGACTGGTGTCTGGATGGATCTGAGGGAGACCTAGGCCTAGCAGTAACAGCCAAGGCTAGAAAAACCACAAATAAAAACCCATACCATTAATTTCTTATAATAGACGCATCAATTATAACTTCTCATAGTGACGGTTTTAAAACTTGATCAAAGTTCTCCGCTTTCTGAGAAAAAGCCGCCAAAGTTACTTTCAAGTTAGTCCAAAGTTATTTAATCTCTCAACACGTAAGCAATGTTATTGTAAACTTCGAGAACAGTTAAGCGAATAAGAAATATTAAAGTGTTTCTATTACGAAAATCAAAATAAGCGAACTAAGCGCAAACACTGGCAACACCTAACGCAAACATGGGGAGATTAATTGCGAATTCCCTGTGTATTCACAGCCGTGAGAAATAAGCATCAGAATGTTGAGAATGGAACTTGGACTACAGAAAATTTAGGATAAGCAATCTTCATCAAATATGTTCTAAATAATTTATTTTAATTCTGAATGGGTTCTAAATAAGAATCCTAATAATGTGGCCTTTTGCGATAGCCCCGTCAGCCTATGTTATAAAAATAGCTTGTAACATATTATATAATTCCTAGATTTAATAATATTTATAAAGTGTAGGGATACCAGATTTGACCCCGGATGTTGGAGTTTATTTGTGATATAAATATTACATGCGATACAATATTATACAATATTATACAAAAGAAAAATTCAATCTCAGGCTATGCTATGCCTGGCAGGCAACAACCTGCGTCCCTTTGGTTAATTACACCGGATATTTATTTAAAAATTTTAAGTGTATACGTAAAAATACTCGTCATAATGTGAGCTTGCAAACCTCTCATTCCAACCGACATAATTCTTATCAATACAACACAACTACTAAAGTATTTTTGTAATAATAATCCAAATTATAACAAAGAATGCTGTAATTTTTTCTATTTATTATTCAGAAAAATTACAGAATATAAAAATTCAAGACAATATTTTAAAGTAATTTTCCTCATACAAGTTCAAACAGTTCATTTCCTGTCCACTTAATTCCAAGCGCAAGAACACAGAAAAGCAAATGGAAGTAAATTTGACACAGTTTAATGTTTACTTTGAGAGCAGAGTTCGAGACATGCCTACATAATACATAGACATACATGTAAGTGTTCATTACAGCAATGATATTTCATAAGACAAACCCTTAATATTTATGAAAACGTTCCGTGGAAACATTAAAACCATAGTTTCCCGTTTTACTACGACTAACTTGACATCAATCTTGAAAATCATAGTTTCTTATTTGAACCATAAGGTTTCCGTCGACAATAGGGTTGTATACAGGTAGCAACAGACCATGAACGCATAAACGCCATAAACGGGGTACAAACTCCAAGCACCAAATCCATGTGACATAGTGGGAACTATTTAGTGGAGATAAATTACACTAGGAACACAACATATACAAATTTATTGACTCTAGGGTTACATTTTAAAATACGTTAAGGCAAAAGTAGGGTGAGTTAAGCTCAGGGTGGGTTCGGCGAAGGCTTCGAGGCGAGGTCCGACCGGTAGAGGGCGGCACTTAGCTTCGGGCAGCTGCAGCGGGAAGAAAGAGGCCCACGCGTTTTTTTTTTTTTTTTATAGGTCGGACATAGTTTTTAGCTCGAGGGAGCTTTAAAAACTTAACCGGACTAGGTGGCGAGGCACCAAATGCCTCCAGCCAGTGGCCCACGCGTCGTCTGCAAATGTATTTATGGCGACGCGCGGGGTGAGGCTTGAGGCGCGGAGAAGGAGCGGGGAGCGCGGATCATGCCACATCCATACACTTTGCTAGACCTGGAAATCAACCCACGACCGCACAGCAACCTTGCTTGCTTGCTAGGTAGTCAATATAGGCTATTGATAATTAATATTATTCTATCCTCTCTAACGCAATAATCTCTAAGGCATGAAGGTTTTCTCACGATATTTTCATTCACGTTTAATCGAGTGATAAATAATTATTAATACGCACATGAATTAGAAGAGTAAGAGGTGACTTGGATTCGAACTCGAGTCTAATGCTCATATAACTAGCCTATCGCTGCTTAATAAAAATATATTCACCAAAATTTCTGCTTAAGTAGCTAGGACATTTACAGTTGTTCATTAAAATGTATGTATAAATTAACAAACTTCTAGCTGTAGTCTGCGAGAAGTGTCAAAGTAACTTATAATTATTTTAGTTCAAACTGCTTAATGTAACACTTCCTAGAAGACATCGTAGTTAGGAAATAATGTTTGATTATATTCTGAGATTTACTTTAGATACTAACTGCCTCAGTAGTTGCCAACGTGGATGTGAAGCGTGAGGTTCTAGATTCTATCACAATACGCGCGAAGTTATTGGGCTTTCTCTGATATTCTCAGTAGAAGCTCAGAGTTTGGATTTTACCAGTTGTCATATTTTTTATCGCTCCTCTAACAATTTAAAATAACTGTAATATTTGTGCTTACAATAATGATTTTTTTGCATCTATATATATTTATATACCTAATATAATAGCTTTATATAATACTATAAACTACACTCAATTTCCTTACACATTAAGTCCTTGGAATGTTCCTTACATTCCAAGGACCTTGGGGACGTTAATAATCTATTCAATTTTCTCCATAGAATAGATTACCCGTATATGGGACTGGTGGGATCCAAATGTAAGATAATGCTTAGGATTGACAAAAGCAATAAGTTCAGTATTGATTGGAATTAAATGAAATAAGAATATATAATAATTACATAAAGTAGTTTTAGAGTTTTTGTTAAAATCGTGATTTAAGATAACAGAATGAAGAGATAAATTTTACAAATGTTTAATCTAACTTTTACTGTAATTTTAACACGAATTTTAAAAAAAGGAGGTTCTCAATCGGTCTGTGTTCATAATTATAATAATATACATTTTAAATAGTATCGGTAGTCTGCCACCACTATACCACAGTTTTCTTCTCCTAAAAGAAATAAATTAAAAAGTAAGACATGAAAATTATTAAAAAAAAAACTTGAACTATGATTACGATGAAGCTTTGGTGAGTTGTTGTGTGTTTCTTACAAAAGAAAATATAATAAAAAACAATACAAGAGGCATTTTAGGATTCTTATTGCATAAACTGGGTGTTTATGTATTTACAAAAAAAAGTATATAAGTATTATATCCATTGTCTAGTACCCATAGTACAAGCTCTGCTTAGTTTGGGACTAGATGGTGCTGTGTAAAAACGTCCCAAAAAGTATTTATTTATATTTATTTTATAAACTGTTTAGTATTCCTGTAAATAACATTTAACTAAAAAGGCGCCTTAATTTGACGTTAATAAGCCTTAGATATTCCAATTATATCATAATGCCTTTCTTTATTCATTGCCAGCCAGCAAAGTATTCGCAAAAACCGTGGCCATTTCAATTCTCAAAAGACCATTACCGTCTTCAGCCAACTAATCCTTTCCATTGTATTTTCATTTTACCAGCCAAAAAGATTTAAGAGAATTATTATAAATTTATTCCCCTCATCTACATAATATCTCAGGCTAGGAACACACCTGCGAACTTGTGACGTGTCTAGCATGAATTTATTTAGCGCATTAGTGCCGGTCCCGTATGACATGTGTGAACATGGCTGCACTTTGCATTTGAATGTTCAAAATGAGACCGTATTAATAATCTTGGAATCCCGCCTTTATGACCTTCATTCGATCTTCTTAAGTGAATAGAATATTCCAGGGAACTACGTGATTTCGGTGGTAAACAGTATCCCTGCGTAACTGTTTTATTGTCAACTGTTTTTACGGCTACCTAAATAAATAATGATGAACAAATTTTGAATGAGTAGACGTTAGTTTTTTTTATAACACGGAAAATTATTCTTTATGTACCTTATTCTAACGTTTTCTGAATACCTATATTGACCAGTAGATTATGAGTTTATTTAGAAAAATAAACACCATTTATCAACATTCAATAGACAAGGAAAACATTGTCATAAAATCTGAATCTGATTAACTTGAAAAATTAATCAGGTTCAGAACTTTTTTGTACTATGTTTGATGCTTTTGCCCTGTAGTGTATTCATAAAAAAACCATATCACTATAGTGGATAAATAAAGAGTAGAAATTCCTTTTGTTCCAATACATAGATCTAATAACTTTCCAACAATGTAACTAGCGATGCAGTGAGCTCACTTCAGCACACGCCAGTATATAAATACTTACCTTGCACAAACTACTTAGAATACTTTAAGCTCTCTTTGGTTCGCAGACAAAACTTTGAGCCTGTTCTTCGAAGCGAGATCGAGTGTGTACACAGTTTTCCCAAAAGATTTCAAAGATGAACTTTCTAAAAGAACAAAATTCTAACTTTGTTTCTTTTATATCAAAGTAAAAGCGTTTAATTTTAGAATACAGTATGGGTAGAAATATTTTAGGAGTGAATGAAATAATGGTAAAATATCTCAAAATAAACATTTTTTTTGTTATTAAATCCACAGAGGACAAACCAACAAATATTTTTAATTGAATTAAATTTCAAATATGAATTCGAAATCAGTTAACCCAGAGCAGAGAGCTTGAATTGCATTTTAAATATTGCAACCTGCTTTTATTTCCATGTTAAACACAATTAAATTACCTCGGAACAAACCAACTATCTGTTTACCAGGCTGCAAATTGATGCAAAATTGTTTTGTGTGTTTGTAACACTCCGACGAGAAAGCAGTATCAATGCACATAGCACGATTAATTAAGTAATTTTATTTTTAAACTAGCTTGCAGCTGTTTTTTTTATGTATTGTTGTTTTTAATCTCGGGTATGCACACAAGAGTTGTTATGTGCACCTTACCATAAGAACAAACAAAAAATAATTATGATTTATTAGAATAAGATCATTTCAATTAAAATTGAACTGTTGTAAAATTAAATCAAACCTCTGTGTATTGTCATATTTTTGGATCTTGTACACAATGGTCCATGTTCGCTACACTTCAACGTTAATGGAAGTAATCCATTAACGAGTATTGAAGTATAACCAACTACTGTGCTCGATCGCTTTTTGATAACGGTGGGTTGGTCCGTATCGATTGCGAGTAGTGTCGTATAGCAGTGACCCAGTGAAGCTGATCATTGCTAATATACCTAGTATTTTAATCTGGAACCTAATACTAGGTTAGGATATCGTATTAAGAATAATTAAATATATTGGATTTAGGGATGCTACTGAGAATTTCCTCACACAAATTCAAATACATATACATAGCCCAACCTAATCCTTAATAGAAACGCCAGCCATTTCAAAACTATCTGATATAGTGGACCATAGTTTTATCGAAAATAAAATATTTTTACTAAACTACCAAATAATATCCCCAACTTGTATAGACAAGTAGCAATACATCTCCATATTTCACAGCCTAACATAATAGCGTTGATGATCAAACGCCAAAACGCTTATGTAACAAGGGAAGCAGTCCATTTGCGAGCCACATATACCTACACTGTGGCAAAAACCGAACGTATATGATGGTTCACTCATCATTAATCATATCTGCAGATCGTAACCGAGACCGCCGTATTCCAGATATAACTGGAATATCCGAATATCACGCTTAACAATATGGTGTCCTATTTTCGTGTAATAAAATTGGAATAATGACGTATAAAAGGTTCGGTTGTTATTTTTGATGGGGTTAACTGCCAATTGTGTCAACGGCAGCTTTTGAGCCGATTTTGCCGAAAAAATTACACCTACATTGTATTTGTTTTAATAGAGATTTTACCGTAACAAAATGGATCATCAACATTAAACGTTTTATCAAAAAAAAATTTTCCTTTTCTTCTCTGTCAATCAGGGTTTACAATATTCGTTTTATTCGTTCAATATAATTTTCCACATTGATGCCTGTTCACTCCGACAATCAAATCATTGGTAGTTTTGTAAATCTGCTCTAGGTTACCGTCGTGTATTACATGTCTTCATTCCTCTTATTAGGAGAGGAGACTTGTGCGTAATACCGGGATAGTAAAAACTTGGTGATGACAATGATAAGTATTTTAGCAATGGAATGAAATGTATTTGCATGGAATATATAAGTATATATATACAATCTATAATTATATATATATAGTATATCACCACTGGTTAACATTTATATCATAAATAAAATAGGTATCGTCAGATATAGAAACATAATATTTCATGCAAGACAAAACTTCAATAAAATGTTAGTAGTCCAGATAATTTATATAATTAACATAAGGCTGAGACAACAATATATAATATTTATGATTAAACACAAAAAAACCATGCCTATGGGTAAAAAAATGAAATTAATTTATAAAGACCATTAAAATTCACTATAATTAATTAATAAATATTATGCTGTATCGACGCATTAAATAGCTTACCCAAGCGTGGTTTCACTTAAGTGTAACCACGCTAAACTATATTAACTCCGTTGCAGAATAATTCTTTATCTTTTGTATAACCAACGTGCCAAGTTATGGGACACTATGTATAATGTCCCACTTTGCCCGCGTGCCATGCATTGCTGCAATTTCGTAGTTTAAAACGTGGTGCTTAAAATAAATGGTCGTTTCTGCAATTAGTTTTCATTATACCCTCAAAGAATGGCGCATAGGCGAGACACGTTGAATACAAGATTTAAATAGATTCTTGTTTATCTTGTTCAATTTGATTTTAGAACAGATAATAGTAGTAAATCCAATTAATCATGAAAAGTCAAGGCTAGCGTCCTGTTTACTTAACCGGAGGGACGCAGGTCAACCCTGCCTGAGATTGAATATTTTTTTTCTCTAAACTTTATATCCTCAAAAATATTTAGCATGTGTGAAATAATAAAAAATATGAAAAGGCAAAGTAAATAATGTAACAGAAATAGGTATCTTTACTAAAATTGTTTGTAACATTAATAAAAGCATCGTAGCTGCGTTGTGATGAAAAATTGAACGTAAAAATTTTGTTTTGTCGGTAGAAAATGTCCCTTTCACTATTTTCATATTTAATAAACTACACAAGAAGGCTTGCAAAATATATTGAAATCTCATCCCCAGAGCTGCAGTTTATCAACTATGTTGAGATCGGCTTCCAGTCTAACCAGATGCGAATGAATATCAGTATTCTACACGAAGCGACTGCTATTAGATCTCCGCAACACAATTTCTGGGTAATACCGATATCCTGAGGATAGACTGGTTGTCAGGCTTTTTGAGCTTTTGATTACCAGTAACGATTGTCATAGGTGTTCGCGTTACAACCGGGACCGACGGCTTTACGTGGTCTCCAAGGCACGGAGGGATCACAATGTGTTAAGAATCACCCATCCACAGACTGATCGCGACTATCTCAGCTTAACCTTGCAGATCGGTTGATCAGTTTAGTTATTACTTAGCCACGAACCCCTCAAAAAATATTGAAAGAAAGAAAGAGAGAGAAAAAGAGAAAACGTTTATTTGCCATAGACAAAACACACTATATGTACGCTATAT
Source organism: Acronicta alni (assembly GCA_964056405.1). Classification (NCBI taxonomy): domain Eukaryota; kingdom Metazoa; phylum Arthropoda; class Insecta; order Lepidoptera; family Noctuidae; genus Acronicta; species Acronicta alni. The sequence continues at coordinate 4,517,166 of OZ043919.1, read as the reverse complement.
TAGTAAATAAAAATGAAAGATAAGTACAAATAAAATTTGAAAACGATAACATAAAATTGCAGTACTTAACCTTGCTATCTTAGCACAAAATATATAAGAACAAATCTAAGCGTAGTTCACTCTTGCCTGTAACTATAACACGAGTAAAGTGTCGCCATCTACCGTGTATTCTGATCACGTTCAAATCATCACTTATGTATTTGTAAGGGCGCGTTGTACTGAAAGGAATTTCGCAATTTTGGAGCGACTTTTTACAGAACATTGTCGTTTCATTGCTTTGTCGTGTAGCTACAATCTACATGTAGATGTAACCTATTTATGCCAACCGTTTCACTAAGTGAGCTTGATGGCTTCACTGAAATGCGATTAAGAGTAGGCAGCGTGAATTAATTTGGATTTCGTGCATGGCAAATGGTGACTTTACCCATTAACTATAATTGCTTTTTGTTTGTTTCTGTTCAGGACAGTACCTAAGTGCATTCATTCATAATTAACCATACATTTTACGACGACTTTTTACGAAATGGACTTGGAAATTCTAATAGTTAAAAAAAAATTGCATTAAGTAATTTAACAGTAATTAATAATTCAATTTATTGCGTAAAAAAACATTAAGTGTTGGAACTTACGACTTCCTAGTATTATTATAGTATCCATGTCATATTATTATATAAGTACACCCTCTAGAGGGATGACACGGAGATGATTGTCCGGGGAACCCTGGACTGTTAGCCACGTTGTACCAGCCAGCAAATCAGCTGACCAGAAAGCAGATCTGATCTTTTACCCTGTAGTAAAAGATCAGATCTGCTTTCTGGTCAGCTTATTATTTGAACAATAATACAATAATTATACAGCTGATGTCAAAACGACAAAAGAAAGAATTAAAAAAAAAATATTTCTGCTTCATTAGCCTAGTGGTCGTAAACGCGACGATATCATTACAGGAGCAGTATTATTGGGTTTTTCTATGGAATTCTAAGTAGCAGATAGGTTAATAGGCTTGTTACTACATGTGACCTAAACATACCTACCAGCGAACAGTGAGCCTAAGCTTTCAGCGAATAAAGGGGTGATGGTATGTATGACGATGATTAGACTTTGTAAGCGGAAAGTGTCGTAGCAACGCGCCTCGCGTGTTTCTATTGTATAGTACGTAACAATGGCGCGCCGCGACTCCGCCTGACACCTTACGTGTCGGATGACGGCGCAGATTATTGGCACGGTAAATCAACCAGATTGGACATGCCCACTAACCTAAACTAATAGTTGTACACCTCTGATTAACCCTTTGGAAAATGCAGGCGTGATGGATACAGTAAATGTATAATAAATTTGTAAAATAATTACTTTAGTTTTTAGCGTACGCATTTGAAACGGGTATCTCATTCTTTTCATGACAAAAATAAGCTTTTGCCCTTCAAGTATTCCATTTTAAACATGCCTTATGCTGCAAGGGTAGCCGTGCAACGAAAAGAAGGCTTCTATATGTAACGCTACACCTTAGTCTCGACTCTGTGCATAATCCCCCGAGGTATTCCTCAAGGAAACATTTTGGGGCCGTAATCAAAAGAATTCGTGCTTGTTTTTCGCATAAATACCGTATGTTTACTTGGTTGGTTTTTTAAGAGATTTGTTTTTGCAAAATTGGCTTTCAGTTTATTTATTTCCATTGCTTCTTATCACATATTATGCTGAACTACAACTGCCTCGCTATGCACCTCTGCCTGACCCTTCGAAGCAATATTTTATGACAAATAGAATGTGTTCTTTAGATAAATAAGTAAACTATAATAGAATTTATATCTCTCTACAAAATTACAGAATCCAAAATAAACCTCAATCTCGTTTCGTTTCCGAAAATTGAAGCTTCACGGCATATAAACATAAAACGATATACCCCTCGTTTATCAATGAAACGTATAAGTAACCTGGTATTTTCTTACCAAATTGCTTGTACGGAGACACCTAATCAAACAGGAAAATGTATTCGCCGCGTAATAAGTTCTCGGTACGGAGTTATTAAAGAGAAAAGGATCCTATTACCACATGTGGCTTGCGACAAAATGAAAGTGATGGTTTGTATAAGGAAGAATTAAGTAATCATTTCAGTAGTACCTCTAATGCTATGTTTAAATTAAAAATAAATCATCATTATAATCAACCCATATATATCCCACTGCTGAGCACGGGTCTGCTGAGCACGGGTCTACTCTCAGATTGAGAGGGATTAGGCTATAGTCCAACACGCTGGCCAAGTGCGGGTTGGCAGACTTCACACACCGCCGAGAAAAATCTCTTAGGCATGCAGGCTTCCTCGCGATGTTATCCTTTTCCGTTTATGCAAGTGATAATTAATTATTAATACGCACATAAAATCGAAATGTCAGAGGTGCGTGCCTTGGATTAGAACTCCAAACCTTTGACTTGGCATTTCAATGGTCATAATTATCACTAGGCTATCACTGAACTTCACAACAAAAATACATCAATAAAATTTATATAAATACACATACCATCACGGCATTAGGCAGAGATGTACCGATTGTACACCCACAGTTCGCCGGTATGTTAATAGTACCATGGAATTGGGGGCGAGCCTATTGCCACTATCCAGGCACAAATCCATACTGAGCTGCTAATAAGATTTCATAGAAAAACCCAAATAACACTGCTTGACCTACGAATCGAAACTTCTAATATCAGAATAAAACCAGGACCTCTAACGTAGCAGTCGGTAAACCTCTGCCTTAATCTTCGGGGAATACAGGTATGATGGTATGTTATATCTCAGTGCCTCTTACATAGACCTAAACATCCCGGTCAACTATGGATGTCAAATTTTATTGATTGATTTTCAACTTTAACACAAAACAGTAAGGTTCATAGTCAATTGGGCTGGCGTTTGTACACGTCTGCCTAAACGGGGAAAATAGGCGTAATTTTTTAAGAAAAATAAATTAACTTCAAGACTTGATATGACCACTGCACTGGTTCAAAGGTCTCGAGTTCGAATCCTAGGAACGCACCTCTGACTTTATAAATTTAGGAAGATTAGCCCCAAGACACAAGCTATGCTTAGTTTGCGGCTCACTGTTACTCGTATCCATTGAATGTTACTTTTTTTGTCAATAAAGAATTTGTATTTGTATAAATTCATGTGCGTATTAATAATTAATTATCACTCGCTTAAACGGTGAAGGAAAACATCGTAAGGAAACCTGCATACCTTAGATTTTTTTCTCGATAGTGCGTGATGTCTGCCAACCCGCACTAGGCTAGCGTGTACTGATAGCCTAATCCTTTTCGGTCTTAGAGGAGACCCGTGCCCAGCTGTGGGACGGATATGGGTTGATAATGAATCCTTCAGAACAATGGTCAGACACCATCCTAAATATGGGACATCTGGGAAGTATATTCTATCCTATCCTACTTCCTTCCTACTTAATAAATTAGAAAGTTTGTGAGGATAATAATATATGGATTGATGGATATTTGTTTTTCTTTCACGTTAAACCTACTGAACGGATACAACATTACAGTATTATTTTTTATACATCAGAATAATATAATTATTGGCTATAATTTATAATTACAACGATAATTAAAAGTAACTTTTCCACGCAGACGAAGTCGCAGGCAGAAGCTAGTCATATCTGATCACATTCAGCGAGAACACTGTGTAATTAAGAACCTATTCTTGCTTTAGAAGTCGTTTAATAAATACCCACGAAGTCACATACACATTAGCCGTATTAAACCTAATAATTTATTCAAAGTGGTTATTCGTGCTTCTGTTGAATAAAATCACAACTACAACTTAATTAATACTCAAGAGAATAATAAGTGAAATTATGTAATAACACGAGTTGGAATAGAATCAACACTTCATATTACTTAACTCAAATGCCGTGTAAATATTGTGATTTTTTTTTATTTATGTTAGGGAAACAAACAGCTTATAAAATTCTTAATAATAAGTTACAAAATATAAAACTTAAGCCTATAGTTTCCACCTATAAACACAAAGGAATCACTAAAGTATATAATAAGAAAAAGCAAAAAAAATAAAAGATGTAATATAGTAAATAAAAAAAAATGTGTCGCGGATTGAGAATTTAATTGAAAAACTCATTCGATATAAGTCGTCGGAACGTATGGGCATTGGTTTCAAAAATGTCAATACGATAATCTTGTATAGATTCATTCCTTGTTCACGAATAAGAGTAATTTTAGTCATGAAGGCAAATTTAATATAACGGTGTTTAATTTTTGCTTAGAACAATGGCTTACGGTATGAAAGCTTCAGAACACCTTTAGGTCAATGTAATGTGGTCTAACATGCAAAAGTTTCTTTAAGGTTAGTACACATTACACAATACACAGTTTTGTTTCTTGTCAGTTCTTTCAAGTTTGATCCTGGAAGTATCGTAGAGACGCAGGCGATGTAATACTTTTTTTATTAGGGTTCGTACCCAAAAGGTAAAAACGGGACCCTATTACTAAGACTCTGCTGTTCGTCTTTCTGTCTGTCCGTCTGTCAGTCACCAGGCTGTATCTCAACAACCGTGCTAGCTAGACAGTTCAAATTTTCTCAAATGATGTATTTCTGTTGCCCCTTATAACAACAAACACAGAATAACATAAATATCTAAGGGGGGCGGACTCTCATGCAACAAACGTGATTTTTAACGTCGTTTTTTGCCAAATATTGGTACGGAACCCTACCTGCGCGAGTCCGTCTCGCACTTCGTCGGTTTTTCTCAATGAGTCCACGTTTGATCGCTACTTTGCTTGTTACTTGTTATTTTAATTGTAGTTATTCTTCTTTGTATTAATAATAATAGTAATCGGCTGGCCTCATAATTACACAGGACTTAAACATATTGGCGAACTGTGGGCACAACACAGGCCAATATTCCTGTGTTGTGTTGTGTGGCCAATAGGCGGGATGGTATGTTATGTTATGTTTATATTAGTAATGAGCTGATTGAAGTATTAGCAATTCAATATCTTGGAGTATCGTATAATCTAAACTGCTTAGATTCTTAAGTGTGCCTCCTGTTGAGTTTTTCTATGACATTTTCATTAATAGTTCTTGGTTTAGATTTGTGCCCAGTTCATGGTACCGTAATAGATATACCTTCTATCACAATAATTTATCACATAAAAACAATGTGAACGTTAGGTGTAAGTACATTAGTATGCCCCTACCTAACCCTTTAGGGATGCAGGCGTAGTGTTCCGTTATTAATGTTTTATGTTATGAACTTTACTCTCGACAACAGCTATAAACTTACCTAAAATACCCACCTCTGACGTCACTTACGGGAGGTGATTTATTCGCTGTCGTAACTTCACCGCGGTAGATGGCGCTAACTGCAAAATTAACAGCAAGTTCGGTCGCTCTATGGCTTAACACACTTACCGCTAACTTAAAAGTTACAGTAATATAATACTAGGTAGTAGTCTGTAGATGTGTATAGCAAATTTTTTTTTTTCTCTGGAATTTTTATATTTATGATTAATTAACTGAAATATTGCGTTCTTAATTCTGTATTTTTATTATAAAAATGTACAGAATATGATGCCCTGTAGCAATATTAGATTCTAAATAATTATATTTATTTGTATTAACATTATACTATTTTATTATTATATTGCAAAATGCATATTAATTATTGTGTATTATATTAGCGTGATTGATTATAGCCTAACCCGTGCCCAGCGAGACAGTATATATGGGTTGATGATGTTGATATTCATTGAGACAATGGTAATAAATATGATAATAAATTTTGAATAAATATAAAAATCGAGATTTGTTATTGTCTAAACATCTAAAAAAAAATTAAAAAATTTATTTTTGTCATTAAATATATTTTTTATGTAGGTATTTTAATTTTTCCTTTGCAGCCTTTTAATAAGAGCAGTTCACGCAAAAGTGTGTATGCACCTTTGCTGAATAAAAAAAACTTAAGCACTTTAAATAAAACAACCTGATTACATATAGTACATTATAAATAAATTGCCATTCTTTACCGCTGACTAACAAGTTTATGATATAGTGTTATGAAATTCATAAGCTCTATTACAATTTTTTGTGACGTCCATTTTGTTACATGCGATTATGTAGCCAAGCGTGCGGCTTTATTCGGACAAGTGGGATTATTACACCTTTGTCCCGCTAAAAGGATTTTGTCAGGATTTTGCCCTGACAATTTTTACACGTGGAGTGTATAATTCCGATGCTGTTGGATTTATGTTTACACTATTAAGGACAAGTTATGCAGAATACCTATTGCTATCTAGCAAAGAAAAAGGATTGGTTGGAATATCAACGTAATTTAAGTAACTTTACTACAGACGGTACCCACATGATATTAGAGGGGTTGGTGGGTAAGTAAGAACTGTGCTGATTAGTCCATTTACAATGTGCAATTTGTTGTACCCAACCGCGTTTCGCAGGGTACATCAATTTGTCGATTTCAATTGTCATAGCAACACCTATGACAATCATTCGTGGTAGTCAGTAGCCCAAAAAGAACCGATAACCAGTACCTCCTTAAGATATCGGTATGGCCCACTTTAGTTTGCGGTAGTCTGATGCCAGTTGCTTCTTGAAATATTAATATTCAGCCATATCTGGTTAGGCTGGAAGCTTTCTCCTACATAAATAAGAAAAGGTTAGAATGACAAAGGCTCCATAATTTTGTGCCTTATCAAGTTTCTAAAATTTGAAATGAATTGTGGCGCCATCTATTATGTGGTGAGAGATTTATCAGTAGAGACATGTTGCGTTACGGATAACATTTGGTCTAATAAGGTGTCTGATTTACAAGATGAACGAAGTATAAGTAAGTAACTCTCCTTATTCGAAAATAATATTGTTTTTTAAACAGTCTTCTCTACTTTTTTTGTAAAAAAATATATCATAATTTCAAAGAACGAAGAAGTGAAAATATAATAAACCAAGACCCATGCTAATACTTGAAACCGATTTAAAATGTAATTTTGAATATATATGTATTTTTTAACGGAAATAAACAAAAAAATAATTCAAACTCATTTTTTGTTATTACAGGGAAAATAATCTTCAAAATGGCGTATCAAACATAAATTTCGATATGGTATGAAGGGAAATATTTCAAACCGACAAAATACCTTTGACGAACAATAACTATATACCTACCCAGAGTTTTTTCATTGTTTTTAGATCACATTTTAAGTACTGTTATTTTCAGGGTCTTTTATTTTTTACCTTTCTGTACTATACAACAAAGATTTGCTACAGACAACTTAAAGAAAATGTATTTTCGACTACCTTTATCAGAAATAATTAAAAAATCTCACCCATTTAACGATCTTACTTTTAATTCCTGGAAATGGTGATTTAAAAAGCTCTTCCAACTAATTACCCCTTTGTAAATATCAAATTAGTACATAATTAATGCGGCATTGCTGACAACATTCATTTGTTTTTTCCAGAAGGTTCCTTCAAAATAATTAATTTAATCATACTTGGTATTTTTTACCGGTTTTTCCTTGTAACTGTTACAAAATAAAGCTCCAAATAATGTTTTTTTTTTTCTTTTCAAGCAAGTGGCCATGTTGTCTTATTCTTTCAGATAGTACTTAAATAAATAACTTATAAAATATATCTAAATTTATTAATACATATATGATCTGGTCCATGATTGTTACATTATATTATTTTGTATGGTAATCTGTGGAAACTGTATTAAGATATTTATGTATATATTTCTATCTCTATCTGTTTATTTCCAAAATAATACTTTGACGCGTCGGGGTAGCGGATTCAATGGCCGTGTGTATGAGCATTTTGTTTGTAACCTATTATGCATGATAATACCAGTTTGGGGTATTTTTTTAATTGTTATTTGATTGTGGACAATCCCAATAATTAATTATTATACAGTGACGAAACATTGTGAAGAGACTGCATACATGAGAGATTTTCTCTACAGCGTCAGAAGGCTGCCAATCCAAACTTGGCCAGCATGGTGGATAAAGTCTAAACCCTCCCATCCGGGGAGGAGATCTGAGCTTATCCGGAACAGTGGATAGGTTGATGATGGTTGAATAAACCTCAACAAAAATCAAGCGTGATTCAGAAGCACCTTTTTTTAAGTCAATAAAAAGTCCTGTTAAACACTCGTTCCATCTTGTAACAAAAAATATTATTAATGAAAACTCCGTACTTTACAAAACGTACCTAGTCTTCAGAACCGGGATTTTGTCGTTGCAGTCACCGACAAGCGGTTGTATGGTGACAAATTGTGTCGCAGCACGGCACGACAGTGTTGTATGTACGTTCTCATAAAACGACTGGTAAAAAGTGGAGCTAGTAAGTTATGTTAGAAACTGAATCGGTGAAGGAATTTTCTTTATTTTTTTATATCACTAAGGTCACAAGCAGAGATAGCCTAGTGGTATGACCATTGGACTGCCAAGTAGAAGGTCTCGAGTTCGAATCCAAGGCACGCACCTCTGACTTTTCGAATTCATGTGCGTATTAATAATTAATTATCACTCGCTTAAACGGTGAAGGAAAACATCGTGGGAAACCTGCATACCTTAGAGGTTTTTCTCGACGGTTTGTGAAGTCTACCAACCCGCAGTAGGCCAACGTGGTGGACTATAGCCTAATCCCTCTCAATGTGAGAGGAGACCCGAGCCCAGCAGTGGGCAGTATATTGACCACTAAGGTGGCAAACAAGCAAACATTCAATCTGATGGTAAGCGTTTACCGCAGCTTAAAGACGCATGCAACACCAGGGATACCTCTTGCGCGTTGCCAATCCAGTAAAAAGAAAGAGGATTAGTTGGGTTGGCAATATAAGCTTCAAAGTCGCCCCACTGCCAACGCAACGTTTCTTCGCGGAGCACTGGCAACTTGGCTCACCGTCAGGAACACAGCTCAAAGCTGTGTTATTTTACAAATCTCAAATATCATCACATAATATCGAAATGTCTCCAATAACAATTAATACCATTAAAGTTTTTCCTACTAGAGAAAAAAAATACCATCACGCCTGTATTTCCCGAAGAGTTCGGCAGAGGTGTACCACAGTTGTATACCCACAGTTCATTGGTATCTTTAGGTCCCATGTAATGAGACACATATAGAAAATATCGATTAAGTACATAACACTTCACAAGCGCGTCGAAAATCTTGTGACGTCATAGACTGTTGATGGTGCGAATGAACGCGAACAAAGGCGAATAGGTGTTGTCAATTATGTTTACAAAATACTTACGATATTTCCTTTGCCTTGTTTACGTACTTACTAAATATTATAATATAAAATAAGTATACAAGTATACATTTTTTAAATTCTAAATAATAAAGACAATATTTTATGGTTGGTTCTTTTATAATAATAATATAAGGGTTTTTTCCACTACTGCCGCAATAATTAGTCTAGTTGACCTAAGCGCGACTGCTACGCTACAGGTCCCGGGTTCAATTTCCAGGTCAAGTAAAGTGTTATTTGGTTTTTCTGTGGAATTTCTAATAGCAGTTCGGAGCTTGAAATTATGCCCAGTTATGCCAATACGACTTTTTTTTGTAAAAACATACTTATAATAATTAACTTAAGAAACGCCCAGACAAACACAAACACATAAATATCTGTATTTTGTGGGGATCGAACCCATCAGCAGTCCGACACGAGAACCACAAGACCACAGACGTTTTTAAAGTCATGATGGTATGTTATATGTTAAATAAGACTAGTCGCAGATGAATATTCTTGGAAAGTATCAGCAGAATGCCACCTGAATCGACAGTAGTAAAAACTGTATTAAAGTGAGTGCACAAACTTTATACCTGTTTGCTCATTCCGTGTTAATAACCTTGTTTTGATGGGTGTTGCTTTTATTATAATTATAAACCATATAAGTACCATCCGTAAGCAACTGCTACGCTGCTACTAGAGGTTTTACGTTCTATTCTCAGGTCGAGCAAAGTGTTAATACCTAGGTGTTATTAAATTCTCAATAGCATCTAGAAGTTAGAACTTTGCCTGGGCAAAATAGTAATAGGCTGTTATCATGTTTTTTTTTTACAAAAAGTGGGTCTATGGAGTTTCTTGTCGGTTCTTTTCTTCTCCATTTGATGACCTCTGGTCTAGTGGACAGTTCAGACTGCCGATCACGAGGTCTATTATCAATTAATAAATTATGAACAAATACAAGATACTAGACTAGAGAAGTTAGTTTATTAAAAAATCCGCACTAAACCTTCCCAATCGCACTCACATACGTTGAAATAAGATTAAAGGCCCGCTTTCAATAAAAAATATAACGAGATACAGTGTGTAAAATGAAAGATTTATCTGTCTGGCCCAAGGCGGGTCCGCAATACATAAATATATTCATACTTTTCATTGAAAGCAGCGTCCCCGAGCCGGCTTTGAGTGTTTTTAAAATAAACCTCTTTGATATTCCTGATGTAAGGCATGTCAAATGTCTCAAAGTACTCAATGCTAATACCAACGGTTGTTATAAAGGCAAGGTTTGTTTATTGGACATGATATTTTATGTAATTAGATACATTTTAATAATAATGTTTCACACGATTTCACTAATAACAATTTGCAATCTTTATTTTGACATTTCTGGAATAAACTCACCATAGTACCTAATATATTTTTTTTAAATTAACCATTGCCCCATTTCTATTTTATCCTATATCGTGGGTACATTTACAAAATTGGGACTAGATGGTGCTGTGCAAAGATTTCCCAAATATTTTTTATTATTATTTTTCTGTCCTGCTGACATGAAGCAGTGAAAAGTTTAAGTTAAAGTTAAAGTTTCTCTTTAGTCTAGCAGTTTGTAAACTACCCAAGATGCGTTAGACTCAGAAGCCATTTTATCGCACTTCATTCGTTTTAAATTTCATCACTGCATTAATTTATAAAACCTTACGATCAAAGGGTAATATTTAAAAAAATACGGTCCATCGAATCTTCTGGATTGTCTTTTCGTTTCCAATTGGATTGTTGCCCATTTGAGCTAAACGGAACGCTATGGTTCAAAGAGCACATGCATCAATGGTTATCAGGTATGGCATGGCATATTTATTCTATTGGAATATGAATTAAGGAAGACGTATAAAAATGGTCTATTTTAAAAATTATATTTCAACGGTTCTATCAAATAAAAAAACTGAGAATATCACGTCTAGATTACTGTCTATTTTTTTCGTTAAAATACGTGTAACTGGTAACAAAGTACTTAATTGTAAGGTATAGCCTAGGTCTTTTTAGCCTATCAAACATCAATCAATAGACACAATAGAAAAAGCAATTACTTTGACCCTCTGGTCACGGTTTCTTTAATTCATTAACCTAGATTTATTTATTATTTCTGTATAAAAGCCTTTCTTAATGCCATTAGGTATTTCCTATCTATTAGAAATACCGAAGGTACTTAAATATTGTGGGGATTAGTGGTAAATCGGAAAAATAATTATATAGGATTTGTTCCACATTTGCCCTACTTTTTCACCCCATAGTCCTAAGGCGTACGTACTAGGCGTAAGTAGCGAACACACGTCTTTTTGATAGTGTAAAAATATATAGTAGGTACTAGCCTCACGCCCCGGATTTGCACGGGTGCAATATACTACCTAATCGCATGCATACATTATACACTATACATTAATATTATAGCCTATAACACACAAATAATGTGGCTTTCTATTGGTAAAATAATTTTCAAAATCGGTTCAGCAGATCTAGAATATCCCCTACAACTTCACAAAAACAAACAAACTTTACCTCTTTATAATATTAGTATACATAATAAATTAAGGAATAAAAGCGTCTTGCTCGTACGCAGTTCAGTGACCCCTGATATTTAAAAAAAAACAATTAATTATAGCATCGCACACTGTCAATATTATCACATTATTATGTACTTATTACTTATCATTATAAAGACAGCATCATAGAATAAATCCTGTAATAAATTATAAATAGAAAATCCTGTTTCGGATAATATTTTTTCGACAAACGTTTACTTTACACAAATTGGTGTTTTTCCATACGCAGCGCTGAAGCGCTTTTTGATATCCGTTCAACAAAGGCTTTTTTATTATTTTTATTCAGGAATTTGTTTGCTTGTGCTGTAGCTGCTGGTTTTATGTAGCAACAAAGTTCTACAAAGGCTATATGAGAGAAGAACATTGGTAGACGAGGTTTTGAGATTTCATTATTATCATCCCATCTGAAAATAATATTATCATCGTCATCATCAGCCTATATTCATCTACTGCTGGACGTAGGCCTCCTCTAGTGTACGCCACGAAAAAAAACATAATTATTATAAAGTTATTTAAAAGGTATTTTTTTGCAAAATCTGGATGTAGTGGTTAATAAGAGAGACGAGAGATGTATATTTTGTGGAAATCGCTTGACTCGCTCGCACAATCGATAAATTGAGTTTTCAAAGCCACGTGCCTTAGAAACTTTGTCGTAAACACCTTTATTGGTTTCTCAAACACAAAGCTAATAGTTTCCAGTATCACCATAACAATATCATACACACTAATACAAACAAACACAAAATGGGACGGAACCCGCCGTGAATAATTCTGTTTGCATCCACCACTACGGCCCTTAATAACGTCTACTACAATGTGAATTATTAAGTTATAGTTGACACGTTTAGGGTTGCGTTACATAACGCAAAGAGAATCCAGTAGTTACACTCAAATTCATAATTTACTTTTTTGCCTGTAATAACACTAGTAAAAAAACTCATCTGAGTAATGTACAAACAAGCATAAAATATTTAAAAAAATGCATTTATGTTCTCATCACAAATGGTGTTGGTAGTATACAGGTATAGGCAGATCAAGTATTTAAACAAACATTTGTGAGAGACTTGTGCCCGAGATATTGCAATACCTGTGTTACGGGTCACCAGGCCCCCGAAGACTTATATTATTTCTTAGATCATGTTCAGACTAATTTGGTGTGATGAAATACAAAAAAAAATTGGATATACATTCTGTGTGTTTGTTTGTGTGTGTGTGTGTGTGTGCGTTTGTTTGTGTATGTTTGTGTGTGTGTGTGTGTATTATATAATCGTTATTTATGTTAGTGAATTGAAGTTATATATATTGATCTTATAGATAACATACCATCACGCCTGCATTTCCCGAAGGTTTAGGCAGAGATGTACCAATGTACACCCACAGTACGGCGGTATGTTGAGGACTCATGTAATACCGCGGCACGAATTTCACAGAAAAACCCAATAACACTTTGCTCAACCGAAGACTTCTAGCGTGGCAGTAGCCCTTAGGACCAGACGAGGCAGCTAGTAATTAATCTTCTATACATTTATAATGACAACAATAAAGGTGACAGGCAGCCATTTTGTTTTATTTGTACTGTATAGGTACTTCTTGCTTATTCTTTAACACTTTATTTATTAAATGCACTTTAAAATATAAATACTATATATTTTAATTATATAGTATTTATAATACTATATATTTAAAATATATAGTACCTCTATTCATCATTTTAGTGTCAAACAGTAAAGTGGGACTTTAAATAATATCCACTTTAGATGTTTTTGTCTAACAAATACAACCCTACTTTTGTCCAGTGCTTGTGTCCATCCAAAGGTTGCCTAGAAGAAATCGCAGGCCGCATTGTATGTCTATTGTCTTCAAATACATAATGTATGTGTCTGTAAACTATTTAATTACTCGGTATACCTACAATAAAGTATATATAAATGAATAAATAAATTATTTAGAATAATATACAGTGTGTAAAGCAGTGATAGCCTAGTGATATCACCTAGACCTTCGACTTGGCAGTCCAATGGGACTGCCAAGTCGAAGGTCTTGAGTTCGCATCCAAGCCACGCACCTCTGACTTTTTGGAAATCATGTGCGTATTAATAATGAATTTACACTCGCTTCAGCGGTGAAGGAAAATATTGTGAGGAAACCTGCGTGCCTATGAGATTTTTCTCAACGGTGTTTGAAGTCTGCCAACCCGCACTAGGCCAGCGTGATGGACTATAGCCTAATCCTCATCGATCTGAGAGGAGAACCGTGCCGAGCAGTGGGACAGTATATTATTGAAAAGCAAGTTTCAATAGGTGCTACTGACGTCACCATAAAGAAGTAAATTCAGAATGTGAAGGCAAATTTCGACCCGGCGGGTAGAACTTGCGGTCATAGCGTCTGGTGTACCTAACCAGAAGACACAGGTTCAAATCCTGTCCGTAGTCGAAATTGTCCTTTGCAAAAATAACCCAATAACACTTCGCTTTACCTGGTAATCGAACCCAGGACCTTTAGCTGTTGCGCTTATGACTACTAGGCTGAGGCAGTAAAAATAAATCAGATCCGAACATACATCTTCGATGTCACAATACTTATACGTAGTTATCTCCTCTAAAAGTTTCCCTAGTTCGATTAATCGCTCCCACGTCGTGCCGGTATTACATTGTCACGGTTCTGAGTATCATTCTGCGTGACAAACGAACCTGTGACGTGGGGCGCGTGAGCCTGAGATAACGTCCACTGAATGAATGAGCGACGTCCTGAATACACTACGCCGATAATCACGTACTGATGAAATATACGGCGCGCTATTGTGTACGGTAACCTTACATGGCGGTTTCGGAATTTAAATGAATGAAAGAGAAAGAAAGAATAATCATTTATTGATTTAATATTTAAATGAGTATAGAATTTAATATTTAAATGAGTATAGAATATAATATTTTTTTATTACTTTTTAACCCCCGACCCAAAAAGGAGGGAGTCTTATAAGTTTGACCACTGTTTGCGTCTATCTGTGCTTTGTGAACAAATTTGGATGCGGTTTTTTCTTATTTTAAAGGAGGTTTCCTTGTATTAAAACGCAAGTTATTAGGACGTCTCAGAATTTAAAATTCTATGTAGACGACGTTCAGCTTGTGTCAAAATCTAAGTTGAAATTTATCTTATTTCTCTCCCCCTGATAATTCAGTTCACCTCAATAGCACAACAAAATTAACATACACGTATTATATAGACAGTCATGTATAGAAAAAAATATTAATTACTAGCTGGCAGACATTGCCCTACAACCCGATCGCAGCTTCATCTACCAGGTCCAATTATGACTTTAAATCATCATGCAAGCTACTCAAAAACATAAAAAAAGTCGTCATTGGTCAAGCCGTTTTTGAGTTTTGAGTGACAAGACTAACGAATAGTGATTGTTTTTTTTTAACAAATTTTGTGTAATACCGATATCTCGAGGATAGACTGCTTTAGGGATTCTGACTACTAATGACTGTCTTAGATGTTCGTTTGACATCCGGCACCGACGGCTTTTCGTACTTTTCGATACATGGAGGGATCTCGAAGTGTTAAGTGAATGGTCAGCCATCCACAAACTGACCGCGGATAGCGCATCTTTAACTTGCAGATCGGTTGACCAGCGTAGATAACTTAATATTGAAACACTTAATCTTAGATCATAATGTACGCGTCCAATGCGGGAGTTATAAATGTTACCATAAAACGCTGCTGAAATGCACACATTGCTTTTCCGTATGTTTTCTGAATTCATAAACTTGACTGTGGCTTAAGTTCGTTCGCATGGAAAGCTCTAGAAATGTATACTGTTTCGTTATAATGAAATCGTTGGTTAAATAAAAGAAATGCTAAGATTATTGAAAATTGGAAAATGAGGGGCTTTTTTTATCTGCCGACATTTATTAATATAGCTTAGAATATTACTTACCTATGACTGGGCTTATTGAATGCTGAATACTTATAATATTTATTAAAGGTTTAAATAAATTATATACATATCATCACGCTTGCATTCCACCTGTAAGGGTTAGGCAGAGTTGTAAAGTGTACTCAACAGTGCGTTTAGATCTCCTGCAACTGAGGGCGAGGGGTATACATGCTAACTTCAAGCTATTTTCACTGAAAATTCCAAAACTCTTTGTTTGGAGTCAGTCCAGTACGCTGACCACTATTGATTTCTTAGTAACAAAATAAATTAAAAATTTATGTTTCTTTCTTTCTATTGCCATTAACCGAGAACAAATGGAACTTCTGAGCTGCTTCTGAGATAATTCTCAGAAGAACCCAAAGAAAAACCCAGTATGTTTTACTGGGTCTTACCTCTTTCCTCTCAAAAAATATTATCTACAACGTCTAGTATACAATAATATGCGTAGTTTTCGCAGTTTTTATCCACAGTTCGTCGGTACCATGTAATAGGGGGCGAGCCTAGCCCGGTTCTTCGACTCAGCCTATGCTCAATGACACTTTTCAATCAATCATTAATTCAATCATCATTATCATCAACCCTTATAGGTACTGTCCCACTGCTGGGCACGAGCCTGCTTTCAGAATGAGAGGGCTATAGTCTACCACGCTGTTCTAATGCAGGTTACCAGACTTCACACGGCCATCGACAAAATCTCTAAAGCATGTAGGGTTCCTCATCATGGTTTCCTTCAAAGTGAGAGTTAATTAATTAATAATACGCACATGATTTCGAAAAGTTTGTGCGTGTCTTGATTTCGAATTCGATTTCGAATTCGATTTCGAATTCAAGACCTTTGACTAGGTAGTCCAATGGTCATATCACTAAGCTACCACTGGTAATTCGATCATCATCAACCCATATACTGTCCCACTGTTGGGCACGGGTCTCCTCTCAGATTGAGAGCGAATAGGCTATAGTCCACCATGTTGGCCTAGTGCGGGTTGGCAGACTTCACACGCCGTCAAAAGAATCTCTAAGGCATGCAGGTTTCCTCACGATTTTTCCTTCACCGTTCCAGCGAGTGATAATAATGAATTATTAATACGCACACGAATTTTGAAAATTTAGAGGTGCGTGCCTGTCTTGGTTTTGAATTCGAGACTTGACACTCCAATCAATGTAAGTCAATTCAATGTAACTCCCACCCTACTTACCTTTACACTTGAAAAAAACAATTATGTACAAGTATCAAGACTGTTGTGTCCACAATTGCGCGCGTGGCTCTGACGCGGAGCGTAAAAGGAAAACTAAAAGCTCTTTATAGACACGTCGTACTAAACTGTAGGAATTTGCTGCAGCTTTGAAATGAACTACTGGGGCATCAGTGTCCCCTCTTGCTATCTGTAAATGCAGGGTATAAATATTTTAGTTTGTGTGTAAAATTATAGTAGTTTATCGTATTTAGCGCTTAGTGATTTAGTATGGTAAATATGTTTTGCGCCCATATTTTGAACTATGTAATTTTAGCGAAAGAAATATTTGATCTCAGGCAGGATTTTAAGCTGTGTTCTTCCAGTTAACAACACCGGATGCTTTAGCCACCAAGCTACCATCCGTCAACCAGTCAAACTGGAATTGAATACATAATGTATGGGTATGTAATGGCTAAATTTGTGACTACACTTTTATTTGTGAGGAAAGTCCTTTTGGATTAGATGGCGCTCGATGGATTTTAAAAAACACCATGACTCTCAGATTTGTTTCGGTGTTTCTTCTCAGTGGTCATCAGTTAGGAAATGCCGGCACTTATCTAGGGTAAGAAAAGGTAAAACATTGACTTGCAAACGTGTCTTTTAAAGATCTATAAACAGAAATACTTTATTTATCATTACAGTTTATGAGACACCTATGTAATTTCAATTAGCCAAGTTCCACCGCTTGCGCATAACTTTATTACTTTTTGTTTTATATTTTCAACGGTTGGACCCTTAGAAGATATGCCCGTGGAGATATGTCCCTTATCAGCTAAAATTATTAAACGAAAAATATTGACTGCCTTCAAAATTTTAACATTATTAAAAACGGCAAACAAACCTAAATCTCCCTAAGGAGATTTACGATCAAGTAGATAGCGCAGCATCTTTTGATTCCCGGAAATTGAGTCTCTCTGAGACTTTATCTCAACGATTACGTCACAAAGCCCTAGACTTCTTGATACTGTAGGTATAAACAAGCTGTTAAGGCTCCTCGGTTCGTGTTAATGTATTTCCTTTGTGATAGAACTAGGCGAAGAGAAACGTCAGCCGTTGATTGATTTAAGTGTTAGATTACAAGACATTGTTATTTGGATATTGAAATAAAATGCTATTTTACTGTGTTACGGACTATATATTTTTTTATATTTTCCAAGCTAAGATTTTGAAGTTATTTAGCGCTACGCTAAAGTTATTTCCCACTAAGTCACCGGAAGACGCAGGTCCGAATCCTGCTCGCGGCGAATTTTTCCTTCGCTAAATAACTACTGTTTACGAATTTTGTCCCGTTATATTGATATTATTACAATGTAAAAGGTCTGAAAGCTAGTTATAACAATATTGTAACTTTTTTTTACTCTAAGACCATCCTGTGAAAAGAGAACAAACGATATATTGATTGAAATTGTCAGAAACTTCCTAAAACTTTAGGTTAAATACGCAGACGATGCGGACAAAAGGAAAATGCATTCCTACGAAGTCTGTAGTAAAATATTTTTCGAGCAAAATTGAATTTTGTATCGAAACGGAACAGTGTAAGTAGGGGATTTGATTCGATTTTATATCCTTATAGTTCCAAATTTGAAAGATGATTCTATATTTAAATTACTGTATATAATATTACACAGAAATATTGCTAGTCTGCATCTATCGATATTTTTCTTTTTATTTTACTCCGAAAAATTGGTTCACAGTGGATTGTGTACATTAATGGGCTAGATTTTATTACGTATACATTGCGCGATGTTAAAAATCTTGGGTTCGATTTCCAAGTATTTTGTTGGGTTGTTCTATGAAATTCTCAGTAGCAGCAAGTTTGAAGTAGGTATGTTATTCCATCACTATTTTTATTAAAAAATCCCAAACATTAAATTAAACTCTCATTAAAATATTTATAATAAAAAGAAACAATATTTGGGACTTTTTCGACGATCTAATCCCCAACTAAGCAGAGCTTACTAAGGGTATCAGATAATGGATACTTATATACTTTTTTGTAAATACATACTTATAATACATAAGAAACACCCAGACAAACATGCATAAATATTTGTGTCTTGTGGGAATCGAACGCACGACCTCGTGATCTGAGTCCGACACTCGAACCACTAGACCACAGACGTCGCTGTCACGTTTTATGTATAACGTAGGTAAAAACGCGGCAACATATTGATAGCCAACTCGACTAGAGCACACGTGGAAGCTCTTTAAGTGTACCCCGGTATTTATATTATTAACGAAACTGGCCCGCCCAATAATTGTTTGTCTATTATGGTTGCTAATTGTTTATAGGTAAATAGTGTAAGACAATTTCTCAGTCAGCACCTCTGACTTTTCGAAATCATGTTCGTATTAATAATTTATTTATTTTTATGGCAATAAAATATTTCTCTCTTTCTTCTTCTATCCGTGAGGTAGCCTGCATGCCTTAGAGATTTTTCTCGAAGGCGTATGAAGTCTGCCAATCCGCACTAGGTCAGCGTGGTGGACTATAACCTAATCTGTCTCATTCTGAGAAGAGACCCGTGTCCAGTGGGTCAGTATATGCGTTGATGATGATATTTTTCTTTTAGGTTCTACTTTAACATCTTACTATACAAAACCCTAAGATAAATTACATTAAGGTTTATTTTATACATATAATTATTGAACTATAAACTTTTAGATCTTTCACTAATAAACTATTCAACTTTTCGTAAAACATAATAGGTTTATTCATTCTCTTTCATAAAGGTCGAATATTTAGTAAAAATCTTTCAGTTTTTCCAACAAGCCGGAATACTGGAAAAACAACCGTCATCGTGATACTCCCTGAGAAATTTGACACCCCAGTGTTTTCGGCGCAGTGTTGAAAATTGCTTGTAAAATGGACCGTTTTTGCTTGACGTTTGAAATCTTAATGAGATTCGCTTAAGGCCACGACGCAGATCGATTTTATTGCCGTTGTGTCCACGGCATAAATATTGAATCGGCGACGTGAAAAGCGCAGTAGCTAAGCCGCTACGCTAAACGTGTTGTTTAATGAATAATTGTTTACTTTTGCCGTAACAGCAAAATATTTTCTAAGATATTTTTTTTGTATTATAATACGTTGTCGTTAGTTAAAGTGGTCGCCAGCGTGACTGCTATGCTAGAGGTCTCGGGTTCGATTCCCAGGTCGAGCATTGTGATTGGCGTTTTCCATAAAACCGTTAGTAACAGCTCAAAATCTGGATTTGTTTCCCTTAATAACACTAGGCTACAAGGCGAAGCCTGTAAGTGGTTGTGCAATTAGCTTGTACGTCCTAAGACTGTACCATTTTCTTTAAATATTGTTACGACTCTTGGCAATACTGAATAAATAAATAAATTTCCATTTATTTTATTTTCACTTCATACGCAAAACCAAATCTCTGTTTCATTACACACAATGTTATCCTCAGAATTCACTTTTAACTAGTATATTTTTTTCATGTACAATTAAATATAATTAGTCCTGAAAAACTAGGCCTCGGAACATCAAACGAATGTTTGGGAAGTCAAAAATGTTTTAATATTTAATTAGCTAGCAAAAATGAAATAAATACGACTCCGCACTCATTATATTTTTAATAAAAAGAAAAAGAACTTTATTTTTCTTCAATTTATTTTAGTTTAGCTCGTGCCTAAGGAAAAGCTGATCGATCTAAAATTCAACCTGCGCTTGCGGCAGTCTGTCTATGGGTGAGTTAATATTTTTAATTTATTATTAACCCTTTGACCGGCACGGACGTCCATAGACGTCAAATTAAAACTTGCTCACGACGCCTACCCATACAAATTTCAAGATTCTGAGTTCACGGGAAGTACCTGGTAGGTTTTAATTCCCTTGCAAGTGTCGAAAATTTGCGGCAAAAACGGCTGTGTCTTTTGATTGCGTTGGCTTAGAAGTTTGATTTTCACTCTCCAAGGGACAGTAGACCTGAGTATTTGATATGAATTTCAGCGTGATACTTCCACGCGTTCCTGAGCAAAATGGTCTTGACAGATATACACACGGACAGCAAAGTGATCATATAAGGTTCCGTTTTTCCTTTTGAGGTACGGAACCCTAAAATTGGGTAAATTGGCGGAAATCCGATAGAAGTCGTTTCGTGTTAAGTACCGATATTTAGCTGCATCTGGTTAGACTCAAAGTTGCACTCATCCATACAGGTTTCCTCACGATGTTTACGCTCATGGTATAAGCGAGTGATAATTAATTATATCAATAAGCAAATGATTTCGATTAATCAGAAATTCTTAAAAAAGGATTCAAACTTGAGACCTATGGCTTGCCAGTCCCACCAGGTCCAGTTTACCACTTTCCCATTTCAGTTAATCATTCAACTTCTTAACTGGTATTTGAAATACAACCCGCCTTTAACTGAACACTATCATTCTATATACGCTAATTAAATTAATTATCTATTACTAAGCGTACAGTCTATGTATACGTTAACGGCAATTAATGTTCAAACATGTAGATTGATCGGTATTCCACTAGATGTAATAAACTGATCTAATAATGATAATGGAATAACGACCTAAGCCTTTGACATTAATTAACATCATTTATAGTAATGCGCGATGCAAGCATCTGGGCTGTCGAAGACATTTTTTGCAAAGGATCAATAATACATTTCTGATTACTTCAGGTTATTGTAGTATGTACAGAGGCCAGCATATCAAGTTACCACAATCTGTCAAATTTCTTTGATTGATTTTCAACTTTAAAACAAAGTAATAAGGTTCATATTCAATTGGGAAAATTTGACAGTTTTGGATAGCTTGACCTGCTGGCGTCTGTACAAATCCATTCATAATAATTATACTAAGCAAAGTTCGTCTGGCTATCAATTGGTACGTATAGTACTTTCAAACTATTTAGTGAATTCAATAATTAGATATTGAATACTACTACTGCTTCTTAAATATTATCAAGTTTCTTTAGTTTGAAGTCTTAAATTGGCAGATAAAAAGATGAAAACTGTTGTGTTGTACAGTCAAGTAAGTTTTGTTTTGAGTTGGCTATGACAAGCAGGACCGACAGCTTTGGTATTATTCGTGGCACGGAGAGGTCTCAATATTGTATAAATAATGATCACCCATCTACAGACTAAGCGCGGCTAGCGCAGCTTAACGTTTGATCAGCGTAATTATTACTTTTCTACGAGCCCCGTAACAACTATCTGGAGAACACACAAATAATTGCTTGGTGCGGGAATCGAGCTAGCATCTGTTCTAATCCAGATAATCATGTTGTAGGTAATATCTCAAATTATTAAATACTACTGGGCTAAAAATGGCCACTTTTAATAAAAAAATAATATTTGTACGAGAAAATTGCTAAAGAGCTTTGTTCTAAATATTTAAATTAAAAGGCCTCATTTCACATAATTTCAAAAATGAGGCCTATTTAGTTCTCAAATATAAATAAGTAATACTAGTATTAAGGACTAAAACTAAGGCTATAATTTAGTCAATATAGTCAATAGTTACAGAGGATTACAATTACGCAGTTGTCACGTCACGGGCCGGTTGCTCTTCTAATAGACATGTGACGTCAGCATGAAATTGTGTGGTCTACAGTGTGTTGCTATTTTTGTGTTGTAATACTAAACTTTTTAGTTAAAGACGATAAATATATTATTATTTTGGGAGATAAGGATAAAATAAAAATAAAATGGTATTAGTGATTAAACAAGAAATATAATGAACGACTTAAAAAAATGTCTAAGGGATAAATTAGTTTCCGAATGCTGTGCAGGTGATCCTGGGTTCGATTCAAAGTGTATAAATTTTTTGTAAGGAATTCTCAGTCTTTGCCTTGTCCTCGGTTCATCGCAAAAGGTTCACCGCCCTATTAAATGGGTCCCAAACATAATGGCAAACTGTTAGTGTATATTAGTACATGTCTGGCTAACCCTTCGGGGAACACAGGCTTGGTATTGTGATGTTACGAACATAATTTTTCATTATTCCCGGGCTATCATTTACATCCTCGTTACACTAGTTCAGGAACTATTATGGCAACAGCCTGTATCACAAGATGTAACGCCTGCCTGTCCAATTCGAAGACACAAGTTCGTTAGTGATTCTATACACAATGACGTGCTTCTACACATAATATCTACTTGAGCTAAATAACTAAACGAAAATCTCTACGATTGCGCGGATTCCGGCGACCGGGACCGCAATTAACTCGAACCGCGGTCCCAGTCGCCGGATCGATTTATTTTAATATTTTTTTTCCGGCAACTGGGACCACCAATAAAGCAATACTAGTGCGTCTTATCATAAAAATATATTCATCATCAGCCTATACTAGTCCACTGCTGGACGTAGGCCTCCCCTAATGTGCGCCATTTCACCCTGTCTTCGGCTTTTCGCATCCAGCTTCTACCAGCAGCCTTTCGCAGATCATCACTCCATCTTGCCGGAGGGCGTCCCACACTACGTTTGCCGAGTCGCGGTCTCCACTCGAGAACACGTCTACCCCAGCGGTTGTCGGTTCTTCTGCAGATATGGCCAGCCCACTGCCACTTCAGCTTGCTAATCCGGTGTGCTATGTCGGTTACTTTGGTTCTCTGTCGGATAACCTCGTTGCGGATTTTATCCTTCAGAGAAACTCCAAGCATAGCACGCTCCATAGCACGCTGTGCGACTTTAAATTGGTGGACTAACCGCACTGTGAGTGTCCACGTCTCAGCGCCGTAGGTCATCACAGGTAGGACGCACTGATTGAAAACTTTCGTTTTCAAACTTTGCGGTATGGGTGATGAGAAGACCTGACGTAGTTTTCCAAATGCTGCCCAGCCCAACTGAATCCGCCTCTTGGCCTCCTTCTCAAAGTTGTTTTTACCCAACTGCAAAATCTGCCCAAGGTAAGTGTACTCTGAAACAACTTCAAGAAGATGACCATTTACAGCAATAGGTCTCAGATCAATGTGGTCATTGAACATGACTTTGGTTTTATCCAAATTCATGCTGAGACCTACGCTTTGTGAGGCTGATGCTAGGCCATTCAGCATCTGTTGCAGCTCCTCCAGCGACTCCGCCAATAGGACTATGTCGTCTGCGAATCGCAAGTGCGAGATGTAATCGCCGTTTATGTTTATGCCCTTACCTTTCCAGTCCAATGTCTTAAACAAATCTTCCAATGCGCTTGAGAACAGTTTCGGAGATATGACATCTCCCTGTCTCACGCCTCTGCGCAATTGGATAGGTTTAGACTGTTGGTCCTGTACTTGGACATTCATAAAGGCAGATTCATAAAGAGATCTCAGCACCTCGATGTAACGACAGTCCACTTGACATCGCTGTAAAGATTCCAGAACAGCCCAGGTTTCCACAGAGTCAAAGGCCTTCTCATAGTCCACAAACGCTAGGCACAGGGGCCGATTATACTCATCGGACTTCTGTATAATCTGCCTCATTGTGTGGATGTGGTCTATGGTGCCATACCCTGAGCGAAACCCGGCCTGTTCAGGTGGCTGAAACTCGTCAAGTCTTCTAGCGAGACGATTTGTGATGACTCTAGAGAACAACTTATAGACGTGACTTAAAAGAGAAATGGGTCTGTAGTTTTTAAGAAGAGTTTTATCTCCCTTCTTAAAGAACAGAACCACCACACTCTCATGCCACGCCTTTGGAGTTCTCCCGCAGCGAATGATGGAATTAAAGATTTTTTGTAGCTCCTGAACAAGAGGGGCTCCTCCTATTTTCAGGAGTTCAGAAGTAATTCCATCTTCACCGGGGGCTTTTCCATTCTTAAGCTGTCTCAGAGCCAACACGATTTCGTCGTTGCTGATATCCGGTAGTTCGTCGGTGTAGTGGCGTATCAGAGTGGCTCTAGAATCGCAGTTGTCGCGCTGTGGACGAGGAACATGGGCGGCATAAAGTCGGCCATAAAAGTCTTCAATCTCGGTAAAAATCTCCGGCTTTGACAAGACAGTCCTGCCATCGTGTGTGGTGAGCTTCGTCAGATGGCTCCTTCCAAGTTGCTGAGTGAACACTTTGGACCCTCGGTTTCGCTCTATTGCCTGTTCAATTAGGCACGTATTGGAGCTCCGAAGGTCACGCCGTACCAGCTTCGCAATTACCTTGTTAAGGTGTGACCTGTCTGACGAAGTCAATTGGGTAGTTTCCCGTCTTTTTGTCATAAGCCGCAGAGTCTCATCCGAGAGTTTAGACTTCTTACCTTTATGCCGCTTTTGGCAAAATTTGATGCCCTCATCTTTCAGCGCTTCAACTACATTTTGTAGGGCCTCGTCAAGATCCTCGGTGGGTTTCATTGCAGTGAATCTGTCAGCGAGAAGCTTTTGAAACTGCTCGCTGCCCGTCATGATATGGAGTGGATTTGGTCGGAGCGTGGACTTCATCAGACGTTTTCTTTCGAGCTTTAAATCGATATTCAGGGAGCCTCGGACAAGTCGGTGATCAGATCCGGTATTAAACCTGTTGATCACGGAGACATCCCTGAATATGTGCCTTTTATCCGTCATGATGAAGTCAATCTCATTTTTCGTCACAGTATCGGGGCTTTGCCAGGTCCACTTCCTTTGCGGCTTCTTCTTAAAGAAGGAGTTCATCAAGAAGAGCCCCTCCTTCTCTAGGAAGTTGACCAGCATTTGCCCCCTGTGATTCCGACATCCATATCCATGAGGTCCTATTCTGGATTCGCTGCAGTTCCGAAATCCCACTTTGGCGTTAAGGTCCCCCATAACAACGTTGAAGTGAGCCTTTGTGGTGTTATGCAAGGCTCTAGATATGTCCTCGTACATATCTTCCACTTCATCGTCCGAGTGTGCCGAAGTCGGTGCATAGACCTGAATAATCTTTATGGAATATCGTTGTGATAGTCGGATTATCAGGTATGCTACCCTGGCCGACACACTAGACATTTCTTCAACGCTATTAGAGAGGGCCCTATTGACAAGGAACCCTACGCCACCCTGGGATGTTTTATCACCCTCGCGGAAGTACAGAAGGTGGCCCGAGTTTAGGGTGACAGTGTCCTCTCCCTCTCTTCGGACTTCACTCAACCCCAAAACGTGCCACCTTATGTTCTCCAGCTCCACTTCCAACTGCGCTAGGTGTGCGTCTAGCCTCAGACTGCGTCCGTTATACGTAGCCAGGGTCAGGTAGGATGGGCGGCCTTCCGTAGCCCGGGGATTCTTAGCACCCCCCGCCCTGCCGTTACTATGACCGCCGCCTTGGTCGAGAATAGCAGGGCTACCGGGAACTGGGGGCCGTTGTTTTTGTGCTCTGCTCATGGGGGGGATATGCCCATAATCGCCACGCGGGGCAAGCGGATTGGCGATCGCAGGGACACAGCTTTTCGTACCATTGACACTGCTGCCTGTCAATGGCCAAATATTTTAAGCTGTGTCCAAAGAAGCTGCGTTATACCGCAATCAGCCGGTCGCCAGAGCCCGTCCGTTGTTCAGCAGGATGACCGCGGGCAGGTAGGGTTGGCTTGGAGCACTAAGGTGATAGGCGACTCCCATACATCCCATAAAAATATATTAATATTTCGATACTACTGATGCTTTTTGACATTTTGTATTCTAATCTATTTATATTGTTTAACTTATTTTTTGTAAATGAGCTATGTTTAATTTAAATAGTTTATGTTATTTGATTGTTATACTTATTATGTTATATATTAATTCTAATTTGTACGCCATAGTTGGCAAAACATGTACGCTTTATTTATTTTAATCTAAACACCCTGCATGACTGACTACTTAGTATATAAACGCATGTTTTTGACAAATAAATCACCTTCATCTTTATCTTTCGATCAGACGTTTGTCACAACGACTGAGCGATTGGATTCTGCACAACGGGTTTTGGTTCGATCCAGATACGGAACAAATATTTGTATAACCCTGGTTGCGGTTTGGAATCTGGGTGTTTATGTATGTGAAAACTCGTCCTTTTAAACGCACGCGCGATGCAGGAGTAAATCCTCGAGTAAGGCGGAGTTTAAAAAAAATGTAAACTGAAGAACTATTAGCACCATCTCCGAATATGATTTATGACCACATAAAGAATCCGATAACAACGGTATCAATGACGTCATAAATCCTAATTCCAAATTAAAACGAATATTAAAACGCAGCATAAATTACAGTAGATTTATTTTTTTATGTAAAATGTCTGCATAGCCAAGGTATATATTATTTTAACACCAATTTTTTTTACAGTAATGTTTGCAAATTACCTTTAGAGGTGAACTGCCGAATTTTACTCATTCACCCGAGGGTAATAATTCATAATCGTGTTAGGGCGCCGACAACGAAATGTAGGGGTGTGGACTGAGTGACGGAAAATAATATTATATTTGTTTGCAAGCTGTTTTGCGGTGTGATCGGTTTTCTTAATCTCGTGGGAATTCTTCTAAATCTAATTTTTACAATATTACTTACTCATGCTTTTTTCCCATGGCAGTAAGCAGAAACTAAAGAATGCCACTTGCAATGATTCTTGCATATTTCGTCCACATTCACAATGGATTTCAATAACCCTTAAAGTACAAATATGCCAATTTTCAAGTTTATTTTTAAATTTCTAAGATTTTTTTATTATCCATTGTGTAGTTTTTATCTTTTATAGGAATATGTAAACAAGATGAGCAAATAAATTTTTCATTTTTACAAAATAATGTTTCTTGTATTTAATTGGATTCGTTAGTAAAAATTAACCGTCAATATACTCATCACTGATGATCCTCCACTACTTTATATTTGATTGGCGTAGCATCTTATTTCTATAAGTCTTTATCAGCTGTCATCTAGTCACTATCTATATTCTTGAACTTTCTCTTCTTTACTTAGTAGGTACACGTATAAAATTTCATTTTTCCGGACTTTCTACAAACAACAAAACAATAAACGACATTCAAATCGGAGATCATTTGTCATCGGAGCCATTTTATCACTAACATTGTGTTTTGTTTATGTTGAATGTTTTATTGTTTCGAAATGTAAGATTTTCGTTTCTTTTTCACATTCACGACACAAGATAATCATTTTATAGTGTTCGTAGTCCACGAAATCACAAATAAATAAATATAAACCAACATTGTCACGTTAACCGCCCCGCTACAATGTATCCCCACCTCAAAAACTTGCAGCACGTAAAGTATCGACCAGCATTTGAGAGGTTTCCCGGTGAATGTGGTTCGTTAGGTCTGTTAGTGTTCAGTCAGGAGCCCCTGCCACTTGTTTCTTCACCGCACACCCTTTGGTACTGAGGTAATATTGAATCAAATAATATTTGATTAGGGGATCAGGTGTATTCCGAGTTAGTGTTTTGTTTTGCCTCGGGAACTGAAGTATCTTTGTGTTCGTTACGTAGTTTCTTAACAATTCTTTTGTTTGGTGGTTTCTAGGAAATGATTATTTGGTTTTAAAAGTACGTATAGTACTTTCACACTATTTAGTGAATTATCAAGTTTCTTTAGTTTGAAGTCTTAAATTGGTAGATAAAAAGATGAAAACTGTAGTGTTGTACAGTCAAGTAAGTTTTATTTTGAGTTTTTTAAACTCATTTATATATTTTAAACTTATTCATACAATTACAATTATAACTTCCAATTTATTACTTTTCTATGTTATTGTCAATGTTCTATAGTTATCTACGTCATAATATCTTGTCTGACCACTAAAATATAGCACTTTTAAACCGGCATGAAAAAAGAAACAAACAAATCTGTTCGCCTGTTCAAAAGTTACGCCTGGATAAACGTTTTGAATCGTTTTTAACGAAACTTTTGAAATATTCAGTACTGTACGCACTACAGTTTTGTGGCACTCACAAATTGCTGTTGGAATCGTTTTTGTTCTTTAAAATTTGTACAGTAGCTTTTATTCTTTAATAGCATTTTAAAAGTAAAATCTTGAAACTAAAATACAGTTTATAAATCAAGCTTGAAGATTTCTTATTTAACTTCTGCAGCAATCAAATTCTATTTTTTGTTATTTTTGTGATAACGGTTTTACCTTTGTGGTTATTAACATTTACCTTATCGGTCTAATGTTTGCAAAAAAAGAAAGCTGCTGAATTTAGGTTCTAGGTTTGATTAGACAATTTCACAATTTTCCATCATGAAATTCTTCGCATGGGATCTAAAACTTAAATTATTGTTATCTTTTTTAGATTATGAAGAAAAATAAAAACAATTCTGCCACAGCTAAAAATAAGACATCCACAGTTGAAGATAAAGATACAGAAACTTCTGAAGCTCTGCCAGTTAAGATAGATTCGTTAGATGATGAAGAACAAGGTTTTGGTGGATGGTTGAGGTAATAACTTAAATTAATAAAAATACCAACAGAAATAAAAAGCATTAACATTTTTTGTATTAATATGATGAATCAAATTAATTGAGAATAATTTAATATTAAATATAATAAAATAGTTGACTAAAATAGACAATATTGCAGGCATCATTTCAAAATAGTTGATAATTATACATAAAACGACATTGCAGTACCTATCCCAAAACATTATCTGCAAATCGAGATTGAATGTCCTGTTTCTGATAACCAAAATGTTCAAAGCTGTCAACCTTTAATATACCCGTGATGTGAAAAAAATTAAAGAAATCTCGATATTCGATCCAAACGAGTCTTTAATGTTCCGGCACTTAGTAACTCCGAACTCATCCACGCGAATGCTAATGCTTTTGAACAACGCGTTCGGTTGTGATCGTTTAAAATCGGTATGGCGGAAAAGTTATTTGCAGCGGAGCGTTCTGATATTTAGACACGTTCCAATATACGTCAGAAGTAATGAAATATTTAGAAAATAAGATACGAGTGAATGTAAGTGGTGATTTTATTAAAACAAATCTTGAATTTATTGTTAGATATGTAGCAAGGTGTTATGCATGAATGTTTGAGTATCTTTTTGTGATAAAATAAGCAATATACTAAATTAGTAAAAAAACATCCTCAAAAATCTCTCCGGAGAGGGACAAGTTCAAATCCTGTCTGAGATCGAGTTTTTCTTTCGCTAATTTATATCTTTAAAAATATTGGGCATGCCAAATATAATACAAAATAGCTAAACATTTGTAATAATCCTTGACATGGACGACAATGAAAGCAACCGGTGATGAGGCTAGAATGTAGCCCTTCGTAACACGTGTACATATTACAGTCTCCCATACTGCGGGGATTACGTAAAGCCTTCGATCCCAATTGTCATACGATTAATGATGACAATCGCTAGTGGTAGTTAGAAGTCCGAGAGTCTGACCACCACTTTATCCTTAGTATAAATGGTATTTGCCCAATAATTAGACTGCAGAGGTCTGATAGAAATTAGTGGTTGACCCTCATATTCAACTGTAAAATGGATGAGTTTTTGGAGAATTTGATCCGATATTACAATATCGGCGTAAATAATTTGTTTTAAGAAGTTCTGCTACAGTTGAAAATATATTTTGTTTGTGATTTGAGATAATGCCCCTTTTCGTTTTGCTATTTGATCGAGATTCTAAAGTAACAATGTGTTATTAACGTTGATTGCTGTTGAGTTTCTATCATGACTTACACAAATTGTCTATCTATTTCAGATCATCGGACGGCTTGGAGACGATGAAATTATTTGTTATAGCTAATAGTATTGTAATGCTTACCACCCTCGTATACCCTCACGTTCAAGCAGTTTTCAACATCGTTTCCGATATGATTTATGGCACCAACATTCTGTACGATGATTGAATTGATTACATAAATCGGAATTCTGGAAACTGTCTCAATCTGAAGTATGGTGGTATTACAGTTTATTGAATTTTGTGCAATTGAAGAAGTAGTAAGCAGTATCTGAATTCTCAGTAATATTTGATACTACATTGGATATTTTTATTTCTATAAAATCAACTGTTATAGATTTACTATAAATATTTTTGTGAGCTATAATTTACATTGAGTAATTTTGCTACTAGCATTTCTCAGTAGGTACCTTAGTTTCTTAAACTTTTAGCTACTTTTAACAGAAAGCTAAAACTTTTGTCTAATAACTTGAATTTCTTTGTAGCTCGTTTCTTTCTTTTCTTTTATATTTTAACTAAAGTGGGTGATAAGTTTTACGTTACAACATTTAGTTCTGAGAAGTTTGTTCTTATATTTAAAAAAATGTTCGTCGTCTGGTAAAGTCAAAACGTTGGCGTATTATAAGGACTATAAATTAGTGCTTGTGTTGTATTTTGCTAGCTACAAATAAAGTAACTTATAGATAGCAACATAACTCTCATAATAATCATATATTGTAATATTTACGTTTCAGTATGTTTGGTTAAAATCTAAAGTCTGTTGGATAATTTATCAAATAATTACTTTAAACATTAGCTACGTATCAGCTTTTCATTGAAACTCTTTTGTTAAAATGCTTGGGCTGCTATTCCGTTTAATATTTTCCCTAAGTGTTGTTGTATGGTATTCAGTGAACGTATTTAATATGATATCTGATTATTTTAATAAAGAATTTCATAGACTATTGTCAAATGATACTTACACTATAGAGAATGAACAGATTGACCAGTATGAACATGAAGAGCTGTAAATTAAATAATAGTATAGTATAAATAAATTGTTTGTAAATTAAAGAAATATCAAGGAACTAAAATATGAAATGTGCTTGTCAAAATTGTATGAGATATATTGATTTTTGACATTTACGCGAATATTAGACAAAATCAAAATAGTTTTATTTTCATATAAACCATATACAGGCACTTATGAAATATCGAGTCTAGATGCTATTATTACTCCCGACGTTTCGGAACCTTTACAGCGCCCATGGTCTGCCCAGTCTACCCGTGACCATGGATGCTATAAAGGGTCTGAAACGTCAGGAAAAATAATATCAATATAATGCGATAAAATCATGTAGTCGTATGAGATAATAAAATAATTTATTTTGTAAATTGTTTTTTTTTCCACTATTTATGTCGATTTATGCATATCAAGAAATTGAAAAAAAATGTGCCTAGTCAAAATTAATAACAGATAATAAAATAGTGTTTTTTTGTAAATTCCTTATTTTTTGGCCTCATTTATGTTTTTCTGTTTATGTTAGTGATATTCTCATTCTTTTTTATTGAAATAAATAGTTTTTCTTTCTTTCTTTATCAGTTGTATTTTTAATCATCAACTACTCGTTTTTTTTTCAGGAACGCAATTTAACAATATATATCACAGTATCTGTAAGCTTGTAGGCAGGGAGTTTTTATGTGCAACTACTTACTACTATCTTGTATAAAGGAAACATAATTAATATAACATTTATTAGAATGCCGTGATTAATCACAGCGGATCATTTCAGTTTATTTTCATGACCTATTCTAAAAACAAATGTAAATAAAACATAAACAATGATTATCAGGCAAATTCCTGTATCTAAACTGATTTATGACTTTTGGTCATGCGAAATTACAATTGTAAGCACGAAATGATAGCTTTGTATTGCATGTGGTAATAAACTAAATATTTTTTTTGTATTTATTTTATTTTTTAATTGTAACGTGGCAGTTAGGTTAGGTCTATATAGTGCTAGTAATACTGATATACATATGTATTTTTTCATTGGCTGCACCTCTGCGAATTTTTTTCAAACATTTCCTGCAGTTGCAGAATGGTTAACGGTCAATGGTGAATGATTTAATGAAAATTCGTCTATTTATCAGAAGTCCTTTAAAACTAAAATACGCGCGGTGGTAAGCGCGACATTTGAGGTCCTGGGTTCAATGCCCAGGTCGCGCAAAGTTTTAACTAGGTTTTTCTATGAAATTCTTAGTAGCTCGGAGTTTAGATTTGTGCCAAGTTAATTTAATGGCAAGACGCTCGCCCTCTGTTACATGGAACCTAAATATACCGGCAAGCTGTGGGTGTACATTATTATTCGTTTTAAGAGGTGCTTTTTAAGCATAGGAAAGTGATTACTATTAAACATTTAGGTAAGTACCAGCCAGAACTGTCTTATCAATGATGATAAGACAGTTCTGACTTATCTGAAGATGGTGATGACACCATCAACCCATACACGGTCCCAATGCTGGGCACGGGTCTCGTCTCAGATTGAGAGGGATTCGGCTATATATCCATCAAGCTGGCTAGTACAGGTTGGCAGACTTCTCAAACCGTCGAGAAAAATCTCTACGGTATGCAGGTTTCCTCATGATGTTTTCCTTCACCGATTAAGCGACTGATAATTAATTATTAATACGCACATGAATTTGAAAAGTCAGATGTGCGTGCTTTGAATTCAAACTCGAGGACTTTTGACTTGGCAGTTCAACGCATGACCATTGAACTGCCAAGTCTAAGGTCTCGAGTCTAGTCTATCACTGCCTTTGAAGAAGAATTAGAATAAAAAATGTCTCAGCTGCTTCTTATTCTAATTAGCTTCAAATTGTAACTTCGAACGAAAAAGAGTATGAATACACTTAACCTAATTTAAAATAAAGTGACAGTAATGAATCTCTGCTCGCTTTTCGATAAAGGCCCAAGTTTAAAGCAATTAAGTGCGTAATAATTACCTGCAGATACCCTGTGAGTGGGAGTTTGGTCGTAAAGACCTTAATTTAATTAAAAAAGTCCTTAATGACACCACTAAGTCAGCTCGTCTCATTTGTGTAAAAGTTTTTTGCTTCTAACAAGTCTTTAAGTCTGTAATGTCTAGGAAGTACGTGCCAGTGGAATACTTCTAGATTGTTCGAGAATTGTTTCTAGAGGCATTTTTGAAGTTACCAATTCGATTGAGATCTGAATGAAGGTTCTTTTATTGCATCACGCATAATATGTTTTAAATTTTAACATAGTACCATCACCACTATATTCATGAAGGGTTATGCAGGAGTATACTAATCTCGCATGTATTCCGCAGGGTCAGGCAGGGGTGTACGTTCTAAAAATATAAATCCACATTTCGACGGGATCTTTAGGTCCCACATAAAAGGGGGCGAGCCTATTGCCATTAACCGGGTACAAATACAAATTCCGAACTGCTGCTGAAAATTTCATAGAAATACCCAATAACACTCCTCGACCAATAAATCTAACGCGGACTAAAGAGGCAATTGTAGCATCAATATAATTCTGTTGCATCTCGCGTTGATGTAGCTTAATCGTCATTTTATAATCCAGGTTATGAAGCGTAACAGCTGTGCTTACCACCTCTAATCTAATGAGGCTAATATTTCAACTTAGCCAATGTCAATTTATTTACTTAATATTTGAATAACCAACAGCTATTAACCTCTAAATGTATTTAACAGAAAGCCAATTACAGGGTCTTTGCGAATGAATTTTAAAATATAAAATTATTTGATTCACCGATTTACGTATTAGTTTACTTAGTTAATTATAATTAAGTTACAAGATTTATTTGTTTGTTTAATAAATATTAAATAAAACACGATAATGTATGCAATTATTTTTTATATTTTAATAATTTTAAGTACTTATATTACTGTAGTGTTCAATATCAAAAATCAATTAATTTAATTCAGAATTGATTACTATTATTATCAGCCGTGATCGTCCCACTGCACGAAAAAAGCATAGAAATATAGAATATTTTCATAGAATTTGCTGATTGCTAACATACCATCGGATCGGTATTCCCCGAAAGATCAAGCAGAGTTCTATATTAACCAACGAATTGTACATTTTTAGTACACATACAGTTTTCCGGTATGTTTATAATAGGTCTTATATGACAGGGAATGAGTCTAGGTGCTACTGAGAGAGAAAAATAATAAAAAAAAGGTAAAGAAAAGCTACTCGACTTTGATTCGCTTCCCACCCATAACCTAAAGTGTAGCATTCACGCTTGCAACCACTAGGCTAATAACGCCCTGTCATGGTTGTGGCGAATTTCATGGATGACTATAGGGCAAGTGAAGGCTAGTGCGGTTTAATTTAGTCCAGTTAATTTAGCCGGGGAGGCCACCCGGCCTGCCAGGCCAACCGGGGAGGCGGCAGGGTATGTCGGATTCGTACCGAGATTCCGACCTACCTTGCCGCATCCCAGAGTGGCGGATGATCCAAAAGAATTAAAAAAAAGGCTAATGAGGCAGTGCAAAAAAATTATGAAATTCAAGAGTAGGTTCTCAATTTGAATCAACAAACATATCAGAAAACTAGTATATTATGTAAGAAACAAAATTTACTCTCCTGCGCAGGAAGTAAACATGGTACCAAAACCTGTAACCACCCAGAAATCCTGTAATGTACTGCAAATTACGTATTGTAAGCGACATTAACTCTGTACAATAAATAACACAAATTGTTTATGCTTGCCAAATGCTTAGCCTTTAGGTGAACGTGCTTCGCGCGTCCAAATCGATACGTACAGGTTTTCTTGCTAACTCTGGCTCTTCGCCAAATGTAGTTGCATTTGCTACGAACTCTGCCTCGGCTTCGCGACAATTTATTAAAGCTCTAACAGTTAACTGTTAACTAATTATTTCACTAAAGGCAGCAATTACACCATGTTGAATCCCAATGTTTGAGATGGAATGGAATCGAGTGTCAAGCACACTTGGGCACTAAGAATTTAATTATTTCGCTGATGTTGGAATTAAATTCTTTTGCTGGGACTCAAGTTTCGTCATTATTGTTTTCCCATTAAGGGACAAAATTGAAATTCGTTACAAACGTGTTATGTGTGTACTTATAATTTAATTTTCGTCTCACTTGAAACCATTTCATAGTAATTTTGACCGAGCAAAATTTATTCACTGTAAGGTAAATTATAACTACAATGGTCAAAAATGAAAATTGTTTCATTATAATATGAAAATATTATTCAATTTCATAAATAATTAAATTACTGCAAATGATTGACACCTTAATGAGCCTTGAATAATAAAACATTCCGATTTCTTAACAAAGACGAAAAGTTGAACAAATCAGATTGATTTTTAGGCGACGAGAGTTGGTATTTATTTCGACGATACAATTGAACCAATTAATCTCCCTGAGCGTCGTACTTACAAAGCGTCACAACACCAAACGGAATCAATAGTGTACTAAACTTGCATGTGCTGGCAATACGCCAGAACCATCTGTTTTCCATCAGCAAACACCGAGAAATACGTGTGCTATATTGCATTAAAATCCTTTACGTCCCCGAGGAAGATATGCAGTGCGCGTACACTGTGCTTCATAGTGTGTTTAACCAACACAGGTACAGTGCCGTCTGTCACCGCTGCTCTCCTGGTAATATGCAAATCCGGCCAAGTTGGACGTAGGGCATAATTGCCACCACACTGGCCAATTACTTTGACACGTTGTTATATGATGATGTCTGAGCTACAAGATTTTGCTAATGTAGTGCAGCAAACCTTAATTTAACGAGAAGCTGTGAATGGGTAATCATTCATTGTCTGTATCTATTGTGTGTAAAATTTCAGAGATATGCAACACATTCACTATAATTTTAGCCTTTCTCCAGTTATTTTGAGGTCAGTTTCCAGTTTAACCAGATGAGGCTGAACGACAGTATATTACACAAAGCGATAAATTGGATAGCGATGCAAATGCTAGAAAAAAAAAGAATATGTCAAGCTTTCAGACTTCTGACTATCACTAAAGAGTTTTGTGTCGTATGTGCT
The DNA here is from genome assembly GCA_964056405.1 of Acronicta alni. NCBI lineage: Eukaryota > Metazoa > Arthropoda > Insecta > Lepidoptera > Noctuidae > Acronicta > Acronicta alni. The sequence goes on along the minus strand of OZ043919.1, from coordinate 4,480,504 downwards.
CATAAGATAACCGGGAATTGACATGCATTCCCAAACACTAAGAGTCACGATGTGCTAAGAATAGTTAGTTCCACGAGCCCTCAGATTATATTCAATAAAAAAAAAATGAAAATATTTGTAATAGTTACAACTACATCTATGGCTGCTACATGTTTGCTTTTAAAATAACCTCACGCAAATTGGGTCAGTACTTTCTTTCTACGTTAAGATTACAAAAAGTAAATCAACATTTTAGCAAAAATATTTGCTAAAATATATTATGTTGAGTTTTGATTGTTGTTTGTGTATGTCAGAATTTGCACACGGGAGAAAATGCTAGTGCGGGACAATAGTTTTGTTTCAACATATGTTAATGCACTAATAGATATTAACATTAATTACGGTTTTATTAAATGAGTAGAGAAATAGCAACATCCAGTTGAAATGGAAATAACATTTTGTTTCAGTGCCTGTTTTAATTTTCTTTTCATCATCATCATAATTAACCTTATATAGGTAGGTACTGTCTATTGCAGAGCACGGGATTTCACACACCGTCGAGAAAAAAGAAGGTATATACATATAAAAGTGTAGAATCACTCACATACTCACATATATACCAATTGCGGAAAAGTCTCAGAAACTATACAGCCTACATACTTCAAATTGGGCAAGTAGGGTGTTAAGGTGTAAATATGTGGTAAGATTTTAGGGAAATTTCTAGCCTTAGTTTAATCAATGTTCTTCGACGAACATTAATTTTATGCTAGAGTTTTTATTTTATTGTTGAAAAAGAACAAAACTTTTTATTATTTTTTTTTGTATTTTTTTTTTAAATACAAAAAAATAGTTAGTAGGTAAGGTAGCATCGTTCGACATTGAACTAACTGTAAAGTAAGTTGTGTCGGTTGAAAAGCAAGCTTTTCAATAGGTGTTACTGACGTCACCATAAAGACGTAAATTCTGAATGTGAAGGCAAAATTCGTCATGGCGGGTGGGACTCGCGGTGGCTTAGCGGTCATAGCGTCTGGTGTACCTAACCAGAAGACGCAGGTTCGAATCCTGCCCGCGGTCGAATTTTTCTTTCGCTAAATAACTTTAAAAACTTTTTATTTTTTAATAAAGTCTTGACTATAATCTATAATTACAATCGAATGTATGCAGTTACTAAAGGAGACTCTGTTTCAATATGGTTGTTTTTGATGACCATTTTGAATGTAATTTAATAGTAAAATATACATTTTCTAGAAAATTTGGTCTTTTTACACTCTTTTTTCTTAAATTTAATTTACTTCGATGCTATAGACTGTTTATTCATCTGTAGACACCGTTTTTAATATCCGTCTGACCCAAATTGGGATGGAAACCAAATAATAAAAGTTGTCAAAAAAGTGTTTCATAAGACATCAAGTGCTTAATGAACGGTAAATACGAGAAATATTGATATATTTTCTTGACCTGATTTTCTTTTTTAGGTTCTGTGGCAAAATGAACCGGATGAAACCTCATTGAGGTCAATGCCAATCAAAAAGGTTTAGCTAGTGGCAATGTAAATCATACCATCACATTTGGTACACTTAGGACACTTATATTTTGACAGGTTTTATTGCGTTCAAATGTAGACCGTCTAGTTTTCTTATCAAAGTGTGTAGTACCTACCTTTTTAAAAATAAATTACAGGGAATCTGCCAAATAGCTGCGTAGTATTCAGTAGATAGAATGGTATTTGCTGTTAAATTTTATCGTCTTCAGGTGGACCAGGTACATTAATTATCAATATCATAAAACTTTCATTACGAACTTACTAATTTACTACCCCAAATGCGATAGTAAATTAGTATGCTCGCAAGTCATCAATTAACGTAAATTAATCATTATCTAATAAAAACCATTATGTCTTGGTACGCTGACAACGAACTGAAATACGGAAGAACGGGCTAAGGTTAATAAATCGTTGGTTAACAATGGTTAGTGTAACTATTGTGAGCTAGCAATTTATGAGTGTTAATTGACGTATCTAAGTCAAAGTAAAACATTTTATTGGAATTAAACCGTTACGGCACTTTTGAAAAGTCAAAACTAGTTGCATGATTTCAAAAAGTGGGTTTTATGGAGAAGAATCAGAAAGACACTCTTTTAAAAAAAAAACATGATTACAGTGTTCATCTTGTTTACAATCTAAATCTGAATAGTTCATGAGAACAATGCAGTTTGATGTGTACTATTAAATTAATCCAGTAAATATAATAAACAGAAAAAAATCAGATAAAAAGAATATCCAATTGACAGTAAGAGCTGACCAGCCCCGACAGACGGCATCCGTTCACGACTATGACGTGCGTGTAACTGCTAAAACAATCGGTCCTAATTGTGAAACGAACAATTATGACAATCGTTGGTGGTTGTCAGAAGTTCAAAAACCTATCTATAAGATATCGATATTGCTCAGTAATTTTGTAAAATTACTTATATTGAGCCGCATCTGGCTTGAACGAAAGCCGACCCCAATTAGTTGGGAAAAGTCTAGACTACGTCTCTGAGTGTGGCAGAAAATGCTAATTAGTATGTATATTTCGATGTTTAAGCAGAGATGGCACTATGAGTATAAGACAATCGATATAATACTACTATACGTTCTTCCAATATACAAGAATCACCCAAATAAACATGTTCCGTATGTTCATCACGTCAGTATGTGTCCTGTGGGAACCAAACCTAAGATTTTGTGATCAGTACTCAAAATGCACTGGGCCATAAAGACGTCATCAAAACACAAAAAGCATAAAAACACTTCATTAAAATTACCCTGAAATTTTTCAAAATTAAATCAAAGTAGGGGAGGACGCTCCCGCTCTTTGGGGGAGGCCTACGTTCAGCAGTGGATGGCAATAGGCTGATATGATGATGATGATAAAATGTAAGTAAGCAAGCTTAGTCACAAAGCAAACTCATTTATTTCAGGAAAAACAAAAATTAACAAACCAAGGAGTATATTGACGAAAAAGGTCTGGTCATATATTTGAAGCAATAATAAGTCATTCAACCTCATACAGTTCAAAGAGATTCTATGGAAACGTAACAAGAAAAAAAATCTTACACACGACCCAATATTGTGTCATCTTTACAAAGAGGAGCCCGCGGCTATTACTGCGAATGCGAGTATAAGGATCTCTGCTCATAGATAATAATAATTATATAACATACCATCACGCCTGAATGCCCCGCAGGGTTAGGCAAAAGTGTACCAAAGTACACCCACGCTGTTGTGTTTAGGTGTCATGTAAAAGGGGGCGAGCCTATTTCTATTAATTCTATAATTAATTATTATACATAAAAATAATCATTAATAAATCTTTTTTTTTTAATACCACTAATGTGGTAAACAAGCATACGGCCCACCTGATGGTAAGCGGTTACCGTAGCCTATAGACGCTTGTAACACCAGGGCTATAAGGGTGAAAGTTCCCCAGTACCAACACAACGACTCCTCGCGGAGCACTGGCAATCTCGCTCACCGTAAGGAACACAACACAGCTCAAAGCAGTGTTATTCCACTTCGATTTTCTGCAAGGCGGAGGTACTTTTCCAGTCGGGCAGCTCAAATTTGAGTGGAATTACTCCCAGTACCTCTCTTGAATAATTAAATTTGAATTATTATATATTGGTTAGACTGGAAGCCGACCCCAACATAATTGGGAAAAGGCTCGGAAGATGAATATGTTTGAATCCACTTCAATAAGCCAACAGGATCCGGTAGGATTGAGAGAGCTGATGATCATGCTAGAGGTTATCAGCAGCTACTAGGACTACGAAAAGGCGATTGATAGATTTTTTTTCCTTTTATTATATAAGATGTACTTTAAAGTTTTATATGAGGTTAAAATAGAACAAAAATAATTATAATCATAATACATAACTTCACTTATTTGGTCAATAAGTGAAGTGCTACTAATTTTGACTTCGAAATGTATAGATGCAAGAAAGTGAAGCTATCCAATACTGTCAAATTTCCCAATAGAATATGAACCTTATGAATTTGTATTATTGTTGAAAATAATCAAAGAAATTTTTCAGATTGTGGTAGCTTGATATGCTGACCTATGTACCTTAAAATAGGTACTATGAATGTACCGACTACCCAAAACTGTCAAATTTTCCCAATTGAAAATAACCCTTATTAATTTTAAAGTTATTTAGAAAAGGAAAAATACGACCGCGGGCAGGATTCGAACCTGCGTCTTCTGGTTCGGTACACCAGACGCTATGACCACTAAGCCACCGCGATACCTACCCGTCTGTCGAATTTTTCCTTCACATACTGAATTTACGTCTTTATGGTGACGTCAGTAACACCTATTGAAATGCAAGTTTTTGCTTTTCAACCGACACAACTTACTTTACAGTTAGTAAAGTAAGTCCTTATTAATTTTGTTTTTTTTTTTTTAAATTTGACGGAGCAGTCACAGTCTGGCGGTATGACCATTGGACTGCCAAGTCGAAGGTCTCGAATTCGAACCCAAAGCACGCACCTCTGACTTTTCGAATTCATTGTGTGTATTAATAATTAATTATCACTCGCTTAAACGGTGAAGGAAAACATCGTGAGGAAACCTGCATACCGAGTTTTTTCTCAACGGTTTGTGAAGTCTGCCAACCCACACTAGGCCAGCGTGGTGGACTACAGCCCAATCCCTCTTAATATGAGAGGAGACCCGAGACCAGCAGTGGGACAGTATATGGGTTGATGATAAATTTTGAATTAAAGTTGAAAATCTATCAAAGAAATTTGACAGATTGGGGTAGCTTGATGTGATGGCCTTTGTACTTTAAAATAGGTACGAATATATGAATGGACCTTAAAATTAAATAGAAAATAATAAAATTAGAACTCAACCGTATTTGTTTGACTTCAATGTTCATAGTTAAAGTCAAATATTTATGTCAATTAGACCAAATTAGGTTCTAATTTTATCAGAAACAAAGTCATAGGAACCTGAATGAATAAAACATTTAAAAGCAATCCCAAAAATTTCAACAAACATTTTTTGGGAAAAGATTTTTTAATACTTATCGCTTGTTTAACTTTACCTCATTTTCGTGGGTCACTTTAACACCCAAAATGGGTAATCCAAAGTGTTGCGTCAAACGTCATGAATATTAGATGTATCTTCCATAAACAAACTGTGCTTAATAACCGTTTTAATCTCGGCTTTTAAAGCTTTACCACTTACAAAGGCAGATTGGAAAAGTTTTTTCTTGTGAGAGTCCAATTAAAGTTGTTAGAAGCAATTTCCTGCGGTTCTGTGTGTGCATGGACGCAGTGGAGCGCGTGTGTCCGTAATCCGCCTTAATTGTTATTTTTGGATACTTTCACGATATTTTCTTTAGGGTTTAGGGTTCAATTGATTTTTTTTGAACATTTTATTCAATTTTGTTCTAGAGATGATTCGAGTCTCAGACCATTTTAAAGGTACGGAAAATTCTCATGTCATTGACTATTACCTGGATGGCAGCGTGTGTCGGACTCCTACCGATTAAAAATCGTATTCGCCTTCCCTTACCCTTTAGTTCTGCCCATGGGATTTGTCACATTCACCTTGACAATGACGGGTTATCGCCCTGTACAACCAACTCGAGCGTTTGGGTTTCCTTAGTTAAAAGACTGGAACTTTTAATTACCACGGACCAATATAGTATTTATGAACCATAAAATTAAGAACTACTGTAGAAATCACGAATTGTATAAAAATTTTAGAATTTGTATATGACTAAGTCAATTTACAGAATCGTTCTTTTAAAAATATAATGCAGGTGCATTTGCAGTGTTTAATGTAAGCAATGAATCAGCAAAGATTGGAATAAGTTATTTTTACTAAATTAATTAATTAAATATAGTATATGTAACATCCATAATACATACGTAAGTGGAAAATACAGGAAAATAAACAACTGTAAAATTGTTATTTAACAGTTATAGTTCGGAAATCGAATAAAATAATATATATATATATATAATAATATATATATATATAATATATAATATAATATATATAATATTTTTGGGACATTTTTACACAACACCACCGAGTCCAAGCTAAGCAGAGCTTGTACTATGGGTACTAGACAATGGATATAATACTTATATACTTTTTTTTTTTGTAAATACATACTTATAATACATAAGAAACACCCAGACAAACACAAATACTCATGCTTTATCCACACAAATATTTGTGTCCTGTGGGAATCGAACCCACGACCCCATGATCAGCAGTCCGGCACTCAAACCGCTAGACCACAGTGGTCGTCAATAGATTATTTGTTATAAAAAATTACAAATAAATATACCGATGTAACATAAAAATAAATAATGCGTGATTCTTGAATCCTAGGATCCTGGAATAATGACCTTTTCACATCATTATTCCTGGATTTCAGGGAGGTATTCACTATGTTACTTACTTCCTTGGAGTTTAGGTTTAATTACCCATTCCGATCTCTATTAAACAGTTATATAACTAGATGGCAATTTATCATTGACACAATGATAAATAATAGTTTACTAGATCTGATGAAAGTATTTATATCATGCAAGATACTATAGAGATAGTCTGTATAGTACAAACACATAATTTAGCAGCACTTGGTGCTAAATTAGCAAACCGCAATAGTGCATTTGTGGTCACAGATTGCTAGCTTGTTATCTATAAGTCCATACTAGATTATGCCTATTCTGAATAGGCATAACATGCTTGTTATGCTCACGATTCAGATACACAGTGTATTCATTGAAATATTAATATGAAAGCACTGTGTTGCAATGGCACATATTTGTGTAATAGCTTACCATATAGGGAGAAGATCCGTGCCCAACTGGAATAATGATTAGGTTGATGGTGATGATGAATAAACTAAACGAAAATCAAGTGTAATTTAAAACCACCTCTTTTTTAAAGTCATCAAATACATACATACATACACTCACGCTTTTTTCCCATAGGCGTAGGCAGAAACTAAAGAACGCCACTTGCTACGATTCTTGCATACTTCTTTCGCTTCGACCACATTCATACATCTTGTCATACATACACGCCGGTTGCGAGTACTACGCACCTGACCTTTTTGAAGAACCTCACCAATAAGGTCGGTATAAGTTTTTCTAGGGCGTCCCCTCTCGGCGGTTCCACTGACATTCGCCATATAAAAATATATAAAGTCATCAAAAAACCTTGTAAAATACTTGCTCTATCTTATTAGAACAATTGCCTCTTATCTAGTGGTCCTAAGTCCGACTGCTATGCTAGAGGCCCTGGGTTCAGCGAGCAAAGTGTTATTAGGCTTTTCTATGAAATTCTCAGTAGTAGCTCGGAGTTTGGATTTGTGTCCGATTATCGGCGATCTATGAGTGTAGATTTGGTATACCTCTGCCTAACCCTTCGGGGAGTACAGACTTGATGTTATAGTATGTTATATCACATGTCTACATAGATTATTAATGAATGTTGATAGTTCCTTTTTTCTATAATAACAGCTTTTCAAGAGCCCAGATGCCTAGTGAGCAATTATTGTAATAATTTCAATGTTTTTTTGCAATTTTTGATTCAATTTCGATTTTCGTAACTAACAATTATATGCTTATTAACAACACTCTCTATACTTAAGTCTCATATTTAAAACTTAATTACGACACACACTCGTAAAACCGTTATAATTAACAAGGTTTTTTAGTACATAATTATCTACCAACCCTCAAATCTAATCTGTATTTAAAGTATGCAATAATCGTGCAAGTGCCGTTCTTCTGCCTAACCCCATGGGTAAAGGCGGAAGTATGTATGTATGTTGTATATAATATCTTTAAAAATGTTTGGCATGCGTTAAAGCCAAATATAACAAAAATCACTAACAAAACCTTCGTAAAAAGAGAACAACTACATAAACAAAGGACTTACAAAACAGTAAATAATAAACTTAAACGGGCAGGTAACGGTAAACGCACTCGCGTGTTGCGTCCACGCTCATTTTCACCTTCCCAAAACATAATGGCTAATTCAGACGTTCCTCTCTTTGCCCTAAGTTCGTTATTTCAGAGGTCGTTACGTCAAACATTGAGCACGCAAAACCCCGATTCATAAAATTGAGTGACTACGTCGGCTGCTTGAGATATGAAGATGAATTCCATTTTAGTAATTGAGTTACACGATTATTGTCGACCCTGGCTCCTGCATGCCTCTAGAATTTTTAATGCTGAACTCTGTTGGACGAAATTTAATGGAGTTTTTGTTGGTTTTGTATTTAGTAGATTAAATATTTGAAAAACTTTGAGGTTATAATAATAATATTATGTTACAATTTTGCACAATTATGTCCTGAATTACTTATATTTACCTATGTTTAGGTCAAATAATAGTATTTTTATTTAGAAACATCATCATCAACCCATATACTGTCCCACTACTGGGCAAGGGTCTCCTCTCAATTTGAGAGGGATTAGGCTAAAGTCCACCACGCTCGCCTCATATTCAGAAGTGCGTGCATTGGATTCGAACTCGAGACCTTTGACTTGCGAGTCCAGTGGTCATATCACTAGGCTATCATTAATTTTCAATGTTTTCAAAATTCACCTACAATTGTATTATTATAACACCTACTTTGCAGACTGCATTGAAATAATCAATCAATCTTTAGCAACGTAACCATGGTGATTCAAGTTCTAGAATTTACCGCATGATATTTTTCTAGACGGCATCTTCGTGGCATGAGCGCCTCCGCTAGTTAATAGCCGACGGCATACGATAAAGTAATCCTGTAGCCTTTGGCTGTCCCGTCAGCGTACATCCTTAACTCCATGGATGAACCTTGAAGAATTTATTTCTTAGTGGAGTAGAAACTTTTTAGAGCTTTTTAGAGATATTGTTAGATATATCGTCTAAGAGAAAAAATGTTTATCGTTTATTGTGTGAAAGTATATCCAACTCCAAGCGATCATATTTTGTATATTTATCTAATAGCATCAGGTCAATGTACCTACATAGTCAACTGGTTTTTGGTTTAAGACTAAAAGTGCTAACATAATTAGGACGACCTCTGTGGTCTAGCGGTTCGAGTGCCGGACTGCTGATCTTAGGGTCGTAGTAGGGTTCGATTCCCACAGGACACAAATATTTGTGGATTAAACATGAGTATTTGTGTTTGTCTGGGTGTTTCTTATGTATTATAAGTATGTATTTACAAAAAAAATGTACATGTATTATATCCATTGTCTAGTACCCATAGTACAAGCTCTGCTTAGTTTGGGACTAGATGGTGTTGTGTAAAAATGTCCCAAAATATTATTGTAATTATCATAACTTTATAGATACTATCTTCCCTACTGTAATACTGTCCGTTTGTTTCACGCTTTCACACCTAAACCGCTGAACCGGTCGTGATGAAATTTCGACCTGAAATAGATTAGAACTTGGAGAAGGCATAGGCTACCTTTTGTAACAAAAAGCCTTTTGGGATGCGGGTGAAATCGAGGGCATGAAAGACCGGTTCAAAGAATCCGTCGAAGAACTGGGGTATGTCCGTAACTTTACTTTTAAAGGAGTATTAGCCATTCTAATTGCCCGAGGTAGTGCGTAGAGAAAGTAGAAGAACAGATTGGACAAAAAAAAAAAAACAACTCGACCCACTCGACTCTCTACAAAGGCGAGCTGTTCGTATTGTCGGAGATCCCACACTTACAGATAGACTGGAATCACTGGAGCGACGGAGAAACTTTGGTTCTCTCTGCGTGCTCTATCGTCTATTTCACGGGGAGTGCTCCGAAGAACTGTTTGACCTGGTGCCTTCTTCACCATTCTACCACCGCACCACTCGACACCGCAGTAGAGTTCACCCGAATTACCTGGAATCGATCAAATCCAGCACAGTTCGCTTCCAAAGATTGTTCCTACCACGCACCATCAGGCTCTGGAATGAACTACCTGCTGCGGTGTTTCCCTTGCGTTATGACATGTCCTTCTTTAAACGAGGCTTTAAAAGAGCTCTCTACCATACACAGTAGGCGGCGGCACAGCTCTGTCCCCGACGTTGCTGATGTCCATGGGCGGCGGTAACCACTTACCATCAGGTGGGCCGCCTGCTCGTCTGCCACTGTAGGCAATAAAAAAAAAGAAGAAGACATGAATTCCGAACGATAAGAAGGTCATTTCAGAAGATGGTTGTATGAGGAACGGACAGTTTTGTAATGTTTAGAACAAATGTAAAAAGAAGACCCAAAATAACTACTTTTGTCTTGGCTAATGACGTTTTTTTAGTTATTTAAATGGTGTTGTAACTGTATAGTCCACATAGTTACAGTTTATCAATGAGTTCTAAATTTGCCGCGCGATATTTTTCTAGACGGATCTCTACACAAGCGACGCTAGCTAATAGCTCGCGGCATAAAATAGAGTAATCGTGAAGCCTTCGGGCGTCTCCCTGAAATGCGGAGCCCGGAACGGAAACGTGATATCGCCAAGTCCGTGCATTGTAAGCTGCATTCTGCACGAATAGAGCTTGAAGAAGTTATTTTTCCACAAGAAGTTATTTCTACCTACATCAACTATTTAGTTATATGATTTCTGACACTTACGCGAGTATAAGACATTGAATTTAAACTACTTTTTATGGATTTTATTGCGTAATATTGATAGTATTAATCCCAACGTTTCGGATCCTTAACAGCATCTACCTGTGATCTTGGACCAGCGTCTCGCTGTAAAGTGCCAGAAACGTCGGGAAGTAGTTTTATTTCAATATTACATATTCTATTTTATTAATTTTACTAATAAACAATTGAATATAAATTATTTATTGCCTACAGTGGCAGACGAGCAAGCGGCCTACCTGATGGTAAGTAGTTACCACCGCCCATGGACATCAGGACATATTCTATTTTATTAATTTTACTTTGAGAATTGGTTATAAAAATCATGAGTAGCTTAGTTCATTTCTAGTGTGTGTTAAGCATTGATAGAATAAAGTAAGTAAATATATCGGCCAAGTCATAGGTCACGTAGTTTGAATCCAAAGAATACAACGTTGACTGTTCGAAATCATGAACATAATTATTGGTGATCATTCAAGAAAATATCGAGAGATTTTCTCGACAGCGTGTGAAGTCTGCCAACACGTACTAGACTACCGTGAAGGATTATAACCGAAACCTCTAAATTGAGAGGAGATCCGAAGTGGGACAATAAATAGGATATGCAAGTGCCATAATAATGGTCTCCGTTAAAAAAACCCTAATCATTTCTTAAATATGGAATCTTACAATCTTATGGGTTCGATTCCCACAGGACACAAATATTCATGTTATGAATATAAGTGTTTGGGTTTGTCTGGGTGTTTCTTTTATATTATAAGTATTTATTTACAAAAAAAAGTATATCAGTATTGTATCCTTTGTCTAGTACCCATAGTACAAGCTCTGCTTAGTTTGAAAATAGATGGTGCTGTGTAAAATGACCCAAAATATTTATTTATTCATTTTACAAAGACTCACAGCATACACATCTTGAACACAACAAATTAAAGTCCAGAATCTCTTCTTAGAGGCTTAGATCATATTGTGAATCGTTCATTATAGCCCACTTAACGCTTGAAGCTGAACGCTTTTATGAAGACATATGGATCAGTCAGAGCCAGAATACTGAACGCCTTGAATCAATTGCTTGTTAATTTCAACTGGGGAGTCCCAACCGTATTAGTGTTGATTATGTACCTCACAACAATACAATCGGCCCGTAATTATATTAATTGATCTAGAAGATCGGTAAACAATGCTTTTGTATAGGTGTAGATGTCCCAGACGTTTGATACGTGTTGAGACAAGCTATATGTAACATAATGTGAATAAACATAAAATGCATAGTTATTTAGCATGGAAAATGCCAAAAATATACAAAAAGATAAAATGCATAGTTTTTATCAGTGCTTGTATGCACCATTTCACCGATATATTTTTTATTTTTTAACCACTAAGGTAACAAACAAGCATACGGCCCACCTGAAGGTAAGCGATTATCGTAGCCTATAGAAGCTTGTATTACTTGTGCATTGTCGACCTTGTAAAACGAAAGAGGAATATAATAGTTGGGTTGGAAGTGTTTAAGGGTCAAAGTGGTACTGGCAACCTTGCTCACCGTAAGGAACACAACACAGCTCAAAGCAGTGTTATTTCACTTCGAGTTTCTGCAAGGCAGAGGTACTTCCCTAGTCGGGCAGCTCCAATTTATGTCTTGCTACTACTATAATGCTGCTTGAGTATTAACTTCGATGATAAAAGTGGCGAAGGGCGGGCGTTTCGGGGCTGTCTTAAATATAAAAATGACGTTTAAAAAGTACTACCTAATAGTCTATCTTAAATAACGTATTTTAACTTTAATAACAATGTATGGTAATGTCAGTTTTACATTTAATTTTGCTTAAGGTTTTTATTACAAAAGTATCACAAAAATACCTACACAAAGTATTGGAATTAGCTAGGTATTAGATTTCTTTAAGAATTGATTTGTTGGGGCATGCGTGTTGTCATGGCGTTACCAACCTTGATACCACGAATGGCCGCACGTGTATTCAATATACTTTTTCGAGAGACATTTGAATATCATCACGCCTGTATATCGCCGGTATGTCTAAGTTCCATGTAGTAGGAGGTTAGCCTATTGCCATTAACCGGGCACAAATCCAAACTCCAAGCTGCTACTGAGAATTTCATAGAAAAACCCAATAACACTTTGCTCGGGCGTAAAAAATAAACTTCACATTAAATAAAGTCAAAGTAAAAAAAAAAAACCTCTAATACTTGCACCTTCAAATTAATGGAATACTAAAAGACAGCCTTATACTTAGTATAATAATTAAGACGAAAGCTAATAATTTATAGCTACCTTTTTTGTTTCGAAAATCAAAATGGCTTCCTTCCATAATGTCTTTTGTGATTTTTTGAAGGCATCTGACTCACTCTTATAATAATAACATTAAATAACATCACGCCTGTATTCCCCGGATTAGGCAGAATGTTTCCATTTACACCCACAGTTTGTCGGTATGTTAAGGTTCCATGTAATAGAAGGAGCCTATTGCCATTAACCGGACACAAATCCAATCTCCAGGCTACTACTAAGAATTTCATTACAAAACTCAATAATAAGTAAACCGATCTGGAAACTAGTATAGCAGTTGCGTTTACATCACTACACTAATAAGGCAGATCATAGATATACTGAAAATTTAATGTATAAAAGTATTTCTATCATACAAGTTGAAATAAACTTCACTGCAAATAAAATTGCAAAGTACCATCGCGGTGAACGGTACTCGAAAGTATTGAAGTAATACTCGAATTCCCGTTGTGGTAGTTCAATCCAATAGTTTTTGAGCTAACAAACTTTAAAAAAGTATTAACTTATTTCAGTGCATTGTCATAGCATTTAACTTCGTCTTAACAATGTATTCAATACGTGCAATGTATTGATGATTATTTACGTTATTCGGTCATTTTTAGGGGGACCAGTGGAAGTTATTATATATGTTAATGTATGGATTTGTCTTCTATACTAAGCGACTCTCTGATCGAGATAAAAAGTGGACTGATTAAAGAAGGTCGGCCAAACGCATAATCGTACATCTAAAAGGAGGGAAAGGTACCAACATGTGAGTGGCTATGTCGATCTTCTTGTTTGCTTATAGCCACTTCAGTGAGGTGGATCCTTTGTAGGACGTACCTGGATTGTGGACACTTAACACAGTACACTATCAAGAGTCTATACCTTTAAGTTTGTTAATATTACACCTTTAGCAAAAACGTGTCCGCTCTTTTGATTTGTGAGTGAGTGACTGATAAAGGATTTGTCAGAAAGTATCAACTAGGGGTGGATTGAAATTGAGATGGTGATTACGGAAGTAAAAGGATTTGTTTATGCATTAGGACATTAAAGAGTATAAAATTGGATACTTTAACAATGTTATAATCAAAGAACACCGAGCCTTCGAAATAAAAATATCAGTTTAAAGCTTACGATACCTGTATGCCTCAGAGATTTTCTTGATCATGTGTGAAATCTGCCAACCATCATTAGGCCAGCATGGTGGACTAAAGCCTAATAAACCCTCTCATTATGAGAGGAGACCTGTGCCCAGCAGTGGGATAGTATATGAGTAGATGTTGACGAACTCACGATACTTGGATCAACAGAAGTGGCAAGATAACCACATCGACCAAACATGCAACCATATAAGCTGCTATTCCTTGACGATACTATCCTATCCGTTAAGGCTTTAAGCCGTTGAATCGGTGTCAAGCGTCCTTCGAAAATCTAACTAATATCAACAGTCAGCTTGCTAGGTCATCGGTTACTACACAACTGCCTGCTACTGACATAGCTGTTAGAAGCCAGTCTAATATAATAAATCATGACTCAATGTCATCGGGCGTGAGTACCAATAAATTTTAAGAGTATTTGATCTGCCTTCGTTATTTTAATGGTTGTAAGTATGACTACTATGGCTAGAGTTTCTAGGTCCTGGGTATGAAATTTTCGGTATAAACTTGGAGTTTGCATTATTATCCGGTTAATTGCAATAGGCTTGTCCCCGTTACATGGAACCTCTACATACCGATGAACTGTGAGTGTACATTGGTAAATCTCTGCTTAACCCTTAGGGGAATAGATGTGTGATGATATAGGATGTTTGTAAGGTGGTAGAAATTTGAGTTCAAAAAGGAAGAGGTACTCGATCGATATTATATAGGAATTATGGAATGTATTTCTATATAAAAAAAACATTATTTCAAATTATTTTATACACTTGAAAGAAACGGACTTTTTAACAGCTGTTCGAAGTAAATATAAGACTAAATTTTATTCCATATTTTTATATGAAACCAAAGTTTACAAGTAAACAAATGTCTTCAATTTTAAAGAGTTGCTATAACACAAAACTTTACAGTTATTACTAGATCCTTGCAAGAGCGAGACAGCAATAACAAAACTATGCACGAAGTAGTTCATCGGACTCTTTCCCTCGCGATGAAACGATAACACTTACACTTAATATCGTCCCAGATGTTTGCAAGTACCTACAATATTATTGCCATTTTTTGTTAGAAATATGTTATTAAATGCTGTTCCTAAAAAGCATTGATGGCCCAGACGTATGACTATGTGGAATGTCATTGGGCTAACACAAGTTTAGTAGGTCTCTGAACATTTTTCTCGAGTTTATTGCTATTAACCGGACACAAATCCAAATTCCGAGGTTTTTTTTATACCGCGAAGGTGGCAAATAAGCATACAGCCCACCTGATGGTAAGCGGTTACCGTAACCTATAGACGCTTGTAACACCAGAGCTATCACTTGCGCGTTGCCGACTTCGTAAAACGAAAGAGGAATAGTTGGGTTGGCAGTATAAGGGTTAAAATCCTCACACTGTCAACACAACGTTTCCTCGCGAAGCACTGGCAACCTTGCTCACCGTAAGGAACACAACACAGCTCAAAACAGTATTATTTCACTTCGATTTTCTGCAAGGCAGAGGTACTTCCCCAGTCCGGTAGCTCCAATTTGAGTGGAATTACTCCCACTATGCCCTACCTCTCTTCATGGTGCTATTAGAATTAAATAAAGACCCTAATAATTTAAACCAAAAATAAAAAAAATGTTGGACATGGGAATTTAATTTGGTTCTCACAATCAGCAGGCGCGCTTTTGCCAATAGATCAATGAAGCAGTCTTCAAAAGAAGAATTTAACACCTTCAAAACAGGATCGTAAAATATATTTTCGTTTAATATTCCCCTCAGCTATGACTATCACGGTAAACTTAAACTCTGCGGTGAATCAAAGTTTAACTTTATTAACCTCATCTTCTTATCTTAGTTGTAAGTTTTTGGATAACCACGCACAGTTTTATAGGTTATGTGAGTCGTTCACTTTTATGTGTCGTGTGATATTTGAACCTTGGTTTTAACCTGTCAATAGACTTTGTCAAGTACATAGCGGACTTTTTAGACATTATTTAATCTTAAGATAATAATTAACCTTTTAGTTATATTATTAAACTACCTAATACTGCAAACCCCACTGCCAACACAACGTTTCCTCGTGGAGTCTCGATATAACACAAGTAATAAACCTCAATACACGATTACCTGTCTTGAAGAACGAGCGAACAATCACTATTACACTGTTAAGCGTCCTCACAGTATCGTTAACTTTTATGGTGGAGAGGGCTCCAATGGTTTGGGGTTTCCTTATGTTCTGCACGGTGCTGCCCGCCATCTAGTTAAGTTGGATGGAAGTTATGTAGCCCTATGTTCCTTATTTTGTTTTCATTTCGAGAAATTCAAGTAACGCTTTCTTAGTTTTGGAAGCTAGGTATTGCTTGTATGAATAATCTTGAAGGACCTATTACATTGAGTGTTTCCGGCAATGCCTTATATTAATTCAGTAAATTGCAGTTCAGATGTTTTACATAATATTATAAAAAACTTTGACATAATATTTGAGTATATTTTCTAAGTAAATATATTTAAATATTTAAAATAAGTATAGCCAATGGTTTGCGTTCAATGTGTGACGTGGGCGTGCAAAAAGTGTTGTCATTCGAAAGAAATAAGGTCTTTTGGTAGAAAATAATGCAGTGGTACGATTAAATCAACGGTACTAAATAACAGATTCTCCCCTATATTTTGTTATAAACGCAGTATCTCAATAACAGCTTGGAGTTTAGATTTATGCGCGGTTAATCGCTTAGGTTCGCTCTCTCTTATAAGAGCTATATATATACCATTAAACTGTGGGTGTATACCTGAGTACATCTCAGCTTAAAACTTCGAGGAATACAGAGGTATTCTAGGTTTAAGGAGAATTTCTAATCTTGAAAAGACAATTGAGCTGTTTGAGCATTCAACGGAGTAGGTTAAGAATTTCCCCGTTCGTTAAAAATCTTCACAGAATTACCCAGTTAGAGATGACGCAGGTTATAGAACGATTTATCCGAATCAATAATTGGTATCACCCACAAAGGGCAGTTGAATAATGTTTGCATGTCAAACGCGGTCGGAAATCCGTGAGTTTTAATCATACTGGACGGTGAGCCGTTTACTTTGAGCTCGACGAATTGAAAATAAATAGGAGATTCGCGTGCTTGTTAGTTTGTTTTTTTAAACCATATTGAACTGTGATATCCTAGAACTATACATAGTGCTGTGGCTTCAATTACGGAGCACTCACATTTTTATCGATATATTGCAATTATAAATAAAAGTATTAGTACAAGTATTGTTAATCACTTGTTGTCTCATATGAACCTACAGTAAATTCACTGGATACATTGCCCGTTCAACCGGAATATAATAACTTTATTTTTCTTAGCGACAGAATATATTACATTTTAACACGCAATATCTAGTCCCAAAATAAGCAGAGCTTGTACTATGGGTGGTAGACAATGAATATAATACTAATATACTTACGCTTTTCTACAGCTATCGAAATACAAGTAGAAAAACTCTGTACAAAACTTTTTTGTTTAACCTTTGAATATGATGTTTTCTGTATAAGTTATGTAACTACGGAATGGATTTCGCTTTTTTTGTATTCAGCAATTCCAAAACGAAGTATTACTTTTATAATTAAAAATTATCATTAATAACATAACCGTCACGTGCCAAAGCTTTAATCAAGAGCTTAATACACCACGATCTCTGTTGATGTCGATGTCAAACAGTATCACAGCGGAATTAAAGATAATAAATATTATAATTAAATTTGTTACTGCAGATGTGGAAATGCATACTTAATGTATTTAAATACAGAATGAATAAACAATAACGGTCGCTTCACAAATAGTTATTAATCGATTTCAGTGGTTAAGTAATGATTGGTTTTAATTCACATGAACCGGGTAAACCGATTTGTTTAATTATTTATCTGTTATTGAATGTTTATTTCTGTTTAGAAGCTTTTCATATTAAAATGTAACAGAATATCTGAAATGCTCATTTTCCGTAAATTAACGTTAAATTATAATAGACTGTGTTTTCAGCAAATAATATTTTTTTGTATTAAACAGCAAATATTGCTTTCTAGCACATACGCGAATATAATATTAGAAATTGAAATAAAACTACTTTTTTTAGATGTGTGCCTTTATGTTGCGATACAATTCGTAAAAAATACTTTTATTTAAATGAAACCGCATTTTTTTATTTTTGATAATGGTTGAGAAAAAGAACCGTAAAAATAAAATTTGCTATTTTAATTGTGTTTTAGGAGGTTTCTAAGAAATCATGTGATAAAAATGATTTGTACCTATCTGCATTGTGTAGCTTATGCCGAAATAACAGAAGAATCAAGCTATCTAGAAACATTATGCTTCACTACTTAAAAACTTCTTCTAATTCACTATTCAAAAAGTTTCAGAGAAACGTTTAACGTAAGTTAGAACACGTCTCATTACTAAATCGTCGCTAGAATTGACTTCAAGTTTGTCAACAGGAACAGGTAAAGTTTGACGGTTTCTGGAACTGGATATTATATATTTGCCTGGTTTATATGGTGGGTTTTACGATATATGTATAATATTTGGTTAGGCTATTGAATTTAATTGAGTTGATGATAATAACTGCTGATCAACCAATCTGAAAGACTAAGCTGCACTAACCGCGGTCAGTGTGTGGATGGGTTCTTAACAAGCCGAGCTCCTCCGTGCGTCGGAGAGGTCGATTGTCATACAAACACTTGAGACAATCGTTAGTCTGAAGCCCAAAAAGCCTGACAACCAGTCTATCCTCAGAATTTCGGTATTACCTAGAAATTGGGTTGCGGAGGTCTGATGGCACTCGCTCCGTGTAAAATACTGATATATATATATAGCATTTGATTAGAACCAACCTAGTAGTAGCCGTCCCCAACACAATTGGCGACATAAATGCCGCTACAGGTTAAAAAGCAAAAAAAAAATCCGGTCAATCTCAGTGGTCATAAGCGGCACCGCTACGCTAGATGTCCTGGGTTCGACTCCCAGGTCAAGCAATGTGTTATTGGATTTTTATATGAAATTTTCAGTTGCCGCTCGGAGTTTGTTTATATTCCTTGTTAATGTCAATAAGCTTACCCTCTATTACATGGAACCTAAACAAAGCGACGAACTGTGTTTAATTTAGTATACATCTGCCTATTCCTTCGGGGAAACAGGCGTAATGGTATGTTAAGAAAATATTCTACCCACACACAAAGATATCATAATTCAACCCTGTTCATGCTACAGGTACATAACACTTATCTATATTCACAACTACCCCACATAATGAATGTATTCCCCTTGTTCGGAAGCCCCCACACTTTATCCCATGAACGAGGGCCATGTGATCTGATTTTTATATCTTGCTCCCAGTTTTCCTTATTCTTTTATATGTATAAATATTTTCATAACAGTATGTTGAATACGAAACATATATTCAACGTAATGTTTATATGATAATAATTCTTAGTTTATTCAACAGTTTTCTAGTCAGTAAGTGAAGAAGGAGTGATGATCTAATGTCATAGGTCTCGAGTTTGAACCTAATGTCATCTTCATCATCAACCCATATACTGTCCCACTGCTGGACACGGGTCTTTTCTCAGTATGAGCGGGATTAGGCTTTAGTCCACCACGCTAGCATAGTGCGGGTTGGCAGACTTCTCACGCTGACGAGAAAACCTCTAAGGCATGCAGGTTTCTTCATGATGTTTTCGCTCACCGTTTAAGCGAGTGATAATTAAATAATAATAAGCACATGATTTCGAATATTCAGAGGTGCCTTGGATTTCCTGGCAGTCCAATGGTCATATACCTAGGCTATCATTTATTTTTGTTTACGGAGGGGAATCCTGCAAAAGGCCACTGGTCCACGAGGATTAAACCGGGAAGTGTAGGATTTTTAGCAACTAGAACTACCCCGGTGGCCGCCGTCAGGACATGTTAGCGCAAATTCTTAATACAGTTAGTGATCACTAACTTAAACAGTGAAGGAAATAGGCAATAGTTTGCATTTCCATTACAAAAACGTAGCCTGCTAAACGGAAAAAAATTTTTTTGCCTGTAAAGTTAACGAATTAATAAATAAATATTCTTGGTCAATTTTACACAGTACCATCTAGTCCCTAACTAAGTAGAGCTTGTGCTATGTGTACTAGACAACGGATTTAATACTTATATACCTTTAAAGTTATTTAGAAAAGGAAAAATTCGACCGCGGGCAGGATTCGAACCTGCGTCTTCTGGTTAGGTACACCAAACGCTATGACCACTTAGCCACCGCGTTTCCTTTTCTAAATAACTTTAAAATCTTAGCATGGAAAATGCCAAAAATATACAAAAAGATAGTTAGAAGGTAAGGTGGCATCGTTCGACATTGAACTAACTGTAAAGTAAGTCGTGTCGGTTGAAAAGCAAAAACTTGCTCTTCAATAGGTGTTACTAACGTCACCATAAAGACGTAAATTCAGTATGTGAAGGAAAAATTCGATATGACGGGTAGGAATCGCGGTGGCTTAGTAGCTGCCCGCGGTCGAATTTTTCCTTTTCTAAATAACTTTAATATCTTAGCATGGAAAATGCTAAAAATATACAAAAAGATAGTATAAATATTTGTGATTTGTGGGAATCGAACCCACAACCTCATGATCAGTAGTTCGACACGCGAACCATTAGAGCACAGACGTCGCGTCGTCAAAATTCAGATACAAAGCAAAATCGTTTTTGAGTGCCGCGGATTTTATGCGATTTCTTGACTACGTTTTTAGTATAGTAGTTCGAGTACGGCTAACACATATAAATACTACGTAATAACATACATTTCCATTAAATAAAAGCATGTTATAATATAAAGCATTCAACCAAAGCACAATAATACTTACGGGACAACTACGCAAAATGCAGAGGAAACCAGAGTTTGTACAAAGGAGTACCATTATTAATTCCTCGATCATCCTACCTAAGGCGCGCCATTGCTATGTCAATAAAATAAAAACATAGCCTGGTAATAAAGGGTTTACCTCTATTATGTATTCAGTAGGCAACGACAACATTTATTGTGCTAATGTGAAACATATGCGACCTGTCTGTGCCAAACACGTTACGTTCAATTTATTGTAATCTACGCGACGAAACATTGGCATTATATTACAAATACATAATATTGCTATGTATTCCTAGATAATGTTCCTAACTAACCATTATTGTTAAAACATTCTATTCTATACCATAACCTTACACATATAGGGTAGAAGTTTCGTCAGTCATGCCAATTTTGAAGATCCGTACTGGGTTGAAACAATACAAATAACACGATGATGCCTGCCAGTTGGTTGTCTACACGTATCGGTTCAATCTCAGTTAAAATTCCGTTGATAATCATTATTCGGTCGAAAATGTGTAATTATTATAATAGAAGGTTTAAGATAACAGAAAAGGGGAGAAGGTCTTGATTGGAATTAATTCAATATATGAAATTGGAATAGTTAGTAGATTGTTATCCTAATACGTCACAACAATTCAATGAAGGTTTAATCCAAAAAGTAGTAAATGAAAATAAATTCGTGCCTACCTACCTATTATTTTAAAAGCAAAATAATTGTGTAAAAAGTATCAAATGGTTGAACCATTTGATACTTGAAACTTTTAAGGTCCATATATTATATTTAAGTGCTTAAAAAACATAAATTTCAATAATTAGATGGTTGATATCGTAAGTGAAATTCATAATATATTTTTTCCAAATTACCCGACTTCACCTACTGTTGGCTCATTTGTAGTCCCAATTTCCACGCTCTTGTGCCTGTGTCATCCATGTTATCCCTGCGATGCTAAAAATGTCGTCCAATTTTTTTTACAGAACCTTAATAATTTGTCTTAAAATGTGAACTTCTTAGAGAATCTAGATAGATTCTCTAAGAAGTTCACATAGAAATCAAATTAAGATTATTTATTATTATTAGATAATAATAATAAATAATCTTAATTTGATTTATGGTGTCGAAACTGACTAAAATTAAAAGAAATATAAGTAAAACAGTATTAAAACAGTAGTAGTAGAAAAATGATCACTTACCAAAAAGACTTCTAACAGTGTGTACCTGAAAAATAAATTATGGATTAATTATTAGATTATTATTAATTAAGTTATGTGTGTATGTATGACAAAATGTATGAACATGGACAATGCAAAATAAGTATGCAAGCATCGTAGCAAGTATTTAAAGCTTGTTTACCTCTAAAGGAAAAAGGCGATGAATTTAAAAGCGTATTTTTTTATCACTAGATAATCTTTACAATATTTGGAATTAATGCATTTTTTATGGGATAGGGCATAAACAAGCAGACGAATCGCTTGGTGGTAAGCGATTTCCGCCACCCATGGACTACCCGCAACACCAGAGGAGTCACAAGAGTGTTGCCAGCCTTTTAAAGGGAGTACGCTCTTTTCTTGAAGGTTTCAAGGTCATATTGGTGACAGTTCATTCCACAGTTTCGTTATGCAAGGTAGAAAGTTTCTAGAGTAATGCACAGTAGTGGACTGCCAACCAACTAGATGATGAGGTGGAACTGCTGTCGCGTGAAACGATGGGGAAAAGTGGCAGCAGGGATCAATCCGAACAATTCTTCGGAGCATGTCCCATAGTAAATGCGATAAAAGATACATAAATGCTTGGTAGTGACCTAGGTAACTT
Source organism: Acronicta alni (assembly GCA_964056405.1). NCBI lineage: Eukaryota > Metazoa > Arthropoda > Insecta > Lepidoptera > Noctuidae > Acronicta > Acronicta alni. The sequence goes on along the minus strand of OZ043919.1, from coordinate 4,457,771 downwards.
AGTTGGCTAAAGCGTCTGGTGTACCGAACGTAACTTGTATGAAGTAGATTTTTTCTTTCTCTAAAATATATAATTATATCGAAAGAATCATAAAGAAAACTATATAATACACGAGTCAAGTATGTTACCATTTTGGCATAATTTGATAGGTTTTATAATGTAGTGAGTGTACCAAATTAACATTGCTTCATTCATTAATTAACACTTAATCAAGTTTGAAATCAATTCTCTTTTCTAACCAGCTGGGTTTCATTATTAGGTCTTGAATTATTAACGTTATTAATGTATCTTACTGAGATAACAATAATATAGTATAGTAATTTTGAGTGCTTTAATTGTAGCTAAAAGAGCCATACTTTTGTTTGGAAATTTTTAATACCAATCGGATGATAGTGTCTTATTTGTGAAAAAGTGCACTATTTAATCAAACTACGATTATCGATTGCGAGATCTCGATTTAAGATACACTAGTAATTACCCAAGAGGTTTATCGCATCATAGAATTCATTTTTTTGTGAATGTGTTTCTGATATATAAATAAAAAAAATGACAATTATTTGAAATTTGATTATGTTACATTAAAAATAAGCAATTTATTGACTTAATTAACAGTACTCACTGTAATCTATACTCTTCTTTTGTTCTTTGCAAGAACGAAATATTATAAGAATATAATTTCTTCCAGAAAAAAAAATATCATACCAGCTTAGGATAAGCTTATTTGAACTCCAAAAAATAAACGTTAAAAAGAATAAAAAGTATATAATAATAAATATAAATAAATAAATAAGAACATATTTAATTAATAGGTACTTTCTTTTGAACTGGTTTTCAAACAAAGAAAATATAGCATCACAACATATTATGACTGAGAATTAGACTCTTCCTTCTTGCACAATCATCAGCAAAAAATTTGAGTCCTTGAATGCATTTTTTTACTAAATAAACTTCTTATACCTCTTAACCCTGAAACAACTCCTACCTTTTAGATAGTTCTTTCTTTGCCTTCAAAGATACACATTTTATTTGTTTGTTCAGTTTTCCGTAAAAAGTAAATAGACTATAAGTGGTACCTACGTTTACTATGAATTGTTAGATATTGTAACACGACTCGGTTCCGTTAGAGCAAATTTCGAGTGATCGTGTTACATAGAAATAACGTTTCATTTCACGGACATGTGGCTCCCTAGGGTTATTTCCAGTCGGACTAAAAAGTACGATAAATTTCGGATTTTATGGTAACTAAGTTTGGTTACGTAACAAAATAAATGTGTGTCCTTTTATCTGGGGTGTTATTAAATATGCGAATTTATTTTATTTTTTATTTTTATTACAGGCCTGATACTGTAATTATTGAAGTCGCTATAATATATTAACGGTTTTTGTTGAGTCGAGAAGCAGTATTAGCCTAGTAATATGACCATTGGACTGGCAAGTCTTAGGTTTCGAGTTCGAATTCAAGGCACGTAACTCTGATTTTTCAAAATTATGTGCGTATTATTAATTATCACTTGCTTAAATTGTTAAAGAAAAAATCGCGAGGAAACCGGCTACGGTAGGACCCCATGAACAGCAGTCCAACGCTCGAACCACTAGAACACAGACGTCGTCAAATGAAAGCAAGTCGTGTTTTTAGTTGGTATGTGTCTGACATACCCTCTTGAGAATATCCGCACTATATAAAAAAAGGTCTTATATCTTTGTCTATTGCTGTCTGGTGTCAGTTACCTGATATTCTTATTTTTGCTCAGTAGTAAGGTCTAGCGATCATGGTCGTGGTGAGTGTCATGTTCAATAGAGGTAGGGCATAGTGGGAGTAGTTTCACTAAAATTGGAGATGCCCGACTGGGGAAGTACCACTAACTAAATAACACTGCTTTGATCTATATTGTGTTCCTAACGGTGAGCAAGGTTGCCATTGCTTCGCGAGGAAACGTTGTGTTGGCAGTGACTGACCCTTATACACTGCCAACCCAACTATTCCTCTTCGTTTTACAGGGTCGGCAACGCGCAAGTGATACCTCTGGTGTTACAAGCGTCTATAAGCTACGGTAACCGCTTACCATCAGGCAGGCCGTATGCTTGTTTGCCTCCTTAGTAGTATAAAAAAAAAAAACTTTAATATGTAAGTAGTTTCTGACTGTAGAAACCAATTTTTAAAAGAATAAATGAGCATCTTGTGTGATTTTAAAAACAAATACGGTAGTGCGTAGTAGTAATATGAAATAGAAGGAAAAGTCTCCCCAGACAGCTGTTCAATATGCTAGCAACAGTATGGAACGAAGTAAATTCCAAATTTCTCAACACAGTATCGCAATAACCAATAGATTGTAGTTACAATACATCCATAAGCATATTCAGCGATACAATGGAAAAACTTATTTCACTTTTTTCTGGCAAACGACCAATCCAACAAAAGGTTTATTATTTGCCAGCAAGAAGTATTTAGTAAAGTTTCAACGGTTGGCACGATTCGAATTGGCAAATAAATTGAAACTTGAAAATGGAACTAAAACTTTTGTGACGAACAAAATTATTTTTGGTAAATAATCCACTATAATAATTTGTCTGTCCGTAATTGGACTATTGTTAACAACAACAAAACGTGTTCGAATTATTTACAATTTGAATTTGAATTAGTCTCCCGTGGTACTGGGATCGGACACTTTAATATTGAATTTATTTTTAAACGAAAAAAGTATTTTATCTGTTTGTACAATAAGGTTTCATTTACTCGTGACTATAACTTTATTGAGGTATTCTGTCACTAACGAGGATACTCATATTTACTTTTTAAATAGTCTAACCGTTTGAAAAACGAACAAACGTTTAAAAAACGAACAAAAACACACAAAATAAAAATTTGAACATTATTTAAATACAAATACAATACAGCATAATTTTATATTAAGTAATGTCCAAATTATAATCTAATCGAAACAAAACGAAAAGCCGACCTTTTTTCAGCCTACATAGTATAAATACTTCAAAAGTTTGAAATTGAATTTCAGTAACCGTTTTATCTAAATTTTGCCTAATCAGTATATTGAGCGGCCAATCTAGTAGAAACTCTACGGACTGAATTCCTATTCCAAAGTTTGCATTTTCACAATAAATTCTACAAAGCAATTTGAATTTAAAATTGCATGAAGTACAAATTAGATTTGATTTAAAATCTATAAGACCAAGTATACGGGTACAAGGTGGATTAAAAGGAATTATAGGTACTTGTGATTAAGTTAAGAGTTCATAATTATAAATTTAATAGCAGCATTAAGATTAAATTTACGTACGTTCAGACAACGTTTAAGGCAGTATCTGATCGAAGCGCAACGGAAACTGGGTATGGTAAAATTAAACATGTCATTAATTTAAACAATTAATTTATACGTTATCTGTCATTTTCATCTTTATATCCACCTTATTATTCAATCAATCATTATATATTATTAATCAATTATTATTGTTATCATAATTTATTTATTTTTAAAACCGTTATAATATTATCCTTTTTACGCACGTAATAAACTCATACCTACATCACTTTGAAACCTGTTTGCATCCGGGACGCCTCAGATAAGGCTCAGTTGAAAATCAGCACCAGGACTTGCTGCCATGCATTATGTTGAACCGGGCCCATTTGCCACAGCCGTGAGGCACAATAATTGTGCTAATTATGTATTTTTTATTTTATTTAGTTTGTCATATTCGTTTTTGTGCCTTAACTGTGACAAATAAATCTTATTTCTTTCTTTCTAAATTTAACTTCAATGTTTACACAATGTAAACACTGAAGTAAGTAAACACAGCATCGAGCGTTAAAGAAATTGGATGTACAGAGGCCAAAACATCAAGCTACCCCAATCTGTCAAATTTATTTGATAGATTTTCAACTTTAAAACAAAATCATAAGGTACATATGCAAGTGAGAAAATTTGACAGTTTTGGATAGCTTGACCTGCTGGCGTCTGTACATATAATTTATAGATTTAAACTTTGACTTTAAATCTATTATTTTGTAGATTCACTCGCTCAATACAAGGCCTGCGGGCGGTTGAATTGTTGGATTCCACCACTCGATCAGATAGGCCCCAGTAGGCAGCACGCGTGCTCATCATACGCGTGCCTTTAGATAGCACGCAGGGCAAGGCCTTGTTAATTGTTGGAGTCAGCGAGTGCTGGACGACAACCTGTCTGTCTGCCATGACTATAGGGCGAGTGATTAAAGTGCGGTTTTTAGTTGGTACGAGTCCTGCTGCGTCCCCAGGTAGCGGAAGATCTTTGAGGATTTGCCGTACTATAAAAAAAAAGTTCATTCGTACAACCTCATACGTTTCAGTTTTAAAATTTAAAATTAGGACCTAAACTTATTTTTTTTTTAAGATTAATCAATATGTATTGAAATATTTTTTATTGAATCCCATTTTTTCACTAACATTTTTGTTATTATCGTATACATAATCAATAAATATAATTATTTAATTAGAAGTATTGTCATGAATTCAAACAAATATATTTTAATAGAAAAACTTTCAAGACGTCTCAAGTGTTCATTGTCATTCAAACACATTCTATCCACCATTCGAAGCGAGATTAATAGAAATACGCTTGATCAACAAACTTTGAAAACTTTGCCAAAGAAAGTAGATGAAAACTTTTCGAGTTCTCAAAGAATTTAGGAAAGTCGAGAGAGGCTTAAAAAGATAACAGCTTAAAAAGCTACATCAGAAAAAAATACGCGGAAACCTTATTTATTTGACATCAAATAATAATGTTAGGGGTACAGCACACAGACGCTTTTTGAGGCGATACAGTTGCTCAATTAGCGACCTCTGTGGTCTAGCGGTTCGAGTGCCGGACTGCTGATCATGGGGTCGTGGGTTCGATTCCCACAGGACACAAATATTTGTGAGGATAAAACATGAGTATTTGTGTTTGTCTGGGTGTTTCTTATGTATTATAAGTATGTATTTACAAAAAAAAAAGTATATAAGTATTATATCCATTGTCTAGTACCCATAATACAAGCTCTGCTTAGTTTGAGACTAGATGGTGTTGTGTAAAAATGTCCCAAAAATATTATATTATTATATTAATTAAGGAACGCGTGAATGCATCGCTACGAGTACATTTGGTCGTCTGTCACACGTGTAACAGCGATATAAGCGATGGAGTAGAACTACTGTTACAGTTGCGTTGTTGTATTGATTCAACGGTTGCTACATTGTTGAAACGCGCGTCTATATCAGGGCAAAGTTAGCGATAAGCAAGGGTGAAAATAGGCTTTATGAATCTAGGAATGCAGCTGTATGACTATTGTAATTAAGAGAGCCATGGATTAAAAGTGGCGTTTAAATTCAGCTATTCGTGTATCTCCATACAAAGGTTCATAAACCACCAAGCATTTTCCCAACAATTCTAGGGTCGGTTACATTAACCAGATACGGCTAATATTAATATTTTCCACAAAGCGACTGCCATCAGACCTCCACAACCGAATAACTGGGTAATACCGATATTCTGGATAGACTGGTTGAAAGGTTTTTGAGCTTCTGATTACCACAATCGATTGTCTTATGTATGATATCCGGGATCGATGGCTTTACTTGCACTCCGAGGCAAAATTTCGATGTGTTAAGAATGGGCATCCATCCACAGACTGACCGCAGCTGGCGCAGCTTAACCTTGCAGGTTAGTTGATCAGCGTAGTTAAATATAGCGACGAGCCCCTCATCTCCATCCTAGGGTTGCTTGCATGAAATTACAGACTGCGGTAAAGCCACAGTTATCATATTTTAAATTATAATTGTGTTATTGATTTTTTGAATAAATAAATAAGCATTGCGTTAATGGCGAATAAGGTTTTATCTCCGCAAAAAGTAAATGTGTGCTAAAGCCCTAAGGCTCTCAAAATAAGAAAGTTGATTTATAAGTTCATTTCACGAGCGAGATTCTCTTTAGAAAAAGTTTTATTGAGTGCTACGGGTTCCCTAAGGAATCGTCTAGATAAAGTAAACCTTGGATTAGTTTGACGACTGTGGGTACATGATAAGTTCTCCTATGTTTGTAGGTACTTGAGATTTATTGGAGAACATGTTACAATACAGTTGTATATGTTTCAATAAAGTTTATTTCATTCAAAAGTTGATGTCGCATGAGATTGTCGATTTTTATACAGCTTGTATCATCGTCAACCCATATACTGTCCCACTGCTGGGCACGGATCTCCTCTCACAGAATGAGAGGGGTTAGTCTATAGTCCATCACGCCGGCCTAGTGAAGTCTGCCAATTCGCACTAGTCTCCAACAGGATCTCTAAGGCATGCAGGTTTCCTCACGATATTTTTCTTCACCGTTTAAGCGAGTGATAATTATTTATTAATACGCACATGATTTCGAAAACTCAGAGGTGCGTACCTTGGATTCAAACTCGAGATCTTTGATTTGCCAGTCCAATGGTTATACCACTAGGCTATCACTGAGTCGATAAATACTACACCTAATAAATGTTTACAATGTGCCCCGTTAATGGCAATAGGCTCGCCCCCTAAGCATGGGGTATGCTTTCATCAGACCTTTTTTGTCGGATAGAATATAGCCCTTAGACCTAAACATACCGGCGAACTATGGGTGTACATTAGTACACCTCTGCCCTACCCTTGGGTGAATATAGGCGTGATGGTATGTTAATTTTTTTTTTAGTTTACAAATTTCTATCTATTTATTATGTGTGAATTATATAATTTTATTTGAAAGATAAGAAGAGATTAGAACTATACGTAGAATGTGGCTCACGCATGTTTTTCTGATGGGTTAGGCAGAGGAACTGACACTGTACACCCACAGATTGCTGGTATGTTCTAGTGCACAAATCAAATAGAAAAAAACAAATAAATTTAGCTCGACCTGGAAATCGAACAAAAAAAAATATTAGAAAAATTGAATCACATTTAAATACCTACATTACAAAAAAATTCAAAAACATTTAAATTAAATAGTACACAAAACACTTATTAATTCTTAAAAAGTTAACTCTCAAAATGGCGCCAAGTTGTTATTTGTTTCGAGAAACAATAATCTTTTGCAGATCTGCATTTCTTTTATGAATAATTTGGATTTTGAGAGAAATATTTGTGAAATGTTTCAGCTGCTGTCTTGCCCGTAAGTTATTTGAAAACAGAAATAACTCGAGGAGAGAAAAGTATGTTGAAGATGACGGCTGTGATTTCTGTTTCTAACCAAAGTCGGTTAAAAACATTAATCGCAGCAATCGGTTAAAAACTTGAATTGCGACCCTCCTGCTTTTAAAGTTTAAGTAAAAAAGCAGAAGGCTCTCTGATAAAAAACAATACACAAAAAAAAAGTTGTACTGTTTTTTGTTCGTGTATTGTTTTTTATCTGATAGAATATGCTTTTTAGTGAGTCCCATATTCTTTTTTTAAATTCGTTGGTGATCGATTCCCACAGGACACAAATATTGAAGTGATGAATAAAGTGATGTTTGTGGTTTTCTGGGTGTTAATAATTTTGTATTATAAGTATGCATGATATTAAAAAAAATGTTGTATTAATTGTCTAGCACCCATAGTATAAGCTCTGCTTAGTTTGGGACTAGATGTCTAAATGCGGTGTTAAATGTCCCAAATATTTATTGTATTTATTATTTCTTTATAGATCCGATTTTTTAACCAATGAGCTATCATATTTTTTTTCTCTATTTAGTGTGTCTGTCGTAGACGAGAACGTAAAGAAAAGATACAATTAACTGACGTAAAAAATGTGTGTGTGTGGCCGGCTGAGTAACTTAAAAAGTAATTTTCTGCATTAATATCGTAATTAGTAAGGAACATTATTAAGAATGACCTGTCTTACTGTCTACAGTACCCTGACTTTTTTAAGCCGAGATTTTAACGTAAAAATTTCGAACTGTACTGTTTTCGACATAATTTAAAAAAGTAACATTAATTTGACATAATTTATAGCTTTTTAGTTAATAATTAGGTTCTCTTAAGTAAATTGTTAGCTGATTACATTAGAAGATAAGAATTTAGTACTCGTAACCGCTAATTTTCTTTACGAAATTATTGTAACAAGAAGCTTTATCGTAATTACTTACGTACCTAGTATATTTTAAAAGTTAACCTAATTAATTACAAATTGAGCTATGAAAAGCCGATATGATAAGCGTTTCATGAAATGGTTGGCCACATCATGACGTGATCAATTCTATGATCTAGCCACGACATATGCACATAGTCACCTGGAATGTTTCAAAAATCAACACCACTATCTATGTAGGTATAAAGGAAGCAAATTCTTGCTCCGTACCAGACCGATACTCGCAACTCTGAAAGTTGCGCACATTGGAAAAGACTTCTTTAAAAAACGTTTTCGTTTTGTTTCGTTTCATCGCTTTTATATTGTTCCCGCCTTCATTAACCATTGAAACTCGATTTGTAGTAAAATTAAAATTGTTTACCAAACTTGATGTAATTAAACATCCAAAGAAGCAACTTCTGCTTCATTCTTTGAAAAATAAAAAAGGAATCTGCTAAGGAAGCAGGTTTAATATCATAACTTACTTAAAAATGAATAAAGTCGGTAATTGAATGGTCAATAATCAATTTAAAGGTACCTCTGGATCTAGCCTCAGTGTCGTAAATTTCAAAGTAATGTCACACGTTAAAGAATTTTATTGCAATGAGATCGATAATTGACAGGAAATTGACATTTGTGACACTAAAACTAGATCGCAAAACTCTTAACATGCTCCAACAATCCTTTCTGTATCAGCGATCTAGCTAGGATGTGGTCTAAAATCAGCCACGTATTGGCCGTATAAAAGGGTCTAATCTTCGGACCGCAGACATCTAAGAGTCCATAAACTGAAACGATGAACCTCGGCTTCTTTATAATAGAAAGGCAAAAAGGAATCCGATATAACGAGTACGGACAAACGGTGCGTGAAGACTTGGCCATTGCACTGTAAGGTACGGTCCCGTAGTAATATTTCGGCATTCATCTGTCACAAAATACTGGTAATACAGTTTATTCATGGGTCTGCTCTTTTCGATTTTTTTTTCCTTTGTAGGCTAACTTAAATAGTTGTCTCTGTGCATTCATACAGTAAAGTGATCAAATCATATGGGTCGGGTCGTGGGGTCCGAGTGCCCGTCTCCTTTTCAAGGAATTATCAAGGACACTGGTTGACTCTTCGCATGACCAGAGGGCTGGCTTGTTTCTAGCGGAACGCATAAGCATTGCCATTCAACGTGGCGATGTAGTCAGTAATGCCGAGGAATACTTTGACGAGAACTAGAGTTTTTTTTTTGTATTTATTTTGTATATTTTGTAAATATATTTGGTAAGCCTGTTGTAAATAATGTATTATAGGTATTTAAAATAATTAAATGGGTTTGAAAAACTACTTGTTACGGATTTTATTGCGTTACATTATTAATTTTGACGTTTCGGACCCTTCACTGTGACCATGATCACGGGTAGACTGAGGCGTCTTGATATTAACCCTCCATTTTTGTTAATTATTGGCAATACGATTAATGCAGAAATCAATATATTATATGGCTCTATTATATAAGGGACTTATATAATAGAGCAATGTTGAAAAACATACCTGTACTTATTTATTTTCTTTAGTTATATTTTTTATTTACGAAAAACATTTTCCTCTAAGTAAAAATAGCCGCAAGACTTACTGTCCGTAAAAAAAGTAAATAACGTTGTGTTAAATATTTCCTAGCGTATGTTCTCATCACTTAAAAGGAAAGAGGGTGAAAGACCCTGTTTTTTATAGAAACCCTCTCTTATTTTTCATTTGAATAAAAGGATAAATAGAGATAAAAGCTGTGACACCCACCCAATTTTTTTTTTGCTATTGTGTTTAGTTAAGATGTAATATTATCATCGTGAGCCCTGTCGAAAGAGGGCTAAGGAAAGGTAACTTCCACTCCACATAACATACTATCACGCCTGTATTCCCCGAAGGGTTAGGCAGAGGTGTACTAACTGTAGTGTTCGCCGGTATGTTTAGGTCTTATATTTTGTTATCCTACTAAGGTGGCAAACAAGCATACGGCCTACCTGATGGTAACCGGTTACCGTAACTTAGATGCTTGCAATACTAGAGGTGTCACTTGCGCGTTGTCGACCCTGCTAAACGAAAGAGGAATAGTTGGGTTGGTAGGATAAGGATCTAAGTTACTCCACTGCCAACACTACGTTTCATCGCGAAGCACTGGCAACCTTGCTCCCCGTCAGGAACACAACACAGCTCGAATCAGTATTATTTCACTTCGATTTTCTGCAAGGCGAAGGTACTACATAGGTATGTAGGGGCTGAACTTATTGCCATTAACCGGACACAAATCTTAAGTTCAAAATTGGCAGCTTCTACTGATAATAATATATTTTTAATAATAATATTTTTGGGACATTTGACACAACACCATCTAGTCCCAAACTAAGCAGAGCTTGTACTATGGGTACTAGACAATGGATATAATACATATTATATCCTTTTTTTTTTGTAAATACATACTTATAATACATAAGAAACACCCAGACAAATACTCATGTTTTACCCACACAAATATTTGTGTCCTGTGGGAATCGAACCCACGACCCTATGATCAGCAGTCCGGCACTCGAACCGCTAGACCACAGAGGTCGTCATGTCGTGATATTTCATAGAATACCCAGTAACACTTTGCTCGACCTGGGAATCGAACTTAGGACCTCTAGTGGAGTAGTCACGCTTAGGTAGATGTCCTAAGCGCGACTATCGACTATTGATATTATCGAGGAATACAGGCGGTATAGTTTGTATGTACCCCCGGCACAGTTGGTGCTAAAGTCAAAATTCGCTTGGATAACTACCATTCTCAGTAAGACCGGCGCCAAATATTTCTGAATTTCGTTCAAAACTATGATAACATTTACATATTCTAAGAAATCACATCGTCTAATTTACACTCATATTAGAATGAATGAACTGGAGAGTGAATAACGTTCTAGAGGACACACAGGAGATTTTAAAGCGTCGTTCAAAATGGTTGTTAATTAAGTTCAGCGCTTTTTAAACGTGAAAGTTAGAGGTTATAAATGATACATGATATTTATTTTGTAAATAGATATTTTAAAGACACTTTTCCAAGTCAAAATTTTACATTTTTTTTAAACTGTCTTTTCCTAACTGACGACCCCTGAGAAGAAACGCCGAAACAAACTCATATTATCAGTCTCTTTTTGCAGATATATTATAATAAATAATAACAAATATAATATAATATAATATATAATATTTTTGGGACATTTTACACAACACCATCTAGTCCCAAACTAAGCAGAGCTTGTACTATGGGTACTAGACAATGGATATAATACTTATATACTTTTTTTTTGTAAATACATACTTATAATACATAAGAAACACCCAGACAAACACAAATACTCATGTTTTATCCACACAAATATTTGCGTCCTGTGGGAATCGAACCCACGACCTCATGATCAGCAGTCCGGTACTCGAACCGCTAGACCACAGAGGCCGTCATGTGTGATTGAAATGTGTGAGTCTTACAAAGTAAGGCAAAGTCTGAAATGGCCTTTTGAAGAAAGAGCCATAGCGCCTTTGAGTAGATCAGTCCCAGTCGACGGCACGCATGCATCAGTCATTGTGTAGCTCGGCCATAATTTAGGAAGCTCAAAAAAGGTTAATATTGGTACATAAAATTGTGCATTTAATCTCTTTTTTTTTATTAATTATTGCAGAGCATATTATTAACATATTAATACCATCACATCTCCGAAAAGTTAGGCACTAGGTATACTAATCTACAGACACAGGTCGCCGGTATAATTAGGTCCCATGTAATAGGTGGCCAAGGGGCTCGTGGCTAAATAATAATTGCGCTGATCAACCGATCTGTAAGGTTAAGCTGTGCTAGCCGCGGTCAGTCTGGAGATGGATGACCATTTTTAAATCAGCGAGACCCCTCCGTGTATTGTAGAACACGTAAAGCCGATGGTCCCGGTTGTTATACAAACACCTATGACAATCGTTAGTGGTAGTCAGAAACCCAAAAAGCGTGATAACCTTTCTATCTTCAGGATATCGGTATTACCCAGAAATTGGGTTGCCGAAGTTTGATGGTAATCGCTTCGTGTAAAATACTGATATTCAGTCGCATCTGGTTAGACTGGAAACCGACCCCAACATAGTTGGGAAAAGCCTCGGAGGATAATGTACTGAACTGACAGACATTGCCATTCCAAAATTTAAAAAAAAAGTGTATACAAAAGTCTCATAGAAAAAAACAGTTCTCGATTTTTCTGGGAAACTATTAGAATTTTTCTGTTATTATAATATAATATGATAAATAGCCTAATGTCTTAAAAGTAACAACCGACATTGTGAGGAAACCTGCATACCTTAGAGATTTTTCTCGACGGCGTGTGAAGTCTGCCAACCCGCACTAAGCCAGCGTGGTGGACTATAACCTTGTCTCATTCACTCTGAAAGGAGACGCGTGCCCAGAGGTGGGCCAGTATAAGGGTTGATGATGTTGTGATGTAATATAATTATTAGCTAAGAGGACCAACGTATTAAATGGTTAAATATTTTGCAAATTGTATCGTTAATTTGACCCATCTCATAAAATACCGATGTAATTCTACATAGGTATTATCAATTATTTATAGTTAATTCAAAGTAGCAGTTAAATAAGGGTTAATGAGCGCTTCAAATAACTTGATTTGTTCGGGTTAAATTACTTGAAACGTGTTAATTATTTTATAGACACATGAATGGTTACTTTGAGGCTTCATGATGCGTGAATATTATATTGTAATGGTGATTAATACTCTAATAAAATGTATTAATTGGCTTATTAGCCTAGTGGTCGTAATCGTGACTACTACGCTTGAGGTCCTGGGTTCGTTTCCCAGTATTTTTTGAGTTTTTCAATTAAATTTTCAGTACCAGCTCAGAGTTTGGATTTGTGCCCGGTGAACGGCAATATGTTCATCGCCCATTACATTTGACCTTATAGGCGAACTGTGGTTGTATGGTCGCCAGCACATCAGGTTACCACAAACTGTCAATTTTTTTCATTCTATATTGAACTTAACCTGAAGGAATGCTCGGTGCTTTATAGCACCGATCAAGAACTGTCAACTTTTAATACCTATTTTTATGTTTTTTTTAAAGAGTTGCAACGGCAAAAAGCATCATCGTTGATCCGACAAACCAACCCTTTATTGGGTATCATCATCGTCTTGAAGCCATATAATGACCCACTGCTGGGCACTCATCTCCTCTCAGATTGTGAGGGATATTAGGCTATAGTTCACCACGGTAGTCTATAGCAATTTAATTGTTTTTATGACATGCATAAAAAAATATTTTAGCTGTTAATAATAATTAATAGATACATAATATAAAATATAATATTTTTAATTTATTTACTTTTTGACGTAATTATTTACTTCAAAAGAGTCCAATGAAATACGAAAAAGTAAACATACATACACTCACGTCTTTTTCCTATATGGTATATTTTTATAGGGTAGGCAGAAACTAAGGAATTTGCTACGATTATTTTGCTTTGTCCACATTCATCTTGTAATAGACACACACACCGATTGCGAGTACTACGCACCTGAACTTTTTGAAGAACCTCCCCAAGGTTGGTAAATATAAAATAATTATGTTTTTTTTTATAATCATTATTATGTTGTTGTTTAATGGATAACAATACAGAAAAATAATTTAATCGCCAAATTAAAATAATAATTATGTAAGTATTGTATTAATTATGCCCTTACTCATTATCGTGCTAACAGTTTAAAGTTGCCACCGACGAAGCACTACTAGGTGTAATTGAGTTCAGTGCGGGGATTAATTGAGGCAGAAATGTATCAGGAGTGCAGAGCCGGTGCGGCAAGCTACGCAGGCGCGCTGCGTACCCCACATCGCAGTGGCAGCCCTACGGACGCTACGAACACTCGTACCTCTCACAACCTTCGCGAAACGAACACGTTAAAAAGTGCACGTTGAATTTGGTTACAAGTGTTACAACCCTATTGTTTTCAAGTTGATTATTGTAAAGTGATTCAAAATTCAAATAAGTGTTCTGTTTTCAAAGTGTTGTCAAGTCAGTGTTGACAAAAAAATTGTGTGTAACTTTTTATAAACTTTGTGACAGTTATTCTTAAAAACTGTTTTGATTACGAGTGTTTTACGTTTGAAGAGTTTTCAAAGTCTGCTTAATTGGGTGAGATTTTTTACTTTCGTGTACTTAGTAGTTCCTTTGTCACGATACGTAGATTCTTATCGATATAATTCGTATCGCGATTGGATCGCGGACTGAAAGGGATTGTTGATTTTATTTCGAATCAAATTGTTGGCCTTTAGGAGGTTTATCGCTTTTCCAATAATGAAATCAAATCGTAAAGTCGTTTTAGGCTAATATAGAACGTATCAGTGTGTTATTGATATCGTTTAACTTTACCTTAATTGTGAGTTTACGGTAAAGTTTGGTTTATTATGAATGGTTTGCTTGTTATATCAAAAGCTTAGTGTCGTGTTTCATTAAAATAAAATAGGTACCTATATTTATAAGAACGTGCAAAAATATTATTATAATGAAAATTTTAAATAATTTGATAAACAGAAATCAGAACATAAACAATATAAATAAAAAAAACGTTTATTAATATTTCGCCTACATACAATTTTAAAATTAACACAGACAACACATAATTATTATTATTAATAAAATATTAAGTTCAGCTTCATTAAGTATTAAAATAATTTTCCCAACATTATCGCTTGTAATAAAAAGCCAATGAAAAAAAATATTTCTCGGCTACTTGATCCCGGTGGTCCAAAATGATTTATGTCAATTCACAAAGGACGCACATCACTCTGGTTACACAGTGAGACAAATTGACTTTTGACGTAAACATAGTGTGTACTTTTTTACGCACGCACAGGGAATTTATAAGGCAGTATGTAATGTATTGTGTGTAATATTTTACGGGAGTGCACATAAAGGCGTAATGAGAAATTCTTTTATTTAACGGTTCGTGAACACTGTGCTGTATAAGGCGATGAAGGTTTGGACAAAGGCGGCTAGTGAATTCATAGTAATGGCTCTTTAGATTCCTTGTATTTTATTGGTTTTGTTTATTTAGTATTTCAAGTGGTAAGGTTTCTATTACAAAAATTTAGACAACTATATACATGACAACATACCATTACGCCTGTAATTCCCGAAGGGTAAGGCCGAGGTGTAGCAATGTACACCCACGATTCGCCAGTATGTTTAAGTCCCATGTAATAGGGAGCGAACCTATTGCCATCCCGGCACAAATTCAAACTCCGAGCTGCTACTGAGAATTTCATAGAAAATCCAATAACACTTTGCTCGACCTGAGAAACGAACCCAAGACCTCTAGCATAGCGGTCATACTTAGGATCACCAAACAAACGAGGTAGCTATAATTACATCAATAAATAATATCAAAATACCACGATAAATGTGTAGTTTATTTATTTATTTATCTACCAGTAGGTATTAACTTATTACACTAAAACATTCGTTACAAAGCAGGACGTGGAATTAAGCTTAATCTACATGCACAACTTATGTAGATAAACACCACTTGCTTAAAATCTAATATAATTTAGGAAATAACTATTGACACCTATATAAAAAGCGAGGTAAAAGGTTACAAAACTTATAACATAGTAGCTTTATATTAACCTTTCTATAAGTAGGACAATGGATGGATAATCGATTTCAGTAGGACAGCAATTCATCATCATCAACCCATATACTGTCCCACTGCTGGGCACGGGTCTCGTCTCATATTGAGAGGAATTAGGCTATAGTCCACCACGCTGGCCTAGTGCGGGATGGCAGACTTCACAAACCGTTGAGAAAAATCTCTAAGATATGCAGGTTTCCTCACGATGTTTTCCTTCACCGTTTAAGCGAGTGATAATTAATTATTAATACGCATTTCGATAAGTCAGAGGTGCGTCCCTGGATTCGAACTCGAGATCTTCGACTCTGCAGTCCAATGGGTATACCACTAGGCTCTCACTGCTTATAGTATTAATATAACGCGATAAAATCCGTGAAAAATAGTTGTATTCCAAAGTACTTACCAAATTACTCATCGCGTAATGTCAGAAATAAGCACTAATTTAGAATACGGTATGATTGATTATGTAAGAATAACCCGGTCATTTGATTAATTTCAACCTAATTATACATAATATAATACCTAAAAGAATTTATCAAACTAGTTTTTTTATACTTGTTTATGCAGAGAAATATATTATTCTCAGCTTTGACACTTACACTTGCTTCTTTTTCCCAGCTAAAACACTAGGAAGCAGTGAAGGATTGGTGTTTTCGGGGCTGTTTCAATATAAAAATGGCTTTAAAAAAGTACTTCTTCTTCTTAGTCGGGCACTCTTGTCAGAGTGGTCGTGGTAATAACGATGGTGTATTCGCTGGGTTCTCGATGGCATCGTTCTGTCCTCTGAACGCCGCGGCTTTTGAAATACTTCGCCACTTCTGACGATTAGTGGCGTTGCGAGAGCACTGGACCATTGTGGACTGGACCAAAAAAGTACTACCTGGTAGTCTATCTTGAATAAACTATTTTGACTTTGACTTACATAGATCATTTACTTAATATTATTATTATTTATTCATATTATTAAATTCTACATACTATCCCTCGCCTCATCAACGGACCCTATCAGAATATCAGCGCGTAGCTTGATTTGCTTGCTGCAGCATAGTGGTGAGATAGGGATCTATTCTGATATCGCACAGGATAACGTACTTCCTTAGTTTAAGACTTGAATCTTCTGTCTACTTGTTATTTGATTTTTTTTTTCTTGTGTTGTGATTTTCAGCATAAATTTTCTTTCTTTAGGTACTTCTTTCTTTCATTTAAGCGCCATGTATCTTTATTTATTGTTTTTGTCAAAGTTCAATAAGACGATGCGTCAGTGTTATGTCATGATAAAAGTTCATGCCAAAGAATATTATGATAATTTAAAACCATTCATTATTATTCTGTCACTATTGCGCGAAATAAAGAAAACTGAGCTTATTCTTGGTAATGCATATCATTTTCTGTGAAGAGAGCGGGATAATCGCAGTTCTCGTTGGAAATAAGCCAATAATTCACAATGAAGTGGCGTATGCTGTGACCGAGTATAAATTGGGCTTTATTCACACATTTTAATATAATTGGTAACCACAGAAAAAATATACAAGAGCATAATAAGGCCCGCCTTAAATATACAAGAGCACAATAAGGCCTGCCGTCTTGTATGGATCAGAATGTTGGGCTACAAAAGGGATGCATGAAAGGCGATTGCATGTCGCTGAGATGAGAATACTACGAGGAATATGTGGTTACTGGAATGGACAAGGTGAGGAATGAGTATAAGAGTATTTGAAAGTACCATCTGTTACAGAAACACTGTGCAGTAATTAGAATAAATGTGATTTTCTTCTTTTTCTTTCTTTCTAATCGCTTTTCGTGGTATGGACATGTGATGCGTTGAAGAGAAGAGCATGTTACCAGAAAGGTGCTGAGCATGAATGTAGAAGAATATAATGGAAGAGGGAGACCAAAAAAAAGGTAGACGGATTATCTTGAAATGACTACCTGTCGACCATACAAATATTTGTTCTGTGTGGAAATCGAACTCGACGCCCAGTTGCTCGGTTACTAGGCGATTTGTGCCATTTTGTGTCTTTTATCCAGAAACAAAGGATTTAAATCTTTTAGCTAATTGCTCGTTTTCTTCACTCAACTCTGTTCTATAAGGTTTTCAATTACATTTCTCTTCGCCTGACTCTGCAATGAAGCGGCTATCACAGCTTTACTTTTATTTCTGCAGCAAAATGGGAACTAAGTATCGTCCGTAATGAATCAAAGTGAATGAGACGAATTTGTGCCGTCAAACACACCCACACTAGACGAGCGGTATTCAAATTCACTACACGAATAGTGAATGCAAAAAATGTAGGATGCGAAAATTCGAAAAAAAAGTCGAGCCAAAAAATGTAGGATACGAAACTCGATTCAAAAAACGTTTGGTGCGAAAAAAGATCGAGACCGTTGTCACGTTTCTATAGTTCGTTAACGTTTGATTCAATCGGTTGTTGCTGAATCGAGTGTTTGTGAAAAGGTAGAGTCAATGACTAACGCCTGACGCGTTATGTGCTTTGAGTTTGTAAACCTTTGAATACGGAGTCATGACGAAGTTGGCCGCTTTTTTCGGTAGCAGTTTAGGGTTGCGATTTTTTTGTCGCAATTCTGTGGATTGGTAACACTTTTTGATTGAACGTGCCATTTTTTACAGTTGTTGTTGAGTACAAGTCTGTGGACCGTGTGTGGTCTCTAAATCTAGACGGTCCCAGTAGGAATAACTACGTCAGTATACTGGTGTATAATATGCTCCTCATATACATATGCTTCGACTTCAAAACTGGGGTACCTATATCTCATCTCAATTTTGCGAACACAATCTGATATAGAGCTTGACCCCTCTGTTATATGCAGACTCATAGAAAGAAGAGATCATAACTGTTTGTTTCTAATTAAACGTGAGCGAAACCGCGGGCAATAGTTTATAATAATTTCATAAATGGCCCTCGTGTTATTTTCTTTAAGCAAATTCCAAGTCAAAGGACCTATTTTACTCCTTGAAGTGACCCAACATCATTGCTTGCTGTAAGAACTTATATAATTACCTAGTTGAAAACTTTCGGTGTCCCGATCACAGGGATCGCAGCTTAAAGAAACTTTATCAGTTTCCTAGAACGAGGTGTTGGATTCGCATTTTATAGGATAGTTCTTAAGTTAGCTTTTAAGGCTTAGCTGAGTGGTTTTTGTTGTAGTTGGGTGATAGAGTGATAATGTTGTAAAATGATGCTTGAAATTGTGCGATGTTTAGCTTTATTTCAGAGTCGTAAACGTCATGTAATAAATACAGCATCATCAAATTAAGTACTTTGATTATTGACACACAACACATTATCACACTTGTATTCCCCGGAGGGTAAGGCAGAGATTTACTAACACATTTGCTGGTATGTTTACGTCCCATGTAACAGGGGTGAGTTTATTGACATTGACCGGGCACAAATCCAAATCCGAGCTTCTACTGAGAAGTTTCTAGAAAAACCCAATAACATTACTCGACCTGGGAATCGAACCGCAGAACTCTATTTAGTAGTCGAGCTTTCAACCACTAATGAGGCAAAACAACTAATATTAATGACTTGCTAAGTCAGTAAATATGAAAATTTGTATACGCAATATTTGTACATGATAAAGAAACAACTTCACAGTGGCTTCGAAGAGTCGATATTCTCATCGATATATTGTTTCGAATACAGTAATTTCTAAATAAATCGCAGCTACATCTTCGGCGAGGACGTTCTCATTGTTTTTTTAGTAAAGATATTTTATCGGAACGAAAATCTGCGTCTTATTATGGATGAAGCCTTAATATACAATCGTTAAGCGACCGATCATCATAATCTATCTTGCAATATTCTCGCATGAAGAAAATGGTGTTCAATTTTGTTTTTATCACAACTTATTTCCTTTTAAAATATATTCTAATGCTGGGTTTTAGAGGGTTCTACTTAACTTAGAATGATAGGCACGACATTCAAGATATAAAGATATTGTACGAACAGACTGTTCATAATTATGTAAAATATTTAAGAAATTAATTATGGGATAAAATACATGACGTTTGAATGTTTACGGGTTTTAATGTAGACGGAGATTGCGGGATGAGCTTCAATTCTTCTAGAAGGAGCTACTGAGCTAATAATGAGGTACTGACATCACTGTATGAATTTCTTTTCCACATAGTTTTAAGGTGACGTCAGCAACGTCTTTTGATGAAACATGGTTGAAAACCAGCGTCAGACAATCTGTCTGGCATATGCTGAAACAGATCCCTTTCAGCTCAACCGTCAGGCACTGTACTGCCTGCTTTGTATTTCGTTTATTTTGACATGAGAAGGATATGCTGAGATGGTTTGGGCATGTCGAGAGAATGGATGAAAGGCGACTAACAAAAGAGGGGACGCCCTAGAAAAACTTACGCCGACCGGTGAGGTGAGGTTCTTCAAAAAGGTCATGTGTGTAGTACTCGCAATCGGCGTGTGTGTATGACAAGATGTATGAATGTGGTCGAAGTAAAAGAAGTATGCAAGAATCGTAGTAAGTGGCGTTCTTTAGTTTCTGCCTACCCCCATGGGAAAAAACCGTGAGTATATGTACGAGTATGTATGTTTCAAACATGCGTCATGAATTACTTTATACTTAATGTGTTACTTATTTCTGTACTTAGTGTGTGACACCAAGCAATATGTTTGCGTCTCGATACGTCACTGAGCCTCTGTTATCTTGCTGTCACGCTGCCCCGTCCCCCGTCACGTTCCCAAGTCGTCCCATCAACGTGTCGGAGCGCAGTAACAACGGAGGGAAATAAGTCAGGCATTTTGTTAAGGTTGCAATAATGTTGACGAGCAAGGAGAAGTCTGTTTATATTTAGTTATCAATTAGTTTGCCCCCAATTACATGGAACCTAAATATACCGGCAAACTGTGTACATTGGCACACCTCGGCTTAACTTTTCGGGGAGTACAGGTGCGATGGTATGTTTTGTTTTAACAAGTTGTGTAAGTTATCTTCTTTTGATACTTGATTTTAATAAAAAATGTACATAAGTTTGACATTGCAGACATTAGGAACTGCCTATTAATGATCGATTCGAATCGATTACAATCCAAGCCAGTACCAGTGTAGCTGTCGTGTTTACAATCACTATACTAATGAGGCGGGATAGTAAACTCGTGCCTATAATGACCTATAATAAAACAATAATTATGTAGATGTATTGTGGCATAGGAAAAAGAACCGTATGTAACATAGTTATAAAACCATGTCAACCTTAAATTACGGTAACCAGCCTAACCTAAATAAACTAATAAAAAGGTAAATACGAAATAATACCGAGTTATGTGGTGCCAAATATTTTTTATAGGTAATTTTCTAAGTGGCATTTGAGGGTTGGTTTTCTCGTGATTTTTTTGCTAGCCATCCATTAGGATATTAAGGTGATGTAACCCTTATAGTAATCAGTTTATGGCTACCGCATAGGGTTGCCATCTGCTTTGTTGGACTACTCAGATATGAAGAACATAGTAATATTTTCTTCATAGATGTCGCTGACGTTACTTAAAATACGTGAATCTACAAGAAAAATTCGACATCACAGAAGTATCGGTAGCTTTGTTAGCTAAAATTTCCGGTGTACTTAACCCGAGGAATGTTCAAATCCTGACTGAGATCAAATTTGAAATGGACCTTATTGGTGCAGTCGTGAGACACGCACTTGGTTACCATTTGTTTTTTTATTGTATTTTCTATGTAGCGTGCACGTTTCATACGAGCTCTAAATAAAGTTTATTTTGTCTTTAAAATAAAACTACTTTTTACGGATTTTATCGCGTTATATTGATATTATTAATTATTATTAATTCGACGGGTCTGAAACGTACTGAAACGGATTAATAATATTAATATAACGCGATAAAATCCTTAAAAAGTAGTTTTATTTCAATGTATAATATTCGCGTAAATGTCAAAAATGTTGTCTTTGTTTATTTTTCTCTAATTTTTGGTTCCCTAAAATTTATATCTCGATATGTTAGGCAATACCAAGAAACTTTAGACAGTCAGACACGCCAATCTTGTAGATTAATAGCATCCCCTAACTGAAACTGTTTGCCCTCTATAATTTATTTATGGGTGGGATGTGTGGGTGCTCTGATTAAATGTAAACAAATGCATGTTATCGTTTTAGAGAACTTCGGTAGACTGCGCACTACGATAGTTTGTTTATATTTAATTCATCACTCTCACAACCTTTTCCTATGTTGGGGTCGACTTCTAGCCTAACCAGATGCGGCTGAATATCAGTATTATACACGAAGCGACTGCTATCAGACGTCCGTAACCAAATTTCTGGGAAATACCGATATTCTGAGTATATGTAGATTGTCAGGCTTTTTGGGCTTGTGCCTACCACTAACGATTATCGTAAGTGTTCGCATGACAACCGGGACCGCCGGCTTTACGTGCTCTCAAAGGTTACCGTGGGAGAGCCATGCTTCGGCACGAATGGGCCGGCTCGACGGGACTTGATACCACGGCCTCACAGAAAACCGGCGTGAAATAACGTTTTCGTTGTGTTTCGTCGAGTGAGTGAGGATACCGGACGCCGAAACCCCTTAAAAAGGCGGCAACGCACCTGAAACTCCTCTGGTGTTGCGGGTGTCCATGGGCGGCGGTAATCGCTTACCATCAGGTGATCCGTCTGCTCGTTTGCCCACGCTATCACATAAAAAAAAAAAAAAAAGGTGCATGTCTTGGATTCAACCTCAAGACCTTTGACTTGGCAATCCAATGGTCATATCACTAGGCAATCATAACTTTTTTTTATTTTGCAGTTGTGTACAGAAGCCAGCACATCAAGCTACCACAATCAGTCAAATTTCTTTAATTGATTTTCAACTTTAATACAAAACAATAAGGTTCATATTCAATTGGGAAAATTTGACAGTTTTGGATAGCTTGATCTGATGGCGTCTGTACAATAAATTCTTTATAATAAATAAACAGTAAAATATTGCCATAGCAAGTAACAGCTAACCAGCTCCATCAGGCATCACCCGTTCACGAGTATGATGTGTGTATCGGCGCCGCCGTTCTCTCAACCATATTGTTGGGAATAAAACGCCCCAACATACAACGACAACATCAGCAGGACAATACATAACATACCATCACGCTTGTATCCCGAAAGGGTTAGCAGAGGTGAGTACACCGTTGCCTGTATTACACCCACAAGTGACCGGTATGTAATCCAACCCAATGTAATAAGGGGCGAGTCTAGATTGCCAATCATTGGGTACATATCCGATCTCCGAACTGCTTCTGAGAATTTGTTAGAAATACCCAATAACCTCCTCTGCTCTATTATAAAGTCGAACCAGGAGCCTATTAATAAATTTAATTATAAAAAAATGGGATTCATAAGAAATAACCTAATTCCACTTTGTAGCGACATCTACCGCGCTACATAGAACTACGAAGGCCTGAATCGCGCAAGCAACATTCGCAACGAAAAGTTGCATATATACAATCGCCCGACATCAACCGTGGGGCCGGCGGGCCACGGCCCCACGGTTGATGTCGGGCAATACACCCGCCTGGTTGGAGGATCCTCCCTTTGGATGGAGGGGCAATACACCTCGCCTCTCCACACTGGTGACCCCGACGTGATCCCAGTATCTCCATAACTTAAAAAAGAAACTTTATAACTACAAATTCAGTCAAATAGAGAACCTTCTTATTTTATTAAAGTCCAAAACTCTTTAAAAAGTCAATGTTTTTGTCTAGTAGTCATAGTGTTAGTTTATTTTTAAAGTGAATAGATGAACATTAAGTTTCTTTGTAAAATAAAATTAAATAAGACTGGGACCCGACCACAACATAGAAGTAATATGAATACCGATACAAAATTATCGATATCGATATTGCTGTGAAACTGACTTGCGTTTGTTTTTTATACTACTAAGGTGGCAAACAAGCGTGCGGTCCACCTGATGGTAAACGGTTACCGTAGCCTATAGACGCAACGTTTCCTTGTGGAGCACTGGCAACCTTGCTCACCGTAAGAAATACAATACAACTCAAAGCAGTGTTATTTTACTTCTATTTTCTGCAAGGCGGAGGTTCCCGTAGCCCCCGACGCAGCAGGTGCGAGAAGGAACACCGTGTGGTTTTTAGTCGGTAGGTCACCCACTCTGGGTGGAGTCCGATACGCCCCGCCGCCTCCCCGGGCGGCGGAAGTCCATGAGGGATTATCCACACGCTAAGCAAAAAAAAAAGGTACTTCCCAGTCGGTCAGCTCCAATTTGAGTTTGGAGAAATTGGAGCTGACCGACTGAAGAGGTAGGCCTCTTGAAACGTACTGTATAACATACTGATATTCAGCCGCATCTGGTTAGACTGGAAGCCGACCCCAATATAGTTGGCCAAAGACCAACATTATGTTTTGAACATTTTTCATTACCTGAAGTGGCCTTCAGATAAAAATGCTTATATTTTTTGTTCAGTCAATCCCCCGTATATTTTACCGTACAGAGGTAATAAATTTTAAAGCTCCGTCTCCGAGTACGTGGAGTATATTTATAGTTCAAAACTAGTTCCAACTAGACTAGACGAGTAAATCAAAAATACTTTACCTTTACGGCGAGGTCAACTATTCAACGTAGAGTTATTAGCATGAAACTATTCGAAATACGAACTATACCAAAGTTTCTTCTTCATATCTACATTTTCTTCTCTCACGTATCAATATTAACTGTAAAATATCTGATAGTTCTTTAAACGGCAAATATATCCCGTAAACATATATATTCACAACATAATATAATATAGGTATATATTATACAATATCGAATGTTCAACCGGCAATAAAAAGCTGCATTGACGAACGTTTAATCAAATTTTAGCAAGCCCTGCTTTGTTGATATCCTATTTCTGGGTGGTTATAACACCCTGCCGCCTGTCCATGCGGCATACGGTCTAATTTTTACAACACTAAGGTAACTGTAGTCTGTAGATGCTTGCAACACCAGACACTGTAAAACGAAAGAAAACTAATTGGGTTGGCATTTTAAGAGTCAAAGTCGGACAAAACAATGTTTCCTCGCGAAGCACTGGCAACCTTGCTCACCGTAAAGAACACACCACAGCTCAAAGAAGTGTTATTTCACTTCGATTTTCAGCAGCTCCAATTTGAGTGAAATTACTCCTACTACCTCTCTATGAGATATATAGATACTGATCTATGAGAATTTTCCGTACTATTAAAAATAGTCTAAGATGATAAACGATTGATAAAATATTTTATACAATGCCTAAACGAGCTCGTCATTTTACAAAATCACTAGGGATTCTTTACAAAGCCTGAATTGTATGCTTTACCAGTATCATATACACAAATACCTTAAATTCAATAAAATGGGGAACCTCCTTCATTTATTAAAGTACACAACTCTTTAAAAAGTCAATGTTTTTTGTCTTGTAGTCAAAGTGTTAGTGTGGTCTTACTCCCAGTATCCATTCATGGTCGTTCTTTGTGCTTGCTTGTGTTATATGTATTCAGTCTATTGTATACTGTAAGGCCAAGGCGACTGAACTTTACCTATGATCCAAACACAATACCGTTGCCTCCCAGATATGCATTATTCTGGAGCATGCAAAATGATTTTAGGATTAAAAGCAAACACTGGTACATTGTTCAAGTCCTGCTGTTGTTCTTAACATTATTCATCTATGTACAATTTGTAGGCTGCATAAACAAGGGATATGGTGCAATAGATTCTAAACTAATATTATAAATAAAGAAAGAGAGAGAGAGATTTTGTAATTTAGTTTACATTATGTGGAGGGTAATCTGCGGAACCTAGGCTTTATAGGTATTAACCGGACAAAGTCGGGGCGGGCCGTTAGTCTATACTAAAACTATAATTGTGACCCTTGCTCCATTTTTTACCTTTTCATGCGTAAACCGGATCCACCAACATATACAGTCATGTGATACATACAAAAACAAACAGAATAAGACATTCCTACATCTAGTAGTGTTGTAACTACTACATACATTTTATAAAACTAATAATGACGGGCAGAGGTCATTCTCACTTTTAACCATTGCTTGTTCAAACAAACGCTGAAAATAAAAAAAATACACATACCTATGTTTTTAAAAAGAATTCTATTTTACTGTCGAATAATAACATTGAAAACGCTGACTGAAACTCCAAGAAATGTCACATTTAAGTGAATCTTTGTCGTTTCTTAACTTGATCGAAGTGAAAGACGCTTGATATACATCCTCTTTTATTGCGAAATAACTTATTCGCTTCCGTGTTTCCAATAATATGGACGCTTTCATCATGTACATATGTTAGGTTTTTGTGAAACGTATGTTTTAATTATGTACTTGACGACGTCTGTGGTCTAGTGGTTCGAGTACCGGACTGCTGATCATGGGGTCGTGGGTTCGATTCCCACAGGACACAAATATTTGTGTGGTTAAAACATAAGTGTTTGTGTTTGTCTGGGTGTTTCTATGTATTATAAGTATGTATTTACAAAAAAAAAGTATATAAGTATTATATCCATTATCTAGTACCCATAGTACAAGCTTTGCTTAGTTTGGGACTAGATGGTGCTGTGTGAAATTGTCCAAGAATATTTATTATTATTATTTATTATACTATTACCCGTGGAAGCAATGCAAGCAAGCAGGGACTTTTTGAGACAAAAGTCTTTTGTCTCAAAGGACCTTTTGTCTTAATTAAAAACTCATCAAAATTGGTTCGGCGGTTTAGGTGTCAAAACGTAACCAACATATAGATTTAAGTTCGCATTTATAAATTATATTAGTATGGATTAAAAAAATACTACCACCTTGTTGCGGAGAGCATGATAATCCGGTCGGTCACGGTTGTTATATGAACACTAATAAATATTAAAACAAAACTTCCTCGAAAAGGCTATGAATCGCCTTTGTTGAGTAATCTTTAAGCATCAGTACTTTATTTTATTAGATTTTTTTAAGTAAACCTATAGTCTCTAAGACCGAATATTTACAAAATATTACAAGACCGCTGTTTTACTTCTCCGGCCATCAAAGCATTGTTCAAATTCTTGGCATCGCTCAATGCTAGCTAACTGTGGGAATGGTTCCAAAACTCTTTTGTATAGAGCCTTATTTGATATCTGAAAATTATTTGGATAGCAACTTTTCTATTCCACTTTCAAATGTTACAGTTATACCTAATTCTTTTTTCAATGGAAGTCGGGGAATTTAAAGAAAAAACTTTTTTACTACCTTTTTTGTTTTTTAAATATCCAATAGTAATAAATTAGGAAAATTAGGAAAATTTTAGTTTTTAATATACATCTCTATTTTTTTGGCCATGGGACCTTCTAAAACTTAGCATTAAGAGAGGTAGTGGGCATATTATGAGTAGTTCCACTCATAATGTGCCCCGCGACTGCTACGCTAGAGGTCCTGGGTTCGATCCCCAGGTCGAGCAAAGTGTTATTGGGTTTTTCTATGAAATTCTCAGTAGCAGCTCGTCTGGATTTGTGCCCGGTTAGTGGCAATAGGCTCGCCCCCTATTACATCGGACCTAAACATACCGGCAAAATGTGGGTGTACATTAGTACACCTCTGCCTAACCCTTCGGGGAATACAGGCGTGATGGTATGTATGTTCCACTCAAATTGGATTTGCCCGGCTGGGGAAGTACCTCTGCCTTGCAGAAAACCGAAGTGAAATAACACTGCTTTGAGCTGTGTTGTCTTCTTAACGGTGAGCAAGATTGCCATTACTCCACGAGGAAACGTTGTATTGGGACTTTGACCCTTATACTGCCAACCTATTCCTCTTTCGTTTTACAAGGTCGATAACAGGCAAGTGATACCCCTGGTGTTGAAAGCGTTTATAGGGTACGGTAACCGCTTACCATAAATATTATTATTATTATAAATATTATTTATTATTATAATATGAATATTGTTACTTTAAAAGAGACCATGATTCTCTGAGTTTGTTTCGGCGTTTCTTCTCAGAGGTCGTCAGCCAGGAAATGCCGGTTCCAACTAGTTTTAATTAATAATTAGTAATATATGTCATTGATCATGTAACAATAAAAAATGTAGGGTAGCTGTCAGTAATTATATCGTCAAGACGCCCACCATCTCATTCTACCCGTGACCATGGACGCTGTAAAGGGTCCGAAACGTCGGGATTAATAATATCAATATACGCGATAAAATCCGTAAAAAGTAGTTTGATTTCAATGTATAATATTCGCGTAAATATCAGAAATCAATACGCTTACCATAAGTTGGACCTTATGCTTGTTTGCCACCTTACCTTAGTGGTATAAAAAAGCTTTTCAAATGTAAGTAGGTATATTAATTATCAATTTAAAGGGAACGCTAGGTTGTTTTTAATATACATATTATATTTATTTAGACTGCCTCATTCCTAGGTCCTAGGCGCGACTACTACACTAGAGGTCCTGGGTTCGATCCCCAGGTACACAAAGTGTTACTGGGTTTTTTTATGAAATTCTCAGTAGCAGCTCGGAGTCTGGATTTGTGCCCGGTTAATGGCAATAGGCTCGCCCTCTATTACATGGGACCTAAAACATACCGGCGTAATGTGGGTATACATTAGTACACCTCTGCCTAACCCTTCGGGGAATACAGGCGTCGAATGTTATATACATTTTGTTAAAGTCATGTCAAGGACTAAAAAAATACTGGATGAATTTCATAAAAACAGAGCTGGAAAGTCATTATAATACTACTACAAACGTTTCAAAATATTTTAGTAATTAAATCTACTAATATAAACACAATTTTCGTTCTTCAAAATACAATTTAGACTAAATGTTTGTAGCCCAAATACAGTTATTAAAAGTTGAAATAACTCTGTGATCTGTTGTTTTGGCTATTAAAACTACAATTTAGTTGCTAAATAGTACTTTAGAAATACTGGCAAAACATTTGTTTTTAAGAAAAAAATGTTGAAGTATTGAGATCAATTAATGTTGTCTCATAAGTTTAAGTTGTACTGCTTAAATTGCTTCAAATAGCTAAAGTGTAATAACAATATTATAATAGCAGATAATACATATTTTATGATTTCCAATAAAAAGTATGATTAATCGCTTGATTATTCAGAATATAGAGTTATCATAATATACCGTCACGCCTATTTTTATAAACATGCTTATAGGATACCAATAAATATTACATTATACACATTTATATGTATTACATGCAACAATTACAATGCCTTAATAAAATTATAATAACGACAATTAATGTTCTTTCACAAGCCCTAAGACTGGCAGTGTTTGAGCACGCCTAATTATTATTACTGGCAACGTATTCCACAACCCAGGAGCCCAAGCTGAATCGCAAATTATTTGTTGAAAAATCTTGTGAAATCCAATTCATAGACTATCAACTGCCAGAGTGTTATAAAAAATATAATCATAAGCAACAAATACTACTTATGAGTTTAATCCCGCAAGGGCCCCTCGAACAATGTGTGACCCTGTCACTTTAGTGCCAACTTGTGATGCGTCATCTGGCAACCCTCACTAGCGGTCAGAGGTACAATAGACCCGGTCTCTGTTAATTTTGTATTATCCATTATTATTTATGTCATTACGAGATGACGTCACGTTTTTTCGTGTGATACGATATTAATTTAGTAAGGGATATTAATCTACTGGTCATGAGTATATATTTCATCAGTATATGCAATGATATTATAGAATATATTACTATTAATTGTTCGGAGGACTAGAAGTAAACATGGTGAAAAAAAAATATATATAAAAAAATATATATAAAATCTCTTTATAGTATAAAACAAAGTCACTGTTCGTCATTCTGTTTCCCCGCTTACTTTTAAACTACACAACAAATTTAGATTTGAATCAACATTCAGAATATTTATTCCTGGTTTATACGTATAATCCATACATACGTGTGCAAAACCTGGGCGAGTCGCTAATAATGTACAGACGCCAGCAGCTCAAACTATCCAAAACTGTCAAATTCTCCCAATTGAATATGAACCTTATTGTTTTGCATTAAAGTTGAAAATCAATAAAAAAATTGACAGATTGTGGTAACTTGATCTGCTAGCCTCTATACAAAGTGAGGTGTGAAAAAGGACAATATAGAATTCAGCTGAGCAAATAATATTTATATAAAAGCTGACACTATGTGGCTACTACTATGGGGAACTAAAGCCAGGAAGAGAGAGACAGCCAGAGAGAGGAGAATAAAATTTCTATAGAATAAATAACTTAAACCCATCGACCTCCTTATATATTAGACGAAATGTTATTATTTTAATAATTATGAACAACTTTTACTATGGGGTCAACCCTGCAGACACAACACAGACACTCGCAAAATAAGAGCTGTTCCATATAATTTAGAGCCATGTGACCATGAACAAACCAGTTGTTTTTTAAGGGTTGTAGCAACTGTAAAAGTTGTTCATAAATTTTCGTAAACGATATAAAGTTGTTTATAAGCAAAATACCACTCACGGCCATCGAAATAAAATTGAATTTCCTATATTTGTACGCAAAAATATTTATGTTTCCATAACTTGTTAAAGCTTTTAATCAATGTGCAATATTTACCAATTACCACGTTCAGCTCGCAGAATATAATACAGCGTATTAATCCCTACTAATATTATAAATGCGAAAGTAACTCTGTCTGTCTGTTACGTTTTCACGTCTAAATCACTGAACTGATTTTAATGAAATTTGGTACAGAGATAGAGTTGACCTTGAGAAAGAACATAGGATAGTTTTTATCTCGGACTTTTGAAGAGTTCTCTTGGAAACGCGATATAACCGAACTCGACGCGGGCGAAGCCGCGGGCGGAAAACTAGTTCACTATTTGCTGACGATAGCACACTTACAGTACCTTGCAAAAATATTGATACCTATGAAAATGACATAAATGATTCCATAAAACTAATAGTAAAATGGCTTGATGACAATAACTTAAAAATTAACCTGAATAAAACTAAATTAATACACTTCAATCAACGGAATAATGCTAAGAGCAATCTAAATATACAATATGAGAACCTAGTTATAGAAGAGGTAGAAACAACAAAATTTTTAGGGCTCCATATAGACAAAAAACTAAATTGGAAACCTCATCTCGAAATGTTGTGTAAGAAATTAAGTACATCCGCCTACGCCCTGCACACATTGTCACATATAATAGGTGTGGAGGCATTACTTACGGCCTACTATGGGTTAGCAGAATCCCATCTACGCTATGGGGTCATTTTTTGGGGCAACTCAACGGAAAAAGATACGGTCTTCAAGGCTCAAAAGCGATGCATACGCTCAATTTTCAAAATTAAACCTACTGATAGTTGCGTGCCCTACTTTAAAAAATATAAAATACTCACTTTGCCGTGTCTATACATTTTGGAAATAGCTGTTTTCGTCAAAACAAATCCGGATCGCTTCAAACGGTTAGATGAAGTAATACCGCGCAATAGGCGCGATAACAGTAGGATATGTCTTCATTCCGCGGGCACAGCCCTTATGCGCAAAAGTGTCTTCTGTATGGCTCCTATTATATTTAATAAATTACCTAAAGGTTGGAGAGAACTGCCTTTGTCACTTTTTAAAAGTAAGCTGCGGATTTTTTTAGTTAGTAGAGTTTATTACAGTATTTTAGATTTCATAAATGAAAAAGACTTTTCTCTTCCGACTCGAATACCTAATAAGTAATAATAGTATATAGCGCGTTTTTAATTACATATTTAATTAAATATACATTTATTAATTGTTATAGAATATTATAGATTAAAGATATTATATAAAACTATATTATGTTAGATTATTAATGAGCATTAAACGCTCATTAATATTTTATTTTTGCATGCCGATCGGTAAAATATGGCTGAACTTTATTCATTTGTAACTTCATATTGTACCCATATTTGCAAAATAAATTTTTCTTTCTTTCTTTCTTTCTTTCTTATAAAACTCATGCTTTTAAAGGAATCAAATCGTGAAATATTGTGGATTTTTTACTAATTTTAAGTCTTATGTCGACAGACATACATATTTACATACTGAGGTTCAGAAATTTGTTCATTCTCGTCAGAAACTGGTTAAAGGAAGGAAATTTTGTAATCTGATCTTATTTAGAGAAACAATTACTTTTTATTAAAAAATATTTTCGAAATATTCGTGATTTTTTCCGATAGTAATTTGCTTTAGTAAAAGTAATATTATACCCTTTAAATACATAATTATCGATATATTATAAGCGAGTTTCGGTTTCATGAAAAAATAAGTTTGGAAGAATTCGTATGTTTCAAAATTATTATGTATTCAGAAAGCAACAAGAATTTTCGGCAAGATAACACAGCGTTGTTATGAAAATTGATGATTACTTTACAAGCCTTCACTGCGGTTTAACTTTGTAATTGATTGTAATTAACAACATTATGTCATAACACAGCAGTTTCCTCGTGCGTGTGTAATATTAATTGCTTAATTAATTAATAACGTTTACGTCTTTGTTCTATCAACGTATCTGACAAGCATTAAACAAAAATTGTGTGGTAACCTTGACTGGAAAGTGATTAATACCGATTCTGTTGCTTGTGGCTCTTATACAATGGCCAATTAAACTCTTATCAAATTATATTTCGCGACTGCTACGCTAGAGGTCCTGGGTTCGATCCCCAGGTCGAGCAGTGTTATTGGGTTTTTCTATGAAAATCCCAGTAGCAGCTCGGAGTCTGGATTTGTGCCCGGTTAATGGCAATAGGCTCGCCCCCTATTACATGGGACCCAAACATACCGGCGAAATGTGGGTGTACATTAGTACACCTCTGCCTAACTCTTCGGGGAATACAGGCGTGATGGTATGTATATATTTCTCAACGTTTTGAACCCTGTAAGAGATCCAAAAGTAGGGATATGTAATATCTATTTAAGCGATAAAATTCGTAAAAGGGTTGTTTTATTTGAATGACTAATATTCGCAAAAGTATATTTTTTAATGTATATTATTACAAGCTATCGCCTTTTGCGCACATTCAGCAATATATAGGACCAGTGCGTTAATCACAGATGTTGTTGATGTTTACCATCAGTGTTTGTAATGGATCATTTTAGGAGATCCTGGGGTATTCTGCATTTTAATCTGCGCAATGTTTGGCTAGGTTCCATATTATGCTTAGCCAAGGCGTTAGGGTGATTGGTCATCTTTTTTTTTTTCAGAAAAATGTCAGACATGAATAATTATTTAAAGAAATCAATATAATTTATCATTGGTTATCAAATTTTGGTTGTTTAGGGAATATTTTTACGGGAGACATTACAAATCCATTAGGCATATACTTGTATTGTTATGTTTGTTTGAAAGGAAAGCTTTTATTCTTATCTTATCATATCACATTACATAAGCGTGGTAATGTTTTGTCTTAGAATATCACAAAACAGTGTGTTTGTTTATTCAGAAAATATAAGTTTATTTTTTTATGGGATAGGGGGCAAACAAGCAGACGGCTTGCCTGATGGTAAGCGATTTCCGCCGCCCATGGACACCCGCAACACCAGAGGACAGTACGCCCTTTATACGCTCTTTTTTTTCTATATATCTCTGCCAAGCCCTTCAGGGTATACAGGCGTGATGGTATAGTATGTATAACGTTACTATGTTGTTTACCACGTGTAGAACCAAACAGTATTACAGTGTCCAATCGTGTGTTTGTAAGAGCTAGTCCGAAAAGGTATAAATTTACTTGAATAGCGTACTCCATCTTAGACCCTGTTTGTGCATTCCATCAGGTAAAACTAAAATGTATGCAAAGCTTTAACCTAGTCCATTTCTTATGTATTGGGGTTTAGGGTATCTTTTTCTTTATCAAGGATATTTTTTCCAAGTAAGCTTTAGACGCTACAAACTTATGTTGAAGAGAAGAATAATAGGTATCGTACTTGAATTTGTAGTCCGATGTATGGGATCAGGCTGTAGTATTATTGGAACGAAGTTCCTTATCGCGCGTTGTGAAAGGGGGCTAGACGGAAAATCTTACGAAAAGTTGTCACGACACTTTTTGCTTGTCAACAATATTTGAATTTCGAATTATTGAGTGAATGACAATATTTGAATTTCGCGCGTTGTGAATTGTTGAGTGTATACAGGTTTTTTTATTTTTAATTATTAAATTTTAATGAAAGGAACTTCGTTCCATCCGGGTGTCCCTTGACACCTCTCAAGTTTTATTCTACCGCTTATCGCAACCGAATAGTGAGATTAATACTGAATCAACAGATACAAATTATGGTTAAGCTACACGGTAATCTTAATCTTAGCAGTGGGGGCTGGCATGGCCAGCAACACTTCGACCAAATGTGATCTGTTGTGTTGTCCCCAGCATGGTATACATTCCTTACTCTTCAAAGACGTGGTTCATGAGGGCGGCTAGCCTACTAAGAGGAAGGAACCTGTAGTCCTCTGGCTTCGGGTATCCGTTACCGAGATGACTCAACCGTAACTGATGAATGTATGCCGTCACTTGAGACTTGCCGTCTTAAAGCCACTATGACTCGTTCTTCAAAAGAGGTTACCGTAAATTGTGACATATTGTAATTGTTTTTTGAATTGTAGTTTTAAACCGTGTTATTCAAAGTAAATTAAATAATAAATAAATACTGAGCACTATTTGGAATTTAGAAGAAACCATAATTTTCTTTGTGTCGTGTTGTTACTTTTGAAAGGTCGTTCGCTACAAAATACCAACGGTACAGTTTGAGTATTAAAAGCCAAATATTGACTAGTACAAAAGTGTCTTTAATAAATCGATTTACATAAATAAATAGATATCATTTATTTTAATTAATTTTTAATTTAAAAGTCTAGAAAATTCTTAGCATGCTTAAATTAAATAATTCAGAATAAAACTAGGTATATTTTTATATCACAAAAGTTTGCAGTGAATTGAACTAGAGTTTGGGCTGTATAAACAAACTCAACTACTAACAAGTGAAGCTTACAACTTTCCCCAACTTGTAAAATATATTTTTCGAATCAAATATTACGAGGTGAAAACTTCCAAGTTGAAAAGCATAAGTATTATATACACAGCTGTTTCATAAAATTTAAAATTGTGAGCGGCATAACGAAGCAGCCTAACAATCCTAACATAAATAATATTATGATTTATTTTAATCTTATATCTTAATCTAAGAGTACACCCGTTACTGGCAGTGGAACAGTAAGAGTTAATGATTATACCTCAATTATTTTTATATATCTTTTTTAAAAACAGGGAACTGCCCTTAAAAGCCAACCCACTGAAAACCACAAAATATTTTTTATATACCCCCCCTATTCCTACCCCGGAAAGCATATTTCTGCCAAATATAATTAATACCTAGGTACCTAATAACAAGAAAATTAGTAACTATTGTTTTTGAAGCATAGGTAATATCAATAATAATAAATATTCTTGGACAATTTACACAGCACCATCTAGTCCCAAACTAAGCAGAGCTTGTACCTATTATGGGTACTAGAATTATCTGATAATGGATATTATACTTTATACTTTTTTTGTTGTTGTAAATACATACTTATAATACACAATAAATACCCAGACAACCACAAACACTTATGTTCATCACATAAGTGTTTGTGTTTGTTAGGTGTACAGTATACTATATATATGTATACCCAAAGTTGATTGGAAAGTGAGATGACACCTTTGGCGCAGCGGTTGAGCGATCGGCTTCTGCGCCACGAGTTGTAGGTTCGACCGGAACAAATATTTATATGACCTGCATGTACTTGTTCCGGGTCTGGGTGTTTGTGTATGTGAAAATTTGTGTTCGTAAACGCACCCACGATACAGGAGGAAATCCTAGTATGTGGCAACATTAAAAAAAAAAAGTTAGTTAAATGATAGGGACTACAAACTCCAAGCAAAAATGTACCTTTAATTTACAATCGAGGTTTAAATAATTATAACATTAATACAACATTTCGATGTAATAGAGATAAAACGAAAACGTTCACCCATTGTACGAACGTTCTAAATCTAAATAATACCACCCAAAAGCTAACAATTGGTAAGCCGGTATGTACGTCAGAACGTATTGCTTTCTCTCCGTATTTGTATTTTGAAAAAGGAAAATTCCCGTAATATGTACGTAGGTATCATAATTGGCACATAAAGGACTTATTCAAATATAAGGTCTGGGTTTCAATGGGGACGATCATGAATAGTATATTGGGGTACATTACGGAATGAAAGAGCGAATTGCCGACCACTAAATAAGACACTGAGAGTGAATTATGACAAAGATGCTACCTATTGTGTCTTTATTGCCTGCGTTTCTTCAGTAAGAAGAGTTAAGTGTGAACAGTGATGTCTATTTGTGAATGATATTCAATGATCTTACTATGAAGAAAATATGGACGCTATGACGGTGAGTGGTGAGTGATGGCTCATGCAAGGGGCGCCTGAGATAGGTACGGCTCCGCCCCTTTCCGTGCATTTGTATACTTGTAGTTTTTGACCAGATATAATTATCTTTTTGTATTTTTTTTTATTTTAACATTTTCAATGCTAAGTTTTTAAAGTTTTTAAGCAAAGGAAAAATTCGACCGCGGGTAGGATTCGAACCTGCGTCTTCTGGTTAGGTACACCAGACGCTATGACCGCTAAGCCACCGCGATACCTACCCGCCATGTAAAATTTTGCCTTCGCTTTCTGAATTTACGTCTTTATGGTGACGTCAGTGACACCTATTGAAAAGCAAGTATTTATGCTCCTCAACCGACACAACTGTAAAGTAAGTTGTGTCGGTCTTTGCTTAAAAACTTCAGATATAATTATTTTCTCTATGCCTCGGAGAGCACATAAAGCTCTAGATCTAGCTATCTAACTATAGAATCTGGTTCCATTACACCTGACAATCGTTAGTGGTAGTCAGAAGCCTAAAAAGCAATATAACCAGTTTATTCTAAGAATTGCTCAGAAACTTGATTGCTAGGTTTTCATTGCAGTCGCTTGGTGTAAAACACTGATATTCAGCCGCTGCTTTGTTACTATTCTATGTCTGGACTTTAAAAGAGACTATGATTCTCTGAATTTGTTTCGGCGTTTCTTCTCAGATGTCGTCAGTTAGGAAATGCCGGAGCCATCTAGCTTAAAAAATATGTAAAATATTGACTTGTAAAAGTGTCCTTAAAAGATCTATTTACTGAAATAAAGATGATTTATCATCAGGTTAGATTAAAAGCTGTTCAAACACTTCGGAAAAGGATGATGATGTTGAGTTATGATAGCATTACATGTAAGGATCATTAAATTCAACCGTCCAGTAAATCTTTACCCATGTTCAAGGCCATTAAACGCTATAATAGTATACAATTTGTCGCCTCTAAACATTAATATTGCCCTTACCATTTTCCACGACTTGCATAGCAAGTTAAACATCAGATTTATTGCTGTATTTGTATACACTAGGAACACGCCCCGGCGTCGGTTGGCTGACAGAAATATAGCGATTGTAAACCGTTAAGGGGTGACACGGTAAACAAAATATGACTAGAGTAAAGCAGCACGATGCAGCCTTTAATGTTTTGCTATATATCTTTTTTGATATTATTAGATAAAAATGAATATTTGTTGGTTTGTTAATATCTTCTAATATATAAAAACAGGCCAAGTGCGAGGCAGACTCGTGTACCGAGGCTTCCGTACAAACTTGAGCGCAGTTATTAAAATCATAGACTTAATTGTAATTATAAATATTTTTATTCTAAGAAGTAACTAAAAATTTATGCTTTTCGCAACTTTTCCTTTATCTGTGCTATAAGACTTGCTTCAAGATTCAGAGTACCCTGTAGGTTTTGATTCTCTTGCAAGTGTCGAAAATTTGCGGCATAAACGGTTGTATCTTTTGATTGCGTTGGCTTAGAAGTTTAATTTTTTCACAGCTCCAAGGGACAGTAGACCTGAGTATTTGATATGAATTTCACCACCACGCGTTCCTGAGCAAAAGGTTCTTGACAGACAGACAGACGGACAACAAATTGATCCTATAAGGGTTCCGT
Organism: Acronicta alni; assembly: GCA_964056405.1. Classification (NCBI taxonomy): domain Eukaryota; kingdom Metazoa; phylum Arthropoda; class Insecta; order Lepidoptera; family Noctuidae; genus Acronicta; species Acronicta alni. The sequence goes on along the minus strand of OZ043919.1, from coordinate 4,419,889 downwards.
TTTTTCCTTTTGAGGTACGGGCCCCTAAAAATGAATATTAGTTGGTTTATTCGTCCTCTTAGTCTTTCCATGCATCGAATAACATTAAAAAAAATGTTGAGTTGCTATGTACGCGCTTGTGAAGCTTTCTGACATAGATATATCTGGGTCTAACAGCATGGAAGTTTGCACAGAAGTTCCTTCAAATATTATAAGGGTTAGCACTGAAACAGGATGTTGGGAAATTCCTCGGGAATTCAGAGATCATCACAAAAGCTTAGCTAACTTAAACAAAAATCTCGTACAGCTATGACCGTAGCCCATTTCAAACATAAAACGAAATGATTCAGTTGAATGAGCAACCTAATTGAAAAGTTAAAAAGTATTTGCAGCTCCATTTCATTTGATTGCTGTTATGTAGTTTTAAAGCTATTTTATTAGCTATTCAAGATTAGCGGGATTTTATATTTTGCTTTAAACTTTTATTACGAACTCTTGAACTTTATGGGGCTGTATAATATTTATTTTTATGTACATTTATAGCCGATTTATGTATGTAGATATAAAAAAATTACTGTGTAGCACGTTTTTGGAAAAATCACAGAAATTTTATGGCTGTTCGGAGTAATATAGGCAAACCTCATCAACTTCACAGGATATTTTGAAGTTTGAAGTCTGCCAACCAGAAATAGGTCAGTGCTGCTGGACTATAAGTCAGACTCACGAAAAATAATGTGTGTATAATGAACTCAATCATTGACATAAATTGATATGATTTTGTGGGATAGAACGTATGTCACAACCAAATCCCCTATCAAAAGAGAATCCCCCCCTTTTCAAAGAATACCTATACCCACGACGAGCATAATCAGGAATTTAGTAAGGCAAAGTCACTATCCATTCTGTCAAACATATTGTATAAAAAACTTTAATCATGATGCTGATTTAATGATTTGATAGTGACCATCGCTTCTTGAACTACTGCAACAATAAGTTACTAGTGTTGGGTTTGTAGATGAAGGTAGTGATGGGTACTCAATGAATTTCACTACACATATAATTTACTGGTACCAGGTTTAGGTTTAAGAACAACTTTATTTCTCAAAAGAATTGTAAACATAATTCACTTACTGAGAAACAATATTTAAAACTAAGATTAATGTTTAGAGCGCACAAAGTACGTACGTAAATAAGGAACAAAATAAAATAACAATAATGTGGGTAAACAAATAACATAATCTACACGGTAACAAACTCGATTGTGAGTTAACCAAGCAGAACATGGATGCATGAATTGATTTTGACTAGATGTGGCATTGATGGCATAGTCTGTTATTACCAAGTTTTTGTAATTGATATTATGATTTTATGAATATAAGACTATTTTATTTTTAGTTTATATATTTTAAGTATGTGATTACTACCTTACTTACTACCAGATAGATATAATACTAATTACATAATATTTGTAAATGAAGGACCTAACTGAGTGGGTGCGGGAGACGACTGCTGCGCCGCGCTAAGCCACTGGCTAAAATAATCGTGCGTATTGTACACAATATAAACTTATGCATCAACAGTGCCACTACACTAGCAACAATAAAGTAAAAACTAGAACTACCTATTACGAAATCCAATCTGATTATTTTACTATATATAACAATATTTTACTCACATTCATCAAAGTTTACTTGATGGAAAACCGTTCTATTAATATTTCCGTAACAGCTGATACAGATGATGTCCTTGAAAGGGGAAGCGTGGACAAAGCGGAAAAGTATGACGTTTCGCTGCAGGCGCCATCGCTCTTGTTTACGCAAGCACCGGTGGGGACGACAAATTATTCCATTTCTCCTCCACCGTTGACGTAATGGAGCCATTGTTTTACGTAGGTAAGGTAATACTTTCTGTTAGCGAGAGGTTTTAGAATCGGAACGTATTAAAAAAAAACTATCAAATTATCCCTCATGAGTTTAGCAGAAGAATACTAATGTACACCCATAGTTTAGAGTAATGTTTTAGGTCTCATGTAATGCGTAGCGAGACTAGTATCATAAATCCGAACTTCTTCTTGTCTTATCAATAGTAAAACTATTTTTTAAAGAACTTGAGCCCAGTAGCCACGTTAAGTACTAGCTGCTACAGATAATTAAAAAAAACCAAGGACCTCAGACTAGGCTCAGTAGTCGCTCTTGCGATCTAAACAAAAGAAGCAGCTAGATAACCTGGTAACCACGAGGTTACTGGGTTATCTAGCTGCTTATAGCTGATCTTGAGCTCATTACTAAGTATATTTTTTTACCAAAAAATGTGCATAATAATGAACTCAAGGTACAATCAACAACGAAAGTCGCTGAACACTATGCGATTTTTAAAACCCTTTAAATTTTTTTATTATCTAGAAGTTACTAACCCGAGAGGGTAGCACGAGTTCTTTGTCTATACGATAATTACAAGCTTTACCTTAACTAGAATTTAATCAAAAGTTTTGGTGTAGTGGTGTTTTCAAAATATGGTTGTGTTCAGCAACTTTCGTTTGTGACCGTACATCTTAGGGACAGTATTCAGCTATACAATCGTCATCAATTGTGGGTAAACCATTATTGTTTACTCATAACCAACAATAATATCATTCAAACCAAATATATTTATCGCTTTTCAAATATCTATCACAAAATTTGCTACACATCAATAAATATGTCCCAATCGCTCATTCAACCCGACGCTCCTCGATTTCAAAGAAAATTTCGTAAAGCAACAGAAGCCTAACACAAAGGCTTTTGTCAATAAAGACTTAAAGCTTTCCCCATGCCGATTTCAAGGCTTTCATCAGAAAGCAACGGACCAGGAGTACGGTTAAAGCTTATTGACTGAAATCGGGAATTGAAACAATATGACGTCATTCAAAGGCTTGTTAGGAAATTTTGAAAGGCTTCGGACGGTTTTGTCTATATCTGTAGTTAAGTTGAATATAATTTTGGATAATATAAGGAGGTAGAGGCTATTTTTTTTTTGTTTGTGGCTATAGTATCAATGCGTCGTATGTCGGTCTATTGTGATATTGTGATTGGGAAAATAAATTTATAATCTTAAGATGGAAAATGCAAAAAATAGAGATAGTTTATATTGCTATTTAATAATTTATTTAATCGCTAATTATTGTTTTTTAGATAATTAGCAGATAGTCTTCTAGACGATGTAATAAAATAAAATCATAAGTAATCTAACATGCATTATTGTATTATCAAGTTATTTTAAGAGATGATAGCATAGTTACGATTAAATAACAAAAATGTAATACGTTATCTCTTAGAAGTTCAAGCATCCATTATTTGTTTTATTATCTGCGCTAAAAGCTAGTGAACCGATGTTCTAAGGGTTGTCGAATGGAATGGAATGAGATAGAGTAGTCCCTTTGATTTTCTTATTGATATGCGGTGATATTGTGACTCGATTTTGGGCAAACGAGCAGGCGGATCGCCTGATAGTAAGCGATTACCGCCGCCCATGGACACCCGCAACACCAGAGGAGTCACAAGCGCGTTGCCGGCCTTTAAAAGATAGTACGCTTTTTAAGTTCTAAACGTATTGGTCCAGAAATACTGTATGCGATACGCTCATTCCACAGTTTTGTTGTCAGAATCAGGTTTCTAGAGAAACGCACAGTAATTACACACAACTAAGATTTAACATCAGTACGAGGGTAGCTATAAAATAATAGTTACCGTATTAAGCGAACGAACAAACACCAGTTAATTATTTAATTAATTAGTGTTGCAAAATACATTTTACCAATAAAACTACATCTTAAGGTAGCCTGTCTTTATTACGGAACAATTAATAAACTAACAACGGATAAATATTTTATAGAAGACCTTTTTCATAAAATATATGTCGTTTAAGTTTATTAACCTTTCATAAAACTCCTCGCGTATTGTTATATTTTCCGTTGAATGAATATCAAATGAACCGAGTAATTACAGCATGAAAGCTAGCCATTGCGATTTAACCTGTTCTATGAAAAAATCAAATTAATTGATTGGAGTAATTTTATAAAAAAATGGGAGTTAAGGATTCTTAAATCGATTGCTTTAGAACACTATAATATACCATAGCACCTGTATTCTCCGAAGGATAAGGCATTTTGTACTAAAGCACAACCACTGTTCACTGGTATGGTTAAGATGAAAATCCATACTCCGAGCTGCTATTGAGAATTTTATAAAAAATCCCAAAATTTTGCTCGATCTGGAAATCGAATGCAAAACCTCTAGCGTAGTAGGTAGTCGCGCTTTCGACCACTAAGCTAACAAGGCAAGATATAATTCAATACCATTCGAAATGAAAATACTGCTGAATTATTCATCATTTTAATAAAGTTTTATTTGTTGACATCATTCTAGCGAAATTATGTCTAGGCAGAGTTTAACGCTAAAGAAATTTCAGGCAAATAACTGAGCTAGTATCTGGAGCATAAACTTTTATGACTAGAATATGCGTGGCTTATAATATAACGCTAACGCTCTGAAAATTCAAATTTTGGTCTTTAGCGATACTTTTACTATCTACGTTTGTCGTGTGCAAATAGGTATCAAGCTTATATCCCCAAAGAGTCAGGCAGAAGTATGTTATTCACTGGTACAGTCAACAAAAGAGTTTGGTATATAAACAGCGAATGAAATCTACATCTTTACACAGTTTGCTATGTAAATAATTATGTGTCGGGTATGTAGCAGCTTACAATAAATAAGTGAATATTTGGGACATTTTTACACAGCACCATTTAGTCCCAAACTAAGCAGAGCTTGTGCTATGAGTACTAGACAATGGATAAAATACTTATAAACTTTTTTATAAAGTATAAATAATATCTAGATAAACAAACACTTTATTTTAATCACATAAATATTTATGTCCTGTGGGAATCAAACCCACGACCCTTACAATAACCTCTCTTTTTTTAAGTAAGTACCAAAAATCTTCATAGGTCGTCCGCTGCCTGGAGTGGCGGTATGGTATGGCATCCTAATTGAAGGCACGACTGTAACGAATACGCCACCTATCTGGAAGCTTACAATACCTACGTTTTGACACATACTGTGTGATACATTATTACACAATCTTTATCAAAACAGAAATGTTAAATTAACTACCTGTATACCTAACACTTTTGTTGACTGTACGTCCTACGGTAATAGGGACTATGTCTATTGCTATTAACCGGGTACATATCGAAGCTCCAAGCTGCTAATGATAGTACAGCTCGGAGTTTGGATTTATGCTTTGCATGTGAATCAATGTGTATTTGGATTTGGAATTTCATCGAAAACCCTCAATAACCAGCTGCAGTTGCGGTCACTTGGCCTAAAGTTTATTTAAGTTTTATATTTTTTTTCACGCTGTAAGTAGTTGAGGTTCGGAGCAAAGATTTTTGTGGGTGGTCTTAGTGTTGTTCGCAATGATGTTAACAAAAAAAATATATTTTCTTTGAATGCACAACAAGACCATAAGAACAAGAAATTAGACTATTTCTTTCTACTTAATCTACGTAACAAGTGTGGTAAATAATATGTTACATAACAGTCACTTTTTTCGACGTGTAATATTCTTAGTAATAATGTTTCCTTTGTCATGTTAGGATATTGGGTTACACAGAGATTCCATTAATGAACGCTTTCTCTTCGTGTTTCGGCTTTAGTATTTATCCATTAGTGGTGTTGGGGACTTGAGGTTCCAGGAGTTTTTAGTATTGTTTTTCTTAACATGTACCTATTTGATTTTTATATCTTCTACCATTTTTGTAAGGTTTTATGTATATAAATACCTAAGTACATAATAATATCACACATAATTATAATGCCGTGGTGTTAAACATACATTTATGTAATATTCTGTAGCTTCTACGTACTTCAAACACTGTTCACACAAAAGCCTGTGAACATGTGTCTAAGTATAATTATAATATTAGAAATGCGTAACTGCCTCATAGGCCTATTGTCATAAGCGTTGCCTCACACTAGGATTTTCTCCTGTATCGTCAACTGTCACATACGCAAACACCCAAACCCGAAACAACTACTTATAGTTCATACAAATGTGTTTTTGTTCCATGTTGATCGAACCCACAACCCGTGGCGCACAAGCCAATACTTCAAGCGCTGCGCTACATATATCTATGTGCCAAACATCATCCCTTCAAGTAATAAAAACAGCAACAACGCAGTAAAACACGTTGTAAGTTCGCCTACTTAAGAAAATTGGCATCTTTACAAGCCCTACCATTTTCACCGAGCACCCAAATGCCACGTCCCATTTTACATACAAACTTAGGCAGTTTGTGCACCGAGCAAAAAAAAAACGCTAGATATGTTACATGTTTTAAAAAATATACCATTACGCCTGTATTCTCCGTAAGGTTGAGCAGAGGTACAAAACAGACGCCAGGAGGTAAAGCTATCCAAAACTGTCAAATTTTCTCAATTGAATACGAACCTTATCGTTTGGTATTCAAGTTGAAAATCAATCAATTAAATTTTAAGATTGTGGTAGCTTGATCTGTTCGCTTCTGTGAATTCACCAATATTCACAAATAGGTATGTCTGTGAGAAGCCAAGCACAACCATTTAAAAAAATTCAGTATTCAGGAAATAGATTTATTTAACTGTAATTTAGATTCCATAAAACGTGTTTTTACATAGCAATAGAAAATGTCATCACTGGCTTCAACTAACTTCATAATCATGTGGTATTATTTTTTTGTAATGTTAAATAATCTCAATTAGTGCTTTCTCACTATTTTTTTTAATACTGTAAGGAAACTCAAGGTCTATTTGTTAACAATATTTATAATTTCTCATTTGTAAGTGACTGTTTGTTTCTAAAATAAATAAATAATAAAAATCGGTGAAGCCGTTTCAGAAATTAGCCGGAATAAACACACCAACAGACGCATTTATTTTTTTAATGTAAGTACTTATTATGCTTTCATAAATAAGCATTTAGTGAAAAGCTGATAATTTGTAATTACAAACAGACATTTCAAGTATTATTTATGTGTATATACTAAATTTTGCCCGCAGTGTCAACCGTATTGTATCCCAAAAGGCTATACTAAATTTTGCCCGCAGTGTCAACCGTATTGTATCCCAAAAGGCTCTTTGAGACAAAAGGTAGCCTATTTTCTTTTTAAAGGTCTAATCCTCTAACTCAGCAGTTTCGACTACTAGATTAATGACGAAGTTAAAATAATATTATATAAAAAAAAGATATAAAAGTTTACTGCACGTTTGCGCCGGGTTTTTGCCATTCCCACCTGAGACAAAATATTTGTGTGATCTACAGCTGATATTTGTTTCGCGTCTCCATTTACTTTGTATCCGTTAATAATAATTATGTTAGTAAAGTTTTCACGGACAGAGGGCTTGATCTTTATTACGGGAGCAAGTTTGGCTTTTCAAATAAGTATATCAAGTGCCTATGCGAAAGCTTATGTCCAGCAGTGGACTGCGATAGGCTGATTTGATATTTCAAGCGAACTACATAAATAATAATATTAAATAATGCATATTTGTGACATTTTAACACAGCGCCAACTAGCACTCATACTAAGCAGGGCTTGTAGGTACTAGATAATGGATGTAATACTTATATACTTTTTTGTAAATACATACTTATAATACTTAAAAACCACCCAGACAAACACTAACACTTATGTTCATCACATTCATATTTCTGTCATGTGGGAATCGAATCCACTTCCGAAACTCAAACCACTAGACCACAAACGTCCTCAAAAATATTATCCCTAGTAACAGTTACAAGTCCCAGTGAATACTCAACTTAAGAACGAGGGTTCCAGAGGTTATTAGCGCGTTCTTTTGTTCCAGGAGCGATGACCTCTCGCCCCGAGGAGCCTACCTGAGAGATGGCGCGTGCGTCTGCCGTCGGCCTATTCACAGCTCATTTCCTGTGCTGCATTATTGGTAAGCGTTTTTGTTGTTTCCTTGAGTGGGTGCCTTTATTTTTGTTGTTTTTTTATGTGAAACTGCAAAATTTGTTGGGAGGATTTAGATTTGTTTATTTGAAATCTGAAAATATGGAATAGTACATACCATCACGCCTGTATTCCCCGAAGGGTTAGGCAGAGGTGTACTAATGTACACCCACATTTCGCCGGTATGTTTAGGTCCCATGTAATAGGGGGCGAGCCTATTGCCATTAACCGGGCACAATTATTCCAAACTCCGAGCTGCTACTGAGAATTTCATAGAAAAACCCAATAACACTTTGCTCGACCTGGGGATCGAACCCAGGACCTCTAGCGTAGCAGTCGCGCTTAGGACCACTAGACTAATGAGGCAGTCTACTGCCACAACCAAACCATATACTGCCCCAATGCTGAACACGGGTATCCTCTCAGAATGAAACGCTACATTTAAAACCATTGGCAGACTTCACACGCTAAGGCATGCAGGTTACCTCACGATGTTTTCCTTCATCATTTAAGCAAGTGGTCAATTAATATTAATACGCACATAATTTCGAAAACTCAGAGGTATCAGCAGTCCAATGGTCATGTCACTAGACTATCACTGATTTTCACCATGCACCGAAAACGTATATATTTCTTCTGCAGTCGTTAAACATTAAAACTTATAGATTATATCTTTTAAGAAGTAAGGAGTCTTAAACCCAAGCGTAATTTTGCCCATATAAAAGATAAACGCAACAAAAATTATAATTTGGAACCAACATTATCTCTTTTCCTATATTCGTGAAACTAATGACGTTCTGATTAGTTCAGGTATCCATCATTTAATTCCAATGTTGCTTCTAATCATGGAAATTTTTTTTATACCACTAAGGTGGCAAACAAGCATACGACTCACCTAATGGTAACCGGTTACTGTACCCTATAGACGCTTGCATCAGGGATTTCACTTGCCATTGCCAATCCTGTAAAACGAAAGAGGAATAGTTGAGTTGGCAGTATAAGGGTCAAAGTGCTTCTACTGCCAACACAACGTTTCCTCGCGGAGCACTGGCAACCTTCACCGTAAGGAATACAAACAGCTCAAAGCAGTGTTACTTTACTTCGATTTTCTGCAAGGCGGAGGTACTTCCCCAGTCAGGCAGCTCCAATTTGAGTGGAATTACTCCGACTTTGCCCTACCACTCTTAAGATATTCTGTTCTATTCTATTTTGGGACGAGCACAAAAACACGCAATGCAGGTGTGATTTATCAACTTGCAGCAGACGTCGCGGTAAATTTTTCATGTGCGTAATAAAATTGGAAGTAGTCAGTGCAGACTGGCGATTGTAACAATAGTGACAGGGAGAATATTCTTATTTTAACACCAAAGAACTAAAAAGCTGAGTTTAAAAGCCCAAAGTCAGACTGCTACGCTAGAGGTCCTGGGCTCGATTCCTAAGTCGAGCAAAGTAGTTAAAAGATCTTTCAATTATGTTCTCTGGCTCTTACATACACACGACAGTAACAACACAATAAAACTGTTTGTTACCGGTTTATGTAAATGAACTGGTTAGTAAGCATGACTGCAACTCTGGAGGTCTTGGGTTTCATTACCAGGTCGAGCAGTGGGGTTAGGATTTTCTATAAAATCTCAGTAGCAGCTCAGAGTTTGAATTTGGGCCTGGTTAGTTGCAATAAGCTCGCCGCCTATTACATGTGACCTAAACATACCGGCGAACTGTAGATGTACATTAATATCTCTGCCTAGCCCTTCGAGAAATACAGGCGTGGTATAATGGGCGTACTTCCTTTATTTTGAGCATCGGAACATTGATTAGATATCTGCATGGAATTAAGTTTGCAATTATTAGAAAGAAATCGGTCGTCTACATCGCTCCTTAGAGATGGCCCGATGCTACTGCGTAACCAACTCTCTATAGTAATAAAGTGTCAGTAAATTCGCCCAACAAAGCTGAGGGATCATAATTTAAAATTTAGCACTTAATCAAGCTTCAGCTGACAATCGCGATTTACGTCTCCGCTGTGGACGTTTCATTTTCCACCCAATTACTTTCTTCAGGTCTTCAAGCGTTAATGCGATTAATTTTTAATCTGATCAGAGGGCACCATTAATCTGATGGGGACAGCCCAAGGGTAAATAAATGGAGTTATCTTTGTTTATTGTAGCAGCCGTCCAAATATTCACAATTACTGCTGATTTACAGAACAACAGATTTCGGTCAGAGAAATTTTGTTTTGAATTCTTTGTTGATTGAGCGTGTTTTGTTTTGTTGTTTCCTGAGAAGGTTGCGAAATGAATTATTAATGGTTTTTAATTGTAATTGTTACAAAAGGTGAATACAGTTTTTGTGGTTCTGCTAATTGACGACGTTTGGCGTAGCGGCTGAGTTTGTAAACGCACCCACGATACAGGAGAAAATCCTAGTGGGGAAACTTTGTCATAAAAAAAAAACCTTATATTGTAACAATATAATTATTAAAAAAAAGAACCGCAGTGCGCAAATATTATGCTACTATCGCGTAGCAAACTAAAGTGTGCAAGTGTTTTACTACGATCTAGTAACAAAGTAGTGTGCTAGTTGGGCTACGATTGCGTTGCAAACTCTTCTAAGTATGCAAGTGTTGAATTGCGATCGCGTAGGCAACTAGAGTGTGCAAGTGTTGTAGTTCGATAGCACTGCTGCTAACTACATAACAGCTACGTGGCGTTGTGTGTCGGATCGTTGTATTCCCTGCAACATGGTTGAGTCGAACGACGCCGATACACACGTCATACTCGCGAACGGGTGCAGTCTGTCGGGGCTGGTCAGCTCTTACTGTCAATGGCAATCTGTTTAATTATTATTATTTTTCCTTTTCTGTTTAGTAGACTAGATTAATTTAATAGCACACATCAAACTGCATTGCTCTCATGTAAGTCTGACATAACAATGATTTATATTAATTTGATATTAGCAGATATTACTGAAATGGTTACTGTGATTAAATTTTTAATGAAATAATGTTTAACTCAATAAAATTTTAATGTGAGTACATTGTAGGCTATATACATAGTCAGCTTTGAACAGTGGCTTTGAGCCTTTTTTATGTGGCCTACACAAATTTTAATGTTCCTCTGATCTGGCACCCCGTCTCACGACGGCGACGGGTTGTTGAGCTCCCTAAGTTATGGTTGAGCTACACAATGACTGCTGCATGCGTGCCGTCAGTTGGGACTGGTCTACTCAAAGCCGCTATGGCTCTTTCTTCAAAAGGCCATTTCGGACTTTGCCCTACATTGTAAGACACATATTTGTTACTATTCTATGTCTGGACTTTAAAAAGAGACTATGATTCTCTGAGTCGGAACCATCTAGCTTAAAAAAAAAAGTAAAATATTGACTTGTAAAAGTGTCTTTAAAAGATTCATTTACAGAAATAAATATAATTTATCATTTACGTAATTACTTGTTCGTTTTTATTTGCACGTAACGTTTGAAATCCTTTAATGTCATAGATTCGTAATGGATTAAGTAATACATTATCACTACCTTTGTACGTATAGCAGCCGACCACAACCAGTTTTTACGTAATGCCATACCATTTGAAAGTAGGTACCAGAACTGTTTCAAATAATTAAAATAAAAAATCTTTTGTCTTACAAAAATTAGCATTGAAATAAAGTCCCGCATTAATTCTTGTGATTTACTTTTGGCTTGAGAATTATTCAGAAAACTTTGATTAATGAAAGAGGGTCCTTAATCTAATTAAAAATGTAAAGAAGTACCTTCCTAGTTTTGTCATCATCATAATAATAATTACGTTCATTTTTTTAAACGAGACTAAAGAACAATCTTTTGACGTGCCACTCATCAGCTTGTGCCATATCTCATCTTCAAATTTAGCAGTTAAAGATTAGGAAAGGCATTCTTTGGGGATAACATAAGTTAGGAATATTTATTTCTGCTTGTGTCCAGTAGTGGGACAGTATATGGGTTAATAATGATTGATTTCTGAATCTAAAAGAAGTCATTGCTATTTTGAAAAAATAATTAAACACTTATTAACAACAACGTGGAGGTCGTTGGATTCTTATAATCCAAAAATAAAATTGAGTATGTATTATGATTTCTAAGTAACATAAAAATGCACAATGGTGTATTGGGAAGAGTATTGCAATACATACATAATAGAATTTTAATTATTGACTGTAATTGAGTTTCATTTATCATTTCATGTACTTTAAAATCATTACCATATTATTATTTACATAACAATTAATTAATAGGTAATAGTGTAAATTGAAATCAGTTGTATGCGACACCTTACTGCAATATTTTATCTATATAAAAGTATTCCATTTAATTGTATACTCGTTACAAATCGATACTCATGGGTATAAATCTGTGGCCTGGTGCTAAAACGGCCAAAGTCTAAAATTTGTATTTCCTGTAAATAGCATTATAGCAATTAAAAAAGTTTCAAGTGTAGCTTAAAACGGACTGCTAGAAGGTTGCAGGTAGTGCAAAAATTTGCTTTATTAAAATCTGTGCAGTTACGGCTAACATTGTAATTCAAAATGGGCTTAAGCTAACTTTGATCGTTCTAGTTTTCACTCCATTAATATAAAAAGTGATTCTTACAAAAATGGACTTTGGCCCTTTTTGCACCAGGTCACAGAAATATTGGGGTATAAAACAGGCGCACCACAATAAAATTTAATAAAAAGGTACAGACGCCAGCAGATCAAGCTATCCAAAACTGCCAAATTGAAAATTAACCTTATTACTTTGCGTTAAAGTTGAAAATCTATCAAAGAAATTTGATTGGGGTAGCTTGATGTGCTGGCCTCTGTACATACATTATATCGTAAACTCCACTAAACATCTTTATTCATCATTAAATGAATGTTCTCTTCTGCAGTATGCCGTCAAGACAGCGGCAACAACCGTCCGCGGGACCAAAGCACAGTATCGGAATCTTCCAGAAGGTTCAGAACGGAGTTCCTAGAAGACTGGCCACAGACGCCTGGAGCTCCATACTTTGATCCTAGCACACCGGACAACGTGACCGGCTTAGTTGGACACCCAGTCATACTGCTGTGTAAAGTGAAGAATTTGCAGAATAGAACCGTAAGTTAAAAGTCAAGTCAGTTATACTTGTGTTTTATTTCAATTAGACCATTAAGATAGTAAATCAATAAGTGGGACTTTTAAAAAAAGAAATTGTGCTTGACTTTTAGACCGATTCGAATGAATGCGACGTTGATTGGTCCGAAATTTATTTCTTGTTTGTGTGACGTAGTGGGAACTTTTTAGTGGAGATTTACACTAGGAACACAACATATACAAATTTATTGACACGGGTTACAATTTAAAATACGTTAAGGCAAGAGTAAGGGGGAGTTAAGCTCAGGGCGGGTTCGGTGAAGGCTTCGAGGCGAGGTCCAACCGGTAGAAGGTGGCACTTAGCTTCGGGCAGCTGCAGCGAGAAGAAAGAGGCCCGCGCGTCGTCTGCGAATGTATTTATGTGCAACGCGCGGGGTGAGGCTTGAGGCGCAGAGAGGGAGCGGCGAGTGGCGATGTCACATTTGTTTTATCCATTTTAAGTTTATTAATCAATTTTTTGCTTGAATTATCGAGTTGAATAAATCTCTATTATTTCCCAAAGCGATTACATACACAGCTAAGGGAATACACAGGAATTTTTCACCAGCTAATATTTTATCCTATTATTCTCATCCGTTCTTTGAACTAATTAATATGGAGTTAAGTAATAACCTAACTCAAAAGCGCTATTAGTAAATAGCGCCTTTGCATCTTTGATGAAGCGTAAGATACCCTAGTTAGGGAATGTGTTTTTAAATACAAAAAATCATCAATCAATTCTTTTTTTTATTTTCAAATCAATTTTAGAAATCAAATTCTGAACGCATCATTTACAAAATATTTGAAACAACGTTAAGACACTACAGAAGACTTCACGAAAGCCGTTTCAAATTGCGACTATTCGCATTACTTTTATGAGACATACCAAAATGTAGCTCCATCTATTGATTTAAAGTCAAAGTTAACAGATAGCTAAGTAGACGCCAGTAGGTCAAGCTGTCCAAAACTGTAAATGTTTCCCAATTGAACATGAACCATAATACTTTGTATTAAAATTGCAAAATCTATCACCGAAATTTGACAGATTGGGGTAGCTTGCTACTCTGTACTATGTAACACTGATTGGAGCTTCCAATTCCATACTTCTATTTCAGTAACAGTTATCTTTAGTATGGTATGAATAGCTGATTGCTTTGAAACCTGTTCTAAGCTTGTCATTACAGTAGGAACTGATTGGTCTCTTAGCTATTCAGTCCAAGTTGGAACTATTGATTAATTGTTGGTAATGTTGCACGATTCTTGGTGTTGAGCTTCAGTCTATCAAAGTAAATAGGTACTTATTGATTTCTGTCATTTACTGGAATATTATACATTGAAATAAAACTACTTTTTACGGATTTTATCGCGTTATATTGATATTACTAATCCCGACGTCGACGAATCCCCCGTTTCGGACCCATTACTTTAAAAGATCTATTTGCAGTAATAAATATCCTTGATCATGTACTAATAATAAAAATGTAGGGTAGCTGTCAGTAATTATATCATCAAGACGCCTACCACCTCAGTCTACCCGTGACCATGGATGCTGTAAGGGGTCCGAAACGTCGGGTTTAATAATATCAATATAACGCGATAAAATCCGTAAAAAGTAGTTATATTTCAACAAAAGTTGTACTTGTGTACTTATTACTCTATTGTGTACCTACTGGTGTATTTAAGGAAGAAAGCAGGTTCGAACCTTGTCCGCGATCGAATTTTTTTTTCCCTAAAATTCGTCTGTGGTCTAGTGGTTCGCGTGTCGGACTGCTGATCAGTAGGTCATGGGATCGATTCCCATAGAACACTAATATTTATGTGATGAACATAAGTGTTTTTTGTTTGTTTGGGTTTTTCTTACGTATATCTTTCGGGTGGCAACCGCCATTTTCGCATTTTCGCGTATTTACCAAAAAAAAGTATATAAGTATTATTATCCATTGTTTAGTACCCATAGTACAAGGTCTGCTTAGTTTGGGACTAGATGGTGCTGTGTAATATTTGTCTAAGAATATTTATATAAAAATAAAAAAGAATATATTTGGCATGCGTTCATACCAAATACAATAAAAAAAGAAATTAATAAGTACTTGATCTCTTTATTATTTGTATAAATATTTAGTTTTATTTTATACACATAATGATACTTAATTTTATTTCTATCACAACTTGACATAATATAGTATATTCACGCCTATATTTTCCTAAGGGTAAGGCAAAGGTGTATTAATGTACACACAGTTCAGCGGTACGATTACGTGTCACGTAATAGGAGGAGCGCCTATTGCTGTTAACCAGGTATAGATCCAAACTCCGAGCAGCTAGTGAGAATTTCATAAAAAAAACTCCAATAACGCTTTACTCGACCGTTGAATCGAGCCCAGAACCTCAAACGTAGCAGTCCTGCTACCGACCACTAATGGCTAATGGCTAATGAGGGAGTTTTTTTCGATTACCCCTTGACTCCAAAATAGGAATACTTTTTGCTTGTCTTTATTTTTTTCCTTATGGGAGTACTGCTAACAAAACATAAACTTCCTCTATAAAGGCTGTTGTAAAAGCTAACTAAGCTGCCTTGCTTGGTGGGATTATAATTTATAAACTAGTTACAATCCTTTACATGTAATACTGAGCAGTGATAGCTTAGTTAATGATCTCGAGTTCAATTTCAAGGCACGCACCTCTGACTTTTCGAATTCATGTGCGTATTAATAATTATCACTGGTTTAAACGGTGAAGGAAAACATCGTGAGGAAACCTGCATGTCTTAGAGACTTTTTTCAACGGTATGTGAAGTCTAGTCAAGTCTACCCGCACTAGGCCAGCGTGGTGGACTATGGCCTTTTTTTTTTTGCTTAGCGTGTGGAAAATCCTCATGGACTTCCGCCGCCCGGGGAGGCGGCGAGGCGTGTTGGACTCCACCCAGAGTGGATGACCTACCGACTAAAAACTACACGGTGTTCCTTCTCGCACCTGCTGCGTCAGGGGCTACAGGGACAGAGCATTCTTCCGCGGCCCCCGACTGGTGACGGCCCGCAGCGAGCCCCGTCTTTGAGTTTTTAGGGGGGGAGTGAAGCGTAGACTCCCCTAACCTAACCATTCTCAATCTGAGAGGTGACCCGTGCCCAGCAGTGGGACAGTGTACGGGTTGATGATGACTTTTTCGCTAGTAGCAAAGCAAAATTAAAACCTTGCTATTTCAACGAGTTGAAAACTGCATCAGTACAACAAGTTAGGTTAGTATTATTTGTTAAACTGTCAAAAGTTTCGACTAAGTCGTATTCAGAAACAGGTGTCGCGATATTGTTGGATAGAAAATGTAATATCAAGCTTGACAACGCGCACTTTGGACAAAGTCTTCAAATATAGTTTGCCTCGACTTTACAATAGGCAATTTCCGATACGTGTAGAATTCATTTCTGCAACGCCAGAAGTCGCTTTGGGAGTTGTAACGTAGTATAAAAATCGGATATAGGTCACGCTTGCCTTTTTAATATCCCGAGCATAGACTAGTTGTTAGGTTTTTTCGGGTTATGACTACCACTAATGATTGTCTCAGGTGTTAGTAACTGGCACCGATGGCTTTACGTGGTTTCTGAAGCACGTGTGTGGTTCGATATGTTAAGAATTTTCACCCATTCACAGACTGAACGCAGCTAGCACAGCTTATCCTTGCAGATCATTGTTCAACGAAGTATTTGTATTTACTTAGCCAACAACCCCAAAAATTTAGATATTAATGAACTCTCAAAAAACTTTCTCAATTAACAAAATGAATAGGTCACCCATTTCAGTTTCAGTGTCATCGCAATAAGTTCAGTAAGTCTTGGATACGTATGCCTATTTTCTTGTTATCATTGTTTAACCCATCTCAAATAAGTTAGACAAGCCAATCCACTGGATTAGTTATCGCGATGCCAATTTGATTAAGCTTACGGTACTTCTTGGGTTCGATAAGATTCATGCATTTCAAGTTGGTAATGTATGTTTTTAAGGTAAAGTTAAGAATAATAGCGCTTGATATCGTTATTTGATGGAATTAGGCATTATCTACTACTACAATATATCTACATATACTAATATTCTAAAACTTAATAAGTTATTTGTTTTTTTGCTTGTACGCGCTAATCTCACAGGAACTAATGGTTCGAATTAAAAAATTCTTTATGTATTCGATAGTCCATTTATCTAGGAACGTTATAGGCTATATAAAATCACGCTACGGCCAATAGGAGTCGAGCAAAAAGGATAATGGTGGCTGGCACTGCGGGGGCAACTAGTGTAGTATCAAAATCACTTCCCGCTGTCTGCCCCTCTGTAGGTACTCTGAGATCTTTCAAACCACGCCAAGGAATTTGATACGGTTTTCACTATCATTTAGATAAAGAAAGAAAGAAAAAAAGAAAGATCTTTCTTTCTTTCTAGATAATTCCTTTCGGAAGGTTTATATGTATAAAACATACGTGTTATTAGTACATTACACCCGTGCGAAGAATCAGCGAACGAAAGCTACATGTAGGTATACACAATTATTCGCATATAGGTAGCAATTTTTTTTTTCTGTAGTCCAGTTTGATATTGCGTACAAAAAAAGAGAACAAAGATTCTTAACATTATCACCACGCGTACTAATAATTTATTCCTTAGAGGGAACCGTGTTAAAAATATTAGGCTCTTACTTTCTCTCTTTCTTTCTCAGGCATAAAGTTATTGAAAACTATAATTTCTTGTTTTTTTCCCAGGTATCATGGGTGCGTCACCGCGACATCCACCTGTTGACAGTGGGGCGCTACACGTACACGTCCGACCAGCGCTTCGAGGCGCAGCACAAGCCGCGCTCCGAGGAGTGGGCACTGCGCATACGCA
Organism: Acronicta alni; assembly: GCA_964056405.1. NCBI lineage: Eukaryota > Metazoa > Arthropoda > Insecta > Lepidoptera > Noctuidae > Acronicta > Acronicta alni. The sequence goes on along the minus strand of OZ043919.1, from coordinate 4,401,924 downwards.
GCCCGCAGCGCCGCGACTCCGGGCAGTACGAGTGCCAGATTTCCACCACACCGCCTATAGGACATGCTGTTCATCTTAATATAGTAGGTTAGTAAATACACTTTAGGCGTTACTTATTGAATATATTTTATATACTGGATGAAAATTTGCGCTAAAATAATAAAACAAGCAATAAAATTTAATTCTTACTTATTATGGTAAAGCACATTAACTTTATACTAACAATAGACTTGAATTTAGTTACCTACATCATTCTTGTATGAAAATTATAATGCAATAGGTACCTATGTTAGGTTAAATTATAGTACTTTAGCGTAAAATCAATGTAAATCCGATATTATTTTCGCCCAATATAATTTTATCAGGACCATGAATTCTCACTCATTTCCACTTACCAACTGCTTACCCGCATGCATTACTATTTGGATACCTTCCAATCCGACTGAATAAAGTCTATTCAAACTTGAAATCGATCCCCAAATTCAGGGCCATCTAAAAACATCCAAAGATTGTAACAAGCCATGTAACTGTACTAACAAATTTTTTACAAAGACTTACAAAAACATTTTTGCAGCCAATAGAAGCTGTGATTTGGACAATTTCTTGGCACAGAAATAGAATTCGACAAAAATAGTTTTATGCCACTGTGGGCCACAGATAAAGTAAAATGGAGTTATTACGTAGTCCTACAATTGCACCTTGTGGGAGTACTATCATAAGTAAATACGTATCTGCAGCGTATCATACACTGCCACTGACATTCACCTCATAAATCTGTTTTGTTAGTCGCCATTTATTCATTGAAAGACAGAAAAAAGAAAGAAAGTTTATACTTTTATTCGCGTCTACATGACGCACGGAAAATTAAAATAACAACAAAATTATGTAAAATAAATCTATGGAAGACACCCACGCAAAAACGGCCATCTCTCAGCATAATGCAGTGTCTCATGAACGAGGCATGGCGCTGATTTTCAGCGATAGCCGGCGGCGTCGACAAAATGACATCGGCCGTGCGAAACCTAAATAGTATAATTTATAGACAGTACATAATAAAATGTACATACATATTTATTAAATATATAAATAAAAATAAAATCCAGATAGTGGCAAAATTCTAATTCATCGCCCATGCGACTCATGAATCGATGACGCAGAGACGATCTATGACATGGACCATAGAGGAAGGAAGAAAGACATCATTCCCTAAACACTCCATTTTTGTTTTAATAATCTTTCTCCGAGCCTTTCCCCAACTATATTGGGGTTGGCATCCAGTCTAACCAGATGCGGCTGAATATCAGTATTTTACACGAAACGAAACATCAGACCTCCGTAACCCGATTGTGGGTAATACCAATACCCTGAGGATAGACTGGTTGTCAGACGGCTTTACGTGCTCTTGGAATGTGTTAAGAATGGTAACCCATCCACAGACTGACCGTGACTAGCGCAGCTTAACCTAGCAGATCGATTGATCAGCTTAGTTATTACTTAGCCACGAGCCCCCCTGTTTTAATAATGTAGATCATAAAACATAGTGTTGGCAAAATTTAAAGATAGCAACTTTATATATAGAGGAACCAAAGTCAAATAGAACAGTTGTATATATAATAATTATTGTTTGTATGGTTTGTGTTTCACGCTGTAGTCTGGAGACAAATTTCGTATGTTTACTTTGAAAGTTTGTTGTTCTATTATTGTTTCATTAAATTATGTTCTAGTTGTGTGGTATTGTTAGCGTAATAAAATGGTTAATCGATATTGTGTACTGGGAATGGAAAGCTTATAATAATTAATGACGCAAATACTAAATACTTATAAATTTAATATATATAATATATTATATATATATTAAATTATTATATATATAATTATTATATATATAATTGTTATATTTCATTCTGTTTTCGATTTATCTATTAGGTAATAGCTGTTTCAGTCGCATCCCAGTTTTTGAGACAAGAGGTAGTGTAATCTGTCTCTATTTTTGAGACAAAGGTTGTCTGATTTATCTCTACCTTTTTTTTATATAGTACGGAAAATTCTCATGGACTATCCGCCACCTGGGGAGGGGACAGAGTGTGTCGGACTCATACCGACTAAAAATGCACTTGCCTTCACCTACCCTATAGTCATGGCCATGGGATCCGCAAAATTCGCCACGACCACGTCAGGCTGCGGCCAGCAGTTGCTGGACCCCATATAATTGCCTTGATGCTTTAATGTAACTTGCATTAATGCTTGCCCCTAGGCAAGCCTATTGCCATTAACCGGGCACTTTTTCAAACTCTCGGAACTGCTACTTAGAACTTCATAGAGAAACCCAATAAAGAGTCACTCACTTGGGATTTGTAACCACGACCTCAAGCGTAGCAATCTAACTTCTAGGTAAATGAGGCACCCAGGAACGTCCCCTAACAGGCGTTGCACGGTGGGTTTTTGGGGTGGTCTATTAAGAGGACACAGTGCCCCCCTCCATATGCTGACGGTGGCCACAGGGGTGGTTTTAGTGGGTAAAAATCCCACACTCCCCAGTCTAATTCCCGTAGACCGGAAGCCTTTCGAAGGTTTCCCCCGTAAACAAAAAAAAGGTTAATGAGGCAGCTAAGTCAAGGCACGCATTTTAAAAATAGATTCTCCTTTATTTTCCTGTATGTAACTGAAGAAAAGAAATATTGAATGGGACATAATATATGCATTATATTACAATGAATGCCATTAACAGCTCCCTAGTTCTTACGAAGGGTAAAGTTTTATAAAGAATAGGAAAAACGGCTGAATATGTCTTTTAGCCTTTTTCCTGATGTGTAATGGAACCTCCATGTATGGAACAGCTGTCCCGCACTCGGAAAATGTCAAACTTTTCTACGATGTAATGAAGCGATTTTCATAGGAACTATTTTTTGTAAAGGTTTCAAGTATCAGAGCAAAAATGACGTAAGAGACGTCACAGCTGAAGTCATTTGCGCTCTTTTAGCTGCGAGGTATCAATATCCGTCGTGTTATTGCGTTTTTGTTCGGCTCTGGTAGGTACTTGTATAGAATTGCTACACGTGTTACAATTTTTCTGTTTTTGGGTTTCATTGTAACGGGGTAATAGAGAACAATTTTACTCTTTTTGGTATAAGATGTAAGTCTATTTATTTTCTCGAGAACAGAATTGAAATATTTTGCCAGGATAAATCGAAATTTATGCGTAATATGTCATCATCGTTATCATAGTCATGCTATATTTGTCCACTGATGGACGTCAACCTTAGTCTCCTAGTGAACTCCACAGGGCTCTTCTCTTTGGTGGCCGGACAGCGGCAGTGATGACTTGAAAACGACTTGTTTGATTGTGATAGCATAAGGCAATTACTGTACTTCAACGAAAGGTCCACCATGGACAGATACCCATAATGGGTATCTGGTATAAAACTATTCAGCCCAATCTCTATGGATGACCTTGGTTTGAAGGGATTAAGATGAGCAGATGGGTAGGGCATAGTGGGAGTAATTCCGAAAAACTAATAACATACACTCGTAATTTTACGATTTAATCATCCATCGTTTTCTAAACCTGTTTGTAAATTGTATATGAAGACATTGTTGTTCACAGAACCCGAGACAGAGATCATGGGAGGTCCGGACTTGTTCATATACGCCGGCTCCACAATCAACTTGACGTGTATTGTAAGACACACACCAGAACCGCCCAACACCATTAATTGGACGCATAGAGGGAAGGTAAGAATTTTCTTTGAGGTTAGACCTTTGGCATGAGATACAAAAAAGTAGTTTGTCGTGATAAAATAGCCAATCAGTAACGTAATGACGTTTAAGAAATTTTATTCTCATAAAAAATACATTTACATGAAAATACAATAAACATTTACAATATTTACCGAGTGGCGTAATTAGAAAACAATTTACAATAATAGTAACAACCGAGAAATTAATGCTGGACTGAGAGTATAACTAGTTTGAGACACGTACACTACTAAGAATTTTACAGAAAAAGCAATTACAGTGCTCAATCTGGAAATAAAAATATATTACCGCAGAAAATCATCAAAAATTATATAAATAATAAGATCAAAAGTCCATTGCATTATAAAGACTATACCGAGAAAAAAGGTAACAATAAAATGAGGAAAATTCAGTAAAATATCGGTTACTTTGATAGGATTTTATTCTTTAAAGACGAAAAGGAGGTCTTAGTATCCATAAATGAAATTCCCAGAAATCAAAACCCATGTTATATTCAATTCATGTATGATATCTCACTAAACAATGAATAATACATGTATGGTAAGAAGAAACAGGAATTTTGGTACCGTGTGTACATAACGCAAAATATTTTGATCCAAAGCATATCTGACACACTTATTCCAATATTAGACATTGATATAAAACTATTTTTGGAACGAAGTTCCTTATCGCGCGTTGTGAAAGGGGGCTAGACGGAAAAAATTCTTACGAAAAGTTGTCACGACACTTTTCGAAATTCAAATATTGTTGACAAGCATTCGAATATTATTGAGTGAACGACAATATTTGAATTTCGCGCGTTGTGAATTGTTGAGTGTATACAGGTTTTTTTATTTTTAATTATTAAATTTTAATGAAAGGAACTTCGTTCCATCCGGGTGTCCCTTGACACCTCTCAAGTTTTTTTAATATATCGCAATAAAATCCATGAACAATAGTTTTATTTCACTGTTGTGCTAAGTCTGTATTTTATTCGGTAGTTAGCTTAGGTGTTAAGTCCATGAATTTAGTTCTAATTCCACCCAGTGCTTCCAACCGGTCTATTATATGCCGGGGAAGTGGAATGCGATTCCCGAAATCGCAATTAGATGGCAAACTCGACGCATCCACATGAATACCCCTAGGTATTAGGATTAAGTTGATTTTACACCGGACAATTAACACCAAATTGTGTTTGCAATTTAACGTTCGCAGGAGACTATTGAGAATGCTCTCTTATCTTTTACACTACTATTTTTAATTTAGATAATGTGATGATGAGCTGGTCACTGTTCTTGAGTTCGAATGCAAGGCACGCAGATAGGGGAGAGTTGTCTATAGTGTACCGTTGGTTTAATCGTACCACTGCAGTATTTTCTGCCAAATGACTTTATTTTTTCTAATGACAACATTTTTTGCAAATTACTTTAAGTAGGTATTTATAAATATGGGGGGAGAATATAGCCAACTTTCCAATATGTCTCAGATGGAGGAAAGCATAATTAAAATACTTTTTGCATGCCTGAGAAACTTTCTCGATGACGTGTGAAGTCTGTCAAATTTAGAATTGCTCTAATCCTCTCATTCTGAGAGGAGATCCATGCCGAGCAGCCCATTAACCGCGCTACTGTTTTGGTTTTAAAATTACAAAAAATGAGGGTAACTAATTAATGAGGGTGTAATCGGTCGGAAATGTTTTGCTTAGCTTTTGTTTTATTTGAAAAATAAAATCAGCGTCGGCGTCAATGACTCCTATTTTAAAACGAATTTTTGCTTCTCACCTGACATGACTCACTTTGCAGTTAGTTCGATGTCCAACTTTTTGCATTGTTTTCTTATTTGTATGACGTCACCATAAAGACGTAAATTCGACCTGGCGGTTGGGACTCGCGGTGGCTTAGTGGTCATGGCGCCTTGTGTATCTAACCAGAAGACGCAGGTTCGAATTCGCAGTTGAATTTTTCTTCGCTAAAATAACATTAGATAATAATTGTCAAGCATCAGTCACTGCAATACGGCGCCTTTAATTTTTCTCCACTTTAAAAAATGTGCGGTTTATTAGTTCCTTCAATAACTATTTTACTGAGAGAAAAAAATGTTATTTAGAATTGATTATCGTATGATAAGCAACCTTTGTAGTATCACAAATGTTTCGGGGCTACCTGCGTGTCACATTGCGCCTTTTGGCATCATCACTTAGAAAGTAAGCTGTAAAATCGTAGGTATGTGTAATCCAAACTGATGCCTATTATGTACGCCTTTAAAGCCATATAAAAAATATATTCACTCTAAGTAGCGCAGTTAGTTACAACAATCTACCTTTGGACATAGACCTGTTTACAATTAGCCCTAATGCAATCAGAAAATTACTGAACAATTTCTATTTTAAAAAAGACCGCACCACAATCGCCTCTATTATAACTTAAATTTAATCTCTTCCTTTCTGTTCTTCTTCTCTTCTCTTCTCTTTAACTCTAAGTACTACTCTGTTACCATATATAGGTACTAAGATTTAAAATATGTGGAAGCTTGTTATTAGCAATTTTTGTAATATAATTGTTCCTTACCAATAGTTGTTATTAGTCTGTAAGCTTTCCTAAAAATAAATAAATAAAATAATTAAAATAGCGTGCAATTAAATAGCTGACACGTTGCAATAGCTTCTTAATTTATTACATAAAAGTAAACACACCAATAATATTCTGCATACCTACTTAACAGCGGGAAGCGACTTTATTTTAATATAAAATAGTCGCTTCCCGTTGTGTGTTTCTCTGTACGCTGAGATCTTTTAAAGTACGCAACGTATTCTGATTGATAATTCCTTCCGATAAGGAATTCATGCGTGTTATTAGTACATTGAACCTGCGTAAAGCCGAGGTAGGTCGCTAGTTAATTTACAAAAAAGAAACGTATTATTGGAAATTTGTTGAGCCGCTTCTTCAGCAAAGCGCGGACGTTGCTGGTAATATTAGAATTAAATAAATAAATAGAATTAAAAACTTTTCAGCCCTAAAAATCTATTTTGGATACCTAAAGGATTTTTTAATTTTGAGTAAATAATTACTCAAAATTAGGACGTAAATGATCATTATTTTAAAATAATATTTTCTCGTTTTACATAATTCGAAAATAATGCAAATTAGGTATGTTCATTTGATTTTAGAATCGATTTTGACAGCACATAATTTGAAAATCGTATGATGATTTTATGTATATTTTTGCCAGAGACATGCTGTACAAAGTCGATTATTTCGTCGCGTAGGTATATTGCGCTGTCAGAGACATTTCTATGATGTGGAAAATTAACTGTCTCTCAATATTTATGAATATTTTTTTCTTTTTACTTTTGTTATTAAGCTTGTCTCAAAAGAAAACTTACGTTTATATTTACATTTTATAAATTTTAAATTTACCGTTTTGTAAAAAATATTTTTAGTGGTAGAACAAATTAATAGGTGTTACATCATTCCAGTTTTGACTTTTTTTCTAAGGACAACACCCTTTTCCCACGAATTGTAGAAAAATTAAATATACATTTTTATTTCCCCACACGTTTTTAATTTCCTCTACGTCGGTATTCTGTAGATGATAAGGTAAAGAGGCCAGCACATCAAGCTACCACAATCTGTCAAATTTCTTTAATTGATTTTCAACTTTAATACAAAACCACAAGGTTCATATTCAATTGGGTAAATTTGTCAGTTTTGGATAGCTTGACTTGCTGACGTCTGTACATACATAAAACATTTATTTATAAAGTAAGCTGTGTTGCAATGTCAATTTTTTTTTTTTAATTTGTTTTGTCTCGCACGGTTTGTGCATTTGCCATTACAAGTGTAAAAGGTAGGGAAACCATTATTTTGGGATATTAGGTATAAATAATTTAATGAACACAATACATTTTGTACAATTAAATCCTTCTGGTTCTCATAAATTTTTTTATTACACTTAATTATGTTTTCTTGCACGCTTTCAACAACTGAGTAGGTATAAGTTTTCTTGCAACGTTTAATCTCCGACTTGTTAGCGACTCAGCACTTCTATTTTTGTATACTACTGGATGTGAGAACAGCACAATGAAATATTAATTTATATTGTAAAACTAGCTGCCCCCGCAAACGTTGTTTTCCATAAAAAAAAAAAATGGCAACGAAAACTGTGACACGAGGATGTAAACTGCCACATTAGTCTAGTGGTCCTAAGCGCGACTGCTACGCTAGAGGTCCTGGGTTCAATACCCAGGTCGAGCAAAGTGTTATTGGGCTATTCTATGAAATTCTCAGTGCTTGGAGTCTGGATTTGTGCCCGGTTAAGGCTTGCCCCCTATTACATGGGACCTAAACATACCGGCAAAATGTGGGTGTACATTAGTACACCTCTGCCTAACCCTTCGGGGAATACAGGCGTGATGGTATGTTGTAAAATGTATTTATTCTAATTTTAATTTCATGAAGTTTTATCCTTACTAATAATATTATAACTAACTTACTAAAAAATTAACGTAACTCTATATGTTTGTTACGCTTTTACGCCTAAACCGCAGAATTGATTTTAATGAAATTTTGTACAAAGATAGATTAGATCTTAGGGAAGGACATAGTATACCTGTTCTCTTAAAAAGTTCTTTGAGGTACGAGTAAAACGGCTGACAAAGACTAGTTTCAAAACGCTTGAAATTTCTTTTTCGTTTTCTTTTGTTGTTTGACATATTTTTCGTATGCATTATATATATGAATTATTGAAAGAGATCAGACATTATAACATAGGGAATCCTAGGGTGGGATGTAGAAAATTATACTATAGTGATGTCTTTTTTTGAGACGGTTTTTTAAAAATTATTAAAAGCATAAGTATTCTTCTCTGAGTATTTTAAAATAAATTATTATTAATAATTAGGTATTCTTCTCACATTGCAAAATAATTCTTATTCTGAGTTTTTAAGCAAACGCTTGCTTATTTTTAAATGTTACATAATATTTCGTATATATCGTTCTAGTTTTTTTCTGTATACCTAATGAGGTTGTTTTCTTTCAACATTAAAAAGAAATTATGTAAAATATCTCATTCATTTCCTCTTTCCTGTTCCACGGCCGGTGTGCAATCAGCTTTACATATTCTCTACGCCCAACTCTCGCATGGCAACTGCATTTCAGATTGGCGTATCTTGAAACGCAGGCGAGTCGTTGAAACAATTACCGAACTCAGAACTCTTGCACATTATTTTATACGAGAAATTTCTAGAACGACTTTGACATTAAGCTAGGAACCATGTTCGGGATTGGTGGGGCTTAGACTGCCTTGGAGCGGTTTGTCGGAAGTAGAAACAATAAATTTATGATGAATGGAACCTTTGAACGTTTTCAAGGAAAATTGGATTGTTTTTCTGTCTTGGCATTCATTTATTTTTATTTACAAGTAGGTATTTACACTTTTTTGATGGTACGTAGGCGGTCTTAGTGCAATTAGACAATCATATTCTACAAAAAAAAAACAACTTTTTTAACCAAGTAAGGTGGCAAACAAAAGCAGTGATAGCCCAGTGGTATGACCATTGGACTGCCAAGTCGAAGGTCTCAAGTTCCAACCCAAGGCACGCACCTCTGACTTTTCAAATTCATGTGCGTATTAATAATTAATTATCACTCGCTTAAACGGTGAAGGAAAACATCGTGAGGAAACCTGCATACCTTAGAGATTTTTCTCGACTGTTTGTGAAGTCTGCCAACCCGCACTAGGCCAGCGTGGTGGAATATAGCCTAATCCCTCTCAATATGAGAGGAGACCCGTGCCCAGCAGTGGGACAGTATATGGGTTGTTGATGACACGTGGCAAACAAGCATAAACGGTTACCGTAGCCTATAGACGCTTTAGACGAGTTTTACTTACACGTTACCGACCCTGTAAAACGAAAGAGGAATAGTTGCCCAGAATACTGCCATCGCAACATTTCCTCGTGGAGCACTTCTTCACCGTAAGAAACACAACACAGTTCAAAACAGTGTTATTTCACTTCGATTTTCTGCAGAACGGAGGTAGGTACTTCCTCAGTCGGCTCCAATTTGAGTGAAAGTTCTCCCACTATGCCCTACCTCTCTTAATCTCATCTGCTGAATTTGCCAAGGAGATAATCTATAAATTAATGCGTGAAGATAAAACTTTGTACCTCTTTTTATTCGATGTTTTATTCGATATTGCGTGCACGATAGTTAAAGGTTATGAAGAAGGAGTGCAGAAAGCTTAAATTTATATAATATAATAAATGTTATAATATATTAAATATGCTTACATATATTTTATTATACAAATTTTTTGATACGATACCTACATGCGATCGATGTTTATCAAATCTGAGAATATTAGCAAAGTAAGGTACGTTAAAGAAAAGTCAAAGCGAACCGAACACTGTAAACATAATTCAACTGTTAAACTCGCAGTCTCTCACTGTGATTAAAATCTGTACTGCGTCGGAAAATAATATTATTCTCTAAAGTTCTTTGTGAGTTATAAACCTCTTGATAGTTTTAATTGTGTGAACAACAAAGTAATTGAAAAGTAACAAGCTTTTTGTTTCCATCATCTGTTGATGAAAATAATAATCCACAGACTAAAATATGTGAAAACGTGTTATAATGGAAGTAAACATTTATTAAAAACGCTTGAATTTCGAATCCATGAATCTAAATTTAAACGTACAAGAGAATACAATCATAACTTATCTATTATTAAATGTAGAAAATCTGCAGAATTCTAATTTCGAATTACAATCAAACCGAAACAGAAATTCAAATTCGGAATAATTTCGTAATAATCACATGACAACTCCAGAGCTGGCAGCGATGCATGCAAATAGGTCGTAATACATTTAACGTTGGTCCGTGTTGGTCACGATGTCCTCTTGCAGCAGTTTTAGCAAATTGAGAGGCTGGAGGCTGTGCCACATTAAACTACTAAAATATATAACGTTTATTATTATTCACGATAGGCCCACGCTTGACCACTAGTTCGCCTGATGTTAAGCGACACTGCGATCTACGGTGGAGCGGGCTTGCCTAGAAGAAACCGATTCACTCGAGATTTATTAGTACTAGTAGGTACTAGTATGCAGCGGTATAATGTGGCAGAAAGATGAAACATCTACATTATTACACCTATGCCTATCCCTTCGGGGAATACAGGCGTGATGCAATGTTATGTATGTGCACTCTCTTTGGATACTTATAAATCCAATTTTTTATGTTACTATAGGGAATGCCCTATAGATGCATATTGCATAATAATGCTTTGATGCAAAAAGGCTCCTACAGAGAAGTTCATGGTGATACATAATGACGCACAGGAAGGAATTAATTTGGGCAATCAGTCTTACCTCTCGCTCATATTTTATTAGTGTATCTACTTTGTTAGTCTCTGCATCACCCAAAAGTTGTCTGGTAGAAAATGCCTAATGGCATTAAGACCGCTTTTGTACGCTTTTCTTTTTTTGTACAGAAAGCATAAATAAATGCTTTAAATTGTTTCTGTAATCCTCGGACCTTTGTAATAAGGGTGCTTGACTTTCTACTTATTTTTCTTCAACAGACGATAAACTTCGACTCAACGCGGGGTGGTATATCCTTAGTTACTGAAAAGGGCATACACAGTAGCAGTAGGCTCCTAGTACAGTCTGCGCGGACGTCGGACGCGGGGTCATACCAATGTGCGCCGGACAACGCGCAAACCGCCATCGCAAGAGTACACGTGCTTACAGGTAAGTTTCTTCTATGTACAATCGTTAGTTAAATGTAAAGTTTTAGGGAAATAACGTCCTGGAGTGGCGACCACGCATAGTAAGAAAGCACAGCGTAGGACGGCCCCCCAACTAGGTGGACGTACGACCTCGTGAGGGTCGCGGGGAGTCGGTGGATGCGGTCTGCGCAATACAGATTTTTGTGACGGTCATTAGAGGAAGCCTATATTCAGCAGTGGACGTCCATGGCTGCTAATTAAATGTAAGGAATTATAAAAAATATAAATTATTATCTTCAAATGTATACTGTGTGCCATCCAATAACAAAAACATGGAACCTAGTAATAACCAAAAGATTTTTTTTTATTGTAATAGAAAGAAAGAATATTTTTTTTTACGTTTACATATTGTATACATATAAAATTAAGCATGCATAATATAAAATTTAGATGACAAACAAACAAAATAACTATTTGATGATAAGCGGAAACCGCAGCCTATGGACGCTAGCAACACCAGTAATATCAAACGCGCGCTTGATTACGCTTTAAGTCGGAACACCATCATGGTATTACATTATTGCTAAGCTCCAGAATATTTGGCAATGCGATGGTACAGTCAGCAACGAAAGTCGAAACATGTTGCAATCTTCAATAGCAATTACCATGAAGTTACTGACCTGTGAAGGTTTTGCGAAATCATTGCATAGATGACCATTAAATATTTACCTTACATTCACAACAAAATAATCTTTTGACAAGTTTTGTAGCTGTCATGTTTTCAAAACTTAGCGGTGTTCAGCGACTTTCGTTGCTGACAGTACCCACCCAGACCAACTCATCAGTACAGTTCTACCGCCCCTGTGTTCATTCTACCACAATACTGTAGAATCGTAAAACTATTCTAATCATTTGCAAGTTTTTCCTTTCTCAGTATTGCGTTTAAAATAAAATGTGCAAATTAAAAGCACTACTTAACTTGCGCTCCAGTATCTGCAGAAAGATAGACGATAAATCAGTCCCGTCTTTATAATTAACTGGCGTCTCGGAACGTCTAGTTCTAATTAGTTAGACAATCGTCAGACACTGTCGCAAGATTGAATTGGTGTAGTTTTAATTAGCAAGCAAAAGAGACGGTGACTTTAAGTGTTTATAAACGTGTTTGTTTATCATTTCACGTTGTCATGTTTGCTTATTTTTTGGTCTGAGTGTTTTACGTTCAAGCAATAAGAACTTAAAGAAAAAACTTAATATGCAAGCGTTTCGTGGTTGTACCTTTAAAAAAATGTGTTCAGATACAAGCCAAATATAGTTATATGGGATCATCACGGAAGTATATCCTACTAGATAAAGAAAACAGTCGAAATCGATTCATAATTGGTGTTAATTATTAGTATAACATACCCACAAAAATAAGAACTTTCTCTTTTTGAAGCAGCCAGATTTCTACTAAGAAACGATCTATATTATTTTAATAAATCCCAGGATTATTAAAATAATATCATCATTAAGTAAATCAATTTCAATTTGGGCTTCGACTTTTAGAAAGAAATCTGTTAATTTTCCCAGACAAAATTAAATATTATGAAGAATTATCGAGTTTGTAGACGATAGATAATATTTTTTCAAACGTCTGACTGAATCATAGTTGTGAGATATTACATCGTATTAGCAGATCAATCAACATTTACTTGTCCAGCAAAAGGTCAATAACTGACTTCGTCACGCCCTCCCGGCAAATGAGTTGGGGATAGATAGAATGGTCAGCTCTTTTACTTCCATGACGTCACTACTTTATATTATACGACCATGGGGTGATTTTTATAAATGAGACCGCTCTTACACTTTCTTTATGCGTCATGAGTTTGAAAATCACTTTATTATTGAGAAAAATCAAGGTCTTCTTTAATTCCGCCATAGGTATTCGATTTATTTTAAAATAAAAATTATAATTATAAAAAAAAGTTTTTATTTATAAAGGTTTTCAGTCACCTCGATAGGGCAATAAAAATCAAATTGAAAATACTTTATTTCATAGTCCTGTCTGTAAAGTAATTACCGTTCGCTTAAAAACATCAAGCAGTTCTAATTAGTTGACCGCTGTGCTTATCAACCGACAGTTTGCAGACTCCGCAAAATATTACCGCTGAGCTTTTAATTAGGTAGGTAGGTAGACGAAAACATTTTATGAAATGAATTGTAAAGTGAAATAAATGCTAAAGTAACTGTCTGTTATATTATGACGCCTAACCCTCTGCAGAGATAAGATAAAGTGAGCAGGCTAAGATTTGGCAAGTAAGATTGACTCTTGAGGAAAGATAGGGTACCTTTTGTCTCAAAAAGTTCCTTGAGATACGAGGGGCACCGCGGGCAACAACTAACTATTTATATAAATAGATTCACGAATAACGTTTTTATATAGGTTTGAACTTTGAAATAAAAAAACAGAATATGCATGAAATCCACGCATGAAAAATACTGATTGAGCGGCATAATTACTGATTGAGCGGCAAAATTACTGATTGAGCGGCAAAATTACTGATTGAGCAGCAAAATACAGATCTATATCGGTTAGGTTAGGTTAGAACTGTGACCACATATCGCACGAGTCCAGTTAGTGAAGCGAACGGTGCCGCGGCAGTTGCCGGCGAGTGCCAGAACCAAGTCTGAATATTTTAGACCAATATAATATAATGATAATATTTTGAGGTGACTACGACACGTTGATATTATTTTGCTGTGCAATAAGTATTTTTGCTTAGGGAATTATTTTGTTATACAAAACGAGATTTTTGTTAAATACTAGCCAAAAAAAAAACTACCATTTACGGAGTTTATCGCGTTTATTGATCGTATTAATTCGTAAATAGTATAACTACGATTTTAGAAAATATTTTAGAAAAGGAAAAATTCGACCGCGGGCAGGATTCGAACCTGCGTCTTCTGGTTAGGTACACCAGACGCTATGATCACTAAGCCACCGCGATACCTACCCGTCATGTCGAATTTTTCCTTCACATACTGAATTTACGTCTTTATGGTGACGTGAATCTTAGCATGGAAAATGCCAATAATATACAAAAAGATCGTAAATAGTAGTTTTATATCAATGTTCAAATCTATTTAAAAATAAGATGATTACATTATTAGAAGATTACACACATGAGACGGTACCATATTATGTGGTTGTGGGATCCTAAACGCTGAATTTGACCACGTTTGTTTAAAAAATCTATTTACTGAAACCTTTAAAGAACTGCTCAGTGCTCACGCAGTTTTTTATTTCTAAACAATTTTTTAGCACTAAAAAAGGTTATTAGGATCGGTTTTGCTTATTTGCAAATAGCTCAACATAAATGGTTTCTAACAAAACAAACTGGCTTTGGTTCTCCGATTTGTTCGAATATATTATGACAAAGACAATAATAATAATATAGATTCTTGGAACGCATTCAAGAGGACAAACTACATATTCAACAACCCTTTGAGTGCGTTTGAGTGTAACACGAAGCATTTAAGAGCTTCAATAATTGACGTAATAACATCTATGATAAATTTTAGTATCTCATGACGAGAAATACCTAGAAGTCATTCTATCTTGCAAAGAGCCTTATGAATGACCTCTATAAAATTGACATAAAGTCTAAATTTCAATAATTTAACGAACTTCTTGAGATAGAGCACCTATAGCGGGTAATGAGAGAGATTTATAGGGGATATTTAAATAATTATTATTGTGAATAGCAAATCTATTCTATGCGTCTATGCGTCTATGCGTCAACTAATAAATTTGTTAAATCCTAAGTGAATTGGTAATAATGACAGTCACTAAAAATAGTAACTTTTTTAACTGACACGAATAGTTCCTTCTTTGAAACTGTTTTTTATGGCATTTCACTTTCATGCTCATACGAATGGCCTTTCATAGCTTAAAATTTAGTCAACTATTGATATTTAATTAGAAGGATTATGGGGCAACAAGTAAAAACAGTGTTTTCAATTGGTTCATTTTCTTTAAATATTTTAGAGTTAAAAATAAGAAACTAGGTTAACACATTACCCAAACTGCTGGGTTTGAAATGACAGAAAAAAATATACGATATAAAAAACAACATCGCCGCGGGATAAAGCTAAGTATAATAAGATTTTACAGACCACTGATGCAAAGCATTACAGTCAGACAGGGACATCAGACTAATGTATTCATTACTTGCAGTCGCTACCGTACTGCAAATTACTGCATTAGTCTGGTCTCTCTGGTTGCAAATGTGTGAATTTAATAGTAATGTGATTTCGTTGTCCAGAACTATTCCAAATTTATTTGAATCATTGAATTTTGAAATTTGGATTAGAATGGAAATACATTTGAATTTGGATTGGATAACTATATAGTTATCTTTTTTTTTATGCTAAAAATTCTTATTGGTTAGTACAAGTCCGCCAGACCAGATTGACCAAAAACCGGGCTTGCCCAATAGAAAGGGGATCCGTGAAATTTGCCTCTACGATATGATTGTGTCCATTTTCTTTGCAAATATAATAATAATAATAATTTAACCAGGTACAGTCAACAAAATAATTAGATAAACAAGCAGCTAACGATATCTGTGTGTTGACAAAGACTGTTTTTAATGTATCACGTTATGTGTCAAAACGCAGGTTTTGTTAGCTCTCTACATACCAAATCCTTTAGCAGATAATTCTTTATAACGCAATCTTTGTCAAGACGTAGATGTCAATCGCTTTCTATACACAACTCTTTTTTCTACTATACACTTGTGCTGCAAATGTATGATACTTTTTGTTTTAAGTAGTTCCTTGTCTGTCAGTCGGTGTGAGAGTTTTTTTTATGTGTAAAATTGTGTGACATATTGTAAGTGGAGTACAATTGAAGTGAACCTGTATAAATATACTAAAATAATAATAATAAGGTTTTCTTAATCAAAGGTAACATTTGCAGTACACATTAGCATTGAGCCACAAACTAAGCATTGCTTGTATCTTGTGGCTATACAAGGTCATTATTAGTATATGCGAAACCTGAATATAGTTTGTTCAGAATAAGTAACTGAATCGATTCCAATAATTTTTACATCATGTTATATTTTGTCCCAAAAACATTTAAAAAATGTTACGAGTAGGACACCGAGCGACACTAAGTACCTATCTGCAATCATAACTTTTGGTGATATCGTCAATTTGGTGATAGGCCAAACTAAAAGAAGCATAGGGACCCGCGTAACAGAACACATCGCCGATGTCAAACACCGCCGTTCCAAGAAGTCAGCAGTTTGTGAACATACTCTTGACAAGGCCCAGCATTGTATCAGATTTGATAAACCACAAATCCTTGCGAAGGAAAGTCGATACCTACCCAGGATGATTTGTGAGGCTATTGAAATTAAAAAACATCCAAATTTCAATAAAGACGATGGCTGGGTCTTACCACCTGCTTGGAATCCTGTTATAGATTCTATTAAACCAAAATCCAGGCCTACAACTGCAAGACCAAAGGATACTGTGAGCTCGTTCTGCGTGAATCGGATTGTCAATAAGTAACAACTAAAACATGATCATTGAATATTGTTACTTTAAAAGAGACCATGATTCTCTGAGTTTGTTTCGGCGTTTCTTCTCAGAGGTCGTCAGCTAGGAAATGCCGGCTCCATCTAGTTTTAATTAATAATTAGTAATAAATGTCATTGATCATGTAACAATAAAAAAATGTAGTGTAGCTGTCAGTAATTATATCATCAAGACGCCCACAGGGTCACAGGTAGACTGAGATGAGTCTACCTTTGACCATGGACGCTGTAAAGGATCCAAAACATCGGGATTAATAATATCAACATACGCGATAAAATCCGTAAAAAGTAGTTTTATTTCAATGTATAATATTTGCGTAAATGTCAGAAATCAATATATCCTATAGCCGTTTATTTCATTTCGTACCTAGTTGGTTCAGAATAAAATTTAATGTCATCAATGAATTGCCTCATTGGTATTCATTTCCCGGACAAGAGACACAATTCTCTTGAACACCAAAATTAACATGAAATTGGTTATCCAAAAGAGAACTCAACCAGCAATACATATTATAGTTTCGTATTCATTGCTTGCTTAATGTTTGGAGTGCGGAGTACTGGAAATTACTACATTAGTCCGCCTACCATCCTCTTTATGTGCTTGTAATATCGTTTCAACGGGATAATGCATACTAAAGTGTACCTCTGTTTTCTTATGGGAAGATTAAGGTGGAAATATTTAGGGTGCCGAAATTTTTCGTATGTTGCCGAAATGTTTCGTATCATTCTCCTAGCCTTTTCCAAACTATGTTGGAGTCATCTTCCATTCTAAGCTAAGCTGAGCCATATCTACAGCTGAATATAATCAGATGGAGCACCTGCCATCAGATCTCCGTAATCCAAGTTCTGGGCTGGCTACGACAGTGAAGCTCGTTGTGCTAAGAATTATTGTCATCGGGAGGCGGAATTTAACCTTACAGATTGATTAATCAGCGTAGTTATTATGTAGGCACGAGCCCCTCAATGACGACTGGTGTTGTGATGTAATAATATCACCTTGTAGTGGAAGTGAAAATGAAAGTAAGATAAATGAAATGGTATAGCTGTTCAAGACCTATCTTAAGTCAGTTCTGTTTCTTTCAACAGGCAGTTGGTACGATGATATCCTTTATTTGTGATAGTTGCCATATTAATAATATTTTTGGGACATTTTACACAACACCATCTAGTCCCAAACTAAGCAGAGCTTGTATTATGGGTACTAGACAATGGATATAATACTTATATACTTTTTTTTGTAAATACATACTTATAATACATAGGAAACACCCAGACAAACACAAATACTCAACATGTTTTATCCACACAAATATTTGTGTCCTGTGGGAATCGAACCCTGTGGGGTCACACCTCCACCTCTCCACTCCTCACCACGGTATCTTTTTACAAAACCACAATGATACAACTTAACCAAAATATCAAACCAACAGCAAATTTGCAATCAATTTTCGAACATACCATTACTAAATATTCTACCAACCAATTATCAGAATCACACGGACATACAAATCAATTGTTCTCGATTAATCTGTGGACATTACTCCAAACTGAATCGCATGTTAATGTCAATATATTTGAACGCGGTAATCCTAAAATTCCATATCAGATTTTTTTTAAAAAGGTCGGTGTTTTGTCAATTTTCCAGATTAATTGTTGTTTTTTGCTTTAGTCCTATTACAGATTAAATAATACTATATAGGTAGTATTTCCACTAGGTAGTCTCATTTCATTCATTCATAAATTATAACTCATTTCATTCATAAATCCTCAAACGTGCAGTCAAAATTTATTATAATTAATCATGATTTTCCTCTGACAAAATTGTTAACAGATTGTACAGAGATTTTAGTTATTCTCTAGGATGCTCCTAATATTTGACCAATGTAAACCATGCAACAGTTAGTAAATATTTTATTATTATTACTTTATGCAATTTTCATACATCAATGATTAAAATCACTAACAAACCTTCGGCGGCACTATCAGAAGTTTCATGCTTCGTTTAGCGTGCAGCCGTCAGTCGCGTTGAATTTCCTGCTATTTAACAACTCGCAGTGCATTTGTTGAATTTTACTTGCGATCGAAACTGGAACGTTTCCGTTTCGTCACGCAGCTGAATCATGAACGGTGCAGTTGCGGAATAGTTAACTCGAGTTTTAATTGTTTAGAAATAATTAGTGTAGTTTACATTGTTGTTTGCTCGTTAATTTGTATTATGGAAGGAAATATTATACATTATATTGTTCTCGTTTAGAGCTAAAGGCAATATTCACTTCATCTTGGTGTTTGGCGGAAAATTGAGATAGAAGGACATAGCAAAGCTATACGACCAATAAAATCATTGTTTTAGGTTTTGATATGCTTTTCTTCTTATGAAGGTAGGTAATGGTATCTACCTGTATTTTGACACATTTTAAGTGATACGTTAGTACACAATATTTGTCAAATTACAGATGTTGTTAGCTATCTACACATCTAACTTTTTTGTCGACTTTTCTCCTAGAACACCTATCGTGTTTTATTTTAATATTTTCATCGTTATCATTTTTTGTATTTGTAACCTTATTTTATTTATTTATACTTATTGTACAGAAAAGGGTACAAAGGCGGTCTTAATGCCTTAGGCATTTTCTACCAGACAACCTTAGGGTGTTGCAGAGACGATCATGGTAAATACACCAAAGATTAGAGGTGAGAGGTAAGATGCGAAACTACAAGCAACTATAAAATATTGCTCAAAAAGCATAAACCTACATAAACATTACACAAATATTTATATACATTACATAAATACAGAATATCAATATGTACAAATAAATATATACAATAAATAACGTTAAGCGAAAAAGAGAAATCAGTGTCAAGAAGAATCTAATAAGGTTTTGTATTCTTGTATTAACCTTAATAGCAATAAAATCAGAAGAAATAAAAATATATATACCTATCGGTTTTAAGACTGAGTTTTTGTGAATAAAAAAAAACTGTAGGTAGGTACATGTATTTTGATGTACAGACGCCAGCAGGTCAACCTATCCAAAACTGTCAAATTTTCCCAATTGAATATGAACCTTATCGTTTTGTATTAAAGTTGAAAATCAATCAAAGAAATTTTACATATTGTGGTAGCTTGATGTGCTGGCCTCTGTACATAAACTGTAGGTACATACATATATTTCGATGTACAGACAGAAAATCATTCCTATGAAGATACAAAAATTTTAAATGTGGTGGAAGCCTTGAGATTTATAATTAATTTCATAACATTTATACGCCAACAACTGATATGAAACACACAACTGTGTCACGCAAAGCCTTTGATAGCTAACCATTGTAGTATTTTATTGAAAACAAAGTTACAAACATAGGAATGCTTTAACTCCGCACTTACTTGTGTTTGTTATGTAGGTATTATATTTTTATTTTAAACATGTGCGAAAATGTTTATAATAAATAATATTATTTATTATATTTCCACTATAGAATACCGAGATTTTGATAAAAAATACACCTTTAAATATCCCCACTCTGACGAGTTATTAGTATTTTCAACCGACGAAAAACAAAAAACGGAGGAGGTTCTCAAGTCGTCTCGCATTTTTTTTTTCAACCGAAAAAAACATATAAGTACAAAATCCGCGATAAAGTAGAGCCTACTCCCTTGTCAATATTCAAATGAGCTACGTTGTTTTTACGTTACCAAGAATCGTGACTGTTGCCCATAAAATAAAATAAATATTGCCACATCGCGCGATAATTATGATAATTCTGTTTACTTTAATAATTATTTTCTCCTAACTATTAACACCACGGCTGAGCTATTTTTATTAGCTTTCTGATTAACCAGCAACTTGCCTATATAATTTCAAAAGTGTTTTAAGCACGCGGTTTCGTTGGTGTTATCTATAATTAATTACCTTTCCTCTTTCCTTATTATAATACTATAAGATTATTGTGCTAAAGAAATACGTCAAATTGCGAGCGATAAATGTAAAGGACATTATTTTTAAGTCAGTGTTTTCATGTTTTATGTAAATAAAATTATAATTAACTGTAATAATAATCCATGCTGAACTCCAAATAATATGTACTTACTCTATTTCAAATTTATGAACAATCATGAAAACTGACGAATGATAATTTTCTCACAGCAAAACCTAATGGACAGTTTAGCCCTAGCATTGAACCCTGTATCTTTTACGGTCACAAGACCAATAAAATATGTAATTTTCTTTTATTACGAATGATTCAAAAGTTTTATTCCACCTACTTGTTGTTTTAAAAAACATTAAAATACACTTTGGAACATAGATTTTATGAGAATGGAACAAGCGCCATAAATATACTAACACCCTTTTATTACAGTGATAAGCGATCTAGATTTATTTATTAATTTCCTATGACTTCGAGTTATTTATTTAGGTAGTAAATAATTTATAAAATTAACTTTTAAAGTATAAACGACATTTGAACAACTTCTTCCGGATTGAAATTCTTTTTTTATTATCCGTTTTTGAGTATTTATCCATTACGCCATGACAACTCCATTGTAATTTGAATATAAAAGAACAAATCAATTCATACAAGAATCTACTTAAATGCAAATTTATGTAGGTAATTATTGCTGAATTATTGTTACTAAGTGACAACTTTTTGCCAGCCTTTGATTTTAGACGATTGAAATCCTTCTTAATTAAATTTTGCACACACTGTAGAATATGATGAATCGTTTTTTTTATAATTAAAGAAGGAAGATTAAGAATTATTTGAGAACTTTAAGATAAGACTTTTATAGTTCCATAATTAAATTATAGGTTGTCAACTCTAGAACTCTAATGGGAGAGGGTTACTTCATCGCCCAGCAACTAAGAAAGAAATAAAAATATTTATTGACGCAGTCTTGGATAAAGTATACAATAATAATTATGCACTACAATTGAGTGGGCAAGTCCATTATTTATTCAATACCAACACACATAAATTTACCTTGAAAATAATTCTTCACAATTCTATTCATGTATGAATATTGACATAACAGAAGCTTTACAAATCACTTTGATTTCAATAGTTATCGATAAACCGAAATAACATAATAGACATCCAAATATAACATGTTTTATTGAAATAGTGTCCTAGTTATTCAAATGACTTTACTTTCAAAAGTGTTTAACAACAATAAATGCTTTTTTTTTTCGTAACTGACTTTTTGTTTTACTCTATTTACGCCATTCATAATTTTGACTGGTTCCTAAGTCCTGTTTACACGATGTTATTATACTATGCGAGAGACAGCAAGGTACAAACAAAACTGTAATATTAGGAAGATTTCTCAATCTGCAAAAACACGCCACTGCACCGTGTAAATAGGCTTGTTTTACTTTTACCACTGATTAACGTGCTACAAACAGAACGGCCACTTTCCACCACTCTGACTTTAAATAACCACATTTCCTTGTAGTCTTCGTTGTCTCTAACAGTTTGATAACATCGTATGTTCACAAATACACTTGGGTTTTCCGCTTTCAATTGTTGAATGAATGAATGAATGAATCTTTATTTGCGATAAGTATTGGTACAGTTCGGTCTTATTTAAATACTTAGATCCAAAACACTTAGTCATAGTGGTGACATGCAAATATTATTAAATTTTATAAAATATGATTACATGCATACCTACAATATAATTAGGCATTAACAAATTTAATATTAAAGAACATTCAATAAAATCAATTATATTTAATACATAACAAGTCATTTGACGACCTCTGTGGTCTAGCGGTTCGAGTGCCGGACTGCTGATCATGGGGTCGTGGGTTCGATTCCCACAGGACACAAATATTTGTGTGGATAAAACATGAGTATTTGTGTTTGTCTGGGTGTTTCTTATGTATTATAAGTATGTATGTACAAAAAAAAAAAGTATATATGTATTATATCCATTGTCTAGTACCCATAGTACAAGCTCTGCTTAGTTTGGGACTAGATGGTGCTGTGTAAAATGTCCCAAAAATATTATTATTATTATTATTTACCGAATAAAAGTTTTTTCCACTCAACCAAGCTTTCAGTTTTTTAACAAATCTCTGGAAGGGTAGGTCTTTAATATCGCTAGGTAGAGAATTAAATACACGTCCACAGATTACAAAGTTAAATAACGTTGTCTTTGGGGTTTTCGGCAACACAATTCTGTTACGATTCTTGACACTCCTCGGAAATGTCTCAATAGCTTTTGTGAAAAATTCTGGATATTCCTTGACAAATTTAGCACAATCCAAAATGTACATACAGGGCAAAGGCAAGATCTTATATTTTTTAAATAATGGCTTACATGACTCCCAAGGTGGTATCCCAGCTATAGCACGGATACACTTTTTCTGTGCGATAAATGCCCTGTCCATGTCAGTTGAGTTGCCCCAAAGAATAAGACCATAGCCCAGAACAGAAGCTACGTAACCATAATATGCCGATAATACAGTTTCCAGAGCTGAGGTTTTTCTTAGTTTATAAAGTACATAGACGAATTTATTTAACTTATTGCACATTTGATCAATATGGGCTTTCCAATTACAGTGTTTATCAAGAGTAAATCCCAAAAACACTGGTTCATCAACTTCTTTTAAATTATGTCCCTTATAATGTATATCTAATGGTTTATCTTTCCGTGCATAGCTACCAAATTGAATATAATTCGTCTTTGTTAAATTAACATGTAGATTATTCTGATCCAGCCGTTTTATTATAGAGTCAATTGTATTATTTATGTCAGTTTTATATTTGATTATGTCAGTATTTTTATTGGATGTCATAATTACAGACATGTCATCGGCAAACAGAAAACAAGGATTATTAATAATTTCTTGAATATCATTAATATAAAGTATAAATAATAGAGGGCCGAGAATACTTCTCTGAGGCACACCGAAACCATTATGTCTGAATTCTGATCTGTATGATCTTAAGATTTTATTGCAGTCTATATTTGTAAGTTCGACATATTGCTTTCTATTGTATAAGTAACTTTTTAACCATTCAAGTGCACGGCCGCGAATACCTTGCTTCTCTAATTTATCTATTAATAAATCATGTGAGACGAAATCAAACGCCTTAGACATGTCAAAGAAAATGGCGGTCATTAGTTTTCCCGCATCTAAGTTATCAATAATTGAATGCATTAAGTTAAAGCAAGCTAGTGTAGTGGATCTTCCCTTACGAAAACCATACTGTTCATTTTTTAAAATATTATGTTTTTCAATAAATTTTTAAAATAATTGTTAATTATTTTATTTTCTTCTATAGGTGAGACTCCAGCTGCGATGCAGGGAAGCGCGCAGTGGGCCAGCAGTTTTGACCTACATGCATTAATAGGCATCGCCAGTGCTATGTACTTGTTCATTGTATAAAAAAAAGAACATTGAACTACTGTGTAAGGTAAACTGTATATATTATTATAATAAATATCGACTTTAAAATCGAATGGACAAGTTTCAAGAACCCTCGAGAATTCGGTTTGAAAAGTGAATTGAAAATGCGAGGTGAAGTGGTTGTTTTGTTTGGAGATCTATTAATCAATTTTAAATCGAATAAAGAACAGTTAAAAAAGTTGAGTTTTGAAATTCGAAGTACTGTTGTGTTTGTAAAAAGAATAACAATAAAATATTATAATAGTGTTGTACAGTGTGTGACATCGAAAATTTGAAGCTCGCAGATCCTGATTGTCAGCTGTCAACTAAATGTCAATCATTCAGTAGGTAAAGCTAGGGTTATGTTGTCGTTGCAATAAATGTTGGCTTTGTAGGTAATGTTTTATAAGCATTTTATTTTGATTATATTCTTTTGGTTTCTGTATATTTCAAAACATATTTCAGGAAGCAAAACTAAATATTTCAATATATTGCAACTTTGCTACGAAGTGTTAAATATCGGAAAAAAAGAAAAATGTGGTCCATTCTGTGATGATATATTTTTTATTATTGATTTCATCAAAACATTATTTTTTCATGAATGTGAACCTCTTTGTTTTGTAAGTAACTCAAATATTTTACCAACTGATAATTTAAAAATACCTGTAATATTCAAATTATTTTATTAATTACGATGACATGGTCAGTCAGGATCACAAAAAGCCTGAATGGGAAAATCTGTGCCAACGTCGCATAGAAAATATCCTAAGTATCAGGGTAATGTTAAAATAAACTAGAATAATACTACATTTCAACAAATCACGTTTCTAATGTTTAAATCCATAACTTTAACAATTAAGACCAACTGATTGTCAGTAGCGATTGAAGCCGAATAATTGATAATAAATTGAAAGTTATCGACAATCGCATTGACAATTACTTGGTTATCTAAAATCAAACGATGTAAAAATTGTAGTTAAGATAATAAATAATAGACATAGATATTATTGTTTTTGAGATTTAAAGTTGATTTAAATAAAATACCGTTTTATAAAGTTGTTGTAATTTTACTTTTGTAGAAACTTGTAGAAGACCTAAGAACACTATTAGTTGACATAGTTATGCTAACTCACAATGAGCAGTTATCAAAACAAATTCAGGATTATTTTACACAGAGAAACATATTTAGGCAGGGCATAGGCAACTGCCTCATTGATCTAATGGTGGCTGACGGAAAATTTTGGCGGATTTTTCATGAGTAAACTCTTTGTAGTGATTAATAGGTTTTGAATATGTGCCTAGATAATGGTAATCGTTCTAAACATATCTATCATATTTTTAAATAATCGAAATAAATGTTTTGTTCAATATAAGAAGCAAATCCCACATAACACACACACAAGTAAATCTTAAAAATATTTCTTTCTCGCTGAATAGAATAGACTATTATTGTCCACGTGCACTTCATTTTAGTAACCTAACCAACCATAGACACGAACTCTACAAAGCCTTAGGGAAATGGAGGTGCGAGCTACGAGTATTCTTGCCAGAGACAACACGGTAAGAGTAAATAAAGTTTCTTAATCAAGTTGGTTATACAACAGGTAAGTAGCGTCAGCAACTTAACTGGAAAGATAAACTTAAGACGCTTAGCTATAAATAAATCTTGTAAACCTATTATTTAGTTCTGTCGGCATTCTCGATGCTTAAAACAAGACGAGGTTTAAGTCCATGCTCATCCCAAAAACTAGATTACCGTTAAACTTGTTTTTGGAACTGCCTCATCAGTTGGGTAGTAGTGTGACTGCTGAGCACGAGGTCTTAGGCTCGATTTTTAGGTATGATGTGTTATTTCTTTAAGAGCAGGATGAATTTTAGTCTGTTTAATTTCGTTCCTAAAAACATCAATGGTGACCCGTTGTTGTACAGAAGTACGCCAATACCGAAGTAATAATTAAAAAACGCTTTTAAATTTAAAAAAGTATGAGTATATAAATGTGGTCGGGTTCGATTCCCAGGTCAAGCAAATTGGTATTTGGTGTTTTTATGAAACTTTCAGTATCAGCTTGGATTTGGATTTGTACCCGGTTAATGCCAATAGGCTCACCCTCTATTACATGGGACCTAAAACATACTGCCGAAATGTGGGTATACATTAGTACAACTCTGCCTAACCCTTTGACACGCCTGCATTCTTCATACAAGTGTGATGATACGTATATATCAACCGATCACAGTAACCCAACCAGCATGTCCTTCCACCAAATTCCATTCCGTTTTATCAATGACTTCCACAGTAATTTCTACATTCAATACTTCCATAACACGAAACTACGTACCACGCTCAGTTTGGGACCATTCAAAATCAAGTAAGGGCCTTCCATACATATTCTCCATTAACCCACATGTGCCTTTCACTGGGGCTCTTAGAAACACGTTCACGTCAGCTTGTCTATTCACTGCGCAGACTCATTCCGGTTTTATTTAAGCCTTTTCATTTAAACGAATGTTGTTGACGGCTCAACAAATGTCTGAGAGTGGCTGAAGTATACAGTTAGCTGACGTCGAAGCCAATCGAAACTAAGTCTAATGGAAACATGTTATTGTTAGTACTTCATATTGCGTACCTTTATTGTTCAGATAAAAGTAAGAAATTGTTGCGAGGATTTTTATTTAAGGGCCGAAGCACACTCGATACTTTTTGCAACAGTAAACGGGGCTTTCTAAGTGATAAAATGATACCTATTTATTTCTAATAAATGGATCAGTCAATAATTAATAGGCATTTCTTAGCTGACGACCTCTAAGAAGAAACATTGTAACAAACTCAGAGAATCGTGTTCTTTTTTAAACTGTATATACTAACTACAGTATTCATAATAAGAGAGGACAGATCTTCATCAATGAACATACATACATACATACACTCACGCCTTTTTCCCATGGGGGTAGGCAGAAACTAAAGAACGCCACTTGCTACGATTCTTACATACTTCTTTTGCTTCGACCACATTCATAAATCTTGTCATACATACACGCCGCTTGCGAGTACTACGCACCTGACCATTTTGAAGAACCTCACCAATAAGGTCGGCGTAAGTTTTTCTAGGGCGTCCCCTCTCGGCGGTTCCACTGACATTCGCCATATAAATCCCTTTTGTTAGTCGCCTCTCATCCATTCTCTCGACGAATCGTCATCAATGAACAATGAACGTATATAGGTGATGGTGATGATAATTAAAGAAAAGTTGAATGGACTGTGTGTGAGAGGCTACAAAGGAAGTGAATCATGACATGACATCTAAAAGAGATGTTTGGAAGTAAAAGACATACTGCGCCGACCCCTAGTAATTTGGTGATGATGATAATGACGATGATGATGATGAAAAAAAGCAGTGATAGTCTAGTGGTGTGACCATTGGACTGCCAAGTTGAAGGTCTCGAGTTCGAACCCAAGGCACGCACCTCTGACTTTTCGAATTCATGTGCGTATTAATAATTAATTATCACTCGCTTAAACGGTGAAGGAAAACATCGTGAGGAAACCTGCATACCTTAGAGATTTTTCTCGACGGTTTGTGAAGTCTGCCAACCCGCACTAGGCCAGCGTGGTGGACTATAGCCTAATCCCTCTCAATATGAGAGGAGACCCGTGCCCAGCAGTGGGACAGTATATGGGTTGATGATGATGATGATGATGACGAAACGGTGATTTAGAATCTGTAAAGATCTTGTATTGAAATTTAGTGATCCGTTTTGACTGAAATACTGTTATCAACTGCTACATCAGCCTAGTGTTCTCGTAGAAGCGAGGAAAATATTATTGGTTTTTATTAAAATTCTCAGTAGCAGCTCGGAGTTTGGATTTGTGCTTGGTTAAAGGGACATGGGACCTTAACATACCAGCAAACTGTGTGTGTATTAGTATACCTCTGCCAAATTCTTCGGGGAATACAAGCGTGATGGTATGTTATATTATATTTCGACATTTCGATCGAAATGCTGAAGTGTCAAAAAATGTTGAAATAAAACTACTTTTTACGGATTTTATCGCGTATATTGATATTATTAATCCCGAAGAGTAACAAACATCCATCCATCCATCGTCAAAAACTTTCACATTTATAATATTAAGTAAGTATTAGTAGAAAGGATAGGATAGGTTGTAGGATAATAATGTAGCTATTATATCCCTATTTTAGTTATTATTAAATATTCTACCACGCCTGTATTTCTCGACGGTGTAGGTGTAGGGGTATTAATGTACACCGACGGTTCTTCTATATATTTAGCTCCCATGTAATGCAGTTCTCAGCCTTCAGCTCTCAACATTATTACGTTGCTTTCAGTCTTACAAGAGTCAGCTGAACATAGAATTAACACGAAGTGTTAACTACCATCTGACCTCTTCATCCATAATTAGATACTGGATTACTGGATGAAGTGGCCAGCTTTTCCTGTTAATTACTGGGTAAGATCGATATCAAACTAATAATCCGGTTGTTAGACTTTCATGTTTTTTAATACTACTAACAACTATCATGCGACCAAACAGTATTAACGACTTAGCAAGAAACGTCTCGATGATTTAAGAAAAATCACCAATCCATACACTGACCGTTGTAAGCAGAGCTCAACCTTCCAGATCGATCCATTAAAGGATCACGAGTGGTACACACTACTTCTTGTATAGAATACGTACGCATAGGTAGGTATCTAAGTAGGATGTAAGGTAAAGTGAGTAGTATTTGCACTTAGCTATCAACCAATGAGTAGTGTAGCGTAAGCCGATATTTAAGCGACAAATTAGCCGTCAGGCATGTTCAAGATCGATCAATGTAGACTTAGTCGGAAAATCCAGCCTAGGCTGAGATATATTGGTACTAGCATTTACAGACTCCGTAATCAATTTTCTACGTGAGTCCCTTTAGAGTAACTGTACTAAGTACTTAAGTGAAAACACGACTAGCACTTTTTTTTATATGTATTCACCATCTTAAAGACAGTCTATAATATTCAAATTTCTAAATTCGTATGCACTAACTTGATTGATTGATTGCAAATAGGCACATTCCAATAACACTCGATAATATAAACGAGTGTCATCGCATTTACGTAAAATAACTTTCAGCCCGCGTTTTAAGCGCTGTTTGACTTTTTGATCGAAAATATGTTCCATAATAGATCATAGAGATTGTAGATTCAGTAGGCCTAAGCACGACTGCTATGCTTGAGGTCATGGGTTTAATTTCCAGGTCAATCAAAGTATTATTAGGTGTTTTTATGAAACTCTCAATAGCAGCTCGGAGTTTGGATTTGTGTCTAGTAAGCAATTGACAGCGAAGCAGTGATAGCCTAGTGGTATGACCATTGGACTGCCAAGTCGAAGGTCTCGAGTTCGAACCCAAGGCACGCACCTCTGACTTTTCGAATTCATGTGCGTATTAATTAATAATTAATTCTCACTCGCTTAAACGGTGAAGGAAAACATCGTGAGGAAACCTGCATACCTTAGAGATTTTTTTCGACGGTTTGTGAAGTCTGCCAACCCGCACTAGGCCAGCGTGGTGGACCATAGCCTAATCCCTCTCAATATGAGAGGAGACCTGTGCCCAGCAGTGGGACAGCATATGGGTTGATGATGATGAAGCAATTGACATATCCACTTTTATGTATTTGATATTGACAGACCGAACGTTACAATGAATTTAATGTATTTGTAATATAAGTATTACAAATACATTATAATAATAATACTTAAGAGTATTATACATATTTTTTTGGTTTCCGCACTCCTTCTCCATATAAACTTTAACTATGCCAAATCTCACACTCTTCCGTGCGCGTTACATACTTCCAAAGGGGTCAAAATTTTCTCTTCACATATCCGTTCCCACATACGTATCCGTTGTACTCATATAAGTATCAGTTCAAATGAGTACAAAATAAAATGGGATTTCAAAGACATCTTCATTTTGTTTACGATTCCAGATAATACAATACTTATTACCTTAGTAAGCGAAACTTACTTCAATATATTTTATTATAGCATGTAATTGAGCCCCTTGTGAGCAAAAGCTGACTATAGTTCAAATATTCAATGAAATAGGTAATTTTTCGAATAATCGAAATCAGCACAAAATAAAATAGAATTTCAAAGATAAATAGGTCATCCCTTGACATTTGTTTCCAAATCAAAATAAACTAGTTGGTATTATAAGTAAGCGAAACTCTTACTTCAACACGATAGCAGTTAATCTGTTTCCTTCAACACAGTAAAATTTTCTGATCATAAATTCTAAAGGCAAATTTTGTATTAGATATCGATAAATTGAATTTGATTTTTTATAATAAAACTTGTTGATTGAATTTTAGAGTATATAATTTTATTGATAAACAGGTTCTCGTGAATACATACATTTTAACCAAGCTGACTAATCGATCTATCTATGATTGTGTAAGGCACTAAAGTCATGAAATCACGGCCTGGCGGAGGAAAAAAGGTTTTATGAAAATAGAAATTTCAAAATAGCATTAAAAGAAAATATCTTTCTTAAAAGGATTTGTTATAATGCATCTTTGCATAGTACTATTATTTACATCCTAAAATATTTTCTATTATAAAAACAAGTCTTCTTTATAAACAAGTTATAAAGTGTCAATATCATTTCAAAAACATTATAATTGATTTAATGGAAACAATACTTTTCACATTAAAGACGAATGATGAACTAAAATGAAATGATCGAGTGATTCGCAACATCATAATTAAAAATTACTTCTATCCTCCATAATTAAAAATACTTCAACCCTGCAACATTGATTCTCAGATTGTCATTCCATGGAAATTAATGTTGGATCATAAAATCCGATCGTTTTAAAAACGAGATAACGGTTAAGTACGATTCAACGGATTCCATTACACAACCCCTGTTTACATTCAGCCAGCTCTCATTCCGATGGAAGCTTTATTAATTATTGAAATGAAATATCTTTCACAAACGGTGATTTTTTATATATCTTGAACTGGAATGCAGTTAATTAAAATAAGAAATAATAAGGACTTTCATTGTAATATTTTCAACTGAGGGGTTCGTGACTAAGTAATAACTAAGCTAAGCTAACTAAGGTTAAGCTGCGCTTGTTGCGGTCAGTCTGTGGATGGGTGACCATTCCTAACACATCGAGACCCCTCCGTGCCTCGGAGAGCACGTAAAGCCGTCGGTCCCGGCTGTTAGGCGAACACCTATGACAATCATTACTGGTAGTCAGAAGCCCAAAACGTGACTATCAGGCGTCTATCTTCAGGGTATCAGTATTACCCAAAAATTGGGTTGCGAAGGTCTGATGGCAGTCGCTTCGTATAAAATACTGATATTCAGCCGCATCTGGTCGGACTGGAAAAGGCTCGGAGAAAAAGAGATAGTAATATTTTCAACTGCCTTTGAAATCATGGTTTGTAAATTTAATAGGTCAATCGATCGATCATGGAGGAAGAACTGGAGAGGCGCCACGGCGCTCCTCAGTTTCCGGTTGACGCAGGTGCTCTCGAGACATGGGTGTTTCGGGAAGTACCTGTGTCGCATACGCGGGGTATGCGATACCCCGCGGGTACCGGCGCTCGGTTGTCACCATTGCGTGGAATGCCCCGAGGACACGGTGCAGCACACGTTGGAGGCTTGACCAGAGCAGCACCGTGGTCTTCTCCACCTCTATCTCAATCCGTAGTAGACGCACCGGGCGCCGGAGGGCGCACACAGACCTCCAGCCTCCATGAGCCATGGCCTGCGGGCGGTTGAATTGGGGGATTCCACCACCCGACTAGACAATGGCCCCGGTAGGCGGCACGCTTGTGGTGAACACGCGTGCCTTTAAGTGCAATGCGAGGAAAGGCCTAGCTAATTGTTGGTGTCCAGCGATAGCTGGACAACAGCCTGTCATTGTCGTGGCGAATTTCGCGGATCCCATGGCCATGACTATAGGGCGGGTGAAGGCAGGAGCGGTTTTTAGTCGGTACAAGTCCGACATACCCTGCGACCTCCCCGGGTGGCGGAGGATCTATGAGGATATTCCGTACTATAAAAAAAGGTCAATCGATCGATCTGCAAAGTCAAGCGACGATTGCTGCGCCCAGTCTATGGACGCGTGACCATTCTTAGTACATCGTAGTACATCAAGACCTCTCGGAGAGCATGGCAAGCCGTTGGTGCCATTGGTTGGCCGTTGGTGGTTGACACACTTTTCCGTTGTTAGTATTCATAATTATAATATCCATATACCGATATCAAGATTTGGTAGGTACTAAATACTTCTTTAATTTAATTTTGCAAACATTCCACAGATTTTTATATAGATTGTCAAATAATGCCGTTATACTTTTCAAATAAATACAAAACACCTTGTTAAAATAATCCCAAAAGATCAAAGCGGTCAAAAATAACAAGACAAGATAAATCAAATGATATTATATTCGTGAAACCGAAACTAAGTCTCTCTAATGTAGAAGACTCAATGTAGGTATTTATGCGAACCATTTTTTTATGTCCTAAAGCCTGACATTAAGGCTATGATATTCACAAGTTCTAAAATCCTTTTTTGGAAACCACAATACTGCTAAGTTTTACGGTACGGTACGGGGACTTATGCTTATGTTTTACCTAGGTTACTTACTAGGGTTATGCCAAAGTTTAGTCTCTAGGGTTATGTTTAATATTTTATTTTCTAGTGCTTTTTTTTTGACATGTTGTACAAGAACATTTTAACGTCAGTGATGTAAGTGTTATTACTTATATTTTTTTTTGGGCATATATCTGTTCTTTTCTGTATTTTAGTGTAGGAAATTTCCAGTAAAATTCACCTCCTCCCTCCCTTTCTCCTCCTCGCGATTTATTTCCTTCACTATTAATTATTTTAACAAGATAACACATTAAAGAAATAAATAATACAATGCCCAAGAGACTACGTAAACAAAATCTCTAGCTACGTATTTACAAAATAAGCGAATAAAATAATAAGGATAATAAAATAAATATCATAAGAAAATAACTTATTGTAGCAGCTAAAGGCATTAAATAAGTGTCAACCCTATAAACCCATGTAAACCCCGAAATTTATTCAGTCACCCGTCTTAAATTGCATTTAAAATTCAATTTAAAGACAACACAGACAATATAAAATGCCGCGAACTGTTGCATGAGCAAATGTATAATTAAATTAATTCTGAAAATGTTTAAATAGGCGTTAATTTATAGGATGTACAGCCGCGTATAAAAGCTTTTTTAACTAGGTATGAATTATATTTCTATAGCTGTTGCCCGCGTTTCTCCCGCATCTGTTGGTCCTGGTTGTCATGCGAACACCTGTGACAATCGTTAGTCGTAGGCAGAAGCCCAAAAAGCCTGACAACCGGTCTATCCACAGAATATTGTGTGCGTGTGTAAATTTCATCCGTATCTGGTTAGACTGGACACCGACCTCAAAATAGTTGGGAAAAGGCTCGGAGAATGACCCTGGCTCATAAAAATAAGCATTCTCCGAAAAAAAACGTAATACTCTAAGAAATCACCACATTTGTACCCACTACATATTCATAGGGATTCTAGAATATTCCAAGATCAAATTTCTTTAATGTCATAATAAAAAAATGTACCTAAATAATATTATGTTTTCTGTAACAATCAATTTCTATAAGTACCTAAATGACCATTTTTTATCAGAATGTACAGTGATATAGACAACTCAAAAACCTAATTAAACCTTTATTTCTGTCTAACAAAGTTAAAAATGAAATTTATACACTGTTACTTAAATATATTAAACGCATAATAACATTTAAAAATATTGCAATACATAACAAAGAACTGGGAGAATGTAAGTACATTTATTTAAAAGCTACTGATTACTATAAACACAATAGTACCTACCTATTTCGTGTTGCGAATAATTACAACGGACACGAACGAAAATCTAGTTCTTAACTACTTGAAATATTTCAATCTTTTATTTTTTATTTAAGTGTGACCATCTGCTTTATAAATAGGTATGAAACCTAATATTCGAATTCAAAAAGTATTTTTCAAAAACTATAATCTAGTTTTAAATTTCTCATGTAAGTGAATTGTATTCTTATGGGAAATAAAGATATCTCTAACCTCATTTTATTAAGATTTTCCCAGAAATTGGGTTCCATAGGTCTAAAGGTGGATGCTTCGTGTAAAACACTGCTAGTCAGTAGCAGCTGGTTGATAAATTTTACGAAGATTTTTTTAAGAAAATCGTAGTCTGACGTACAACTAAAACGTGTCTTACGATATTCACAATACCAATATCATATTATAATGCTAATGTCACAGGCACTCATATTTCTCAAAGTGACTTTTTCTGCTTCATTCTAGAATGTGGACAATGAAGGTGACTGCTCAGCATGTGCCAGATAATTTATTTGATTATCACTTGTAGAGGCTTTTTTATTGTACCTTTAAAGTTATAAAATAGAAGTAAAATGAAAGTATTTCTATCTCTCTCTTCTTTAAACTTTTTTTTAAATTACTGCCGTCTAAATAAGTAATAAGACATCTTAGATAAGTTCGTTATACTGTAGAACTTTTTTGTATAAACTCAAGATTTCTCTCCAAATCGTTTGATGACCATATTATAAATTGCACGCTCAATTACTGTGCCCCCGATTTTAATCGAAGATTTATGAGTTGGAAAAGACATTTAGCACCCCATCCGCACCCTTTCCCCTCGCTTAGGGAATTCAGTATTTCACTTGTCCAATAATGTCAATTCCACTTCCTTGACAAAACCTTTGAATTTCGAATCTTCGATGGATTTATTTTTATGCTGACACATTTTGTGCTTAACTGTACTTTTAGTTTTACTTAATTTATTTTTATTTCCATTAACGTTTGTTTTTTATTAAAATGAAGTCGAAATTAATATTCTTTGAAAGTAATTACTGTAACTATTATTACTTTAACTATTTACGCAAATTTAAATTTCTTTTTTACTACTTTCACAAATAAAGCAATATTATGGGCATACCAATAAAACACAAAATTATACTTTTCATGAATTTGGATTCATTTCAATGTCTTAAAACCTCTATATTACGATAGAATATACATATATATTACTCAAGTACACATACATGCGGACAAAATAAATAGCTCAGTAGTAAAATAAACTCAGTTGACATTACCCTACAGTTACTACATTAACGGTCCATTTTCATTCACCCATCTCACAATATCTCCCAAGTATTAAATTACTTAAGGGCTAAAAGCCGAAATTGGGGATCACGTCATTAAATTTAATCTATATTCTAAACCATTTAGACTTGCCAGGGTGCGTTTGTTCGTGGATTATCCCGGATTATAACTAAGTGGTGGTATATTTGGCTGTCCTATTCTTTTGGCCTGACGTTGACAATCTGAATACTGTGGCCGTTGGAAATAGAGAACATTTTAGTTTAGCTTTGAAATTTAACGTTTATTTCGATGGATAGTTACTTGAAAAACTACGCTTTGAATTTATCGAGATTTATTTCCTTTAAAAGCCGTTAAGATATTTAAAGCTAAAGCCTAATATAAATTTAACTGAATCTATAACACACAAAATTTCAGGCAAAATAATCATATATTTTTGTAATATCTGGATTTGAAGTTTTTGATATAGAAAAGTAATTTGTAACGCTATGGAAGGCATTATAATACTTCAACCAAAGAGATTGGACTTGCGAAACCTCAATCTTGTTGAATTTTTGCAACCTCACATTTGTAAATGACTTCAGATGATAAAAGCACTTTCAAAATATTACAGCATCAATTTGACTTATGAAATATTGGATCATAAAGATTTTGATTTATCTACCATTAGAGGCAACGCCTTTTTCTAACAAATTCTTTTGTCAGTAACCTTTGCGGGCGTGCACACATTAACTCACCAAAGATTCATCATGATCGTATGAGCAATAGAGGAATGTATAGAAAACAAAAAAAAAAAGATTATTTTTACCCAACTTCGCGATGCAAAGGAGGATAATGTGTTTATTAGCCTATGTATGTATATATGTTTGTTCCTTTGTGACACTCTATAGATCAAATGCGTGGGCTGATTTCGATAACTCTTACGTCGATCAATTTCTGAATATTGCGAGTACCTATCATTAAAGACATGTCAGTAATTTATAATTCAAAGACACAAATTAATGGTGACGAACTATGTTCAATGGGATATCATTGAATAGGTATTTGAAAATGGTCTTTATTAAACTTATAAGAAAGCTGTCATGAAGTTCTTATATAAATGGTGAAAAATAATTATCAAAAAGTGTAAAATAAATAAATAAATTTAATAAATAAAAAAACCCGACTGAATAGAAAAAATATGACGTTAGAAACATAGCGACTTTAACTGTCGCGAGCCATTATTGGGAAAATTACATCCGGGCTAGAATTTTGGGTCCCGACTTTTAAAATCGTTATGTTCTTATCGTCCTATCATTTTCTTTTCAGTCCTTTTTTTAATGTACTTAGATATCGTAAATCTATCCGATTGATAATTATATCTACATTTAGATAATTTTATTATGTCTGGTTCGTTACCATTGATCGATTGAGAGGAATTCTAGAAATTAATGGAATGGAAATCTAAATAATGTACTTATGTTCACAACGTATGTTCTTAATGTATCGAATGTGTAAAAAATCTGTAACGGGGAAAACGAAGAACAATAATTCAACAAAAATAGTAACAATTTAATAATAATAATAATAAGAGGCGGGCATTCTCGGGGACTGGAATCAGTCCTCAAGAATATATGCCCCGTGTCACAGAGCGCATTGACTTCCTGAAGCAGAAAGTCTGTGCATGGGCAAGCCGTATACGAAGGTATAGGCGACGGGTTGAGCGGTATACCCAGAATCGCATGTTCCAGAGCGATCAAAGGTGGGTGTATAGAGCTTGGGAGCGACCTGACCAAACTGTGGTTGACGGACGCCGCCCAGATGATGATGCCACTAGTACATTCTGGCGCAACATCTGGTCGGTGCCCGTCTGCCACTCTGAGGCTGAATGGATGCGCGATGTTGAGCGCGTGTGTGAAGCCATACCGGAGATGGAGGCAGTTGTAATAACTGCCTCAGATGTAGCCAGTGCAGCCCGTTCGGTACCGAACTGGAAATCACCGGGGCCGGACGGACTGCACAACTTCTGGCTTAAATGGCTACAAAGCTCACACGCGTGCTTGGCATCGCAATTCCAATCGGCCTTAGAGTCTGGGTCGCTACCACAGTTCCTTACAACGGGAATCACCCACCTGCTCCATAAGTCAGGTGATGCCGCGGAACCCAAAAATTATAGACCGATCACATGTTTACCGACGGTCTATAAACTTCTTACATCCATTTTGAGAGCAAAAATCAATTATCACATAGAAAAAAATTCTATTATGTCAGCCTCTCAAAATGGATGTAGGAATAGGTCTCGCGGCACCAAGGAGCTTCTTCTCATCGACATGGCCATAAGCCAACGGGTCCGTCGATCCCAAAAGGATCTGTCGACATGTTGGATAGATTATAAGAAGGCCTACGACTCGGTGCCGCATACATGGCTCATGAGGGTGCTGGAGTTGTATAAAATAGATACAACTTTACGCACCTTCCTGGTGTCATGTATGGGACAGTGGAGAACTGTTCTTCGCTATCCAGGATGTAGGCAAATTCAAGGGAACGACGAACCTATTGAGATTAAGCGGGGAATATTCCAGGGCGACAGTCTGAGTCCACTGTGGTTTTGTTTAGCCCTGAACCCCCTCAGCACCCTGCTGGAGGGTACGGGGCTGGGCTATTCGTTGCGGAGAGGGGGTCAGGTAATATCCCACCTGCTTTATATGGATGATTTAAAACTGTTTGCCTCCACCAAATTGCAACTGATGGAGTTACTAAAGGCAACTGAAACTTTTAGTAATTCCATCAGGATGGAATTTGGTGTAGATAAATGTGCAGTCATGCATGTAAGGCGGGGCGGGATTGTGGAATCTGAGGGACTACAACTCTCAGATTCTATAAACCTGAGATCACTCTCCTCAACTGATACCTACAAATACCTGGGTATGTCAGAGGGGTTAGGCATTAACGGGGCTGACATGAAACAAGCGTTAAAGGAGCGCTTCTTCGGCCGTCTGAAAAAGGTACTTAATAGTTCTTTGTCAGGCGGCAACAAGGTGCGCGCCTTTAACGGTTGGGTCATGCCGGTCCTGATGCACTCCTTTGGTATACTCAAGTGGACCCAAACGGAGTTGGACGCCTTGGATAGGAGAGTCCGGTCGCTGTTGACCGCAAACCGGATGCATCATCCACGTTCGTCTGTCATGAGGCTGTACATCCCGCGGAAGTGCGGGGGTCGAGGTTTTTTAAATGCTAAGACCCTCCACAACCGCGAGGTGTGCAGTCTCAGAGAATATTTTCTTAAGGCTGACGTGGGTATGCACCGAGATGTGGTCGCAGTGGACAAGGGACTCACCCCGCTATCTTTGGCTAAAGAGAACTGGCGCAAACCTGTGGTGCTTAGTATCAATGACCGCAAGGCAGTATGGCAGAGCAAGGAGCTTCACGGACGTTTTTTCCGTGCCCTTCATGGGCCCGACGTAGATTTCTTAGCGTCCGTGGCCTGGCTACGCTTCGGTGACCTCTTCGGGGAAACCGAGGGTTCGGTCTGTGCAATTATGGATGAAGTTATGCTGACGAACAACTACCGGAAGTATATCATGAAAGACGGGACGATCGACATATGTCGGGCATGCCATTGTCCCGGTGAGTCTATCAGGCATATTATTTCTGGTTGTTCTCGTTTGGCTAACGGCGAGTATTTGCACAGGCATAACCAAGTGGCCAGGATTATCCACCAGCAACTTGCTTTAAAATACGGCCTTGTGGATTCTGAGGTACCGTATTACAGATATGCGCCCGACCCAGTTCTCGAGAATGACCATGTCACGTTGTACTGGGATCGATCTGTTATCACTGACAGGACTATTGTAGCCAATAAGCCTGATATAGTGGTAATAGATCGATCAGCGCGCCGCACATTGATTATCGATGTCACCATCCCGCATGACGAGAACCTCGTGAAGGCTGAGAAAGAGAAACAGCTAAAATATCTCGACTTAGCTCACGAGGTGGTCGCCATGTGGGATGTGGACTCGGCCATCATTGTGCCTATAGTCGTTACGGTCAATGGACTTATCGCCAAGAGCCTCGACCAACACCTCAGGAGGCTCGAGTTGGGTGGCTGGGTTAAGGGCCTGATTCAGAAGGCAGTACTCCTTGATACGGCGCGTATTGTGAGGAGGTTCCTGTCTCTGGGGCCCTAACCACCGGTAGCTTGGACCCTGTTCCCGATATCGGTGGTCTGACTATTTTTTTATATTTTTAAATTTTTTTTGGTTTCTTTTTTTGTAAAAATATTTAAAAATATAATGTAAATAAGAAATTAAATAAATACGAGAATAATAATAATAAATGTTTATTTGTCACAAAGGAATGATTACAATGGGATAAGCTTAATGTATGGTTTTATATAATTTAATTACTAAGAGGTACTGGAACTGGTACCCAAACTAGGCTGAAGCCTGTATTTTGGGAGACAGTGCTCAGTCAAAAGATGTGACACTGTAGACACTATAATGAACGACGGTTATAGAGGTACGTTATATACATTTATAAACAGAATTGTTTAATTTTCTTATGATACTCTACAAATTTTACCATAGCGAAATAAATAAAGAAAAAACTACTTTTTACGGATTTTATCGCGTATATTGATATTATTAATCCCGACGTTTCGGACCCTTTACAGCGTCCATGGTCACGGGTAAACTGAGGTGGTGGGCGTCTTGATGATATAATTACTGACAGCTACCCTACATTTTTTATTTTAATGTCGAAGAAAAAACTTTTATTTTGTACTTCACATGGTAAAACATAAATCAATAAAAGCAAAAAGCATAAAAAAACTTAGAATTACGTATGAGGCCAAAATACGAAATCAATCTCAGCTGATGCTACAACCAAAGAGATACTGCAGCGCTGATTTTCAGAATGGCCAAATGTATACAGTTATCAAACCATCATCATCATCATCAACCCATATACTGTCCCACTGCTGGGCACGGGTCTCCTCTCATATTGAGAGGGATTAGGCTATAGTCCACCACGCTGGCCTAGTGCGGGTTGGCAGACTTCACAAACCGTCGAAAAAAATCTCTAATGTATGCAGGTTTCCTCACGATGTTTTCCTTCACCGTTTAAGCGAGTGATAATTAATTATTAATACGCACATGAATTCGAAAAGTCAGAGGTGCGTGCCTTGGGTTCGAACTCGAGACCTTCGACTTGGCAGTCCAATGGTCATACCACTAGGCTATCACTGCTCAACCACTGTACCACTGTATCAAAATATACACAATAAAATTATTATATTAAAGGTATATACTAAAGTGATCATCTAAATATTTAATAATATAATTTTCTTACTTTATCGAAATCCAAGACATTCTGAGTCGTTGCGCCAACAGAGTAAGACATGAAATATTATTAATGTTGTTCACGTAGTACCAAAATAAATAGTGACATTAACACGTCCCTTATATAAAATATAATAATCTAAACGTTTAGACATTTGAAAATAGTTTTAGTAAAAATTTAGAATATTTAAGCTTAATATTATCTACATTGTCATGATGAATAATAAATCAATGGAGTAAAAAACAAATATAATTTGCAAATACATATTTCAAATGCACGTGACTTTAAATAATCATCTTACTAGGTCCATTCAAAATTCTTTACTAATGTGTATAAATATTACGTTACAAAAACAAAAAACAATATTTGAAGGAGTTTTAGATCAGCAGTTTATGAATATATAATATTGTACATTTGACTTTTTCTTTTGCCCGCGATTTCGTCCGCATGGAAAATTACTTTAATTATCATTGTAATTTGGCTAATTAACTCAAAATCGTTAAACATTTATAGCCTATATGTTATTCTGATGTATAAATAATAATACTATAAAGTTTCATCAAAATCCGTTCAGTAGTTTTAGCGTGAAAGAGTAACAAACATCCATTCATCCGTCCTTACAAACTTTCACATTTATAATATTAGTAGGTTAGTAGGATAGGATAGGATTAGTAGGACTATATTTCAATTTAAAAGTAGGCATTATTTTAATGTCTTATGGATGAAAATCCAGAATTTTCGTCTGAGATTACATTAGTGTACCTCTACCTAACCCTACGGAAGTTTATGGTAATATTAATACTCTTTCCTGCTTTCATGGGGAAGAAAGGTTACCAAGACAACCCTATCAACATGACTTACCCAAAATTATGTTGAACATATTCTGAACGAAATTCCCACACGTCCAACAATGAATATTTAACTCGAGCTTCGCAAAGGGAACGCCAATTGATTGGATAGGAAACAAGAAGGTTTGATATGTCGGAGCAATTGTCAGGTTGTTACTGGGAAACCCTGAGGAGTTGTGTTGCATACGTAATCGGGACAGATCCTTCGTTTGTGTTACTGATAGTGTATTAACATGTCAACGGATTGTCGACTTGATGTGTAGATATTTATATGATTGTCGGATAAAAGTACCTACAACATTTTTAAAAGGGAAGGGTTTAATACTTAGTAATTTGACGACGTCTGTGGTCTAGTGGACTACTGATCATGAGGTCGTGGGATCGATTCCCACAAGACACAAATATTTATGTCATGAACATAAGTGTTTGTTTTTGTCTTTGTGTTTCTTATGTATATAAGTACGCTTTTCAAAAAAAAGTATATAAGTAATATACCCATTTTCTAGTACCCATAGTACAAGCTTTGCTTAGTTTGGGATTTGACGGTGCTGTGTAAAATTGTCCAAGAATATTATATTATATTAAATTATTTATTAAGAAAAGTTTTGAAGTGAGTTCGAAAATTGACTCAAAAGTGACATTAATTGTGACATTTATGACACTAAAAGTAGATAATTTTCTTACAATAATTTCTCCTCACGTATGAAGAATGATGCCTTATTAGTTTAATAATCATAAGCGTGACCACTACGCTAGAGGTTCTGGGTACGGTTCCCAGCTCGAGCAGTATAATTGGGTTCAAAGTTCTCAAGAAAAAGGCATGAAGTATGCATTCTCAATAGCAGCTCGTAGCTGTATTTGGGCCCAATGGCAATAGGCTCGCCCACTATAACATGGGTTCTAATCTTAAACATACCAGCAAACTGTGAGTGTATTTAAGTACCTACTTTCACCTCTACCTATCCTTTCGGGGAATACAGGTGTTATTATGTATGATAATTTAAAACATTCGTTTATAAAACCATAAAAATAACGTAGAGTAACTTTAAGAAAATAATTGTAATATTACTGTTTACCTCTTATTTTATAAATAAAAACATTTACAACAAAAATATAATAAAATATATTGTTGCCAAACTAACCCTAAAAAGGTAAACCGATCATAGAGCACGTTTCATAAAATGATGAATATATGATTTTAAAGAAACATAAATTCTGAGCAACACTATTCCATGCACGTAGGATTTATTTGTGGAAGAGTTATTTTATATTTGTGATTTAAATATAGGTAATATTGCTTTTTTAGGTATTTTTATTCTTTGAACTTAGTATGTAGGTATCTAATATTTTAAGGCTTAAAAAGTTTAAGCAGTTTGTTTACGCAAGTAAACAGTTATGACCTAAACTTTTTAAAAACGAAATAATAGTCACAATATACATAATTAATAATAAAATAACCACTTGAAGAATTAATTGCCATTTAACCTGGCATCATACCGGACAAACGCAGTTAGACGCGCGCCCCTTCACCGTATCACGAAAATGTATAATGAACATTTCACAGATATTGATATATTTATGCTAAATAAAAATTCTTTTCAAAGTAATTAATGAACTTAATAACTTAGATAGGTATATCTTGTGGTTAACTGACTGGTTTGTTAATTTGTAATGATAAATGTTTACCTATGAGTCCTTATCATAGCATACCTCTTTGCTAATATGTGGAAAATGTTGTGGTTACTACATTGATTTTGTTTTAAATATGTACCTTACTGATAGTGTTATATGTAATGTAATATCGTTTTTTTTCCGAAATAAAATAAAATAAATCTATAGGTATGCTTTGTACCTAATTTATAACCCCCTCAAAAAGAAAGAAAGAAAAAGACACCGTAAATTTTAATTAAAAAATACCTGTATAACCTTTTCATTAGAGATACATCACTAAAGGTAATTTAAGCAAAATTATGTGACTAGCATTTACCTTTTGAAACTCAAGATTACCTTATATTTCATACCGACTGTTATTAAAGAAAAAAATATGCAATACAATTTATGAGAACTTGTGGTAACACATTTTATGAAAAATTATAATATGAGTACAAAAAAAAAATATCTTACATAGGTAGGTATTCATATGTACGACAGTAAGCCTAAATTGCGTTGCAGCGACACATTTTATCGCCGTGGTGTGGCCCGCCTGTATCAAAATCGCCTAACAACTTTAAAAAATTATGCACTGTTAAATTTATAATATTCAGTTTTAAAGTTAAGATAACCCTCGCACTGATTTACAAGCCCCCATGCCATTGAAGATTTTAAAAACAAAAATAACGGACACAAGTGCACATAGTCGCGAAACAAATACCTGTAGATAACACAAAGATTTGTCTCAGGTGAGAATCGAACCCACGACACCCATCGTCACGGTAGTATCGAGCGAAGTGATCACATTAACCGTTACTTCAATCGT
Organism: Acronicta alni; assembly: GCA_964056405.1. Lineage (NCBI taxonomy): Eukaryota > Metazoa > Arthropoda > Insecta > Lepidoptera > Noctuidae > Acronicta > Acronicta alni. The sequence goes on along the minus strand of OZ043919.1, from coordinate 4,357,626 downwards.
GCAGCCAGGATTAAATGATTTGATAATAATTATAATTAAATAAAACGAATTTAAATTAATTATAAGTAAGTAATAACTTTTTAGGAAAAGAAATCGATCGACATCACGAAGCATCAATTTATTGTATTCCAAAACCTTCTCCAGAATTAAAGAAATACTTTGCTGAAAACCGCAACAAAATAGGTTTAGCCAAACGCGAGATAATCGCGGACAGATACAGGTCAAACTGAGAACCTCCTTTGTTTGAAGTCGGTTAAAAATATAATTTATAGAACTACTAGTATCTATTTCGCAATATATTTTAAGAATAATATCAACAAGCTTGAAGTGTCTGAGCGATTTGTATAAATATCCAATGAGTTTTAGATGTAGGTTTTCGCATACTATATGGATATGTACACTGTTAACGCACCCACGTGCCTAGCAAACAATAATATGAGCCTTTATTTGATTGTTGAGCTCCCTAAATTATGGTCGAGCTCCACAATGATTGATGCTTGCGTGCCGTCGCTCGGCTGGGACTGGTCTACTCAAAGCCGCTATGGTTTTTTCTTCAAAAGCCCATTTTAGACATTTCCCTGCATTGTTACACTCGCATGTTTGTTAATATCCTATGTCTGGACTTTAAAAGAGACTATGATTCTCCAAGATTGTTTCGGTGTTTCTTCTCAGAGGTCAGCAGTTAGGAATTGTCGGAGCTATAGCTTAAAAAATTTAAAACGTTGACGTGTAAAAATGTCTTTAAGAGATTTATTTACATAATAAATATCATTTACTCATTAATTTTATATTTTTAGTATCAATGTTTCTATGGAATGCCTAGAATGATCCAAATCACGCATTAGAAATAAAAACATGCTTATATTAAGGTGAGTATACACTACAGACGGCGGTGATGTTCGCCACACACCACGCCAGCGGTTCTCACGGGGCGAAAAGCGAGCTTCAGAATGTCGTCTGGCTACGCTGAATGTTCAGGGAGGAATAAAAGAGAAGATAGATGAAGTATGTGAGATAATGACTGACAAAAGAATAGATGTGATGTGTGTGAGTGAGACGAAAAAAAAGGGAGAGGATATATCCAAACATGGCTCAATGACCGCCATTTGGTCCGGTGTCCCTGACACACAAAGGGCCTGCCAGGGTGTGGGGGTTGTCCTCTCAGAAAGAATGATGAAATGTGTAAAAGATTTTGCGTGTATAAGTCCCAGAATTCTATGGGTTAGAGCAAAGGTGGGTTTAAACCCTATCTTTATTCTTTGTGTTTATGCACCAGATATGGGCAGCTCACCAACGGAGAGAGAAGAATTTTGGGGCTGTGTGAGAGATATCGTAAATGCATGCAAGGAAAACGAAAGGATTGTTATGCAGAGATTTTAATGGGTGGGTTGGAGTGAAAAGGAGTGGTTATGAGAAGGTATTAGGTGAATTTGGTGATGAAAGGGTAAATGAGAATGGAATAAACCTATTAGAAGTATGTTTGGAGAAGAATCTTTCTGTAATGAACACTATGTTTAATCACAGGAAGATTCACATGTATACATGGGAAAGACAAGAAAGTAGAAGTATGATAGACTTTGTGATTGTCGATGAAAGGTTGAAGAGTAAGGTTACAGATACAAGAGCGTACCGGGGCGTCAATGTGGGAACGGATCATTACCTAGTTGTGTGCCGGATTAATGGTTTGTTCAAGCATTGGCGCCATCGGGTTCGAGTTCCTGTAACTGCTCTAGAGAGAATAAAAGTAGAGAAGCTACAAGAGGTAAGAGTGAAAGAGGAATATAAGAGAGAGGTAAAAGAGAAAACAAACCAGATAATGGAAGGTATGAATGACTACAGCATGGAAGAAGTATGGGAGATAGTGAAAAATAGTATGGTGCAAGTAGCCACAAAAGTATGTGGTGTAGCACAGAGGAAGAAAAGCATAAGGAAGAATGATTGTTGGGTGAATGATGAAGTGAAAGAAATGGTGCGAAAGAAGAAAGAGGCTTGGCTTAATGTATTAGCCTGCAAAGCCAAAGCCCGAATGAATCAGGCAACGCTTTTGAAAGATGATTTGGAAAGAGTGAAGAAAAGGTACACCGAAATGAAAGAAAAAGTGAAAGAGATAGTAAAAATTAAGAAGAGTGAAATAGAGGAAAAGGATAGTAGGAGATTTTCAAATCACTTCCGGGCCAATGTTAAACTGTTTTGGAAACAGGTGAGATTGGTTCGTAGAGTTTCAGGAAAATCAAGTATGAATGTGATCAGAGCAGAAGACGGATGTTTGATCAGTGATGAGTGTAAGATTTTGGAACGCTGGAAGGGATATTTTGAAAGTTTATTTAGATGGCAAGATAGTGTGCAAAGAGTGGGTGATTGGGCAGAAGTGAATTGTCCGGAAACGGACTCGAATGTAAATGAGGAGAATGAAATTGGTATGGATGAAATTGTAGTAGCACTGAATAGTATGAAAGTTGGGAAAGCGGCAGGGTACGACAGGGTGTCTGTCGAAATGCTTAGGGGTGGTGACGGGGTGGTAGCAAGCCTGTTGTACCGGATCTTTAATATGTGTTGGAGATATGGCCGAGTACCGGAAGACTGGTGCAAGGCTGTTATTGTACCACTATATAAGGGAAAAGGATCACAGCAGGAGTGCAAAAATTACCGCGGCATTAGCCTTTTGAGTGTTGTCGGCAAACTGTATGCAAAGGTTTTGATTAAGAGAGTGATTAGAATAACTGATGAGAAAATATGGGATGCTCAGGCAGGATTTAGAGAGGGAATGGGATGTACGGACCTTCTCCTTAAGATGCATAGCCGAAAAATATCTGGCAAAGCATAAAAAAGTTTATTGTGCTTTCATTGACTAGGAGAAGGCCTATGATAGTGTGTGGAGGGAAGAATTGTGGTCGACACTATCTATGTATGGAGTGGACGGACACTTGGTGCAGGCTCTGAGATCCCTGTATAAGGATTCCAGTGCTTGTGTCAGGTTAAATGGGGCCTACACGGAATGGTTTGGCATTTCTAGAGGTGTCAGACAGGGATGTGTAGCGTCGCCTTGGCTGTTCAACCTATACATGGATAGTTGTCTGACAGATTTGAAAGAAAATGAGTGTGGACTAAGAATGAATGAGCTACCTGTGAAATGCCTTCTCTATGCTGATGATCAAGTTTTACTTGCATCGTCGGCAGAAGAGTTGCAAGACATGGTAACAGTAATGAATGGAGCATGTAAGTTGAAGGGAATGAAAATAAATGTAAGTAAGACGAAAGTTATGGTTTTCGAAAGAGATGAAGATGTATGTGTGTGTGATATAAAGATTGAAGGTAAGAGTATAGAGCAAGTGAATGAATTTGTGTATTTGGGAAGTATGTTTACAAGGGATGGTAAGATTGATGCGGATGTGGAAAGAAGAGTAAATGCGGGAAATAAAGTGAATGGTGCTATACATGCAGTTGTGGCTAACCAGTCGGTGTCAAAAAAGGCACGGATGGCTATCCACAACGGTGTGTTGGTACCTACACTTATGTATGGAAGTGAAAGTTGGGTATGGCAAAAGAGACATGAAAGTAGAATAAATGCGTTCCCTGCGAAGTATGTGCGGTGTAACTCGGAATGACAGATTGAGAAATAGTGTGATAAGAGAACGTTGCGGTTTAAAAGACGATGTAGTGACGAGAATTGAGAAGAATATGCTGAGATGGTTTGGGCATGTCGAGAGAATGGATGAAAGGCGACTAACAAAAAGGATTTATATGGCGAATGTCAGTGGAACCGCCGAGAGGGGACGCCCTAGAAAAACTTATACCGACCTTATTGGTGAGGTTCTTCAAAAAGGTCAGGTGCGTAGTACTCGCAACCGGCGTGTATGTATGACAAGATGTATGAATGTGGTCGAAGCGAAAGAAGTATGCAAGAATCGTAGCAAGTGGCGTTCTTTAGTTTCTGCCTACCCCTATGGGAAAAAGGCGTGAGTGTATGTATGTATACACTACAGAATTTTCTCGAACATTTCCATGTAACGTAACGTTCTTACGAATGGTAAGATACAAGCAAAAGCTCAATTTAAATAAGCATTTCCATGTAATGTAACGTTTTTAAGAATGTTCGACGTAACCTGTAATATTCCTGCCTGTTTAGTATTTATATTCCAAGTCACACGTAATGCCCGCACACGTTTCTTTGCTCGATATAGTGTTCGACAAATTCACTCATTGGTTTGTAAAATCAAGTTGTAACAAAGGGTCGAATGTCGTGTTCATTGTTCGGTTCGTTGAAGTGTGTGCTGATGTTTTGTTACAAAGGAAATGCTCTAATATATTATATACTCACCTTAATTCTGTGCTTACCAACTTGATGCTGATAGGATTATAGAGGACATCCAATTCTAAACAATTTGATTACTCAGTTTTGATAAGGAAAGAGGGACGGTAACCCGCTTACGTCACATGTATAAGTACCTTATCCCCTCGGAAGTCAGGACAGTCGGTGAAGTGGGTCACATGCAGGCCTGTCACCTGCAGGCGGTATCATGGCGTTAATCCTACTATATACGTGAGTATAGAGTTTACTTTCTACATGTTTATATTGTTTTTTAACTACCACATTTGCCTAGCGGTTGTAAGTGCCACACTAGCGGTAGAGTTGTTATTGGGTTTTTCTATGAAATTCTCATTAGCAGAATTTATTTAAAAAGAGAAGAGAAAGAAGTTTTTTATATACAGTAGAAACACGAAGTTTTATACACCCCAAAACGAACAAGGCACCCTATCTACTCCATTATCAATTACACACAAAATCGAAAAACTTTTAAATAAATTCCCATTCGAAACGGAGTTGCGTGAGAATTATTAGCGTTATCTACCACTAACAGAACTTTACGAGTCCACAAAAGAATGTTCGAGAACTATTAAACTGTTAGGAGAATGATTACAGTTAATAAGGGCACACTGTAAACTGTTTGTAAAAGTAAGACTTTGATGGGATCGAGTAAACTGATGAAGCGAGCGAAAAATACAGAAAGTTGAGTTAGAACAAAATATAACCTTTCTTTATGTAATTATTTAAACTTTATGCCTTATAAATGTACAGTGGAGTACATTCTTTACCATTCAACTATAGGGTAGTGCAGATACGTACATAAAAAAAAGTTTGCAATCACTAGCATAAGCTGATATAATTTTTAAAATTGAACTTTATCAAGAAACATTCTTTGTTGTGTGTTTTATTTAAATAGAAATACTCTGAAATTAAAAAAAGAAGAAGAAATCATAATAATATTAAGATTTCTTCTTCTTCAAACAGAGTATTTATTTTTTGTTATCTTTTTTTGTTATGGTAGATTATATTATAATCTACCGTAACAAAAAAGATTTAGATTTTCCAAAGTGATCGCAAACTTTTTTTGTTGTGTGTAAGAAGTAGCAAGTACAGATGCAGCAGTCAAGCTACCCAAAACTGTCAAATTTTCCTTATAGTAAAAGAACCTTCTCACGTTGTATTAAAGTTGAAAATCTATCAAAGAAATTTGACAGATAGATTTGACACCAGGAAGCTAAAATTAAACAAATTAACTTAAAGTAGTACAATTTGCGGTCTTATCGTTAAGAGCAATTTCTTAACCATTCAACTTCAACCATTGGATGGACACGGATCACGTAAGAAAACATAAATGGGCAGTTGGCAGTGTACTTACTAGGTACCTCATGGTGTCGGCGAAAGTGATGAGACATGTATTCCAAACATTCTAGGTGACCTACCGACTAAAACCACAGGGTGAGGCGAAACATTGCTTCACCACTTGTGGTGGGGTCGCGGGAGCAATATGACGTTCCTCCGCGATAAGGATCAGAAATCTAACATGAAGAAATTTAAAGGCAAGATGACTACTATTATCATTAAATCTGCCACAGACATTAGGCGCTTAACTTAGCCTACCATCGGCCTTCGCGTGAATATTCATAGTTTCTTAATAGAGCTTAAACTAATGAAGACCAATTTGTATGTAATCCTTTAAAGGCTTCCTTTACTTTTAATTTTAATCCTAAAGAAATTCCAGTCACAGATGTAGTTAAGGAAAGCGGTTGAGATAAGCCGTGCTCGAGGCAGACGTTGGGAGTAAGCTGTTACATTTGCATAAGTGGGAACCGCTCAGTTTTTGCTCAAACTGTTGGGTATTTGTCGCAGACATCCAACCGTATCTTTATTACGTACACACTGTATAGGATGAGATCCTCTGTTAATTAAAATCGCTCTATCGAAACGCAAAATTGCTGCTAATTTATTTAAATTAAATATACGATAAAATGTCAAGTGCGATTCGATGAACAACGCAGACGATTGTTTTTAATAAAAAACTCGGTTTTGTACATTTTTGCGTGGAATACTTTCAGCGAAACGGTTATCTGCTACGATACGTCATTTGTACTACGCAGCGTAGCAATTGATCCTGCTACGTTGTGCTACGCCGTAGCACCTACCAGTACTACTACGAAGCTAGTACAATCATTAATCTTCAATACACACTGAGAGGCAGCTTAAACACTGTTTGATTTAGAAGCATGAAATATTCCACAGTTGTTCCTTACTTACGTAAGTACTAAGACGGAATTTGGGAATAACGGTTTCACAGCTAGTTGCTTTATAATATCTCACAAAACTGTCAAAGTAAATAATGCTTTGACTACTGTTCTTTCACTATGTATTTTATAAGTATCATAAACGGTTACGTAAACAGTAGCCAAGTCATTACGATACAAACCTACATGAATATGACATGTTTATACCGTTTTTAAGTACCTCCAGGAAGTTTTCAGGTGAAGTTTAAGGTTAGAGATTAAAGTTTATTATGTACTTGCTACAAAGGATGGTTTCAGTAGGGTGCTTTTATGTAGTAGTAAAATTTAAATAAGGATGCTATCATTACATGTTTGAATTATAAAAAATATAAAATAAAATAAAATTGAGAATACAGACGTGATATTATAATTATCTACACTTATATAATAAACCTGAAGAGTTTTTTTTATTTGTTTGAACGCTCTCTACCAGTCGGATTTGAAAATTTTTTTCTTTGGCATTTGATAGTTCAATGCTTGAGGAAAGTTATAAAGTATTAAGAATCTTGCTATAACCTTTATAAGCCGAGAAAACAAGAAAAAATAGTACGTGTGGAATTTATTATAGGTTCAACGAATTTTATTATTCATATAGAACAATATTCACTTATAATGAGCTTAAATAGCTAATTATTATGCTATGCTAGTTAATTATATACATATATATTTGATTTCCAGATTTAGCCAAGTGGTATGACGATTGGACTGCCAAGTCGAAGGTCTCGAGTTCGAATCCAAGGCACCTCTGACTTTTCGAATTCATGTGCGTATTGATAATTAATTATCACTCACTTAAACGGTGAAGGAAAACATCGTGAGGAAACCTGCATACCTTAGAGATTTTTCTCGACGGTTAGTGAAGTCTGCCAACCCGCACTAGGCTAGCGTGGTGAGCTATAGCCTAATCCATCTCAATATGAGAAGGAGACCCGTGCTCAGCAGTGGGACAGTATATGGGTTGATGATGATATTTGATTTCTATAAATAGACAACATCTTGCGCAATAGTTATGGGAGATTCATTGCTACTACGTAAGCCGATGCTGACAAGGAAACGATCCTACTCCCTGTCATCAGATTTGTTGAAATGGGTAGTCAATCATAATGATGGTAAATTAATATAATGTCAATTAATTGATTTCTGACACTACGCGAATATTAGACCAAGCGTCCACGGTCATGGGTACCACCTCAGTCTACTGTCTCGCGTCTTGATGTTATAATTACTGATAGAACCCTAAATTTTTGTTAATTATTGTTAGGATAGCTATATCCTATATTTTTGTTGTTATTATTGGCAATCTGATCTGGGATTAATAATAATATTATTGATATTATCAATGTCATCATCATCATCATCAACCCATATATTGTCCCACTGCTGGGCACGGGTCTCCTCTCACAAAATGAGAGGGATCAGGCTATAGTCCACCACGCTGGCCTAGTGCGGGTTGGCAGACTTCACACACCGTCGAGAAAGTGAGAGACTTTCTCGACGTTGTGTGGCGTGCAGGTTTCCTCACGATGTTTTAATTCACCGTTTAAGCGATTGATAATTAATTATTAATACGCACACATGAATTCGAAAAGTCAGAGGTTTCGAACTCGAGACCTTTGACTTGGTAGTCTAATGGTCATACCACTAGGCTATCACTGCATCTCCTCTCACCATCTCCATTATCAATGTATCGCGATAAAATCCGTAAAAAAGGTATTTATTTCATTGTCAAATATGTCAAGAAAAATGTGAATATTTTTGTAAATATTTAATTCCAAATAGCCCATCTGAAAAACCTAGCTTATCTTCAATCTTGTTTACAGACTAAGCTAAATTTATTTATATCATACACGTGTATGTATTAAAGGTACTTCGAGATTTTTTCCATTATCATACCTTCAAAGAAATATGAGCAAAAAAAATACTCGTTTTGTTAGAAAGAAACTTACACGCGTAGGCCTTATTTAGCTTGTACATAGATAATATATACGTAGATATTAATTTTTAGCTTTTACTTATTCTTCTAGTATTTTTCCAACTATGTTGGGCTCGCCTTCTAGTCTAGCTAGATGTGGCTGAATTTTTACAAGCTTTAATTTACTTTAACGTGTCCCGTTGTCTGTAATGGACTTTTGCAAGTTAAATTTGACCCACTGTCCGGTTTCCGATTGAGCTGAAATTTAGTACGAATATGCGAATCGCGTGACAATGCAATATTATGATGACGTGGAGCTGATCTTTTGATGGAGCTAGAAGGTGGCCATAGAAACTCCATAATAAAGCGACACAACCCAATCAAGTATGGGCTCGTTTGATTTGTCTTGATGAGTACTTTATCTTCAGAGAGTGCTATCAGACTTCCATAATAATATCATAAGGATAAATTCGTCCAATTAAATGCGTCGCTATTCTTTAAAACTTAAAGTGAAAGAGTAGGTACTTCCGAAATAAATTGGCAGAATCATGTCATTACTGATATTTTGTCGTATTAATTATACCTATTCATAAATTTTTTAGGTATTTATTTATTATTCTTTATATAATTATGTATTTTATTCTATAAAAATGTATACTTTATGTATTTATTATAGTATATAGTAGATATAAAGTATTACATATTGATCAACGTTTGTCAACATGATTGTTTAATGCATCTGCCACGCTTTGTGTGCATAGTGAAAGTAATTTTGCTCAAATTGGAGCTGCCCGACTGGGGAAGTACCTCCACCTTGCAGACAATCGAAGTAAAATAACACTGCTTTGAGCCGTGTTGTGTTCCTTACGGTGCCAGGTTGTCAGTGCCAGTGGAAACGTTGTGTTGGCAGTGGCGGGACTTTGACCCTTACACTGCCAACCCAACTATTGCTCTTTCGTTTCACAGGGTTCGCCACGCGCAAGTGATATATTAAAAGCGTCTATCAATCGTCTACGGTAACCGCTTACCATCAGGTGGGCCGTATGCTTGTTTGTCACCTCAGTGGTATAAAAAAAACCCTATGGACGACTGGTAGAGAATGCTTTTAGCCTCTGTACAACTTTATGTGCATAAAGCATTAAGTAAATAAATAAATAAATTAGTTATCAGAATTTTTGGGCCTCTGGTTATCACTATCGATTTTAATTCGTATTCCAATCGGGACCGATGGCTTTACGTCCTCTCAGGCATGAGGGGGTTTCAATGTGTTAAGAATGGTTAGCCACTTAGAGTCAAACGGCGTCTAGCGCAGACCAAGTCTACCTTGCAGATCGATTTATCAGCGTAGTTATTAAGTAACCACGAGCCACTCATAATTAAGTATAATTATGAAGCGCTACGCTATACAATTCTCCTTAACAAAGACAAAAACGGATTTAGCCAGTTCATTTTACACAATGTTGAAGGTTGAAGGTTTCTGGGCGCAATTCACCTAATCCCTGAGGAAGACCTGACCAAATACTTCCAAATTAAACCTTTTTATTGGTCCTTTGGCGTCAGTAAACATGTAGGTCGGGTATATATGTAAAATTAGAGAAACACATCTACGCCTACTGCGTGTAAAAAAATGTGTAGAGAATCGTTGCTGAATAACCTACAAACAATAGTTTTACTTGAGAGAGTCTTTAAAGGTATGGATACACATAACACAGTAAGTATAATAGGTAGGTAAAAGATATGATGTTATATGTAGTTGTAAACGCGGCTGCGGCGCTTGAAATCTTGGGTTCTATTCCCAGATCTTAAATTCGCAATTTCAACTGAGCTGAGTTAGTAGGGGCGAGGATACTGTCATTAACCAGGTGCAAATCCAAACTCCAAGCTGCTTGTAAGAATTTGATAGAATAACCCAATACAACTGCTCGATCTATTTTTCGTGGCAAACAAGCATACGGCCAACCTGATGGTAAGTGGTAACCGTAGCCTACAGATGCGTTAGAAGTCCTGGGTTCGATTCCCATGTTGAGCAGTATTATTATAGGGTACTACCCAATACAGTGCATATATTATACATAAATATTTTCAGATCCAGAAATTACCCCCTACAAGCTCAAAAATTACATACATATTTATTTATTTATTTATTTATATATTCTTTATTGTACACCAAGGAATTAATATTTTACAGACATACTTATTTAGAAGACAATAGATATACAATGGGCGGCCTTATCGCGGTCGGCGATTTCTTCCAGGCAACCTTTGGATGGACACAACTGCACTGGACAATAGTAGGGTTGTTAATGGTGCAACCATAAAAAAAAATGGGTGTTTGAGTTTAAACAAAAATAAAAATACAAAAACATGAGAATTATTACATACATACCTAGGTATTAATATAATATACAAGTAAATATTATATATAAATACATATATCAATAAATACATATTAATAACATAATATATACCAATACATATTAAAACACATACATACATATATAAATATATACTAATCAATATTAAAACATATACCTGCACATTTATATGCAACAAATAATTACAATAGCTAAAATGAATTATAACGATAAATAATGTTCCTTCACAAGCCTTTTAAAAACTGGGAGTGTTTGAGCACGCCTAATTGTTACTGGCAACGCATTCCACAAACGAGCAGCCTGAACGGCAAAGGATTTGCCGAAAAATGTTGTGGAATGCATTGGAATTTTGAGTATCAGATTATCCGATGACCGTAGAAATCTTGAGTGAGTGTCACCTAGGAACTCGAAGCGAATCTTAAGGTAAGAAGGGGTCGAAGGGTGGAACAGCACATTATAAAGTAGGGATAGTATATGAGCATTCCGGCGAAGGCGGACAGGAAGCCACTTGAGTTTTTCACGGAATTCAGAGACATGGTCATATTTACGTAAACCAAATATGAACCTTATACAAAAATTTTGAAGGCGCTCAAGTTTATTTAGCTGATCTTCTGTAAGATCAAGATGACTGACGTCAGCATAATCAAGGATGGGAAGAAGAAGTGATTGAGCGAGCGCAACCTTGGTCGCAGTTGGCAAGAAATTACGCAATCTTTTTAAAGTCGCAGCAGAGGCAAACAGCCGACGACTAACCTCTTGCATTTGAACATTCCAAGAAAAGTCTCTATCGATATATATGCCCAAGTTTTTTACTTTATCGCTATAAGGTATTGGGATGTTGTCTAGAGAAACTTGTGGAAGAGTCTTCCAATCGATTCTGGAGATCATCCTTGAACTACCCACCACAATAACCTGCGTCTTCGTTGGATTTAGAGTAAGACCAAACTTCTTACTCCAGTCGCTTATGCGGGCTAGATCTTTAGTGACTGTAGAAATCGCTTCCGTCAGATTACTTAAGGGAGCCCGGAAGTATATTTGAAGGTCATCTGCATAAAGGTGAAAGGAAGAAAGTAGTAGATGGGAGATAGAATTTATAAAAATTGCGAAAAGCAGAGGGGATAAAACGCCACCCTGTGGTACGCCGGCAGAAATATTGCTTACAGAAGATGAGGCATCCTCAATGCAAATACTTTGCCGACGACCGAACAGGTAACTGTGAAACCAGTCAATCGCCGATGGAGATATGTTAATAGACCGCAATATGCCAAGCAAAACATCGAAATCTATAGAATTAAAGGCATTACTAAAATCTAGCAATGTCAGAACCGTAAGATTACTGCTTTCCATGCCCGCCCTTATATCATCCGTAATATTAACGAGAGCTGTTGTGGTGCTATGACCAGGTCGAAAACCAGATTGGAAAGGATTGAGTAGGTTATTTTTAGAAAGGAAAACACTCAATTGATTGTAAACCAATCGTTCAAGGACTTTGGAAAGGAATGGTAAAATGGATATAGGACGAAACTCAGAGAAGGATGTAGGATTAGATTTTTTGGGTAACGGAATTACTTTGGCGTCTTTCCATGCACATGGGAAGACACCGCTGTAGATGGAATAATTAAGGATATGACAGATAAGTGGGAGGATAATGTCAAGCACAGGAAGGATCATATTACGGCTGATACTGTCACTGCCAACTGCGTTGGACGTAATTGATATTACAGTCTGTTTAACATCACATTCAGACAAAGGACTAAAAGAAAATGAGGGAAAGCTGGGAGCCGGAAGAGATGAAAGATAGCTCAAGGTATTAGATTTTGTTGTCCTATCGAAATTGGACGAAGCAGTAAAATGACTATTGAGAGCATTGATGTTCAAATCTTTTGGGACTGTCTCTTGGCGAGATTTTCCGACCCCCATTGATCTTAGAAATTTCCAGATTTTAGCTGGATCTCCATTTTGAACAGAGTTGTGAATATGTTGGCGTTGAGCATTCCTACACACTTTATTGCAGTGATTGCGTATTGAAGTATAGGTTTCCCTATGAGCATCTGACGGTCGACCCTTAAATTTCGATTTTGCCGTCGCTTTTTTATTTATTAAAGCTCTGATCTCATCTGTAAGCCATGGCGACGGCAAATGTTTTACTTTGACGGCACGAACGGGTGCATGACGGTCATATAATTGTATGAGTTCATTTGTGAAAATATTCAGCTGTTCGTCAACCGATGTAGAGGCGTAAAGTGACGTCCAATCTATGTTCATGGTATCCTCACGAAGACAGTTCATGTCAATACATACACGTATGTACATACATACACTCACGCCTTTTTCCCATCGGGGTAGGCAGAAACTAAAGAACGCCACTTGCTACGATTCTTGCATACTTCTTTCGCTTCGACCACATTCATACATCTTGTCATACATACACGCCGGTTGCGAGTACTACGCACCTGACATTTTTGAAGAACCTCACCAATAAGGTCGGTATAAGTTTTTCTTGGGCGTCCCCTCTCGGCGGTTCCACTGACATTCGCCATATAAATCCTTTTTGTTAGTCGCCTTTCATCCATTCTCTCGACATGCCCAAACCATCTCGGCATATTCTTCTCAATTCTCGTCACTACATCGTCTTTTAAGCCGCAACGTTCTCTTATCACACTATTTCTCAATCTGTCATTCCGAGTTACACCGCACATACTTCGCAGATACTCAAAAATTTTACCTCTTTATTATATTAGTGATGGATTAGATTAGCATAGGATCGAAAAAGAGTAGCATAAGCAAAGAGAGGCCTATACAGCAGTGGGTAGGTTCAGGGTGTGGATGATGATGATGTTGAAATATAGGTGTACAATTAGTACGCCTCTGCCTAACCCTTTGGGAAATACATGTAGGTAGAGAGGGCATAGTGGGAGTAATACCACTCAAATTGGAACTGCCCGACTGGGGAAGTACCTCCGCCTTGCATAAAATCGAAGTAAAATAACACTGCTTTGAGCTGTGTTGTGTTTCTTACGGTGAGCCAGAGGTTGCCAGTGCTCCACGAGGAAACATTGTATTGGCAGTGGGGGGACTTTGACCCTTATACTGCCAACCCAACTATTCCTCTTTCAATACAGGGTCGGCAACGCGCAAGTGATACTCCTGGTGTTGCAAGCGTCTATAGGCTACGGTAAACTCGGTTATCATCAGGTGGGCCGTATGCTTGTTTGCCACCTTAGTAGAATAAAAAAAAAACAGATGTAATGAATGGTATATTATACTTGCCCTAAATGTGGTCAATGAACTACGGGAACATAGTCTTACTGATAGATATATTATCCAAGAAGGTAATATGACCCAAGTGACCTGTAAAAGCATTTTCTTGTATATTACATCACATAAAACGTGTTTTAGAAGGTTTCAACCATAGTGTGTACGTGACATTTTGATAATATAAAACAACATATTTTAAAATTCTGTTTCAGCTCGGCACACACGGTAGCTTTAATGTATATTTTTGAAATTGAAGTGCGAATAGATTTGATGATGTACATACATTAATAAATTATACATAAGTTTGTATACATGCTCATCGGTTAATTTGAACATCTGCGTTTTTAGTAGTAGCTCCTAAAGTCATGTTCATTATTGATTAAAAAAACAATACGTCAACATCAGAAACTACACATTAAAATATACCTAACTAGATTTGAAAAAGAAAATGCTGGAGTCCTTATGATATTATACTCATTAATTATTTCATCATGACATCATGCCTGTATTCCTCAAAGGGTAATAAATAATAATATTAAATAATAAATTGGTAATTTAGAAAAAAGGTGCAATACGTTTACCACTATCTTACAATATTTAAAAATTATGGCTAATTACATTTATGTATGCCTGAACTAGGTTGAACCTGTGTTTCAGGCAAGGAAGTGCATAGATAACATAAATTATAAATTAACAATTTAAATACACTTAATTATAATTATCTAAGTAGTAAGGCAGAGGAGTACTAATTTTATTTTACACCCACAGTTCGCCGGTAAATTTAGGTTCCATGTAATAGGGGGTGAGCCTATTGCCATTAACCCGGCACAAATCAAACTTCGAGCTGCTACTGAGATTTCATAGAAAAACCCATTATCACTTCGCTGGACCTGGGAATCAAATCCAGGTCTATATTATAGTATTTCCAAGACCTCTAGCGCGCTTAGGATCACTGAGCTAATGAGACAGAAATTAAATATGAATTAATTAAAGAAAATAGTTTATTGACATTTGAACATGAAATAATAAAAACTATTCAAGACTTTATTTTCTCATACCGCAACTATTTATCATTTTCCGTAGCATTTCTGATAATCGTGTAATGAATAGAAAAAATACAAAATATTATCGAGATATTTGGTCGATCCTCAAGAGACATTAGCATAAAATATTTTACTTTCTTTTTAATTAAGTACTTTGATCGTGCCGGTCGTCTATCGCACATAATAATAGACTAATATTTTAGAGTATTGCAAAATATTGCGACGAGAAAGAATGTCTTGGGAGTGTCGTAACGCCATTTTGAAATTAGCATTTCTTCGGAGCGGTGGCGAAGGAAGTTATCAATATCGAACTAGATAGCCAGGTGGCATTGGAAAAGTAGGACAAGTTAAATTTTATTTAAAATAAAAATCTTGATGTACTTCTTGTACTTGTTTCCTTGCAATCGTTTCCCATTCTATTTTACTATTATAGAGTATCAAAACTTATCGCTCTAAGATCAACAATGATATTTAATCTGCCCATCTAAGGCCCTATCAATTTATTACTCTTCCTGCGAAAAGTAACAATTTTCATTTAAAAAACAGATACAAGCACCATGCGACACAGGGCTTGTTCACTAATGAACAAGCCCTGTGTCGCATGGTGCTTTACAAATATATAATTAACGGATTCTTGGGTGCGATTCAAATCTACGGCTAATTACCCAACCGCTACGCAAAACGTGCAGTCCGGAACAATTTTGTTTAACCACCTCCGCCTGTATAACATTTTATTAACCTGATAATATATTGATAGCACGTTTCAGGATGCGCTGCACGATCAGCTTAATAATAAATAAATAAATATCCTTGGTCAATTTTTACACAGCACCATCTAGTCCCAAAACCAAACAGAGCTTGTACTATGTGTACTAGACAATTGACATAATACTTATAGTATACTTTTTTTTTGTGAATACATACTTACTTATGAAACACCCAGACAAACACAAACACATACACAAAAATATTTGTGTTCTTTGGGAATCGAACCCACGCCCTCGGACACGCGAACCACTAGAACACAGACGTCGACTAATAATATTGTCACTCGTGGAACCTCTCAAAGTATTATAAATGCTAATCAGTCTCATAATATTATGAAACACATTAGTTATATGTATAGGGTAATGTAAGCTCATAAGTTTATGACACATTTGAAGCATCAAAGTAATGTTAGGCCGCCCTTTCATTTCCTGTCCTCGTTTACTGCGATTCGTATGGTTACCCTATCGGACCCGCACGTTGACGCCTTTATATCCTCTACAGATATTAGGATTTCAGGAGTTCCGAATTTATTGATCGACTACATAGGCCGACTGATCAGCATTCTTCTGAAGTAAATATTAAAACTTTGATTCCTAACTTTGATTTCCAACGTGAAGTTTTTTATTTCTTTCTAACTAATAATATAATAATAATAATATTTTTGGGACATTTTACACAACACTGTCTAGTCCCAAACTAAGCAGAGCTTGTACTATGGGTACTAGACAATGGATATAATACTTATATACTTTTTTGTAAATACATACTTATAATACATAAGAAACACCCAGACAAACACAAATACTCATGTTTTAGCCACACAAATATTTGTATCCTGTGGGAATCGAACCCACGACCCCATGATCAGCAGTCCGGTACTCGAAACGCTAGACCACAGAGGTCGTCAAAGTATAATACATAGATTCAAATTCAAATTCAAATATTTATTTGCTTACAAATATGGTTACAAAAGGTGTTACATAATATTTAAAGTATAGTCCATCATATTTCGTCATAAAGATAATGACATGCAAATATTTAATAGTATGTCTTGTACCTTATCGTGAAAGCAAAAAACTGTCATGCATTATCAACTACCAATATGTTAATATTTTACTTGGAAATATTCTTTCAATGAGTAGAAACACTTTTCAGTTAACCATTTGCGTAATGCCCTTTTGAAGGGTGTCATCGGTAAGGTTTTAATCTCCATAGGAAGTTTATTATATATTCTTATATATAAAGATTAAGGTATATTTGTGGTCATTTTTTTGAGATACAGTTTCCTCAGTTTGCCTTTACTTGTTTGCCGAGTAGACTTTATACCCAATTCACTTGACCATTGTTTCTCAACCTAGGTCACGACCCCTAGAGAGATCTTATTTAGTAGGTATTATAAGGGTTCCCTGTACAATAAGACGAAATAGCTATGTGTTTAATTATTTTAGACTTAAAAAAGATAGACAATTTTGTAACGTCCTCTCTCTTATGCCATTCATTCCTGTTGTGCAATCTTGTCCAAAAAATAAATCATATTAGGTACTGAAAAAAATAATATAATGTACTTTTTGCATTAATTTAGTGAATCATAAAATACTATACATACATAATAAAGAGGTTGAGAAACGAAGAACTAGAATAATAGTGCACTGTATGTTTTAATACCATAATAAGTGGAAGAGAGGTAAACAGTGGAGTAATTCCACTCAAATTGGAGCTACCCGACTGGAGAAGTACCTCCGCCTTGCAGAAAATGCGAAGTGAAATATATAACACTGATTTGAGCTGTGTTATGTTCCCTACGTTGAGCAAGGTTGCTAGTGCTTCGCGCGGAAACTTTGTGACAGCATTGGGAGGACTTTGACACTTATACTGCCAACCCAACTATTCCACTTCCGTTTTACAGAGTCTACAGGCTATATTAGGCCACCTTAGTGGTATAAAAAAATGAAAAATAATCAACAAAATATCCTTTAGTAGAAAGTACCTTTGGCTCTGATATCATTCTTAAGCAACACATCAGCCTATTGTGAATCCAGCTTTACTATACCACGTGCAAGCACTAAAGCTTTCTAAGAACCAAGCTAATCATATTGTTGTTTATTTGTTTATGTAATACGTCCACCAATTCAAGCCTGTCTACCAGAAAGTGATTAAACAGACACGTGCTACAATAAAAGAAATTTTCGTGAGAAAAACGTCATGTGCCTCCAGTCTCAAAAGAGACACGTGTAAGGAAACAAAACAGTAACAATCATAAACATTACTACAATATTCAGACACTTAAGAAGGGTAATAATAGTTGGGAAACAGTTATACAAAGGCTTTTGTAGGTACTCGTACAATCTATCTTTTTGTATTTTGTTGGCATTTTCCATGCTAAGATTTTAAGGTTATTTAGCGAAGGAAAAACTCCAAGGAAGAATTTTTCCTTCGCTAAATAACTCGTACATCTGTTTTGTGATTTTTGAGTTTTGTTTTCAAATTGTGAGTGATTTTAGTGAAACTTAATTATTATTTAATTGCTATCTGTGGTCTAGTCGTTCAAATGTCGGACTGCTGACCACGATCACCCGGAGATCACATGTAATAGGGGGTGGGGGATTTGGTCCCAAGTAATAGGGGGCGAGCTGGGCTAATTCATAGAAACTAACTTATTCTATGGAATTCTCAGTAACACCTCGTTTTTTTTGTTGATCGCAGTAATAGCTATTTGACCATTAAACTGCCAAGTCAAAGGTTTCGGGATTGAATTCAAGGCACGCACCTCTGACTTTTCGAATTCATGTGCGTATTAATAATTTGACGACCTCTGTGGTCTAGCGGTTCGAGTGCCGTACTGCTGATCATGGGATCGTGGGTTCGATTCCCACAGGACACAAATATTTGTGTGGATAAAACATGAGTATTTGTGTTTGTCTGGGTGTTTCTTATGTATTATAAGTATGTATTTACAGAAAAAAAAGTATATAAGTATTATATCCGTTGTCTAGTAACCATAGTACAAGCTCTGCTTAGTTTGGGACTAGGTGGTGTTGTGTAAAAATGTCCCAAAAATATTATTATTAATTAAATATCACTAGCTTAAACGGTGAAGGAAAACATCGTGAGGAAACCTTCATGCCTTAGAGATTTCTCGACGGTGTGTGAAGTCTGCCAACCCGCACTAGGCCAGCGTGATGGACGCCTAATCCTTGTCAATCTGAGAGGAGACCCGTGACTAGCAGTGGGACAGTATATGGTTTGATGATGATGGATAGCAATAGGTATACATTAGTATACTTCTGCCAATGCCTTCCGGGAATATAGGCTTGATAATATGTTATGCAATATTTTCTAAAAATTATCTACTATTATTTTGGTTTACACCACAAAGGTACTGAACTCAAAAAACCTCATACATTACAGCAGAATCCCGAAGTAAAGTCGCAAACCACGGCTTAATATTTCCAAGTCATGATTAACAACCCTGTTGCATTCACAGTACTAACCTAGGCTTTATGGCTCAAAGACACGCATTGTATATCAAAGCTATCGCATGCAAGAAGCTAATAAGTCTTAGTATCATCAAATAGGGTTGTTAAGAGAGAATTCATTTAGATATCATTACTAATACAGGTTTAAGTTTGTTATTTTATTTGAACGCGCTAATCAGTGGAGCTATTAGTTATTAGTTGGATTTTTTTTATGTTTTGATAGCCCTATTAATAAAGGTAGGTAACAATAAAAAATGTAGGGTAGCTGTCAGTAATTATATCATCAAGACGCCCACCACCTCAGTCTACCCGTGACCATGGACGCTGTAAAGGGTCCGAAACGTCGGGATTAATAATATCAATATAAGCGATAAAATCCGTAAAAAGTAGTTTTATTTTAATGTATATTCGCGTAAATGTCAGAAATCAATAAGGTAGGTAAGGTATATATTGTTAAACGTCAGGATGAGACCCCGAGCAGCCCAAAAGAAATTAAACGGCTGATGAAATCGTGGGGCAGGGTGATTTATAATTTGGTTAAATAATAACTATGCTGATCAATTGATGTGTATGATGAGATGGGTAACCATATTAAGCACATTGAGAATCTCACTTCTGCATCCTTATGATATCGGTATTGGCCAGAAATTGGACTGCAGAAGTCTGATATCAATCGGTTACTGTAAAACACGTTTATAAAGCCCCATCTAGTGCCTAGGCCAAGAAAAGGATGAAAAAATACAATTTTTAATCAATTTCATGGGATAGATAAATCCATTAGCTTTAGTGAACTTTCCAAAGCTTGCAGAAAAATAGATAGTGGTATTATATAGGGTTGAAGATTTTGTCTGTCAAAGTATTTTTATTATGAACGTTGCCCAACACCACCACCAACCTCCTTATTCCTCCTTTTCGAAAGTCG
Organism: Acronicta alni; assembly: GCA_964056405.1. Lineage (NCBI taxonomy): Eukaryota > Metazoa > Arthropoda > Insecta > Lepidoptera > Noctuidae > Acronicta > Acronicta alni. Next base: position 4,337,269 of record OZ043919.1, on the reverse strand, counting down.
GTTTTGGGTTCTAACTCGCTCACTCTATTTCATGTCTAAGTAAGAAGTATAATCACTACAATAAACAGATAAATATATTTGGCACAACATTTCAATGATTTAAGAGCCGAGTCCATGATCTTGCTATTGATTATCCATGCAATAATTACCGTCCAATTTAGAGATAGGTCTACCATTACTTTCTAAGATTTGTAACATTTATTTTCTTGCTTTTTGTATACCTTTGTTAAAAGTGGTTTACTAAATTACATTAGATTATATGTATGTGGTGTTTACCTACATAAGTTGTGCACTTAGATTAAGCATAATACCATGTTCTGATTGTATCAATTTTTTTAGTGTAATGACAGCTGGTAAACCAATAAATAAATAAAAAAATAATATACACTGGGATTTACTGTATAGGCTTTTAAAAATATAAATTCTCACACACTAACGTCTATATGTGGGAAAGATATAATTATTACTGTCTCGTAAGGCAATCAAACATGCGACCCGGGTCACAGAAACCGATCGCTTAGCCACTGTACTTCTACTAAGCTCTACAGCGTTAATTTTGAAAGTAGTATACACAAAAGTACTTAGTGAGACCGAGAAAATTATATTTTCCTTTTAAGACTTTAGCCTACAACATGACCTTGAATGTAACACGCTTATACAAACCCTACAAACATTACCTAAGCAATTCTCATCTACCGTGACCTTGTTTTCCTTAAAATGGGTCTACTGCGTATTTTTTGCCACATAACCCGCTCCCAAGACGCGCGTTACAGATTGCTCCGCAACTGGTTTTCTCTCAGCCTAGCAAATTTTCTAGATTATTATCTGACTAAATAATTAGTGCTTGGGACTCATTGTTACATTGCTTCGTAGCAGGTGTTGAACAATAAGTCCTGTACCGTTTTTGTTTTAAATTATTCGTCAGTTAGTGGTGACTTTATTTTTTCTTTAAAAAAGAAACAGTGATAGCCTAGTGATATGACCATCGTACTGCTGTCTCGAGTCTCCAGTTCAAATCGAAGTTAGGCACCTCTGACTTATATTTTCTTCATTTGTTTTTTAAACACATTAAACAAATTAAGAAAATAAAAATGAGAGAGTAGGTAAGTAATTTATATCCCTTGTTAGTGACTTGTTATATTGTTAAATAAACGTTTATTTCCAGACTCATATAATACCTATTTCAATGGCCTAATTGACAAAACATTTTAAAAAGCGATTGAAGCATGACAGTGGATTTGAGTATCCAGTATTTTTCAGAAGGATATTGATGTTGTTAATGAAGATAAAATGATATTATAAGTGAATCCTGCAGGGACCCAAAACGATTCATTTCCACGGTATTTAAGGAAGCCTGTGTTCCGTAATGGACGACTTCCTGCTGACATAATAATAATAAATACGCTGTCATAATTTATTTCCTTAGATAAATATATAGATGATATAATGAGAAGAAGAAGAATTGAAAAGATGCTGAGATTGTTTCGAAATATTGAGAAAATGAGAGGCAATTAACAAAATAAATGTATACAACGAATGTCAATGTGGAACTACCGTGAGTGATTAAGAGCGAGTGATAAGCGAGTTGATGTTCGTCTTTCTAGGGCTTCCCCGAGAAAGAAAAACAACAACTCCTGCTATGACACAATACATTCTCTACTCACTGTTAAACCAGCAACTTTAGTCCTACGGACTACTTCACTTCTGATTCGGTCGCGTTGAGAATATGATTAATACAATGCGAGAAAACAAAAGACGTATGTATCAAAAAGAAACAAAACACTGCCTTCCCTTTAAAAAGAGTGGAGATGCAGTATTCAGGCAACACATACAGTCCGAACAATGACAAACTGAAACAATCCAGCGACAATCCTTACAAATAATTTTGACAAAAAAAAATCCTGAGGTTTTTATGTTAGGAACAACTTGGATCACCGGCGTAAGGTTGCCTGCTTATCGGTCTTTACAGATTGTACTTCGAAGAGTGTGCTCAAGAACTTCATGAGCTTATCGCCCCTTCTACCATCGGAGGTCCAGACGCACCGCAGGATATCATCCCTACCTAGTTGATATTCCAAATATCCGCACACAGCGCTATAAATCATCCTTTATAATGCGCACAGCCAAGGTTGTGTTTCCGAGTACGTATTACAATCCGATTGTTTTCAAAATTAGGGTGAACAGGCACCTTCTGGGTATGCTCGCTCCATCGTCGACCTCATCTTTGCTCCGAAGCTAAGGTTGAGGTCAAGAGCAACCTTTTTTATCCTTTGTCAAGAATTTTGAAGACAAACAAAGTTACGTCACTTGATGGTAAGTGGCAGCCGCAGCATATGCATAAACACCACTGGTATAATTTACGCCTGTCATCTTGAGATCTTAGTTGTTAACTCTCATGTCTAGTAATTACACTGGCTATATTATTATCCTTTAAAATGGAATACAATAATGTTAGCACATTATCGCTTAGCGACAAAATATTTGACAATGTGGTAATACCAATCCAGACAAATTCCACAACAGAGTTGTAACATCTCACGAACATACTATTACACCTGTATTCCCCGAAGGGAAAAGCAGACGTATACTAATGTACACCCACAGTTCGCCGGTATGTTTAGGTTTCATTATAAAACCCAATGCTGCACTGCTCGACCTGATAATCGAACCCAGGACCTTAGGACCACTAGACTAACGAGGCAGTTTCACCTCTCAAAGGTTGAATAAAATGTTAACCTCATTGCAGTTTCCGTTTTTACTTGAGAGTTATTATAGGGAAAATTTAAGAGATTTTCCTTGTAATGCTTCTCAAGTAATTTCACGGCTTCAGCTCAGGGTGATATCGTATAACTCAGAGCAAATTATAAAGAGCGTGGGTATTTGGTTTGGTTCAAAATAAAATGTTACTGCCTCATTAGTCTAGTGGTCCTAATCGCGACTGCTACGCTAGAGGTCCTGGGTTCGATCCCCAGGTCGAGTCAAGTGATAATGGGTTTTTCTATGAAATTCTCAGTAGCAGCTCAGTCTGTGCCCGGTTAATGTCAATAGGCTCGCCCCCTATTACATGTTGACCTAAAACATACCGGTGAAATGTAGGTGAACATTAGTACACCTCTGCCTAACCCTTCGAAGAATGCAGGCGCGATGGTATGTATGCAATATAAAATATATGATTTTATTTATACGATCAGGAAATATACAAGCAATTGTAATAAAAACATCTTGCCATGTTTAGCGACACCTATTAGTCTGTCTTTAATTCTGATTACTTATTAATAATGATAAATGATATTTATTTCTGTAAATAGATCTTTTAAAGACACTTTTACAAGTCAATAATAAACATTTTTTTTATAGTCTCTTTTAAAGTCCAGACATAGAGTAGTGGTAACAAATATGTGTCTTACAATGTAGGGCAACGTCTGAAATGGCCTTTTGAAGAAAGAGCCATAGCGGCTTTGAGTAGACCTGTCCCAACTGACGGCACGCATGCATCAGTCATTGTGTAGCTCAACCATAATTTAGGGAGCTCAACAATCCGTCGCACGACGATACCAGATCAGAGAAACATTTGCGTAGGCCATATAAAAAAGGCTCAAATAATAATAATAATCTTTCATATTGATTTCTGACATTTACGCGAATATTATCAATATACGCGATAAAATCCGTAAAAAGTAGTTTTATTTCAAAAATCTTTCACTTCAAATTAAATATATTATAGTGTAGATAAAATTAAATAACGAAGCTTGTATTAGAACATTCATTCAATAATAATAATATTTTGCTTACCATCAACCTGTATTCTAAAAAGTTTGGCAGATGTGCTACTGACCTGGTCATCAGTATTTTGTAGGTCATGTAATATGAGGAACTTCAAACAGACAAGGAATTTCAACAACGCTCAGCTCTAACTGCAAATTCAAACCAGAACCTTACGTCGTGATTGTGGCAACTAAACGTATAATTACAACATATAATAATAAATAAAAAAGCCTTTTATTTCCCATGTAAATGGTTTCACTATACAAGATCTCATATAAAACAAAATATCTAAGGAACCCCGTGTTAACAGCTGAAGGCCTCCTCTAAATACTTCCATTTGGTCCGGTCTTTTGCCACTTCTAGCCATTTTTGACCAGCAATATTTTTTATATCGTCGTCCCATCTTGATGTTGGGCTACCTTTCTTTCTTTTCTTTAGCGGTCCTTTCCAAGAAGTGACTCTGGAAGTCCACCTTTGGAACTGAAGTCTTGCTACATGTCCAGCCCACTTCCATTTTAAACTATTAGCATAACAAATAACAACATATAAAATATTGAAATAAAAATAGTATAGACCATAAACTGAAATTTCATCTCACCAAAAATTTTATACTAATCTCGAAGCATATTTACCAAAATGTAGCACTTTTTCATAGAGTATGTGCTTTGAAAGAAAAAATAAAATAACCGGGCGACGGGAAAGCGGGCGCAGTGAACTGCATATGACGCCGCCTGCTGCCGCCCACGAGAGCTTGGGAAATGAAATTCTAAATCGAGCTATAATGATAAGTATCATTTGGATGAAATAATAAAGGATTTTTTTTATGGGATAGGGGGCAATCGAGCAGACGGATCGCCTGATGGTAAGCGATTTCCGCCGCCCATGGAACAACACCAGAGGAGTCACAAGCGCGTTGCCGGCCTTTAAAATGGAGTACGCTCGTTTCTTGAAGGTTTGAAGGTCATATTGGTCCGGAAATACTGCAGGCGACAGTTCATTCCACAGTTTAGTTGTGCGAGGCAGAAAGTTTCTAGAGAAACGCACAGTAGTGGACTGAAAATTTATTGTGGACTAACGGCCGGTCCCGGGATCGCACGCGTTTTTTACAGTTTGGGTTACATTATTGAAGTTTTAATAGGAATCCTTATTTTGTTCAAGGAAAAAAGTATAGCCTATGGACACTCACAAATAATGAGGCTTTCTACCTTTAAAATTCCCGAAAGGTTCAGTAGATCCAGAGCTTACAACCTTACAAACTTTACCTCTTTATAATATTATTAGGTATAGAAGTATAGTTTTGTGTGTAATATTCTAAGAGCATTTTGTTAGAACATTTCTATTTGATTTGGTTGACGTAAAATTACTTATTATATAATAATATGTATATATAGTCCTCCTCATCGTTTTCGATGACGGCGACCCTGACTAATTAAACTACATACTTAAAAAAAAAAAAAAAACACATTACTTATTTATTATTTTAACAAAAAAAAATACCTACTCTATTACGTATGTACCTACTATATTTTTTTTATTTTTTTATTATTATTATTTATTTTTAGCATGAGCCCTGATGTGGCTCGCTAGACCGAACTTTGTCATGAAGACTCTATCACAAGTGATGCAGTAGAGCTGGCCTTGTGAGTTATAGGTGTAAGTATAAGCGGGTTTGGGTCTACCTTTTCGGATTTGGCGTTTTGAGTCCAATATTTCCAGCCGACTTTCTTCGAATGTTTTAATCTTGGCGTAGATAGTAGTACGCCACGAAGACCTCTTTGACGCAAGCTCCTCCCAACTTGTAGGGTCAATACCACATGCGTTAAGGTGACGTTAGAATACATCTTTGTAGCGCAAATGTTGACCGCCTTGCTTCCGTTTACCCTCTGCAATCTCAGAGTAAAAGACAGTTTTGGGTAACCGGGAATCATCCATGCGGAAGACATGTCCACACCATCTGAGCTGACGCTGCACGAGGTTTTGCGTCGTTCTAGAGTGTATGGCATGGAAGCTCTCCTTCCATGCCATACACTCTAGAACGACGCAAAACCTCGGTGTTAGGCACGCAGTCCTGCCACTTGATTCTTAGAATATATAGATGGTATGTGTCGAGTTTCTTGATGTCTGTTTTGTAGAGGCACCATGTTTCTGCGCCATATAAAAGGACAGGTATGATCAGTGCCTTGTAAACGCTAATCTTCGTCTCTAGCTTGAGATCATGGGACTTCCAGACACGATCTACAAGTCGTCCGAAATTGGTAGCGGCGCTGGCAATGCGTGATGGTATCTCTGAAGCTAAGGTGTTATCGTGACGGATATTACTACCTAGATATTTAAAATGCGATACTTCCTCCAGTGTTTTCCCATCTAGACTAAGTGTAGTTTTATCAGCTTCGCAACCTCGTTGTGGTTGTTTAATGATTTTAGTCTTGGAAGCGCTAATAACCAGCCCGAATCTTTGACAGGATTGATTTAGTGCGTCAACATAGCTCTGGAGATGCGTCATATTTTCGGACATAAGGCATACATCGTCAGCATAAAGCACTTCTGGTATAGAGCATCTTTGTAATTTGGTTTTGGCCCTAAACCTTGAAATGTTAAACACACCTTTTTCAGTCCGAACGTTAAGTTTAATTGGACCGCTACACCATTGCAGCGCGTCTCTCATGACAGCTGCGAAATATATGGCAAAGAGCGTTGGAGCCATCACGCAACCTTGTTTAACTCCACTTGTTATTTGGATCTCCTCAGAAAGTTCGTTTTCATGCTGAACCTGCGCTTTCATGCCAACGTGGAATTGACGTATAAGGTTGACAAACTTCTTCGGGTATCCAGATTTTTGAAGACCAAGCCAGAGTGCCTCGCGTGGAACTCTATCAAATGATTTCTCTAAATCGACAAAGCACATGTAGAGAGGCCGTTGATGTTCGAGGCTTTTCTCCTGGAGTTGCCTTACGACACTTATTGCATCGATAGTACCCCTGCTGGGACGGAAGCCACATTGGCTTTCCGGTAGGTACTTTTCCGCTACCTCACTAAGGCGGGTGTTAATAATGTGCGCAAGAATCTTACCAGCACTGGCGAGAAGTGATATACCACGGTAAGAGCTGCAGTCGGAGACATCTCCCTTCCCTTTATACAGCTTACAAATCACCGCATCCCTCTAGCCCCGAGGAATTTCTTCACTAGCCCAAACTCTTTTTATTACTTATTAACCTAGTGGTCGTAAACACGACTGCTACTCTTGTTTCGATATCCAGGTCAAGCAGTGTTATTGAGTTTTACTGTGAGATTTAAAAAAAACCAAGGATCGCACATTTTAATTGCATTTACGTGTTTTTCAATGGAAACATTGTATTAATCTATTATTGTCAAACTATCAATATTCGTACTAATTTCTACAATAATCATGTTAAAGCCCTCCCTCATCGGGAACATTCTCCTGTAATTTAACAGACTAACGAGCATTCGCTTGTAATGAGCTTGTAATCAATACTAATATAATAAATCTGAAGAGAGTTTTTTGTTGGTTTGTAAACGCGCTAATCTCTAAAAGTACCAGTTGGATTCGTACAATTCTATTTACATTTGATGGCCCAATTCATAAGGAAGGTTATAAGGTATTTAACATTGCGCTACGGCTTTGCTCGACCTGGGGATCGAACCCAGGACCTCTAGCGTAGCAGTCGCGCTTAGGACCACTAGACTAATGAGGCAAATACATACTTCAATTATATAACAAACACCCTAACACAAATACTTAATGTTCATCACATAAATATTTGTGCCCTGTGGGAATCAAACCCACGACCTCGTGATCAGTGGTCCGACACGCGGACCACTAGACCACAGACGTCGTCATAAGACTACCGCCGATTTTATAATGTCAGTGTCTCGCGTACTGTATAAAAGGAAGGCACAGACGTCACTCGTCTCTCCCCGTCCCTTGCTCGAGCCGGCCCGTGCCGAGCCAGTAGCTTTAAATTCGCCCCTAAATAATTTAAACCCAGATCCAGCCGTCCCTAGCTGCCCCCCCAGCAACGCCCTAAGCCGAGGTCCGAGTCCCGCAGGGGACGCCCTTAGCTGTGTTGCTTAGTTTATAAGTTGCCCCTGGCTGGAGGCACTTGGTGCCTCGCCACAAACTATGTCCGACATAAAAAAAAAAACACGTCTCACTTTGCCCCTCGTTGTTGTGAGAGTAATATTGAATCTGTCCGATCATTACGTATTTATTGTTATGTGTATTAATCTTAATGTAATCCTGACTCTGTAAATTGTTACTTTGGTCTACAGCTATATTCAATACTTTTAAAAAGTTACTTGAGACCTTTATTTCTAAGAGTTGTTTATTACTATTAGTTATTACATATTTTACATTACCCGAAATGATAGAGCACCTTTAGTGTCGCAACATAGTCAATTTGATATAAACAATACTCAATATGTTGCGCACTGTAATGCTCGAAGAAGGTGTAGTAATATTATCTGTATTGTCTACGACTGAAATGCCTTTGTGTTACTGTAATGTAATAAGCTTGAAACTAACTAATCTTTGTCATTAACAGAATTATTGCATAATTGTAACTCGATTGGTTTAGTGAACGTAGAGATTTAGAGCTTCATTCTTAGATCGAGCAATGTTATGCTTTTAAAATATAAAGCTTTAGAAACTGTTTAACATATATAGGTATATACGTAATTTAATTATAAAGAATGTGTTATTGGGTTTTTCTCTTATCACTTTTTATCTTATCTGGGCTGTGTCAGTTCAGATTTAAGCTTTATTTAGACGATGCAGGAAATATCGTGCAAGTTGCGGTACATAGCGGGGCCGCGCGCCTATGGTATCATAAAGTGATCGTTCATCGTCTGAATACGATAAGAATTTTTTCAGAGTTGTGCATTCCTACAAATGATTTTGACAAGAAATAAATAAAAAACGCAATGGCATAGTGGTATAATGTTAAATCTTTATCGATATTAAGTAACCCTTGCCATAATTGAAGCAATTAAAGTTATTGTTAACCCATAAAGTGAGTACATTTTATGATCGTATCAAGGGGATTACTTATCCAGGCAATTAATCGGTTGTACAGTAATGAAACATGCCTTCAGGCTTTGCAAATATGATAGCTTATAAGGTTGTCCCAATATCGACAGTTTCAGTTTTGAATTATATTTACCTACTTGTTCATCCTTAATATTTAAAATAATTTAATAAATGGGTTGCGTTCAATGGGCGGCGCGGGCGAACAAAAAGTGTTGTTATTTGAAAAAATAAGTCATTTGGTAGAAAATACTGCAGTGGTTATCCGCCGATTAAGCCAACGGTACATTATAGCCGACTTTATAATATAAAACATACATAAACATACCGTATTCCTCGAAGGTTTAGGCAAAGGTGTACTAATGTATACAGTTCACCAGTATATTGAGGTCCTATGTAATAGGGGGCGAGCCTGTTGCTATTAAGCGGGCATAATTCCAAACTTTAAGCTGCTTCTGAGAATTTCATAGATAAACCTAATGACCTATGCTTGACTTGATAATCGAACCCAGGACCTCAAGAGTAGCAGTCATGCTTGCGGGAGCGCAGAGCGTCCAGGGTTAATCTACGATTACTGCAAAATTGTCAACCCATCTTGCTACCGGATACCTTATGCGCTTAAATTTTTACTGAGGTATATGAATGTAAGCATGAAACATACTGATGTCACCAAAACAACTGATACTTCGTTTAAATCCAATATTTTAATTCCTCTTAGACAAAACCGCAGGAAAATCCATTACGTCATAAAAACGGAATCGTTTTAATTTATAATTTCACCAGCGCGTTTCGACCACTATGTAGTACGCGGTTTTAATTAACTTTTTAATAGCTTAATAAAAGAAACGTTAATGAAGGCCCGTTCGTCCGGGGCTGACGTAACTATCTATAAAAATATATATATTTGAAATCCTTTGTCATATTAATTGATGTTTTTGCTGATAAAGAAATACTTGTTTCACATCAAAAATCGTTTTCCATCGACATTGGAATTAATTTATTATGTGGAAAAGAGACAGAGCATTATTTTATGAGACAACAACAGCTTACTTAGGTATTTATACGGAATTGTTTTATTGTTACGTAACCCCTCCAAAACCGATTCATGCGCAAAGCCACGGGCGCCCCTTGGTACGTGCGCAATAGGGACCTTCACTTAGACCTAAAACTGCCTACTATCAAGCAGTTTATGAAACGCGCCTCTAAGCGCTATTTCGATTTGGCCCCCCTTCACCCTAATCCCCTTGTGGTCAGTAGCGTAGACTACAAACCCTCTCAGATAAGTAGAGTGCGCCGCCCAAGGCACGCACTCACTTACCCTGACGACCAAATCACCCTAGCGCAGGAGTCAAACAGAGTGACTAGCACTCTCAAAACACACGCACAAAAACGCCGCCCGATATACCGTCCTCGCCGGCGAGGCCCGTCGCGAAGACCCCATAACGGTAATCCTCCCCGTCCCTTGCTCGAGCCGGCCCGTGCCGAGCCAGTAGCTTTAAATTCGCCCCTAAATAATTTAAACCCAGATCCAGCCGTCCCTAGCTGCCCCCCCAGCAACGCCCTAAGCCGAGGTCCGAGTCCCGCAGGGGACACCCTTAGCTGTGTTGCTTAGTTTATAAGTTGCCCCTGGCTGGAGGCATTCGGTGCCTCGCCACCTAGTCCGGTTAAGTTTTTAAAGCTCCCTCGAGCTAAAAACTACGTCCGTCAAAAAAAAAAAAAAATTGTTACGTAACACTCGCCCGCTGACGCTCGCCGCGAGAGGACGTATCGCTTGCGCTGCGCTCTCTCTAAGCTCGTCTCGCTGTGCCCCGCCACAGCGCTCCGCAGTCGTCCCGACTGCACCCACATTTTTGATCAAAAGCTGCCTTTTTCAAGGCGGTGGCTGATTTTCTGTCTTTTGCGGACTTCGGTACGCTCGCGCTCTAGCCCCTTCAGGGAAAAACCACAGTTTCGTGGTCCTCGGTGGAAACCGTACGGTGCCAACGAAACCGAGTGGGGTGTGGACCCGATACACCCGCTAAGCCCCTTCTGGGTAAAGCAAAATTCGGAAGGAGCTAGGACCACCGGCCTTGGGGGGTCTCCTAGTCGACCCTAGCTCTAACCCCGTTCTCTTACAGCTCCTCTAGTATCGTACTAGTACGGTACTAGAGCATAGGAACCCGTTCGCACATTGAGACTGGCGACGGGAGACAAGCTAGGGTACACTACAGGTACACACGCCTCCCTGCCTACACCCGGCAGGGAGGGTTCATTCACCCACACAACCCCGAGCCCATCCAACCCGGGGACGGTAGAGTTAGGATTAAAACAAAATTCCCCTTCTGCCTTTGCCTTCCTCGGACATCTCGTCAAGATGTCCGACGCCACCCTCATCATCTTCCTCAGGGAGGTCCTCTTAAAGGACCCCGAATTTTTGGCCAAATATGGCCCAAAGCTCCCGCGTGAGCTAGCCCCTCGCCCCGCCCGCGCCCCTATCCCCGATAGCCCGGCCTCACCGGACGCAGATGTTCCTTCAATGGAGCACCTGCATAAACAATTAGATTCTCCGGAAAGCCCGGAGGCTAATTTTTACGACCCCGCACTATTGTGCGGTTCCCAGATCCCCATTGCGAACAATAGGTTCTCAAGCCTATTGTCCGTTGATTCGGAGAATGTTGGCGCACGTGCGCCAATTACTGTAGCCCCGCCCCCAACTCAAACGGTGCCAATGGACACGTCGGCACCGCGTGACTCCGAGTCCGAGTCGTCCCTCTCGGATTCGAGCTCTAGCTCTGAATCCTCTGACGGATTCACCCCAGTAACAGGGAAAAAAAGGCCTCGTAAAAACAAGGCCAACTCTGTTGCCCCCGCTAAGGCCCCCAGGACCGCTGAGGTCATCGACTCCCCAGCTTCTCCCATCCCATCAACCTCTTCACAGGTTGCTCCCTCCCCCGCCCCTCGCCCTCGTTCTCAGCCTACTGAGAACGCGCCCAAGAAGGGCAAAGCCCCACCCCCCGTCATTTTCCACGACAAAGAGTCGTGGGTCCCCATCTCCAAGATGTGTGTTGATCGCAAGATCAACTACACCTCTGCCCGACCAATCCAAGAGGGTATCAAAGTTACCCTCTCGACCTCCACCGACTTTAGAGGCTTTACTAGCCTGCTGACCGAGCGTAAAATTAATTACCACACTTTTACGCTCGCTTCCGAGAAACCCCTGCGCGTCATTATCCGCGGGATTCCCAAGGAGATTGACACGGAGGACGTACTCAGCGACCTTAAGTCGCAAAATATACCCGCCCTCGAAATCCATCGCATGCACCGCGGCCGCGGTGGCATGCTATACAACATGGTACTCGCCATTATCGAGCAATCGGAGGGCGCTAAGGCCATATTTAACATCCGATCCGTTTGCCACTTATCCGGTATTCGGATCGAAAAACCCCACAAGGGAGGTCCCATAGGGCAATGTCACAATTGCCAGCTTTATGGCCACGCAGGCCGTAACTGCCACGCCAGATCCCGGTGCGTGAAATGCCTAGGCGATCACGCTACCGCGGACTGCAGTCGTCCTAAAGATAGGACACTTTGCACCGAACCTCCCAGTTGCGTTTTGTGCGGGGAGCAAGGTCACCCGGCTAATTACCGTGGTTGCCCCAAGGCCCCCAAAATCTCTCCCAAGCACGCTAAACGTGCTGGGGCAAAGACCCAGAGGGAAAGCCCCTCGGCCGCCCTCCCTGACCGTCTTAGCCCTCAAAGGCCCTCCCCTTGGAGCGCGCTGAATCACCAGCAAGCGTTTCCCCCTCTGAAAACGCCACATCATGTGGCAAACATCGCACCCCTAATGGGTGCCCCCACCCATGCTCCCTGCGCGCCGGCTTCCCCGGCCGCTCCAAGACCCGCACAGGCCTCTAAGCCTGCGCTTGCGCCAGCACCCACGCAACCCCACGTACCCGCCTCTGCCACCCCGGCAGCAGGTAGGTCCTTGGGTGCTACTTTTAAAGCGTTCAGTGTCGCCCCTATTGAACGCATCACTACCATTGGCCACGCCCTCATAGCTAATGAGGGAAACGGCCTCAGCATTCTCAAAATCATATCCGAGAATGCTGATCTAATTGATGCATTCTCCCAGCTTAGGTTCTAAATGGCGGTGCACGTAGGTAGAACCAAACCCCGGTCCCTTAAAATAGGTTTTTTCAACGCGAATAGCATGAATGGTCAACGTGATGAGATCGCCACTTTCCTCCGCGACCATCAAATTGACATCTTCCTTATACAGGAGACCTTCCTCAAACCATCCAAGAGGAATCCTGGAATTGCAAACTATCATATAGTGCGCAATGACAGGACTCGTTCTCAAGGAGGTGGTACCCTCATTTACTATAAAAGGTCCTTGTACTGCACTCCTATGGATAATCCTTCCCTCGAGCATATTGAGACCTCGATATGTCGAGTAGGCATGACCGGTCACCAACCGATAACTATCGTATCGGCTTATATCCCCCCTAGCAGTGCTAGGCTTCACATACGTCCCGACTTAGAAACCCTCTTAGGCTTAGGTGACTCAGTTATCATAGCAGGTGACCTTAACGCGAAAAATGTCGCCTGGAATTGCCACTCGAACAACCAGAGAGGCAGAGAGCTTGATAACCTGAGCACCTTGCTAAATTATGATATCATCGCCCCAATGATGCCCACCCACTATCCCGCTGACGTAAACCACAGACCTGACGTACTCGACATAGCCCTCTAAAAGAACGTAAACTTAGGTTTACGCTCTCTAGAGACGCTACAAGAGTTAGACTCTGACCATCGACCTGTGATCCTAGTATTAGGCCCCAGACTTGCCCCCTCAGATCCAGGTCAGCCCGCTCCAACAAAGGTGATAACGGATTGGAGGAAACTCGAGGAACGCCTCAAGTCGACTTCATCCGTTCACCTGGATGCCATCCCCGACTCTATAGTGTCAGTTGCCGACGCGACGGGCGCGATCGACTCCCTCACCGACCATGTACAATCCCTGTTGAACGAATGTTCACGACAGATTCCAGAGGAGTTTGATAACCGCTGGAATCTGCCGGAGGATGTGCGTGGCTTGATGACGGAGAAGAACGCGGCCATCAGAGCGTACGACAATTTTCCTTGCGAGCCGAACCGCGCTCACATGCGCAATTTACAGCGTGCTGTAAAGAAACGCATAAATGAGTTGCGCGAGGCCCGCTGGGACAATTGGTTGAAGGACCTGGAGCCCACCCATCAGGCCTTCTGGCAGCTGACCCGGAAGCTCAAATCCGATCAAGAGTCTACAATGCCCCCTCTGAACCGTCCTAATCAAAGGCCCGCCTTTGACGACGACGAAAAAGCCGAATGCCTAGCCGACAGTCTAGAGGCACAATGCTCGCCTAGCCCTCTACCAGTAGACAAGGCCCACCTCAATGAGGTGAACGCCGAAGTCGAACGTAGAGTCGCCCTCTCGTTGTCCCCTGATAACCCTACGGCCCCCGTAAGTTCCACTCCCTCCCCCGCCCCCGACCCAGACGACCCCGTCCCCCCCGTCACTGCGGACGAAGTCCGGTCGATCGTACAGAACCTACGACCCAGGAAAGCCCCCGGCTCAGACGGCATCACCAACAAGGTGGTTAAGCTCTTCCCCGCCTCCCTGATCATTCTGATGACCGCCATCTTCAATGCGGCATTAAATAATAACATCTTCCCACAAGTGTGGAAAGAAGCTACCGTCATCGGTATCCCTAAACCCGGTAAACCCAGGTCTGAGCCCTCCAGTTATCGCCCCATAAGTCTCCTCAAAGTCCTTGGGAAGATCTATGAGCGACTTATCTATGCCCGATTAAAGAACTATGCCGAATCCCATAATCTCATTCCCGACGAGCAGTTTGGTTTTCGAACCAAACACTCTTGTATCCACCAAGTGCATCGCATAGTCGAACATATCAGCGCTGGATTCCAGCGCGGTATGACGACTGGCATGCTCTTCTTCGACGTGGCGAAAGCCTTCGACAAGGTCTGGCACAATGGCTTGATTTACAAGCTATATTCATTCAACGTGCCAGACCGTCTCGTGCTCATCATTCGAGATTTTCTGTCGAATCGCACCTTTCGCTATCGTATAGAGGGCGGCACACTGTCGTCCCCTCATCCTATCCGAGCCGGAGTCCCTCAGGGCTCCGTGCTCTCCCCTCTCCTTTTCACGCTGTACACCAGCGATATTCCAAAAAGATCCAAGTCGCAGTTGGCTCTATTCGCTGACGACACGGCTATATATTATTCCGGCATCAGCCTAACAAACATCACCAAAATTCTCCAATCCTCAGTCAATGCCCTAGGGAATTGGTTCAGGAAATGGAGAATAGAGGTGAATCCCTCCAAGAGCGCGGCGGTTCTCTTTCACAAGAGTTCCGACCTCTCCGCTCAAGCCCAACCCATCTCCCTCTTCGGCCAACAGATCCCTTGGGAAAAGAAAGCCAAATACCTGGGCGTGGTTCTAGATTACCGACTTACGTTCCGAGAGCACATAAAAACGGTGCGTTCGCGCGCCGCTTTTGCTCTAGGACGTCTACATGGCATGCTCAATGCACGCAGTAAACTCTCCCTTAAATACAAGGTGAGAATTTACGTGATGTGTATTCGCCCCATCATGACCTATGCGAGTGTCGTATTCGCTCACATAGAAAGTCCCGCTATCCATAGGATGCAGACCCTCCAAAACCGATTTATGCGCAAAGCTACGGGCGCCCCTTGGTACGTGCGCAATAGGGACCTTCACTTAGACCTAAAACTGCCTACCATCAAGCAGTTTATGAAACGCGCCTCTAAGCGCTATTTCGATTTGGCCCCCCTTCACCCTAATCCCCTTGTGGTCAGTAGCGTAGACTACAAACCCTCTCAGATAAGTAGAGTGCGCCGCCCAAGGCACGCACTCACTTACCCTGACGACCAAATCACCCTAGCGCAGGAGTCAAACAGAGTGACTAGCACTCTCAAAACACACGCACAAAAACGCCGCCCGATATACCGTCCTCGCCGGCGAGGCCCGTCGCGAAGACCCCATAACGGTAATCCTCCCCGTCCCTTGCTCGAGCCGGCCCGTGCCGAGCCAGTTGCTTTAAATTCGCCCCTAAATAATTTAAACCCAGATCCAGCCGTCCCTAGCTGCCCCCCCAGCAACGCCCTAAGCCGAGGTCCGTGTCCCGCAGGGGACGCCCTTAGCTGTGTTGCTTAGTTTATAAGTTGCCCCTGGCTGGAGGCATTTGGTGCCTCGCCACCTAGTCCGGTTAAGTTTTTAAAGCTCCCTCGAGCTAAAAACTATGTCCGACAAAAAAAAAAAAAAAAAAAATTGTTACGTATAGAAATAACAATTACTTACTTACGCAAACTTGTTATAAAAACGATAGTAAGTATAACGTAGTTTTAATAAGTTTTTTTTTTACAGTAAACTAAGAAAACGATACTCTAAGCATGAATGTATCTTACACTATATTTACGCTGAATATATAGTTTATTCTACATTTCTCTTCTGCAACTGTAATTTTTCAGAGGGAGGAAGGTGCTCTGATGAATTAGAAAAAGACAATTAAATTGTATAAAAATATAAACCCCAATGGTATAATAATTTAAACCCCAAAAGCTAATGTGTAAGATATTAGTCATTATTATGAAGCGAACATAAAAACGTTCATTTTACACTATTATCTGGATGAAATAGTATAATAGCATATAAATAAAACAGTACTAAATGAAACACTATACAACCAAAGTTTATCATAATTTAATGAATCCCAAAAGATAATTAATATATTATATAATTTATTCATTCCTTTTACACTATTGTCAATTATAGACTTTTTTAGGTTTTTTGTTAAAGTAGCACAGCTGTTTAGTCAAATGTAAGCAAATAATTTTGAGAACCAATTTAGATACCTCATAAAAAAAATTAGAAATTCTACATATTTAATTAAGTATTGTAAAAATATTCTTATTCTACACACAAACAAAAATACATAACATACCATCACACCTGTATTCTCCGAAGGGTTAGTTTTTAAAATCCAATGAATTTGAAAGTTCCAATAGAACACAAAGTCCATTCTCGTCAGCCAGCATTTAAAGCATTGAATTTAGTTTTTTCAATTTGAATAAAAGTTCTTTACAACACTACAAAGTTGTAATGAAAAAATGTTAGCCAGTATTAAGGCGGATGTACACGAAATCACTAAGGTACGGTCGAAATTAAAAAAGTATTTATATATACTTAATTGTACACCATAATAATAAATACGAATTAAGTATTTGATACAATAAAAACATAGGTACAATGGGTGGCCTTGTCGCTTATTACAATTTCTTCCAGGCAACCTTAGGATGGACATAATTGAACTGAATTTAAAATATTCTACCTAGTATTAATCTCCAGACTAATTTCCCGAGAAATTTGGTAATAATTTTATGGAGCTTAATAATTTTAGATTTTTAGTATGAAACCATTCGAGAGATAGGTTATTTACTTTGGTCGTAAGTGATGCGTCATTGGTAAGTTTAAAATATTAAGTGAATAATTACATACATTGAAATAAAACTACTTTTTACGAGTTTGATAGTTTTATTGCAATGTATTAATATTCGCGTAAATGTCAGAAATCAATATAATTACATAGGTATTAAGACTATTGATTGACGATAGGTACTTGTATGTTACGGACATGGTTATTCTTGTTATAATATTAATTTTCGTGACGTGCCAAAGGCAAACTACATGAGGGCCACCGTGCATTCATTGGAGATCTGAGGGCCCCTTCCTCAGTATGCTAGTGACAGTCGTGTGTTTTAGATGGTAGGAGTTTGACAGAATTATTTGCCGTATTTTATGAGTCAAATGACATCTGAGGGTTTTCACACGAAAAAAGACGTGTATATCAAGTATCTTTCAAAGATTATCGTAGACCTATATCATTTGTGATGCCTGTGTGTTCTCCAAATATGGTTTTGTATAATTTAGAGATGGATCCACTTTTCTCCTCGGTCTAAATGCATCTTCTACTGAACTTATTCCTTGAAATGAGAAAGGTAAGGCTTAGTAGGAGTAATTCCACTCAAATTGGAGCTGCTCGACTGGGGAAGTACTACCGCCTTGCAGACAATCGAAGTGAAACAACACTGCTTTGAGTTGTGTTGTGTTCCTTACGGTAAGCAAGGTTACATTGGTAACCTTGCTTACCGCTCCACGAGAAAACGTTGTGTGGGGGATTTCGGCCCTTATACAGCCAACCCAACTATTCCTCCTTAATTTTACAGGGTCAGCAAGTGATATACTAGGTGTTACTAGTGTCTATAGGTTACGGAAACCGCTTACCATCAGATGGTCCATATGAATGTTTGCCACCTCAGTGGTATAAAAAAAATGTCGCCCCAAAGGGCGATGATACCTACATTGCAAAATTATATTATCAAAGGTGATTTATGTGAAAATGACTGTCTTTGTTACTTAGTGATTTCGTGTACATCCGCCTTTAAAGCGACGAATTTAGTTTTTTGAATAAACCTTTTTTTTACCACCACAAAGTTGTAACAAAAAATTGTCGTCCTGTAATTTTAAAGTCGTTTAGTGTACACATGCATACTCACATGCATACATCACAGTGTACACATACATGAGTATGTATGTGTACACTGTGTATGTGTATGATGTAAAGAGGAACAGATGTGGGAAAGAACCGCTTTGTGCATTTTACTGTTTACTTTTTTGTCCTTTTTTGCAGATAGTAAAAAGTATGCAGTACCTATTATATATATGCCTATCTTGATACCGTGAGATATGAAATGCCGTAAAATAACAGTATATTATAGCGGATTAATGACTTTACGAAGAACGCAGGAGGCTTTATGATACAAGATTGGTGACCTACATAATGGCCGTGGAAAATTCTGTTAATAAATTTGTCATTAAATTCAACTCAATTTGTGTTCGAAACGCAGATAAGTTGGTGTAACACGTCGCCTTCGATGCGGTATTGTACGCTGTTATTATAACGTTTTATTTTCTTTATTCAGCTTAAACATTTTATTTTATATGAATCGAAGAGGTGGGTCGGGAAAGATTGACGGGTGTTTTAGATTGTTTTAGATTGAAAATCAATTGAAGGTGGATTTAAATGTAATTTGATTTAATTTAATAAAATGATTTCAAATTAGAATATGTAGATATTGCCCATCGCTTTCATAATATATATTAATAAGTTGAAATAAGTCGTAGCAAAGTAGAGGTACTGGAAAGTGTTTCTAGAAAGAACAAATTAGAACTTGATTTAGAGTAATCCATTAACATTGAAAATATATTAAATTTAATTAATTTGAGGGGGTAAAATTAATAAATTTATTTTTTTAATATTTAATAGGGTTAAAGCTGGATATGGTGCCTGTAATAGAATAAACCTTGCTATATTATATTTATATTAAGTTTAAAAAACTTGCTATTATTTTGTAAAGCTGCTATACCTATTCTTTATTTAATTCCAAGTAAGTGTGTAGGTACAGAGCAACACATCAAACTACCCCAATCTGTCAAATTTCTTTGATAGATTTATAATTTTATTGATCTATGTCTTCCCAATTATAAAATAACACACGACATAATAAATGTACCTTGCCTATATTTCCTGAAGGATTAGGAACTACACAATCAGTGATGATTGTCTAATTAGTTTAGTCTAGTGGTTGTAAGACTTGTAAGTGCGACTGCTACGCTAGAGGACTTGGTTTCAATTTCCAAGTCGAGCAATGTGTTATTGAAATTCAATAAAATTTGTCATTATGGAATCCTATGAGATTCTCAGTAGCAGCTCGGAGTTTGGTTATGCTTTACTATGCAGTTGAAAATTATTATAAAAAAGCATTGAAACCTTATTATTTAATACAAATAATATAATTATCGTAATTTAGTAATTAGTATGTAAAGTGCGTAGATTTAAAACATTACGACTTTATTTCACGAATTAATATTCTTAACCCGTCTCCAGATTAGTATTTTCAAGTTTTAATTAATTCTAAGAACAAGTGTAATTTTAACATTTCAATCTGTTGTGTTGCTCCAAACTTTGTTCAAAGTGTAACACGCTGTATATGTATAAAAAAAAAACTTTTGTTACAACAACATAATATGTAATAAAGAAACCTTAATCATTCTTTATAACTTTTGCCAGATTATTGAATGTGCTTTTTAAGTTTGAATGTTATAACGGTGTAACTGTGTAAAATCAGTCCTCTTTGAGCTCAATATACTTAAAAAGGAATACAAAGTTTTTGCTTTATGTATTAATTTAAACATTATTAGTAATTATTTATTTATATTTACAATTATAACACAAATGCGATAATAATTTAAAAAAAATATTTATATTAATAAGTTTGGCTCTCACGTAGTTTTTTTTTTTATAGAGGCAAGCGAGCTAGCGGGTCACCTGATGGTAAGTGATCACCGCCGCCCATTGACACCCACAACACCAGAGGGTTTGCAAGTGCATTTTCGGCCTTTTGCCACAGGTGGCAAACAAGCCAACAACCAACTTGATGGTAAGCGGTTGCCATAGCCTACAGATGCTTTGAACACTAGGGGTATCACTTGCGCGTTGCAAATCTTTTCAAACCCTTTTTGAAGAACCAGTAAGAAGTAATGCACAGTAATAGTATTTCTATTATACACAATAGACCTATAATACTATAGCTGATGCGACAAACGTCAGCTCGTCAAAAATTTCAACCGCACTAACCCTTAGCTCGGCTCCTAAGATTCGTAGCGTGATGTTAAAGCCTTATAGCCTTCATTAAAAGTTGAGATACCAAATTAATGCAAAAATTTTTTTTCAGAAATTAGCGCGTTAAACCAAACAAAAAACTCTTCAGCTTCACTATATTTACTAACGACCTCGGCTTCACGCGATTGCAATGTGCTAATAACACTCATGTTTTATACATATAAACCTTTCTCTTGAACCACTATATATTGCTGAAAATTGCATTAAAATCTGTTGCGTAGTTTAAAAGATCTAAGCGTACAAACAGCGGGAGCTACTTTGTTTTATACGAATATGTAAATATTATAATAACACTAGCTTCTACCCGCGATTTCGTTCGCGTGGAAAAGTTATTTTTAATTATCGTTGTAATTTGGTTAATTAACTCAAAAACGTTATAAATTATAACCTATATATTATTCTGATGTATAAATAATAGGTAATACCGTAAAGTTTCATCAAAATTCGTTCAGTAGTTTGACCGTGGAAGAGAAACAAACATCCATCCATCCATCCTCAGAAACTTTCACATTTATAATATTAGTAGGATTATATTGAAATACTATAATATAAAATACCAGCATACCTGGCTCTACCCAGCCCTTTAGAGATACAGGCGTGATTATATTGTTTATGTTGTCTATTGACAGTAAAATACAATCGCAGTTCCACTCACCTACATACAGGAAAAGTGCTCATATAAACAATTCACAAAAACAGTTATGCAAATTTTTGCTCGTTATAGATGACTTTCCAAGTTTTGTTATGCATAGCTCCCATCCAATCAGGATTCCGTATTATTTATGAGATAAAAACCATGCAGCGTACAATGGTCCGTTGGACAATGAATGGGCATAATCATCGCCAACAAACGAAGATCACGTTGGGCCCCGAGGCAGTAAAAACTCGAACAAAAATATGGGACACCGCACACTAGCGTCCATATTTCCATTCAAATTTTTTTGAATTTTCATAGAAGAGTTATTTTCGGTGAATTGAAAACGTGTAAACAAATTGCCTGGCTATAAACTGTTCGGAATTCAAATAGGAAAGTTTATAGACGTGGAAGACCTATAACTCTTTTGCGTCGTTTTTATTGAAAAGTGAATGATGGTGGCAAATAGAAATATTAAGCGTGTATGAAAATAGCATATCATGAAAATAGCGTGTATGAAAGCAGTACTGATAGCTTAGTGATATGACAAACTGCGAAGTCCAAGGTCTCGAGTTCGAATCCAAGGCCTCTGAGGTTTCGAATTCATGTGGGTGTTAATAAATAATGATCACTCGCTTAAACGATGAAGAAAAACATTGTGAGGAATGCCTTAGAGATTTTTCTCGATGGTGTGTTAAGTCTGCCAACCAGCACTACAAAAAGGTGGATGATTTTTTATGAAAAAAAAAAAGAAAAAAAAGTTTTTTAAACAGTGTTCTTGATTAGGTTTTTTTATGTAAATATCAAATTGTTTGTGATCCTTTTCAAATTTGTCATCAGCCATTTTTTTTTCTTTACCTCATCTTGTTGCAGTTAACTTAATATAACATAACATAGTTAACTTCACCGTGGAAGAAAAAAATATACTTAGTATTTCTTTAAAATAATACTCAAAAGCTCATTGCATCATAATTTCAAGCTACCCTTGAATAAATCTCGAAAAAATACAGTCATTCTCACAATTATGGTATTATTATTAAATTTGCAAATGAAATCACACGCACTATAAAATAATAGATCCGTTTATTTCGTGTGGCACGCAAGGGACGGTCCCGTGAGTTCGCCCCATTTAGAATGGTCCCAGTTTGTCTGTGACTAGCTAATAGAGTGATAAAACTAATATATTTAGGGTAATCATAGTCGGTATTATTGAGAATTAAAAGTTACCGCTCAGCTAACGATCGACGATACGTAAGGTGAAATATTCATTTCACATTACGTATCAATTTTAAATGAATTCGTCAACTCGTAGAACAAGTTGAGAAGAAAAGTATTAATTATGTTGTTGAGTAATCGTATGCAATCTATCACAACATATATTCAGTCTAAAGGGGAGCTAGATAATTATTTAAAAAAAAAAAACAAAATTTGGATTTTCTTTCAGCGTTCATCCACGAACTATTTATTTGTTATTTTTTTATCATTTATTTGCGGCTGATTGATTGTCACTGCCACCAACTTAGCAATTTCCTTATAGGTACAATTCTTTATTTCATTCAAAATGTCTGTACTTCTAGACCCTGAACTTCCCAACCAACGTTAGGTAAGATGTAAATACTCCATCAAACAACAATTTCGTTCGATTTGTCTCCCACGCTTCGAATATTTATTATAATCAGAACAAACAGCTTACGCGATAAGACTACATAAATTTACATTAAAATCAACTGAACTAACTTTTCCGTTGCCTCTCTTTGTTGTTAGGCACAAATTCATCCTTTTCATTGTTTATTGCTTTTGTGAAGTATTGTTTTTATTGTGTTAAAATTTTGTTTGATGTGTACTTTTGATTCCAGAGACGGTATATCTGGTATGATGTTTACAGTTTGTATGAAATTATTTGGTTTGTTTTGAAAAATCTTCTAATAATAAGATCTTACTGATGTACCGGTAACCACCATCGGTATTCGCATCGGCGGGGTACATAGCTTGCAGGAGTGATGGCCGTTTGGGCATATTGCTTCTTGAGTGAATACCACGCCTCAGAAAACGTAGAATAGGACGGCCTCCAACTAGATGACGGATGACCTGGTAAAGGTTTCTAGAAGCTGTTGGATGCAGGCGGCATATAACCGGTCCTTGTAGAGCTATGAATTTCATCCAGCAGTGGAGCTCCTATGGCTCATATAAAGATGCTAGGTTGCCATATCATATACCAAAATAGTCACCAACTTGACGCGATTAGACTGTCCATTGTACTATTCGATTATTTATAGACTAAAAATAAAAAATAAATAAAGACATACCACATCCAGCGCTGATTTTCTGTCTGCCAGTGATACACCAACACAGCATAATATTGATTGCAGTATAATTAAAATATAATAAATAATTATTCTAATAATATAATATAACGACCAAAAAAGATTATTCACACAATAAGTTTCTAAAATTAAAATTTCATACGTTTTTATTTCTACTGTTATAAAAATAAATTATGACGCAACATAGAATTTGCTATTTTATTTTTCAGAACATTTTGCGACAATTTAATCGCAATTATGTAGACAGGCTTTTTCATTACCACTATGTATGTAAAATGCAAAACGCATTTTGATGAATAAGACCGTATCCAAACTGGACAGTCGAGATATTCTGCGACTATTTCGAATACCAGATATTTTCGTTTGCATTTATATGCTGATTCCAACGTTCGTGTGAAATTGTACTGACTAGGTACTAAAAATTTGTTGTTATCAAAGATTTTGCACTTTATTCCTTTACAGCACAGACTTTATTCCACGTGAGGAATTTAAACTTATTCAACTTTCATGAGAATATCAGACAAGACATAATTATAATATAAATGATATACGGTAGTGACAACCAGTCTCCTAAGGATAGACTGATATCCGTATTGCCAAGATACTGGGTTGTGGAGGTTTGATGACAGTCGCTTCATGTAAAATACTGATATTCAGCCGAATATGGTTAAACAGAAAGCCGACCCCAACATAGTTGGGAAAAGAGGATGATGAGGGTAATTTAACAAAGGTTATTTAAGTCAAATTAGCGATATTTTTTACATTTATAGACAGCCTTATCAGGCTATGGATACCTACAGATATTACTTTTAAATTATAAATTCTTAAAAAAAAAGGTGAACTTACGAAAACATAACTATTATATTTATTTTTTCATTAAACATATTTTTTTTACAAAAAGTACAAAATATTAAATAAAATGGTAGCTGACCCATCGGAAACACGAATCCATGCGATCAGGACCAGTAAGAAGAACCTCTTCATAATATTTCATTGATTTAAATAAAACGACATTTATAATAAAATAAATTACAGTATTTAGTGCTAAAGTTCTTCCATGCAATCGGATATAAATGTTTATATTAAATAAATAAATAAATGAACAATAGGAAGATACCTATTATAATGACAAAATTTCATTTAACCATTAATTAACCCACAGCGCTGACTAAATTGATTACAGTTTTAAATTTGATTCCGGCAACATGATGCCTTTTAACCAACTTTTAATTAATTCAAAACTGGGAGTCGTTACGTTGGAAAGTGTTGCGACGCGAATGCAGTAAGTTAGGAGGAACATACGTTAAATTCCACAAATCTAAACTTACAAGACTTGCACATTAGATATATTAATATAGTTCCTGCTTACGTTACGAACGCATCCGTAACAATATTTAATTTACGTTCATTTAGAACATGCGCGAGGAAACGTTCTGTTGGCAGTAGGGGGACTTTGACCCTTATACTGCGTCTATAGGCTACCGTAACCGCTTACCATCAGGAGGGCCGTATGCTTGTTTGCTACCTTAGAGTTATAAAAAAAACGTTCCACAAATATAAACTTACAGAACTTGCACGTTAAATAATAATAATAATAAATTTTTATTTGCCATAAAAGAGTAAAAATTAAAAATTGTGTGTCATAATGAAAACACTGCCTACTGATGAAAAGTATTACAATCTAAAATAAAATAAAGCTAAAATATTACATTTTCAGGGTGGAAAATCACTACAAATTGGGCAATAGGTAGTGATCCAAAGTAGACGTGAGCCAAACTACTCTGAAAGCCGTTTGAAAATCTGCCAAAAGCTTGATTAGCTATTACTTTACATTAAAATGTATGCCAGGCACACTGAAGGTGTTGTGACGTCGACTTTCAATACGGGATTTATTTATTAATTCATGAACACATAGAAAGTAGCCAGCTTAGGACTATCAGATATATTACCAAATAGATTTTCATTGCGTAAGCAATAAAGTTGTGTATGATTCATGTTCTGCATTGTGTTAAATGCAAAACACCTTTAATCTTCTGCCCCTATTACATGAGGCCTAAACATACTGGCAAACTGTAGATGTACAGAGGTCAGCACATCAAGCTACCATAATCAGTCAAATTTCTTTGATTGATTTTCAAGTTTATTAAAAAGCAATGAGGTTCGTATTCAATTGGGAAAATTTGACAGTTTTGGATAGCTTGACCTACTGACATCTGTATATCGGCACATCTTTGCATAAATTTTCAGGAAATAAAGGTAAAAATATTAAATAAAAAATATATGGTCAGTAGTGTGCTAGTGCAAAACTATTTTGGATGATTAACGGAAATTGTTGTAAAAGGAGAACCAACATTTAAAAAAATGCGAATAAATTTACGCTAAAATCAAGTACCTACTTAAGTGGATTCATTTTATCTCATTTCTTATTAACTACTACACATTGGGACTAAAATAGTTTAGTTTTTAAATAACTGAATCAGCACCAGTGTATAATAATAAATAAAAGTTAGCTAGTTCATAAATCTTGTTAAATACCACCAACAATAGCTCTTCAGTGGCATAAATATTTTCCTCAACAGTGCACTAAATAAAAATAATTCAAAACTTCAACATTTGAAACAATGCAGCGCTATTATTTCCACAGAGGAAGCTTCCAGAAGTTTGTTTTAAAAAGCGACGGGTATATCAACACGTCCGGCAATGTGTGTCTTTACAATTTTCTTGCTGTACCAACGAAATGTGACGTTGGGTATGCTGAAGTAAAATTACTGGAAGGGATACATCGACAGTTTTGTTGTACTGTCCGAGAGTAAATACATTGTTTATCGAGAGGAATAGGAATTGGAAAGGAGACTCGTAACCAGCAGTGGAAGCAGTGGATCGGAAGGAAATTCGAAACGGGACGTCTTAGTGAAATTGATCATGAATCAAACGTACCCCGTTTCTCCCCAGATGAAGCACGATCTATAGAATTTTAAAAAGGGGGAAGTCTGATTATTAGTTTGAACCCTCTCAAGATTGGTATGTTCGCACTTTTTACACAACTTACAAAAAAGTAATAGCATTTCCAGAAAATTGTGCCTTAAGCTTGAGTACTTGAGCTTGAGCACCACGCTGGCCTAGTGCGGGTTGGCATACTTCACACACTGTCGATACAAGGCATGCAGGTTTCCTCACGATGTTTTGCTTCAACGTTTAAGCAAATGATAATTAATTATCACATAAATAATAATTTATTATTATTATAACATGAATTTGAATAATCAGAGGTTCCTTGGATGACTATTCAAATGATGACTCAAACTCAAAAGTCTCGAGATCGATTCGAGACCTTTGACTTTGAGTTGTGACAATATACGTCTCCACCCGCCTTATTGTTACCTGATCTAGCAATAAACCTTGGCTATTGTTAAGTATTTCTCATGAAACAAAACGAATTACTTTAAATTAAACAACGGTTAAATAATTAACCGGCCAAGTGCGTGTCGGACTCACGCACCGAGGGTTCCGTACAAACCTGTAGGTATACTTTTGATTTCGTTGACATAGAAGTTTGATTTTGTAACAGCTTAAAGGTAATTATAGACTTGAGTATTTGATATGAATTTCAGTTTAATATCTCTACGAATTCATGAGGAAAGGGGTAGTAACTGTAAAATTATTAAAAATATTTTTACTATAATGATGTAACTAAAAATTTACGGTTTTTGCAATTTTTCATTATCTGTGCTATAGATAAGACGTTGCTTCGTACCAAATTTCAAAATTCTAAGTTCACGGGAAGTACCCTGTAGGTTTTGATGCCCTTGCGAGTTTCTAAAATTTGCGGCATAAACGGCTGTATTTTTTTGATTGCATTAGCTTAGAAGTTTGATTTTTTCACAGCTCTAAGGGACAGTAGACTTGAGTATTTGATATAAATTTTAGCTTGATACCTCCACGCGTTCTTGAGAAAAAAGGACGGACGAACGGACAACAAAGTGATCCTATAAGGGTTCCGTTTTTTCCTTTTGAGGTGCGAAACACTAAAAATTATTGAAAAACAAACAAATAAATAGATAAAAATTCTAATTATATTGTTTCCATTAACTTAAACTATAAAACAAGTAAAATATCTAGTTAATTCAAGAAGAGCTTAATCTAAGCGACCATTCTCGACTTTCCGCTTCAGCAATTAATGAATCACTCTATCTCAATCTGACAAATCCTTTAAAGATGTAAATTCGCTTCCAGAAGCACTAAGACCGCGGTCACCCTTTTGTTGGTTTCGAGTCACGTAATTCTACCTATTGGAACAGTACAGTACCTACAAAGTAGGTATCTATAGTTTACAATGTTCTAGAGATTTCTAAAGGGTTTATTTCAGCTTAGGGGACTAGATTAGTCCCAATAGATGTTAACTTGTATTGAGAGTGGGCTTTTGAAGTGAAAAGCAAAAGAAGGAAGCTAAAAGTTTTTTCGTTTTTCACTAAAAGTAGACAAGGCTAAAGAGATGCCTATACATAAAATTCTTTAATTTTATGTATAGAGGCATCTCTTGATGCTGGAGATTCATGTCCAGCAGTGGATAGTAAAACGGTCGATGATGATAATGGTGAAGATCCGATAGCAACTAGTTTTATATTTTATTCTCAAGTTGTTTTCAGGCTAGGCAGAGAGAAATGTTACCTAATACTTGCACAATGCATCAAAGAATATACAAATTTCCCTATTCTAATATCAGAATCGGAGTGCCCCGTCACGATATATGATATATTGACAGAGCAAAACGGTCAGCAGGAACTGCACTGTCGTGTAATCGATTTAAACCGCAATATATGGGACCTTTTTGAATCCCCAGGATGCCAGGAATAATCCTCTGATTTATTAGAACTGGAATTCGATGAACATGTATAAAATAAAATAAATTATGGTTTTTGGTTTTTTAAAATAACTTTTTTCATCTCAAATTCGATATAGATTAAAAACCTCAAATGAGAAAAGTTGATGAGCTGTTATGAAAATGCTGCAGTATGTGGAAGAAATCGGTAATCATCGATAAAAATATCTACTTTTTACCGAAGGTTTACATAAATCTTCATTATTCTCCAGTCCATATACCAATCTACTTGGGGTAGGTGCATTACGTCTTTTTATCTTAACATTTAGTTTTTTTGAAGTTAAATCTTAGGATTGACGCGAAAGTGTGTCTAACCTGATCTTGATACTCGAAAACAACAGAACATTCGTGAATAAAATTGTCGGCAACAACAAAATCTTAAAGAAAATTTAGTTGGCACATTATGTAAAAAGTTTTGATTATATCAATAGATATAAACTTTATGTAAACTAAGAAAACTTTATGAAAAAGACAGAACTGACTTTAATGAGTTCAAAAGACAACTCAAGCGCAAAGTATTGAAATATGAATGAAGTTTATTGTGATATTGTAATACCGCTTCAACAAGTTTCTTGAAAGATTTTTTTTTATAGACGTTTTACTATTCTTACTCGACTCTTGTAACGTAACAAAGAATTTATCAAAAGTTCTGTTAAGTAAAATACTTCAAAAAGATGAGGAAGATTTTATAAACTTTGTTGTTTACTACCCTATCTTCAGCGTTCTCTTGTTATTTATCTATTACACTTTTATGTACAACATTAGCACGTAAGGCGAACTTAATATCATATGACATTATCTACCAGTCAACCTTTCATTATATGATAGAATTCCAACTTGCGACTGCTGGTCCAATACACCAGATGCTATGAACACTAAGTACGCAATTTTGAATATTGCCGGCAGAAGATTTTTTCCTGCGCTTAGCATGAGAAATGCAAAAAAAACATTTTTTTTTAAATAATATTGTTTAGTTCGGGCATCAAGGAAATAGTAAAAAAAAAACTCTATTACCATACAATATCTTTACAAATTCTGTACTGTGCTTTGTAAAAGATAAAAAATACAGATAAAATTAGACATGTAAACTACTATTAACAATAGGTATTTATATAACTTCAGACGAAGTAAATTTACCTTCATAACAATTGATTAGTTTAATATTGTGGATAAACAAGCAAGTAACCAAGTTTGGGGCTCAGTATTGATTGAACAAAGTTCATGCATTAATTCATAACGTAATTCCCGATGTATTGAAACTCCGAGCTTTGAAATTATGATACCTTACGTATAAAGGTATGTGTTATCAAGATTATATATATAAACTTTGTGTTGCTTGTATTTTCTTTCATGATTTTTACCCTTGAAGTGTTATACGGAGCCAGTCTACGTCACCATTTATAATCATCAGCTTGCCGCTTATTGAAAAATCGTATTCTTCAACCCACATACAGTCATACTGCTGTGCACAGGTCTCCTCTTAGATTGAGAGGGATTAGCCTATACTAGTCTACCACGCTGGCCTAGTGCAGGTAATCCGCTATCGAGAAAATTG
This sequence comes from Acronicta alni, assembly GCA_964056405.1. NCBI lineage: Eukaryota > Metazoa > Arthropoda > Insecta > Lepidoptera > Noctuidae > Acronicta > Acronicta alni. The sequence continues at coordinate 4,307,264 of OZ043919.1, read as the reverse complement.
AAGCGTTATATTGAACTCGTACTATTCAGACACGGTTCTTCGGTAATGCAATTCGCTAGCTCATCCTCTTCACACTACGCAAATATCCTACTGATTGGTGGTGTCGTGTGTCGGGTCGTTGAGCTCCCAATAATATGGTTGAGCAACTGTGGTTGCCGTCTGTCGGGATTGATCAACTAAAAGTTGCTGTGGCTCTCTCCTTTAAAGGCCATTTGCAGACATTGTCCTACATTGTGATACTCACATAGATGAAATAAGTAGTGGGTATTAAAATGTCAAATCAAATCTCAAGAGACCATGATTCTTTGAGCATTTTCGGCGTTTGTCATCGAATAAGAAATTACGACGCCACCTAGTACTAAAACTTTAATGTCCTTATATAAATAAATATCCGTATATTTACAAAATTAAACATCATAGGAGTGCAAGCCTATCAAGCCTTGACTATTGGACTACTAAGTAAGGTCTCGGGTTCGAATCCAAGGCGTTTTTCTTTTCTAATAATTAGTTAACTCGGAAAAAATCGTGAGGAAACCTGCATGCACAGAGATTTCTCGACAGCGTGTGAAGTCTACCAACCCAAATAACGCCAGCGTGCTGGACTATTGCCTAATTCCTCTGACGAGGATACCCGTGCCCAGCAGTGGGACAGCATCCATATACTGTATATGTAGTGATAATATAATCATCAAACCATGTTGATGATGAATTATTATCGCTTCAACAAATCAGCGTGCCAATATTTATAACAACAGCATTTTATTATTCGAAAATCACACAACATATTGCATTTTATATCAAAGAATTTATTATCGTCTGAAAATATGGCTGTCCGTGTAAGTCTGCCCTTTTACTAAAGTGAGGGTAGTACGTGACATTTTTATATAACACTCCACTCATATTATCTTGCTTTTGGGAATATGTAGGTTTGGAATACTGCCATACACCAAGAGATAGTTCGCGAAATGTCAAGGTAGTTGTAAAAATGACCTCGTAAATTCAAGGCTTAGATTAGGTCTGGTTAAAGCTCTTCTTGTGTGCATATTGTTTTTACAAGATGCTAATAAAGGTTGTCTGTAAGAGATCGCTTTTAGCGATAAGGCCATGTACCATTCTATCATTTATAAATAATATGTACCTACTTGGCATTTGTTTATGGTGTACAATAAAGAATACTGCATTCTATTTTAACCGACCTGTTCTAGAATACAACTCTATAATTGCTTACTTGACGTCTTCATACCAAGTGTCCCCAGTGGATTGTAAAGATCTAATAGCAGTCGCTTCGTATAAATTACTGATATTGCAAATGCATGCTCATTATCCCAATGGTTATGTTATATTGGCAATTGAATACTTTAAATAGGATAATTCTGTGTAATTTCTATATAATATACACTCTCAAACGAGATTTATTTGTCTTACAAAATAAATCAGTAAATAATTATTCCATCCCCCACACAATATTTTTAAACAAAACATTGAATTTGTATCCGTTCCGTCGGTCTCTGGAATAATAATTTATTGTAACTTCTTAATATGAAATTCGACCTTATTGCTGTTACAATAGGAGTTAGGACAGAGTGGTAGTTTCATGTTCGCACATCATTGTAAGTAAATTTTAATGTTCGCCTAATATTTCAGTGACTTGGCGATATTTCCGACTCTAAAGTATGTCTCGTTTGGGTCATGACACTCGGTTTTTGTTGGAGCCTTGGTCCATAAAATATTGCTAAAACAACTATCGTTGGAGCGCTAATTTAGTGAAAACTGGCTTTAATGTTTTTGCTTAAAGATGTGGGTGCTTTACACTTTGACTTCAAAAGTGTACTAAATTCGTTTCTAAATTGTTTCGTTAATGTAATATTTTACTTTTAGTATAACCTACCTAAAAGCATTTATATCTTAGTGATATGACTATTGGAGTGCCAAGTTAAAGGTCTCGAGTTCGAATCCAAGGCACGCACCTCTGACTTTTCGAATTCATGTGCGTATTTATAATTAATTATCACTCGTTTAAACGGTGAAGGAAAGCATCGTGAGGAAACCGACATGCCATAGAGACTTTTCTCGATGGTATGTGAAGTCTGTCAACCTGCACTAGGCCAGCGTGGTGACCCCTACCCAGCTATGGGACAGTACATGGGTTGATGATGATAATCTACCTAAGGTTATCAAGATCTTTATAATAATATTATAAAAACTTAAACTCGTTTAATGCTTTATATTATAAAGTAAAACATTTCTTAGAAACACTTATCTCATACTTTAAATTTAAAATAACTGCTGAAATATCTGTTACATTTTAGTGTCTAAGGAGTGCTTTGGCACTAGTTCTAAGTATTCCTTGTATCAGGAATATAATACTATCACCTTCCTCCAGACCAGGTTAATTGATACTTGTACAAACTTCCTTTTATTATTATAACTTAAATATAATAGGAGTAAACAAGTAAATATTTAATACTAGGTGGCGCAAAAGTCATCGGAAGATGCTATAATTTTTGCAAATGGCGGTATATGTCAGTTATGCTTTGACATTTGTGAAGTAAATACACTGTCGATAAGACATAAATCGCCATACTCCTCAAGAGCGCGTCGGGTTTGGGTCGGATCCCTCTTTTTGGCAATTTGCACTGGCCGACAAAACCGCGCGATTTAACCGTCCTAGACTTCGTTTTGTGGGGTTTCTTGAAGTCACGAGTCTATTTCAACAAGCCTCAGACTCTTGAAGCCCTCAAAGAGAATATCCATTAGGGATGCGGCAACCTAACGATGTAAGTTCTGGCAAGAGTGATGGAAAATGCCATAAATTGGGCCCGTATGGTCCTCAATTCTGGCGGCGGCCACTTGGCTGATATAACTTTTTCTACTAAATGAAAAGAAATAAAAGGAAATCTAAAGTTTTTAATTTACTAAAAAAAAATACAGTTAAAGAACATCGGGTGACAACTTTTGCGCCACCTTATATAATATTAAGATAATTTAATAGAGTATAGTTACAAAGACGTTAAAGTATCTCTCCTGTCAAACAAATATTTCTAAAGGTTTATAAATCTCAGGAGTCGAGGTTACCGTGTTGTTCGTTGTCGTCAAAACTTCCCGAAATGGAAGTTTTAGTAAGAAAATGTGAACGAAATCGTTTTAGCCTCTTTTGTGTAAAATGTTTATTTTTCGTATTTAGAACAGCTTTTAGCCTGGAGTAGATTAATCTGCTTAGGTTATTAAGATTTTCAACTTATTTGGTCTTTACCTAAGTATACACTTCTGTGTATACTTAGGTAAAGACCACGCAGACTTTTTTTTTAATTTTCCGGAATTTATGTTACAAACGAAAAACCTTTTGTTAATAAAATACCGAAACAAAAAATATTTTAGTTGAATTACACGGCTTTTAAGAGGTTGCTAGACTTCCAAATATTTTTACTTACAACGGTATTTTTTTTTTTCACTTTAGATTAAGAGAAAACTTTTTAAATCTATTTTAACCTCTCCAGACCTGGGAATAAAAGCCAGAACCAGGTCAACAATTACGCTTGAGAGTATTATTTTGGTTAAGAACCATGCCGCACACCCTAGTGTGTCATAATACCGGCCAATACTAATTGGCCGGTATTATAAGGGCGTTTCCAAACATAAATTTTCACAAACGCAAACAACTACCAGTGGCGCAGAAGTCGATCACTCAGCCACTACGCTACATATGCCATCAAACTAGCATTAATTAGGGACTTCAATTCTATGTCAAATATTTTTTTCCAATAAACTTCGCCGGCTCAAGGGAAATATGACGAAATAAGTTTTAATACGTTATTATCGAATACAAAAGTGCTAAGCTAGATGGAAGTGACAGCCCTTAAGCGAATATAACGAGCAATACTTGTCAGCTTTGGAATAGACAAGTTCGGAACTGCTGCAGTAATAACGATAAAGCTAAATAAAATACGATTAAAAGGAATACTAGATAATTATGTCTTAAGTTGATCTCTCTGTTTTTAGATTGGCGCCCAATGTGGGACAAATAACAGCTATCTTACAATGGTGCCCAACGCGGGACCAACAACTTGCAACATTGAATTGGTGCCCAACGTGGGACCAACAACTAGCAATATTGACTTTGTGCCCAACGTGGGACAAAAACATAACCCTACATTAAAAACTAACATACCCTATTAATTGTAATACTTGAAACCCCATTATGAAAATTCCATTTTAATTTGCAAGTAATCATCTGTCCGTAAATTACTTGCAAGAACCACATCGTTTAATAATTTTCGTTTCGCGGGTTCCCAATTCCCGTCGTCACTTCGCAAGAACACGTAAATTATTAACAGAAATATAATTTTAATACGAGAGTAATTATATTCTCATTACTGTAGGCAGCTGAGGTCGTTGTGGTTCTAATTGGTATCAAAATTTCCACGCACATCCCAAAGGTTTGAACAGGATCATTTAAATTGTATTTTGGTTTTGTATTAAAGGCTCTATACTAACTATTCAGCGTAGGGTCGTAAAGAGGTTAAATACTTTTTGTGAAAACCGTAATTAAGATAAATGTTGCAGTCACAGAAAGACATAGCCTTATTTTATGTATTTATTTAGTGTAAATAAATGAATGTAACCTGGACCACACAAGTTACTATGTTTTTTATTATGATCTTAAACGAAGGCTGTAGTAATTTTTATTCAGTAATCCAATCGTTCTGAGAACAGCATTTGCTTTGAGCGTTGACATCCTTTAGATTTTTTAACCATAGAAAGTTTAGTTTAGTTTTTAACAAGATAGTTCTAAAACATTTGTTAGCCAAGTTATTCTTAACTTTAAATAAGTCTACTAATAGTGTATCAACGTGAAACGAAAACATCTATCCAGAAAGCGTCAGGCCGAATTTCCTGTTCCACAAAAATTGTCAATACGTGAACCCAAGCACAAAACTTCAACTAAGGGAATTAAGTTAGAAGTTCATTAAACATTTCCTCGATACGGTTCCGCTTTCAAAACTTTCCGTACTACCCTCGTAATAGGGTAGTATCGGGGTAGTAGGAAATGTAAAATTTCTATGAAACTTAACCGAGGGTAGGCACACTTTTCCGAATTCCGAAACTAAATTATTTTTGCTTAAAAAATCAGTGCTGCTGCTATCTTTAAACAAGTTAATGTGTAGTAGGCAGGTACATATACTCGTACAAGCGTCCACTAGAGCAACGAAGCGTTTCTCTTCTACTTAATGTTTTATCTATTTATGTTTGGTTTGTATAATATTATGAACCTTGTCATCATCATCAGCCTATATTCATTCACTGTTAGATATAAGCGTCTCTTAGTGAACAGAGCCCGATCTTCGACTTTCCAGATTATAAACCTCCTTTTGAACACTGGAATTTTGATAACGTGGTTTCTATTTTTATAGGTTTGGTGCTACGGTTTCTTAAAACCTCCGTTTGTTAGCAACACGTCTAAGATAGTTACTGTTCTAATAATAGGCTCTATTACGATTATATAGCACTAAAAAACATATCGGCAAACTGTGTACATTCGTACACACCTCTGTCTAATACTTCAGGGAATACAGGTATGTGAAAATTCCAGTGGGATACTATTATTCCACTGGAATTTTGTTTTTTTTATTCAACCTTTCCCGTGTAAATTTTCGTAAAAATGCACCAACTTTCTCTCATGCATTTCAGTGTAGTATCCGTGGATGTGTTGATACCACAGGCTTTTGCTCCATACCGCTGTTGTGGACTGAGATTAGATTTTTAATATGTTGGTGTCATTTTTGAGGTGCTATTTAAAAAAATACATTTATTTTATTTTATAAAGGAGGTTGACTATTTTGATCTTTATTTTCGTTAATGAACAAGCAATACTGCTGATAATAAATATACCCATAGTTATTTTGTTAATGTGAAATACTGATGGGTACCCACAGTTTTCTGGTATACCTATTTTTAATTTCCATGTTTCAGGGGGAACCGTAACAGGGAATAAATTAAAGCAAATAAATAACAATAATAATTATTTGGGACATTTTGAATATGAGATTTTCATAAAAAATCTAATGAAACTTCGCTTGGCTTAGAAAATTTGACACGGCACGGTCACAGTACACTGCAAACGTGGCGCAGCGGCTGAGTGGTCAGGTTTGGCGCCACGAGTTGCGGATTCCATCTTCACATGGAACAAATATTTGTATGACCTACATGTAGTTGTTCCGGGTCTGGGTGTTTGTGTATGTGAAAGTTTGCGTTTGTAAAAGCACCCACGATACAGGAGAAAATCTTAGTGCGGGAGAACGTTATTTTCAAAGTTTCAAAACCGTTATGATCCTATTTTCCGGTGACCTTATTGTTATTTTGTTACGTTTTCCGCAGGTGAACCAGACACTGTTTATTTAAGCCGGTCTTATGTCGTACAGTGCGCGTGCCTATACATTAAGCCAGGCGGTCAGTGACTAAGCATGTGCGGAATAATTTTTGGCTGCTAACCAAAATGCATCTGCCCTGTAATTAAATGGACCATTGCTCACCGAGTCACATATAATGTTTTAAAAACTGTAAAGATTTATTTAAGCTAAAGATTTGCGAGTTTTCGAATATTTTTTATTCATGTATGGCTCAATTTTGAGAATTAGCGACGTAAAAGTAATAAGATGGTTATACTAGATTAATTTTAGATATTGATTTATCTTTTTTATAAAAGAGTGTCTCGCCGGTTCTTCTCCATAAGACCCACTTTTTGGAACCCGTGCAACTAGTTTTGACTGTTCAAAAGTGCTATTTTAATGGTCTAATTGAAATAAAATATTTTACTTTGACTTTACAAGTTTTGAAACCTTAGTTGTTAAGTCTCCACCATCAGCCTCAGTTGTCATACGAACCTATGACAATCGTTAGTTGTATTCAGAACCCCAAAAAGCCCGACAACCAGTCTATCCTCAGAATATTATCGGTATTACCTAGAAATTGGGTTTCGGAAGTCTGATGGCAGTGGCTTCGTGTAAATTACTGATATTCAGTCACATCTGGCTAACCAGATGCGACCGAATATCCCCCGCCCGCAGTTGAATTTTTCCTTCGCTAAAATAACTTTAAAATCGTATCATGGAAAATGCCGAAAAATACAAAAAGATAATTACGAGTATATAATAGTCCGATTAACCCGGTAACTTCAAGCCACAAACATTTCAAGTCATCCTTGAAGTTCAACATTTCTGTAGATTTCTATTAAATGTCTTCCTTTAGTCTTATAACGAGGGCAGTATTCAGTACATAAGATACAAAGCAGTCTCCGAATCCAAGCTTAATTGCAAATCGGAATTAGAAATGGTTGTCTTTGAGAGGCTAAAGACGATTGCTTTCTGTCTTAGCTGCATTTCTTGCTTTCTCCATTATTAATGAAGCATGTTTTTTTATATATAAATAATCATACAAAAACTATCCCTCTCACTCTGAGAAGAGACCCATGCCCAGCAGTGGGATAGTATATGGGTTGATGATGATGATGATGATGATGATGATACGAAAATTGTGATCCAAAGGCGAACGGCAGATTTCGTACCGCATACTTTTTTTGTTGTTCTATTATAGAATTTGTACCACTTATTAGGGCAACTAAGCCATTTATTTTCATGTAAGTATATTATTTTTAGAACTTCGGATTAATTAATAATATTAATAGAAATATTTTAATAAATAAACGTAGGAAGAAGTTGTTTTTAGAAGTTGCTATATGTAAAATAACACACATATCGAAATGATGATTAATTATTTAGAAATAGAAATAACATTTAATATGATCGGGAATAAGATCGTGGAGATTTGATGGACATTCTCCGAAATGTATCCGATAAAAACCGATAAGCTAACAACCCTTTGCGGCGATATTCCAGACTTCTTCATTATCAACCTGTGCACTACAAAGTCCACTGCTGGAAATAGGTATCTCCTAATGCACCCCACTGAGTAGGTACGATCCTCAATCTCAATCTACCTACTTAATGGTAAGTAAAATACTACAAAGATAGCAAGCAATTTAGAACATTTACTTGTATCACAAAAACAATCTTTATGTAGGTACCTATTAACAATCTATATTGGGACACTACTTAGTACATAACGTTAAAAATAAAACTGGTTATAACTTTTACGTCCCAAGTTCTAAAAATCTAAGAATTTAAAAAGGGCTCGTCTATCATATTAACTACCAATTAAAATATAAAATATCACAAAACACGAAATTTGTTATATCCTCTTTTGTTTTACAGGGTCGGCAACGCGCAAGTGATAACCCTAGTATTATAAGCGTCTATAGGCTACGGTAACTGCTTACCATCAGGTCGGCCGTACGCTTGTTTGCCACCTTAGTGGTATAAAAAAAAAGTTAGTAGATAACGATTTTGTGCTATAGCTCGTAATATTTAAATGACATCATAAATATGTATAAAACAAAATCACTTTCCGCGTCTGTCGTGATATTTCTCCGCGTTCTTCTTATAAACTACATTGCTTATCATTTAGATAATTTCTTCAGGAATATTAGTAGGTATAAAACATGCATATTATCAAAAGCGGGCAACAGCTAGATTTAATGTAAGTAATTAAGAAACAGACGTAATATTGGTTACGTCATTACGAAGTCTTAGGTATCTTATAACTATTCATGTCGTGGTGAACAGTATAAAGTCAGCAGTTAATAGTTAGGGCAACTATCCAATCAGTTAAAGAGGCTTGTATATTAGGCACAAATCAGTCGGTCACCGCCACAGAACATAGAATTTCACCGCTCACAATTATTTCAGATAGATTAAGGTTGGCACATGTCTAAACGCATCTTAATTATTTCCTACAGCCTTCAAAGTAGTGTTCGAACTCGTAATTGTAAACCATCTTAGACAAAGCATAGCGGCTTCCAAAAGCAGCTATTGTAAAAAAATGTGTTATTATTTGTGTGGGACGAAAAAAAAGCACATATGGTTGACACATAAAAAAAACATAGTAATAACAACCCTTCAGTTGGTCATATTGCCATATTATCAACCCTTACTGTGTAACTATTAATAGATTTAACCCCTACAGTTATACCCTATATGTTAATAATATTTTTAGTCTTAAAAATGAAACCTTTTTCTCGTTTTCAAATACTAAATAATTACGTATAAAATTGTGAACAGACGGTTGAAACAACAATTTTAGTGACACTAAACATAAAAGGGGATTTAAGAAATCCATTTATATTATCGCACGTTAGGCATTTATATTGGATAGATGAATAATACATAGATGCTGTGATGTTATATGGAATGTGAAAACATACAACATTTATCTTTGGTCGCCTTACAATACCTAAAAGCTTTTAAAATCTAGCCAAGATCAAGAAAAGCGCAGTAGTACTCTGACCGCTCCTCCGTGAGTCAGAAAAGCGACGGGAATCCATTTGATATAAGAAAAATCAAAATCATGCACAAACTCACCAGTTGGAGCCACCTAGAAGGTTCGGCCACCGCTAAGTGCTTCGCATTTTCGTACACTTCACAGTCTGCAAAAGACGAAAACAAAATTTCACATTGATTTCTGACATTTACGCGAATGTTATACCTACATTGAAATAAAACTACTTTTTACGGATTTTATCGCTTATATTGATATTATTAATCTCGACGTTTCGGACCCTTTACAGCGTCCATGGTCACGGGAAGACTCACTCGGGTAGAGTCTACCTGTGACCATGGACATCAACAAAATTTCACGTTACACTTTCAAATTTCACAAAACACAACTACTTAGAACTTCGAGTTGATGATTCAAAAGCAAACAAAACACAGTGCCCGATCTCTTGAACTCAAATCGCAAAGTAAAAGAATATGAGTACCAGACAATAAACTAAAATAATAATAATACCCAACAATGAATCAAAATCCTCTTGTAGTTGTTTTCGTTAACAATCCTCAATACTACCCGCAAACTATTGCTAATAAGTGCGTTCGGAAATTTCTACAATTTGCAACTAAGAATTTGAATATCGAATCAATTTTATTTGTATATATTGTATTATCTATGATATTTGCAATTAATTCGAAGCAAAAAAAAATAAAACATTCTAGATACAAAGGTCTGACTAGAGACTACCAAACGCGGTCACAACAGGCTTAATTGGTGACGATTTACTTTCTAAATAAAAGGTTTGAGGATATTCTCTTGGGATTGCGGAAAACGATATCAACGCGGCTAAACCGAATAATAGTAGAATCATATAATTATTTGACAAATTCATTAAGCAGGTTTATCTTATCATTACTTTATACCGCAATAATAACGCAAAAAGAATCACCATAGAAACATCAACAACACAAATTTCTCAATTAGCAATATCGGTCCAAACTTCCATAATTGCTTAATTAACAACAAAAGGTAAGGCTTAATGAAGAAGCGTTTTTGTTTCTCACTCCGGGCGAAACAATATTGTGCTGCCAGTATTATCTCTTTCGGAGACGATGAATAATGTAGTGGAAAAATAATGAGCTTCACGGCTGACAGTTGTCATGGCCACTAGTGTGGTTTAATGGTCACACAATGGTAATGCATGGTCTTAATTAGAACGTAGAGCGAGACTTTTTTATATATAAAATGCGTGTTTTTATTGGGCACATTAGATTACTATATATCGCTATGCATCTTCTATCGCATGTACTATGTACGGGGAATGCCCCGAGGAATTGTTCGGATTGATCCCTGCTGCTACTTTCCGCCATCGTTCCACGCGACAGCAGTTCCATCCACATCATCTAGATGGTTAGCAGTCCACTACTCTGCGTTTCTCTACAAACTTTCTGCCTCGCACAACTAAACTGTGGAATGAACTGTCGCCTGCAGTATTTCCGGACCAATATGACCTTCAAACTTTCAAGAAACGAGCGTACTCCCTTTTAAAGCCCGGCAACGCGCTTGTGACTCCTCTGGTGTTGCGGGTGTCTATGGGCGGCGGAAATCGCTTACCATCAGGCGATCCGTCTGCTCGATTGCCCCCTATCCCATAAAAAAAAATATATAATTATATATACATATATTCGATATGTTTTATAAAAAAATATGAAAATTATAGCATTTTTTTCTGAATCATCTGGAATATTCTTAATACATTTAAATCGAGGGGCTCGTGGCTAAGTAATAACTAAGCTGATCAACCAATCTGCAAGGTTAAGCTGCGCTACCCACAGTCGGTCTGTGGATGGGTGGGTTCTTAATATTTGAGACCGTGCCTCAGAGAGCATATAACCGTCGGTCCCGATCATACAAACATCTATGCCAATCTTTAATGGTAGTCAGAAGTCCAAAGCTAAAGTGCAAAAGCCTGGCAACCAGTCTATCCTCAGGGTCAGGATATCGGTATTACCCAGAAAATGGGTTGCGGTTGTGGAAAGACTCTTCAGCTATTCCCAGGAATTTCACTAGCTTTGTCGTGGCTAATCCATAGCCGTGACTGTAGGTCAAGGGAAAGCAAGTTTATAGTGCCGCTATTTATAGTGGGTACACGAGTATGATATGATATGCCAGTGGAAATATATGGGTTGATGATGAATAAAAGGAATTTCGCTGGTTACATTTCAAATGCTTAACGGAATATATTTAGCAGTGGTACCAACCCAGATGAAACCAGTATGTACCACCTCAAAAACCGTAAATATTTTAATCTATCCCTGTTTAACAAAGCGACTTTATGGTACGGTCAACAACGAAAGTCGCTGACCACAGCAAAATTTTGAAAACAACACAGCTCTAAAACTTGTCAAAAGGTGTTTTTATTAAGGTGACCTAAATATTTAATGGTCATCTATGCAATGATTTCGTACAACATTCACAGGTCAGTAACTTTGTACTTATTAAAAATCGTATTGCAACATGTTCAGCGACTTTCGTTGCTGACTGTACGAAGGTTGTTTTATTTTAATTTTGACACCATTTTTCATCCACTATACAAATACTGCAAAGAAATAAGCATAACGCGTAGATATCAATTTTCGATAAGCCTCGGCCGCAGCGTATTAAACAGTGATTACGAAGTGAACCGGAGATATGCGGAAATTGAGACTCCTAATATCGGCTAAGTAGATTTTACACACGGCTTTACTGTAGTAACTTGGGAAAGGAAGATAGATTGGATGGAGTAATTGAAATCTATACTTTATTTTTTATTGCAGAAGCTCCGCATAAAATTTTACGTCACAAAATTGATTTGCCAAGCATGAAATTCTGGAAATATTTTTATTAAAATAGTTTCAGAATTAAAGTATGAATTTTATATTTTCGGGTGTATTTGTGAATAACAAATTGGGAATTAGGTAGACTTACACTTACTTGAATATTATAAATGCGAAAGTATCTCTTTCTCTCTTTAACGCTTTCACGCCTAAACCGCTAAACCGATTTTGATGAAACTTGGTACAGAGATACATTAGACATTGGAGAAGGACATACGTTACCTTTTGTCTTAAAAAACCCTTCGGGATTTGAGTAAAACGCGGCAAGAGATAGCCAAAAATAATGTATAATGTAAAAAAAAATACAGTTACAGTTTCAGACACGTTTGTAACCATAGGAGCCTGACGAAAAGCGTAAACACTTATTTGAGTTACAGCTTTCACATATACACTTACGAAAGAATACTTTAATTTGCACTGGTTTTACATAAATCAGGGGTGGTAGCTAGATAAGCGGATCATAATATTCCACCACGAAGCGTACTGTGTTTTGTTGACTATTTACAGCGACGTTTTTTCTACCGGGAGGAAGTTTAGCATACATGACTGCTGTACTCAGGTGCCTCTACACAATGTAAATCTTTAAATATATATAAGCACAATATATACGATCACGCCTGTATTCTCTTAAGGTATAGCCATATAGGTTTACTAAATAAATGTACACCCTAGAATAACGCTGGTATGTTTAGGTTGTTTAATTTATTGAGGGTAAGTCTACAAATACAAACTCCGAGTTAGAACTGAGAATTTCATTGACTTTACATGGATCTGCTAAAAAACCAATAACACGGACCTGGGAATGGAAGCCAAGACTACTAGCGTAGTAGTCATATTAACAGCCACTAAGCTAATTGTGCAGCAGAAGCACCAAAGCTTTAATATTTGAATTGATTGATTGATTTTTAACCATAATTATTGTCAAAATACATAGTTATAAATTTTTCGTATCTACACATGACCAGGAAATGAAGAATACATTTTATTTCCAGTATCTTTCAGTAACATTCCCGAATACTGTTCTCAAAAGAGACGTTAGATAAATTATTTTGTTATTGTATCATTTTTAACAACTGGGTCGAGTTTCAAGTCTTGCGGACTACTATATGAACCATGTTTTTCCCTAGGGTTGTGACGTTTATTCAGCGCCATAAAAGATACTATGTTTTGGGATAATAAAATCGTTTATTATTGTGAAAACTCCATACAAAAGATAGGAAAATGTTATAGTGGGTTCCGGTTAGAATTTTCTTATATGTCTAGCAGCATTTTATATATTTGTAGGTAATCTTCGCAACATTCCTAAATTGTTCTCTCATGTAAGTATCCAATTTATAATTATTATTGTATCCAACATCATTGTACCCCTAGAGTTACACCTAGTAAACCTGGAGTTTCTTGCCGGTACTCCTCCATAGCAAACGACTAATTTTTGCAAACGGTTGCAATCTCGTTTTCTCCATTGCAACCGTGCAGCTAGACCCGACATTTCATAAGTGCCTGTATATGGTTTTTAAGAAAATTTTGGTTTTATCGTCAAATCGTTCTGAAAACTATTTAAAAAAAATACTTTATATACTATTATGACTGTATTCCCTGTAAGGTTAGGTAGGTGTAGTGTTGTATGCCCAGATTCAGCCGATGTGCTTCAGGTCTCACGTTATAAGGACCTGTCCACCAGTTCTACATGCATTATTCACACATTTTATGTGTAACCTAACCTTAAAGCGGGAACTATAATTCTGCTGCTATAGCAGAATTATAATTCTGACTTGCATTAGAAGGAAATTAAAGAGTGGTTCGTGTCTAATTAGTAGTAGTAAGTAATAATTACGATGATCAACCTATCTCCAAGGTTAAGATGCGCTTATCGTAGTGAGTCATTGAATGGGTTACTATAATCTTTTGTAAATCTTGGTTTACAATTTTGTTCTAAATAGTTCATGAGAACAATGCAGTTTAATGTGTACTAATATATTAATCCATAATAATTAAACAGAAAAAAAAGATTGCCATTGACAGTAAGAGCTGACCAGCCCCGACAGACGGCAACCGTTCAGGAGTATGACGTATGTTATATGTTAGACCGGAAGCCGACCCCAACATAGTGGAAAAAGGCTAGGAGGATGATGGGAAGGATATTAATGACATAATAATATTCTTCTCTTGCTGTTTACTGATAGGCACTAGGCCAGCGCGGTGGACTGTAGCCTAATTCCCTCTCATTCTGTAAGAGGAGACCCGTGCCCAGCAGTGGGACAGTATATGGGTTGATGATGATGTTAACAGAATTATGCATTACTATATAATATTTCATGAAATCTGAACTTTGAAACTGTCTTAAGCATTCTGACAGCCAATGTCACCATTATTTTTTTTATTTTAGGGACATTTTACTCACCATCTAGTCCCAAAATAACAATGGCTTGTAATATTAGTACTAGACAATATATGTAATAAGTTATATTTCCAAAATACTAAATATTCCTATTTTTTTTTGTTTAAACATCACATAAATATTTGTGTCCTGTGGGAATCGAAGCCTCAATCTCGTGATCAATATTCCGACATTCGAACCACTAGACTACCGAAGTCGAGACCAATGTACGAACATTGGCAGTAAAAACGTGACAATTATAACCCCACGCAATAACTATTACATCAACAATTAAATATGTATACACATAGGTACGTACACTCGCAGCGTGACCAATTCCATCTATTTCTAATTTGTAAATTTTAAATTTTATCACTCATAAAATTTGCGACTGGCGGAACGTTGTAATTAATGTTACAATTTTATAGCTAGTAAAATTTAATGCTCTGTTGGTTTATGGCGATACAACATATTGACGACATGACGACGCCAATGCTTTGACGTCGAGCCGATGCCGTTGGATATGACACCGTGATACGCAGTCAAAGGACTGAATTTAATAAGGCCGTTATTTAATTAAAATTTTCACTTACATTTTCACTTTAATGAAAAATCAGATCAAAAATTTACACGAACATAAAGCTTCAAAATGCCATCCATAAAATGACATCACGTTTTTAACATTATATTTTTAATAAGGATATTGTAGGAGAAAATCTATAAAATATGGATCTACCAATAGAAATATAACTTTTAGACAGAGGTAGAGGAAGTAACGGAGTACTTAACACTATTTCACACGACTCGCTAAGTTTCGAAATAAATGTCTATAGTTTTCAAGTAGAAATATTATTATGTAAGTCTCAAAAATAAAGTGTTTTCGTCGGCAATACGTGTAAAACAAGTCTTTAATAACTTTTATTCTATTTTAAAGATACCTAAAATAGCACCGCAAATTCTTAAAGGCGTCCAAAATTGTATTCGTTTTTGCTGAATCACACTGCAACGGTCACTGTCTTATATCTATAATGTAGACCAAACCTAGGGCCTTGCCCAAAGCAATTCTGCGATACCTCGCTTCAGAATCAAGGGATACTAACAAAATATGGTGTAATGTGAAATATTGAATGCATAATGATAAGATACTGTAATTATACATTAATTTATAGACATCCAGTTGGAATTTAAGGCTCTCTCAATCTCTGCTTATCAAAATCGCATGGGTGAAAGGAGGGAACGAAAACATCGTTCTTTTTATAGTACGTACTATCCTCATGGGTCGTCCACTACCTAGGGGGTGGCAGGGTATGTAGGACTCTTACCGACCAAAATACGCACTTGTCTTCACTTTTCCAACAGTTATGGTGACATTACTTGCCTGGATCCCACAACACAGGGAATCCTAGTATGGGATCTAATGTAACATGGTTTTCAGACAATAAATATTTTTCATTTTCATTACTTATGAGATTTATTTGACAGCGAGTGGAGTCCGTCAGCCCGCACTAGGTCAGAATAATACCTACTAATATTATAGATGCTACAGAAACTCTATCTGTCTGTAAGATTAGACCTTGGAGAAGGATATAGGCTTCCTTTTGTCCCAAAACACCTTTTGGGATGAGGGAGAAACTGGCCTAACCCCGAAAAGAGTTCCATGCCTAAATAGTAAGATACAAAATGAATCGATGATAGATTGGTTTCGAATTCGACGTAAAAAATCAAGAAACTTCAACTTAGAATTTGAGTGCGAGACAGAGAGAGAGATATTGTTGCGGTGTGTCCAATGCTCCAATATGACCGGCATATGGTGCCTAATATATTTATTATTATATAGTCTACAAAAAGTTTTTTTTTTCTTAAAAGTTAATATATATTTTTTTTATTGTATGAAAATAGGTTATAATTTCTTAAGGGCATAACAAAATGTAACCAACAAAGGGGAGGACATCATTTCTAATTGTAACTGATTTTGATGTCCAATAAATAATTATTATTATTAGGCTGAGCACATCTCCGGGTGAGATTGAGTAGTGTTTCAGGTACTTACTCCTGTATAACTCAAAATGGTCTAGAATCTCACAGCTGTCCCTCAGAGTATTTTTAAACCCATAAATATTCCCAGAAAACTCATTGGTCCCTGAAATCTTCTTCAAATATTAAACAAAAATAAAATCAACCTAGCCTGTAGGTGGACCAGTGATGTAGGCGTAGGTTTTCCTGTTACAAGTACTTTATTTGGAATTGTTTTTGTTTATTCTCATCAAACACGTTTGTTTGAATGATCTGATCTGGAATAATGATATATATTATTTACGTAGGTATACCTATCTATTTTTGGTAATGTGATAGGTTAGAAAATTGACCTTTCATGCTTTTTTATACACTTCAGTTTAGATCATATTATTTTTAAGTTTCTTTTTTATTGTGAAATTGAATTTGACGAAATTACTTTGGAAAAATAGTATGGGAACAGTATTGATCTATTTCTGTAATAGATCTTTTAAAGACACTTTTAAAAGTCAATGTTTTACATATTTTTTAAGCTAGATGGCTCCGCCATTTCCAAACTGACGACCTCTGAGAACAAACACCGAAACAAACTCAGAGAATCGTAGTCTCTTTTGAAGTTCAGACATAGTGTACTGACGTGACGATTATATGAGTGCCAAAATGCACGGCAATGTCTGTAATGGCTTTTCCAAGAAAGAACCATAGCGGCTTTGAGTAGACCAGTCCCTACCAACAGCATGCATGCATCAGTCATTGTGTAGCGACGTACATTGTTTAATTCGCTGACACTAAGATAGAGGGTATCTTGTTGTAAGCTATAGCATCATGTCATCCCTGTTTAGCTTATATATTTTTAGCGTAAGGAAGATAGAGTGAACGCTATACCTACGTACTTTGAGTGCCCTCGTAGACTGTAACTAGCTGAAACGAAACTCTTTTTAGGAAAAATAATTAGTAGTCGCCGTTTTTTGCACCTGCTATCGTTTCGACACCTACTGAGTAAAAATTTAGCTAAAGGGGTTATTTTAACAGACAATTTACATTAACAACAATATTCTTCCTCTTTTTTTTATTACAACATTGAAATAAAAAGATACAGTTTGAATCCTTAGTGGGGAGAAGAAAAAACGCAATAACATTTAAAATCCAAAGCATCTGGTTGACAAGAGCTTTTGCGCGAGAAACTGTGAGGAGGTAACACTTCCCCTTGGGACAAACGTCCGCAGTTCGTTACGAGGCAAGACGAAGCTGAATACGAGATTAATATGGACTTTTTTATTTTCCCCCGTAAAAAATCCGTGGGGTAATCATATTGTTCGTGCAAAGCGAACGCAATATTTTTTTGTCAAACAAAATGATTTATTATTGTGGTTGGAATATTTCAAGTCCACGATATTAAAAGTGTTTAATGGATTATTGAATACATTCTCCTAGCCTTGTAATATAACATAGTTATTATGTATAGTTTAAGGACACTAACAATACAATAGAAATTGTAACATTTTACCTAAAAAAAATATCTACAACCATTTTTCACCTTCCTGGAGCAACTTTCGTCAATTTAAAACTCTTATTTTTAAATCTTTATAAATTTTCTTGAAGAAGCTAAAATTTTATAAAAGTTCACGAACAATTTTAATAAAAAGTAGTTAGGTTGTACGCTTTTACCGTTATATAATGCAAAGCCTTACTTAGTAGAAAATATCACAACCACTACTTGCTTAAAGATCAGACTTTAGACTATCAGGCTACATTTATTTACATACATTTATAATAAATATACCATTACTTAAATTCTAGCAGTATGGGAAAAAATAATTCCCATTATATTATATTTCAATAGGAAAAAAATAAAGAATTCCCATTATTTTGCATAACTAGCGGCCCGTCCCGGCTTCGCACAGGTGGATATGTGACGGCGGAACTAATTTTTTTTTTCTAAAATAAAAGGCCTTATAACATCAACTATCTGTCAATAAAAGTCCCGTTAAAATCGGTCCAGCGGTTTCAGAGATTACCCGGTAAAAACAGACAGACAGTATAATATTTAAAAAATAATGATTGTAAGTACAGTTAAACTTTCTTATGCATTTAGTGAAAAGCTGTTTTGGAAAAATTTGGAATTACGAACAGACACTTCAATTTTATTTATGTGTATAGATTAAACAAAGGAAATAGCTTTTTCTAGTACTCACTAGTCGTTACTAGATCATTTAGTCCAGTGGTCGTAAGCGCAATCGCTATGCTTGAGGTCTTGGACTTGATTCCCAGATCAAGCAAGGTGTATTGGGTTTTTCTATGAAATTCTTGCTGTTACATAGTTTTGTGCTGTCCCAAAAAATGGTATTTGTTCCATCAAAACCGTAAAACACCTACAATCAAACACAGCACTTCTCAATCAACAACACAACAACCCATCACAAAACGATTTCAACTCCATTCAACTCGATTTTATTTCCTCTCAAACTGAATTGGATCTAAACTACAACGCAACTAACCCCTCAAAGAATTCCAAGTATATAATTGTGACTGGCAGGCGTTTAACACCGTATTAAGTCGACGGGACATAGAAAAGCCACGTCAGTTTTATTCCGCTCCGATTTTTTTCAAAGGTAGGTACTTCAGTAAGCCCCCTCAGGCCGCAAGGGCGTGAGAACACTCCAGGGAGCCACAGTTCGGAAGTTGAATTGAGATCAAATGGTGGCAAACATGGTACAATAATAATAGCTTACGCCAATTCTCTTGTCACGTCGGTACGCGGTGACGTCACGAATATTACGATCAGTGTTGCCGATGCTTGACATCTTCAATACAATTATGCAGATTTATAATTCGAGATAAATGTAAAATAAATTGCTTAGTATATAGGTACCTATTTTTATCTCGTGCGTTTCATCTGTTTAGTTAAAAAAGTAAACTGTAAGCGATCATTAATTACAAATAGCTTCATTATAGAAGCAAGCAAGTGAAAAATTGCATTTTGTTCAAGTAGTTTATTTAGCAACACACAGTGGCAACATATCACACGTTAGACTGTCGATGACGTCACTGCATACCACGACCTAGCTCTCATTGGAAGAGAATACCTGTTTTTATTCTACCATGGTGGCGAAGATGTAATGTTCGTTTACCACTCATCCGTGGGTTGCTAAAATAAATCCCTTTTAGCGGTGCGATGGGTTGCTGGTGGAAGAAGTTTTGGTAAGATTTTGGGATACCTATACCTGCCGTACTACCATATGTTAGAGGAGTCACCGACAAAATTGGCTACATCTTGAAGCGTGCTTCAATTAAAACATACTTCAAGCCGCTGAAGAAGATCAGTCAGTTCTTACCATCTGTCAAGTGCCATCTACCTCTACAAGATGCGGGCGTATACAAGCTTGATTGTGATTGCGGTCTCTCATATATAGGCCAAACTAAAAGAAGCATAGGGACCCGCGTAAAAGAACACATCGCCGATGTCAAACACCGCCGTTCCAAGAAGTCAGCAGTTTGTGAACATACTCTTGACAAGGCCCAGCATTATATCAAATTTGATAAACCACAAATACTTGCTAAGGAAAGTCGATACCTACCCAGGATGATTCGTGAGGCTATTGAAATTAAAAAACATCCAAATTTCAATAGAGAAGATGGCTGGGTCTTACCACCTGCTTGGAATTCTGTTATAGATTCTATTAAACCAAAATCCAGGCCTACAACTGCAAGACCAAAGGATACTGTGAGCTCGTTCTGCGTGAAGCGGATTGCCAATAATTAACAACATGATCATTGAATATTGTTACTTTAAAAAAGACCATGATTCTCTGAGTTTGTTTCGGCGTTTCTTCTCAGAGGTCGTCAGCTAGGAAATGCCGGCTCCATCTAGTTTTAATTAATAATTAGTAAAAAATGACATTGATCATGTAACAATAAAAAAATAATAATAAATAATAATAATAAAATTTATTCAAAAAAACCATTTAAATTGATAAAACACAATGTAAATCTTAAGAATTATAGTGGTATAACAATATTAGTAGCCTGTACTAGGATAAACCTGTGTCACAGGCAGCAGGAGTACTAAAAGTATGCTATTTGAAAACAATTTTTCCAAACAATATTTAACCTATATAATAAAAATTAGGGAAAAAATATTAATTAATTATGATAAATGCTTAATTTAGATAATCTATACTATTGATTATAAAGACAAAAAAATATATATATGACCGGTAAGTAGTACAAACTTGAATCAGCAGTATTGCAAAGTGGGTTACAGTCATTGTTGCATAATAATTAAGTTCGACACTATGCACTACCAATATTTATTTGTATTTCATATTGCGAACGGGTAATTTGATGAGACTGCGAATCAACGACAAATTGAAGTTTAGTAGGACAGTAATGTGGGCTGTTATTGCTAAGTTTGCAACAAAAACACGGAAGTTTGGCATCTGACGTAAGGTGCCTTAAGTGCCCTCATAATCGACAGAATTTATGTACCTGTATTCTGCAATTTTTCTAGCAGGGCACTCAGTGTCTCCTGTTGTATGATTGCTAGGCTTTTTAAAACGTGAGCATGTAGCACATTTCGGTGTTTCAGATTTTTTCGGGCAGTCAGCCATCGAGTGGCCTGCTTCACCACAGTGTCCGCACGTAGAATTGACATCTCTGCATGTTTTTGCTGCATGTCCATATTGTTGGCAATTGTAACATCTAGTTACTAGGGTGAAATCCCTGACAGGACAAGACGTCCAATTTATAAAAAGTCTTGTTTGAGTGATCAGGGCTTTCCGGATGTTGGGTGGAACTTCTATAACGTAATTACAGGTCGGAGCCTCTTTTTTTCCAGATTTGTGGCTTAATTTAACCAAGGTCAAAAAGGATTCCATGGACATCGTTGGAAACTTGTCGGCAACATTCTGTTCGAAGACGCACCTAAAAACCTCATTTTCCGCCATATGAGTTGGCACTCCTACAACTACAATCCGGGGTTTGCGCTTGCTGGGTTTGTCTACCGTAAGTCCGGTTTTTGAGATCTGGACTGCGTGCATGAGTTTTTGAGCGTCAACTTTCGTCTCCGTGCAGACAATAACTCCTCCATTTTTTGTTTTACGGACTCCATGAACTTGCAGCTTCATTTCTTCAGGGCGTATTATTTTTTTCACAAGGTCTTTCGTTTCGTCACTCGATTTTAATTTGTCGTTGGGAAAAATGGCCACAGAACTTAAATTGTTAGGTCTAACGAAATTATTAGATCCCTTCTTGACCATATCAGCAAAAGAAACATTCCCCGCTGCACCAGATTCCTGTATCGTCTGTTTAAGCTCCGAAATGTGTACCGTCAGGTCGCGCTTTTCTTTAAGGGCGTCAATCATGGTGTATGCTTGGAGGGTTTTTTGCTTTAATGACTGATAAAAAACTGCCATTTGTGAGGTACATGATCCTATTTTACGGCACAAGTTTGAGATTTTCATTTTCTGCTCCGAGTTGAGTTTCCCTTCTCCGGAAATAGAACAAACGTCATTTAAGTACAATTCTATATTGGTCATCCATTTTTGAATCTCGGGTGTGGATGCAATGTCGGCTTCAAGAGCAGAGTTTTGCTGCGTTGTCGTCTTCGCCGGTGAGGTGGATGATTGCACCACCCCCCTCGGATTAGAGGGACTGTAATCCATTTTATTTTATAAGCACATTCACAGTGTCCATTATTTACTATACTAAACACAAAGAAAAATTAAATTTGCATTACAACAGAAATTCTACTAAAGGAGGTCACTATAAAATATTTGTATTTATTAAATATTGCTAAAAAACACGTCCGTATGCGTCAAGAGTCACGAGTAAGTTTATGTAGGGTAGCTGTCAGTAATTATATCATCAAGACGCCCACCACCTCAGTCTACCCGTGAACATGGACGCTGTAAAGGGTCCGAAACGTCGGGATTAATAATATCAATATACGCGATAAAATCCGTAAAAAGTAGTTTTATTTCAAGATTATTCTTGGCATGTTTGGTCGTTATTATTTCTTGTTCACGAAACCTTAGTAACAGGATCCTTTTTTGTGTTAGCTACACAATAACTAATTATAATAACAATACTTAGAGCTTAATTCATTTCTTTATCACACTTGTTCTCTCCAATGGATTAGGCAGAGGTGCTGTCTAATCCTTACACGATAGGTACAGGGTATATATTTGAGAGAGGTAGGGCATAGTGGGAGTAATTCCACTCAAATTGGAACTGCACGACGAAAAAAACACTGCTTTGAGCTGGGTTACCAGTACTCCACGAGGAAATATTGTGGTGGT
Organism: Acronicta alni; assembly: GCA_964056405.1. Taxonomy (NCBI): domain Eukaryota; kingdom Metazoa; phylum Arthropoda; class Insecta; order Lepidoptera; family Noctuidae; genus Acronicta; species Acronicta alni. Next base: position 4,284,318 of record OZ043919.1, on the reverse strand, counting down.
AGTGAGGGGACTTTGACCCTTATACTGCCAACCCAACTATTCCTCTTACGTTTTACAAGTGCAAGTGGTGCAGGCGTCTATGGGCTGCGGTAACCGCTTACCGTGAGGTGGGCCGCAGGCTTGCTTGGCACCTTAGTAGTATAAAAAAATATATACTAAATATATATTTGGTGACATTGTCACTAAATTAGATTAGAGCCTAACAAAACACACTACAAGTTGCTTGACCTTGGAATCGAAGTTGGAACCTCACACTTGGCAGTCGTAAAATAAGATGCCGCTACTTATATCTAAAAACGTCGTTCACAATCATTGAGCACTTTCCAAGAATTTATTTCTTTACAATAATCTATTCTCGTCGTATTGCTACCATCAATCTTGCGAGGGTAGTTGTAGGTGTAAGTTTTATCTGATCTACCGTCACTCCTACCTGGTTCCTTGATACATTTCTCTTCATTTAAAATGTATTATTTCTTGGCTAAAGTTTCCTTGAAATTCGGAGCAAGTACTTGCTTTTTACTTTTCTCTAAAACGATGCATGTATATGTAAATCGATTTGCAGAGATAAAATTAAAACTTTTTATATAAAAATAGACAGAGGTTATCTGTCTATTTTTGCAAATCCAAACTCATAGAAATCAGAAAAAAAATTAGCCATTAGGTACAGACGCCAGCACATTAAGTTACCACAATCTGTCAAATTTCTTTGATTGATTTTCAACTTTATTACAAAGTGATAAGGTTCATATTCAATTGGGAAAATTTGACAGATTTGGATATGTTGACCTGCTGGCGTCTGTACATGAAAAATGAAAAAGCGGTTTATTTGAAATACTGGTATTTGTGATTGAAATCTCGTTTTAGATAAGTAATTGCCTTTATTAGGAGGCTTCTCGTGTACGAAATATGACTACATATACTTAATAATGTAGTTGTTTCATTCAAATTATCATTTCATTGTTTCTTGTTTGTGAATTTTCTATATAAGGATTAGTAAATACACTTTGCGAACATTTCTCTTTTGATGAAAGCTGAATATTCTAAAATTCTCGAAACAATTTTCCCTTTGCCTTTTTGTGTGTTTTCTATACCGTGTTGACCTTTTCTATTCTTAACCATCAAAGGTAAAATTTAAGCCTAATATTTCGAGGAAATTGGGCGTATTGGCTTAAATAAAACAATCGTTATAAATGCGAATATCTTATCTTAGTCTATTAGACATTATGATCAATCAATTTTTATTACCGCACTGTTATGGTGTGGTGCACAGGTCTGCTCACAGATTGAGAGGGGTTAGGGGGTATCTGAAATCCGTACTAGGCCAACGTAGTGTATAGCCTACACTACGTTGGCCTAGTACGGATTTCAGATATGGATGAAAATCTCTCAAGCGTGCAGGTTTCCTTACAATGTTCGTTCATCGTTTAAACAAGAAATAGGTAATTAAATAAATTAATATGCATATAACTCTTAGATAAAAGTTACAGCCATACCTTGGATTTGACTTGGCAGTTAAAGTTCTATTCTCTAGGCTATCACTGCTATCGAGAAGTTGTAGCACAGTATTTAATATAAGATACTAGGTAGGTAGGTACATCGTTTAACAAAAAGAAAATATTCCAAATTAAAATTAGTTATGAGAGCTCTACTTAGTTTTACATTAACGTTATAAATTGTCAAAACACAAAGTAATTATGAATGTCATGTTTAATTGCGTTTATAATGAAAAACATGTTAGGTACGTATTATTTTTCTGGCATTTTTGGTAATAAATCTGTATGTGGACCATACAAAAAGTACTTGTATAATTAAATAAGGACATAAAATGTCCTTCATACAACATTTTTGAGTGTTTAATTTTCGCACATTTTTTTATTCGTATCAGCTTTTATGTTAAGTTAGCGCCGAATAAAAAATTCTATAAGGCAAATACTTAATCAGAAGTAGTGGGATTTTATGAAAAAATTTACACAATAAAAAAAAACTAAATATTCTGACAACTAGTCTACCATTGGAATATCGATGTCCCCCGTAATTGGACTGTAGAGGTCAACCGGTAATATTTTTTCAGAAATCCGATATTTTTCATCGAATATTTATATCTGACTTGACGAGCCGACCCCAACATGAAAAAAGGCTAGACTATACTGATAAAAAAACTTTTCGCACTTGACAATTCCAAAGACTGGTACAATACTGATAACATACCATTTCACATTTTGAAGAGTTAAGGTGTATGTATAAGTAATGGGAACCCGCAGTAAGCTGTAATTTTACAACCAACGCAATTCAATTTCAATTCAAGCACAAATCCAAACTCCAGATCAGTGTTGAGAATTAATAGAAAAACCCTACATAATTGAGAATTAATAGTACCCTTGAACTAGAATCATTCGAATTTTTCCTTTGCTAAAATACCTATAACAATCTGTTTGAACCGTTCACTCTTTTCGGGTTCGATTCCCAGGTTAAACAAATTTATTGAATTTTATTTATTTTTCAGTTGGCAGCTTGGAGATTGGTTTATGCTGGGTAATGGCAATAGGCTCGCCCTACCACGTGGGTCATAAAGCATACCGGTGAACTGTGGGTGTACATTAGTACACCAAGCTAACCTTACAGGGATACAGGCGTGATGGTATGTTCTATTATAATTACATAAATACATATAAATATTCTTGGACAATTTCACACAGCACCATCTAGTCCCAAACGAGTACAAAACAATGGATATCAGTATACTTATATACTTTTTTTAATACATACACATAATAAATAAAAAACACCCAGACAAACACTAATTATGTTCATGACATAAATATTTGTGTTCTCTGGAAATCGAACCCACGACCTCATGATCACGCGAACCACTAGATCACAGACGTCTTCAAACATGTTTCTTTAGATAGTTGGTTTAATATTTTGAATCAAGATTATATCCCAACTTGCCTACAAAACTTATGCAAGCTGTCGGATAACAAATGTAATCATGTAGCCAAATGGCGTATAATTTATGACGTCACATCCGCATTATGCTATCGTTATTGAGATACGCCGGTTAATAAACAGAACCGTTTATTAGTGACATCTGTTGTGCGTTATCGTAAAACTAGTTCAAGTTACTAGTGGTTTGACGCGGAGCTACTTGCGGAAATAAGTATTTAATAACAAGCTGTTGCCCGTGGTTTCACCCGGATCCCAAAGATACTTTTGAGACAAAAGGTAGCATATTATATCCTCTAATCTATGTACAGAGGCCAGCACATTAAGCTATAACAATCTGTCAAATTTCTTTGATTTTCAACTTTAATAAAAAATAATAATAAGGTTCATATTCAATTGGGAAAATTTGACAGTATTGTGAATTTGTTTATGGTGCGCAACAAAGAAGATTCTATTTTAATAATTATTATGTGATACCTATCGGTAATCGTAATCCTTTTCTCAACTATGCTGGGGTCGGCTCCCAGTCCACCAGATGCGGCTGAATATCAGTATGTGGTATTATATAACAGATACCGAACTAAAAAGCCAAGAACTCTCTCACATCACATTTTTGATTGCATGTAATAAAACGTACAAAAGACTTCTCTACTAACTTGTCAACGTTCAAAACAAAATCGAATAAACATATTTACCTATAAAATTGTCTTTGTCTAGTCGAGAGAGGATTTCAAGGATAATAATTATCTATCCCAGCTCCTAATCTTGACAGCCTGTCAGGCTGACTTAGCTCATCATCCGTGTTTATCCTTGAACAAGTACTTAAGTATTTATTATTAATAATTTATTTCTATTTATATTATAAATGTCCGAGTTTTTGACAGCTTAGAAAGATATGTGGTTGTTTTTATTAAGACATGTTTACTGACGCCAAATGATCAATATAAATGTATAATTCGGAAATATTTGGTCAGGTCTTCCTCAGGGATTAGGTGAATTGCGCCCAGAAACCTTCAACCTTCAACATTGTGTAAAATGAACTGGCTAAATCCGTTTTTGTCTTTGTTAAGGAGAATTGTATGGCGTAGCGCAAATTATACCTTAATAAATTATGAGTGGCTCGCAGCTAAGTAATAACATGGCTAAGCAATCGATCTAAAACGATTGGTAACTCTTGACGCAGTTGGTTTGTGACTGTTTCGTATACCTCGAACCTTAGAGAGTATATCTGTTTAGGTTGTCGTACGAATACCTGTCACGGCAATCCTAAGTAGTCAGAACTCAGCTCAACAGTAGGTAACAAAAACTACACTTATTGGGCATCCGACTATCTAAGAACAGACTTATTTAGGATATCTGTATTGCCCATAAAAATGTAAAAATTGTCGTCAAAATTCTTTTTTTTCCTTTTAATCTAAAGGGTTTTACCGTTGAAAAAAACAAGAATTCAAATCATAAAACAAACCTATACTGTAACGTAAATACATAGGTACTTTACCCTAAAAGGCAAGGAAAACTAAAGCTGTAAGTATCCAAGAAAAGAAAATGTAATAAACAATTTCATCTTATCGCTTCACGTCCTTCCTAAGATCCTAAAAGACAAGATAAGGCGGAGAGAAATAAAAGGAATTCAGTTTAAAATCCCTTGTAAACTCACTACAGATTGCTTATAGATAATGTAGAATGTGAAACTGTCACAACGCTTCGGCTGTGAGTGGTTGTTGTCCGGAATTAAAAAAAATATATCAAAATTCAAAATAATTTAATCAAGATACATTACTAGGTACCTAGTACTTTTTGAACGTCATTTTTACATTAAGATATCCCCCAAAAAGGCCCACCATTCACCACTTCCTTGTGTTTTAGATCGGAAGAAGAAGCAGCGCAACAAACTCCCCACGAACACATTTCTGTCTGGTAATTTATGTTATGTATTTTTTTTTATAGAAAACATTTTTTTTTCCGTTATTAGTCTGACGACGACGACTGACTTGGTTATTCATTATAGGTAACAACCCGCAACACAGAGCTCGTGCCCTAGTGTGGAAGCTGTATTTTATAAATGAAAAAAAAAGCAATTGTGACAACCGGGCCACAAAGACTAAAAAGTCTACATATTGCAAACAATCTTCGTAAATAAAGAAAAACCTCTTTCGTGTTCTTTATACAATTAATCAGGTGCAAAAAAAACTGCACAAAAACTCAAAAGTATCCATGTTAATATCATTAAAATTAATGAAAAAGTAGACTCCCTTTGATACGGCAAGGCGGCAGCCGCAGCCCAAACTAATGATGGACCCACCATATAAAAAGCAACAGTGTGGATGAAAACTTGAGGGCTCCTTTCAAATTTAATTACACGACTCCACGGTTCTCGTGAACCGTAGTACGCACAATGAGAATGGAGTCGCCTGTTGAAAATTATTTTTCAAGTTTATTTGCAAAGAATTAATTGTGTCATGCAGGGCTTTTCATGTTTTGAATTTTTTATGACGTGTTTTTGACACAAGGTTGAGGGTTTCTTTCATTTCAAATAAGATTTTTTATAATGTAATAAGCACGCCGCGTCCAAGAAGTTCTAATAGGTACGACACATGATTTTAATGACAGCGAGACAGAAAATAATGGTGAAGATAATAATGAACTTTCTAAAAATAGTTATATCTTTTAATTTTATAACATCACGCTTGTATTCCACGAAGGGTTAGGCAGTACTACCTATAGTTTACCGGAATACTTAGGTCCCATAAATAGGGGGCGAGCCTATTAATACAAAAACCGACACTTTGCTCGACCTGTAAACGAATCCAGGACGTTCGCAGCGTAGCAGTCCAGCTTCCGACCGCTAGACTAACGAAGCAGTTTTTAATTTCTTTGATGCTTGAGATGTGGCCTTATTCCTGGATTTTATATAGATAGAGATATTGGATAGAGAATCTAGATTATTTATTGCTCATGCTTTATTTCTTTTTACAGTGTGAGTCCATACAGTGTCCTGCTTCTATGTCGCGACAAAATTTTGTCACCACATTATCTCGCCCGGAGCCATAGTCTCAGCACGACATATTAGATGTCGTGCATATTAGCCTGGCAGGGCAGCTAATTTTTATCGTATTGGAGAGAGATATACATTTATTAAGAATACTAATAGTAAAAGCTGAGAATCTCCAACCACGCTACATTACAGCACGAGATAATTATGTGATAAAACTACACTACGAGTATTTTGCAATGCGTCAGTTTTTCAAGCAAACCTTCAAAAGGCGACCAGTGTACAGGGATTAGACCGGGGAGTATGAGATTCTTACTACTAAAACTACCCTGGTGACCACCCTTGGCAGATGGAGGGGGACACTGTGTCTTCTTAAGATCTACCCGAGAACTTTTGTTGCGCAACGCCTGTTAGAGAACATCCCTGGGGTTTCAGTACAATCTAAATGTCAAATTACTTCAGCCCTTTTGAACCTAATAAAAAAAATATTACTACTACTACAGACTTTCTAAAAAATATTGAATGAAACCCACCAACTTGTTAGGACTCTCTGAAGACACATGATATGAATAAAACAAGAGAAATCTCTCGCTCTTCATAAAAAGGACTCCTTCAAAACACTAATGTACCACGTATTATGTTGAAAATATTATACGGTTACGGCCAATAAAATGGCGAGTAGTAGTCATAAATTTTCAAATTTTGAACGAAGAACATTGAGAGAAAATATTACGTATAAAAATATTTTTTTATTATTTCTACCGTAATAGTGCACTAACCTTTTTTGTAATAAAGCTGCTCTATTTTTTTATTTATAATGTTAAAATTTATCTATTGATAATACTCATTTCTGATGACGTCTCAACAGTTTTTATCTACGCTCACTCTTAAGATTCAGATTCTGATTCTGAAAATCTTAACAGAATCAAGCATTTTGACGAACTACTTCGAGTCTATATAGCCTGTATTAGTAACTTACCCCGAAAGTAATTAAGTTGTAAGCACTAACTAATGCGACTAGGTGATGTTACTTTATGCATTAGTTGCCTTAAAGTTGCAAGGAGCTGACTCAAAGTAGTTTGGCAACAGCCAGTAATCAATAAAGATAAGTGCAGCTGTAATAGCCTTAAAGACTCTTAGGAGTGACAAACACAAGGCGACGGAGAGGCGAGAGCGGATAGAGGGTTGGATTTTCAAGCAGACTGTTTTATTCTAAAGAATTTTCACAGGAATGGCTGTAGATTCAGTTAATGGTTTGATCTCTATGACTTTATTTTAACTGGACCCAGGAAACAATCGCTGAAGAAATATTTATGAGAAGGACGATTAGGAATTTATGGAGGGCAATGATTATAGTAGGTTAAATATAGAATTTTTAGGAAATGCTCAGTGATTTTGCTAGTGTCAGTCATGGTATGATCAAATGGCCTTTTAAGTTCTGAAGTTCTATTTTCAAATTTGACACTTGATACGTCATTTTTTTAAACATGTTCTTGTTTCAGTTTTTTTTTAAGAAAAAAATACCTATTTTTATGTAAAAGCTTAGTAAATTCTGTAATTTATTTGTTACCTCTGAAAATTTAATAAACAGCAACAAATAAAGACCCTTTTAACCCTTTTACCTACTTCTTGGGCAAATAATGTTAGAGTTAGGCCAAGAAAGCGGTCGGGTAATTTCATAAATCCACATTTTCATGGGTTAATTTTCACTCTTAACATTTTCTGCTTTGCACGGTCAATACTAACGTGGGGCTATTAAAATGGTGGTCTTAGGTAATAATTTAATTAAACGATTTAATTTTATATTATATGTTTTGTGTATAAATCCAAAATTTTTGGAAAAAAATGCTCTAAATAGAATAACTAAGTTCAATAATTATGTAGAAAAAGGAACGCTTCTGACTAATGAGATTAGGTTTTTTGCTGAGATGTACCTACCAATAGAGACCCACTATTCATTAGTATGGTTTGAAGTATCATAACGGGAACAGTGCTTTTCTATGCTTGTCTAAACTTGGAGCTGCTATTAAGAATTTCATAGAGAACTCATTAGTAATACTCAACCTGAAAATCTAGAAACCAGGATCTCAAGCTTAGCAGCCGCACCACCACTAGATCAATGAGGTAGTTCATATAGCTACTTATAATACAGGTTAAAAAATGGTCAAATCTTTACAAGCTTTTCATCCGCTAATTTCATGGCTGCAACCTAAGTGGTGGATTCGCAAAAGCGTCGAGTGGTTTTCTAAGTGAAAACAAATGCTTGCCACCACCCCGCGAAGCGAGCAATTTATTCAAATAAAACAAAATAAGTACCTCTCTCCAACCCACAGGACTTGTGAATGATATTTTCTAGAATTTTGACTTTCATACACATGTGTTTCATGCTATCCTGGTTATGTAGATTTAAAATGGAAAGGGAATTTTAAAGTCAATTGCACAGGGGTGAAATTGAAGTGCACTATTATACAGTTTATTTTTACTTGCTTAATTTGCGTTTCTCATATGTTGCATAGGTACCTACTTAATTGATCCTCCCAGTCATTTTAAAACAATGTTGAAGTCGTCTTTTAGCCTAATCAGATGCAACTGAACATCAGTATTTTAGCCGAAGCCGCAGCCATCAGACCTCTGTAACCTAATGTCGGGGTAGTACCGATATACTGAGGATAAACTGATTACCATTAACAATCTTCATAAATACTCGCATGAGAACCGAGACGAGCTTACGAGCTCTCCGGGGCACGGAGGGGTAGAATGGTCACCTATCCACAGACTGACCGCGGCTAGCGCAGCTTAACCTAACAGATCGGTTCATCAGCGTAGTTATAACTTAGCCACGGAGGTCATTTTGAGAATTATCATATTGTTTGAAATAATATAATTACTTGCTCAAGTAATGTAATGTTACTTTTGATCGGGATAAAATACTCAATCAATAAGTATATTATATTTACAATTTATTACAGTAAGTATAGCTGATCAACACTGATTTATTGCACTGTGTGTCACATATTTACATACGACAAAGAGTAGCTAAAATATTGTTATGTCTGTAGGCGTGTTAATACAGAAGTAAAGTAATTCTATCGAAAATAAGCAAATAATTAAATAATAACCAATTTTTTGTCTAATAATATTTAATTTGTGGTAACAGCAAAAAGAACTGTTAAAAAAATGTCGAAAAGGAAAAAAAATGATCCTCGTTTATATTACGGCGGGTTTTGCACCTGTCATTTTGACAGAACCTTTAACGCACCATGAATTTATTGGGTATCAAACATTCAAGATGATTGACATCATTTTAATATTTTCACCAAAAAGGATGACCTGCGTTGAAAATATTTCCGTCTATAAAGAAAATATGTAAAATATAGCTGCGTCAGTACTACACCGTGTATTGTAAATTTAACTACCCCAACGGTCTAGTAACCGTAAACGCGAATGCTACGCTAGAGGTTCTGGGTTCAATCAAAGCTCGAAGTTTGAGTTTGTGCCCGGGACCACGGGACCTAAGCATATTGTTTATTTTGTGATCTATTTCGATTTATATATTGGTTTACTTCGAATTTTACATGCAGATTTCTCGATAGTAAAGTTGTCTTTAAACTGCGTTTTACAGGCAATCTCGTTAGTTGAATCCTGGTAGAATTTGACGACCTCTGTGGTCTAATGGTTCGAGTGCCGGACTGCTGATCATGGGGTCGTGGGTTCGATTCCCACAGGACACAAATATTTGTGTGGATAAAACATGAGTATTTGTGTTTGTCTGGGTGTTTCTTATGTATTATAAGTATGTATTTACAAAAAAAAAGTATATAAGTATTATATCGATTGTTTAGTACCCATAGTACAAGCTCTGCTTAGTTTGGGACTAGATGGTGTTGTGAAAAATGTCCCAAAAAAAAAAAAAAAAAATATCAGGATTGTAATTCCAGCTGTGTACTTTTGTAAGTGGGGTGCTTATGGCTAAGTTAGAACTACGATGATCAATTGATCTTTAAGGTTAAGCTGCGTTAACCGCGATCAGTCTGTGAATGGGTGCCCATTGAGACCATGTAAAGCCGTCGATCTTTGTTATGCACACCTATGACAATCGTATACTGTTAGTTTCATCGTCATCATCATCAATCCATATACTGTCCGACTGCTGGGCACGGGTCTCCTCTCATATTGAGAGGGATTAGGCTATAGTCCACCACGCTGGCCTAGTGCGGGTTGGCAGACTTCACAAACCGTCGAGAAAAATCTCTAAGTTATGCAGGTTTCCTCACGATGTTTTCCTTTACCGTTTAAGCGAGTGATAATTAATTATTAATACGCACATGAATTCGAAAAGTCAGAGGTGCGTGCCTTGGGTTCGAACTCGAGACCTTCGACTTGGCAGTCCAATGGTCACACCACTAGGCTATTACTGCTTTACTAAGTAATGTTAGTTTAATCATCCTTTATATAATAATCAAGCGCACTTCACAACAGTCCCCTGGCCGCACAAGTTTTTTTTTTAAAGGATCGATAATCACTTTGTCTAAGTCTCAGTAATATATTACGTGTAGGAGAACGGAACATACTGAAAAGAACTACACCCTGGTCTACAAACAACTTACAAGTTTCATACAACACCTGCGACATACGAAAGCGTTTTGTCGCAATATCGTGATCCGACGCGACATTCTCTGGGCGGTTGTAAACTGACGACAAAGTGCTTGACATGGGACGGAAATTCGTCATAAAGCGTCACTTGTCGTGATAACTTTTATGTCGCACTCGTTTCGGACGTAAAAAATAGGATTTTTTGAGCGTAAAAAAAGATGGCGGTTGAGTTAGTATTATGGAAGGTTATTCAACTTTCATTTTCTATTGCGCTAAGACGACAAACATGCCTAAAGACTGATGGTAAGTGCTAACCGGAGCCTATAGATGGCAGTGACTGCAGTGGTAAGATAGTTTCACTGTTGCAGTAGTGGCCAAACTGGAACACAATTATGTTAGCACATTATTACCTGGAATGTGATAATGTTATCATATATGATGAAGTTCAATATAAATGATGAAATCATAATTATATTCCATCATATATAATAATATTTTTGAGACATTTTTTACACAACACCATCTAGTCCCAAACTAAGCAGAGCTTGTACCATGGGTATAATACTTATATACTTTTTTTTTGTAAATACATACTTATAATACATAAGAAACACCCAGACAAACACAAATACTCATGTTTTATCCACACAAATATTTGTGTCCTGTGGGAATCGAACCCACGACCCCATGATCAGCAGTCCGGCACTCGAACCGCTAGACCACAGAGGTCGTCGATATGGAATGATGATGAACATAATTCAAGATACTGTCCCACTGCTGGGCACGGGTCTCCTCTTAGTCTGGCCTAGTGCTGGTTTGCAGGTTTCACACACTATCGAGAAAAATCTCTAAGGTAGGTATGTATATTTCCTCACGATGTTTTCCTTCACCGTTATAAGCGAGTGATAATTTATTACTAATACGCACATGATTTCGAAAATAAATTTCAGAGGTGAGTGCCTTAGATTCGAACTCGAGACCTTTGCCTTGGCAGTCCAGTGGTCACTTCGTTTTTTGTTTTGACTAAACAAGTAGAATATCATCTTGAAATTATCCCTCAGAAGACTCCAAAAAGCTTCTTAAATTGGTTTATTTTACTCTCAAGTTATTTTGTACTAAGTACAATACCTATTGAAAGCTATCAAAAATATATTTCATTTATTTTTCTTCAAGTCTCTTTGACCGAAACGTATTGAAGTTTTATCAACCGACGAAAAACAAAAAACGGAGCAGGTTCTCAAGTCGACGCGTATATGTTTTTTTTTATGTATATCCACGCATAACTTTTTTGTGTAGTCCGATTTTGATAATTCTTTTTTTATTGGATAAATCGGTTCCAAATCGGTTGATCAGCGTGGTTATAACTTAGCCACGCACATATATATAATTACCACTTAAAAAATATCTGTTTAGAAATGAGTATTAAGAGTTAAGACACTAATGAAGCCAGTCAAATGAATGTCTAATAAACAAAGTTATTTTATTAGTCTACAGAATACAGATATATTCACGTAGAATATAAATACATCTTACTCTCTACAACATGAACAACGCAATTATCAGACAAAAGCAACGAAAATGGCGTCTTTATAGATTACTTAAGTAATCTAAGTCTTTTATGTTAGTCTCTAGATAAAGTCTTTTGTTTTTAAGGCCCTTAATTAGTACTATCGGATCGTAATATTGTATTAATGCCTATTACGTATCATTTATGTTTAATTACATTAAAGATTATAGATTAAATTACCTTGATTATTATTTTATTATCAAGAGTATTACTTATTATGAAATAGATTTTTCCTTCATTGGACCTTACCTTTACGTAGTTTTAACCTAAAAAAATCTTGAAAAAAAAATGAGCTTTAGATCTCTCGACAAAATGTAGGATGTAGCTGTTTTTTTTCTGCACTTCATGGTTGATCCCATACAATAAATTGTTGATCATGATGAGTGAAGTATATCCTTCCGTCTTTCGACAAAAAAAACACGGTGTATTTAGTGTGGCCTGTGATTAATTTTCAAAAATTTAATGGATAGAGCTTTTTTTTCGCAGTTCAAGTATTTCTTTTTATTAGTTTAAATATTACACTGCATTTTCTTTGTGGTTGCATATTCGGCAATGGGATGGTAACTAGATACACTACTGCATCAGGGCTACAAAAGTGAAATAATAGTTCTCTTATCCGAGAATAAATCGGTTATTCGATTATCACCTCATTATCGATGCAGCTATTAAAGTTAACGTAGCAGTGATGTATCACTATAAATGGATCGCGTCAAGTCAATTGCGATTTATATAAGATAAATAGGGGCCAGATATGGTAATGTGAACATCAATCATTATTACACCCCACGCTACCTTTGAAAGCCGATATTTGCACTGGTATAATTTATAGGCGGAAGCGGGAAGACAGAGCCAGCGGTACTTCAATTAATAATCGTCAGCTAGGAAATGCCGGAGCCATCTAGCTTAAAAAAATATGTAAAATATTGACTTGTAAGTGTCTTTAAAAGATCTATTTACAGAAATAAATATAATTTAATCATTTAATCATCATTTAAATGAGCCATTGACTGCACGTTTGGTTTAGTGGTTAAGATGGACAGCTTCCTACTACGTTCAATTAACACCCGAGATCAGTTTTTGTGTTATCCACAGATATATATTTCAATTCTAGATGTACAGACGCCGGGAGGTCAAGCTATCCAAAACCGTCAAATTTTCCCAATTGAACATGAACATATATTATTCGTTTGTAATAAAGTTGAAAATCTATCAAAGAAATTTGACAGATTGTGGTAACTTGATGTGCTGGCCTCCATTAATTTTATTATATGAGTGTAAAGTCCCTCGCGACACAGGCCTTGTTTCCTAGTGCAGGACTTGTCTCTTTTAATAATAAAAATAATGTTGTTACCCGCAGTTTCACGCTAATCTCAAGAGTCTATTATTTTGAGACAAAGCTTGTCTATGGCCTACTCCAGGATACAATTTATCTCCTGGCTATATTTAATTTAATTTTGTCCAACAGAATATGAGTGAAAAGACAACAGATAAAGAAACATTATATACCTAATTAGTTTTTTTTTTATGCCTAAAGTGCACAGTGGCAGAAGAGCAAGCGGCCCACCTGATGGTAAGTGGTAACCGCTGTCCATGGACATCAGCAACGTCGGGGACAGAGCTGAGCCGCCGCCTACTGTGTGTGGTTGATTGATTTGTTTGATTTTTAGATGTTAACCATACCTAGCTACTCCCTAGTAGTCTTTGCCTACTCACGCCTAACTCAGAGACCAGCTCCTCACATTGCTAAAATAGAAAAAAAAAAAACAATACCTATGTGAAATCTAGAATAAGTTTGTCATTGTGAGGAGAAATAAATAACTATTATTACTATTATAATAGGAGCCAGGCGTAGATATGTATTATATTTTTTCTACTTGCAATAATCGCTTCTCTTCAAATATTGTACCACAGCTGCATCGCATAATATATGGCTCATAGGCAATCGTAAATAGTTGGTAATGTATGTTTTCACTAAACTATATCACAACTTATACAATAAGCTTAACGGTTATCTATTTGTCACATAATATATATAAACTGTTAGAACATACCTATATAACTAGAACCTGTTGGCAACACCAACAAAATATTATTTTATGTTAATTATTTTTATGCATCAGCAACTCTGGCTTTGCTCTTTTTCCTCAAACTCGCACAGAATAAGTAAGAAGTTTATATAAGTTGTTTCGTACCCATCATTACAGAATATTGAAACTGATTCAAGTAGGTAAGGAAAGAGTGTTTTGCTAATAATTACGCACTCTACCTTAAAAAAAACCGTGCTTGACGATTCTACCTACTTAAACAACCCTGCGAAACCCAGTCGAAGAATTTTACAGTACCTACACTGGACATACCTTTTTTAAAGTACGGAAAATGGATCATTTGGTGGGCTGCCACCTGGGAAGGTGCCCGGGTATGTCAAACTGCCACCGCCTGCTACTGCGAGCAAGTTATGCTTGCAAAAGAGTCGGTGGAAAGGGAGAGAGAATTGTCTACCTCTCTCCCGATCTGTAGTAGATGCACTGGGCGCTTGAGGGTGCAAACAGACCTGGGGGCTGGTGACCACAGCCTGCCGTGGTCGGATCCTATGTTTATGACTTTAGGGCAGGTGAAAGCAACGGTACGAGTCCGACTTACCTTGACATACCTAGTCCAGGCGATAGCGACTCGAAGGAGTTTTGTGATGCCCTTTTCCAAATGTCCTATAAATATCCTGTCTGTTTTTAGTTTCTTATTAGATAATTTAGTTTATTTCTAATTATCAAGATTTTTTGTGTTATTTGATATACTTAAAACACAGAAATAGGAGGATGAACTAGATGTTCCAAAAACTAAACTAAAGTCTTAGATAGGACATTCATATTTTTCTTAAATAACTATCGTTCTTAATTTTCTACCAGGATTTGCTAAAAGTAAAGCTGATGCTTTTGTACCAAAATCCATCTGTATTCATTTTGCAGCAACAACAATTGTTGCAACAATTATTGCAGCAACAATCTACAAAGAGAGATGTTGCTAAAGCTTAAATAATTCCATTTAGCAACAATTACACACTTTAATCGTAAAGGGAACAAAGCATTTAAAACGGAAAGCATTGTGGCACATACATCTAATTACCACTAGAGGAGACAAAAGGAGCCTCCCAGAAGAATAAACGTGGAAACGAAAGCTTTGTTTCAAAGGTTCTAGAATGTACTCTGGACTTGTTATGTTGTAGCATTCTGTTTGAGGAACAAAAAGTTGGCCTGAAGCGTATAGATGCGGGAGTTAAAAGCTTTGGACTAGAATTTTAGGAAGCTAGATTTAAAGTGAATCACAGTTCATAAATATGCTTAATAATAGTATTTGAGTTACTTTGAAGACTCGTACCGATTAAAATACGCACTTGTCATCACATAATCCCTATAATCATGGCCGTGGGATCCGCAAAATTCGGCACGACCCTGACACGATCAATACTTTCCTACCTAATGTAAAAGATAAAAATCTGACTAAAGCGCTAACAATACAACCTTCAAACAACGACCACAGTGTTTCAAAAACAACACGAAACTATAAAAAATCTTCGCAGACGTATAAAACCATATTTTTTCTAATCAACGCGAGTGTTTCGCGTTTGTAGTACCAAATCAAATACATTCGCAGGTGTGAAATACTGGCAACAAAACAAACTCGCTAGTAGGGCACATGGTAACACAGTTTATGTCGAAGTGATGAAGAAAATGACTTACTGTGCAACGGCTAAAATATGGCTGGTGTTGACAGATTCCAATATTAAGTATATTTTGTTGAGAATGTTGCGAGAAGTAGTATTTTTACAAGGCATTGTGTGAAACATGATACATATTACATACCGCTACACCCCCGAAGGGTAAAGCAGAATTGTAGTAATGTACTGACAGTCAACAAAAGAGTACGGTATACAGGCGGTTAACATCTCTTTTTTTATATAGATTGCGTTATAATGTATTAGGTACGCAATAATAATAATATTAAGTTTATTTTCAGACCAAAATAGTTCATAGTTTTGTTAGTAACAATATTTTATATATAGCAATATGTTTGTATCAAAACAGAGATGTTGTTCGCTGCCTACATACCAAACCAAAATTATTTATAACACAATCGAAGCGAATCCCTTAAAAATATGAATATATTCAGCAAAGGTGTACTAAAGGAAATTCAGGTATCACACCGAACATCGAACTTTTTGTACGCAGTCTTAAATTTTTCTGAAGAATAAATACAAAGCAAACTAGGTATATCTTTTTGGAACAAGGCCAGCCACATATTAAGCTCACTGGGGAATACTGGAAACTAGACTAGTGTTCAATAAAACAGCAAGTATTTGACATTTCATGTTATTTCATGTAGCTTTGTGACTCGCGACATTATCCCTAATTAAAATACAAAAATAAGACGTCTTTATTGGCTACTTCGGAGGTGTTCTAAGCAATAATTATTACGTTTTTTAATCTATCTTCAAGTATAAACTATTTTTGCCGCGTTTAATCTGATAGATTGGGGACTATTCTTTACAAAGTGAAAACCCTCCGCGCCTCGGAGAGCATAGCATCGGTGTCGGTTGTTATAGAAACACCTTTGACGATTATAAGTGGATTTTTACTGAGACTGGATATCAGTACCAATTAGATTGGATACCTAGAAATTGGATTACGGAGGTTTGCTCGCAGTAGTATAAATTACTGACTTTTAGCCGCATTTGGGTGGACCGGAAGCCGATCCCAAGATAGTTGCGAAATTTTCTAGGATGGTGATATCGTTGTGCATCGCTAGCTGCGAAAATAAAATAATGATCTGCAGATGAATTTGGAAAAGAACGATATTTTGTCACATAGGTTTATCTAACCAAACGTTTTATACAAACAAAAAAAACAGAAGTAACTTTGAACAGCAACCAACACTAAAAACGGTTGCAACTTCAACCACAAATAAATGGCTTACTCCGTACTGCGAGAATATCACTAGTTTAAAGTCTCAAATGAAGTAGGACGAGACATATTTCATCCTGGTTAGTGCTCCAGACTTCGTCACAACCTACAAACTTTCATTTCTAGTTAAGACGATAACATATTAAGTATGTTGTGGTAGAGTTAGTAACATACAAAGAGATGTAAATTAAAATTTATTAATATTATATTTTAGCTCCAAGTTATGTCATGTTTTAATATAGATAAACTGAAGATACCCATGTATAGACTGGTATTGAATATTTAAATAATGTAATGTATACATTACGCTCAAAGACAGCTAACAAAGCGTTGTGGTCAATTATATTAGTTGTGCTTCAAAATGCAAGGAATTATAAAAAACTAAATAATAAAAAAAACCTACTTAAGCTAGATTAGGTTAGGTTTTTTTAAATACAAAAACTCGATGCTAGTTTAAATTAACACAAAGCCAACAACTGATTATTAAGCTTTGTGGTCTGTTTTTTCGCTCAATGCTTCGATCTTTGAGCGTAGCATATAATTTATATACATAATATAAATAGTTATTTAGATAATTTCACCTCTATAATACTTGTAGATTGCTTGCCGAACTGCTCATCACGAGGTCATGGTGTGGGTTTCCACAGCAGGCATATTTAGATGAACGTAAGTGTTTGTGTTTGGGTTTGTCTGGCCGATTATTTAAAAGTATTAAAAAGTATACAAGTAATAATTATTCATTGTCTAGTACCCAAAGTACAAGTTCTGCTTAGTTTGGATGGTGCTGTGTAAAATGTCCTAAATATTTATTAATTATTGATGTGTAGTTTAAATAATTTACAAATAAAACATTGTAAAGCTGTACCACAAAGGTATCCACATCGGTAGGTTATCAAATCCCTCAGCTCAAACGAATGGATCTCACCAGGGATCGAGCAAATACGACATGTTTGCCAAAAGCCGCGCGAAATAGGATTATTCAGACAACCTGCCTTAAGGTGTTAGACGGTGCCAATTCTCAAAAATTGAAAAAGTATTGTGTAGGAATGTGTGTGTTTTGTGTTATAGCAAAGCAACACGATAGTTTTAGCATCAGCGATCGGTGATTTTGCTATTGCTCGTGTTTAATAGGTATATTCATTAAATTTATTCAGGCCTTAGAGGGTCATATCATGCACAATAGTTATAGTAACATACTTAACCAACCAAGTATAAATATAATGATGAACAAAACAGTACAAAATATTAAATTTAATTAAAGCAAATTATTGTTCGACTAAAATATCCATGAAATATGAATTGGTTATAGAATTAGTCACACCTTTTTTTGGTTGATAATATAAAATGTATTTTATTATCATCATCATCATCATCATCAACCCATATATACAAATATTTGTGTAGATAAAACATGAGTATTTGTGTTTGTCTGGGTGTTTCTTATATATTATAAGTATGTATTTACAAAAAAAAAAGTATATAAGTATTATATCCATTGTCTAGTACCCATAGTACAAGCTCTGCTTAGTTTGGGACTAGATGGTGCTGTGTAAAATGTCCCAAAAATATTATATTATATTTATTATATTATATTATATACTGTCCCACTGCTGGGCACCGGTCTCCTCTCATATTGAGGGGGATTAGGCTATTATAGTCCACCACGCTGGCCTAGTGCGGGTTGGCAGACTTCACTTTTTATTATCATGCTTTATTTTATTTTAATGCTTTATGCACAACAAATTGTACAGAGGCGGACTGAATGCTAAAAGCATTCTCTACCAGTCGACCATAGGGTGATACAGAGACAAAGCGTGGCAGATGCATTAATCAGTGATGCTGAAAAAAAGGTTGATCCATATTAAATGCTACCTATATATCTACTATAAACTATACCTAATACAAACATAAAGTATTCATTTATATAAAATAAAAATACATATATAAACAGTAATAAATACATACCTAACAAATTCATGAATTTAAATAAATATTTATATATCATAATAAATACTACAAAATATCAGTAATGAGATGATTCTGCCAATTTCTTTGGAAAGTACTCACGAACTTTCATTTTAAACGAATAACGACTAGCTTTATCATATTTAATCACAATATAAGGTGATTTGATTGTCCCAATGCTGGTAGAGATGTGCTTAGAGGTGCTTATTGAGTGATAGACGACAGCGTCTCTTATCTCTCAATTTTTTTATTTCTTTAATTTTTGTATAGCGATTTTAGTTTCTCAGATAACCGCCAAAGAGTTTCTGCTATCACTGTGATCAGGTACCGATTCTATTGATCGAAGTTCAAATTTCAAAAAGTAAAATCATCAATTTGTCAATTCAAAAAGTATTATGTATGCTAGCTAGGATTTTATTTATGGAATCTGCTTCCAGAATAAATTTACCTTTGTGTCAAAGAGAAATTGTGCAATCGGTGCTTATTGACAACTATAAAAATGTTAGAATGCTGTACAAGTCAGTGTATAGTGTGTATAGCGTGTTGGGGATAAAAATATGACGCCAAAGGGGATTTATTTTTATCTCAATTGCAATACATGCGACACTCCTACGGTATTCTGTAGCCATAATTATAGGAAGTCTCCTATTGATTCGTCTTCATACAAAAAATTGTATGTTTATTCAATTTGTTGTAGTGATTAAAATTACTACGTTATTGTTTTGTGGTCTAGTGGTCCGGTGGTCTGGTGGTCCGGTGCTGTGGTCTGGTGGGTTTGATTCCCACAGGACACAAATATTTATGAACAATAAGGAACATTAAGTTTTTGTGTTTGTCTGGGTGTTTGTTATATAATTTAAGTATGTATTTACAAAAAAAATAACAATATATATACATATATATTATATATACATATTATATCCATTGTCTAGTACCTATAGCACAAGCTCTGCTTAGTTTGGGACTCGATGGTGTTGTGTGAAATTGTCCAGGAATATTTTATTTATTTATTACGTTTTTCTATGAAATTCTCAGTAACAGCTCGGAGTTTGTATTTGTGACCAATTAATGGCAATAGGATTGCTCCCTATTACATGGGCCTTAACATACTGGGGAACTGTGTATTTCTCTATGTACTACTTATGTACTACTTATGTACTACTTATGTACTACTTATGTATTACTTATATACTACTTATGTACTACTTATGTACTACTTATGTACTACTTATGTACTACTTATGTACTACTTATGAACTACTTATATACTACTTATATACTACTTATGTACTCATTATGTACTACTTATGTACTACTTATGTACTACTTATGTATTACTTATGTACTACTTATGTACTACTTACGTACTACTTATGTACTACTTATGCACTGCGTATGTACTACTTATATACTACTTATGTACTAGTCTGCCTAACCCTTCGGAAAATACTGGCGCGATGATATTTTATTATAAATATTTTTACGACTGTTGGGACACCTTTATATTACTAAGAAATAGCAATTAAATGATACTTAATGGATTTTTTTAAGTCATAATAGGTGATAATTATTATGACTACATTTATTTTTATTCCATCTCAGTTTTAGTATTACTAAAATATTTTATCTTTATTGTCATTTGAATATAATAGTTACCTAGTGTTGAATTGAGTCTTAGAAACGTTATCTAAATTTATCGTGGCGTTAATGTACGAATGTAGTTAGTATTGAATTATAAGTATTTTTACATTCCAATGAGCACAAGAATTTTATTTAATCCAAATATCAACATTTTAATAACATACCTTTTAATAAAAAATAGATGGATAGATTTGATTAAAATTCTCGCGTTACATTCTTTGAATAAAGCATCGCCATTTTTTGCGATCTATTCGCATATTTGCCTTTGGGCGAATCTCGTTAAAGCCTAAAAGCATTCTGGTAGCCGTCCATTGGATACCTAAGAGTGCAGATAAACTATGGGAACATAGCAGCATACTCGATCGATGACAATTGACAAGGCTTTTATTTGGATCTATAACATAATAGAAACCTGTGGGTGTATATTAGCATTAACACGGAAATAAAGACGTGAAGGCTATGGACCTACTAATATTATAAATGTGAAAGTTTGTGAGAATGGATGGATAGATGTTTGTTCCTCTTTCATGCTAAAACTACTGAACGGATTTTGATGAAACTTCGCAGTATTATTATTTATACATCAGAATAACATATAGACTATAATTTATAACGATTTTGAGTTATTTAGCCAAATTACAGCGATAGTAAAAAATAATTTTCCACGAGAAGTCGCGAGCAGAAGCTAGTATTTTATAATTATTACGCATTATATAAAAGCCGTTCGGATGAGACTGTGAAGTATGGAAGTATGCGACGTCATAATACTGAAATATTTCGACTTAAGTGACGTATATCTAAAGCTGTGATAAAAAATAAACGGAAAAAATCGATATAATACTTTAAACTTTAAAAGATAATATTCTATATCCAAAATCTATTATCCAAAACCATTCAAAATAATGTCAAAATTACGGTTTCTGTAGGTACGGTTGCACACAAATAATGTTGACATTTGGTGAAATCTGTCGCAAAATTGCTTCGCTCAGTTACGTGAAATGGCTTGTTGGCGAAACCTTAGCTCTTGTGAGAAGCCAATTCTTAGTTCCTTTGCAACAGTGAAGTAGAAAGATCGAATTTACGAGTTGGCTCAATGTATCATGTTTTTTGTGCTTTTGTGTTCTATAAAAGTACAGATTTTATGTATTATTTATTGGTCGTATAAGTGGGTTCTTATCAGTTTTTATAAGGCTTACCTTTCTCCACTCGTCGATGTCATGAAAGGTAGTCTATGTCTGTAAAAGGACAAAAAAACACGGGTGTTACAAAAGTACCCGTAAAGCAGAAAGGAGGTTAATTGGGGCCTTATAACGAGTCCATTCCCAATATTTAAAAACCGTAGTAACACTGTATAACATACCCCAAAAAAAGGAAAACAACAACATTTATGATTGAAAAATAGAAAAACTATAAAAGTAGACAATTATTAGGTAAAATAGGTACGTAGGCCTTTCTGTTAAATAATCTTTTGGCTTTGATAATTAATTATATTTTTACGGGGTATTTTCTGACACGTTGTCTAAGTAGTACATAGAATCGTATTGACGCAACAGTATAAAATGTCGTACGTAACGTAACCAAACATCCAAACTGAGTTATGGAGTTAAGTTTTGAAGTAACAAATCAACTGTACTATTAAATATCATTTGTAACATAACTGTACGACAGATTCGGGTTTCACTACAAAATAATTTAGTGAAAATGCGATTAGGGACAATGTTCTAGACTAGACAAGTAGATTTTTAGATGTTTTGTTCAAATAAATTCAGGGCCATTTACGAAAATATTGTTTTTGAATTCCTAGTGAGTGTTTCACTAATGTTTATAGCATTTTTTATTTACTTTTCAACATTTTAATGTTATTTTAAAACTTTATTTATTTAGGTAACTTTACCTTCAGAGCCCGCTTGAGTGCTGTTTTTAATATTATTACGGTAATTATCATAGTGGAGCAGTTACCTACGACAGCTACGACGAAGCCTCGTAGACCTTTACTATCTACATAATTTTATTTTATTGTATATTATTATTAGTTATATTATGTAATAAATTATATAGGTACGTAGATTATGAGACATTATGTTCTATCATTAATGTAACACTTTTTCAAGTACTTTATAAATCCGTCATTAATATATTTTTTTAAAATCTTTGATGCACAAACAACACAAAGGCGGACTTAATGCCTAAGCCATTTTCTACCAGTCGACCTTAAGTTAATGCAGAGACAAATTGGTAGGTAGCAGAGTTTTTATAAAAAACAATGTTTATTATATTATGTAAACATACATTTTATGTAATTTATATAGAGATTTTATTCGACAGTGTGTGAAGTCTGCCAACCCGCACTAAGCCAGCGTGGTGCACTATAGCCTAATCACTCTTAATCTGAGAGGACACCTGTGACCAGCAGTGGGACAGTATAAGGGTTGATGGTGATGATGATGACACAGTGGTTTTGGTATTTTTATCTTATTTCCTAATTCCCATTTAAAAATGGGTCACTGGCTTTCTTTTCCTAAAAAGTTATTAAAATATATATTCTTCAACAATAATAGGCTCTCCATTTCTTCCAGTACTTAGAACCTCAAAAATATTGCTCAATACGCCGTCAAAATTTCATTATTCACCTTATCTACACAAGATTCTCATTCCCTTCTCAATAGACCGAAATCCCAAGAGTTTCAAGTGTCTGGCGGGAATCGTGGGCGTGCAAACACCGTGGCCTCTTGACTTTGCACTCTTTGGGTCTGAATAAACATTGAAACCCTATAAATAAATTCTTCAAAAGTGGGTCACGTTTGCAATGGATAACTGAGTTTGAATAGGCCGACTTTGGGTAGAAGGCTTCATGTAAAATGAATGTGTCAATATTGTGAGTGTGTGGCTTCCGGTAAAATAGAGGTATGAGCGTTAAGTGATGAGATGTACCATCAGGACATACTATTACGCCTGTATTCCTCGTAGGGTTAAGCAGAGGTGTACTAATGTAAATTCACAGTTCGCCTGTATGTAGGTTTAGATCCCATATAGAGGGCAATACTTTTTTTACATTGCACAGAAAATCCGCATAGACTACTAAACTGCACTTGCCTCCCCTTGTCGTATAAGTCACACGGCCGTCGTATTCTTCACATTGATCGTCACGATTGTGATAGGCTTTGGTCCAGCGCTCGCTGGCCCCCTTCAAGTGGCGAGGCTTCTTCGCTTCCTACTAAAAGGTATGCGCGTCGAGGGGGCGAGTCTAATAATTTAAACCCAGATCCAGCCGTCCCTAGCTGCCCCCCCAGCAACGCCCTAAGCCGAGGTCCGACTCCCGCAGGGGACGCCCTTAGCTGTGTTGCTTAGTTTATAAGATGCCCCTGGCTGGAGGCATTCGGTGCCTCGCCACCTAGTCCGGTTAAGTTTTTAAAGCTCCCTCGAGCTAAAAACTATGTCCGTCAAAAAAAAAGGGGGGGCGAGTCTACTGACTTCAACCGGCACACGGTATCTAAATTACTAAAACAGTATATCAAAACTTCACACACTTGAAATCTCATTTAACATTAGCTGATTCCGCGTCGGAAGCTTGATTCATCGAATACTCAAAAATAAAAAAAAATTGTGTATGATTATTAGAAATCAACTCAAGTTTTGTCGATCAAATAAAAGTTGAACTTATTATATCATAAAATGTATGTGTAAAATAGTAGTGAGCAAGCTTGGTGAGCATGGAGTCTTGGGTTCCATTAATTTTTCTATAAAAGTCTCAATTAGAGTCTGGATTTGCGGCCAGTTATTGGCAATAGGCTCACCCTTTATTAACTAAAACAACCCGGATTAACTAATAGGCACGTCGAAACACGCTTGTACATTCCCCCATCAGCCGACATAAACTATTCGGGTGCCAACACTACTACGCAATCTGTGTAATGTATTGCAATAAAAGCCTCATGATCTGTGTTTATTCGGCCATTTAACTCTTATCTCTCGACTGTTAGGGACGATGTCACGCTAAAATAATAGTCTATTTCCCTTTGAAAGTGTAAAATTATCTAGCTCGGGGCATTCGGAAAATATGAGCTGAATTTTATTGTTTAAATTTGTACGCTGTTTTGAAAATCTTGTGGTGGGAGAATGTTTTTGGCAAGTTGTTCTGCCGAGTCTGATATTGCTTTATTATTTTTATCATCATCCATACATTGTCCCACTATTTGGACATGGGTTTCTTCTCAGAAAGAGAAGGATTAGACTATAGTCCACCTCGAGGCCTAATGCGGGTTGGCAGACATCTCACTTGTAGGTATTATGAATTATTATATAGTAACCGTACTTATATTACCAATCTGAAAGTAACTGTCTGTTTATTTGTTTGTAATGCTGTCAAGCCTAAAGCACTATACTAATTTTGATAAATTTTGGTATAATAGTTAAGTTACATCCTGAAAAAGAACATACGCTACATAGTCTATAACTCAAAAAGACTTTTTGAGATGCGAATGAAACAGCGCGCAACACCTAGTAATAATAAAACGTTTTAATTCAGTATATTATGTTGTACCATGACCCTCTAGAGGATTCTATATATTTTTTTTCAATTGTATCTTCTAATTGTTCCGTTTCGGGTTTACTAGATAAAAAAAATCCAAAAATTGTGAAACGATTATTAAGATAGAAGATAGCATACAACAATAATACTTCATCAATAGGTACATCTATAAGTTGCTCATTATAATTCTATGTGTTTTCAGAATTGAAAAACGGCGGCCAAATGTTTTTATTACCTTAATGACTAAATTGTTTACACATAAACAGCAATTATTGTAAATTGAGGTTAAATAATAATAATGTTGCTTAAAAAAACCGTATCAATAAGAAAAGCAAGATTTCAAGAAGGCAGCCTGAAACCTGTTTTCGCCTAGTTTAGCGGCGATGCCAGCATATTATTAGCAACTTTCCAAATTTAGTTTAAATTTTGGAGTAATTAAAGTATACAAGAGTATTTTTTGATAACAGTAAGTTTTGTGAATTTTTTAGCAGGGTAAGGTCAAGAGCTGTTTTTATCAAAGGGTATTTAAATGACTATTGACTTTAGTTTGAAATTAAATATTTCATTCGCTTTCTTCGACCAATTTTATATAATTACATTCAACATTTCTAGAATTTTTTGATAGTATTCTTGATATAAATTAAACTTGATACAATATCCTTCAATATTTCTTAACATTATCTATCTATAACTACATCTATTACATAATTATATACCTACCAAATCAACACATTATGTTCTACAAGTATAATTTTTCCAAAATATAAAAAGACTTCCTTACAACACATTTTTCAATAACTCATAATTATTTTAACACCCACACTAACCCAAATAGCAAGATATTTTCTTTGTGTGTGGTGCAGTTATCAGTTATACTGTTACCGAGTACTGAAAACCTTAACTAGTGATGTTGATTAATCGATTATTGATAATGGATCGAAACAGGTAAAGTTATCTTAATTATTTATTTATTTTATTTATTTAAATGTTTGGAAAACCAACAGCCATGAACAAAACAAAATAAGCATTATAATAGAAAACAGACAGCCAATTATAAAAACAACGAAGAGATATAAAAACAAAAGAAAAAACATGTGGAAAAAGAAGCTTAACTAAGCCAAACTAAATTAAACAAAACAAGAGAAAATCACTACAGTTAACTCATGTGGTTTATGAAGAAATCCAGACTTAGCGCCCGTCTTAATGGTACCTGTTTAAAATTAATGTCAAAACCGATTTTTTTATATTACTTATTAACAGAATTATCTCAAAGGTATACATATCTCACTCAAATAATCAATATCAATAATCATAAATAAATGAAGCTAAAGATTAATTTACTTTTGCTTCCTGTCATCTCAATGCTGTAATAGTGATGTTTATAATCGATTAATTGATGAACCTAACCTAACCTTAACTTAAAACGTTGGCGTGAAAGCGTGATTTTGATGTTTGGTACAGAGATAGATTTGACCTTGGAGAATGACATAAGTTAGGTTAATACTCAAAACATTGGTGATTATACTTTAGTGTTCACAAACACACGGAAAATAATGTCAGGAAAAAAATTACGCAATAAAGCGTTTGACCATTTCAATGCGGAACTCCAAAACAGGGCTGTGTACAACGAGTTTTTTATGAAAAAAGTTGAATGTTTCAAACACGGCATTAGGGGACGCATTAACAGTAGCTACCCCCTACAGAAAAGGTGAAAATTATTTTGCCTGCAAAGTACCTGCTACGAATAATGTATCTCACTCTGTGTTTAAGTTTCAGAGTGC
This sequence comes from Acronicta alni, assembly GCA_964056405.1. Lineage (NCBI taxonomy): Eukaryota > Metazoa > Arthropoda > Insecta > Lepidoptera > Noctuidae > Acronicta > Acronicta alni. Next base: position 4,257,353 of record OZ043919.1, on the reverse strand, counting down.
TCTTAAAATTGGTACTTAGCATCATTTGTCATGTTTTAATAACATCATCATCATAATAAATATCATCCTCCGAATCTTTTCCCAACAATGCTAGGGTCGGTTTTTTAGTTCCACCAAATGCCCCATAAGAACTCCTCAACCCAATTTCTGGGCTATACGGATATTCTAAGATTCTATAGATTGATTGTCAGGCTTTTTGGGCTTCTGACTACCACTAAAGATTGTCATAGGTGTTGGTATGACAACTTGGACCGACGGGTTTACATGCTCTTTGAGGCACGGAGGGGTCTCGGCGTGTTAAGAACGGTCACCCATCCACAAACTGACCGCGACAAGCATAACTTAAGCTTACAGATCGATTAATTAGCGTATTTATTACTTAGCCACGAGCCCCTCCTCCAATCATCAGAATATTATCACGTCTATAAAGGTAGAAACAGACTTGTAACACGCGAGGCGACGTGACGCGAATGTAACATCGGGTGTTAAAAATGTGCCTACTGCTTAATTCTCCGATAGTATAGGCAGGGGTAAGCTACTGCACACATACAATTCATCGGTATGTTATTTTGGAAATAGCGAGCCCTTACCTAGCCAGAAATCTATACTCCAGGTAAGAAATCTCAAGAATCTGAGTGTTTATTAACAGAAACGTAACATTAGTTTACGTTAATAGGCTCGCCTCCTATAAAGGACCTAAACATACCGGCGAACTGTGGGTGTACCTCAGTACAACTCTGCCTAATCCTTTGAAAAATACAGGCATGGTATATTAGTTTATATCTATCAGGTGCTTTTATATGACAAGATGTATGAATGTGGTCGAAGCAGTTAAAGTATGCAAGAATCGTAGCAAGTGACGTTCTTTGGTTTTTACCTATGCCCATGGGAAAAAGGCGTGAGTGTATGTATTTATAATATACAAGTTTATAATTCCTGGAAATCTCCTCTGGTCTCACCACCATGTCAAGTTTTAAGAGAATCTGAACCATTCATGTGAGCTTAAAAGGACCTGCTTTAAATGAAATTGTAAAATTCTGCTCATGTAAACTTTGTAAGAAAAAAAGGTACTTTTTAAACTATATAATACGTATATTTTTCACCATAACGAGGACCTTATTACACACAGTGTGACCTACTTACTCTGTTTAATGTGTAGGAAGTGTAATCTTGCGGTGTCGTGAACCGGCTTGAGTCATGTTCCTAGTTAAGTATAGAACCACTATAGTTTTCCGAGGGTTCCGTAGATAATAAATAGAAGTACCTGGTCTACGCGCATACCCGAATTACTAACATTGTAAACTAAAATGATGAATTTTTTATCTTCTATTTTCGTGTCACAGTGTTTGTAACAAAACTCCTTGACCGTATTGTTTGATTTTTTTTTGTTTGTGTGTATTTTCGGTAGATTTGAGCATAGGACGTAATCTAATTTTATACGCCTAAGTGATAAGGATAGTCCGACATTATATTTTTCATTTTTTTTTGGTATTTTTTTTTATTTTGTTATGATGTGGCATTAAAAAATACATACAATTCTAAATTTTTACCCTTCTACCACCAACTTCCATTTTTAATAGTGGTATTTATTATATGGCAAAACAGCTACGATCCTTATGGTCATCAAAGAACTTAAAGCTCGATCGAAGATGCCAATGCATACCACAAAGTTTGTTAATCAATCTTTTACTGTTTCGGTCACTCGTCTCTGTAATGCTTTGCCGGTTGCTGTGAGACGTGCACAAGCTCGGGTACCTATCACTTAAAATAATGGTAAACGTACTTGGAAACTACACAAGTTTCCAAGTATGTTTACCATCTTAAGGCCAATCCATGATTTAAATCGAATTAAATTAATATATGTACAACAATACTTGATCACGCATCGAACCTGTAACTTTTAAAGCACAAAGAACTTTGTAAGACAAAGAACAAAAATATCAATAAAATAGGCAATGAAAAATATCGTTGCTATAAAGACATAATAAGTACAGTCGGTAACAAAAATATGATACCAGCTCCGCTAAACGTGCACAATTAGACCCGTGTAACTTTCAACGCAAAACTCCTCCATTCCTCGCGGAGTGCGTCTCAAACTACGCTCGTATTCTTTGTAACAAAAGCGTCGTCCCTTTGAAGATATGAAGACACTTAATAAGTTCCGAGTCTCGGGCAAAATAAGAGACTGTGACACAGAATAAAGTGATTGAATAACTGAAAGGAATGATGGAACTTGACTCAAGAGTGAAGAAAATATGAATGAAGTTTTTCTGTGGCTGTAGTAAAGTTGTTTAATTCAATTTGTCGGGTGTTAGGGTTATTTTGCAATGCAAGTGTATATTTCATATTTAAGAATGTTTTGATGAAGTAATAATTTTAATGAAGGTATTCGTAACCTGAGGAAGTAAACGACATAAACTTTGGACATAAAATGTTCCTGAATATTTAACATTCTTTTTGACAAAGCAATAAAAAATAAAGCACTGCTTTATGCGCAAAATCATAAAGCGATCTCAATTTTTGTTGGTTATGTTATATTTTTACTATCCATTAATTAAAATAATTGTAACGACACAACTTTAGAATTATTTCGAACCCTTTAAGTGACACCAGTCATTTTGACATTATGCTTACTTTACGAGTGAAAAAACGCGAAATATACCCGCCACCAAGTAAAACAGCGCAGAGTTCTTAATTCTCTCACACTAACACTTCATAAATAACACCAATATTTTTACAACCTATCGGATTTTCAGCAATATCGATACACAAACGTTATCCAATCCAAATTTTAATTAGAATTTAACGTCTATAACTGTACCGAGCCAGCGCTAACACGCCGTTGAGCGCACCGTAGACCCAATTTGTTTGCGGTTAGGCCAGGTGCACAAGCGCCAAGGCCTAATTGTGCTAACTGTATTAACTTCCATAGCCACTGCACTAATGAACCTACCGATAGTACATTTCACGTCGATATTCGACTTTTTTGTTTTTTAACTATCGACAACGGACTGGATACCAATTAGTGCGAGAGTTCCACTCTATGATTTGGGCTTTTTGGTTTGGACGTATTTTATTCAGTTGTAGTGTTCATAATTTTTTTTTGGAACGTCCCTGCAGTTGGGAGAATCTATGATCTGGAACGGGTATCATCCAGAAAACTGCATACATTGAAGCTCGGTGCATCCTTAGGCAATAATGAAATTGTTGCAAAGAAATAATTCAGAAAATTACTAAGCGGGACAAAAAAAAGAACTGTACAGAACAGGATCACAATGGATGAGTCTTAATTTTAACAAAATTGAAGTAAATCAAGGAAGTGGAAGGTTTCGATGAAACTTTTTCCCTTACTTGTTGTATAAGTGAAGGAAAAAGACGGAATCAAGTCGTATCAAGACGACAAACAGCCGCTTGAGCTTTTGATATAGAGAGCAGTGGCAATTGCTTCAACGATAAGAGCTCATGAAAAAGAAAATTAGGTGAGCGTGGTGGACTTATAGCCCTAGATCCTCTATATCTGAGAGGAGACCCGTGCCCAGCAGTGGGACAATAAATGTATTGATGATGATTATTAATTAAAATTGGCTACTATTACCTACACCAAGCCTTCACTAAGTGTATTGGAACTCCCTTCCTGCGTCTGTATTTCTGAGTACGTACAACCCGAATCTTTTTAAAAGTAGGGTGAACAGGCATCTTCTGGTTATGCTTTCTCCATCGTTAACCTCATCTTTGCTCCGAAGCTGAGGTTGAGGTCAAGAGCAAGCCCATTATTAATAAAAAAAGCAACATATTAGTTGATAGTAATTTCCACGTCAAATTTTTTCACAGTGTGATAACTACTGAAAACGTATTAAGTTACATACATACCATCACGCCTTTATTCCCCGAAGGGTTAGGCAGAGGTGTACTAATGTACACCCACATTTCGCCGGTATGTTTAGGTCCCATGTAATAGGGGGCGAGCCTATTGACATTAACCGGGCACAAATCCAGACTCCGAGCTGCTACTGAGAATTTCATAGAAAACCCCAATAACACTTTGCTCGACCTGGGGATCGAACCCAGAACCTCTAGCGTAGCAGTCGCGTTTAAGACCACTAGACTAATGAGGCAGTCACGTATTAAGTATAATAATTTAATATACGAGGTTAACACATTTAATGTTGCCATTTTAGAACCTAATCACATCCGACGGTAAATCTTTTATAAACCTATTTAGAGTTTCTGAATTTGTTGTTAAAGTTACGACACGCGATAAACTATAAACACGTTTGGGCTGACCATAAAACATGGGTGGTACAGTAAAATGAAACGTATTGGTAACATTCGAATTTTGTTTATCTGTGAAAATAAAAACTTCAACGATTCAACGGGAACATTATGAAATGGTTTGGAGTTTGGACTATACGATTGAGTGTGATGTGGTAAGATCCAAGATGACTTTAAGTGATTGGTCTTACAAAATTGACGAGTATCATAATGTAACAAAAAAAACACATACCATCATGCCTGTATTCCCCGAAGGGTTAGGCAGATCCGAACTCCGAGCTGCTACTGAGAATTTCATAGAAAAAATCCAATAACACTGCTCAACCAGGGGATCGAACCCAGGCCCTCTAGCGTAGCAGTCGCGCTTAGGAAAATATATTTGTGAATTTCCGGGGTCAACGCTCTGGTTGTGATAAACAGTTCGACACTCTGACCACTATCAATATCTTATTAACACTTTATCAGTCCTGGCCACAAAATCAAACTAATAAAAAAAGGAGAGAAAGAAATATGCAAGAATCGTAGCAAGTGGCGTTCTTTAGTTTCTGCCTACCCCTATAGAAATAAGGCGTATGTATAAGTGTATGTATGTATCAAAAAGATGGAAAAAATAATAAATAATAGGCAATGTTGATAGTTTTCTTAACACGTATTTTTCACACTCAATATGTTTGAATGAAGTCAATAAATAAAAATATTCCATGTTTACGACATGTGTAGCATTCCCACTGCATTAAAAGTTCAATTACGTCACAGACGAGCGAGTTTCCTCAATATTTACCTTGGCATTCACCAGATAAATATACATTTAAGAAAATATTTATATCAGATTGCTTATACTTGGTTGATATTCATGCAGTATTCTATTATCGGCGATACTCCAATACCGCGTAAGTGACACTTTGCTGGAAGACCTACCTTTGTATTATATTTATAACATTGAAAATTAGGCCTTGCAGCAAAGTGTTACTTACGCGGTATAGGAGTAACACCTACGCTATGAATTTCTATGAAATATATCATGATTTTTGAATCATTTTTGTCAAAAACAGAGAATAGAAGAGAGACAGACTGGTGCCATAGTAAAGACTACGTAGAGTGGTTATAATATAAACGTACCCTACGATCACGCCCATTTGTAGTCCCCGAAGGGTTAGGATGATGGTGTACGTGTGTGAGGTGTATGAGGTGTAAACCAGTGCGCAGGTATGTTTAGGGCATATACAATCTCCGAGCTGTTACTGAGAATTTACCGAGCATAAATCCAAATCAAGATTTCATAGAAAAGCTGGTCAATACTACCTCGGTCTAATTACAAAATTATGTTGTGCTTATCACATCCTACCAACGGATGGATACCCAGTATCTACACAAGCAATAATACCACCATGTTTTGGAGAGAACGTATCAATAGGCTAGGTTTCCTAAAAATACTTACTTAAATCAAAATATAACTACGAATGTCTTTTAATCAAGTGTTCGCTATAATTATGCTGCGCGCTTCTATGAAAAAAAACGCATATAGGTATTTTTCTGAAATAAAAAGGCTGAATATACAGAAATTCTGTATAATTATTCGCTCATTGCAAACCAAATAGTTGGCTGCAATTCGGTAAATTGCACGTAAATCTTGTACATATTGGTCTCCTAAGTAACATTGAGTTAAACTATGGCCCACAGTAGCCTATGTTATCAACCCAATGTAAGAGAAGATGTTTTCTCTTGAATTTCTTTCAGAATTGTTCTTTTTATCGTTAATTTGTGTGTAATTACTGAAAAAGTAATCTACATTCACTATTAATAGGCTTAATTTCTGACTTAATTAAGATTTTCAATGAGTGTGAAAACAGAGCGAGGGTTGAGGTAATGACAGAGGCAAATGGAATAATAGGACAAGCTGCGTTGACTCTAAATAATTTTGGAGCGCAACAGCATTACTTTAGCTTCGAAAGGAGAACGAGTCAAGAATAGGTACCTACAGAATGATTACTGTTTTTTTATGCAATCGTTTTACGAATAAAAATCAACCCATATACTGTCCCATTGCTAGACCTGGGTCTCCTCTCACATTGAGAGGCTATAGTAGTAGAAGAGTATAGAGGGTTAGTAGACTTCACACACCATCGAGAAATCTCAAAAGCATGAAGGTTTCCTCACGAAGTTTTCCTTCACCGTTTAAGCGAGTAGTAATAATCAAGAGTTAGAAAAGTCAGAGGTGCGTACTTGGGATTCAAACTCGAGCCCTTTGACTTAGCAGTCCAATGGCCATATCACTAGGCTATCACGTCTGTATTCCTTCAAAGTTTAAGCAGAGGTGAAATATACCTGCAAAGTGCAGGAAGGTTCCCATGCAATAGGAGGCGCAAAAACCAAACTCCGAACTGTTATGAGAATTTCCTTATAGAAAAACTCAAAACCTTGGTGAACCAGGGAACACAGGACTTCACGCTCATGTCTCTGTAATCGTACCTTGCGACTAGTAGTTCAATGAGACAGTCTATTGATAACACGCATCTAAATGTCATCAATCTTCGCCATAAAGGGAATAGATCCTTACTTTTGCTCAGAAAAATAAGAAAGAAAGAAATTATATTTATTTGTCTTTGGTTTCGCTCAGTTACCTTTAGCTAATATTAATTACAGATGAATAAATATTAAAAAGACAAAATGTTCTTGGACTCAGCATAATGGTCAACAGCATTGAGCATGCAACCGCTAGTATTCTGTCCAAGCCGGTAATGCAGCTATACAATACATGGTACCTTCCTACTCGCAAACAGTAATTTCGGAAATTCAGAAACATTAATAAAATTAATTCAATATTACGTAGGTATATATAATCTATATCAGTCGAGTCCCCGAAGCCTCAGACAGCTTCAATACCAACCATATAAAACATCGTGCTTCAATAAGAATTGAAAAGAGTTCCTATTCCTGTTACCATGCGATATTTTAGAATAAGAAGACTTTTGAATAATAATGATTGGTAATCCAGTGCAGTTTCCAAAGCGGCATACTGTGGAACGTACCGTGACAGTCCACTTAAAAGTTTAAACTTTACGAGTTGCTGGCTACAAAAATATGAGCCTTGAGATGAAGGAGGCTGAAAATTGCTGCAGGAATTTTATCGTGTAGTTTTATTTTTCTAATTCGATATTCGGGTTGGCAAATAAGCAAGATTTTCGAATGTTCTACATCTTAAAACAATCACCGTGTAATTAACCTACTTACCACAAAACTTCGGAAGGTGTTTACACTTAAATTGACACTGTTCTCCACTTTAACAAATTGGAAAGCTAAGTACTCGCAGCATATATTATTCTCCACCCTATACAAAGTGTTACAAAATACCCCGTAAAAATATAATTAATTATCAAAGCCAAAAATTTTTTCATGTCATAATTATCTACTTTAATAGCTTTTAGTCTATTTTTCATTCATAAATGTTGTTGTTTTCCTTTTTTTGGGGTATGTTATACAGTGTTACTACGGTTCTTAAATATTGTTAATGGACTCGATATAAGGCCCCATTTAACCTCCTTTCGGCTTTACGGGTAGTTTTGTAACACCCTGTATAAACGAAAACAAAAACATTTCACTTCTTCCAACCTTAAAACAACCATGTGCTAAAATATCGACATCCAACTCAAGTGCCGGAAACAACTCCCCGCAGTCTTAAATATTCCTACGAAAAAATAACGATATACCGACGATATATGGAAACGATGGCGATAATGGATACCTGCCGCCATCAAGTACCATAACCGTATAATGTTAAGCCACGTCTCAACTATACGCAAACCATAGACGAACATTATAATACGGCGCAGCAACATCGAGTTATAAATCTTCTTATTGTATTGATAGCAAATGCAAAGAGAAGAAAATAAGAAAATAAATTTAATGGAAACATTAAACTAGTTTTTTTTTTGTCAATTTTGTCAAACACAAACACTTATGTTTTAACCACTCAAATACTTCTGTCCTTGGGAACCGAACCTGTTCGACCCCATGATCAGCAGTCCGAACTCGAACCTAGATCACAGACGTCGTCAAAATTCGTCGTCAAAAAAATTGCCACGATGTTATAGAAATCATCTTCGAGTGCAAGGTTTCGGGCGCCGCGGCAAAGACATATTTGTAAGTTTACCGCACGCAGTTAAGAGGACGTAAGATACGAACATCGGATAACAGTCAGAAACCAAAAAAGCCTGACAACTAGTCTATCCTTAGCGTATCGGTATTGACCAGGTATTGGATTGCGAAGGACTAATCGTTGCCGCTTCTTGTAAAATACTGATATTTAGCCCCATTTGGTTAAAATGGAAGCCAACCCTAATACAACTAGTGAAAAAGGCTAGAAGAATGCAGAGTTGATACGAAGTGGCGAGTTTAAGTTCACTCGCGTATGTTACACGAGGTAGCCGCGGAAAGTCGATACGCAGCTTTACTTATGTAAATCCGCACAGAGCTACGCTGCTTTTGACAGTTTGGAAGCTGTCAAAACGCGATAACCGTATTTTTTTTCGTTGTGCATACTATAAATAAATAATGTCATAATATATTATTTTTAATTTCTCAAAGGGGTAGGCACCATGTCAGTCAACGATTGAGGTATTACATCACGCATTGAATATATCGATTTTTATTTTATAGATACGCAGAATACCGCTGGGACTTTGCCAGCGTACTTCTATTATTTACTTCACCCGCGACATTAACCCTGTGACCGACCTGTGTCATTCCGATCACCTTATCAAAAGCCAACTTTAACAATGTAAAGGAGTTTCGTTTAGTTGTAGGTACTTTTTTTAATATTTGGGACATTATACACACTACTATGAAATCTAATCCCGAACTAAGCAGAGTTTGTACTATGGGTACTAGACACTGGATAATATAATACATTAAAGTCTATTTTTTGTAATTATTTACAAAAAAGTATATACAAAAACAAACACCCAGACAAACACGAATACACTGTGTTCATCACATAAATATTTTTGTCCTGTAGGAATCGAACTCACCACCTCAGATCAGCAACAAATCCGTCACTCGAAACACTAGAGCACAGTCGTTCTCAAAACAAATTTTAATACACATTTTTTCAAAGGTGTAAATCTTCCTCATTCTTCGCTCTTGTATGTACTAGTAACTGTTTTATGGCAATAAAATTTTTCCTTCATTCTTTCTTTTCTCCTTCTTTCTTTCATACACGTCATTCCCCACGTAACAAGTACGATTATAAACGACAAACATAGATCTATCAGATATTATGCGAAACAAGACTTCCATTTACTGTTTTATGTTCACATAAATACGACAAATGTATAAATAATTACTCTGCTACTGTTTTTGTAATAGCACTATTAGTAGAGCACTTAGTAATTGAAGCCTCCAACAAACATAAATTAGTCGCCAGACGTAACAAGAGCTTCATACAATGACGTTATTGTAAATGCGTTCTTTTGATTGTACGTTGAAAGTCCTCTATTGTATCTCTCTGTATTTGTATTGTTTTATAAATATTCAGTTTGGATCTTTTTCTGCTTTAAATAAGGGCTTTGTGTATTATCGTGACTACTAAGATATTTTGTACGTTCCATGTAGGTTTTAAGTCAGATTCAGTCTTATGTTTAAAAAAGTAATGTGCACATGCTATGTGCGTTCTTGTAGAAATGTTTATGTTACGGTAAGAGTGAATAATTGGAGATTATTAATAATTATCTATTATTATTAATAATTATTACCGAAAGTCGAGGTTAAAGTGATAAATGTACATAAGTAACGCTCAAGGACCAGAAACAGCTCACAACGCGTTGTGGTCAATTATATTAGTTGAGCTCCAATATGCAAGGAATTATAAAATCTAAATAAAATTAAAAGTCGTACTTAGGCCAGGTTAGGTTGTTAGGTTTTTTTTTAATATATTCAAAAACTAAAAGTAATAAATTTCGATCGTTTATTCACATTTACCAAAACATGTGGTTATTATTAATAATTTTGTAAAAATATTAATAATTTTCAATTAATCAGATTTCCCGTAACATATACACAAATATTATCAAATAATATAAATACATCTTAAAATTGCGCCATCATATCTGTATTTCCTGAAGGTTTAGGCTAAAGTCGGCTATACACACTCACTTCTGCAGAATCCGGGCTATCTGAGCTGCCAGTTACAGATATCTCTTAGACATACTCAATAACGTTTTGATAGACCTGACTTCACCACGGATCTTTTCTCTTGCTCGGTTAATAGCCGCGCATGCAACTACCAGCCAGTGGCTACTCGTACTGCTTCTGCTACTGCTTCTCAGGTTAAATACTGACATTCAGCCACTGCAGGTTTGACATTAAACTAAAAGCTGACCCAAACATAGTTTACATAGAACATTGGGATAAGGCTAGGATAATAGGAAGGTATTATTAGCGAAATAAATTTTACGAACTCCTTTTTTAAAACTCTAAGAACATAGACCAAGTTACGCAATTAGACGTAGCAAATATAGTAGAAAACATGATTTGGATACCGACTTACTGCGCTAGAACTTAGTTCTTAGACACCAGTCTGCGATAACGAAGTTTCTGAAGAAAAACTGCAAACAAGTTTCCAAGTAAAGTTCTTTGTATTATTTTTATTTTGTATATTTTATACATTATTTTGTTTCACATTATATACAGGGTGGAAGGTGCAAGTAAATTATTAAATTTTACTTTAAAAACAATAATTTATTTGTTTTTTTAACTAGAAAAAACTGCATTTAATTATTATTTTTTATCTTTTTTTGGCATTTTCCATGCTAAGATTTTAAAGTTATTTAGCGAAGGAAAAATTCGACCGTGGGCAGGATTCGAACCTGCGTCTTCTGGTTAGGTACACCAGACGCTATGACCGCTAAGCCACCGCGAGTTCCACCCGCCATGACGAATTTTGCCTTCACATTCAGAATTTACGTCTTTATGGTGACGTCAGTAACACCTATTGAAAAGCTTGCTTTTCAACCGACACAACTTACTTTACAGTTAGTTCAATGTCGAACGATGCTACCTTACCTACTAACTATCTTTTCCTGCCCGCGGTCGAATTTTTCCTTCGCTAAATAACTAGATATTATTTTTTAATTATGTTTTAATATTTTTTACAGGCATCTGCTAAACAAGAATTCAGGGCAATGGCCACGAAAAAGAAAAATGAGATGAACTGGTAACACTTCTCAGAAATTATTAAAATAATGTGATTTGTAGTTAAAAAACTGTCTTATTAGTCTAGTGGTCCTCCTCGACCGCTACACTCGAGGTCCTCAGTTCGATCAAATGTTATTGGGTTTTCTATGATATTCTCAGTAGCAGCTCGGAGTTTGGATTTGTAGCCTTTTAATGGCAATACAGGCGTGATTGTATGTTTTTGGTTAAACATAATAAATTAATTATGATTATGACATTTAATTTAAGTTAGCAAGAACGAATTGAATTGAATGAAATAACAATGTAAACATTGGTTCTAAATACAACAAAGGTTTTTATCAATGAAGTTTATTATTTTACAGTTAATTGAATATTTTCCACGTTGTTAACTCGAAGAGTATACAGAACTTGGGATAATTAACTTTATCAGTTAATGTCTTCCACTGCACGTAGTTTATTATTTAATTGTACCTAGTTACTTAATTGAATATCTTCTGCTGTATTTAAACATACCATCACGCCTGTATTCCCCGAAGGGTTAGGCAGAGGTGTACTAATGTACACCCACATTTCGCCGGTATGTTTAGGTCCCATGTAATAGGGGGCGAGCCTATTGCCATTAACCGGGCACAAATCCAGACTCCGAGCTGCCAATAACACTTTGCTCGACCTGGGGATCGAACCCAGGACCTCTAGCGTAGCAGTCGCGCTTAGGACCACTAGACTAATGAGGCAGTCACTGTGTGTGTATTTAAACTAAAAGAAATTATCGAATACAATTTAATTAATCAGATATTTTTCCAATAAATTGTTTCTAATTTTAGTAAATACATTTACTAATCATTCCAGACATATAAGTAGGTTGTTTTTAGTCTTTATGTGCTTTTGCACTTATCTCTGTAAGAATATGAACATTTTAAATATTCTGTCTCTCTATGACGTCAGACTGCTGATCACGAGGTCGTGGGTTCGATTTCTACAAAACACAAATATTTGTGTGATGAACATAAAAGTTCGTGTTTATCTGGGTGTTTTTTTATTCACTGTTTAAATGTCCCAAAATATGTATTATTATTATTGCTTCTAAGTGAAAACTGAACTACATAATATGGCTTTATTTAGCCAGCATATCGAAATAATTAATATATAGCAAATTACTAAGAATTCTGAGCGACCAAAAATGTAAACGTATTTTTCAACAAAGCTGGAATTTCATCACCATTTTTGTGTAATATTTTACCCGTTGCATCTGATAAATGAAACTTTAAAATATTGTGCAAGAGTAGCCATTTTTTACAATTATTTAGGTATAAAAAACTTGTTTTTCTGTCACATTTTATGTCAGCACAACACATGATTCGCGCGAAAATAACTTTTCGCCCTTGCTACAGAAAGTCTACTTTTCTATAGCTACATATCGCAAATATTTGTGCAAATTTCTCGTGATTTTAAACTTCCAATGTTACTTAAACATTGATAGGTACACAGGTACCTTTTAGTCACAGGGGTATACAGAAACTAGATCGTCACTCGCTCCAATTTTTCATAACCTTTCTTTTGCTTCTTCTCCATTCATCCATCTAATCATACACACGAGTTTGTTAGTATGTATGTATATGTATGTCCCATAACGGCGAGCCTATTGCCATTAACCGGGCACAAATCCAAATTCCAAGCTGACTGAGAATTTCATCGAAAAACCCAGTAGCACTTTGCTCGACAGGGAATCGAACCCTGGACCTAATGTCAAATGAGGCAGTTATCTGTCACTTGTCTTTTATAATTTTGTAATTTTTGTTATTCGTCTATCATCCATTCCCTCAATATGCCCAAACCATCTCAGCATATTTTTTACTTATTCAATAAAAGATATTAAAACAAAAAATTACTCATAAATATCGCTGAGGTATATAGCTATCCGAATTCATTTCAGTGAAAAATGTCAGAACATAAATTTAAAATCTAGGCTTTGAATCGAGGAGAGTTATCACTCGTCTCTTGTTGCTAATGTGTTCCATCTATCATACGAACTATGACGTTATTGGATTTTGCTCTTTTGATATGAAAGCCTGGTATTTTCGGGATAGGTTAAAGAGTTTCTAGCAGTACATTAAAGAGATGGGGTGGGATCAATATTATTACATACCGAATGTGTTTTTTATGAGTATAACTAAAAATACCTTATCAGTTAATATTGAAATAACAATATTAAACATATCTTTTTGTATATTTTTTGCATTTTTCATACTAAGATTTTAAAGTTAATTTTCTTAAGCTACCGTGAGTCCCATTAATGGTCATAGCGTCTGATGTACCTAACCAGAAGACGCAGGATCGAATGCTTTGGTTGATTTTTTCCTTCGCTAAATTAATATTAAACATTTTTAGTTGTGAATAACTGCACTAATGCTGTGGCACCGTTCATAGCTATATGGTGGACTGTTTCAGTCTATAATAGTCCTCATTAATCTCTTACTTACAATCCCTTGGCTTTCAGTTACGCTTTTACGCCTAAACTGCTGAATCAATTTTAATGAAATTTTGTACAAAGAAAGACTAGACCTTGAAGAAGGACATAGGCTTTTATCTCACATTTATATATACATATATTTTGCCACTATCTTTCTTTTTTCTTTAAGTAGATATTTACTAGTATCATATTTATTGTGGTTTATAAAATAATGTTGTTGCTAGCGTTGATAGACCACTTAGGTACAAGTTCGAGCTATCCAAAACTGTAAAATTTTTCCAATTGAATATTAACCTTATCGTTTTGTATTAAAGTTGAAAATCAATCAAAGAAATTTGACAGACTGTGGTAGCTTTTTGTGCTGGCTTCTGTACCATCAAGTAGCCAGTATGTTTGTTTATCATCTTAAAACAATATTTAAAAAAAACGAGCACTCGACTGCTACGCTAAACGTGCCATTGAACAAAAAACTCAAAATTCACTGCCTTTCAACTCCTTTTTAGCGCATCTTGACATACCAATTACTGTAATCTATTTCGGAAATTATTTTCCCTCCCCAAAACTATCAATCACCAGTAAAATGGACCAAAAGGTATGTAATTAACTCGCGATGTATTACTTGGCTAGGTGAAAATTATCCAAGGCAAGACAAGTGCTGACAGTTTAATTACAACTGATAGCATTCACGCTCCAAGCCGACTAGAGTGGATCACACAGCTATTTCTATGCTAATGTGCAAGCCCCTTCACGTCCGTTGTAATACGTATTTGGGGATTGTTCTTTGGAAACTATTTTGAAAACAATAACGGCTACGGACTATCGATATATCTATTTGGGGCCTTTTACGTTAGAGGGTTAGGAATTTAGTTTTGTAGTATATTTTTAGCTAGGCTTTGTTTTCAATTTAGTAGGATATCACGATATACGGTCACCTGTATGTAGGTTTTATTCAACTAACTGTTTGAGTCAATTCATTGTTTCAGTCAATTCATTATATTTAAGATTTCCCAAAACTCACCATAGGTGAGAGGCAGAGGTGTACTGGATGTATGTATACCCACAATTTCGCCGGCATGTTTAAGTCTCATGTAATAAGTGAACGAACCTTTGTCCATAAACCGGCCATAAACCCAAACTCCGAGTTGATACTGATAATTAAAAAAAAAACCAACAACACTGTGCTTGATCTGCAAATTAAACCCAGATCCTTTAGCGTAACATTCGCACTAACGGCCTTTACAGTAATGAAACAGTCAATATCATCATTTCCCAGAAAAAAGGTTAGAATCGATATAAAATGCTTACTGATATTTGTAAATCCTCAGGCCTATTTTGCTATTATTTTTATTTTCCAAAAACTTCCTCCTATTCTTCCTCTAGTCGAATAATTGCAAGTGAGCTGAACTTCAGGCAATTTCCATGTCGCACAGTGTTATAAGATTTTCGTATTCAGAAATCCCCAGCAGCAACTCGGAGCTTAGATTTTGGTCCGGTTAATAGCGACAGTCCGTATTACATGAGACCTAAATCGTACCGGCAAACCATGGGTGTCACCTTATGACACCTTTGCCTAACCCTTCGAAGAATACAGGTATGATAATATGTTTCGTAGTAACTGTAAAGTAAGTTGTGTCGATTGAGAAGCATAAACTTGCTTTTCAATAGGTGTTACTGACGTCACCACAAAGTCGTAAATTCTGAATGTGAAGGCAAAATTCGTCATGGCGGCGGTGGCTTAGTGGTCGTAGCGTCTGGTGTACCTAACCAGAAGACGCAAGTTTGAATCCTGCCCGCGGTCGAATTTTTCCTTCGCGAAATAACTTTAAAATCTTAGCATGGAAAGTACCAAAAAATACTGAAATTTCATGTTTAAATAAATATTGAATATACCACCTACTCAAACTTTAACCTAAAACGAAAACTCGATAAATATTAATACCTATCAGGTAGGATTTGCTTAAAAGTATCGTCAAGACTAAAGCAATATAAAGTCCAAGGCTACCTAAATTCATGCATAATAGATCAACCGAGTTTCTAGGGAATTCGAGTAGTGATCAATTGGGCGTGAAGTTAATGAAATATATTTTCAATATAAAAAGTTTCCTGACGAAAAAATATACGGAGACGAAGTATCGATGAAAAGTGTAGAAGTGACAGTTTTTTAATTAGTTTTATTGAAAGAGCTCTTACCTTAACGCTTTTGCCGTCGCAGTTTAATCTTTATCTGAAACAAGTAAAGTTATATTAAGCTAATTAAATAGAATATTTCTTTTAGCACACCAACAAAAACTACGAACAAGTTGAACTTAAAAAGTTTTTATTTATGGGTACCACTGAGATGGCAAACAAGCTTACGGCCCACCCTGTGGTAAGCGGTTATCATAAGTAGGTATCACTTGCGCTTGCCGACCCTCTGAAACCTGTAAATCGTGAATGCGATTACAAAATCAAATTTTTTGAAAGTCATAGCATACACAGACACCCAAATCCGGATTATATATCGGTATATAATCCGGTCTATAAGACTGCCTTATTAGTCTAGTGGTCCTGACCGCGGCTGCTAGGCTACAGGCTGGGTTCGATCCCCAGGTCGAGTAGTGTTATTGGGTTTTTCTATGAAATTCTCAGTAGCAGCTCAGAGTCTGGATTTGTGACTGGTCAGTGGACATAGGCTCGCCCCCTATTACATGGGACCTAAACATACTGGCGAAATATGGGTGTACATTAGTACACCTCTGTCTAACCCTTCTGGAAATACAGGCGTGATGGTATGTATATAATCTGCTTAAATCTCTTAGTCTGTAGGTCACACAAATATTTGTTCCGTGTAATGATTGAAAACACATCCCGTGCGCCTAAGCTGGTCACTACGCCAAAAATATAAATATACTACATACACTTACACCTTATATTAACATAAAAGGTTTCTGTTCAGTAACATCGCCCACTTGAACGCCCAAACACCCATCATTAATATATCCTTCAAAGCGTAGATCTGCTATAAAACTCTTATATGAAGTTGTAACATTTACCGCTGTCACCTATCGATGTAAACCTCCATTTTAGTTATGCCTGTTACGCCTACACTACCGCCCACTATTTTACCAATTTTTATGACACAAAATGCTCCGTAAAATCCAACCTTTTTGCTAGAAGAACCATTTGAAAGTACAGTCAGCAACGAGTCGCTGAACATATTGCAATTTTCAACACGATCTTTAACATGGAGTTACTGACCTGTGAAGGTTGTGCGAAACCATTGCATAGATGACCATAAAATATTGACCTTACCTTTATAATAAAAACATCTCTTGACAAGTTTTGGAGCAGTCATGTTATTAAAATTTTGCTGTGTTTTGCGACTTTCGTTGCTGATCTTACCAGAACCGTTTGAGAAATTGCAGATTAGTAGTTAAGGTAGCATCGTTCGACATTGAACTAACTGTAAAGTAAGTTGTGTCGGTTGAAAAGCAAGCTTTTCAATAGGTGTTACTGACGTCACCATAAAGACATAAATTATGAATGTGAAGGCAAAATTCATCATGGCGGGTGGGACTCACGGTGGCTTAGCGGTCATAGCGTCTGGTGTACCTAACCAGAAGACGCAGGTTCGAATCCTGTCCGCGGTCGAATTTTTCCTTCGCTAAATAACTTTAAAATTGAAAAAAAAACCTATAAGCACTTTAATTTTATGCTAGACCTCTGTCTACCATAAAAAAGTACTATACAAAAATTTTATGTCAATGTTGCATGCGCCATACAAATTCTAGTTCCATACTAACACTAGTTTTTCGTAAAAGGGTCGGAGCATCCCCTCTTGTAACCCCTCCACTTTATTAGTCGATTTTTTTTCAGTATACAGTTTATTATATTTTTCACCGAGCCTGTTTATTTTAATAAATCAAAGACAAGTCAACTACCCAATTAAACGAATAAACCATCCAATAAAATCAATGATGATAAAGCTCTTGTTGTCGGTCGAACAATCATCAAGTACATAAACAACGCATGATCGAATCTACGTCATGTTTACGTGAAATAAACATGGAACAGTAACATTTCCACCAAATGAAGTATGTAGCACCCAACGAATAACATTCTTCACTTACCTACTCAACGCGACTCCACGTACAATGCATGAAAAATTAATCATAAATTTCACTTTCAAGAAAGTCGCGAGTGTCGAGTTACTCTCAAATTCACACGTACGAGCCAAGACGTATCTAGTTGGAAATGTTTCCTTGGTTAATATTGACATTAATGAATGTGCAAAGCAAATACCTGAGTCAAACGGAATCGGGAACGAAGGTTATTTCGAGTGTCTAGAAGAGAACTTTACCACGGCTGTAGGCAAATTTAATCATAGATATTCATGTTTTGCGTTGAAGTAGAATGCTTGCGTAATTTTCACACTTAATTAATACCTGTTTCATTAAACTTTGCCATCAAACTATGTGTTTACTGTCACAGTTCTGAATACGGGTCTCAGTTCAGAATGTCATAATTTTAATGTCTTCGCTTGCATAGTGCAGGTTTCCTCACCATGATTTTCTTCACCATTAAAGAATCGAATAGTAGACTAGAATAAAGAACTAACAACATCAAATTAATATTTTACGGACATTCATTTGTATACCCATATTACATGCCTAATAAGCTCATAGTTGCTACAAACATAAACACACGAGCAATTTATGCAATAAAAAAACAAACACAGTAAACAACTTTCCAAAATACTGCAATATATTTTTCTCACTTCACTAAACGAAAATTTCATTTTCTTTCATTAATTCAATAGATGAAAACGCTCGTAATTTTAAAGGCATCGATACAATACCTTTTTAACTAATAAATCGTCTAACACGGAAGCTCGCTTCATTTCGTTTGAAGCCTCATCTCACACAAATACGAGTGGCATCGACCGAACTCATCGACTCTAGGACACTCAGCGAAAGTAATTCTGTTTATTAACTTTTACTTCAACAAAATGAGCATACTCTATTGTTTTGGAGAGTAGGCTCTTTGAAAGAGTGTGAGTAAATCTGATATTTTTAAAGAAAAATACCTTACCAGTATACTATTTTGCTGCGTTGTAACGTTAGGGTTTATTGTATTGGAAACCTTGAGTTAGTAACCATTTAAAATATAGGGTATTAGTTTTATTTTCAAATAATATTATGATTTCAAAACTCTTTTTTTTATCGATATTGAATTTAAAAAAAGGTTTAAACTTTTGTTATAACTTTATTTATATAATTATATTTTTAAATAAAATGTATAACATTCGTAAACCCATACTAGTTCGAGAGCTGGCACCAATTTTTGGGTAGGTATTTGAGGCATGCTGAATCTTGTCCCATACCTCTCCTATCATACCCCAACACGGAGCTGCAGATCTGGCTGGTGAGTAGCGGGGCTAAATCATTTTTTTTTAGAAAGTCCCACAAAAATGCATATAATATGCGTACGCATATTATATGCGCTTGCATATAGCTAATTAAAGTGTAGATAAGTAGCTTTTTTAACAAAATTACACTTGAAGCTACACTAAAGGAGACAACAGTGATTATAAAATTAAGCATGCCTCGGTTCTGGAACGTACGCCAATGGCTGGCACATTGCGTGACCACGGTGCGTGACGCTAACGTGAATAGAAACAGAAGGTTCATTGTTGTTATTACAAAAACATAATATGTAACCGCAGTAAAGAAAAGGAAATATGGAACTCTAACCACTAGAGCATAGACGTCGTAAAAGTGATTCATATGAATCCTGTCAAAGTTATTCATAGCAATATTTAAAGTCATATCAATCCTGCCAAAGTTATTCATCGCAATATGTCAAGTTATTATGAATAATCAAAAATACAAAGACCTCCAACAAGATGGATGGACAACCTGGAAGTCGCTGGATGCAGGCGGCATATAACCGGTCCTTGTGGAAGTCTATGGGGAGGCGTTTGTTCAGCAATGGAGCTCTTGTGGCTGATATGATGGTGATGAATCGAAAATAATCTTTCAACTGAAAAATCCAACATGGCTTATTGTTATATGTGTCGTTTCATAATTGCTAGTACCAACTGCACCTTCTGTATTTAATAGTATAATGGCATGACCTCACTTGTATTCTCCTCACGATCCTCTCATCAGTTTCAACCGCACAGAGCTTGTCCTGCACATTTAAATAATAAACTTTAAGTAAAAAAAAGAATCTTCCAAACATTTTTTTAAGCAAGGGTTGGTAGGAAGATTCATACGTATTATGGTAAATACAGTGGAGAATGTTAAAAACGTATCTAATTACTTTCAGAATTACCTTAGGAGTGGAAAATAATTCAAAATATTTTAAAGTTATTTAGAAAAGGAAAAATTCGAACCTGCGTCTTCTGGTTAGGTACACCAGACGCTATGACCACTAAGCCACCGCGATTCCTACCCGTCATGTCGAATTTTTCCTCCACATACTGAATTTACGTCTTTATGGTGACGTCAGTCGAATTTTTCCTTTTCTAAATAACTTTAAAATCTTAGAATGAAAAATGCCAAAAATATAAAAAAACATAATATTTTAGATTAAAATGGAGCGAACAGTTTTTCTCAGGGAAGAAAAAAGTTTTAATTAATAAAATATTTTGTACGATATCATTTGAAGTAGCTGTGACGAGGCAAGGTGTGTTGCCCCTTCAACCAAAGGGAGGATCCTCCAACCAGACGGGTGTTTTGCCTGGCGGGCCACGGCCCGACGGTTGATGTCGGGCGGTTGTATATATGCAACATTCGTTGCGAATGTTGCTTGCGCGATTCAGAACTTCGTAGTTCCATGTAGCGCGATAGATGTCGCTACAGTAGCTATGCTAGGTAATACGAAAGTGTAATAATATGGTAAGGATGTTTATATATCTACAGAATTCAAATATCTGTATTCCACGTGCCCAGAATGAAGCCATACCTTTTACGAACCGAAAAGCTATAAAAAGATTATCGCCGACACTTCCCACATCGATTTGGAATCAGGATACCGTAAATTCTCTCAAACACCGTTACTTTATAATAAGAAGATTCAGTCAAATCGAATTATACCAATATCATTTAGCCCACCTTTGGATCATTCCGTAGAATGACGTCACATCCTCGTTTCCTGGCAAAGACTTTTACGACATCATCCCGTTATCAGGCCGGGGCAGGCTTGAAATTCTGAATTTTTATTATATTAATTCCACCATTTTTGTAAGTAGACCCCAAGTATTTTAAATATATCTAAATTAGACGGTGATAGTAATTTTTTGGTGATATTTTCTGCTGAAAGTTGAGGGACTTTTGTCGAATTTATTTAGTCGTACATTGATAATTGACATGTCTAATAAAAAAATATTTAATTTACTTAACAATATAGATATCGGTTGCGGAGGTCTGATGGCAGTTGCTTCGTGTAAAATACTGATATTCAGCCGTATCTGTCTTTTTGTATATTTTTGGCATTTTCCATGCTAAGATTTTAAAGTTATTTAGAAAAGGAAAAATTGGACCGTGGGCAGGATTCGAACCTGCGTCTTCTGGTTAGGTACACCAGACGTCAGTAACACCTATTGAAATGCAAGTTTTTTGCTTTTCAACCGACACAACTTACTTTACAGTTAGTTAAATGTCGAACGATGCCACCTTACCTTGTAACTATCTTTTTGTATATTTTTGGCATTTTCCATGCTAAGATTTTAAAGTTATTTAGAAAAGGAAAAATTGGACCGCGGGCAGGATTCGAACCTTTCATTAAATAACCATTAAACTCAGTGAAGGAAAAATTCGACATGACGGGTAGGTATCGCGGTGGCTTAGTGGTCATAGCGTCTGGTGTACCTAACCAGAAGACGCAGGTTCGAATCCTGCCCGCGGTCCAATTTCAGCCGTATCTGGTTAGACTGGAAGTTGACAACATATTTTTTTTTATAACCTACAGTGGCAGACGTGCAAGCGGTCCACCTGATGGTAAGTGGTAGGTAACCGCCGCCCATGGACATCAGCGACGTCGGGGACTGAACTGAGCCGCCGCCTACTGTGTGTGGTAGAGAGCTCTTTTTAAGCCTAGCTTGAGAAGTTTAAAGGACATGTCATAACGCACGGGAAACACCGCAGCTATAGTTCATACATATATTATGACAGTTGGGAGAAGGCTCGGAAGATGACTAAACAATATAGAAAAACATTTATTTGTGTTTATGTAATTTGGGGACAGGGGACGACTTGCTAGTACTGCGAGGGCTGTTTCGAGGCGGGGTACAAGAAAAAAGGACCTAGTAAGACCTAGGGGACGCCTTTGCTCAGCAGTGTTTAATTTAATACACTCGCTAATTTGAGGTCACTATCGGAGGTGTAAAACGAGACACGAACGTTTCTTCAAGCGTATATTTGAGATTAAGTGTGCCAGTTGTGTGGTAACTCAACAATACTAAAAATATAATACGATCTACCGCCACAAACACGATATACATACAGTGTGTTTATTTTCATGGTATTATTTGAGTAATATCAAAATAATGGGCAAAAAGAAACATACAGTAACACTTTGCTTGACTTGAGTTGAGAATCAAATTCAGTCATGCAATTATGTACTTACCTACTATTTTTTTTATTTGATGATATTTTGGCAGTTCGTACTTACAAGCATAGTTAACAATTCATAATTCCGAAGGTTACACTATGAAAATATCAATGGACTTCGTAGATAAATAAAGTTGACAATTACGATGAGTAATCGTTTTTTATTGCATACGTTCTAGGTACTGATTCCAAAACTACCTATTGTTATTTTAGTTGTAAAATTTTACATGTGTGACGCATCTTATTTCGATAAAATTTCAGATAAAGTGAGTTTGCGAGCGACAAATACGAAATAGTCGATTCTGCGTAGTACTAAGGTTTATTCGAACAGCTATTTTTTTTTTATTAGTAATTAATTGTCACTCGCTTCAACTGTGAAGGGAAAAATCGTGAGAAAAATGCCTTAGAGATTTTCCTCGACGATGTGTGAAGTCAGCGACTATAGCCTAATCCCTCTCAATCTGAGAGGAGACCCGTGCCCAGCAGTGGGACAGTATGTAGGTTGCTAATGGTGATGTTTTTTTTTAATTGATATAAGAGGACCAGTTTGACCTTAGATTGGCCTCAGATAGCGCTGAACAGAGATCAGTGGAAGGAGATGGGGGAGACCTTTGCTCAGCAGTGGGATCATATAGGTTAGAAAAAAAAATATAAAAGGACCAACAATACATACATACATTTATACAAACCACCTGGTGGTAAGCACGAACCGCAGCCTATAGGCCCCAGCAACCAGTGGTGTCAGTCGATAATGTTAGTATATTATTGTATAGCGGTAGACTATCTGCAAATACAGTACCAACCACAGATGAACTCAGCAGTGTCCTAAGCGCGACTGCTACGCTAGAGGTCCTGGGTTCAATTCCCGGTTTGAGCAGTGTTATTGGGTTTTTCTATGAAATTCAGTACCAGCCCGGAGTCTGGATTTGTGCCCCGTTAATGGCAATAGGTTTGCCCCCTATTACGTACACCTAAACATGTAGGCGAACTGTGAGTGTACAATTAGTACACCTCTACCAAACCTTTCGAGGAATACAGGCGTGATGGTATTTAATAACACGCAACTAAACATAAGTACTTTTTTCTGAATATGGAAACAGTTATACACAAATAAAAACGTTCTTATTATTATGATAAATTATAAATGATATTTATTTCTGCAAATAGTTCTTTTAAATAAACTTTTAAAAGTCAATGTTTAAATTTTTTTAAGCTAGATTAAGTTAGCCTAATCCCTCTCAAAATGAGAGTAGACCCGTGCCCAGCAGTGGGACAGTATATGGGTTGATGATGAGATGAATCCGGCATTTTCTAACTGATGACCTCTGAGAAGAAACGCCGAAATAAATTCAAATCATCAATAATTGAAACATCTCTTAACCATAATCGCTAATCGCTTGCTGTTTAACAACCGCCTAAGTATGTGTGAAATGACAATCAAAACTACATTTATCACACACACTTATTATTGTTATTTCAAATCAGAAATTAAATCTATATAACTTGTTTTGTACGGCGGATTTGCTTGTTTTTCTGAACATCGACACTTAATATTAGAATAAAATAGAATATTCTTTATGGTACACCATAAACAAATGCCAAGTACATTTTTATAAATGATAGAATGGTACAATGGGCAGTCTTATCGCTAAAGGCGATCTCTTACCGACAACCTTTTCCAATATTAAAATCTTAAAGTTGAGTCGCCATTTTTAAGTCGGTAGCAAAATTAGATGCCATTAAATATATTCCCAACCCAAAAGGCCAATCTAACAGAGACATAGTTGTCAAGAACCAATTTGTTCGTACAACAAAAGCTTAAATCCACTTTTGTATCGATAAAAAATATCATCCAACTTTCAATCGGTCACTTGGAGTGACCTCTGATTCCGAATTACACGATATTTACATAGGTGTACATACATAGACTCACGAGAAAGGCTCGGTGGCTAAACTATAACTACGCTAATCAACCAATCTGCAAATTTGTTGCGAGCCAGTCAATCTGTGGGTGAATATTCTTAAGACACCTAGACCCCTCCGTGCCTCGAAAAGCACGTAAACCCGTCAGTACCGGTTGTCATGACAACCGGGACGGATGTCTTTACGTATAGTTATAACTTGGTATTTTATAGTTATATGGTATACCCAGTTGTCATGACAACCGGAACTGAATACTTTACTTGCTCTCCGAGGCACGGAGGGGTCTGGGTTTGTTAAAAATATTCACCCATAACTTAGCTGCGAACCCCACTCTCAGACAGAAACACACATTTTTTATTATTGTATGTAGTCAAATTCACACGTCATACACGCAAAGGTGACGATTATTTTTGTCGATTACACATTAAATTGCTACAATTTTCTGGTATTTAAGTAACGTTTCCTATTTTATGGACTATTCTAGTATAAATATATGCCAGTGGTTATTCTTTTCAATGTCAGTGTTAGCTGTTGTGTGCATCATGTATCGGTTTGTGATTTTAAGCTTCGTTGCGGTCGTAGCCTCGGTAAGCCGATTTTGTTTATTTATAGTTCAAACTTATTATGTAAATAGCTGAAATATTAATAAAAAAAAAGTCTGCAATCTGTCCGTCATATTGAATTTAGTGGAATGTCATTTTATTTTTCGTTTTTTTTTAGCATTTTTTTTTAATTGATACCCGTATCATGCGAGTGCATCAAAAATTACTAGTTCGCCATCCTTAGGAGTCCGCCATATAGGATTTTGAATTACGTCACTTGACTAACCATACTGTCATCCAAACTAAACGTGTACGCAAAAATTCAGCTCAATAGGAAATCGGGAACTGGGTGAAATTTAATTTCCAAGACTTTTCTTACATGGTTATGGGTAAAGTTAATAAAAGTATGTAAAGAATTAGAGAGATATTTAAGTTCCTTGAGAGTTTAGGCTTCGAGAACATGCTTTCTTCCGGTCTCCGCATATCTAATGTCTTCAAGAGTGTACCAACGGCGTAGACACAGTTATGCTATTTGTACAAGTACAATAAAAAACTAATTTCATGGGCTATACTTCAAGCTCTGGGTGTTTGCACATGGGAGATTTTTTTACGCACGCACGCACCCACGATACACGAGAAAACCCTAGCATAAGTAACATGATAACCGAATTTTAATTTTCGAAATATATCATTACGATTTGATTTCACAGGCGGCAGATATTGAAACTTGTAAGCGCTCTTTGAACCCTGTAAGTACTTTTACATTATTTTCTTATTAATTGGTCTAGTAGTTCAAACCGCGACTGCCTAGTTCGATTTCCAAATCGAGTAAAGTGTTATTGGGTATAACTACATATGACAATATGTCAGCTCATGTTATTCCCGCCCGCTCCACAATTCTTTTCCGAAGCGCTCCAAAACTAAAATTAAAAATCTAAGTAATATTTTAATGTATAGAAAAAATAATTTTATAGATTTGGATCGCATGGGAATAAGCCAAATATACAGCTGAACTGAGTTGGTGTAGTACATTTCTGCCTACCCCTTGGGGGAATACAGGAATTATAGTATGTTATGTATCATCATCATCATCATCAACCCATATACTGTCCCACTGCTGGGCACGGATCTCCTCTCATATTGAGAGGGATAAGGCTACAGTCCACCACACTGGCCTAGTGCGGGTTGGTAAACTTCACAAACCGTCGAGAAAAATCTCTAAGGCATGCAGGTTTCCTCACGATGTTTTCCTTCACCGTTTAAGCGAGTGATAATTAATTATTAATACGCACATGAATTCTAAAAGTCACAGGTTCGAACTCGAGACTTTCGACTTGGCAGTCCAATGGTATTGGATTGGATTATGGATGTATACTGTATTATATTAATTTGTAAACTCAGAAGTGCGTGCTGCTATGCCGTACCTATATGCCTACTTTTATGTTATTATAGGGCATTATGCGTTGCTGCAAAAAAGATCCTGCAGAGAAGTTCATGATGATGAGTGGTGACGGGGAATGCTTTAAATTGTCAAGGGACCCAGCCTCTGTAAGTATCTGACTTAATATTATCATATTATTATAGTTTTTACTATGAAAGTAGAATGAGCAACAGTAAGCTCAACATAATGATTAAAATTTATCTAAAATAAGCGATAACTGTTATTGAAATTTATTTAAACTATTAACAAACTAAAATTTAAAAAACTTCATAGTAAACTAAACTAGAAAATAAGTTAGAAAAGGAGAACGAAAATTTCTGCTGTCGTCCGGAAGCGTAACCAAAAGGCAGGCTGCATTGCCATTAATAACATAATAATGAACAGAAATTCCTTTAACGTTTTTTTTAAATAAACTCTTAATTTGAATACTTATAAAGTAATTAGGAAATTTGTTGTTTAAATAAGATAAAAAAAAGTTATATAAATGTCGTTCTACTTGGTTTTACCTGAATTTTATAATTGTGTCTATTACTTCACAGTGTCCGTATGAGCACAGATTATTTTTCACAATAATTTTAAATGTGTTCTTTCTAGAATATATATCTGACTGTTATTTTCAGTGCCCTCGCGATGTATGCATGGCAAAAAAGAAAGGCTTACTCACCGCTGATGACAAAATAGATAAGACAAAATTAGAAGAAAGTATAACGAAAGACTTTGAAGGCGAACCTGAACTTGTAGAAGCTGTTGTAAAAAATTGTGTCAACGGTGACATATCGATGTATGGACCCCCTGATTTCTGCGATCTGATGAAAATGAGGCACTGCCTAACGGTACAAACGATTAATGTGAGTAAAGTTATTATTTTTATTCTCTACTCTCTTTATCCTGGCAGAGTTGCCATTAAGGGATATGCGTTATCAAACACTCGAGTTGATGCATAATATAGTCTTAGGGCTACTTAAACATACAGACATACATACATACAGACGCCAGCAGGTCAAACTATCCAAAACTGCCAAATTTTCCCAATTGAATATGAACCTTATTATTTTGTAGTAAAGTTTCAATCAAAAAAATTTGTGGTAAACAGATTGTGGTAGCTTGATATGCTGCCCTCTGTTCATAGTCATAGACATGATACGTATACTACATACGCAGTAAATTTCATCCGTGAGAGAATGGGTTAGAATACAAACGTTGCTCTCTGCTTGTTGGGAAGGAACGTATTCTCTTCCCACGCTGGTAGGTATACGGATACGTCACAAATATTAAGATCAGTGTTGCCAGTGATATCTTCAATAAAAGTAAGGAGATTTGTGATTCGAGATAAATGTAAAATAAATTGTTTAGTAGCCTAATTATTTTTACCTCGTGTTTTTCATATATTTAGTAAAAAAGTAAACTGTATACATTAATTATCAACCCATATAAGGTCCCACTGCTGGGCAGGGCTCTCCTTTCAGGATGAGAGGAATTAGGCTATAGTCAACCACGCTGGCCTAATGCGGGTTGGCAGACTTCACACGTCGACGAGAAAATCTCTAAGGCTGACAGGTTTCCTCACGATGTTTTCCTTCACTGTAAATATTAATTATGGAGCAAGCAAGTGAAAATAATGCATTTTGCTCAGGTAATTTATTTACACATAGTGACAATATATCAAACGTCAGATTGTCAATGACATTACTGCGTATCACGTGAACTAGCTGTCATGAGAAGAGAATATCATCATCCTATATACTGTTGGGCACGAGTCTCCTCTCATATAGAGTGGGATTAGGCTATAGTCCACCAAGCTGGCCTAGAGCGGGTTGACAAACTTCACAAATCGTCGAGAAAAATCTCTTTCTCACGATGTTTTCCTTTATCGTTTAAGCGAGTAATCATTAATTATTAATACGCGATGATGATTATATAAAAAAGTTAAGAGGTGCGTGCCTTGGATTCGAACTTTCCAGTCCTAGACTAGGCTATCACTGCTATATTCTCTTACCGTGATGAAGAGAATACCTAAAATTATTCTGCCATGGAAAATTCCACATACTAGTGACGTAACTAATTCAATTTTTCTATCGCAGGTATGCCCCGAGTGGAACGATGAAAACGACTGCAAGGGAACAAAGGAATTAGTAGAGGAATGTAAGAAAATATTTTCGTAAAATTCTTTATCGTTGGAAAGGAGGCCGTGAAAGGACAGGCAGCGCTGGAAAATTCTAATTAAATTAAACTAGAAGCATTAACAGTTGGTTTTATTTCGACTTAAATAGGTTTAAAAATGTTCCCTGTTAATGCAAAAATTTTTGCACCTTTATGGTAGCCAAAACCAGACCAAAAATCATATTAATATTGCGTCATAAAAAATATCTCCTGAGAAACAGAACCCTAGGGCACATAGCCAAGTTTGTCAAATAATCTATGGTATCTTGTATATATAGTTTGGTATAAGTCTTTTCATGGTTGAGGCGATTTTCTTAGACCCCATGACTATAAGGCAGGTGAAGGCAAGTGCGGTTTTTAGTCGGTACGAGTCTGACATACCCTGCCGGGGTGGCGGCCAAGATGGTTCAGTTTTTCGTACTATAAAAACATCCTGAATAAGTAACAAGGTACTAATTGCAGGATATCTTTTTTTACATGCGAAACTTCTCATGGAAGATCTCTCTCTAGCACATTAAGCACACTGTCATTCCTTGCTTTGCATTTGGTACGTCACCAAAATACAGCTTTGGAACTTGTATGTTAACAATACCTATGTATTAGTATGTAGTATATTATAGTATATTCCAGGTTGCATGACTAGTTTCAGGTAAATCTCTCTATGTTCTAAAATCACTGGTTTCTTTTTCTCGCTGCCTACTAAAGTAGCTCTCACTGCCCGTATTCAAGTTATAACGCCGAAATCCTTACAAAACTTCATATTACAACATTTCTCAAACACAACACCTAAACAGCTACTAGGAACGTTAATTTGAAGGAAGCTAACAATTGAGGTTACAACACACGTCATGTGAAAACTTTGTGCCGTTGTGACCCGATCGCCTCAAACGAGGCAAGTTCGCTGGAACGGTACATTTAACCACTACTTCTGCAGTTTTCGGGTGAGGTGCCATTAAACCCTCCATTTCAACCAAAGGTTAGCTGTTCTGTAATTTTATTTTGTTCTCATCTAGTTGCAAAAAAGCAGAAAGAGAATAGTGATATGAGCATTGGTCCGCCAAGTCAAAGTTGTCGAGCTCTAATCCAAACCTATGCCTTGGAAAATCATGTGCGCATTAATATTTTAATTAATTACCTATCACTCGCTTAACTGCTGCGAAAACCATGCCTTAGAGAGTTTCTCGACGGCATCTGAAGTCTGCCAACCTGCATTAGGCCAGTGTAGTGGACTATAGCCTAAGCCCTTTTATTCTGAGAGGAGACCCCTACCCCAGAGTTTGACAGTATATGGGTTGACGATGATAGTTACAAACGAACACACAGTACCTAAACGGTTACGATGCTAAGCAGTAACATTGTTCTTCTTTTCCCTTGCAACAGAGGCTAGATTATCTAGGTAGACAGAGGTAGAATATTTATTTGTTTAAACTTAAGTAGACCGGTACGTACACTAAGTACGTAACACCTAATCAAGTTGATACAAATATGATATGGCAGGTGTAAGATATTGCCTCTAGTAGGCAATATCTTGGCAAGGCATGTACGCATTTTTTTGATGCCACTAAGTTGGCAAATAAGCATACCCGATGGTAAGCTTGCGGTCTATAGACACTTGTAACACCAGGGGTATCACTTGCGCGTTGCCGACCCTGTAAAACGAAAGAGGAATAGTTGGGTTGGCAGTATAAGGGTCAAAGTCCCCCCACTGCCAATACAACGTTTCCTCGCACTGACAGCCTTGCTCACTGTAAGAAACACAACATAGCTCAAAGCAGTGTTACTTCACTTCGATTTTCTGCAAGGCGGAGGTACTTCCCCAGTCGGGTAGTTCCAATTTGAGTGGGATTACTCTCACTATGCCCTACCATACCATACCATACCAATACCATACTATACCATACCATACCATACCAATACCATACCATACCATACCATACCATACCATACCATACCATACCATACCATACCATACCATACCATACCAATACCATACCATACCATACCAATGCCATACCATACCATACCATACCATGCCATAGCCATAATGCCATACTCCGTCATAGACGTGGTGAATGTCACGAATGCCGTGCCAATAACTATAGGCCAAGAGAAGACATGTGCAGTTTTTAATCCGAACGACTCCAATATACCCTTTTACCTCCGTAGGTGGCAGATGATTCACGATGATTAAAAAAAAATGTGCAGTGACATAGTTCACCAGTGTTTTCTGTAATAAAAAAACCGGGCAAGAATCTTGAATACTTTTGCTAATAATTTCTCTTCTGAAAATCCGTAATATACTCTATACAATATATCAAAGTTTCAAAACTAATAAGGTACTATATTGTGAGCAAAGCTAATATTTCGGGAAGCGAATGGGTTCGCATTTTACATTAAAGAAGCAACAGTATACGCAAAAAGCTTGAACAATAACCTTCCATGTCAGAATTTCCCTCTAAGCTGACAATGGAGCCCCACCCTCAACGTTTATTAAGAGTAGGTGATCTTGTTTCATTATTGCATTAAGGGTTTTGTCTTGACACGACACTTTAACTTAGATGATTATGTTCGAGACCCTTTTCCGTTTAAAACAGAGATTAACTCGTAACTCAGGTAGTAAGATTTAATTTTAGTGTTATGTAAAAGAAAGTTAAAGTGGTACTAGAACTATGTAGTTGTAGTTTTGTATCAAATGTAGAGTAATAATGGAAGCAACGCTGATCGATGCGAGAGGTTAAGTTCGTGCTGCTTTATACAACAAGTATTTAGAAGTATTTTTCTAAATACTTTACAATATTACAGAGCAAGCACCAAAATTATTGTTATAACAAAGAATTCCAAATTATAGGAATGAAGTAAATATTTATTTTTGTCAAAAGAAAAACATTTGAATTTTATTAAATCATTAAATCCCGCTTCCTAGAAGACTTATGGCTGATTTACATTAGTCGGTTAGACCGTATTCGGCTGCAGGCCGTATTCGGTCACCGACTAATATAAACCGGTATTCGTTTGGCCGTATTCGGTTGAGCCCGTTGTCGGGCTCTCTTTCTCTTTGTACTCCTATTTTTCATTTTTTTTCTCAAAACTTCTTGTATTACATCGCACACAGTTAAAAATCCTTCTAACACAAGACTGTTCATGACGATGCCTGCAACCCGACTGTTCAATATACAATCGCCGCATCAATCAAGTCGCCGAATTCGGTTAACCGACCAATGTAAACAACTCGATTTGGGTAAGCGTTTCAGTTAAACCGAATGCGGCCGCCGCCTTCGGTGACCGACCTAATATAAATGCGCCATATCCATATTAATACAACGTTTAAAGTTATTCATCCTGAGCACTGCTTATTAGCCTAGTAGTCTTTTGCGCGACTGCTATGCTAGAAGGTTCCATCCCTGGTCGAGCAAAGTAATATTGGATTTTTCTATAAAATCTCAGTAGCAACTCGAAGTTTAGATTTGTGCCCAGTTACGGCAAAGGCTCGCCCCCCTATTACATGGGTACTAAATATACCGGCGAACTGTGGGTGTATATTGGTACATTTAGTATTTGTATATACACAATAGATACAAAAAATTGTCTCATGTACACCACTAGAGGGGGTAGCCGTCAATCAGTCAATCTGGCATTTAGACGCGTTGCTGGTTGGACGTGCGCCTGCGCTCGCCTGTAATAGTGAGCTAGTGAAGCAACGAATATTGAGGATTCCGGCGACCGGGACCGCAATTAACTCGAACCGCGGTCCCAGTCGCCGGATCCATTTATTTTAATATTTTTCTTCCGGCGACTGAGACTACCAAGAAATTAATACAAATTACAGGTAGATCTTTCGTTGTGATATCGATCATTACAGTACACTTCTCAACCCTTATAGTATACGCCTTGTAGTATGCTTGAGTATAGACGTGATGGTATGTTATAAGGACATCATATAAAGAATAATTCATCATCATCTCATTTCTGTCCTATTGGTATGGGCCTCTATAATCGGCGGGTTTGCAGATTGCACACGTCATTGAGGTTCTCTCAAGCATGGAGGTTTCCTCACGATATTTTCCTATATCATCTAAAATTTCAAGTACACCTCTGTATTACCCTTCGAAGACACGGACAGTATGTTAT
The DNA here is from genome assembly GCA_964056405.1 of Acronicta alni. NCBI lineage: Eukaryota > Metazoa > Arthropoda > Insecta > Lepidoptera > Noctuidae > Acronicta > Acronicta alni. The sequence goes on along the minus strand of OZ043919.1, from coordinate 4,224,632 downwards.
ATAAAAATAATAACTTGTTTTGGTGTGTTTTTTAACTTTGTTAATTGACTAAAACAAAGTCTTTACCTAAATGTTAATGAATATTCATAGACTTTTGTCAAGTCTGAAACCTAATTAGCGGTCGTTTTATTAGTTTTTGTTTCTTTGAAAGAAAAATATTTGCACAAGATTTAATTATAATAAAATATTAATAATATTTTGGGTCATTTTTACACAACACCATCTAGTCCCAAACTAAGCAGAGCTTGTACTATGGGTACTAGACAATGGATATAATACTTATATACTTTTTTTTGTAAATAATATACTTATTATACATAAGAAACACCCAGACAAACACAAATACTCATGTTTTATCCACACAAATATTTGTGTCCTGTGGGAATCGAACCCACGACCCCATGATCAGCAGTCCGGCACTCGAACCACTAGACCACAGAGGTCGTCAAACATAATAAGCAACATACTAGACCTACTTTACATCGTAATGGAAAGAAAGTGTGTTAGGTTGAGCTTCGTAAATAATGGTTGAGTTATACGTTGATTGATGTACGCGTGCCGTCAGTAAGGACTGGTCAACTCAAAGCTGCTGTGGCTCTTTCTTCAAAACGCCTGTTCAGATTTGCCTACATCGTAAAACAAATTTCTGATTACCATTGAATACTGTTACTGTCTGGACTTTCAAAGATACCATGATTCTATGAGTTTGTTTCGGCGTTTCTTCTCAAGTGTTGTCAGCTAGGAAATGCCGGTGCCAACTAGTATTAAATAAATAATTTTTAACTTGTAAAAGATCTATTAACGGAAATAAATTTCAATTATAATTTAAGGCTAGCTGTTCCTGATTTCCATAGTTGCCATAATGCTTTTGCACAAAAAAAAATATAAAAACTAACAAAATTCTATAAATGTAAAACAATTTCAGGCGGATCGCTCTAATTTATCAATTTACACCACCAAAAACGTAACAATTTATATTCGAACAACGTTTACCAAAATCCCATTAATCTGAATAGCTACAGTTTAGTCTAACATCAAAAACTGCAGTGAAAATTCAATTATGATGCAAATTTAGCAAAATTTTGTACGTGGACGACAAAACGTCAGTGCTCTCTATTGTTGCGTGATAGCCTAGGGCCATTCTACAATGAAAAACTTTAAGCTTTGTTCGCTTAATCACCCTATTAACATAACAGAGGGCGCTGTACTCAACTTATTGTTAAAATAACGGTTAATTTAAACTGTAATTTAATTTTGGCGTTGGTTTACTTTAAAGCTTATAAGGGAACTGTTTTGGGGGATAATATATTTGTACGGTATCGCACGAGTTGATAGATATTTCGGGTGCTAAATGATAAGTCCGAGCTGAGATTAAGAAAGAGTTTATTCCGACACTTTACGCTAATTAATGCTAATGAGAATGATGAGTGCTACAAGTATGCCGGTTGATCATGCACTAACTCACGTAGATCGCGCGGTTCGCTGGTGCACACGCGTAACCTACTTGAGCCAAAACTGCTGATGATGATGTGTTCGATAAGTATCGAACATGCTCCCGAGGAGAGTATACGGGAAAATGGGATGAGATGATTATACAGTTATGAGGGTTAGTAATACATAGGTGAACCAGTATTTTGCTTATGCTAAATGAATGTTAATACAATACTGAATGTTCTTATCCTATATAATAGCTAATTCGTGTCTACGGTAAAGACCGATTGTCTCTTACTGATAGGTGAAGTTGAATTGTCTTTTTTCTCCCGTAAACTGGACCACCGTTTGGTCCCACGAGCGCCGAACCCTTGCTTGGGCACGGGTGATTTACGCGCACTTACACTTACACAACTATATCCATGCTCGGTCATGGACGGCTCACGCGCACTTGCACTATTAACACTCGCACTTCTGAGAGGCATCGACCGCGTCTCCCCGACCGGCGCAGGTGCGGCCATCGGTTCGCATGGCGCCTGCGGGCCACGCGCGGGCGCGGGCGAGGCTCGCCTGCATCGCCTCCATAGGAACCACAGGAACGCTGCGACGATTGCTGCTAGCAACACGTATGATATGGCATAATGATGTATATCATGCACAGTTATTGTCCCTTCTTCCAAGGCTGCATCCCTCATAGCGGCTATCTGCTTGCCGAGACTTGTGAGTGTGCTGTTGATCTGTGCATCATTTGTTGTTGTTTCGAGAAGTGGTAGCGTGATATTTACTAAATGATGGTGCTGTATTGGAGATATGTTCGCTAATAATAGGTCAGGTTTTAGAGTCAGCTTGTTTTCCTGTTGATATGAATATAAAGTTATGTCACGTCCCTTAGCAATGCATTCTTTATCGAGTTGAATGAGCCCGGCCTTGCTAACTCGGCGCGCTCGGGTTTCATTGTCACATATGATTGTCAATGAGTAAGTATCACATGCAAAATACAGATAGGACGATAGGTCGTGTAATTGTAACCACATATTTTTACAGGTTTCTTTCTTGGGTTGGCAGATACCATTTTTTTCGGTTTGACAGAACCTTTCTTCTTGATCCAAACGCTTGATTGGACCTCTTAGCTGACAGATGTAACTTTCATCCTGATAGACGCAAGTTTGAAGATCGTCGTCCTTGACTTCGAGAAAGGAGTCCCTCATCAGATTAGTTGCTACGTAATTTGTTATAGGAATAATGCTGATCATGTCGTTTCCTACTTGAACTGGTACCGGTATTAAGTGATACAGTTGGAAACTGTCTCTGCTAATGAGTGGCACGGCGATCTCAAATATAAAATATTCCTTACTCATTCTCGCTTTGATTTTCAGTAGCTTGTAGATTTGATATAAATCTGACTGGATGTTATTGATGGGTAAAGTAAGTTCTTTTGATATTTGACCGGAAATGATTTGAAGTTCCTTGCTAAGTTGCTCTGGAGTTAGTAGATGCATGTTAATTTTACTATGATAAATATCCGCCAAAGTGTCGATTAAAGTGTCTTGGACACGCTTTAGATTCTGAATCATGTTTGTCGTAGCCATGGCTGCTAGGGTAAATTCTTGTAAAATGGATGTACTATGACTTTGTATTTGTACTCCCTTAGCTGCTTCATCTAAGAGGTTTAGATGTTTCGTTATGAGCTTATACTGCGTATCAATTGTTTTCTCCGTTCGTTTCAGAACATTATACTCTGCTTCGACCACAGACGTTTGGTTTTTCCAAAGCTGTAATAAGTGTTTTTCGTTGCTACTTATAATTTCAATATCACGTTGGTATTTATCGGCGAAGCTTTGGTCGAGCACTCCGAATAAAGTATTGGCTATAGAGCCGACTGCGTTGACAAGGCCGCGTCGAGTTCTTGACCGAGTGCCGAAATGCTGATTTAGCAGCAGCTGATTGTGATATTGGAGCTCGCTATAATCGTGCTGCACTTGTAATGAAATCAGGTTACAATGACTGGGCTCTTTGATTTGTTTGCATGTTTGATCTAGATAATTAATAAAAGTGTCCACTGCTCTATTACCCTGCAAATAAGGTTGCATATTGTAATAAGAAACAATTTTCCATTGATCCCTTATTAAGTTCAATTTTCCTAACGGATCGTAATACAATGATTGATTACCACTGAATTGAGTAATTTGGTTCGATGCATCGCTGCTGCACAAAATGCTCATAAAGAATATTAATGATAAAACGACGTTAACGAAATTACGAGGCTTTATCGTAGTTGCTTGGCTGGCCGCTGTGACCTTGGGTTTGACCTTTTTTCTCTGATCTTCATCTGCTTTTTCTTCGTCGTTTCGCTCGATTGGTAAGACGGACAGTTTAATAATAGGTTAGCTGCTTTCGTGACCATGCAGATAAACAAAGCCACGTATCCTTTTGTTGTTTTTATTCCACGTCCTTTATTTGCTTTCACAGATATAAAGCCCGTGTAGTCTACCCCTGTGTGGTAAAAAGCTGGTGCTGGATTGGTGCGGAAATCAGGTAAGTCTCCCATAATCTGCTGTAATTTCCTGGGTTCTCGTTTCCTGCAAGTCACACATCTATGAAGCTGCGTTTTGACGGCTCGATTTCCTTTGATAACCCAATACTTATGTCTAAGAAAGGACATAGTAAGCCGAGCACCTCCGTGAAATGTGAGCTCATGGGCTTGCGAGATGAGCAGCTCCGTCAATCGACTGCTGTATGGGATGATGATTGGATACTTCATCTCTGGGCTTATGTTTGCGTGCCTGAGTCTTCCCTTTGCTCTAAGAATTCCGTCCTGATCTAAGTAGGGATTAAGGTTGAGTAGCTTGCTATCAGATTTTACTTGTTGGTTTTGTAATAAATGTTCAACGTCTGAATTAAACTCAGCGCGCTGTACGTATTTTATTATTTTAACTTTTGTTGATCTAAGCTCGTGTAAGGTGAGATGCTTTACGTTTTGTTTACTAACGACGGGTGTCAATGCCCGCCGTATCCATGCTAAAATACGTGTTATTTTTGTAAATGAACTATAACGATTTAATAGATCATCCACTATGCTGCTATTTACGATAAGATTTTGAGCTAGGTTTACATACTTTTTAGTCTCTTCGTCCGTAGTGTATTTAGTTTGTTCTTTAGGTTTGAAGAGTGATGATGATAAAAAGGCCGGTCCTTGCCACCACAACGCATGTTCCAGCAATTGTGAGGTCGTCAGGCCTCTACTAGCTGCATCAGCTGGATTTTCTTTGGTGTTAATATAATGCCAAGTGTTTGCAGGCATAGCGCTAGTTATGTTCTTCACCCTGTTCGCTACAAACGGCTTCCAGCGCTCAGGTGAACCTTGAATCCAGCTAAGAGTAACCTTGGAATCACTCCAACCATATGTTACGACGGTCAGGCTATTAATGCTTTTGGAGATTTTGGTCATTAGTTTTGTAAGTAATTCCGCCGCACATAATTCTAATCTAGGTAACGACACGGCCTTGCTCGATGGCACTAACCGCGTTTTCGCTGCTACTAGCACTATTGACGTAGAGTGATTTGATACGATTCGTGCGTATACTACACAACCGAATGCTTTGACTGATGCGTCACAGAACCCATGTAATTCTATGACGTCATCCTTTTTGCTTTTTAACCAGCGAGGAATCTTGAACTGATTTAATAGATTTAAATCCTTTTTCAAGCTAATCCATTCTTCCTTTATCTTTTTAGAAACTTCGTCGCTCCACTGAACCTCAGACTCTTGCCATACTTGTTGGAATAAAATTTTCATCTTTGTGGTCAAGGGCGCTAGCCACCCCAAAGGATCGAAAATCTTTGAGATTTCGGATAAAAGCAGTCTTTTGGTCAGTTTCGCTGCTTGTGTGCTGTTTGAATCGAATTTGAAGATAAACTCGTCCTCGATTGCGTTCCATTGTAGACCTAAAGTTTTAGATGAGCTTTCAGTTTTAAATGTGAAGACTGCGGGCTGTTTGTCAATAGTTTGCTCAACAGTTTCCAGCAATCTTCTGTTGTTTGAGGACCACTTCCTTAGTGAAAATCCGCCGGTTTTTAGGCATGCGTTTACTTCCGTAATCCTCTGCTTTCCTTCTTCAATGCTATGAGCACCTGATACCCAGTCATCCATGTAGAGCTCTTCATGGATGCATTTAGCTGCTTGGGGATATTTCTGTTGCTCATCTGACGCTAATTTTCGTAGAGTCATCATTGTCAGGAATGGTGCTGCTTTAGTTCCATACGTTATGGTTGCTAATTTATAACTCCGTATAGGCTGATCGGGACTTTTTCGCCATACGATTTGTTGTAGGCCTTGGTCTTGTTCATGAACCAAAATCATACGGAAGCATTTTTCGATGTCGGCTGTGAATGCGAAACGATATTGCCTCCACCTCAGGATAAGCTCCAACAGATCTAACTGGAGGTTTGGACCTCTGTACATTAGGTCGTTGAGGCTGTAACCTGAACTAGTTCTAGCCGATGCGTTGAATACTACACGTAATTTTGTTGTGGTAGATTCCGCTCTTTGCACCGCATGATGAGGAAGGAAACATTCTAATTCCGCCTTCTGCTTCCTGCTGGAAGTCGCTAACTTCATATGTTGCATTTGCTCATATTCGTGGATAAATTGCTTATATTGATTCGCTAGATCATAGTTCTTGATTAACTTACGTTCGAGATTTTTGAATTGTGCTATCGCTATTTCTTTTGAAGATCCTAATTTCTGTTCCAATTCTGGCTTCATAGGTAATCTAACAACGTAACGACCGTTTTCTAGCCGTTTCGTCGTAGTTTCATAAAAATCTAGGCATTCCTGATCTTCTACAGACATTGAATTCTGTTCTTGAATGTCCTCAATTTTCCAGAATTGTTGAATGTCCTGAACGTTATTCAAGATTACGTTGCATTGGAATGACGTATGTATATTGCCACCGCATAACAACCATCCTAAATGAGTTTGCTGTGCTAGCGGTTCTGAGGACGTTTGTCCGCGAATTAATCCCTCTAAAAGGATGTTGGCGTAAACTTCAGCTCCTAGAAGAAGATCTACCGGACGACTGATGTTATAATCTGGGTCCGCTAAATAGAGATGTGCTGTATGTTGCCACGATGGCTTAGTGAACGTATCATTTGGCAGATTTTTTATTAAGCTATTCATTATTAAAACATCAGTAGAAAACTTGAAATCGGTATAAGTCGATTGACAAGCGATCGTAAGTTTTCCTTTGCAGTTATTTTCACGCTCGCCAACTCCAAAAATAACTCCTTTATAAGGATTGCGCTTTAATCCTAGCTGCTGTGCTGCTTTCTCGCTGATCACGGAAACTTGTGACCCCTGATCGATCAGTGCTCGCATCACGTGCTGGGTCTGGTCGGCTGCTGTGACCTTCACGAGTGCTGTCGCTAATAAAATCTCCGATGCCTCTTGTTGAGAAGCGTGGATGCTTTTGTTGTTGTCGCATTTTTCCTTCGCAATCTCGGTCGAGCTATTAGACTTTGATTGCGTTGCGAAACAGTCATGCAAAATCGTATGATGCTCTTTATTACACTTATGACATCTTTTTGTCGAGTAGCATTTTGCACCATTGTGATCGTAAACACAATTTGTGCAATAATTTAATTGTTTCACAATTTTTAATTTCTGCTCATTTGGTGATTCTAAGAATTTTTTGCAGTTAATTAAATTATGTTTTGATGAACAATGAGGGCATTTATTTGCAAACTCAGACACATGCATTGATTTCGCAAATTCCAATTTTTGGCTATTCTTAGATTCATTATTTGATTTATAATTATTTTTGCGATGAGAACTTGACGAAATATTTGATGATTGAGATAAAACTGTCTTAGGTGTCCCATCTTGACGTCGCCGAGACGACTCTAGGGCAGTGAACTTATTCTCTAAGAAGTCCAAAAAGTCCTGAAGTACGGGTAATTCCCGCGAATTCTTCAACGACTCTATGTACTCGGAATAAGACTCACTATCCAATTTTTGTGATAGTATGTAAACAAGAAGAGGATCCCATGTTACAATATCTACGCCTAGGTTTTTTATGGCGTGAAGACTTTCGAGGGTGACGTCATGAAGTCGTTTGATGGCTGTGTACGACTGCTGCTGTATATTGGCAAGGTTGTAAAATGAATTTACGTGCGTCATAAAGATTTGCCTTTTATTGTTAAATCTATGAGTTAATATCTCCCAACAGGTGTCATAGTTATCAGCGCTAATCGGGAGATGCTGGATCAACCGCCCGGCTTCTCCTTTAACCTTACCCTTCAGGAACTGCATTTTTTGCGCCTTTGATATAGAAGGATTGTTGTGAATTGCTTCATTGAAAAGATCTTTGAAGGATACCCACTGCTGATAGTTGCCCGAGAACATAGGGATTTCCATTTTCGGTGTGGACTTGTCACGATACGACGTTGCCCACATCTTGGAACTGATAGCCTTTCTCAAGCCGTTGTACGTACGCTCATGTTTGGTATAGATTAATTCGTACTCGCCGTCTTCTTCCAACTCCGTCATTAGTTCCCAATGGCTGTTGTCTATGGCGGTCCACCGAGTCTGTAATAATCGCAAGGTGTCTTCGAACTCCCATTTGTCGTTCAAGGATTCGACGTCAATGCTTTCTACGGTTCTCGAGAATGCTTTGAAGTTGATAGTTTGCTTGCGCAGCATGTCATCTAGCTTACTATAAGTACCTCTAGACTCCTCGGCCCGAACGCGCGGATTGGAGGATGCTGCGGGTGGCGAGCTATCCTGCTGCTGTAAAGCTCTTCCCCCGGAAGGACCTGCTGCTGCTGTTGCTTCCTGATAAGAAGGGTTCTCATCAGAGAATCCTTGCTGCTTTGCTTTGTGACATAACTCGTCATAATATTCGGATATGGCGTCTTTTGCTGCTCTATAAGACTCCATTGTTCGATCGAACTCCGAATTGACGAAGTACTTATGACCTCTTTTTTCGAAAGGCAAAAGTTTTTCATTATTTAGCTGATACTCTCTCCAATACGACTCTAAAAGATCTAGTTTCTTTTTACAGTAGTCGATGGTTTTACGCTGCTTGCTATCCTTATTGAAATTAATGAGGACTTTAGCAATGGTCTCTGCTAATTCCGTTTGTTGGAAATATAGAGTCTCCATTGTGCTGCTGTTAGATCAAAGTGAGACAGAAAACACGGAACGCTCTTACTTGAAAACCGCTAGTCCTACGGTTATTGCTGCTAGGTAGGCAAACGGCTGGCTGGTGGCTGCTGCTCCGGAAGCTCCCCACGATGACTGTAGATCACTATGAACTCACGGCTAGATCACTACAAGCACTACGCGTTACGATTTATCGCGGTCGCGCAGTCCTTGACGGTTTCGAAGGACCAATATGTACGGTATCGCACGAGTTGATAGATATTTCGGGTGCTAAATGATAAGTCCGAGCTGAGATTAAGAAAGAGTTTATTCCGACACTTTACGCTAATTAATGCTAATGAGAATGATGAGTGCTACAAGTATGCCGGTTGATCATGCACTAACTCACGTAGATCGCGCGGTTCGCTGGTGCACACGCGTAACCTACTTGAGCCAAAACTGCTGATGATGATGTGTTCGATAAGTATCGAACAATATTAAAAGCGCTTTTGTGTATAGTTTTATAATTATGTTACCTTGAATAGTATCATACTTGTAATTATTGTACTACTTAATATGTTTGTTCATCATCAGTCTCCATCATCCGTTATGTTTTCACAAGTTATGGTTAAACTTGTTAAGGTCGGAATCCTGTCTAACTAAATGCAGTAGATTTTTTTTAGAATTGTGTAGTATTCTATTCAAAGTGAATATCATCATCATTGGCATCATCAATCAATATACTGTCCCACTGCTGGGCAGTGGGTTTCCGAATGAGAGGGATGGCTTCCAACACGCTGGCCTAGTGCGGGTCGGCAAACTTCATACACCATCGAAAAAATCTCCAAAGCATACATGTTCCGCACGATGTTTTTCTAGGTTGTACCCTAGGTGGTAACCTAGTAATTTAATGGTATAGTTGCTTCAATGGATTGCCCAACAGTAAGGTGGAGGCCAAATGGTAGGTACTCCAACAGGCCTCCGTAATTCTATTGTTGGGCAATACCGATATTATGACCTCTGTTGTTTAGCGGTTCGAGTGCCGGACTGCTGATCATGGGGTCGGGTACGATTCCCACAGGACACAAATATTTGTGTGGATAAAACATGAGTATTTGTGTTTGTCTGGGTGTTTCTTATGTATTATAAGTATGTATTTAAAAAACAAAAGTATATTAGTATTATATCCATTGTCTAGTACCCATAGCACAAGCTCTGCTTAGTTTGGGACTAGATGGTGTTGTGTAAAATGTCCTAAAAATATTATTATTATTATATTCTAAGATTAAATGGTTGTCAGGGTTTTAGGTTTATCGAAATCAATTTAAATTCTCAAACAAATTACTGAATACGTCCGAATTCAGAATACAAAAGGAAACATAAATACCGCGTCCTCATTCCACGATATGCCAAGTATTGAGTGGCATGTCCTCAATTACTTTCATCCATCTTCAATACCAACACAATGTTAAATGAATTCTCACCTCAAAAATAGAAGGATCAAGGTGCCATAATAGAAATACCTAGATGGAATATTTTGATGAAATTCCATTCGTATTGTGGATGCCGAATGTATGAAGAAGTCTTTGTATGTTCGTCGAGTCCTATTATGCCAATGTATTGTAGGCCTTTCCATTGATTTGAATACTTTATTTATTAATGTAAAGGTGTTGTGTGGAAGTAGTTCTATTTGGGTTACGATTTTTATTTTATATTAAATATGACAGGTGTACACTCCGGAACGCTGAAGATAGAGAACAGTGGCCATTGCTCCACCGACAAGAGCTGAGCTCTTAAATTGAAGATGAAGAAGAAACACTCCGGGTTGTTTTAAGCAACGATTATTTTTTGTAGTAAAAAATAAAAACAGTTCGGAACCAAATATTAATATAATTTTAGTAACTATCTCATTGTTCTAACAGACACAAATACACACACTGCTCACTGCTGTGTGAGCAAGTCTCGGATAAAGCACAGTGTTATTGACTATTTCTATAAAATTCTCAGTAGCAGCATGTGGTTTCGATTTGTGCCCAGAGACAATAATTAATCTCAATTCTATAAAATAATCTCAGCTCACCGATTTTGCAATCCACTGCTAAGCCTCTCGATTTCTCACAGAGCTTGCATCTGTGATAAATCTCAACATTTTAGTTATAAACCTAATGCATGATAAAATCTCTTCAAAAAAAAAACGAATCAGAAAACTAAAAATTACTTCAGTGAGGCAATTCTAATTAGGAACAACTCCAATTTATAACATTCTCGCATTCACTTGACTAATTCAACTCTGATTCATTTAGTCTAGAAAGAGGCGGGGAGTAAACTCCTATCTAAAATAATACAGTTGCTATCCAGTTACGTAATTAAGGAAGCTTGTTGGTTATAAACGCCGGCGGTAAGTACTAGGAGTCGGTCTTAATTACGTAAAAAAGCAATTGTGATCGAGCAACTGTTAATTAAATTTGTTTAATTTTTCTCGTAGATATCGTTTTAAAGTTAAATGGGAGTAAAATGAGTTTAGTGTAAAATAGCTCTAAAATGTAATTTAATAAAATCATTTTAAAAGAGCATGTATTTTTAAAAAGCAACCAGCGCTCAAACTCGTTGATTTTATTCCAAATATAATTTATTTTATTCACTATTGAAATGTTAAAGCTAGAGAATTTCATCCCAATATTTTCTCTATAGTAAAAAAATGTTATGACTATAGTTAACTCAGCGTAGCAACCACTTACGCTGAGAATGCAGTGCCACCGTCATACAATAGAATTGCAGTTTAGCATTTTCATGTCATTCAATATTTTGTTTGTTATTTTAGTCTTTCTTCAGCCTTCAACTTAATTACTTGTAATTTCATTATTAAATTTAATTTGTAATAAATAAATATTTTTTTTAAGTAATTTCCCGACCGCCGTAACATAACTGGCGCAGTCGGTAGGATCGCGACACTCTCGTTTCGAATAGAACTCTTCGGATAAGAGTGACGGTTCTCAAATCGTTCCTTCGCGATCCGCAACGAACCTATCGTGCGGTCGGACACCTGTATAGGGACTCTCTGGAGCATTGGAGGACCCTGATTGCTGTAAGAAGACTCGACAGGAGATGCAGTGGCTGCTTCGGTAAGTGCTCTTGTTCTTCCAAGTGTCCTTGCTCTATTTCCTGTCCTAGTTTATAATTTGTGTGTGTCTATAAGCTCAAATCGCGGTAGGCAAGCACCCATTTGTATAGCGTTAAGATATTGCGTAAAAATTCCAAGTGAAATATTACACTTCTATTGTTTCGTTCGTGAGCCACTATACAAGTAAATAACAGTAAAACAATGTCGCTCAGAGATTACGATGCTAATTACAAACCTTATAAACTAGTTGCGGATTTAATGCCCAAATATGATGGCAATCCCAAATTATTAAACTATTATATTAGAGAAGTAGAAAAATTATTAGAATTAACTAGCGAAACAGATCGTAAACACCCGGCGTTATTCTGTCTTATTAAAAGTAGGCTTAGTGGTGCGGCTATTGATGCAATTGCTTATGAAAAATACTTAGATTCCTGGGATTCAATTAAAACTGCATTAATTAGGCGTCTAGGAGAACCCCGTAACGAGATACAAGTTATGCAGGAGCTAACGCGCATACGTAGGTCAAAGAATGAAGATGCGGAAGGCTTTGGCAGGAGGCTTAGAGAATTATTAGATACCTTGTACTCTGTAGGCGAACATGGCAATAAATCGTATTATGAGAAAATGGTTATAGAACAATATGTAAATCAGTTAGACTTTCATGTTTCATTGGGTGTTAGAATCGCGAAGCCAGAAACGTTCGAAGCGGCTATTATTGCGGCTAGACAGGAAGAGGCTAGGCTTGCATATAATAGATCAAATAATTATAATGTTCCTTCAACGTCCCAAGCGAAACCAAAGCAGCATCATCCTAGTAATGTTCCTTTTCGTAATCAAGTAAACCCGTACATGCAACCTACTAGCTTTATTAATCAACCAATGATGCCATCTAATCAAAGTAACAATTTCGTGCCTCAACAAAATAGCATGGCCCCAGAACAGCGTCAACAATGGGTACAGTCTATGATACCCTGGAAAAATAAACCAGCCTCAGGTAACTTCAGAACAGGTGGTTCAGGCAATTTCAGGAGCGGTAACTCAAGGAACCAGCTCAACATCCCTAGACAACAGGTAAACCCTCCCCAGATATCGTCAGACGTCACCATGCGTACTGCAGACAAACCACTGAAGCCACAGTTTGCAACAGAAGGGCTGTTTTACATGCCAAGTCAAATGGACAGTCAAGCTGACCCAGGGCCGATCGAAAGTGAGTACTATGATCTTCCGAGTAGCAGTAATATCTTAGATTCGAGTTCAAACGTGGACGACCAAGAGGTTAGTTACAATCAGGATTTTATATTGGACGAGGATCAGGACAACCGGAGCTAGTATCAATTAACCTTCAAGCTAAAGAGCACCTGCCTTATATTGAGCTACCGGAATTTAATGGTAAGTTTTTAATAGATACAGGAGCCACACATTCTGCTGTTGCTTCTGATGTAATTTTTGGTACCATATTTGAATACTGTGTCGAAATAGAACCATTTCAGATAGTTACGGCCCATAGCTCATCTATTCACGATAAAGTAGTATATCTGCCATTACCCCCTGCCTTTAATAGCGATATAACACACAAATTTTTAATATTCGATTTTGACCCAAAGTATAAAGGCCTTATAGGTTTTGACCTCTTAAAGAAATTAAAGAGTAATATTGACTTTAATAATAACGTTTTACTTACCTCTACAGCAAAGATACCTATTCATTTTAACTATCCTGTAGAAAAGATTAAAATAGAACCTAGATGCGAAAAGATAGTTACAGTTAAGACAAATTACATAGATGGACAATACTTACATGATGATTTTTATTGGTCAGATAATTTAAAGTCACCAGCTGCAATAGTTAATGTTATAAATGGCTGCTTTAAAACTTCAGTTATTAATTTTAGTGACGACAAAAAGTTTATCCCGGATAGACCCTGCATGGAATTAGAATCATATTCTCATACCAATAACCATGACAGTTATAAACTTAATTCTTTAAAAGTGCAGTCAGATATTGATCATATACTCAAAGAAAATTTAAAGAAAATTCGTACAGAACACATGAATGAAGAGGAAAAGCGTGAAATCATTAGGCTATGTTATCAATATAGGGACTTATTCTATTCCGAAGATATTCCACTTACCTTTACACACGCAGTCAAACACGAGCTAAGATTAAGCGATGAGACTCCGATCTTTGTACGTAGTTATAGACAACCCCCTAAACAACGTAATGAAATCCGTAAGCAAGTTGATAAGCTTTTACAGCAAGGCATTATTAGAGAAAGCATTTCCCCGTGGTCATGCCCCGTACATATCGTCCCGAAAAAACCCGATGCATCAGGAGAGGTCAAATGGAGACTTGTAATCGATTATAGACGACTTAATGATCGTATAATTGAAGACAAGTACCCCCTACCTAACATTCACGACATCTTAGATAGATTAGGCCGTGCCCAGTATTTCACCACCCTAGATCTTGCTAGTGGTTATCACCAAGTAGAAATGCACCCTAATGACATAGAGAAAACCGCTTTTACCACGGAACGAGGGCATTACGAATTTCTAAGAATGCCCTTCGGGTTAAAAAATGCACCGAGTACGTTCCAACGTTTAATGGATCACATCTTAAGAGGCATTGATAACATTTATACATATTTAGATGACGTCATTGTAATATCGACATCCTTACAACAGCATATTGAAAAGCTTAAACAGGTATTTGAAAGATTTAGGACCCATAACCTTAAGATTCAAATAAATAAGTCAGAATTTATACAAAAGCAAGTAAACTTCCTTGGACATGAACTGACAGACGAGGGCTTAAAACCTAACAAGGACAAAATTAAAGCAGTGTTGAATTTCCCTTTGCCTAAGTCTCAGAAAGACATAAAAGCTTTCCTAGGTCTTGTCGGCTATTATAGAAAATTTATTAAGGACTTTGCTAAGCTTACCAAACCCATGACACTATGTCTAAAGAAAAATAGTAAAGTTATTCATTCACCTGAGTTTTTGGAAGCCTTTAATAAGTGTAAGCAGATATTAACTAATGCCCCAATTTTACAATAACCCAATTTTGACGAACCCTTTATTCTTACCACTGATGCGTCAGATGTGGCATTAGGTGCAGTACTGTCACAAGGTACTGTAGGTTCCGATAAACCAATAGCATTTGCATCTCGAACCCTGTCAGATACTGAATCTCGCTACTCAACCATAGAAAAAGAGTTGCTTGCAATAGTGTGGTCTATAAAATACTTCAGACCTTACCTTTACGGCAGTAAATTTATTATCTATACAGACCATAGGCCCCTGACTTGGTTAATGTCCTTAAAAGACCCCAACTCTAAACTTACTAGATGGCGGTTAAAGCTTGCGGAATATGATTATAAAGTCATCTATAAAAAGGGCCGCCAAAATACTAACGCAGATGCTTTATCCCGCGCAAAGATATTTCACCATAGTATCGATTCATTAGCAGTTAATTTAGACGATAACGAGGATGATGAAATTATTAACAGAATATTTGATAATGCTCGTAGGGAAGCCGAAACTGAAACACAAGAAATAGTCACTCAAGGAACAAGTAGTAGTCAACCGCAAAACCCAAGCGTCTCCGAATCTCACGTAGGAACAGAATCCGATAGCATGAGTATAGTATCAGCTGAGCCAGAATTAGTATCTACTAAACACACGCAACCAGATAATGATAATAACGGCATACCTATAATATCAGACGCCATAGATAGGCAGTTAAAGCAATTTCATATTCGGTCAACACCTGGATCGACTTATAGAGTAGATAATAGATCCACTAATTCGAAGGTCGTAATTAAAGACGTATTTATTCCCATTAACAATACAGAATCAGAAATAATAAAATTTTTAAAGGAACATACAATTGCTAACCGAATATTCCATTGCTACTTTTATAACGAGGATCTGTACCACGCCTTCTCTAGAGTCTATACTACTATATTTAATGACCGCGGACCCAAGTTGATTAAGTGTACTACGCGTGTGACCCTAGTAGAAAACAAGACCGAACAACAGGAATTAATTAAAAAATATCATGAGGGTAAAACCGTTCATCGCGGTATTCAGGAGACATACAAACAGTTACATAGAAATTATCACTGGCCAAACATGTTGCTTACCATCCAAAGATACGTTAACCAATGTGACACCTGTCTAAAGAACAAATACGAAAGAAACCCTTTAAGACCCCCTTTAGCTATCACAGCCACCCCTCGTAAACCAATGGAACACCTATTCATGGACTTATATTCAACTGGAGGAGCAACATTCCTCACTATCATTGATAATTTCTCAAAGTATGCCCAAGCAGTCCCTTTAAACGCATCCAGCAGTGTCCATATAGCAGAAGCGTTGATACAAGTTTTCTCAGTGTTAGGTTTGCCATGTAAAATTACCACAGACTCCGATACTAAATTTGATAATGATGTCATAAAAGAGATATGCGCATTACATAATATTCATATCCATTTTACCACGCCTTATAACCCTAACTCTAATTCCCCGGTAGAACGATTACACTCAACGTTAGCTGAAATAATTAGAATACAAAGAATGACCAATAAAGAGGACCCCATACAGTTAATCATGAAGTACTCTATAATAGCCTATAATAATGCTATTCATTCAGCAACAGACTATACACCTCACGAGCTTTTATTTGGACACACAGCATCTAGAAATCCGCTAGAACTATACTATCCAAAAGAATTTTATCAGGATTATGTTATTAAGCACCGAGCCAATGCTGAGGCAGTTCAAGAATGTATGGCAGCACACATGTCTAAAAATAAGGAGCAGGTGATAGCTAAACGTAATCAAGAAGCAGAACAAATTATGTTTAAGGTAGGTGAAACTGTTTATAAACAGGTAGCAAAGACAGCTCGCAATGACAAGACTAAGCCAGTCTTCAAGGGACCCTACAAGATAATTCACCTTCACCCCAACAATGTAGCTGAAATAGTAGGTAACCATCCAAACTCTAAGTCTATTAGAGTCCACTTTAAGTTACTACGGAGACCTCATCTTGTTGCAGGACCTTCGTTGCAGGAGCCGTCGTGTTCTACGCAACAGGAATCGTAACCCTTAACCCTATTAATAATGAAAATGGCATCCTTTTACTAAAGCAAGGACAACTTCTTAAACAAGATAACTACTTTAGTCTCGCTTGCGTTTACAATATATCAAACTTGCATCTTACGTCCATTAAATTAATGTCTTTATATGCAAGCACTAAAATAGTTGAAAATTTAGAGTCTGGAAAACTTCATAAGTCATATAGAGATCAAATAGAGTATAGCTTAGATTTAATAGGTAAAAAAATGAAATATTTAGTTCCACAGGTTAGGAAACGACGTGGGCTTATTAACGGATTAGGAACAGTAGTCAAGGCTATTACAGGAAATCTTGACCACGATGACGCAGCAAAATTTGAAGATGAAATTTTAAGTATTAGAAATAAAATCAATAGTGTTCAGGTTGCTCAGAAGAAGTCTTTAGTTTTAGCAGAAAATACAATAGATGAGTTTAGCAATCAATTAAATAAGTTAAATAATAATCAGAAAAATTTGGCTAGCATATTATATAACATTACAAGAAATTCTAACAATATAACAAATCACCTACATTTCTTAGATATATACGTACAGATAGATTTTAGTTTACAGATTATCTTAGATAGGTTAATGCTATTAGAAGATGCTATGACATTCGCTCAAATGGGCACCATGCATCCTAGTATTATAAGTCCTCAAAATCTTATTGAGGAATTAATTAGCTTAGATAAAGTTTATTCGTTTAGACCAGTAGCTGATATTAGTCTAAGTAACATTCATATCATAGAAAAATCAATTAAAGTTAAGGCTTATAGTACAATACACTCTATAAACTTTATCCTAGAAATCCCTTCAGTAGATTCAAATACCTATGACCTAATACACCTCTATTCTATTCCCAATAAAAACAACCTCACTATTATCCCAAAATCCAAATACCTTGCACTTGGGAACGATGAGTACGCTTACCTTGAAGAAGACTGTCAGCTGCTCACCGATGACATTCAACTCTGCAAGTCCCTGGAAACTAGAAGGATTGAAGATACCGAAGACTGCATCCCGTCCCTCATTCAACACCGTCAAGCTAATTGTACACATGCAAGGATGAACTTAAGAAGAGGAAAGATTCAGAAGATCAAAGATAACAGTTGGTTGTTAGTACTTAAAGAAGATGAAGTTATTAAGACACAGTGCAAAGCCAAGACGGACTACAAAAGGTTAAGCGGGATTTATCTCGTCACATTAACTGAAGATTGCCAAATTAATGTCATGAATAAAACATTAAGATCACATACAAACACCGTGGTCATTAACGAAGTCATACCTTTACCGGAACAACATCATGTGCTAGAAGAGACGATTAAATACGAACTACAACTAGAAGAAATTTCACTGGACAGCATCCATGAACTCATAAACCAGGCCAGCGATCTTTCCATACCAGATGACGTCACTTGGCCAATGCTAGTAGCTACACCGAGTTGGACCACGCTACTTCTATATATAGTATTGATAATCGCAGCATCCTGGAAGCTGTACAAATGGAAGACCACAAAGATCCCGGAGGACACCAAGGGCTGCGAGGACGCCGCCAGAAGCAAGAGTTGCTTCTATCCTATGGAGGGAGGAGTTAACTCAGCGTAGCAACCACTTACGCTGAGAATGCAGTGCCACCGTCATACAATAGAATTGCAGTTTAGCATTTTCATGTCATTCAATATTTTGTTTGTTATTTTAGTCTTTCTTCAGCCTTCAACTTAATTACTTGTAATTTCATTATTAAATTTAATTTGTAATAAATAAATATTTTTTTTAAGTAATTTCCCGACCGCCGTAACATAACTCTATCCCCACAGTAAAAACTAATAAAAACCTCCATAGGTTAAAAATATAGTTTAATGCCTGACCATCATCACTGACTCACTAATTTATTTATCAAATAATTATAAGTAATTTTGACTACCTTGGACTACCTTTAAAGTAAATATATTTTTTAAATTGGTGCTTATAACTGGGAGTAAGACGATCCCTGAAGCTTGTTTGCGGATCCAGCGAAAATGAACTCCTCAATATCGGTTAGGAAATTTATAATATCCTTCAAATGCTATGCAGAGCATATTTGACTTTCAAAATTGCAATAACACACTACCAGGTTTATTACCTTATGCGAAATAACCGGTTCATTTTGTTGGTTCAACCAAAGTGAACTGTTCGGTATTGGATTGTTTTTCTATCGATAAAACCGATTTTGCTTTCTACGTAAAGTTTTTACTAGATTACAAGTTTTTGCTGAGTAAATTTTATGCCAAAACATTTCGTTTTGGCATAAAATTTACTCGGCAGAAGTGGAATGTAAATATTATAGGATTTATGATAACGAATTTTCACGTAGGATGATTGAAAACTGGCCTTTTCATTTGTCTTTAATATGACAGATTGAGAAATAGTGGTAATAATAAGGTAACGTTGCGGTTTATACGATGTATTGAGAAGCATATACTGATATGATTTGGACATATCGAAAATGGATGAAAGGTGACTAACAAAATGGATTTTTAAGGCCAACATTAGTGGAACCGGTAGGGGATGCCCTAGAAAAACTTTACCCGACCGATATTACCAGTGACCCTGTATATATGTACACAGCAAATCGTATATACATATTTATAGTCTCTATTTTTATAGTGCAAGTGTAAAGCTTAATTTGCTGCCGTGTCTGTGTATCTTTAATTAAGTCTCGTTACGCGATGCGCTTTATGGCGTTGTAATCTTGTTCTGGTCCACATAAATATCTTCTGTGACCGTTTCGTTTTGTGTATGTTTTTTTAATTCTATGCCAAAGAATCTACTAGCTGCATAAGTTGTACCTACATCATCTTGTTAGCGTTTTTCCAACTATGTCGGTGTCGACTACCAGTTGAAGGCTAAATATAAGTATTTCCGGAATCCAATTTACACTTATCTTGAGGATGACTAATTGTGACTTTTTAGGCTTCTGAGTAGCACTAACGATTGTCATAGGTGTCCGTATGACAATCAAGACCGACGGCTCTACGTGGTATAAATACTCTTTGTTATGTAACTTCTTAGTAACATTGACAATTGAAGGTTAGCGGTTTGGTTTAGGTTACCACTGGATTAAGCCTGTGTTCTGCTTGTACAGTATATTGAAATCGAAATATGATGATAAACCCTTCGAAGAATACTCTTCGAAGGGTTTGGCAGAGGTATACTCTAATATATAATTGTACAATCTCAGTTCGTCATTTAAATTCCATGTAATTGGGGACGAGCTTATTGCAATTAACTGGGCACAAATCCATATATAAGCTAGTACTGAGATTTTCACAAAACAGCTTAATTACACTGTTTGACCTGGGAATCGAAAGCAGGAACACGAGCATAGTTTGCGACCATTAAGCTAATGAGCTAGGCAGTTGAGTAATGATGCTAAAAATTCTAACATTTTTCACAACTGAAACCTTATTCTCTACCAAACGTATCAAAAGGTAATATCGTGGCCGATAACGTTAGTCAGCGAAATTATAAAAAACAAAAATGCCAGCAATACCGCCTTTTGAGTCTATATGGCACCTATCTCACTGTCAGTCTTTCTTTAGCCAACACATCAAATTTCAAGGAAGTAAATAGTAAGGAAACAGTGGTTATAAACGATATCGAAAACGCGTTTTTTTTATAAAAGATAGGTTAGCGTTAGACCACAATTAATAATGAATTAAGTATCATTCGCTTAAACGGTGAAGGAAAACATCGTGAGGAAACCAGCATACCTTAGAAATTTTTCTCGACGATTTGTGAAGTCTGCCAACCTGCACTAGGCCAGCGTGGTGGACTATAGCCTAATCCCTCTCAATATGAGAGGAGACCCGTGCCCAGTAGTGGATCAGTATATGGGTTGATGATGATATAAAAAAATAGTAGCCCACCGGTATCGAGAACAGTATCCAAGCTACCGGTGATCAGGGTCCCAGGTCCTTATTATTATAATATCCAAATGGAAAAAACTACGTAGAATATTTACATTAAAAAATATATATATAACCTCGTCCCAGGACCTCAAAGCGTATTCGTAGTACTTACGACCACTAGACTGACGAGGAGTTATTAAAAACAAGATAGCTTAACTTAAAAATTGTATATACTTAAATTTCATTCCATAGCGTTTTATCTAAAAATAGAAAGTATTTAAGCTAAGTAACTTGGGCTTCCAACTCCCCAATATGGTAAACACATCAACGCATGCGGAAGGGTGACACGTTTTCTAAACCAAAATTAATTACTTTGCATCTCATTGATTTATTACGCTTAATTAAGCGTATCAACTCAGCGTGATCGTTAGCTCATTTCAAATTAAGTTTTGAAGTTACTGAAAAGAGTAATATATTCTATATCTATATTTTTATGAGTACATTCATTTTTTTGTACTAATATAAATTTTGATAACATATTTCATCATCATCAACCCATATACTGTCCCACTGCTGGGCACGGGTCTCCTCTCACAGAACGAGAGGGATTGGCGTATAGTCCACCCAGGCCAGCGCGCTGCAGCGCTGAGCGCAGCGGTTGGCAGACTTCACATGCCGTCATCAACGTCTTCAAGGCATGCAGGTTTCCTCACAATGTTTTCCTTCGCCGTTTAACCGAGTGATAATTAATTACCAATACGCACATTTAGACACTCAGATTTAGAAAAGTCAGAGGTGCGTGCCCTGACACACAGAGCTACTTTTGCATATATAATATTGGATTCGTAGGGATTGTATTTTTTTACTAAGTCTCTTATTTTGAATAGATCAAAGACCAGTACTCTATCTTCTTCCAGTAAATAACCCTCTGGGCTACGGTCCTTGTATGCACAGAAGGAAAAATAGTAAACCTTTTTGGCCTTTCATGCGAAGGCCAAGCGAGTCACTAGTTCACCAGCAAGTATGCTGGTTTCTGTTTTTTTTTTGTTATAACACTAACGTGGCAAACAAGCATACGACCCACCTGATGGTAAGCGGTTACCGTAGCCTATAGACGCTTGTAATACCAGGGGTATTACTTGCGCGTTGCCGACTCTGTAAAACGAAAGAGGAATAGTAGGGTTGGCAGTGTATAAGGTCAAACTGCCCACCACTGCCAACACAACGTTTCCCCGCAGAGCACTGGCAACCTTGCTCAGCGTAAGGATCACAACATAGCTAAAAGCAGTATTATTTCACGTCGATTTTCTGCAAGGCGGAGGTACGGTCAACAAAAGAGTTAGGTATACAGGCAGCTAATTAATAATCTGTGTTTTGATTAAGATAGTGTATTAATGTATCACGCAATATGTGTCAAAACGTAAGTATTGTAAGCAGCTACATAGCCTTTTGGCGCGTAATTATTTATGTCGAAATCTGTATAAAAATGCATATTTCGTTTGCTGTCTGTATACTTAACTCTTTTGTTGACTGTACCTCCCCAGTTGGGCAGCTCCAATTTGAGTGGAATTACTACCCTACCTCTCTTAAATCCTGTTAACGTTATAAGTATTTTTATCTATTATAAAATACCAGTGCCTATTCAATCAATAAATCTAGACATGGAAAATGCAAAGAAACTTAAAAACCGTTAGCCCACAAGATCCGCCATAAATTCTTCAATAGTTTGTAAACTTGAGAACTATTTACAAACCAATCCATAGAAGTAGTTTTCTATATAAATACGTAACTCTATTTGAATAATACTTTCAGTTTGTCAATTTATACTGAAAGTTTACGACATTAATTTTAAATTCATGAGAAGTAGTAATAGATTGGTGTTGTTCGTAAAATATTCGTGGTTTATATCGTAAATAATGTGTTGTTTGTTTGAAAACAGGTTAAAAATATATTTTATGATCTATTTTTGATTATCTACCTACTGTAATAAAAAATAAGGCTCATGGCTAAGTTAACTATGCTGCTCATCTGATCTGCAAGGTTAAGCTGCGCTAGCCACGGTCTGGGACGGCTGACCATTCTTAACAGATCCTCGGTAAGCACGTAAAGCCGTCGGTCCTGGTTGTCATACAAATACCTATGACTATCGTTAGTGGTAGTCAGAAGCCCAAAAAGCCTGACAACCAGCCTATCTTCAGGATATCGTTAGGTAGAAATTTGGTTGTGTAAATCAGGCAGTCGCTTCGTATAAAATACTGATTTTTAACCGCATCTGGTTAGAAGCCGAACCCAATATGATTGGAAAAAGCCTCAGAGGATGAAAATATTTATTTCTTCTTTATTTAATATGAACAAACGGTCCTTTACATAGATTGTATTAATGGTAGATATTATATTTTACATACTTAAGGGTAATAATTCTAATACTTCTTAATTTAAATATATTAAATTAATTATATTAAATTTCTTAAATTCTTACCTTTTTAAAAAATCAACAAATTCCAGCACGCGTAGTGGTAGAATCTAGTAATCAACCTAGCTAACAAACACTCTAAACTACAGTGCTATAGAGTTTTACTGTTTCGTCTTGTGTATATGCTGACTCTTAAGAGACCCCAAAGGAGTCTTGAATTGCACACTCCATATTAAGCACTGCTCTGCTTGTGCATTCCGTCAGACGAAGCTACGGTCAAACTAATTCAACACAAGCAACAAACACAATTGAAAAGAACGAAGCGGTTGGACAATTAAACAAAAAGAAATATCTTGAAGTCACCTAGTAAAAAAAAAAATTTACCCGTTAGAAGATAACGAAGTCACGTCTAGCGCAGCGGCTGAGCCATCGGATTTTGTGTCACGGGTTGTGGGTTCGATCCCCGCACTGAACAAATATTTGTATGATCTACAGGTAGTTGTTCTGGGTCTGGGTGTTTGTGTATGTGAAAATTTATGTTAACAAACGCTCGCAGGATACAGGAGGAAATCTTAGAGTGGGACAACGCTTTTATAACAAACAAAAATGTAGCCATGCAGCCATCCGCAAAGCAATTACACGAACATACAACATAGCTGTTCCAAATTTGAACGAGCGACAATAGGCAACGCCTTTTCCCTTTATTCGGAGCTTTGGAGGTCAGTTTCTTTGATCGTCTGTCGGACAATATTGACAAAGCCCTTTGTCACAGAGAAACATGGAGTTTGGGACATTCTTTGACTCACTTTTGCGCTCCTTTTGATGTTACCAGTCGAGTGGAATGAGGTGGTGGCAATGTCAAGTGTTCCAGTTATAATTAGGTGCTTAAGGTTTTTTGGGTGACCGAGCCGAAGCCAATTTGTTTTGAAGAAGAATTCGGGCATTTCTAGATATTATGTTCATATTAAGAGATTTGCATCGAATAGAACAGAGCGTAAGGTCTTTGGGTGGATTCCTAGGCTAGAACAGAACGTAAGGTCTTTGGGTTTGATTCCTAGGTTCAGGAATATGTTAGTCGATTTTTCTATTTCTAGGAAATTCTTAATAGGAATGTGGCGCTTGGATTTGTGGCAATAGGCTCGCCCTAGCTTAAAAACATATAGGTGAAATCACCCAGATTTATTAGATTAGATTACCAATACCTACAGGGATATTGCTGTGTTAAGCTTGTTGTTTTCCCAACTTGCATGAAGAAGCCCAGGATAGAAAATCCAGGACAGAGGCTTCCCTATGCTTCTATCCTGTAGTGGGACACAAAAGAGGCTACATAAAAAAAGCCTGTCTAGTATATGAAATCTTATTTGATTGAAAATCAAAGTTATCCGAAGCTTTTCTGTACGAAAATGATTATTGCTTAACTGCTTCATAAGTAAAGTAGTACTACGCTAAAGATGCTGGGTAATTGAACCCGGGTCGAGCAATGTGTTATTGGGTTTTTCTATGAAATTTTGATTTCGGAGTTTGGATTTGTGCCCGGTTAATGACAATAGGTTCGCCTCCTTATTTACATGGGACCTAAACTTACCGGTGAACTGTTAGTGTACATTGATGCACCTTTGCCTAACCCTTCGGGGAATGAAGGCGTGACAGTCTGATTAGTTAAAACTCATATTTTCAGTTTCAAGCTTCGATTGGTTAATTACGCATTCTTAATGAAAGTCCTGACTGTTACAATGCATTTAAGTTTATTTATCTAAACCACCGACCACAACGGCCACAAATTATCGTCTGCAGTTGCCAAGTCTGAGATCGCACTTGCTGAAAGCAGGTAGGTAATTATGTGACCGTCCAATCCACATTCGAGAATAATGAACGTTCGTAAAAGCGTATAGTAAATCTCCTTTTAGTATAGCTATACTACCCGACTGGGGAAGCACCTCCACCTTACTGAAAATCTAAGCGAAATTACTCTGCTTTGAGCAAGGTTACCAGTGCTCCGCGAGGAAACGTTGTGTTTATAGTGGGGGGGACATCGACTCTTATACTGTCAACCCAACCATTCCTCTTTCTTTTTATAGGGTCGGCAACGCGCAAGTCATACTCCTGGTGTTACAAGCGTCTATAGGCTACGGTAACCGCTTACTATCAGGTGGCCGTATGTGTATTTGCAACCTCAGTGGTATAAAAAAGAATACGTATAAAGCTCTTTTTACTATAGATACATATAAAGCTTTACTTCACTAAAGTATATTCCCAATTATAATTCGTCTATTTAAATACAAGTTGATGGTTTTCTATGCTTTAAAATAGTATAGGTGAAAGGTTCGAACTCTTATTTAAAGACGTACTTTCTAATAAGCGTTAAAATAGGATGCAAGGCAGCAAGGCCCTTCTAATTTACGGGGTCCAACTACTGCTGGACCACAGGCTAGCATGGTCGTGGCTAATTTCACGGATCCCATGGCCATGTCTATAGGGCAAGTGACGGAAACTGCGGTTTTAGTCGGTACGAGTCCGGCATCTACTGCCGCCGCCCTAAGTGGTTGAGGACCCATGAGGATTTTCTGTAGGTACTATAAAAAAAGGTTATAAAATAATAATAATAATGAATTTTATCTCAAGTAAAATAAAAGAGGAGAGAGTTAGAAGTCTTTGTCTATCCGTCTATATTGTCTAAAAAGCAGCAATAGCCTAGTGATAGCACTGGACTGCCAGGTCAAAGGTCTTGAGTTCAAATAAAGACACACACCTCAGACTCACGAACGTGAAACCTGCATGCCTGAGAGATTTTATCGATGGCGTGTGAAGTCACTCTTACCCTCTCGTCCCTCTCATTGTGTGAGAGGAGACCCATGCCCAGCAGTGGGACAGTATATGGGTTGATGATGTGTGAAGTTTGCCAACCCGCATTAGGCGGGCCTGGTAATAGCCCGTGCCCATCAGTGGGACAGTATTTTTTCGCGCCATCACAACTCCAAAATGCATCAATGCTACGTGTATTTCTATATTTAAAAGTTGATTTAATCGGTAATATTCTTAGCCATATTTGAGTATTCTTTTTCAGTATTGTGATGTCATTGGATGTTTCTATGAAATTCTCGTGGATTTGTGCCCGTTTAATGGCAATAGGCTTGCCCCCTATCACATGGGACCTAAACATACAGGCGGCCTCTGGGCGTACATTAATACACATCTGCCTCACCGTTTAGGAAATACAGGCGTAATTGTATGTTAGTAATACTTCATTTATTTATTTATATACGCTTTATTGCACACTAAAAACACACTTACATATATATCAAAGTAAGAGTAGGTACAATGGGCGGTCTTATCACACAAAGTGATCTCTTCCAGACAACCTTTGGATGGATTCAAAGAAAGGAAACACCGAGAGTAGTGTGGGCGTACTAATATGTATGTGTTTAACTAGACACTTTTGATGTTACCAGTCCGGTTTTTTTTTGACGAATATTATGATTAACCCCCATTTAAATAAAAATTGTTGCGTTCTGTCTACAAACGAAACTAACCACACAGAGATAGCATTTTCGCGCCCATAATAACCCCAAAAATGCATGAACTTCATGCACGAAGGCATATATGCAGCTGCAAAGTCTCGGTATTCGATTAGCATAAGGTTACTAAATCCCCCAGATTGGCCTGCACATTTTATTTGCATAACTACCGGGAATGCAAGCTCGTTGAAACTGTTTGCATTAACATTAATATCGTTTTAAATTATTTCGTTAGGGTTGTCCGGGTTTAGTAGATTTATTATTTTGATATATTATACCTACACAATATACATTTATAACCACATTTTAAATCCTTCGCTAAAACAATTTTGAAATCTTAGCATGGAAAATGCCAAAAAAAATATACATTTTAATCGTTAAAGTGTTAAGCAGAAGTTTACCTCTAACTAATAATGTTGGTATTTCACTGGTAGATTCCTCCTACTTTAGGTCTCAAGGAAAAGAGAGCAAGCCTAATGCCTTTAAATTAAATCAAATTAAAAACTAATACCGAAGATTTGGTACTTCGAAAAAACTTTTCTATATAGAAATTTAACCCAGGACCTTATAATGTAAGGTAAGCTTAAGGCATACCGTGTTTGCAAGCACTATCCCATTAGGCATTAACATCGCATTTAATAAAATACCACTATATATTATCTGGAATTTATTTTGTTAGACTTTACGGCAGTCATGAAAAATACAAGGGTCATTAACTTATTAGTACAAAATTTTATAAAGGCCTTCCTTATTGATAAATATTGTATTTATAAGCTGTATACATAAACACAATTTTGGAGTAAATGGAACAAAACTGTGTACTTATAAATACCTATAGAAATAAAGTATATGAGAGTTTATT
The DNA here is from genome assembly GCA_964056405.1 of Acronicta alni. Classification (NCBI taxonomy): domain Eukaryota; kingdom Metazoa; phylum Arthropoda; class Insecta; order Lepidoptera; family Noctuidae; genus Acronicta; species Acronicta alni. The sequence continues at coordinate 4,197,140 of OZ043919.1, read as the reverse complement.
ATTAAAGATCGTTTACAATTTTTTTTTTAAATGCTATACTAAAAATTCATGGCGACTTAAAATGAAGTAAAGCAGGGAAACAGCGCCCTGGCTGATAGTACCTAAGTATGATAGCAGTCTATAGGCGGCCGGACGCTAGCAAAATCACAAGTGCCTCACGATGCAGTACTCTATATAACTTAATTCCTACTATCCTATCTTTCCTATCATATCCCACTTAATATTACAAATGCGAAAGTTTGTGAGGATGAATAATATTTTTGGGACATTTTACACAGCATCATCTAGTCCCAAACTAAGCAGAGCTTGTACTATGGGTACTAGATAATGGATATAATACTTATATACTTTTTTTTTGTAAATACATACTTATAATACATAAGAAACACCCAGACAAACACAAATACTCACCACACAAATATTTGTATCCTGTGGGAATCGAACCCACGACCCCATGATCAGCAGTCTCGAGACTCGAACCGCTAGACCACAGAGGTCGTCAAATGGATGGACGTTTGTTTTCTACTCTTTCACGCTAAAACTAGTGAACGGATTTTTATTAAAACTTTACAGTATTATTATTTACACATCAGAATAACATATAGGCTAATAATTTATAAAGATTTTGAGTTAATTTGCAAAATTAGAACGATAATTAAAATAACTTTTCCACTCGGACGAATTCGCGGGCAGAAGCTAGTAAGTATATATTTTTAAGTGTCCATCTCACGCTTGGCAGCTTTCTAATAACTTTTATAATATTAAGTACGCTCTATTTAAAAAATTAGTACTTAAGCAAAATTAGTTTTGTTTAATTAAAACTAGAATTTATGTCCTTAATTATTCACGTTAAGTATCCTCTGCAAACAATATTTTTTATTGTAGTCTTCATAAATTTTAAGGCTCATTTACGGCTTTTATCTACCTGCTTCGGTACACGAGGTATAAATTTTAACTTGGGAAGCACCATAATTATAATTAAAGGCGTAATGTTAAGCCAAGTATAAAGTACGAAGTGACTACTATTTTCATACGTAATGGATTTTTTTGGGAAAAGTACTCCTTACGTAAATAAAATTTTCAAATTTTGAAAATATTACAGTCAGCGTCAAATATTTAGTGACACTCAGGGTATTCAAATAAATAGACGCAACCAAAAAGTCAATAATATCGGTACAAACAAAGTTTCCATATTGTTGTCAACATTATAGTCGCTCAAAAGGTCGAGACGTGTAAAACGTCATATAGATAGGTTCAGTCAAACCGTCATAAATATGGTTACAGTCATCCCGTCAATGGTATCCAAGCATTCTTAGTGTTCAAAAATATGGAACACATTAGAAAAATAAACCAGCATGTTATAGAAATAAACGGTTTCCCAAAGACGAAAACCTCTTTAGGCAATCTAGTGTTGTTTGCATATCATTCTATTTATCTATCAGTATCTATATATCAATGTCAAGTGCAATACTAAAGCAACCTAGAAATATGGCTAGATATCGCATTAGTGACACCACAAAACATCGAATTATATATGTATTTGAGGGAGGAAGGTGTCTCGGTAACAGATATTTCAAATGAACTGGGAATATCCTTATGTATCGTTTTAGATTTAGATGAGTTACCTATCGAATTATTCTCATCTCTCTAGATTCTGCATAATCGCACTATATATATAGGTATGTATAAACAAGCACACAGCCCGCCTGATGGTAAGCAGTCGAAAACTAGAATTGAAAACACAATAGTTGGATTTCTTTTTAAACGATTTTAGTTGTAAAAATAGATGCAAGCGATTATCGACCTTATTGACATTATTTATTACTTATTTTTAGTTATTCATCCACTCTATTACCTTGTTTATGTTTTAAATAGCGGTTTTTTATTTATAGTCAATAAGGTTGAAAATCGCATCTCTTTTTTGCAAGCACTATCGAGTCTAGATTTGTCGACGTTCATTGTTAAAATAAAATGATCATGATATTGAATCATATATTTTAATTATGCACTCTTGCTCTATGAGATATATAGTCATACTCACTATCAATGAGGTTTAGGTACATCTATTTTCAGTCAGCTGTTTATTGCTTACAAGGTATCGTAAACGGCTATGCACGAGTCTTTACAAAACAAAAGACATGTCTATGACGTCATGCTTAAAATGAAAAGGACAACAGTAGTTTCCATTCCTTTCATTTTTGTGTTTATTTGTTTTCACATTAATTGATGTGAGAAATAATAGGTATTTTAAATGTATAGCAGTAAAGTTTATTTTTCTAATGTGTTCCATATTTTTGAACACTTAAAATGCTTGGATACCATTGACGGGATGACTGTAACCATATTTATGACGGTTTGACTGAACCTATATATATGACGTTTTAAACGTCTCGACCTTTTGAGCGACTATAATGTTGACAACAATATGGAAACTTTGTTTGTACCGATATTATTGACTTTTTGGTTGCGTCTATTTATTTGAATACCCTGAGTGTCACTAAATATTTGACGCTGACTGTACCTTTTTGAATTTGGAATGTAGTTCCAGTTGTGATTCTTTGGTCATTGTGCTTCGACTACCATCTCAAAAGGTCCTTAGATCCTTTATCATCATGCTCCCTAAAATGTTTTAGGCATCCTGTATAATAAAGAGTACAGGAAGGTATAAGGACCTCGATAAGGTCAAATAGTAACAGAGAAAAGAATCTAAGATGTTTTCAAAAAAGAAATCTTATAAATGTTCTTAGAAATGTTTACATAACTATTATAATGTACATCGTTTCGGTCAATGAATATCTGAGTGCCCCAAAAGATACATATTAAAAGAAGCTCGTCTTCGATTCACAAAATGGCGATGCTAAGCGAAAGCTTTCAAAAGAGTATCACGAACAAAAGAGTCGCTTTTAAAAATGTCCCATTATATTTTCCCGGCATTTTATTAAAACTAAATGCCGTGGAACTGCGTAAATATAAAGAAAGAACAAAATGCAAAGCTAAAAATCCTTAGAGGCTTATAAATGGCCAGTTTTCCATTATTTCTAAGCAATAAAAGAAGTCTGTTCCATTTTTGAAATTGCTAATATAGTATTGCGAAACTTTTTTAAAATCTTCCCATTGTTGTTCTGTTTATCAGACATGAATTTATGATCAATGAATATTGTATATTGGATTTAGAATGCTTATTACTTGGACTTATTCAAAATACTTTTAGTTTTATTGTCCGCTTGAAACTGAATCTTCTCGTCTACACTACAATAAAACTTTAAAGGTCAAAGTCTATGGATAATCTTGGTAAGTACCTACATTCAAACATTCGTTTTGCGCGAATTTACTGAGAGGCAAAAATATGGCTGTCGACCTATGTAGGTCGTCGACCTTCTTTTTTGTATTTTGCTGGAATATAAATCGTTTTATCTCTACTTCAAAAAATATTGATGAATAAAATGAAAGTTTATTTAAGTGTTTAAAATCTGTGCAAATTTTCGCAATTTACATAGTATTTTTTTATGTATATGTTTTATTAAACGGATTTTTTTATACGATTATTGTAAATATTATTATCCAAATTTAAAAAAAAAAAACTGGCGCCGTTCTAGAATTAAATTATGATTAATTTTCAACTGGCAATCTAATATGTGTCCACACCTACTGAAGGATATAATATCTTGGAACCCATTTCACTCAGGTAGTGACACTTAGTGTTCCCACACTTGCTGCGTAGGAAGTGTAATGGGTGTTATATTAAAATGTAATTTATTATTTTAAACAATTACACTAGGAATAGGACTGCCTCATTAGCCTAGCGGTCGTTAGAGGTCCTGGGTTCAATTCCCGAGCAGTGTTAGTGCCCTTCGGGGAATACAGGTGTGTTGGTGTATTTTCTTTTTTATAATAATTACACTAGTTGTTGACGATGATTTCCCTCGCGTTCTAAACAGCCTATTTACTATTTGAGAGCCTCTGTTGCACCTGTCCGTTATCAGGATGCAATATATATTATGTGTATACTACGTACTAAATTTAATATGAAGTTATAATTATCTCCTTGGCAAACTTTATCAATTCTTTTTCAGCGGTTGAAGCGTGAAAGCGCACATTAACATACAAATAAAGTTTACTTTCACATTTATATTATTAGAATAGATTAGTATGGATTGTTACAGATATTATTCTTGCCAGCCTACAGAGCTTAAACAGTATTCATTTATATATTAAAAATAATAAATGCCGATATCGACAAAAGACGTGTATGATAAAACCTCTTTACTGTTGTAATATCACCAAATACACCAACTTTCAGAACGCACGCGCAAATTCTAAATCAAATCAATTTTCACCGTCGATTTATGTAAACGAGCAAAGTTTCGTTTAAGCGCACAATTACAAGTAATATGTAGCCCTTAGCACAGTAATAGGTACTAAGAAAGAGATGAATAGACACCTAACCTTGATTTAGAGAACAGGAGTAATATCAGTAACCAAAATTACTGTACTTACCTGGAAAGTGTTCTGGGGAATTAGGTTGGAAAGACTTAGCAGCAGAGAAGATATGGCAGCCAAACTATAACTACTAATTGCATACTATCACGCCTGTATTGCCCGAAGAGATATTTTTTATTTTATTTTTTATTTTATTCATTTTAGGAAAACTTACAGCTAACAATACAGTGATTAAAATTTGTTTATAATGTAAAATATGGCCAATTACAAGTTTCCACATGTAGTTTAAAAATTATATCAAACAGATAATTTATGAAAATATGATGATAACTAGTTTTTGTATAAAGTTATAATCTGACACAAAGCATAAATGGCTATCTGCGCTCAAAGAAATTATTAGATAAAAGTTTCTTTAATTTAGCAACACTAGTATTGAAAATGTCGATATCAGCTTCCAGGCCGGTTGCGTTGTAACTGCTACTCGCTCTCACCATGTACGAGTTCTGTCTATACGTAGTGGCTACCACTGGGGTGTGTAGTAAATGAGGTCTACGTAAGAAGGCAGACGGCACTCGCAGCCCGATTTTGTGTAATAACTCGCTAACACCAGTTTTTCCATTGGCAATTTTGAAAAGAAACACCAGATCCGATATTTTTCGCCTTTCGTGAAGTGGAAGGATATGAATTTTTTTGCAACGGTGGGTATAATTCGTTATAAACGTTTTACACTTATATTAAATAAGTTAGGCAAAAGTGTAATGTAATAGGTGTACCTAATCAATAATGTAATGGGGACCTTTCCCTATCAGGTACAACATCCAAATTCCGAGCCGCTACTGAGACCTTTACAGAAACTTCTAATCAAACCCAGGACCTCTAGTGTAGCTATTGAGTTACTTTTTTTTGTACTACTTACTAACGTGGCAAACAAGCATACGGCCCACCTGATGGTAAGGGGTTACCGTAGCCTATAGACGCTTGCAACACAAGGGGTATCACTTGGGCGTTGCCGAACCTGTAAAGCGAAAGAGGACTAGTTTGATTGGCAGTATAAGGGTCAAAGTCCCCCCACTGCCAACACAACGTTAAGCACTGGCAACTTTTAAAACCTAAAATACTTTACTATTAAATAGGAACTAAACATACCTACGTGGCTGTACTTTAGTACACCTCTGCCTAACCCTTCGAGGAATTGCAAGCGTAATGGGTACCATAGAAAAACAATTTGGTCGAGCTGGGAAACTTATCCGAGACCTCGCGCTCCGCAGTCGCCGTAACTACTGGACAAAATAATATATACGCAAAACATAAGATATTTTGGCAAGCACATTTTACGTTATCAACCCTCAAACACCCAGTTACCACTAGTTTCTCTATTCCTAATTATGTAAATAATCATTGCCAGGCGACGGTGCTTGTATAAGCTTATGCTAATGTAACCAAAGCCAGAGCCATCCTACACCAGTTAGTTACCACCTATTCTATTGCCAAAAGGATATATGACCCCGCATAATAGGTTGGTAGCGTTGTTAAAGCGCTACAGCGGCGCACGGGTTAAAAGCCGTTTACGCAAAGGTACTTTCGGGACTTTATATGCGTCCTAAGGTATATCGTCTTTGAGATATTATTAAGACTAAACAAGTGCCATTGAGGGTTGCAAAATTGGCTAATGGAATATTCTTCATACATAGACATTTTAAGACGTCTGTAGTCTAGTGGTTTGAGTTCGATTGTTGATCTCGAGATCGGGGTTTCAATTCCCACAGGAAACAAATATGTTTTTATAGGGGTCTTTCTTATTGTATTATAAATATTATATCCATTGTTCTGTATTATATATAGCAAGTACCCAAAAAACAAGCTCTGCTTAGTTTGGAACTAGATGGTGCTATGTAAAAATATATCAAAAATAATTACTTTTTTATGGAAAGAAAGAAAATATATATTATATATTTTTAAATTGTTGGGAGAATATGCTTATCTATTCGAGACAGTCATTTCCCAGTATAATACTTGGGCTACTCATGCACGGAACAGAGCCAGTCACAGCTGGTTTGCGGCAACAGATGATGGTTTCGACACGTTAACATCATCCTAGCCATTTCCCAGCTATGTTGGCGTCACCTTCCAGTCTAACCAGTTGCCGCTGAATATCAGAAATTTACACGCTGCCGTCAATCCATAGAGGAGGAGCCTGTTACCATTATCTGCGTAGAAATCGAAACTCTGAGCTACTACTGATTAATTCAGAGATAAACCCAAAATTACTTTTCTAGAAGTTAGAATCAAACCAGAGAACTGACGCTTAGCGACTGCAAGACAACAATATTTTATTATTTATATATATATATATACATATATATTTTAATAGCAAGCATGCCGATGTCGACATTTCTACCTACTATTTTTTCCTTTTCTAAATAACTTTAAAATCTTAGCATGGAAAATGCCAAAAATATACAAAAAGATAGTTACAAGGTAAGGTGGCATCGTTCGACATTTAACTAACTGTAAAGTAAGTTGTGTCGGTTGAAAAGCAAAAACTTGCATTTCAATAGGTGTTACTGACGTCACCATAAAGACGTAAATTCAGTATGTGAAGGAAAAATTCGACATGACGGGTAGGTATCGCGGTGGCTTAGTGGTCATAGCGTCTGGTGTACCTAACCAGAAGACGCAGGTTCGAATCCTGCCCGCGGTCCAATTTTTCCTTTTCTAAATAACTTTAAAATCTTAGCATGGAAAATGCCAAAAATATACAAAAAGATTTCAACCTACCTGTTTATTTTTATACGAAACGTTAAATCATAATATTTCAAATTTATTTCAGAAAGCTGGATGGCTGCTGTTAGAAGCTGGATGCGAATAGGAGAGGACAGGGTGAAATGGCGCACATTAGGGGAGGCCTACGTCCAGCAGTAGACTAATATAGGCTGATGTTGATGATGATTTCAGAAAGCGTATTTTTGTTTTACAATCAAAAACCCGGGATTCAGTTGAACGACCGACACGACTTTTGAAAAGTTTAAAACGACGTTCAATTACATTGTATTTCTAGTTCATTCCGCTTGAGATAACACATGATTAGTAACGGTATAAGTTTTTGTGTATACAGCGCCAAAATTTTCAACAAAAACACAAATGCTGAATGAGTTTTCCAATATTAATTTCAGTTTCAGACTCGACTTGACTGTTAGTGCTTACATTTTAGTTTTAGTTATGTGAATCTAAATTAAGATATATTTATTTCACAAGTCATTAATTTAATTAACATTTACATACATACATACACTCACTCGGAATGACAGATTGAGAAATAGTGTGATAAGAGAACGTTGCGGCTTAAAAGACGATGTAGTGACGAGAATTGAGAAGAATATGCTGAGATGGTTTGGGCATGTCGAGAGCATAGATGAAAGGTGACTAACAAAAAGGATTTATATGGCGAATGTCAGTGGAACCGCCGAGAGGGGACGCCCTAGAAAAACTTATACCGACCTTATTTGGTGAGGTTCTTCAAAAAGGTCAGGTGCGTAGTACTCGCAACCGGCGTGTATGTATGACAAGATGTATGAATGTAGTCGAAGCGAAAGAAGTATGCAAGAATCGTAACAAGTGGCGTTCTTTAGTTTCTGCCTACCCCTATGGGAAAAAGGCGTGAGTGTACATTTATTTATTATTTATTTATTTAAAAACTCTTAAACTAACATAACATTATAGCAGTTAGTATACATTAATTTATAGGCTTATACATTAATATAAACATGTAAAAACAGCAAATATTATTTGTTGATTGAATGCTAAAAAATATTTTATCTACATATCTGCCAGGAGCGGAGCGCGTCCTCAGCTATTTTGGATACATTAAGCATTAACCTAGGCATTGTCTGAAAATGCTAATGATACTTGGACGACCTCTGTAGTCTAGCGATTCGAGTTCCGGACTGCTGATCATGAGGTCGTGGGTTCGATTCCCACAGGACACAAATATTTGTGTGGATAAAACATGAGTATTTATGTTTGTTTCTTATATATTATAAGTATGTATTTACAAATATATATATATATATATATATGTATCCATTGTCTAGTACCTATAGTACAAGCTCTGCTTAGTTTGGGACTAGACGGTGTTGTGTAAAAATGTCCCAAAAATATTATTATATTATACTGGGTTGGATACAAAGAAAAGCGCGCAGGGTAGAGCGCCGGCAATATGGTCAGACGCGATTAAGAAGAGTGTCGGCGGCAGCATGCACCGAGCGGTTCGTACTTCGGAAGGCAGCAAAGCTTGAAGACATGTGACCTATATGGTGCGATCCTCTGCAATGAAAAACGACGAAGAAGAAGAAGAATGCGAAGAAAAGGATATTTTTTTGTTTTCCTTATGCGCATCAGAAATACATAGATATCTGAGAAATTACAGATTTGACGGTTATTATTATGCACATAATACATCCAACGTCGAAAGTTATACAATGACCTACAAACGACCGACTTCGATAGATGTTATCGCAGCGTCATCTCATCAGTAACTCATTCAAAGCTTCAAATAACAACATAAATTACAATTCCAAATTTTGAATTATTCATATCCTATTTTGCCGAATCCAGAGGGCCGTATTCTGATAATTCGATTCGTAACTCCGTAACATTGTTACTGTGTAAGCGCAAGATTCGATCACTGTGAATAAAGCCGTTTACCAGCACAGATTTTTTCGAAATTCTTATGTGTAAATATCAAATGTAATCAGATGCGTCTCAATATTAGATTTTGCATGCCATACTCGTATTTATGAACTTTTTTCGGTATTGGTTCTTCAACTGTAAAATGATCTAAGATTGCAAGAGACGTTTACTTATTCATTTTAAACGAGACAGATATAATACCTACATATTTTATATCAACAAAAATTATTAGGACTGCATCAACGAAGCAGATGGAGAGGTTTATGAATTGTCAACTAATAGCAGCGCTGAATCAAGCATCGGGTCTCTACTTTCAATACATTGTGTGACTCCTCCATGCCTCAGAGAGCAGATTCCGGATTGTCATATTAATAGTAGTCATAAGCGTTAATGGTAACATTTAGTAGTTGCAGTAACATGTTGCCGTATCAGTTACCAAAACCAAAAAATACTTCCTGCCTTTTTCAGAATATTCATCATCAACCCATATACTGTCCCACTGCTGGGCACAGGTCTCCTCTCATATTGAGAGAGGGATTAGGCTATAGTCCACCACGCTAGCCTAGTGCGGGTTGGCAGACTTCACAAACCGTCGAGAAAAATCTCTAAGGTGTGCAGGTTTCCTCACGATGTTTTCCTTCACCGTTTAAGCGAGTGATAATTAATTATTAATACGCACATGAATTCGAAAAGTCAGAGGTGCGTGCCTTGGGTTCGAACTCGAGACCTTCGACTTGGCAGTCCAATGGTCATTCCATTAGGCTATCACTGCTTAAGAATATTAGAATATTACGGTCTCTTAAAACACTATAAATAAATCTCCTTCCTCCGAAATTCAGAATAAGATTCCACCGGATCTGTAACTTACCAGTTATGAATTACATACGTATCGCTATACGTCGGGATGACTAATCGTTATGTCCAGACATCTCCATCCATCAGTTGGAACGTGATGTGTCATAGTCGGCCATCGATTCGGTATCCGTGATTGAGGGTCTATGAATCTTTGATATTATTGACTGTGCGAGTGTTTATATGCATGTAGAAGTTGCTGAATATGGAAAATGGAGTGTTAGCTTTAGATTTACATATTCATATCGGAAACAATACGGAAATAGAGCATTTACCGTTTATAAGGAAGTAGAGACATTATAAGAACCAACCCAACTATTCCTCTTTCGTTGTACAGGGTCGGCAACGCAAGTGATCCCTGTTACAACTTACAAGCTTCTATAGGCTACGGTAACGGCTTACCATCAAGTGGGCCGTATGCTTGTTTGCCACCTTCGTACCAATAAAAAAAGATAGACCACACAGATATTATATGATACTTAGGTTAGCTTATGTTGCTTAGGTACCTAAATCTTATAAATTATCTGTGCATTTCCACGGGCAAGATACGGGTTATATGCAATCAACATAACAGTAAATTGGAAGAGCTTTGAATTTAGCCCTACATAATTTAAATCTTGAAGACAACTTTATCAAGGGTTTTATTTATAATATTTTACGCTGGTAGACTGCCCATAGATTCCGCCAAAGATTCTGCCAATCACCAATAATGTGCTAACATTATTGTAATCCAATGTGAAGGATAATGTACCCACTGAAATTACTGGATATAATATGAGACAACACTAGAGATCTCAAGATGACAACCCCCTACTGATTTTACTGGTGTTTCTGGCGTATATAGGCTGCGGCTGCCGCTTACCAGGCTCAGGCAGCCCGTATCTCCGTTTTTCATATTATTACAATAAAAAAAGGCATGGCCCACAAATCCCACAGAAAAATGCCTCTAGACTTTATGAACCTTAACTCATTTCTCCCCTAAACGCACACACATCATTCTAACCGTATCATTATACGGACACACACGCATATCTTATGCAAATCGGGGTCCTCGACGTGTGGTTATTAAAAACATGAATTTTACAAGCTTAATATTACGTGACACGTACGGCCGTGGTAATCCCTGGGGCACCAGCACTTCGGATGTCGGATTTAAATATGATTACTTTATATTACCGGTTTTGGAGGGAAAATGTTGACAATCTGCCGTTTTGTGAAACAGGTTTAAGTTTTCGGGTGTATTGTGAGATTTTTCGAGGACTATCAAGAGAATGAGTACGAAAAAGTAGGTCAGATAATCGCCCCGAAACCACTGTAGTGATCGATGCTAGATAGTACTAAATGTAATGTTCATTGCAATGATTTATATAAATACATGAACTCGTCTCCTTCGAGTCCATCGATGACAAGTTAACATCGTTGAGAAAAAAAATAACATTGTGTTTTTTTAAGTAGCAAATTCAAAAAATATTATTTGAATCCTTGGTCTCTGTGGCGTTCACTAAAAGAGGTATACGTCCAGTCATGAGCATAAGATGTTTACACTTACTTAAGCCAAGAGCGATTTTTTCACGAAATTACGTTCGTAACTTTGATATAAAACTAATATCTTAAAGTATAGTTTTGAAAATACTATGTTCTTAACATCATTCTACAATTTCATTCAATACCTTAAGAGAAAATGGGTTTAAAATTTCGCTAAGTATACCTGTACATATTGATGCTCCTGACAGTCTAACAGTGGACAAAGTGATATGAAATATAAGAAAGATGTTGTTGATTCTTAGACTTACTTAGTTTATTTCACCTTCTAACTTAGAATGGAAAATTTAGCAGCACTTCTAAGACAAAAGAAACTTCCAAATAGTCAGTATTTGGAAGTTTCTTTTGTCTTAGAAGTGCTGCTAAATTTTCCATTCTCACAAGCTTCGCGTAATCAAATCATAACAAACGTTTGTCACGAATATGGCAAGGTTGCGTGTAGAATATTAGTATCGTAAAAACTTTTATAATCAAATTGTGAACTTGCTACTCTTCATTCGTGACTGCAGTTGTTTATCAAACACTGATTAATTATATAATATTTAAATACCAAAATTCAGTCTGCGTAAGTTTGTCCTCAAACCGAAAATCTTCAAAAGTAGTTGGTCAGTTGACTTGAAATGTTGTCATATTCGAGAACGCGCGTTTTATATAAAAAATATAAATAACTATAATGAATATAGAGCTAAGCCACATTTGCGTGGTCAGGTTGAATTGTAAAATCTTACTACTCATGAACTCACAGTCAATATTAAGGTTTTATTAAAGAATTACCAAATCTTATATCGACGTGGTCTATATATAAACTAATGACCCGCCTCGGCTTGGCACGGGTATGTTGATTCAACCTCTTTAAGGGTGAAAATTCCAAAAATAATTCCATAATTTAAGACGCCATGAAAAGCATTGACTGTCAAAATTCCAACTTTGAAGACCCAGCGGTTTTGCGTTGATAAATCAGTCACGTACTACTTACATACGTATTTTTTTATATACCATTGACTTCTAAAAAGTAGACGTGACCACTATAACATTAAAATGGCTAATCTGCCACTTCCATGTCTTAACGTAAATAAAACCTATACCTCATAAGCAAAAAGTGATAAAAATCTTCAGTGCCAAACACATCTATACAACCTTTGATCTGTGTTGCCCGCTAAAAGCGGCCCATTCGTTTGAGCTCAAACATTTCACAGTACAATTTCTTTCGGCCGACCGTCCAAAACTTAATACAATTCCGAAATCAAAAATCTGATTCCATTCACCAAAGTGAGGGGAATTGTTTCACTCGAGCCGAGCAGATTTGATTTTCATCTGACTGAAGTCGACTAGAAATGAAAATTTTGAGTCTAGCGGGCTGACGATATTACTTGACATCTGTGTAGCCCTTTCACTCCAATCTTTTAATCAAAGGCACTAATTGCTTTTAATTTTACGCAGGAACGCGTTGGGTCGGATGACAGATGTTAAGCATCTCTCTGATTGATGTACTTCTAGGTATTTTTGAATTAATATGTTTAATTTTTGGAAATGTGCGTGTGTTGTACTACGTAGTAAACAGGTATATTTGTGTGCGTGCGTTGCCAGATAAAACAGTGTGGAGCTAGGTTATCCAAGGACTTATATTCCTACAGGTTGATATAAACAATATGAACTAGTGGGTGGATCTATGTCGATGAGCAATCTATGTCACACTTACTGGTGTGTTGCTTGCCCAAACACGTGCACCTTTGCACTTATAGTACTCGCACTAAAATTGTTTAGTCATTGACATGATACGAAAAAGAAGAAGAGGGTGGTAATCTCTCGTTTCCAGCTATAATTCCACTCGATCCATGGTCGGAAGCCAGAGCTCGTGGAAAACCATCGCCTACAACTATAAGATCTCGCATATCCTCTCGTATATTCGTGATCACAATAGACTGACTGCGGTCGCAGTGATATAAAGCCGCAAAAAAATAAAAAAAACCTCGTACTCCTACTCAACCAGCTGTAGCCGGCAGGTGGCTAACTTAAGGAGTCATTCTATCTCCTTATATTGTGATTTCCCTAATAATTTAACACCACAAGTCTAACGCATGTCAAGACAATTTTAGCACTGCCTTACGTGCGTCTCCGATTAGAACGTCGAAGAATCTCTACTCGCTACGGGTCTCGTGAATGATCCTGGCTCGAAACAAATAATGTAATGGCTTACATATAGCTGTTCCGAATCCGATTTCCGGGCATTAGGGCATGTGAGATGTGTGCTAGTAAACCTACCCAAAATACAGGAGAAATCGTGGAGCAGTAATATAGTACAAAAATAAAAACATAATTCACAAACTCCTCAAGACGACAGACGTGACGAAAATACCAAATACTTAAGACCAAAGTTTCGAGGTAGTGGGACCCAAAACTTGTTCCGTAGAAAGTTTATAAACAGTATAATTCGCGTGCACTGACAAGTGATCATTTTCTTAAAGGCTCATGAAATTCGAATTTTCCTACACAGCAAAAGTATCTTGCACGACGTAAGTGAAACGGTCTGAAACTGCAGTTTCGGTGCTATTTTTTGAGTGAAATATTTGTTTTTAATGTCGTTTCTGGCATGCGAATCTTAAGAGCGGGAAAGAATGAAAAATAACTGAATAATACGCGAAAAATACACAGGATAAAGAGGTCCATTGAAATGCTAGATGTCGGGTATCCATACTAACTCAAAAAAGTGTTAATTTTTTTATTAAACAACATTTTTCAGTAAAAAGCTGACGAGCTTTTTCTGAAAAAAAAAAAATTATTTTTTATGCAGTATCAAACATAATAATATTATTCTAGGTTTAACTACACATAAGGTTACCCTGTAATAATGTCGTTATATACCTTAACGATTAGCAATAGAGATGAAAACAGGGACCGGCAATTTAGAGGCACATATCATTAAAAAACAGAAATCCTCAATCCAGCCCATTCACGATACCGACAGTATTTTACACCAAAACTGATAGTAGTTAATGTGAACAATTCTATTTAGAGCGTAATAGCCGTTTCCAAAACTAAATAGCGGTCACCTAACTAATTAGGCTGGGCCGGTAATCTGAACCGGTCCTTATTAATTGCTTTATCAATCGATGCAAGGGGAACACAGGTTATAATAAAATTCAACCTCGGGCAGGATTCAAATATGTGTCCTCTGAAATGGACACTGGATGCTTTAGGCAACTAAACTACGGTGATAGCTATCCCGATTTCTATTCCACATTGTCATAAGGTGACATCAGCATCGATTTTTTTATAGAAGAAATACGCTTGTCATTAATCGGTCTATATCTTTTTAAATTAGAAAGACCAAAACGATAAAAAATAATAAATAAAAACTATGATTATATACCTTATCGATATTTGATTGACTACACCTTTTTTTTTGTTAACTGGGGGTAACCTCCAAAAGGTTACCGGTCTATGAGCGTTAGATCGGGGAGTATGGGATTCTTACCCACTAAAACCACCCCGGTGGCCTATGTAAGTCAGTCCTAACCGTTTTCCCAACTACGTTAGCTTTACGTGGTCTCCGAGGCACGGAGGGGTCTTGTATTGTTAAGAATGGTCACTTCATCTTTATAAATACGAATAATGGAAAAGAGATTGCGGTTAATTAGGTTAGTAGTAAACAGTGGAATACAAAATTGAACATCTGGGGAATTGCAACCAGGACTAGGGTCGGTCGGATCGGTAAGCCGATGGGGGCGATCACGCTCCCTACAACTCAATTAATCGGTAATCTGGGCCGCCCCTTATTAATTTATAAGCCCCTATTAATTACGTATTATGGACCATAATAATAACCAGGGTAGCTAACAGCTTTTGGGAGGTATCGACGAATCTTTATCGTCTTGTACCAAATTTTAAAAGGTTATGCGTCCGATTTACCCGTAGCAGCAAAAGGAGGTACAGCTAAAAAAGGTGGTAAGTACAATATTATTGTAATGTCAATGCCCCACGCAACCTATGAAAAAAGAACCTATTTGAATAAAAACTACACACAATAATAATTTTAACCTGCATCATTAATCTGTAAAAATTAATACCCATTTTTGTATATTTTTTAATTTAAAATTGCACAACAGGGTTTTGTGCTACTGAGATTTTCAAACACAGAAAGATCACCATTATACAGTAGAGACGCACTCTAAAAAGATACCAGTTTCAAAAGGGACAGAAAGACATTAAAATTTATCTTTTCAGGTCATGAAAGATAAGAGTAAATGTTAGCATGCAACGGAAACTGTCTTCGAGTACAGTTTTCGTATTACAGAAGAATTTTCAAGTTTTGAGATTTCCGGTGGCAAAATGGGAACTCTTTTATATTCTGTGAAATATATTTTTGATACGGTTTTTTGACTACCAAAAAGAACTGGCTTTAAATAAAAATAAATATATACAGATACCATCACACCTATATTTCCCAAAGGGTTAGGCAGGGGACTACACCAATTTTAGGTCCCATGTACGAGCTTTTTGCCATTAACCGTGCACAAATCCAAACTCCCAACTGCTACTAAGAATTTCATAGAAATATCCAATACACTGCTCGACCTGCGAATCGAATCCAGGACCTCCGTACCATTCTTGCTCAGGATCACAAGGCTAATGAGGCAATTTTAAAATATAGGTTTGTATTTCCATAATTAAAATAACAGGTTAGTCTCAAAAGATTTAATCTATATTTCTGGATTTATTGTACGTAATTCTAAAGCTGCCTATCCTCTGCGCACAATTGCCGCGCGCAACATTATCGCGGCCAATCTTACATTGACCGGAAGTGTCAAAAAATTAAACAATAGGTAATTCTAAAGTTATTTAGAAAAGGAAAAATACGACCGCGGGCAGGATTCGAACCTGCGTCTTCTGGTTTTCTTCAGAAGACGCAGGTTCGAATCCTGCCCGCGGTCGTATTTTTCCTTTTCTAAATAACTTTAAAATCTTAGCATGGAAAATGCCAAAAATATACAAAAAGATAATAGGTAATTCATTAGCCTATTCTAAGCACACATAATTATCGATTCCTTCCATATTTTTTGCCGTTATCTACCCTTCCTTTATCCCTGTATAGAAAAAAAAACGAAAAGAAACCGAAGCAATCTGCTTTAGTCCATATTATTCTTTTTTTTTCTGAAGCAATACTTGGGGCAGCAAATCAAACTGAAATTCTTTCAACAAAATATTTCTCGCTGTATTTTTCTCCGAGCTATCGGCCAAATCGAAAGGAAGGGGTTTAAATAATTCTCAGTTATATTTTCAAGAAAAAAATGGGGATGATTAAACTCTCAAATGGTCTGTCTTTGTGGCTTTGTTAATCTGTTGTTGGGGTGGATTCATTTCTTTTATTAATGCAACTTTTTACAAGAGAGAGATTTAGTATTTCTTTTTGTTTTTAATGGTAACCTAAGTAGTGTATTCATTATGACTTTTCTAATGTGATGTTTTTAATATTGTACAGGGACCAGTACATCAAGCTACAACAATCTGTCAACTTATTTTCTTTGATTGATTTTCAACTTATTCAATTGGGAAAATTTGACAGTTTTGGATATCTTGACCTGCCTTGACCTTGACCGGCGTATGTACATTAAATTGGTGTTGTATTTACCTAAGTAATTAAGTAAAATAATATTTAAGGAGTCAAAACTTGCCAACTATCTTATAAACTATCAAGAGAGAAGTATTTCGGATAAATTGTAGATTATCCTTGCTAGTCCCTACTATTATCATAAACGCGAAAGTAGCTCTGTTTATCTCTCCATCTTTTACGCCTAAACCGCTGAACCGATTATTAATACAGAGATAGATTGGACCTGGAAGAAAGATATAGACCATCTTTAGTCTCATCACTTCTTTGAAACCGCGGGCAGCAGTTAGCGCAGTTAGTTCGAAATATTTTTGTCGTGATAGTTCATTGTCCTTAAGTTGGTTTGGCTTTTTATTGCTGCGATTTTCGGAAACCGCAGTGTCAAGTGTAAGTCAAATGTTCACTGAATTTTTCGGAGGTCACAAAAGAGTTTCATTGTAGATCCCTAAGCGCTCCGCTCCTTGTGTGTTTAGGACAGTTGTGGGTATTTGATAGGTCTGACGTAAGCCTGCACCTTTTTTAGACAAAGGAAGTCGTCATGCATAGCCCATTCATGAGGATCTTCCGCAAAAAGTTTTGGAGACTTGAGGAACCGCTATGGATAGTTTTTTTTTCCTGGCTTGGTTCGTCCCACTCCTGGAACTCAAAAAGGCCTTCTCTCTATCCAGATGCCGTCTTGCAAATATAACATACCATCACGCCTGTATTCCCAGGTAAGGCAGAGGTGTACTAATTGTATACTCACAGTTCGCCGGTATGTTTCGGTCCTATGTAATAGGGGGCAAGCATATTGCCATTAAAATTAAAAGCAGTGATAGCCTAGTGGTAAGACCATTGGACTGCCAAGTCGAAGGTCTCGAGTTTGAATCCAGGGCACGCACTTCTGACTTTTCGAAGTCTTGTGCGTATTATTACTCGCTTAAACGGTGACGGAAACCTGCATTCCTTAGAGATTTTCTCGACGGTGTGTGAAGTCTGCCAACCCGCATTAGGCCAGCGTGGTGGACTATCGCCTAAACCCTCATTCTGTGAAAAGAGACCTGTGCCCAGCAGTGGGACAGAATATGGGTTGATGATGATATTTATTTCCATTAGCCGGGTACAAATCCAAACTCTGAGCTGATACTGAGAGTTCATAGAAAAATCCAATACACAGTAAATAATCATGATTTTTCATTAATTAATACTTTTTTCCAATGCATTTAAAGCTATTTTACGGCTGTGAATAATTGTCCCGACCCGTATATTTACGTGGCCTCGGCCCGTGGCCAAGTGACAGATGACGCTATTAATTGCACCGAATTGAAAACCAATTAATTCACACAGGTACGTTACTGTTATAACCTGTTAATCCCTTTCTCTTGCGATAAGCTAGGGTCAAATTGGTATTAATCCAAGTCATTGTCATTGTCCTTAAGACATCCATCACTAAATTCAGTATCATCACACTCACACACACGCAACATACCATCCATTACTATTCTTCAAACACAACACACTACCTCACATAACACTGAACACACACCTGCAAGTAAGATTTTCTTATTTTTAAATTAAATTGTAAGTTCTATACCTATTGTTTTGTGTAAATACCAAGTTTGCTAATTTTGTATTGCTTTACTATGAAAGAGGCACATGGCTTCCCAACACAGGCGTTACTTGCTAAAATTGAAGATCCGAACACTAAACTTTTATGTAAACTTATGAAGCAATAAACTATTTATTACTTGATACCACGGCCTCACAGAAAACCGGCGTGAAATAACGTTTTCGTTGTGTTTCGTCGAGTGAGTGAGGATACCGGACGCCCAAACCCCTTAAAAGGGCGGCAACGCACCTGAAACTCCTCTGGTGTTGCGGGTGTCCATGGGCGGCGGTAATCGCTTATCATCAGGTGATCCGTCTGCTCGTTTGCCCACCCTATCACATAAAAAAAAAAAAAATGTATTTTGTTTTGTATTTGTATTATTATGGACTGCCTCCATCTTATCACAAAATATGTTGTGAGCTAAGTTTAAGCTAATGCGAATTAAAAAGTAACGTCACTATCAAATTATCAAAAAGAGATATTATTTAAAAACTTGTTTTTTTGTAAGACGGTTTTTTAAAATGAAATAAAGGAATCTATGTACCTACACCACCCTAATTATATTTTACAAAAAGTTAAAATATCTAGGAGCATAAAAATAAAAAACAAATATAAGTGATGATTTGCGGCAGGCAGCTGGCAGAGACTGTGTGAAAAGAAGATGGTGGGACAGGCTCAAGTGCGTACACTAAAAGAGGCCTTTTTTATTGTACGGAATATCCTTATAGATCTTCTATCACTCGAGACAGGCGCGGTCGCAGCCTGAAATTTTGGGAGGGGGTCACTAAAAATAAAATATTATGTCGATTAAATTAGACTGTATTGATAGGACTGGTAGGATGTATGTTGGAATTGGACTCACTAAAAATCGCACTTGCATTCATTTGCCCTGTGTCATGGCCATGGGATCCGTTAAATTCGCCATGAAAATTCGCCATGACCATGACAGGTTGTGGTCCAGAAGTCACTGGACCCCATCACTCTTTAAGGCATCTAATCGAAGAAAAGCAGCTACACTAAAAGAGCCTACATCCATTAGTGGACCACTACGGCCTGACGATAATGACGATGGAAAGGAATATTTAGTGATTGTTTTACAGGTATTTTAACCAACTTAAAAAACAGGAGGTTCTTGACCTGTATGTATGGTATGTATGTTTGTCCGCGATTATCTCGTATTTGACTAAATCGATTTTAATGCAGTTTTCAGAGAAGTATTTGGTACATTCTGAAGAAACCTTTGAGTATAAAATAAATGGATGCCCCGTGACGTCATCCGCGTGGATTCGTTATTAAACGATATTATTAGTTCATCTTGACGGATTTTAATTTCTACACACAATGCTTGAAGTCGGTTTTCTTTTCTTAAAAAGTTATTAAACAAAATTTCATAAATGTTTCTTGCAATCATTTACAAAGGCTTTGCAGCAATTCTTGAAACATATATACGACCAGCAGGTGAAGTGCATTCAACACAATATAACGCAAGTGTAAATCACTTTAAGAGTTTACAGCTCTCAAGAGAAGCGGTGCAAAAAGAAAAAAAAATACAGTTTAATGTACGAAGAAGTTTTATAGGAATAGGACGTATACATCTCTATTCACCAAACTACTTTTAGATTTAACGTCCATTCCAGGGCATGATCCGGGCCTCGATGACTTAACAAGTCTGACCTCGGCAAGCACAGCTTACTAAATAGATCGATGCAATCTATCAAAACTGTTTTTCTAAGCCCATTCATCATCATCAACCCGTATACTGTCCCAATGCTGGACACGGGACTCCTCTCACAGAATGAGAGGGATTAGGCTATAGTCTACCACGCTGGCCTAGTGCGGGTTGGTAAACTTCACACGCCATCGAGAAAATCTCTCTGGCATGCAGGTTTCCTCACGATGTTTTCCTTCACCGTGATAATTAATTATTAATACGCACATGATTTCGAAAAGTCAAAGGTTCATGCCTTGGATTCGAACTCGAGACCTTCGACTTGGCAGTCCAATGGTCATACCACTAGGCTATCACTGCTATTGCCCTTTTCTAAGCCCTCATTCTAAGCCCTTTACGCTGCGCATATGCTGTATTTCTATTAAAGTTAAAATAACTACAGTTGAACCACTCACAGATTTGATCGTAAATAAACCCAAGTTCTCCCATTAGACAAGTAAGGGGTCAACTAAACTGTTAACTATCCCTTTTCAATTAAAATCGATATTCAAATAAGCAGTGACGATTATCTTGACCATTACAATTAGAGAAAGGTAATATCAATTATAGAGGTTCAGAAAGTTATGTTTATGGTACAAATTTGCTGCTGAATTCTTCTGGAATAGATTCACAGCATTCTCAAAATATGTTGCCGTGTAGTAGTTATATGCTAAAAGTAAAATTACTGGGTATGATATGAGAGTAAACATCTAAGGTCTGACGACGTCTGTGGTCTAGTGGTTCGATTGACGGACTGTTGATCATGAGGTCGTGGTCTATTCCCAGGACACAAATATTTATGTGATAAACATAAGCGTTTGTGTGTGTCTGGGTGTTTCTTATGTATTATAAGTATGTACCTATTTACAAAATAATATTATAAAGAAAAGGTCCCAAGAACATAATTATAGAATCTGGTGGCAAAAGCATGTCTAGTTTGCTGATTTATGCAATCAACTCCTTTCTTCTCTTATCGAGAAGAAATGAGTCAAAAGGAAGTTCAGAATGTTGAAGAAGGACTGGACTAGAAAAAAAAAAGTATTGTATCCATTGTCTAGTACCCATAGTACAAGCTCTACTTAATTTGGGACTACGTGATGGTGGATAAAATATTCCATATTTATTTATATATTACTAGCTGCTGCCTGCGACTTCGTCTGCGTCGAAAAGTTACTTTTAATTATCGTTGTAATTTGGCTAATTAACTCAAAATCATTATAAATCATAGCCTATAATGTTATTCTGATGTATAAATAATAATACTGTAAAGTTTCATCAAAATGCATTCAGTAGTTTTAGCGTGAAAGAGTCACAAAAATCCATCCATCCATCCTCACAAACTTTCCCAGTTATAATATTAGCAGGATAAGTATGTATTTACAAAAAAAGATATCATATTATTTACAAAATCCATTATCTAGTACCTACCCATTGTACAAGCTCTGCTTAGCTTACTACATAATACTGGGTAAAATGTCCCAAATATTTATTTACAGTACCCAACGATAAATATTGCACATCCACCTTTGGAAAGAGACAATCGGGTAATTTCGGCTTCGTAGAGCGTTATCTCTGCCGCACGAAATACAAACACTGCGGTATCTATTAGGAGCTGTTAAAACAATTATGATTTGCTTCTTATTGTATATAATATTATTTATAAGGTCTCAAAGCGCAAGTCATACCACAGACGTTGCTGACGTCTATAGGCTACGGTTGCCGCTAACCATCAGACGGTTCGTAAGAACATGAATCAGACCTTACCATACCGGTGAATTATAGGTGTACAGCTTAAATCTTTTGGGATACAGGCGTAATAGTACGTTATGACAACAAAACAATTTTAATTAGTGGCAGTGGTACTCAACATAGCAACACCATTAAATAGATTATTATCTTATGAGGCCCATTTGATAACCACAGCCTAAATTATCTACGTCATAAACTAGGAGATTAAGGGGTACCCTTTAGTAATTTATTATTGTATCAAGGCTGTACTGTTATTGTCCCATTAGTCATATCCTTAATGTTATAGTTCGTTAATTGTGTAAATGTTGTAATTTTCGTTGCTGTTTTAAGATTTATTATATCCAAAATCTATTATGAAATTAAATGGAACCCAGATCTTAGAGAGGTAGAATATTCTTTGCTTTACTTATATTTTGATTTACATTAAACCACAGAAACATAAAAAAAAATAAAGTACCTACCAAGTTGGTAATCTTATCGCTAAAAAATTTTTCTTACAAACAACCATTGGATGGACACGACCGTATCGTTAGTAGTAGTTAGTTTCACTTCCAATATGCAAAAAGTCCCTTACCAATCCATTAACTATTTCTTTCACACCGTCTTTATCTCTATCTACAATATAGACAGAGTGAGAGTTAACGTAAGTTAACAGGGTACAATGTCAGGTTATGCCAGTTCTGGCATAAATAATATAAAAAACTAGAAATATAACTATAAAACCTCGGGTGTGATCATTTCAAAAGATGTCCCATTTTGTCAAAATTCCATGAATATTATAATTATTAATTATTTTTGATCACTAAGCTTCTCGTAAAAGCTGATCATTTTAAAAGACGGATCATTTAAGCATGTTTTTAAAATGGTAGGTGGTCCATGTGAACCATATCCATGCGTAACTTTCAAATAGAGAAATATTTTTTTAAATAGTTGCAGTGATTCCGGAGATTACCCTAAACAACATTTATCTAATATATAAAATTCTCGTGTCACAGTTTTCGTTGCCGTCCTCCGAAACGGCTTGACCGATTTTGATGAAATTTTTTGTGCTTATCGGGGAGGTCTGAGAATAGGCCAACATCTGTTTTTCATACCCCTAAATTTTTTTTTTATAGCAAGACAACGTTTGCGGGGGCAGCTAGTGAGAAAAAATAATAGTTTTAAATAAATCAAATATTTACAGATTAATAGTATCAATAAACGTGTCATAATCCGTAAATAATAGTTTTACTTCAATTACTTCAGATTCCTATTTTTTAATGTATTATTTATGGAATAATTTAATTTATGTTTCCCTTTTTTTTCTTAATTTACCAGAACCGTCTAAACTAGCATCTTAACGGGTACTCGACATTAAGTTTTAAATCAACCTGTACAATCGATGTGCAGCAGAGAAGGTCCATGATACAAAGGAAAGGATTTACGCATCTTCTTTAAGTTCGCCTATCTCTTTAACCAAGGTCAAAATGCCTATAAGACAAGTTCAAGGGAAAAGTTTTTGACCAAGGTTGTCTGCGGCGTAAGAAGTTTGAGTTAATATATGTGTCCTCTTTATGGTTTACTTTGAACACTTCACGTATTTGCGAAAATAGTATTTATGTAGACGATTATAAATAACTTAATTCTTTACTCAGGAAATAGCCCGTGGAAATCTATAGTCCGTGTCAACTCTAATGGGAGCTAGGTGTGAAAATATTATTTATATATGTAATTTACTACTTCTATAATTACGACATTGCCTCATTGGTCTAGATAGTGAACACAAGTGCGGCTACTGAGCGTGAGGACCTGGGTTGGTTTTCCAGCTCAAGCAGTGTCATTGAGTTTCCATTAAGAACTTCTTAGTAGAAGCTCGAAAGCGAAGCACTGCCCAGCTACGCTCATAAAATCCTAATATGGTTTACGTTTATATTTAAGAAAATATAAATGAACCAAGTCAATAAATACAGTGTTCTGCTCGTAACTTGTTTACCGGTTAGTATCTCAATAAATCAATCAATCTAATTTATAAACACCAAATTGCTCTTTTTCTTTCCGACGTTAATTTTTTCATTCCATCATATAGGTCATTGTCCTGCCACAGTGTTCATTCCACTCCAAAAAAAATGTTTACAAAATGCCTCAAAACTTACGAATATCAAGGAGATCTATAAAAAGGAGATCGCAACACAAGACTCAATATCTATAAAGTTGACAACGACGCTCATAGCACGAAAATTATCTATTGCTCAATAAATCCTTCAATGGCCTCAATATGGTGTGATGTTATTGGCAATAGGCAGGCGTCCATTTGACGCTTATCTTGACAGGCGTGAAGAGTTCCGTATTTGAAGGAATCGATTTCGTAATTGGAATTATGTTCGTTGGGTTTGTAATATCAATTTTTTTGGGGTCGATTTATTTACAGTAATTATTTTTAAATTTTTTTGTAAGTATTTAAAATCAAGATTAGAATTTCCTCCTGAGCAAGGCTCGTGGCTAAGTAGGTAATTATAAAGCTGATCAATCGATCTGCTAAAGATGGGTTTCTTAGTACACCGAGACTTCTTCGTGCAGTGAACAGCACATTAAGTCATTGCTCCTGGTTGCCATATGAACACTTATGACCATCGTTAATGGTGGTTAGAGGCTCCAAAAGCACAGAAATCAGGTTGCTGAGGTTTGATGGTAGTCCCTTCCGCATATGGCAAGTCTGGAAGCTGATCCCAAACATGGAAAAAAAGAAAGGATGGTGATGAATTTTTTTCTGTCATAACTAGGATATAATCGAGAAAGAAGTGGCGAGTCATAATTGCTGAACAGATGTTGGGTGGAGTTAAATTATACACTGCAAACTGAATTGGGAGTAAAATATTGATATACAATAATCTAAACTACAAATACAGCAAACTACGTGTGATACGTCAGCAAAAATGAAAATCTTCCATAAAAACTGCATTTTTTTTAAATTTCAGACAGAAAATATTGCCGTATTTCAAATTCGATATTCGTAATGTACCGACCGCAGTGAGACTCAGATATGCCAAAAGTGAGTTTCCCTGTTCCCCAAAAGCAATATGTTCACATTGTAATAGGAAATTTTCCTATTTCTATGATCCCTTGTTCTATTATACGCGGGAATGCTGTATGTACAGTCGACGAAATAGTTAGGTATACAAGCAGCGAACAAAATCTGCAAAATACGTCATAGATTGCATTTAAATAATTCGCTATTGCCTGTGCAATAGCCAATAAATAGCCAATAGCTATGTCAAGTGAAACCATAGGGTTTCACTGGTGTCCCAATGCCCAATGTAATTTACTGGCTACATTGCCCTTCACACCGGAACACAGTAATGTTATCATATTATTATTTCTCAGTGGCAAATTATTTACTAATGTGCTTTACTAATGTCACAGTACCACTCCAGACAAACTCACCATCATGAGCAGAGCGTACCACCTCAACAAAATTGTCGAAAACTGTTTAGCGGCTTAGGTATGAAAAGATAACAGACAAACTGACAAACAGAGCTACTTTGACATTTATCTATAATTTTTTGTGTGGATTATTGTTATAATAATAATCTACATTCAAGTAATATAAATTTTGTATTTGCCATAGACCACAAAAGAAGAAGTGTTAATTATATAGCAAAGGGTTTAGTATGTAGGCAGCTACCAACACTTGCATTTTGGATAATTCAAGTGTTGTGAAACTGTGTGACACATTATTACACCAGCCTGCCTATATATCTAACTCTTTTGTCGTCTGTACATAGCATTATTGTACTGCGAGTTCATTTGGAATGTAGTATTCAATACGGTTGGCTTATTCGGAGAAGAATGTGAAGATGTAATGTTATTTTCCTTAATGTTAGGTAGGAAATATTCTTAGAATTCTATGGGACAATTTATTTTTTAGTCTGTACTTTATAAAAGGTATATTTAGGTCTCCTAAAATAGGTATGAGCCAAATATGAATTAGAAGACATCACACTTAAAAATAACAGTGGACAAAAAAAGGTAAATTTGAAATTGTAAAGCTTGAGACTAAGTGCACTCCGATACTAGTACAGCATTTTCCAAAGAGAAAGAAATACTTACATTAATTAGTTTAGTGTTTTAGTTTCAGGCACCTTCAGTAAAGCTCTGGGAATAGTACCTGGAATTAAATTTATTTACTTTAAAAAGAGAATAACAGCATTTTGGAGTTCGATGTTCGAAATAATTAAGTTCTTAAGTTAGCTCCTGACTAGTTGGTTCATACGGAAAAATATTTACATCATACTATTTTTGCCGCCAAGCAGTATGGCTTCGTTGAAGCTCGTAGGAATAATGGGTATTTTTATTTATCTGTTAACAATGATATCAGCCTATTAACGGTCACCCTGCTGTTTAAGAGCCTCCTCTCAGTTTGGGAAGGAGTTGGCAAATAATCGACCACGCTAGCTTAGTGTAGAATGGACGATAATAGCTTCTTAGGAAAATAATCCTTTCGGGAAAGGACCACTTTTTTAACAAAAAAGAAACAATTGATAACCACCCGAATTTTTGGGGACCATTTCTGGAGTACCAACACTCCAAAATTTTGGGTGCTTTTTCAAAGAATCCTGTTTTAAATAATAATGTTAATGAATAGACAATATGGACAAGTATTCATTTTAAAAGTCGGTCAGATAGTAAAAATACAGATGAATAAATTTTATTTTTCGGTTAAAAAGGTCCCTAAAAACCTTTAAAGAACAGAGCAGGTTTTCACCTGCTCGGTTCTTTAAACCCAATTTGTACCGAGTCAATTTCCTATTCTCTCTAGGGAATTTCAGTAAAATTTCCGCACGTGTAAATTAGGCTATGTTGAACACGTATTTCGGTAGTTATTAGAACGAAATTTTATCGTAATCGAGAATATTCTCAAACACATAGGTTGAAAAGGTACCTTTATTTTGTAGCTATGTTAAAATCTTATTATTTATTTATTGTTTAGGTATTATAAGGTAAGTTAAATATTGCTAAAACACAAAACCTGTGTTCATTTAGAAATTGGTCCATATTATAATTATTACTGTCGATTTTATTTAAGTTGTAATGGCGCAGTTTTGAGGCTTGCCAGGAATATATCTGACATTTTGTTATCACAATAGAAAAAAAAATCTTTACAACGACATACACAGCGCTATCTCGGTAAATTTGTATTGCTCGCACTTGACCTCACCTTCATTAACTACGGATTAACTTTTAATGATAAATACACCAAAAAGCAGTAAATGATCCGATGAATATTTAATGTTTTAATAACTGCAATCGTGTCACTCGTCGCATCGCATTTCTGAATTTTCATTCGCGTAGACAAATTCTGATTGTTTCACTGAATAATTAATAAATTTAATTTTCGCGGCGGATTTTAATCAGATTACCAACGGAAACAAATCAATGAGAATTTCAAAACAGAAGTTCAATTCGGGTAAATTAGAATATTCTAAATATTGTTCCAATATTAGTCTCGTGAAATTTCATTCCAAAAAACTAATAAGCAACGTCAACTGTGAACAAGTTATATTGTAATGTGACCGAGAATTGACCCCAATTTGACATTTTTTACATTTACCTATGACATTTTTGACATTTATGACACCGGCCAAAACTATACATTGAACACAATACACACATTATAAATTACTAGAGTTGGCCTTCTGAACAGATGACAGGGACAGTTAAGCGATAAGTTTTTATGATTAAAATCCTTCTTGGATTTCAGGTGGACCAGATTTCGTTTGGCAAGCACACTTTGCATTTAATTCTCGAAATTTGTCAAAAACTTTATTAACTACGTTCGCAGACTGTTCTTGTAAAACTTGTTCATTTCGGACATTCTGGTGAGGAAATATTGTATTCGTAAGTTGGGAAGCGAACTCGTCTGGAAACTTGAATCAACTTGAGACTTGTGTTCTTATTCATCAGGGATGTCTTTCGATGCAGCTTTGGAACTTGCTATTCGATTTTTCTCACGGGAAAATAATAGGTATATTTTTGCACTCGATATCCGAAAGGTATAAATTATAACACAGGGATACGAAACAGGGTAGTAACCTAGTGTAGTCTTAAGCGTGGCTGCAACACTAGAGAAAGCCCAGGAAAGGTTTGATTCCCAGGTCGAGCAGTGTTATAAACCGAATATTTTCTCAGTGTAGATTTATGTCTGGTTAGACTGTGCCATTTGTACACCCACAGTTCACCAGTATGTTTTGGTTCCATGTAATATTGGATGAGCCTATAGCCCTTAACCGGGCACACAAACTGCAAGCTGCTACGGAGAATTTCATTGAAAAACCCAATAAATGATTGCTCGACCTAGGAATCCAACCCTTCTGGTATCAATCGAACACCTATCGTGGCATCGTATTCGCGCTTACAACCTACGCTAATGTGATAAAGCATTGGACATAGAAATATTTTCTTTTTCATAATTTTTTTTTCATAGTTTGGTGACACGTTTGGCGCAGCGGCTGAGCGATTGCCTTCTGCGCTGCGGGTTGTGGGTTCGATCCCCGCACGGAACAAATATTTGTATGACCTACAGGTAGTTGTTCCAGGTCTATGAGTTCGTGTATGTGAAAATTTGTGTTTGTAAACGCACCCACGATACAGGAGAAAACCCTAGTGGGACAAAGTTTTTTTAAAAAGATAAAGAAAGAAAGAAAAGAAAGAACGAAAAGAAAATAAAGTTTTTACTCCTCATCCCCTAATTAGTTATAGCCTCCTTTGACATTGGAAAGTGATCGATATCAACAATATTATAGCATCATCCTCCTCCTCCTAGTCTTTCCACAACATAGTTGGGTTCGCTCATAATAGCATTATAAATTTTCTAAATAAATCAATATTCTTCGACAATTTCACACAACAGCATCTAGTCCCAACATAATCAGAGCTTTTACTATGGGTAGATATACTAGACAATGGACAATAGTCTTTTTTTTGTAAATACATACTTAAATTACATAACAAACACCCAGACAAACACAAATACTTAAATTATCATCACATAAATATTTGTGTCATATGGGAATCGAACCCACGACCTCGTGATCAGCAATCCGACACGCGGACCACTAGACCACAGACGTTGTCAAATCGTTATATTACAATAAATTAAAAAAAAAACTGATTACCCATAATAGATACTACAATAAGATAATATTCAATTAAGACATGAATAGGAAATATCGATGTAGAATCACACCGCGAATATTAAAGCTAGAATTACTATTCAGTGACTAAGATGAAGTTAATTTTCAGTGACGTAATAGGACAGAATTAGTCAATGAAAGTCCCACACTATACAGCATGTTTGCTAAAGTTAAGTTAAATTAAATAAAACGGAGAAAGGTGTTATGTTAACAAAATATCATCATCCAACATGACATCACGCTTGTATTCCTCGAAGGGTTTAGCAGAGGTGTACCAATACACACCCACAATTCGCTGCACCGCTGCACCGGTTTAATGTTTAGATATCATATAATAGGGGGCGAACTTATTGTCATTAACCGGACACAGATTCTAACTCCGAGCTGCTACTGAGAATTTCATAAATCCCAATAAGACTTTACTTGCAATCAAACCAAGATCCTCTTCGGTAGCAGTCACTCTTAGAACTACTAGATTAAAGAGACAGTTAACCAAAAATATCGTTACCAAGTCTATTCCGTTCAAATTACAATTTACCCATTGGACGCAACTCTTTCAATAGAATTTTTTAATTTCAATAGCCTCACGAATCATCCTGGGTAGGTATCGACTTTCCTTCGCAAGGATTTGTGGTTTATCAAATCTGATATAATGCTGGGCCTTGTCAAGAGTATGTTCACAAACTGCTGACTTCTTGGAACGGCGATGTTTAGGTTTTAGTTAGGCATTGTTTAATAGTTCAGCATATTCAATAGGCATGTTATTCTCAACTAGTCTCCAAGATACAATTCTGATGCAGTCTTCAACAGGTAAGCATGTAAATAATGACTGAACATCGAAACTGACCATAGTTTCATTGTCGGTGAGATGTAGGTGTTTTATTTCACTGACAAAATGGTATGTGTCCTTCACATGTGCTGCCGTGTTGCCTCTTAGTGTAGTGAGTACTTTGGCTAAGTGTTGAGCCAATCTATAGGTTGGTGAGTCGATTTGGCTGACTATTGGACGCAATGGAGTATTAGTTTTGTGTATCTTAGGCAGCCCATACAGTTTTGGTGGTTTAGCGCAACTAGGAACTAAATATTTGACATCTAGATTTAATGTGTCGGAGTGCTTTTTTATCAAATCACTAGTTAATTTCAAAGTTTTAGTTGTTGGATCTGTTTTCACTAGTTTGTATGTACTGACATCCGTTATAAGGTCTTGTATTTTATCATTATAACCTGATGTGTCCTTTACCACCGTAGCAAAACCTTTATCTGCACGTAGAATAGTTAATTCAGGCCTGTTGCGAAGGTCTTTTAGCTCAAGAAATTGGTTTTTCGTTAGATTTAGTTTGGGTGGTTTACTACTGACGAAATGTCTTGCCGTATCGCCTCTAAATCATGAGTTTATTTATATTATTTTTATACAGGCTCATTTCCACATTGCAAATTATGCTTTCTACCGGTATTTTACGAGGTGATATAGCGAAATTTAGGCCTTTTGCTAGCACTTGAACCGTGTTATCATCCAGGTTATGTTTTGACATATTGACAACTGCGCGTGATTGGCTCACGGTCGCGGGGGGCGGGTGCGTTCCGTTCCCTTTAGTGACATTGACATTTTATTTTAACCATAGTTTTTCGAATTTGTTTATTTGTCTATGTTTGCATTCGTTTTATTTTGATGACTCACGCACTTCTAGTAATTTAATACAATTATTAAAATCAAATGTTGATAAATCTGTTTTTAAGTCTGTGTAAAGGGTCCGAAACGTCGGGATTAATAATATCAATATACGCGATAAAATCCGTAAAAAGTAGTTTTATTTCAATTAAATATCTAGGTATATTTTTTTTATCTTAGTACTAGCGAGTCGTTATTCCTTCTCATCTGATTGTTTTACAGCTACTTTTCATTCACAGTAAATCTCTGTTCACACGATTTAATGTCACACTTGCTACTTATAATGAAATTTTATAATTATAATAAGCTAGCGATCAGCCTGGTTTTGAATGAGGGGATAAATTTCTAGATAATTAATCATTCAATGAAAATCCGTACATTCGTTTCCGAGATTACCTCGAACAAACAAACCCAGGGTGGTGAAGACTTTAATTTATAATGTGTAGTGATGATGACGTTACTTTATAAAATGGAGTAGTTACCTATCTGATTATCCGTGAACAAAATACATAGATAAACGACTAACTTATGTGCATATTTATCTAACACTAAATTGAAAACTTCCCTACTTCAAAGTTGGTTAAAAAGAGTTAAGAACGAAAATTTTGAGCATCATGGGAAGTCTCTGATTATCTTAAAAGGAATCTGAAAAGAAAAGAATATAATAATAATTATTGGTAACCCTAAAACATTTGCAGTACAAGATACGTGGAACTTAAGGAAAATGTAACTGAATATTATATGGAATCTTATATGCTTGTAGCGAGGTCTTGCACAAGACTCTCACAGAGGCATTCAGAGACTGCCAGCTCATTTATGAAGGATCATACTCCCTGAATATATTACAAGAGTCATTGTAGTCTTTGATAGGGTTGCTTCTGTTGAATGCGAATATATTATGGAATTGTAATGTAATTTTGCAGTTTATTCTGAATGTTCAGATTTTTTTTTGTGAATTCTCATGGATCTTATAAAGTATATCGTTGTGATTAAAAACCGCCCTTGTCTTAACTTGCCGTATGGTCATGGCCATGGGATTTGTAATATTTGCTACGACCATGCAATACACATTTCTATCCCAGTTAGAGTTAGCATATATATTATTGTCATACTCAGAATCAGACTAGTACTCCCTTGAGTCAAGCAGTTCAAATCATAGTATGAAAAGTTATTTATATATTACGTATATGCAATTTACATACGCTATTTACTCTTTGGCATATTAGAAACAGACGCACGAACGAGGCAAAGTTATTGTCATCATACCATCACGCCTGTATTCCCCGAAGGGTTAGGCAGAGGTGTAATAATGTACACCCACATTTCGCCGGTATGTTTAGGTCCCATGTAATAGGGGGCGAGCCTATTGCCATTAACCGGGCACAAATCCAGACTCCGAGCTGCTACTGAGAATTTCATAGAAAAACTCAATAACACTGCGCGACCTGGGGATTGAACCCAGGACCTCTAGCGTAGCAGTCGCGCTTAGGACCACTAGACTATTGAGGCAGGCAGTTATTGTTGAACTATAAAAATTAGTAAAACAGTTTAGGCTGAAGATGAGGTCCTAATTCCGATTCCCAGTCGATTTGTTAGGCATATTAGCTTTTTTTTTATGTCGATAATATTCAACTCATCAAGTATCCGGTAATTAAATTAACATGAATAATTTTGCATCTAATTGCGTCGATATGTTGAACTAATATGGTAATCAGTTCCATAAGGGACCATTACGGGCAATCAGATTGAATGGGATGCAATCAGATTACATACTCGTAGCTGATAATAGGCTTATTAGAAATACATTACCTGTTTGATCGATTTCATATAAATAACAGTTTAATGGAGAATGATTACTGTAGATAGGAAGGTTTCACCTGAGACCGTACCACCATCTATTATTGCGATCGCGTTCCGATTGATAGAGAGGGATGTCGCTCTATAAATTAAATAGCGCCATCCCTTTTCAGACAACCTAAAAATCATCGCATTAACACGTTGTGGTATGGTACTTATTCATGGCCGTGTAAATCCAAATTTCACCTTTAAAACTCTCAAGAAAAGTTTCCATTATTGCTGTCTCCACTGTTTCAAAACTGCAAAAAACAACCTATCTTAAACAGTACCCACAGTACATGATCCAGAACAAGTACGTAGCGCAAAGTTTGAAGGCTTTATCTGGCAAATCGTTGACAACATTCCAACTCGTTTTGAGAACAATGCAATTTCAAGTTTAGTTTGAGTCGGAAGCTTGTTTATTTGCTTTTGTGATAGACTTGCGACGACTGTCAATTGGAAGAATACGACTTAGACGGGGAACAAAACAGGTGGATGTTTCTAGATGTTTTTGGTTTTTATTTTGTTTTATAAACACTGAAAGTTTAAAATCATTCGTAATCTTCAAACTAAACTGAAGTAAGTAAGTTATTGAACTGGAGTTTTTTATAATTATAATATTTACAATTGACATGAAAAGACGAAGAAGAAGACTGAGAAATTAATTCAATCAAAAACATTTTGCTCTAAAGAATGCATATGTCAATCGAATCCAGGATCTTACGCCCAGACAATGCACTTAGGACCATTAGACTGATATAACAACTGCTGTTACTAACTAGTAACATAAGACCGAGTCTAGAATAATAACTATATTCTATAGTTTGAAATAAAACTACTTTTTACGGATTTTATAGCGTATATTGATATTATTAATCCCGACGTTTCGGACCCTTTACAGCGTCCATGGTGACGGGTAGACTCGGGTAAAAAAGTAGTTTTATTTCAATGTATAATATTCGCGTAAATGTCAGAAATCAATATATTCTATAGTAATAATAATGTTAAGCACAAGTACTACAACACAGATTCTGCCTGTGAACCTTGCGATAGCCTTCCTATTTCGAAGTTCACGGATTATAGATGGGCAAAAAATCACTTTTGTAGGGCACCGTTATGTAAAAGAAAAGTCGGTAAACCAGCTAGACGGTGAGCTGCATTCACGGTATCGTTGCAAAAGCAGGGCAAGACTGGATGGCCCTAAAAAAGACAGAGGATTATGGAAGAAAATGGGGGAAGGCTTTACCCAAGCACATCCCAGAAAAATTGCTAAACAGACTAAAACTAGTTTAATAAGTTTACTAACAGCTAACAAATATTTAGAAATACGGGTAGGGAGTGAAAATAGGGAGAAATAGGGTATTTGAAAACATACGATGGAAAATAATAATAATTGAACTGGTTACTTAAAAACCCAATTATAATAGGATCGGTTGATCTCCTTTCCAGCAAAAGACAAAAGCTTAGTTTCTTAAACTCAAATATGAAACCTCAATGGAAACATAACTTGTTAAACAGATCTCTTAGAGTCAACTCAGCATATGTGGTTGAGAATGTTCTCAAATAGCTTTTGAAAATTTATCCCACTTCAACTTTTACTTTGATGTTCATTTGAATCTTTCTTCGTTTGAAATAAGATCGTTTTGAACTACCACTGACGTTCCATAACTTTATTCTTTTTGAATTTGTGATCATATTGAATTTCGAACTTGTTTGAAGTGAGTGTTTGACATCATACAACGGCTGCACGGCGAAGTATTGAGAGAATACTGATCTAATATTTTAAGTTACGATGCCTCTTCTTGCCATTATATAATAATATAATATTTTTGGGACATTTTTACACAACACCATCTAGTCCCAAACTAAGCAAAGCTTGTACTAGACAATGGATATAATACTTATATACTTTTTTTTGTAAATACATACTTATAATACATAATAAACACCCAGACAAACACAAATACTCAAGTTTTTATCCACACAAATATTTGTGTCCTGTGGGAATCGAACCCACGACCCCATGATCAGCAGTCCGGCACTCGAACCGCTAGACCTATACATATATATTGACGACCTCTATCGTCAATATATAACTCACTAATAATATATGACTCACTTCTTTAATTTATAATATGTATCCTGGGCCAATCCAATCTATGTATTAATATATTATGTATGACTGTACTATCATCCTCCGATCACCCAACTATGTTGAGGTCGACTTCGGGTCTAAGCAGATACGGCTGAATATCAGTACCAATATCTGACTACGACTAACGATTGTCATAGGTGTGCGTATGACAGCCAAGACCAACGGTTTTACGCGCTCTTCGAAACACGAAGAAGTCTCGATATACTAAGAATGGTCACTCATCAATATCTATAAACAGTCATTCATATTGATCGGTGACCATAGAAGGTTATTTGTTTGAGTATACACATACTAAAAACAAATAAACGTCTATGTTCATCGTATATTTTCAGTCCACTTAAGACTCCCTATTTTCAGACCACTCCCGCAAAACGCTTACACGAAGTAGCGGTGAAAACATGAGCAGTAAAATCGAAAACTTAAACACGGCCAATTTCCCCCAGACAAGTTAAACAGCACGTGATAGGTATTTACTCTGTAACGCTGAGAAAAATAGCAAGCAACGTTGATTCAAAGCGGCTAGATAGGCGAGTGCTTAGAACGGGCCAGCACATAAATAAAAGATTTTATGGCGTCGGCAACGGTACGCGAAAGTTAAAGGGTTATTTTTCCGACATGGAATACCGATACAGGAGTAGTTTCGTGTTAGTGATCCCTATTTATCTACTAATATTATGTTTGTATATATATTACATTACATATTACAGTATTTTCTCGGGATATCGGTATTACCCAAAAAAATTGGGGTGCGGAGGTCTGATGGCAGTCGCTTCGTGTAAAATACTGATATTCAGCCGCATCTGGTTAGACTGGAAGCCGACCCTAATATAGTTGGGTAAAGGCTCGGAGAAGAAAGAAAAAGAATATTAAATTTTAGTTATTTTTTCTAATATTTATTATAAATATGGTATGGTTCTGCGTTAGACTGACGAAAAATAAATACTTTTTTCTTTCTTTTTAATATCAGTATATCAAGGGGCTTTTTGAGACAAACCATGGCCTTCTCCAAGGTCCAATTTATCTCTGTACCAAATTATTTCATCAAAATCGGTTCAGCTATTTAGGCGTGAAGGCGTCACAAACAGAGAGACAGTTACTTTCGCATTTATAATATTCATCATCAACCCGTATACTGTCCCACTGCTGGGCACGGGTCTCCTCTCGCAGATTGAGAGGAATTAGGCCATAGCCCTAAAGCCTAAGCTGGCCTAGTGCGGGTTGGCAGACTTGACAGAGAAAATGTCTAAGGTATGCAGGTTTCGTCACGATGTTTTCCTTTACCATTTAAGCGAGTAATAGTTAATTATTAATACGCACATGAATTCGAAAAATCAGATGTGCGTGCCTTGAACCATTCGAACTCGAGACCTTCGACTTGGCAGTCTAGTGGCCATACCACGAGGCTATCACTGCTATTATAATATTAGTAAGGATTAACCCATGATAAAATTATGTAGATGACAGTAAATGTGTTATTTTATATTTTTGTCAAAAACTGTTTGTCCAAAAAACTTGTCACCTGGTTTTGAGCCTCACAAAATTAACACATTAATTACCAACTAAATAGAAACGGTTACATAATGATATATTCGGACTTGCTAATGAAAGTTCATTATTGGCATGCTATAATTAAAATTTTAATAATATTAACTCAATGCGGATTTCAGAATTATTTTGGATAATGCAGCTGTTGTGAACGAATGAGTAATAGTGGATAATATTTACTACTCGATCCAAGCTCCCGAGTGGAAAATGTATCATTTAGTAGGTAATATATTAATACGGAATATCTTACTTATTTATATAAAAAGGTAAGTAAGCAGGATTGTATTAAGTTAGCCAGTTTTAATTTAGACAGGGCCTTTTTTCATAGTTACATATTCTGGGACGAACTAGATACTTCATAAATACTGGGGGTATTTTTGATGTACCTAGTTTTACCTAGCTTTTTCTAACACTAGGTACCTACTCTAAGGATAAATTTTCCATTATCATCATCAACCCGTTTACTGTCCATTTCTATCAGAACGAGAAAGATTAGGCTATGGTCCACCATGCACCACACCTGATAAGGGTTGGCAGACTTCACACGTCGAGAATATATCTAAGGCTTGCAGGTTTCCTCACAATGTTTTCCTTTACCGTTTAAAAGTCTGTTCTCGTAACTGCCACATTAGCCTAGTGGTCACAAACGAGATTGCTACACTTGAGGTACTAGGTTCGATTCCCCGATCGAACTGTGTTATTGGGTTTTTCTATGAAATTTATAAGAGAGTTAGGACGTATTGCGAGTAATTCCACTCAAATTGGAGCTACACGACTGGGGGAGTATCTCCGCCTTGGAGAAAATCGAAGTGAAATAACAGAGTTTTGAGCTGTGTTGTGTTCCTTACGGTGAGCAAGGTTGTCAGTGCTCCGCGTTGTGTTGGCAGCGGGAGGACTGACCCTTATACTGTCAACTTAACTATTCTTCTTTCGTTTTAACGCGCAAGTGATACCCCTGGTGTTGCAAGTTCCGATAGCCTCTTACCATCAAGTGGGCCGTACCTATACTTGTTTAAAAATCTCAGTTGCAGCTCGGATTTTGGATTTATGCCCGATTAATCGCGATAGGCTCGCCCCCTATTACATAAGACCTAAACATAGCGGTGAACCGTAGTTGTACGTTACTGTACACTTCAGCTTAAGCCTTTGGGGAATACAGGCGTAATGGTAGGTTCATTACACGTACAGAAACCACACGAATCCTTGAAAATTCATAAATATAACAAACTTTTTATACAAAATATGTTATTTGCTGTTTAACAAGCGTTAAATTTAATTAATATCTAGTCTCGGGAAGAGAGCATAGTTACTCATTAATTATTATTAATGAGGGGTTGAAGTGTGTAAACGTATATTTTAATAAGTGCAGTTATTTCCAATAGCGCATATTACTCGTTTTATAATAATAAATAAATGATGTAGACGATGTAGACCAAGTAGCGTCCGTAGCCTGGCTGCGTTTCGGTGACCTCTTTGGGGAAACCGAAGGTTTTGTCTGTGCAATTATGGATGAAGTTATACTGACGAACAACTACCGGAAGTATATCATGAAAGACGGGACGATCGACATATGTCGGGCATGCCATTGTCCCGGTGAGTCTATCAGGCATATTACTTCTGGGTGTTCTCGTCTGGCTAACGGCGAGTATTTGCACAGGCATAACCAAGTGGCCAGGATTATCCACCAGCAACTTGCTTTAAAATACGGCCTTGTGGATTCTGAGGTACCGTATTACAGGTATGCGCCCGACCCAGTTCTCGAGAATGACCATGTCACGTTGTACTGGGATCGATCTGTTATCACTGACAGGACTATTGTAGCCAATAAGCCTGATATAGTGGTAATAGATCGATCAGCGCGCCGCACAATGATTATCGATGTCACCATCCCGCATGACGAGAACCTCGTGAAGGCTGAGAAAGAGAAACAGTTAAAATATCTCAACTTAGCTCACGAGGTGGTCGCCATGTGGGATGTGGACTCGGCCATCATTGTGCCGATAGTCGTTACGGTCAATGGACTTATCGCCAAGAGCCTCCACCAACACCTCAGGAGGCTCGAGCTGGGTGGCTGGGTTAAGGGCCTGATTCAGAAGGCAGTACTCCTTGATACGGCACGTATTGTGAGGAGGTTTCTGTCTCTGGGGCCCTAACCACCGGTAGCTTGGACCCTGCTCCCGATACCAGTGGGCCTCTATTTTTTATATTTTTAAATGTTTTTGTCTTTTTTTATTTTATAAAAATATTTAAAAATGTAATTAGTAAGTTTATAGACAAATAAAGGAGATAATAAATAAATAATAAAATTTATTCCAAAAGACGTTTTTTATTTTGATATCAAAATAATAATAATCTCTTAATGCATTCCTTTATTTTTTCCGTCATATTTTTGTTCTGCAAAATTTCAGTTTTTTTTTAAGTTAATAATCATCTAAAAAATTGTCATTCTTGAATGGTATCTATTATTATCCCTCAGTCAATATTCAGACTGATATAATGATAAAGATTTTATATAACTAGTTTTAGCAATTTGAACTGAACACTATTTTATATTTAAGCTGCTTTCTCCATGGGGACCAGTGCATTATCTTTTAATAAAATAGGTACCTACCTTAAATTCTATAAATCTCATCCAAAATAATATCCGAGTCAGCTGCACTTGTGAAACACAAGCACATACTTCCATTTCATAAGAATGTATTCAGCCGTTTAGATGCCAAGCAAAAATAAATTCATCACGCGAGCATACCGTATTTCTTGGTAAAGAATTATCCTATTCTGAGGAAAATGAAAAATCTTTGCAGAAAACTTCATGCAAGTATAGATTTTTCTTTTTTAAATGTACTTCTTTGTTCTCAAATGATTGTTTTCTTACAATGATACGAATATCTTTTTAAACTCTCATTATATTATTATATTATACATTTAAATAAAACTACTTTTTACGGATTTTATCGCGTTATATTGATATTATTAATCCCGACGTTCCGGACCCCTTACAGCGTCCATGATCACGGGTCCGAAAGGTAGGGAAATCCGTAAAAAGTACTTTTGTTTCAATGTATATATAATGTCATTGTTATGTGGAGTTTTTTGTGTGGCAAACTGGGTATTGCTTTAAAATAAATTCCTCACAAATAAATACATAAATTTGTCAATTTTACATAGCACCATCTAGTCCCAAGCTAATCAGAGCTTGTACTATGGGTACTAGACAATGGACATAATACTTGATACTTTTTTTTTAAATATATACCTAAGAAACACCCAGACAAACACAAACACATAAATATTTGTGTCCTGTGGGAATCGAAACCACGACCTAGTGATCAGCAGTATGACACTCGAACCACTAGACCACAGACATCATCAAAAACCTAAGCAAGTGAAGCGGCAGGGAAACGCTAGTTTCTAATATGGAGCTTCTTAATAAGACATTAGATATTCGTTCATCAATCTTTACAATTCAAGTGCCTAACCGCTATTAAGGCAAAATGTAAATTATATTACGCTGCCTCCATCAATGTGCCCGGGATGTACATTACGGAGCATGGTCCATCAATGATCATAAAGATATTACCATAGTGATTTCTGACACTTAGGTGAATGCCTGCTCACCTAAGTTAGGCGAATATTAGATATTAAAATAAAACGACTTTTTAAGGATTTTACCGCGTCCGAAACGTCGCGTAACGCGATAAAATCCGTAAAAAAGTAGATTTATTTCAATATTACTTATATTATTGTATAATAATTATTATTGGAACGAAGTTCCTTATCGCGCGTAGTGAAAGGGGGCTAGACGGCAAAAATTCTTACGAAAAGTTGTCGTGAATGACAATATTTGAATTTCGCGCGTTGTGAATTGTTGAGTGTATACAGGTTGTTTTATTTTTAATTATTAAATTTAATTTAATGAAAGGAACTTCGTTCCATCCGGGTGTCCCTTGACACCTCTCAAGTTTTTTATATTATATAATCATTTTATTATTAGGTATACAAAATAGATCTAGCTTGTCGTTTTACATCCATTCTGAACAGAGCTGATAGAAAAAAAGCACAAACACTGATATATAGGCGAATAAATTATATTTTCCTATATTTAAAAATTGATCACAGCCCAACAAAACACCCAGTAGTTGGCAATAATCCCAATGCAAGCATGTCATTTATTCAAATTTATGCAGAAAGCACAACTCCAGTGGAAAATGCTGTTTATAAGCCCAGCCACACGAACGCGTGCATAAGAAAAAGGTATCGCATTTTCAGACGATGTGAAAATGGGAAATTTTGTATTGGAAAACGAGATATTATTATTAGTAATTCGGGCAACAAACATGAAGAATTAACTGACGTCTATAATACCTAAGTATTCAAATCTTAAAAATAACTCGTTATCCACCACCATCGGAGGTAGGGCCTATGCCCTGCCTCCGATGGTGGTGGGAGCAATTTCATTCAATATTCTATTACTCTTTCGTTTTACAGGGTTGGCAACGCGCAAGGAACAAGCGTCTATAGGCTACGGGAACCACTTACCATCAGGTGGCACGTATGCTTGTTTGCCACCTTAGTGGTATAAAAAAAAACCGTTTGCTGTCCCACCACTGTGCATCTACCTTCACTCCAAAAGAGAGGAGGTCAGATTCTGAATATAATTCCGTTTAGAATAATACTTAAATTACATTACGACTGTCTCCCATTGAGGTAGACAAAAACCACGGCGCGCAAGAACAAATTTTTGCATGTCTGTAATTTGTTACTTGACAGGTTAATGTTATTAGTCTTAAGCCTTCTTAAAAGAAATTAATAAGTAAACAATACACTATGCTTCCCTCCAAAAGGGGCATAAAATATAAGTTGGCAAAAAGACATGAGGTTGGGCTAGTCACGTTAACCGAATGCACAGTCACCGCTAGGAAGGTCTCCACAAAACGGATGCCTGATTATGGTAAACGTCATTGAGGTCGGCCCAGGAAGAAATCCTTCGTACCACGACGGCTGGTCCGAGGCAGCACCAAGTACCTGCAGGAAGCCTTTACCCAGTAGAGGTATAGCAATTGATATGGAAAAAAAACCCCGGTCGTATTCGCGCAATTTGATAGAATGTAAACTATACGTGAAATATACGATTTCCATTCTTTAAAATAACGACTATTTTTTAACCTATCCGTCCATTATTCAAAACAAAACCAATTTCCAAGTACATCTAAACGTTGGTTTACTTTTGAAGTTAACAGTTACCTCCGGTTTACTTGGAGTTTGTTGGTATTTGTGGAATGTTTGGTTCCAGTTCAGAACAGTACTGCATCTGGCAAGCGTTCTTGGCAACTTTTAGGAATCCAATATCGAGATTTAAAAATATACGTTTGGTATGATATTATAAACTTTTTACTGTGGTTCTGTGTATGTTAGGATTGTTATTTGTATCGATCTCATTATCCTATTCATCGTTAGTGACACTTGAGATCTTGGGTTAAATTGCCAGGTCGAACAAAGCGTTATTGGGTTTTTTTACCTATCAGTCGCATTATGGTATGTTTTGAGGGATATTTTATTATTAATTTTAATTTTGTTATTACACTTTATGTCTTTAAATACGTTTAGTACCTACTCACGATCTATGTATCTACTATCAGAATAAAAATGGGACTCGTCCCATGGTATTTTTATCAGCCTAATGCAAGATAGCAAAATGCACACGCGAAAAGAAATTCTAACGATGTTTTCCTTAATCGTCTAGACGATTTATAACTAGGCTTTCTCGTCGTTTCTTTTGTTTTTGGTTTTTTGAGACAGAATAGAATAGCTTATGCAATTCTCCAAGGTCTAACCTATCTCTGTATCAAATATCATCAAAATCGTTTCAACGGTTTTGGCGTGAAAGCGTTACAGGCAGAGTTACTTTCGCGTTCATAATATTAGTACGAAAGTATGGATTTGATACACACATTATTTCGAAAAATCAAAACTGCTTGCCTTGATATTGATTTAGAGAGCTGTTAGCTGTGCAGTGGTCCATGGTCAAATCACCAGACTATACCTGCATAAAAACTAGTTATAATTAGTTACACGGTGCAAGACCGTTGCAAAAAACGTAGTCTGTCTGGGTCACATTTTTGGTTTTTTTTTCTAGTCACATGTGCTATTTAGAAAAACATGTTTGTTTTGTAGGAGGTAGGTGAGATCTGTTTGTATCATTTTAAAAAAAGTCAAATATTTTATTTCAATAATAGACCATTAAAATAGCACTTTTGAAACGACTAAACTACGGTACGGTTGCAAAAAGTGGGTCTTATGCTCCATAGAGGCTACGGAGTTTCTTACCGATTCTTCTCTAGTCTCGCAGCTCAGTTCTTCTACCGTAAATAGTAGTGACCATAAATTTATTATCATTATTAAATATCTAAAAAACAAAAAATAGATTGACTCGGCAAACGCACTAAAAAAAAATCGCCAGTGCTCCATGAGGAAACGTTGTGTTGGCAATGGGGGGACTTTGACCCTTATACTGCCAACCCAAATATTCCTCTTTCAATTTACAGGTTACCCGGCAACGCGCAAGTGATACCCCTAGTGTTACAAGCGTCTGTAGGCTACGGTAACCGCTTACCATCAGATGGGCCGTAGGCTGGTTTGCCACCTTAGTGGTATAAAAAAAATGTAAAATCAATCAGGATAATGTAATAATTGTAGTCACCCCCTATTACATGGTACCTAAACAACCAGCGAACTGTGGGTATACATTAGTACACTCCTGCCTAACCCTTCGGGATATACAACCTTGATGGTATATAATATTATTAAAAAAAACTTAGTAGCAGAGTAGAGTACCATGTTATCGCTAGTACAATTCCTGGAAGGTTAATTTCACAAAAAAAGTTATGAAATAAATACTAATTTTTTTATGCTTTACAAGCGCTTGCTTTTAACTCGAATGTGTGTTGAGCATTATAAATAAGAGATTTATCTGAATTGAGTAGTTCGTGTATGTATGTGTGCGTTATGATTATGAAAATCGTTAGTGGTCAGAAGTCAGAAACCCAAAAATCCTGACAGCCAGACTATCATCAGAGTGTCGATGTCGGTACCCAAAAAAAAAGTGTGCGAAGTCTGATGGCAGTCGCTTCGTGTAAAATACTGATATTCAGCCGCATCTGGTTGGACTGGAAGCCGACTCCAACATTGTTGGGAAAAGGCTCGGAGAAAGAAAAAAGAAGAAGGTGTGTGCGTTAATGTGTCAGTCACACTTCTTTATAATCTCAAATATTAATAAGAACATCATGTTATTTTGTACAAGCTATTGCCTATAGTTTCACCCGCA
This sequence comes from Acronicta alni, assembly GCA_964056405.1. Taxonomy (NCBI): domain Eukaryota; kingdom Metazoa; phylum Arthropoda; class Insecta; order Lepidoptera; family Noctuidae; genus Acronicta; species Acronicta alni. Next base: position 4,153,266 of record OZ043919.1, on the reverse strand, counting down.
TCCTAATGGGCTTTTTGAGACAAAAAGTAAGCGTATGTCCTTCTCCAAGGCTTAGTCTATCTTGGTACAAAATTTCATCAATATCGGTTCAGAGATTTAGGCGTGAAAGCGTAACTGACAGTCAGACAGATAGTTTTGCATTTATAATATTAAGTAGGGATTTTAGTGGCGATTTTTCAACAATCGGTTAAGTTACAGATGCGCTAAAATTATTAGGTATGTTTTGATTATAAAGGGTAATATAGCCAGAGCATTTTTTGGCCAAAAAAGACTTAAGAACATGTCTCACGATGATAACGCAGAGCAAAACCACTAGTGTTGCCTTAGTGTGACAACACTAACTTTTACCTTTCACCAGGGGAATTTGACAAAATTCCCCTGGTAAAAGTTCCACTGGTACGTCTCTTGAAAAATCGGACCTTATTTTTTTTTATTTATTAATTAGTATAACACATTACATATCTACTTAAATGATAATAATCATACCACAGAAACAATTGCAAGTTTATCCGTGGCATATCAGGCACATTCACTCGATACAGGTTCAAGTATTTTATAGTAATGTCTAATATAAACTTTTACAATGTTTTTTTTTGCATTTATAATTTAATTTTAATACTACTCTGGCCCAACACAAATGACATGTACCGACCTTCTTGGAAACCTGGTTTTCACCTACACAGTGTTGTTGGTATATAGATATATTCAGCTACCGACCCGTTATAATCCCTTAATCGCCACTTACGTTACCGAGTGGGGTGGGATGACCCCGACTTAGCCGGGATTAATTTGGAAGAGAGGAAAAAACAAATATTTAACAACCTGATCTTAGGTTCTCGGCATTTTACGTATTAATTTGAGTTGTTTTTAAGTTTCTTAAATATGTTAAGCCACTCTAGTATTTTTAGCCGACTTAAAAAAAAGGAGATTCTCAGTTTGATCTGTATGTATGTATATTATTTATGTATGTTTGTCCGCGATTATCTCGCGTTTTGCCGAAACGATTTTGATGCGATTTTCAGAAAAGTATTTGTTATAATATTCTGGAGAAGGTTTTGCTATACAATAAATGGATGCCCCGTGACGTCGTCCGCCTGGATCCGTTATTAAGCAATATATATTAGTTCAACTCGGGCGATTTTTTTACATACAATAATTGAAGTCGGTTTCAAAACCAGTACCGGTAATCTAACCAGATGGGGCTGAATATCAATTTTACACGAAGCGACTGTCATGAAACATCCGCATCCTAATTTCTGGACAATACCCATGGACGGTATCCCAAAAACTGATTGTCAAGCTTTTTGGGCTTCGGGTCACTGCCGTGCCGTCTGAGATTACATATTACTAAAATATAATATTATCCATCATAAATCATAATGATTACATTCTGTAATTTTATCAGTAAGGATTAATAGGCGAGTAAAGGCTGATTATTAAAAGCATATTTATACCAAGCTAACATTTTTATGACCCAGGGGAATGTCCCCAGTTTTCGCCCCTCTTTTAGCGGGGTAAAGCAAAGTGACATACATTGCTGCTTTGTTGAAAATTTATGTGATTTATAAATATATATTTTAATATTCAATCTCGCTTGAGTTTTAATGAGGTTATCGTAGATATCCGGATCTTGTGGATGGAATGCATATATTTTGTTTGTGTAATTTTTCGACGACATCTGTGGTCTAGTGGTTCAAGTTCTATTTGTTCTGAGGTCCTTTTGGTTTGCACCGCAGCTATCCTGGCACTTCCCATTTATATATCGACCAAGAAACAATTTTATTATTGCCAACCGTGATAAACTTTTCAGGGTCGACAGAGACCGTACATTTTTATAGGGCTTTCTACATATTTCGTTGAATTTTTCGTGGGTTTTTAAAAGCAACCTAGACTCATAATTTGCTATGCCATCAAGTTTAACTTTGTAGTGAAAAAATGCATTCATAAATACGAAAGAATCGTTGATTCCGACAGGAACTTATTGTGTTACAATTTCATGTCTTTGGGTTGGTTGCCGTAGTGTTATGACCGTTAAAAGCCGTTTTTACACCGCATAACATCGATGTTCTGAAAAATTTATACTTTGACAAATATTACATTTAAAAAAGAGATAAATGTGTGATTACTGTATTATTAAATATTTAAACATACAGAAACTAAATCCGATCACATATATTTTTAGCTTTATTTTGATATTGAATCAGTTTTAAGCAATCTAAATTCAAAAGTCGATTACCAACTCTAATTATTTTAAATCGATATTTATCTCATGAATCGGTTGTTTTAAAAACAACCGATTTTATTTTCTCCTCGGCTTCTTAGATTGTTCTTAGTATCGATAGTGTTTTAAAAACCCAGTCACTGAAAAGCTGATTAGCACCTTAACACCATTATATTAAATGCTTGAGCCACTGTCAGTATTATAAAAAACACAATTATATTAGTTTCAAAATCATATAGCTTGCTATTAATTATATTCTAATAGTTATTGCCTTTCAAAATCTAAATGTTTTCTCTAAGGAATATATCAATACCTTAATGCCAAAAGGTAGGTTATTTATAAAAAAAATATAGTGCCCATCACATTACCTAGTTATTGCTAGTGCTGCTTATACTGAGAAATTGTTATTTCTTATGGTTTTCGGTTCAAGGGCGTCCGGTTTTATTGATATTGGCTCGACGCCTCTCAAAATGATTTGCAGTTTATACTTATTTCTGCTTAGCTTTTGCGTGCCTTGTAGATAGAGATAGTCATTTTCTTCTAATACTTGTACACTACGTACCTATAGAGTTTATATGTATACGATATTAGAAATGGTTAATTTCTCGATTTTTTAATGTTATTCATTTCACTTCGGAATCAATTTTTAATATCTGGAAAAAGATAAGGGTTCATCTGTGGCTAATATCAAACATTCTGATTAAGGATTAATTAGTAGGCACAATATAAAAATAATCGATTCAACTAACGAGAGAGTTATCGTTTAATTAATACAATAGCTATTGAAAAAAAAATGTTACAAATTTTGTACCTACCTATTCAAAGAAAAATATGAACAATCGAAAAACTGGGGCTGTTATCTTTTTTCGTAAAATGGAATGTGTTTTTAAACGGTACTACGTAACTCATAAATACTTTACGCTGATACTAGAAAAAGTTTATATTTGGTTCACTAGATGTTCTTTTCTACCTTTCTCTTATCTGAGTGTATCTACAAAGCTCGAATAACAAAATACAATCATTTTATAGTATTAGAAGAAACATACCGATGAACTGGATGTTTTTGGAGAACACGCGATAGAGCGTACTGTAATGTAGTACTAGCTGTATTAATTAAGTTGTGAGTGGACATTGAAATAAATGTATGTATTTATTTCTTTCAATCTTTACACACAACTTACCTACTTACTGGTATTTTCCGCTAATATTAAATGCTTCAATAAATCAAGCTACTTCACCGTTCTTAAAGATAACAATATAAGGACAATGAGATGTTATACCCTTGCTTAATGGTGCCTACACAATGGTGAGGATAATCCCATACCGTTAATAAAGGAGGCTTCCGGTAAAGCAAACTTTATGCTCTTGGTCATTTAATATTTCACCGTAGTTCAACAAAGTGGTGTCCTTATTTATTCATACAGGTGTGTTAGCCCAAACAAACTATTTTTACTTAATGTAAAAACATAAATGTGAAACAGTTTGCTATTAAAATATCATCACGATTCTAGCCTAACCAGCAGATGGCTTCCAGTCTAACCAGACGTGGCTGAATATCAGTATTTTACATGAGCCTACCATAAATGCATTGACAGCCTATTGATATGACGATTGAACTGCCAAGTTCGAATCCTGGGCACACACCCCTAACTTTTCAGGAAAGAGAACCGATTTAGATGAAATTTGTTACAGATATAGTTTAGACCTTAGAGAAGGACATAGGCTAGACCTTTTGGCCCAAAAAGCCCCCTGGGATGCGAATAAAACCGCGGGAAACAGCTAGTTCTCTATGAAGGAGACAGTATTCGATATCTATGATATCCAATTCCCGCTTATAACTGCTTAGTGGCAATTGTTCGCGCCCGGCACCAGATGTCGCTGGCGTAAACAAAGCATTTTACGGCTACTGAGATTCGGTCTCAATTACCCACTCTAATATAACGGGCAAGTGATATTAAAATTTGAATTAATTGGGTTGTTCCAATGAATGAGTCGAAGTAAGGTTAAGATTATTGAGGTAATAACATTGAAGATATCGGATTGAAGCGTTATTGGAAGATATAATTTGGTAATTAATTTGATTTAAATTGTTATAAAATGTTATGCTTTATAGAGGGTTATACGTAAATGATGGCAATAAAACTCGGAGCTATAATATCGTATTTAGGGTAAATAGCCGGCTTTTGAAAGACATGTTTTAAAATTCATTAAGGCCACTCGCGTTTGGTGGTTGTACCTAATGATCAGAAAGGGTAGGTAGGTATTTATTAACGTGCTTCATTTAAGATCCTCCATTCTTTAGAGGTAGTGAGTGTGAGCAGTGTTTTAGTGTATATTTTTTTGTGAAATAAAAATTCGATCTCAAACCAAATGACCAATAAGTCAAACTTGTCAATTCTATATCAATATTGTTTTTCTTTTTACATCGCTTAGCAAAATAAGAAGCCAATACTTTAGTCTTGACTAACTTAATAAGAATATTAAGTTAGTCAGTTAGTTACTTAATATTCTTATTAAGTTAGTCAAGACTAGTATTGGCTTCTTATTTTGCTAAGCATAGTAAAAGGTAAAACAATATTGATAAAGAATTGACAAGTTTGACTTATTACTAATTTGGTTTGAGATCGAATTTCGGCTTCTGCCAAGACTAGATTTTTCTTATTTTGCTAAGCGAAGAAGCCGGAATCACCAATCCATTTATTTCTAGAAACCTTATTCCTTCTTTCCATTTAATATTTTTTTCGTGTAATCTAGCAGAGTATTCTCTAAAGTCTCAGCCGTCTGTAGTTCGCGCTGGCTCCACATGATAAAACCGTTTTATTTACGATGCCGGCAGATGGCGCGGACTATTTCGACTGTCTGTTGCTATAGTAAATATGCGAGTATATTATTCTATTTATTTATGTACACACAACAAAAAAAGTCAATTGAGAACGTAGGACTATAAAGTACAAAGGTGCTGTACACTTTATGTATCCCATAAGTAAAATATAATTATATATATTTTTTCTATAGACCTAAGTGGCAAAATATTTAGAAGATTGAGTTAAATAAGTATTTGTATTAAAAAATATTAATTTTCCGTACAATTAAATTGTTTCTGTTTACGTCAATTATTTTATTTCAATTAGAAATAAACAGAATTTATTTACAAATGGGATTTAAGTTACAATTTTTTTAATATTTCTGTACATAGATATTTTAAAGACACTTTCACAAGTCAATATTTTACATATTTTGTTAAGCTACATGGCTCCGGCATTTCCTAGAAGCTGACGACCTCTGATAAAAAACGCCGAAACAAACTCAGAGAATCATAGCCTCTTTTAAAGTCCAGACATAGAATAGTAACAAATATGTATCTTACAATGTAGGGCAAAGTCTGAAATGACCTTTTGAAGAAAGAGCCATATCGTAAAAGTTAAAAACATAACATACTATCATGTATATATTCCCGGAAGGGTACTAATAATTGTACTTAAGGCTTGCCACCTATTACATGGGACCTAAACATATCGGCGAACTGTGTGTACATTGACACACTTCTGCCTAATGCTTCAGGGAATACAGGCGTGTTGGTATGTAACATTTGTGGTATGGTACATTATTTATCACTATATATATATATCTATTTTTTTGTAATATATTAACAGTTAAACCTGACAGCTAGTTCGTTCACTGGAATGCAATCCTACTCTTTTCACACAACTTTATGTAAATGCGTGAGCCTGTATCTCTTGGGAAATCTATAAAAACCTTTATTTGTTGTAGCATCGATGTTTTATACACAAATGAAGGTATCCCTAGATACAAATGTCTATGTCAAAGAAACTATTGTGTGTACGATGTTTTGTTTAACGTCTTTTGGTTTGTTTGTGTTTTTTTTTTTTTTAAATATAAAACTGGCTGTTTGCCCGCGCCCCAAAGAGATTTTGAGACAAAAGTTAGCTTATGTCCTTCTTCAAGGTCTAATCAATGTATGTACAGACGCCAGCAGGTCAACCTATCCAAAACTGTCAAATTTTTCCAACTGAATATGAACCTTATTATTTTATATTAAAGTTGAAAATCAATCAAATAAATTTGACAGATTGTGGTAACTTGATGTGCTGGCCGCTGTACCAAAGTTCATAAAAATGCAGTTCGATGTGTACAATAATAAAAACTACACATAAACAATAATATAAAGATAAATTTTAATTGTTTGTTTTGGATAGATATACTGACAAATAATTTAACTGTATGAGCGGATATTGCTTTAAACTATAACAAATACGCGGGAATACGCCCCAAGGGGTCACTCGAAACAAATTACACTGTTTGTATAGGATTCTCCGCAAGGGAAAATCAAACCGGTATTTTATATAATAACCGTAACTTTATGATAAACTAAGTATGAACACACATACCTATGTATAAGATTTATGTAAACACAAATTGAATATAACCAAAGTTTGCTAGCTAACGCTACGACGCCATATTGTGGACAATGGTCGTCAAGATGATTTAAATCGCCTTTTGGCAATGTAGTATGAAGAATTTATATACCCTCCTAATTTAATTAGACGTAGAGTGTGTTTGTTTAAACACAATTTTGCTATATTTTTTCTGATAGGCGTTAGTAAGGTTTTAAAAAAAAATAACATTAATCTTCTCATTATTACGTACATACCCGTACATACATACATAATTTCACAGTTGTTTCCCATTGCGGTAAACAGAGCTATAGATTTCCACTTTCTATGATCCTGGAACACCACTTTCGCTTCATCTAGGTACATTCATTAATCTCTTGCATGATCGTTGGTTTAGTGTGCTCTTAAACCTGGCATTTTTGAGACCGTCCGTGGTGGTTGTGGTACGTTCGCTGAGGTCTTACTTCCGGCCTTCCAACTATTCCATCCGTACTGGTCCCTTTAATGTTTCGTCAATTACCGTTCATACATTCTCACTACAAGCTCAAGCCTTCTCATTCATCTCATAACATACTCTTCATTATTAGGTACTCGTATCATTTCATATCGTTCGTAATGAAAAATATATTAATTCGATGTAATAAATGTTAAAATAACAATAATAATAAATAGCTACTAATTAAATGCAGATACATACATGTACCTCTAGAGATCGCTACAAGGAGTTAGTGTTGTCGTATGTGTTGTTAGTGTTATCGTACATGGGAACCCACAGTAAACAATCTTCCATCACATATTTTAACTGTTGACTACCGTAACTTGAAACACTTTTAAATTTGGAACACGAAAACGAATATCTCATAAGGAATAACGTTGTTTACTCACTCTTAAAGTAGATGTAAATCAAAATTGTTTTTGAAATAAAAATGATTTGTGTGTCAATTGCAATAGTCCATTGTGTTCCTGGCTTATTTGAATAGAAAACGTAACAATTTGTATAAGCGAATGAAAATATAAGTTAGGGAAATTGCAACTATACCATCCCGCCTGTATTCCCCGAAGGGTTAGGTAGAGGTGTATAAATGTTCACCCACAGTTCGCTGGTATGTTTAGATCCCATGTAATAGGGAGGCGAGCATATTGCCATTAGCCGGCACACATCCAAAGTTCAAGCTGTTATTGAAATTCATAAAAAAAAAGAATTACAGTGCTCAATCTAGGAATTAACCAGAACCTCCCGTAGCATTCGTGTTCACGAAATCACTAAAATAATTTAGGCCGTTAAGTTATGAAATGGGTCATTGTTTTTACCCGACACATACAGATGTGTCCTAACCAAAAAGTGCCAAATAAAAAATATATATTTAAAAATCAAAAAACTCGACAGCCTTTGAACTTTAACTGAAAAGAAAATAACAAGTCTGGTACTTAGTCGCCTAGTAGTTAGTCGCCATGATCCGCATTAAAATTTGTTATTATCGTTTAATAATAGATATTAGATCGTATTTTATCGATTACTTAAGAGAGTGCTAGAGTAGGTACTGGACATGTTTTTGTCTTTTCAGTTTTTATTGAACTTTAAATAAAAACTGAAAAGAGACTTTTTAGGCAGTCGTATTTTTTATTTTTAAAATTTTCTTTTTTATCCATCGTGTGGCGTGATGATATGTTAAGACAAATAACAGATGGTCCCAAAGAGCAATAAAAAGTACCCTAAAACTGCGGGCATTTTTCGGTGTCACCGTTATCTAGCACCCTAATACCTACCATACAACAGAAGAGATACAAACACAATAAAATGTACAAGAGTACCCACCACGTTTATTTCCCGGGAGGAACCGCCTAGTAATTTACATAAACTGCCTAATACCATTATCGGCCATAACATAAACCCTCACTTTTTACGAGTGTAATACAGATTGTGGAAAAAAAACTTGAAATTTTACAATACTTTATCTCGTTAATAAGTTTTGGAGGGCGTAAATTGTCACAGCAAAAAAAATGGGCAGTAGAATAAGAATTTATTGTTCGCTGATCTTTCTAGGCTATATTTGCCTAGTGGTCGTATTCGCGATTGCTACGCTAGAGGTTCTGGATTTGATTCCCAGATTGAGCAAAGTATTATTCGGTTTTTCGACGAAGTTGTCAATAGACAAATAATGAAATAATTTTAATAGCAACTTGGACTTAGAATAGGATAAAAGGAAATAGAATATTCTCATTAGACAAACGTAGCAGAACGTCCAAAAAACAGCCATTGCGCCTGTTTGTAAAGCCACAAATATGCAGGTCTATCAAATTTCTTCTGTACATGTGTGTCACTGAACTTCTCGTAAACAGCTGGGTTGATTTTTAAGAAATTTTGAATTTGTGATCATAAATTTCATTCTTAAAAAAAGGAATCGGCTTAGTGTTATAATAAATATTTTGAACATTATGATATAAATGTTAGAGAACGAAACAGTGTTATGTTGAGTTCCGGCTCCAACAAGATTAAAAAAAGATCATTGTCCAGCAGATAAAAAAAAATGTGAGTTATTTTTTCATGCAGCAGAGTTCTGCAGTTCCTGATACTTTTTAAGAATAATTCTAGCGTTTTCCTATGAAACAAAAAACAATAGATTGACTACCGTTTCCTTAAAATGCTAAATTGCAAGCGCATTTGCTGAGTTAGTGATCCTGGATTCGAATCTCAAGCGAGTAAAGTGCAGTAGAAAGTCTGAGTTTAGAATTCTTGTCGGCTGCCAAGGAATAAAGGATGTAAAATACAACATAAAAACAACCGGCAAACCCTTGTTGTAGGTATATTAGCACCATTGCCTAACTCAGAGATTTAGGAATCATGGCATGTTGTATATATCTTATATATATAAAATTCTCGTGTCACAGTGTTAGTTGCCATACTTCGGAAACGGGTTGACCGATTTTTATGAATTTTTATATCATGTATATTATTATAGGTAGGTATGAGAATCGGTTGTAATCTATTTTTCATACCCCTAAGTGTTCCGGGGGACCACACCAAACATTTTTTTTATATTTTTTTTTATTATGTGGCATTAAAAACACATTCAACCCTAAACTGTTCACCCTTCTACCACCAATCCCCATTTTTAATAGTAATATTATACCACAAAACAAAGTTTGCTAGGTCAGCTAGTTATTATATAAAAACATTGATTGGTTTGAATAACTAGGTACCAATTATATAAATAAAAACCATCCAATATTTTTACCGAAGTTACCATAATGAGCATCATTAAAATACAGTTCTATCAATAGGGTCCAAAGTCAAACTTGTACATTGAATTGAGCGGGAAGTACCTATGAATAAATAGTGATGACCTTCTCAAGTTGGTCTTAATGCCTATTTGATTAGGGGCCTTTGAAGCCACGGAACTGTAAGGCGATGAGCTTAGCGTTGGGTTCGAACTCTATTTAGGTATTCTTGCGGTTTGGATGTTTTTGTTCAAACCTGTAAACAGCGACCGCTTTTTATCATGTTTTTTCAGACCCTTATTTATATACCAGCTTACTTAATATATATACTAGTTTTTGTTATCTAAATATTGGGAGTAGTGATAGTCGAGTAATATAATCATAGTCTGTAATATTAATTATGTACCTATATATAATATTAACCATGATCAATAATTAAATAATAATGATGATTTTTTACTATAGTGGTGCTTCAATTTTTAACTATTATGTTTTCTCGGCCAAGTCCTTTTGTATTATAAAATAACATTATTGATTTATAGGTAAAAGAAAATACAATAATTTCTTATTAATTGTTATCCGGAACACCGGGAGACGTCCGTTCGTCACACTTTTTTTTGTTTTTGTTTTTTTTTGTAGCTGAGGTTTGAGGTAGTGAGGTTACTGCTGCGGCCTACAGCATTATGCTGAGCTAAACCATTATCTATGAAATATTTTTGTATTAGTATCTAGATAAGTAGATAAATATATCGAGTGGCGACCGCGTCTAGGTAAGCGTAGTGTAGGACGCCCGCCGGCCAGGTGGAGTGACGACTTGCGGAAGGCAGTGGGCAGTGACTGGATGAGGAAAGTCGAAGATCGGGCTTTGTGGAGTTCACTGGGAGAGGCCTACGTCCAGCAGTGGACGAATATGGGCTCATGATGATGATGATGATGATCTAGATAGATTCATTATTTATTTCTAATAGGTTTCGAGTTCAAATAAAGTTCAAAAAAATCATACTTTTATCTTTTCTAAATAGTGCATATTTATCACTCGTTTAATCGGTGAGGTTATGAGATAACTTGCATGCCATGTAAAGGCTGCCAACCCGCATTAGGCCAGCGTGGTGGACTATAGCCTAATCCCTCTCATCGTGAAAGGAGACCCGTGCTCAGCAGTGGGACAGTATATGGGTTGATGATAATTTCAAGATTTTGACGCCTTATATCGATTTTATTTTTTAATCCGGACTTTTCGGATCCTCAACAACGTCCATGGTGATGGGTAGACAGTTTGTGAGTCTAGTAGCTTTATTTAAATGTCTAATATTCACGTAATTATCAGAAATCAGTATTTTACGTTACATTAATTATCACTATTAGGGACTACAGACACTAGGGACTTCATTATTTAAGCGTACCATTTAGGCTTAGCCTCGCCTGATATTATACATAGCCTTTAATTCCAGAATACCCTACAACCCTTAAAGGAGGTCCATTTCAGTTTTACAACGTTACGTTTTGGTCCGTCAGTCGTAAACCCGTGTGTCTGTACCTACACTTGCTATAAAAAAGTTAAGTGGTTGTCCAGTTTATGGCTAACGGTTGTCTGCACTCTGACCGAGCAAGAAATTAAGTAAGCCCTTTTATTACCCACCTGCACAAAATAGGGGTCAGGTGTTATTGTTAGCACGTTGTGGTGAGGTTTTGAAAATGCATTTCCTCCTTTCGTAAATTCTTTCTTCTTTCGCCAAGCCTTTGCCCAACTAGGTATATTGGGGTCGACTTCCAGTCTAACCAGATGCGGCTGAATATCAGTATTTTACACGAAGCGACTGCCATCAGACCTCCACAACCCAATTTTTGGGTAATACCGATATCCTGAGGATTGACTAGTTGTCAAGCTTTTCGGGCTTATGATTACCACTAACGATTGTCATAGGTGTTCATATGACAACCGGGATCGACGGCTTTACGTGCTCTCCGAGCCACGGAGGGGTCTCTATGTGTTAAGAATTGTCACCCATCCACAGACTAACCGCGACTAGCGGTCTAACTAGCGGACTAGCTGATCAACCGATCTGCAACGTTAAGCTGACGTTGCAGATCGGTTGATCAGCTTGGTTATTACTTAGGCACGAGCCCCTCCTTATTCCTCTTTCTATATAAATAATTTTATTTCTTAAATTCGTTTGATGTCATAAATCTTATTAATCTCTTTTAAAGCTTATCTATCATTATTTTTGTTGTTAAAAGAAACCCATAACCCTTTTGTCCACCTACAGACCGAACAATAGACAAAAGAGTAACCAACGCCCAGCTCTCCGTTTCAACTTTTCGGTCAGTCGCTTAAAAATAAAGGAATATTTGAATTATTTGTTGTAAAACATGAGATTTGTTTACTTTTGGTACACGAAGACTTCTGATTTAACTCACTAAGTTCTCTTGCAAGTTTACCTTTGAACATTTAATCCCTTCGATACTTTTTATGATAAGAGGGGCTCGTAGCTAAGTTGTGACTACGCTGATCAACCGATCTGCAAGGTTAAGCTGCGCCAGCCGCGGTCAGTTTAGATAGGTGACTGAAATTGGGTTGCGGAGGCCTGATGGAAGTCGCTTTGTGTAAAATACTGATATTCAGCCGCATCTGGTTAGACTGGAAGCCAACCCTAACATGCTTGGGAAAAGGCTCGGAAGAAGAAGATACTTTGTATCATAAAAATACACTTTCTGAATCGATACTACATAGATTCTCTGCAATTGAATTTTCCTCAAATTACGATTTTTGTCCAATACAAATGAGTGCTCGGATTCGATACCTGAACCGGATACTATTTTTTTGCAACACGATGACTGATATATGCTTGCCGTCAGGAAGTATTGGTCCACTCAAAACTGCTATGGCTTTTTCTTCAAAAGGCCCAATTCAGATTTGCCTACATTGTAAAACACATCTAATTTGAGTACTGTTACTGTCGTGACTTCAAAAGAGACCATGATTCTCTGAATCTGAGAAGAAACGCCAAAACAAGCGATTCTTCTCAGAGGTCGTCAGCTAGGAAATGCCGGCGCCATCTAGTATTAATTAAATATTTACATAGAAAAGTGTCTGCAAAAGATCTATTTACAAAGATAAATATCATTTATCATTTCCCTCTAATAACAGTATAAATTGTCTGTACTAATGTAAAAATCTTTAAAATATTCTCATTTATAGTCAAAATCTGTTGTACCATTTAGTCCGCAAATATTTCTCCCTAAGGACCATTTACCACAAGCCTGAAAGTTGCACGAATGAAAAATACCGTCCAAAATCACACGTTTTCTTTGCTAAATGTATGTTTTCTACTCTCTTTTGATTTGATAATTTACGATGTTTGCCTTTTGTTACGGTACTAAATCAAGACGTTTTTTCTTTAGAGTTTTTTCTACCCCTTTTCATGGTTCCGTATGGTAAGTCAGAAATTGCGTTTTTATTGTGAACAGGTTTTTGAAGTACGTACAGTAAATAAATTACTGCTAAGGTTACTTGTGTTTTAGAATCATAAATTATTGATATAAAATAAATACTTTATAGTATTCATTTTTATTCGTGTAAGGGGAATACAAAGGCCTACTTATGTACACCACGCTGGCCTAGTGCGGGTTGGCAGACTTCAAAAGCAATCAAGAAAAATCTCTAAGGTATGCAGGTTTCCTCACGATATTTTCCTTCATCGTTTAAGCGAGTGACAAATTAATTATTAATACGCACATGGATTCGAATATTCAGAGGTATGTGCCTTGGATTCTAACTTAACATCTTCGCCTTGGCAGTCCAATGATCATACCACTAGGCTATCACTGCTTATTACCTAAATTAATAATAAATAATACTCCTAAATAAAATATTTATATATTACAAGATAGGTGGGGCATAGTGTGAGTATTTCTACTCAAAGTGGAACTCTTGACTGGGAAAGTACCTCCGTTCTGCAGAAAATCTAAGTGAAATAACACAGCTTTGAGCTGTGTTGTGTTCTTAATGGTGAGCAAGGTTGCTAGTGCTCCGCAAGGAAACGTTGTGTTGGCAGTGAGGAGACTTTGACCCTTATACTGCCTACCCAACTATTCCTCTGTCATTCTACAGGATTGGCGACGCGCAAGTGATACCCCTGGTATTGCAAGCATCTATAGACTACGTTAAACCCTTACCATCAGGTGGGCCGTATACTTGTTAGACACCTTAGTGATGTAATAATAATAATTATATATATAAGTTTACGGTAAATAACACAAGTTTCAAGGCGAACCAGTAGGTTTGTTATATTATAATATCTCCATAAATCTCCATATATCATTATAAATCCATGTGTTAATGGATCAATGGTGTTTTTAGGGTACCGCATCTAAAATACATAACAATGAAATCCTTGTAACAAGACTACGTTGTTTGTCCTTATGTATTATATATCACCAGTATCATCATCATCATCATATCAGCCACAGGAAGTCCACTACTGAACTAAAGACCTCCCCCATAGACTTCCACAAGGACCAGTTATAAGCTGCCTGTCCAACGACTTCCAGCGACCTTTACCAGGTCGTTCGTCCATCTCGTTAGAGGTCGTTCCACGCTGCGCTTTCCGGTGTGTGGTCTCCACTCGAGAACCTTTTCACCAGCATATTGCATAATAATTTCATCATCAACCCATATATAGTCCCACTGCTGGGCATATTAGGTTCCATTTAATAGGGGACGACCCTTTAACCGGGCATGAATCCATACTCCAAACTGCTACTGAGAATTTCATCGCACACATTGCTTGACCTGGGAATCAAAGCTTGAACTTAGCGTGTAACATTCGCACTTGCCACTAGTCTATTGAGCCAGTTTACAATAACAGTAATTAACATAATTTATCCCTATTCTTATATAAAAAAAAGAAGCGCGTGTATCGGGAATAAAATGCTATTTTAACAAGGAACAAGGAATCAAATTTATCCTTTGTGTTTATTTATATGTATAGTCCTTTAAGCGTTCTTATAAATCATTCATCAAATTACGATGCAATTTTGGTAAGTTGCGTGCACGCCTGCGAAGACTACTGAAAAAATACTGTACTAGGCTCGTGGCTAAATTATTTGGGTGTATCCCACTATTTCCATGGAAATACAAAATAGAAAAAGTGGGACTAGCGATTTCTATTGCAACAAAAAAACGCAGTTATGTTATTTGAAAAGTTTACCACTTTTAATGAATAGATTCAAATTAAAACACAACTTCTCAATATTAAAAAAAAAATCAGTACCAACACCTATCTCGTAAAGCAATAATGGCAGCTGTCTATCAATAACTGTCAATTACAACTACGATCAAGAGGAAATAAATAAATAGTTTTTATGTGCACGCCGTCATAGGAGGTGATGCAGCGTTTTTTTTTTGTCGCAGCCGACGGCAATAGAAATAGTGAGACAATCAGTCTGAATCAGGCCCAGTATTACCTAATAGAAATAATAGGATACACCCAATTATTTAACGCTGATCAACTGATCAGCGCCTGTAGACAACTGGCAATCTGACAATCGAATCGACGAACGAATAGAAACAAAAAGTATGGAAATGACATAAGCTTTCGACAAATCGGGCGATCATAGATGTCATTCCCATACATTTTGTTTCGATTCGTTCGTTGATTCGATTGTCAGATTGCCACTTGTCTACAGGCGCAGGAAGGTTAAGCTACTCTAGCCGCGGTCAGTCAGTCGAGACCCCTCCGTGCCTCGGAGAGCAGGTAAAGTCGACAGTCCCGGTTATCATGCAAACATCTATCACAATCGTTAGTGGTAGTCAGAGGCACAAAAAGCCTCTGTCTGATGGCAGTCGCTTCGTGTAAAATACTGATATTCAGCCGCATCTGGTTAAACTTGAAGCCGACTCCAACATAGGAAAAAGTCCCGGAAGATGAAGATTATAAATTAATGAATTAATTAAATGACGACGTCTGTGGGCTACTGTTTCACGTGTCGAACTGCTGATCACGAGGTCGTGGGTTCGATTCCCACAGAACACAAATATTGATGTGATGAAGATAAGTGTTTGTGTTTGTCTGGGTGTTCCTGTATTATAAGTATTTATTTAGAAAAAAAAAGTGTATAAGTATTATATCCATTGTCTAGTACCCATAGTACAAGCTCTGCTTAGTTTAGGACTATATCGTGCTGTTTAAAATTGTACAAGAATATTTATTTCTTTATTTTAAATGATTACCCCATTAATGTTGGGTACACTGTGGGACACAGAATAGGCTTTGATCCGCCAAACATAATTATTTTGTTAATATCAACTCACACTTGACTGGTGTATTCATTGATACATAATAATAAATAATAAAATAATGTCCTCATTTATATGGAAGTATTGTATTAACAATTTATGTGTCTGTATAATTGTGTAATAAATACGTCGTAATAATTTATGTTGTTCGCACTTGAACCGTTTTCCAATAGCTCTTACACGTCGGTGTGATAGAAGGCGATAATGTAAAATATTTTGCTCATGTTCTTGTCCGTGGCTTCACTTGGTTGTTGATAAAGAGAGGAAATTTTAATAAAACTAAACGTTGTTGTTATTTTTTTTTTTTACTATTAAAAACCAATAATAATAATAACACTATGTTTTTTTATTTTTCATTTGCAATCAATAGTCATTAACCCATTTAATGTCCCGCTGCTGGGCACGGATCTCCTCTCGTAGAATAAGACAGCTTAAAAGGAATTAAGTGGACTATAGTCCACCACGCTAGCCTAATGCGGGTTGGCAAACTTCACACGCCGTCGAGAAAATCATGCAGGTTTCCTCACGATGTTTTCCTTCATGGTTTAAGCGAGTGATAATTATAATAGGCACATGATTTCGAAGAGTTAGATTGCGTGCCCTGGGTTCGAACTCGAGACCGCCAATTCACTATAATAAAATACCGAAGTTAATGTTTGACAACGCAGATCATAATAAAAAATAATATTTTATAGTAATCATTATATTATGGTAATCATAGAACCGAATAATATTACAAGCATCATAATTATTAATACCGCAAATGATTAACAAAACACATAAAAATAAAACCTGTATTCACCAAAATATTAGCCATAGGTTTGCACCCATAGTTCGCCAGTATGTTCAGTCCTATGTCTACTACATATCGGCGAACGGGGCGAGCCTATTGCCATTAACCGGGCACAAACTTCCTACCGAGAACGTCTAAACTATGGAATAACCTTCCTACGGCAGTATTCCCGAACCAGTAGTATATGAGGGCCTTCAAGGTGAGAGCATATTATTATACACATTTAAAAGGCCGGCAACGCATTGATGATAGCCACGATGTCACTGATGTCCATGGGCAGCGGTCACTTACCATCAGGTGACCCGCATGTTCGTTTGCCCCCTCTGGTATAAAAAAAAAAACAAAATAAACTCAGAGCCGCTGCTGAGAATTTCATAGAAAAACCCAATAACACTTTTCTTGACCTGTAAATCGAACGAAGGAACTCTAGAGCAAGAGTTGCACTTACGATTACTAGGTGAAGTAGTTATTTTTTGGCATTTTCCATGCTAAGATTTTAAAGTTATTAATAAAATGATTAATTTATGGTCAATATTCGCACAGTCCTCGGTCATTTTAATCATCATCTTTATATTAGTCATTTGACGACCTCTGTGGTCTAGCGGTTCGAGTGCCGGACTGCTGATCATAGGGTCGTGGGTTCGATTCCCACAGAACACAAATATTTGTGTGGATTAAACACGAGTATTTGTGTTTGTCTGGGTATTTCTTATGTATTATATTTACAAAAAAAAAAAAGTATTTAAGTATTATATCCATTGTCTAGTACCCATAGTACAAGCTCTGCTTCGTTTGGGACTAGATGGTGTTGTGTAAAGATGTCCCAAAAATGTCCCAAAAATCTTATTATATTATCAGGTTTTCTTGATGATATTAGATTAGATGATATAGAACTTTTTTTTTATTTTTTTATGCCTAGTTGTATTTTATATAATTATTTATAATCTTCGCAACATTCCTAAATTGTTCTCTCATGTAAATATCCAATCCAATTTTTATTATTACTGTATCAAACATCATTGTAATACAAAACGATAATTTAAAAGAGTAACCATGGAGTTTCTTGCCGGTTCTTCTCCATAGGAAACGACTAATTTGGAACCGTGCACCTAGACTCAACATTTCATAAATGCCTGTATGGTTTATATGAAAATAAAACTATTTTGATTTTGATATCCTGTTCGTACCACAACAGGATATCAAAATCATATATAGATATCCTGTTGTGGTACGGATTTTGAATTTGGTCCTAAGGTCCGAGACCAGACCCAAACCGAATGCAATTGATACATTTTTTTTTTAATTTTATTAATTTATAATTCCACAGGTAGAAGGATTATTATACCTGTAATGCAGTTTTTATTTGAACACATTTTTTTTAATATTGTATATTTGTTAATAACTTTACAACTTAATTCGTTAAAATTATAATTTGAAAATTCAATTTTAATTTTTGTAATTAGTAATAGGTACCTAGCTACTGTTACCAATGCACTTTTACAATGTCTAATCAAATTTCAATGTCATTTTTAATCAAAGTCAAATTAATTACAAATCGTGTAGTAACGCAATAAGTACATCCACAAAATATAGTTAAATTTAGCACGAAAGAATACTATTGAGTATTGACGAACCAGTTTAACGCGGCCGGTTTTATATGAAATGTAACTGTAACGGTATTACTTTTAAGATTCCGTAGTAAAACAGGAAGGCACTGTAGATTAATAAAATCCTGTTTTTTGTAGCTTTATGTATCCATCTGAAGATACTCGTATGTTGGAAGTAATCTTTAAAATAAAAAGAAACATAATAATATTTAAAATAAGGATAAAATTGTCTGCCTCATTAGTCTAATAGTCCTAAGCGCGACTGCTACGCTAGAGGTCCTGGGTTCGATCCCCAGGTCGAGCAGTGTTATTGGGTTTTTCTATGAAATTCTCAGTAGCAGCTCGGAGTCTGGACTTGTGCCCGGTTAATGGCAATAGGCTCGCCCCCTATTACATGGGACCTAAACATACCGGCGAAATGTGGGTGTACATTAGTACACCTCTGCCTAACCCTTCGGGGAATACAGGCGTGATGGTATATATTAAGGATAAAATGAAGTAGATTAAAACTGTTTTGGCTATTACCTGTCTTCAAACCGACCCTGTGAAACAGCACTAATGGTAAAATGTATTTATTTAACATGTATCTTCTTCGAACCTGTTGGCTTGAGCCTTGAGCTTTGAGCTAGGTAAGTAAAATATTATCAGTCAGTAGATTGTCTACCTTTTTTGGGGAAACCTTCAAATAACGATTAGACTTCGGGAATTTAAATTAAATTTAAATAAAAACCAACAGTGTTGATCTCTTCTTTCTATGGCTTTGCATACAATTGAGAGGTCGCACTTTATCTCAAGCTCTATATAACTAATTGATATGAGATGTACCCCAGTTTTTGAGGTTGCAACCATTTTTATTTCAACAGTGAACACAAAATTAAAATCTATTCAATAGTTTTTTAGACATCCTCTAACCAATAAACAAACAGACAAGTATTCCAGAAATCACATTTCCGGGTTGGGTGTCGGATAATTCTCTAACCCACTTGTTTTTTAATACATAAAATATTTCTTTATTCAAGCAAACAAGAATTATACGGAACTCTTATTTTCATTGCGAATACCGACTCGCACTTAGCAAGTTTATTTTTATAGCAATGTGGTACAAACTGCGAATTTACGTAAATAGAGCGTTACGCAAAAAAGTGATTGTACTTTCAGTTCGAGTCGGACGATGATTTTAGCGTTCACTATTTAGGTTTCTTTGTACACAGGCCAGCACATCAAGTTACCACAATCTGTCAAATTTCTTGGATTGATTTTCAACTATAAATCAACACGATAAGGTTCATATTCAATTGGAAAAATTTGACAGTTTTGGATAGCTGGCGTCTGTACTTAAGAAACTAGGTATATTCGGTCTCCGAAATCAATGGTGATCAAGCTAGCTATAACGTTGTAACCATCCAACCATCATAATAACCGTCATGCTTATAGGCAGGTATATTCCCGAAAGATCCTCCAAAGGTGTACTGATTTTCACCTATAGTTGGCATGCTTATTAGTATTCATGAAATGGGGGCAAGTCTAAATATATTAAGCGAGCACACCCAAAGACCGAGAAAATTGTATGGAGAAACTCAATTAAATTGCATGCCTGAGAATCGAACTAAGAATCGATGGATCAGCAGTCACGCTTGCGACTAATAAAACAATAAGGCAGTCTATTTTAATCTATAATTGTCGCGCGTTAAACGGCCCTTCTTTCCCAATTATACTTCATCATCATCATCATACGCGTAATCGACTGGCGCTTAGACCAAAATGCTTAATTGTTTGACTTTTCTGTCTGCTAATTGGTACTTGCACGCTATAATAAGCTTTACACTGCTTGTATAAGGTACATACACTGGTTTGTGCAATTTTCGAGTTCAAACTCGCTAGTTTAACCTCATTCAAAGAAAGCGTTATCATTCATTACTAATCTGCATACGAGTTCAGAAAGTCGGAGGTGCACGCGCGCTCTACATTTTAAATCGGACCGTATTACTCATATTCATGTCGATAAGAAAAATATTGACAATAAATTCTCAATGGAAAACCACATTAAAATTTTAACTAAATACCTACTTAGATGATAACCTTAATTCTCAAACTATGTGGTTTAAAGGTTAACAGGAAAACAATAAAAAAATATCGGCTATAATTTAATAATAATTAATCTTAATTGATAGGTAAGTCGCATCACTTATTTGTCGCTTAACTTAATTGCATCGGTATAATCGGTTAAGCGACCGTTAGTAGCGTAGTCAGTAGTGCTGCGCTACTGCTGAGCTGCGCACGCGCGAACCGCATCGTGAATCTCGCGCAGCGGTCGCGAAGTATAAATCGAAATTCAAATTCCGTAAGAGTATTGAACGGATTTTAATGTTAATCCTAGAACTGATTTGAAGTTTTAGGATTAAAAATTATTGAGTTTAATGTTTACTGATTGACATTTTCATTGACCATAAATGTGATTAAATTTAAATTAAACAATATAAAAAATATATATAGCGCAGCATAAAAGAAATATAGATCTGTTATTGAAAAAGTGTTGCCATTTTTGTGTTTGACTACATGACAGAATAGTGTATTTTTTTTCATAATGTCTAATATTCCACTGGTTCGTAAAGCTATTGTGGGGGCTTCGCTTGCCCATGCCTCCCCTTCGACTCACCCCAATCCCATTGTGGTAGAAGAGGGCCAAGAAAGCCAATGGACCCCGGCAGCGCTAGAGCGGGCCGGATCCACTTTGAAGGCATTGAATCGCATGGCTAAACGACCACCGGTGCATATAGTATTTGAGGATGTCAGTTACACCGTCAGCTCTCACAGAGGTAAGTTTTAGTTTTCTAATGTTCGTAATACAAAATGACATGGAAAAAAAGTATTTACTTTTTAAGTTATTTCTACATTGAGATAAAATGTTGAGAAACATAGATTAAAAAGAAACTGTTTTATTTTTTTGTAGTTTTAATTTTCGTGAAATGATTTAACATAATAATGACCTGCGTTCCATAAAACGTCATCAATCAAATAAACTATTTCTATAGGGATGGGCAAGGTATTTCTTAATTTGTTTTCTGAAAGCAGGTACCTACTTGGTAACTTTTTTCGAATGATATAAAACTCACCAATGATTAAAGCAGTCGACCAGGTTAAAAACATTTAGTAAATTATAAAAATAGAACATAACATTCACGAATACAACTGAAATATAACAGTAAATTTAATCATCATAATCGCAACACAATTCCTAATTAATAAAAAAAAAAAATTTATTTAGCCTTAATAACCAGCTTCTTCAACTAATTTTAGCATAGGTACCTGTAATTTTGAGTCGGCGCCAAGCAAGCTAATTCATTAACTTCTAAAAAAAAAATTTTATTTTTAGAAGAGACGTGTCGCGCCGTGCATTTCGTCCATCGTAATTAATTAATTTGTTTGGCGCCGACTCAAAATCGGACTTATCAAAGAATAAATAAAAAGAGAATTATCAAAATCGGACTACACTGTAAAAAGTTAGCGAGGTCATACACAAACAAAATATAATATATACACGTCGACTTGGGAACCTCCTCCGTTTTTTGTTTTTCTTCGGTTGATAATATAAATGCGAAAGTAATTCTGTCTGTCTGTTACGCTTTCACGCTTAAACCACTGAACCGATTTTGGTGAAATTTGGTACAGAGAGAGATTAGACCTTGGAGAAGGACATCTACCTTTTATATCAAAAAGCCATTTCAGATACGGGTAAAACCGTGGGCAACAGCTGGATCATTATATTAATAATATCATAGCCTATCAGTCGTAAGCGCGATTCCTATGGTTGAGGTCCTGGTTTCGACATAGGCTACCTTATGTATCAAAAAACCATTTGGGATACAGGTGAACCCCCATGCAACAGCGAGTAAACATAACATAACATACCATCACGCCTGTATTCCCCGAAGGGTTAGGCAGAGGTGTACTAATGTACACCCACATTTCGCCGGTATGTTTAGGTCCTATGTAATAGGGGGCGAGCCTATTGCCATTACACATACAACAGTTAGTAATACTTAGTATAATTATAATAATAGCGGTAATTATATGGTAAGGGAAGACGAGTGCAGTTTTTAGTCCTCCCCTGTAGACAGGCGATCGATCGACGAAATAATTTCCTTTCCACACTCACACGCAGTTGTGCGACCGAAAATGAGATATTACCTATTATTTAATATTATAATACCAAAAAGAACTGATAAGTACCAAAGCGTTTTCTTGAAAAGATGAACATGTTAAATGAATTAATCTGTTAATCAGTGTGTTTAATATCTTTATTGTTGCCATACAGTATTAATACTTTATAACTCATGGGTGTAACTGAAGAATATGCTATCGGTCATCATATTATTATCTTTATCGCGTTGGTTTTAAATAATCTAATCTAGTTGTTGTTGTTAAGCAAAGGAAAAATTCGACCGCGGGCAGGATTCAAACCTATGACCACTAAGCCACCGCGATACCTACCCGCCATGTCGAATTTTGCGGTCATAGTGTCTGGTGTACCTAACCAGAAGACGCAGGTTCGAATCCTGCCCGCGGTCGAATTTTTCCTATGCTTAATAACTTTAAAATCTTAGCATGGAAAATATTAATTTAAATATTTAATTTAAGGTAATTTTAGCTTTCTTCTCCATATAAACTTTTACTATGTCAAAATTCACATTCCTCCGTATAGCTAGATTCTTACACTCGTATCTTCTTACGGACTTTAAAAACACATAATTAACGGACAAAAAGTACACTTAAACTCGAAACAAATATCTAGATCACACAAAGATTTGTCTCGGGTGGGAATGGAACCCAAAACCCAGCACAATGATAGTGCTGAGATGACCACCTTAATCCACTACGCCAAACGTACAATCAAATATTTCGTATAATGTGGATTCGAGAAAACAAAAAATAGGTGCTGTTAGGTGTCGTGAGTCTACCTGTCTTACACTTCAGGAATATAGGCATGATCGTATTCTACGAGTATTTTACGTAAATATCATCATCTTCATCAACCAATATACTATCCCACTGCTGGGCACGCGTCTCCTCTCAGAATGAGAGAGATTAGGCTATAGTTCACCACGCTGGCCTAGTGCGAATAGGCAGACTTCACACGACGTCAAAAAAAATTTCTAAAGCATGGACGATGTTTTCCTTCACCGTTTAAGCGAGTGATAATAAATTAATTATTAATACGCACATGAATTCGAAAAGTCAAAGGTGGTTGCCTAGGATTTGAACTGAAGACCTTTGACTTGCCAGTTCAGTGGTCACATCACCAGGCTATCACTGCTTTGTTACGAAGAGATGTAAATATATTTTTTCTATTTATTCACAAATTAATAACCTCGACCATACCTCCGATTGACGTCATTCAAAACTAATTTTGGAGTTCCAAAAGATATCAGGTTGTTGGGGCATTAAATTAATAGACATTAATAAGTTTTCCATTCACTTCACACGGTACATTCGCAAAAAAAATTTGATGAATGCTAATAATAAATAAAAGTTTTTATTCCAAACTTAAAGTTGTTGTTCACTGTTTCAATTTACAAAACATTGACTCAATATTCCGTATTATATATTTGTCTTTATATATGACTGTCTATTTACAAATCTTGTTAAAAACTAAATGCTATAATAATGACTCTCTCTTTCTTCAATGTATCTCCTTGTTTTTCTTTCAATACGTTTACCCTTAATCTGTCCTATTTTCTAACCGGATGGATAACCCATTACAAATAATATTACAATTATACCTCGAAATACGATACAATATTCACCCTTAAACCTACGTATATCGTAATAGTCTAGGCAGATACAATTAATTATATTTTAAACATGTTTTAAGAACCAGAATTACCTTTCTTGGCATTCCACAGAAAATTTCCGATACCAAATCACCTACATGAGCAATATGACGCTTATTCGTAAAAACAGTACCTATACGTAAACATGTTGCCTTTTTGTCCGTAAGTGTACCAGTGTGCATGGTATAATAAAAACCATACGCCACTTAATATCTTTCCGTGGCACGTGATCGCCCCACGATGACGTCATCGAACAACAATCCGTCGTTTGATATGTTGCTACTATGTGAAAATAAATTACCCGACCAAAATGCATTTTTCCATTTGCATACTATATAATGAAACACTTCTTAGTAATTTGATACAGTTATTTCTTTTTACCTAAATTGATGAAGATCACAATGACAACACTGATTGTGACATTTGTAAAGTAGGTAGTTGTGGGTATCGTGGAAAGAGAATATTTGGTGTAAGCTTTTTATTATACCATTAACATGTATGATGTGGTCGTACTTTGCGTTCGTTTGCCCACTAACCCTTGTTCAAGAGAAAAAAAAATACTTCATTGAAGTATGCAGCGCAGTGATGTGTACGAATCGGACATAGGGATGAGGGGACTGAGGATCCGATCCAAGTTTTCCATTCTTAAAAAGTTAGAAAGGTACGAAAATTTGCCAATTTGCTAATAGAGATAAACATCATGATACTTATGACTATGTAATATTGGCTCATTACTCATTTCAATGCCGAATCCAGCTCAGACCAAACAGTGAGATAGATAATATAAATAATCATTAAAAAGTCTATCAAACGTTCAATTTTGTTACCAAATCAAAGGTGAATCAGAGGTCAAACAAGTGGGACGGTCGCGTTCAGGGACACCGAGTTTATTAAGTTTCATCAAAAATTCTAAATTCTTACGCAAACTCGATTGATCGAATTGACCTTTGCAAGGCTATCTCACAGAGACCTTTGCAGCAGCCTCTCGGCAGTGGGACGAGCAGTGAGAACAGTGCCCGTACCGTGGCGGATTTCACATACTTTTGAAGACCTCATAGATATGTTCATTACCTGACGACCTACCACCACCTAGGAAGCGATGATGGCTCACGTATAACATCTAATATGTTAGGTTATATGCAGCAAGCATATAGGCACTGGCTGGTCCCCTCGGTATGAAGCCATGCCGTCAGTTAGTATTGGTGAGCTCAAAGCTGCTACGGCTCTTTCTTCACAGCCAGTTCAGATTTTACCCTAAATTGTAAAATAGAAATCTGTTAAGCACGAATACTAAACTTTCTGGACTTTAAAATGGACCATGATTCTCTGAGTTTGCTTCGGCGTCTCTTCTCAGAGGTCTTCAGCTAAGAAATGCCAGCACCATCTGGTACTTAAATATTGTTAAATATTGACTTATAAAAGTGTTTTTGAAAAACCTATATAAAGAAATCAATTATTTTCATTTATTCATTGATAGGGGTACCTAATGACTTAGGGTAGCTTGAGGCAGTTTGAAACCCCCTCCTGTCAATTTCAAAAAATACCTCACGAAATTACTTCCATAGCCATAGAAAATTATCAATTTTTTACCATTAGGACCAGGTCGTGTTGTAAAAAAAACATAATGTTAATTTTAGTGTTCATTATTATTAATTAGTAGGTATCTATACAACAATAAGACTTGTTATCTGAACCGTCAGCATCTGCGCTAAAAACAGCACGAGCACATTTAGGTTTGCAAAAAAATTAATTGTACTTATTTTTTTTCCGGTTTTGGGTGAATTAATGATATTATTCTGTAAACTGTTTTTTTTAAACAAGTTTACAATTGTATTGTTGTTTAAATAATTTGCGCCGCCGTTTCCCGTCTGATATGGTTTGTTGGTGCATAGTTTCTGTATGTGTATGTTTTAAATGTATCGGTAACATTTACAAAATCGTAGGATTTCTTTGCGTATTGATATAAATTTTAGAGAAAGAAAAATTCGATCTAAAACAGAGGTGAACCTGCGTACACCGGACGCTTTAGTCAACTAAGCTACCGATACTAATGCCTAAGATACTAATGCCTAAGATGTTGAATTTCTAAAGCGCCTCTCTAGTGGTCATAAAAGGAACTCGGTTCCCTCGGTCACTATGATACAGAACGGTATTCTAAATTCAACCATTCTACCTACTTCGTTTAGTTAATTTACAACGGCATAGGTTGTTTCATGTAGGCAGCTACATGATTAAAAATTAACATGTCATAATGGAGCGCAATGTGGTCTCAACCACAAACGTGCAGTCTGCGACCAGCTATTGGTCGCACAGTCGCACGAACGCAACTCCGCAAACCGAGGCTAGAATTAGTAACGTTTTAGTGCTGTAATTTTGTAGTTGCGTGCATGTTTGTGCGCATACTAGTAAGGTATTTTTAACGTAAAACTTAAATATCTTCATTTTTATGATATCCTCTGGTGTACATTAAAGAATACTCTATCTCAATATAATTTTGTCGTCGCTTTTCTCGCCCAAATTATAACTAGAGATGAGATAATACTTATAGAGATTGCCTTATAGATATTCTCAACGGCGCGTGAAGTCTGCCAACCGCACTAGACCAGCGTGGTGGACTATAGCCTAATCCCTCTCATCCTGAGAAAGAACCCATGCCCAGTAGTTGGACAGTAAATGGGTTGATGATGATGATGAAACCAGTTAAATTACTAGGCATAAGAGATTTAATAACTGACTGAAGTCTCAGGATGAAAATGCAGTAGTGATACTACCTGGTTTTTCTGGCGTCTACAGGTTGCGGCTGTCGCTTATCATCAGGTGGTTCATATCTGTCATCTTATTCGTTAAAAAAACTGGGAAAAGCGTGTTCGTTATCTATGGTTATAGTACAGAACATAAATTTCTTATAAACTTACAAACTCTTTGCAAAAATATCTTACTGGGGATGGTCACGTCTTCACAATAAAGCGGCGGAAAGTATTTCTAAGTTACACACACCTTTGATTGCACCCTTGTGTGAGATTCATAGGAAAACTTTGGAACATTCTTAGTGGAAAGTTTTTTCATAGTAATATTTACTTACTTGAATTTATTGTGAAGGGAATTTATGTGTGTTTTCTACTCTATTCTTATAATACTTTATCTATTTTATAGGAAAGCGAATGCGTTCGGTATAACGTTGTCAACACTATTAGGTTTAATAAACGTAACATTTGTTGTTCATTTTAAGACAAATTTAAAGCAGAAATTAGAAATATTTATATTTCAATATCCTCCTGCCCTCATTCCATATTACTTGGGGTACCAGTATGTCTTTTTCTTCGATATATCGCTATCAGCCTTCATCTCATCATTCATTTCCTTTACCATAACATCTCTCACTCTGCCAGAACATCTAACATGAGACTTGCTGATGTTAATGTATAATTTATTTATTTCTTGTATACACATAATCAAAGCAAACTTAATTCTGAAACATAAACTAGTTAATAAACTATTTATATTATGCACATCAAACTACCACAATTTGTCAAATTTATTTGATTGATTTTCAACTTTAATGCAAAACGATAAGGTTCATAGTCAATTGGTAAAATTTGACAGTTTTGGATAGGTTGACCTGCTGGCGTCTGTACAAAATACGTTACATAATTATAACAAAAAACTAAATTGGCGCACCTAGGCAACAAAATACTCCTCCAAATCGTTGCCATCTAGTAACAGTTCCAGCAGACTGGGAGCATTGTCATGTTGAATGGCAATGCTAATTCTTTGAACTCTGGTGCCGTGATGAGTCCACAAGTCTCCTAGATATATCTAGTACCTACACAATTTTTACTAAACACAAATGGAACGGAAACAATTACATGAAAATAACAAGTTTTGTTCACGTGCTCAACGAAGCGACGCATAAATGGCATAAGCATTGTTTAAATGTAACCATGTGTGCATTCTATCTTGTTATTGCACATAATACCACTTGACTTGTAATTAATAAGCATCAACAATCATCAAGAATTGATTAAGCTGGTTAGTTGGAATTGTTCCCCCACTTGACCTATTTAGGTTTGCCCAACTTGGGTTATTTTAAGCCTGGTTAGTTAGAATTTACCCCACTTGGCCTATTTAGGTTTGTCCAAGTTGGGTTATTTTAGAACGTACCCGTGTCTTCTGCGGACTAATGCTACAGCGGTACCATAGTCCCGGCACTAAAGTTGTGACGCGAAACGCCGAGGTTGGTTTTAGTCGGTAGCTCGCTCTTTTTAAAGAGGTGAGTCCGACACACCCCACCGCTCTCCCCGGAGCGATGGGTAGTGCATAAAGCATTTCCAACCCCTTCAAAAAAAGACAAATGTATCCCTGTCTTATAGGCAACGAACTGAAGGTTAAACACTAAAGTAATTTTTGATCTAAGCGTTAAATTTATTAAAATGACATACCTTCACGACTGTATACCCATAAGGGTTAGGTAAGACAGATGCTTACCGAAGTACAGTCGCTGCTAACTAGCGGTTATATTTTTTAGTCTCATATAAAAGGGGCTAGCCATAACCCGGGCAGATATCCGAACTTTGCTCAACCTGATAGTAGATGATCCCCGGACCTCACGCGCATTAGTTGCGCTTGCGACCATTATACTAATGAGGCAATTTCAACAGGAAATTACAACGGGTATCAAACAGCACGTACGTAGGAAAAAGAGAGTAGGCATCGCACTGATTGGTACTCTGACGTAATTGATCAGCATGATAAACAATATTATCTATAATATTATATTATCAATAAGGTATGTTTAGAGATAAAAGATTCAAAAAAATAATAATAGTCACAACCAAGGCCACATTTTAATAAACAAACAAATGCATTTGTGATTAATATAATGAAAAATAACTGCTATATTTTTTCAATTTCAATTTATTTTTAAAGATAAAAATCATTTTTCCGTATGGTTTCAGAATGTAGATGATATAATCTTAAAATAAGACAAAAATATAATTATTACGAAATTTAATTAAAATGTTTGATTCTAAAATCAATAAGTACCTACACTCTAATTTCTGACACTTACGCGAATAATAAACATAAAAATAAACTACTTTTTACAATTTTTTTCGCGTTATATACAGGGTGGGATGCGACTGAAACTGCAGTCAACGGCTAGATATACAGGGTGGAAGGGACATCGACGCGCAACGGCTTACCATGACTTCAGTACATGATTCTGGACCCCCTGCGTTGGAATTTTTCGTCGGCTTTTTCTTAAATTTTACAACTCGTAAGTGAACTCTAAGGAAACAGCTGACAAGAAGATCTTTCGAGTTTAATTTACAATGCTGTTTTTAGTGAAAAAAGTGAATTAATGACTTTTTAATTAAAATTCTTATTGGGTTAGATAGAAATAATTATGTTATACAGTTTAAAGTTGAAAAAACTGCAAAAAAAACGTAAAATTTAAGAAAAAGCCGACGAATAATTCCAACGCAGGGGGGTCCAGAATCATGTACTGAAGTCATGGTAAGCCGTTGCGCATCGATGTCCCTTCCACGCTGTATAGCCTGTCTAGCCGTTGACTGCAGTTTCAGTCGCATCCCAAACTTTTTGAGAAAAAGTAGGTATCCCATCGTCGGTAAAATTTCAATACCGCGTAAGTAACACTTTGCAGTAAGGCCTCATTTTCGATGTTATTTAATACAAAGTTAGGCCTTAAAGCACTTACGCTGTTTTTACGTGTTACTTACGGTGTATTGGAGTATCACCGACGCTATGTCCTTCTCTAAAGTTTGATCTACCTCTGTACCAAACTTCATCAAAATCGGTTTAGTGATTTAGGCGTGTAACGTAACAGACTGACAGGCAGACAGAGTTACTTTCGCATTTATAATATTAGTAGGGATTATTAAATTCCATAAAGTAATTAATAAAATCAGCAATGTTGAAATTTAAAAAAAAAGCCTATTGTCCTTGAAACTTTAAACTGTTCCTCATTCAATTACCGAAACCTGTTTACTTGTGGTTATGGAAAAAAACATATCTAAAACAAACATTTGATTTCCTTTTTGTTGTTAAAGGTAAACAAATAAATTTAAAAAAAAAAAACAATGTCAAGGTAAACATGTTGGTGCTAAGAGCCATATATTATAATTAATTTATAGATGTCTAATGAATATAATGTCTCGTGGATACGTAATAACTACGCCGATCAACCGATCTACAAGGTTAAACTGCGCTAGTTGCGGTCAGACTGTGGATGGGTGAGCACTCTTAACACATCTTTACCCTTCCGTGCCTCGAAGAGCAGAGCAGGGACTGGGAGAGCTGATACGAACACCGGTCGACAGTGATGACAGTCGTTAGTGGTAGTCAGAAGCCCAATCTGAAAACCAGTCTATCTTTAGGATATAATTACCCAGAAACTGGAATGTGGAAGGACTGATGGAAGTTGCTTCGTATAAAGTATTAGAGACTATATAGAAGACTGGAAGCCGATCCCAAAGTAGTTGAGAAAAGGCTGAGATGTGAACGACGAGAACTCAACTTTACTTCCTCATTATTGTTAGATATCGTCGGTGATATTCCAATACCGTGTAAGTAACACTTTGCAGTAATACCTAATTTTTAAAGTTATATGTTATTTAATACAAAGTTAGGCCTTAAAGCACTTACGCTGTTTTTACGTGTTACTTACGCGGTATTGGAGTATCACCGACGATATTATTAATGGTCGTAAGTCCGACTGCTACTACCATGATTCTTACTTCTAGTCTACTTACTAAAACATTCTCACATTCACAATAGCAGCTGAGTTCGAACTTATGCTCATGGCAACCTTCAAGAAGCGAGCCTATGCTTTTCTCAAAGGCACTTGCAACCCCTCTGGTTTTGTGGGTGTCAATGGGCGACAGTGATCACTTACCATCACCTAACCCGATTGCTCGCTCCAATAAAAAAAAATGCTCGGTTAACCGCAATAGGCCCCTATTACACGGGACTTAAAGATACCGGTGAACTGTAGGTGTACATTAGTAGATGTCTGCCTAACCTTTCGAGGACTACAGGCATGCTCACGAAATTAATAACATACCATATGTTATTTATTTTGTGAGCAAACCAAGTTCAAAGTTAGCTGACTAAACCGGCCGGTATACTTATTTACGTACCGGAAGGGCCCAGTTTAGAATCCCGCCGGAGATCACATTTTTCTTGCAATAAAAATAAAAAATGATTGAAAATGTTTAACATATTTTAATGCCAAATGTATTAATACATAAATATATACATAAAGTATAATATAAATAATAACATCCTTTCATTACTTGCAATAATTTACAAATGCTTGATTTTTCAAAACTTTAACGTTAAACGTTGAATGTACCTACTGCATGATTTCATAAATCTTATAAATCAAACATTATGTCAATGTACCCCTATTCAAGGGTCTCCATATTTTTCTTTGAAGCCTGATCACTGAAGAAACAAAGGGTCCTTTAACACCGCACCCTTTAGAAACAATAGAAAGTTTCAACTTAAAGTACTTGACGATAACTAATGAATAAAGTTTCTTAATTGGCTTTTTGAATGTATTTGTTTGGTTCTCGCTTTGCTGTTACGGAAATTGCAATATGAATTACTTGCTCAGTAATAAGTAGCCCTGTTAGTCTAGTGATCCTAGGAGCGACTACTACGCTAGAGGTCCTAGATTCGATTACCACGAGCAAAGTATTATTGGGTTTTTCTATGAAATTTTTAGTAGTAGCTTGGAGATTTATTTGTGCCCGGTTAATGGCAATAAGTGATAGCCTAGTGGTATGACCATTTGGACTGGCAAGTCGAAGGTCTCGAATTGGAATCCAAGGCACGCACCTCTGACTTTTTACTCACTGAAACAATGAAGAAAAACATCGTGATGAAACCTGCGTGCCTTGGAGATTTTCTCGATGGCGTCTCAAGTCTGTCAACCCGCACTAGGCCAGCGTGGAATATATTATAGCCTAATCGCTCTCAATCAGATATTTACTCGCATCTGGGTATAATGGACGCCAACCCCAACATAGTTGGGAGTAGGCACGGAGAATAATGATTCATCAATGACTGCTGGGCACGGGTCTCCTCTCAGAAGTAGCTAATTATTTTTATCATTTTCTTAGACTAGTCTACAGTGGTTGCTTAAATGTTTCTTATTTAAGGACAAGCCATTTGATAATCTGATACCTAAGTGATTTTGAATGTAAACGCACTGAAATAGCTTTGGTTGTGTCAATACCTACTCAAGCTATAGGTCAATGACTTTTAAACAGATATCATTGCGTGTATTGGCAAGCTGAAGTGGTACTTATTAAGCGGCCAAGCGTGTTAAATAAGGTAATATTCCCGACCATACATAGAGTACCTACTCATGTATAATATTTTTTATACAAAGTGGTTTTAGGTATAATAAGGGCCAACTAACTGCCTGATCGACTTAGTGGTCGCAAGCCTGGTATCTGAAAGTTAGGTCGTGAGTTCGATTCTGCGCAGTGTTATTATGTTTTTTTTTTCTGTTAAGAAATTCTCTGTAGCAGCTTGGACTTTAGATTTATCCTCATACACATTGTAACTGTTTCATTAGCTCAGTGGTCTTAACCGACTGCTACACTAGAAGCCCTGGGTTCGATTCGAAAGAGATTCAAGATTGTTGATACCTAACGACAGATTTAATAAGAATAATAATTGTGTTTTTCTAGACATTTCAAAATATAATGTAATATTTATAATAAAATAAATAAATACGAGAATTGTGATAATAATTGAATTTTGAATAATTATCATATTAATACGTCAAAAAGAAACTGTGTACCCCTTTTTTTAAATATTGCGCGTACAGTGCAATGCAATATTCGGGAGGAGTGCAGAAATCTAAAATGTATACATAATTAAATTAAATAAAAACATTCATTGTTTACGTTAGGGCTATCAAGGTCAAACCGACATTGAAAGCCAGAACTGACCGCTGACCACTAATTGTAATAAATTTACCATTTCAATTTCTAAACATGGGTTTTATGTTAGAAGATACTAAATAGGTAGGTATTTTTTTTATTGTAATAAAATGGCAAACGAACATACGGGCAGCCTGATGGTAAGCAGCAACCGCAGCCAAAAGACACCAATAACACCAATAGCGCGTTGTCATCTTAAAACTTCAGTTGTTAAGTCTCATATGGCCAGTGATCTTACTGCCTCTATTGCCCTTTAAACCGTACCACAATAATATTAGGACATTATTGCTTAGCGGTAGAATATTTGACAATGCGGTGGTACAGACGCCAGAAGGTCAAGCTATCCAAAACTGTCAAATTTTCCCAATTGAAAATGAACATTATGGTATTGTGTTAAAGTTGAAAATCTATCAAAGAAATTGGACAGATTGGGGTAGCTTGATGTGCTGACCTCTGTACCTCCAGGTGCACACAGCAACATTGAGCAGTGCTCACATTATAGTATTTATAAATCCAGATTTCGAAATCAGTTTTAAATTTTCCTCTCGATTGCGATTAGTTTCAAGTTCGTCCCACTTCACAAAACAGTGTTTATACGTATTCAGCACATAAATTAATGACCACATCATTTTGCAACACATTATTGTCTCTATTGTATTTTAATTAAATGTCACAGTTTAAATAAAATTTTGGGTACAAAATGAAGAAATTTATATACCTAGTTAAATTGAATTAGAATTTTGTTTTCAAATTGAGATTAACCAATTTATTCACTGTTCAAGAAATTACAACGCTTGGTATTACATATTGGGCGTATCTATATAAGAACCAGAAACCGAAGTAGTAAACTGGTCTTTGATGTATACATATAAAAAAAGCAGGCTTGGTAAAAAATATAAGTATCTAATCTAAGTAAATATAAATCTATTGCAGCTGCACTTACAATCGGCTCGTCAGACTTGGCAGTATTTTTGTTGGTTATATGGAAAAAAAAATGGGAATTCCCAACAGGATCGGAAAATACAAGTTTATTACGGGTAGCACAGCGGGCTACTGTTTAATTATAATCTCTATTTTGACAAAAAAAAAAAAACAAATCGACAAATAAAGTTAAGGATGTTCCATCCTTGTCCCGCAAAATGAGTGTCATTATAGCATTTGTATGGCGCTCGGAGCATTAATTGACGTCACATGTTGGTATACTACGCTCTTCGTAACAAAAAAAGTAAAATGCATTGAAATTCTTTATTTTTGAAACAATTTTAATTGGTTGCTGGTGCACGGTGGCTTTGTGTCTGGTGTATTGAACGAACAAAGACGCAAGTTCAAATCCTACCCGGAGTCGAATTATTCCTTTCTTAAAATAACTAAGGTAGTTAATAGGTAAGGTGGCATCATACGACATCGAACTAACTGTAAAGTAAGTCATGTCGGTTGAGAAGAAAACTTGGTTCACACTGACGTCACCTTAAAGACGTAAATTCAGAATGTGAAGACAAATTCCGACCAGACGGGTGGGAGTCGCGGTGGCTAAAACAACTTTATTATCTTAGAATGCAAAATACAAAAAAAAAAGAATTTTGTTATTGTTAATAGGAACTTTCGTAGGGTTATAAAAAATAATCAGTCCTCTAGATTATTAATTCTACTCTCCATCTTCCAATGTTCAGTGACTCTGATAAACGATAATTATTTAGGCTGATCTACTTTTTATTTTTTTAACTGCCTTATTAGTCTAGAAGTTCTAAGCACGATTAATAATAGACTAGAGATTCTGGGTTCAATTCCCAAGTTGAGCAAAATGTTATTGGGTTTTGTATCAAATTCTCAGAAGTTTGAATTTTGCATAATTGCGTTGTTGGTGTGTGTTAATGGCAATAGGTTCGCCGCCTATTACATGGACTTAATCATACAGAACTGTGGGTGTACATTACATTAGTACACCTCTGCCTAACCCTTGGGGAATACAGGCGTGATGATATGTTCATGATCTACTTTTATCAAATACTACCAGCACGCCCTGACTTCGCTCGGATCATTCAGCCATGTTATTTGCTGATAATATAGGTAGCTTAATTCATATGAAAGAATTTTTAAAATCGGTTAAGTATTTTATGAGTTTATCCATTACAAACAAACATACAAAAATCTAATATTTATTCTACAAAATAATCTGTTCTGTTATCCAATGTGGACGGCTTTCGGTTTGCACCTCGTTACTTGTGGAAAAATTAATAAAACCTACCGTTGCCAACGGTACTCACATCCGAATGCGTCCAACGTTCACATAGAACTAAAGCTTAGCTAAAAGTGGCATTTAGTTTCAAAATAGTTTTACTTTTGGTTTCAGTTTGACGTAAACTGCCTATTCGTTTATTAGTCTGAACCTACCTCCTATTCATCGGTCTTCACCTGCTGACAAGATCCTAGTTCTAATTTACATAACGTAAACCTATTTTTTGGCAATTTTAGCGAAGGGAAAATTCGACTGCGGGCAGGATTCGCACCTGCATCTTCTGAGGCCGTACCACAACATGTTATTGCCCAACTAAATCTATCTATCAGCCATGGACGTCGACTGCGGAATATAAGCCTCCCCCAATGATCGCCACACAAATCGGTCTTACACAGACCGCATCCACCGACTCCCTGCGACCCTCACGAGGTCGTCCGTCCACCTAGTAGGGGGCCGTCCCACGCTGCGCTTTCCTATGCGGGGTCGCCAATCCAGGACTTTATTTCCCCAGCGCCCATCCGTTCTTCTAGCCACATGGCCTGCCCATTGCCACTTGAACCGTGCAATCCTGCGAGCAATGTCGGTTACTTTGGTTCTTCTGCGGATATCCTCATTTCTGACTCTATCACGCAGAGAAACTCCGAGCATAGCCCTCTCCATTGCACGTTGCGTGCAATCACTACTCATAATACTAATTAATAATTTCATAATATCATTGACCTTCCGATTCACAAGGATGACATCATTATCTAATTTTTAAATAAAAACTCCGGTTATACAATATCATTATTGTATCTAAAAATACAACTTAAAAAAATATACCCAAATTATTGATATGCAAGGTAGGTAACAAATCAATGATATTATATTTTATCTATATAAAAACGATCAAGTTTTTCTGTACATTCAGGGTTTGAATCCAATTTTATAATTTCCGCATTGACGAAATAGGTACCTTCCTATTTGGTAATAACAACTATTAAAATACACATACATGTAACCTATACATTTATGTTTTCCCCAACAATGTATGGTCGACTTCCTGTCTAACCAGATGCGGTTGCATATAAGTATTATACACGAAGCGAGTGCCATCAAACCTCTGCAACTCAATTTCTGGGTAATATCGATATTTTATTTTTATTCTACTAAGGTGGCAAACAAGCATACGGCCCACCTGATGGTAAGCGGTTACCGTAGCCTATAGACGCTTGTAACACCAGGAGTATCACTTGCGCGTTGCCGACCCTGTATTGAAAGACGTTGGGTTGACAGCATAAGGGTCAAAGTCCCCCCACTGCCAACACAACGTTTCCTCGTGGAGCACTGGCAACCTTGCTCACCGTAAGAAACACAACACAGCTCAAAGCAGTGTTATTTTACTTCGATTTTCTGCAAGATCGATATCCTGTGGATAGCACTAACGATTTTCATAGGTAATCGTATGACAACCGGGACCAACGTCTTGATGTCTTAAGAATGTACACCCATCCACAGACCGACCGCAAATAGTGCAGCTTAACTTTACTGATCAATTGGTCCGCTTTGTTATTACTAAGCCACGAGCCTCTCCATGTTACATATAGGTACTTTTGATACTATTTTTGTTTGTTTTATTCATTTCCGATGACTATAATTATGCAGCCATTACCTAAATTACCTATAAATGTGGATATCGATTAGAGCATTTGCTAGACCATTACATTGTAATGTAACGTTTTTACGTATTGTAGGTACAATAGGCAAATTCTCTCAGTTTTCAAAAACATTTCCATGTAATGTAACGTTCTTGCAAATGGTCGACGCTGTGTTCAACGTAATCCTCACGGCAAGTGAACATAATATACCTGTAACATTTCTTTATAAATATCAATTACTCCCCAAACGCACTAGCACGGGGCACGCCCGTGCTAGTGCGTTTGATCATATATCGTTTTACCAAAACGCACGTTGTTTCTTAAAATCAAGTTGTAACAAAACACAATAGCGTCATGTTCGAAATATGTTTCAAGTAAATTTAAAAATGGCGAATGCTCGATGTTCTGTTACATATAAATGCTCTATTCTATACCCACCTTTATGTTAATTTATTCTAAAAATAATGTAGTCATTCATTATGCTAATTTACTGATATTATTAATATCAGTAAATATTGATTAATAAATAATGTATTCACTCATAAAGCATTAGTAGTATTGTATTTTTTTTATTACGAAAAGTAGGGTATGTCGCACTTGCCTTCACTTGCCACTTACCGGCAGCGGATCTCATGTTTTTTTATAACTGAACTCGCCTATGTCCTTTTCCAAGGTCTTATCTATCTCT
The DNA here is from genome assembly GCA_964056405.1 of Acronicta alni. NCBI lineage: Eukaryota > Metazoa > Arthropoda > Insecta > Lepidoptera > Noctuidae > Acronicta > Acronicta alni. Next base: position 4,115,346 of record OZ043919.1, on the reverse strand, counting down.
GTACCAATTTTATCAAATTTGGTTCTGCGGTTTAGGCGTCACAGCATAACAGACAACAGATAGACAGACAGTTACTTTTGCATTCATAATATCAATAGGTAAGGAAGGACTAGTAGGTATAGTATGGATATTAGCAGGGATTAGTGTTGAATTATGAATTTGGCAGTTCTAGTTCTCAGACATCTTGGTAAAGCTTATATCCATATCGATATGCAATTTGGCAGTTTGGCGGTAGCAGAGGAATATGCGATATTTGCCGAAGCCATTGCGATTCTGTGCGATATATACGGGGTACGTGACAGTGATTTTGTCTGTCGCGCGATTATTCTTATTTGCGTATATTTTTCGTGTACCGCGCTATTGTTTATTGGTCTATTGTTTAAGCATGTCATCTTCATCATCTTCAGCCCATTTATTAATCCAAAGCTGGGCATGGGTCCACCATGCTAGCCGAGTTCATGGTGGAAATCCCAAATACCCGAACGAACCACTTTAAGTCAACGTTTATCATGCGTACCGCTGAACTGTGGAATGAGCTTCCTGAGTGGGTCTTCCCCAATAACTATAATCTGTGTGTCTTTAAATTTCGAGTAAATCGGTTTATTCTAGGCAAGCGCGCCATCGTAAATCGCAGTTTCGCTTAACATCAGGCGTACTAATGGTCAAGCGAAGGCCTATCGTGAATAAAAAAAAAGTACAGGTTTCCTATGTTTTTCTTAACCGTTTAAGTGATTAGTGACTAATAAATATTACGCAATAGATTTCGAAAAGTAAGAGGTTTTTGACATTTGACTTGGCAGTTAATTGTCATAATACGCTATCATTTCGTACAGTTCAACAACTTATTTGTTATCACACAAAATGTGTTTCGTAACTATACAAATTACGTCAACCTGATTACATACAATAATATTTTTGTAATATTTGGGATATTTTACGCAGTACGTCATGTCATCTAGTCCCAATATAAGCAGAACTTGTACTTACTATGGAGGCAGGTATAAGATATTCATGTCATCATCATCAACCCATATACTGTCCCACTGCTGGGCACGGGCGTCCTCTCGTATTGAGAGGGATTAGGCTATAGTCCACCACGCTTGCCTTGTGCGGGTTGGCAGACTTCACAAACCATCGAGAAAAATCACTAAGGTATACAAAATCAAAATAGTTTTATTATCATAAAAACCTTAAACAGGCACTTATGAAATGTCGAGTCTAGGTGCATGGTTACAAATTAGTCAGGTTATATGCAGGTTTCCTCACGATGTTTTAAGATAATTATTATAAACACATAAATAAATATTAAGGACATTTTTTACACAGCACCGTCTAGTCCCAAACTAAGCGGTACACAAATATTTGTGTCGCGTGGGAATCGAACCAACAGACCGCAGAGGTCGTCAAAATTATGATCACGAATATCATTTCCCCGACGATAAGGCAAAAAAGACAAGAGCAGAAGCTGGGATCACAACTCTTTTAAACTTTAAACTCTCGTTAACGCTACTAAGACTCCGTTCAAAGTCAAGGTAGAACAATAAATGCAACAATAAAACATAACAAGTAGCAAAACGATTAGCAGTACTTAGTTCATTAAATGCTACCATATAATTTTGATTTATCTTCATTTTATGATCAACTTTAATGTTTTATGGCTTCCGGGATAAAACAATATTTTTTAATTGTGTTGAATTTTGAATTGCGTTTTGTTCCTCTAGTCCATTATTATTTTAAAGTTATTTAGCAAAGGAAAAATTCGACCGATTCGACGATTCCTTAGGTCCAGCCGAGGCGTTTTACAGGTTTTCTATGGATTCGGGAACCAAACCCAATCTTATGAATAATTGACATTAATTTTATTCAAAAAAATAAAAAGAGCATTCAAGCAGTTAGTCTGTCTTAATAAAAACACACGGAAGTGTGTCAGCAAAGATAACTACTTTTTTATTTGTTAAAAAATCACAAATTCTTCTCAAGGTACAATCACTGGTGTGGCAAACATCCACAAGATAATTTTGTCGATGCATATCGCGTTCTAAAACAATGGCTAGCCACGAGATATTAGGTGGTCAAAATTTTATTTAATCGTGTTAAGCGTCTTACGCACAGCTAAATAACGCACTCGTTTCAATTGCTAAAAATAACTTGTTTTAATTATATACGTAAGTAAAGTAGTAGCTATGTTAAGAATTAATAGGTTTAAGGGCCTAACCTGTTTTATAAAAATAAACTGCTAATTTTGTTCGCACGGTTAAACACCAGTTGTGGAGGGACTAGGGGTAATGCCTCGTATCTCCATTAAAAGGAGGATCCTTCGACCAGGCGAACGTTTTGTACATCAGGTTTGCCTTGTAATTGTTGCATGTGCGATTTAGGATTTATTTTGTCCATCTAGTTCTTATGTAGAGCGATAGATATCGCTACAAATCTATTCTAACTTTTTCAGTATAACCTGAACTTTCATTGTACAAAGACTTTATAATATTGATTCTCAGGTCAATAAAAATCTATAGTCGTACTTTACTCCATAGCCATGACTAAAGGTTTTTAGTCAGTATCAGTCTAACATACCCATAGGCGGTTAATTTTATTAGGATTTTCAGTTTGAAACTAGTTTTTGTTGTCAGTCTAATAAAAAAACATTGCATTGCATTAAAGATCATCTATCCAACGACCACTTGCGCAGAGCAGGGTTGACAGTACAAGACCTCGCGGTCACCAATGTGGTGGACTGACCAAATCAAGAACACAGTGGCCCCATAAGTGAGTGTACCAGGATGACGGCCAACAGAGAGAGATGGCGGGACATCATGAGGCGAATAACCTCAGCCCCCAACTCCCCTACTACGTGATGGCCACAATCGGCTGAGAAGAAGCATTAAACAGCATTTACGTATCGTCAGTGATACTCCAATACCGCGTAAGTAATACTTTGCTATAAGGCCTAGCTTTGTATTAAATTAAGCCTTACAGCAAAGTGTTACTTACACGGTATTGGAGTATCACCGACGATATTCCCATTTATGTGTTTCTGTTTGACATTGACAGCCCAAACGTAAACGATGAATATTAAATTTAATGTAATGTATTTGTAACACATTCATATTATACATAAAACTTAGCTTTCTGCACTCCTTGCCAATATAAACTTTAACTAAGGCAAATCTCACACACCTCCATGCTCAAAAAGAGATAGGTACAAAGTTTTCTTTTCACGTAAAGATGCCGTGCAAATATTTAAATATGTTTGTGGAATACTTCGTTTTGTTGGATATTATCATTCAAATTGCATTAAAACTAAATAGTAGCCCTAGTTATCTTGTAGGTATGACCTTAGGTGGTCTTTCTGCTACTTTATCATTGCTCGCGTGAGCTGGTCAATCATTTATATTAACTATTTGTATTGGAGCGTAGACTTGCTACTATTATTTTAATACTTAAGTACAAAGGCATATCAAGCGATCACAATCTCTCAAATTTCTTTGATTGATTTTCAACTTTAATACAGAACGATAAAGTCCATATTGAATTGGGAAAATTTGACAGCTGTTTTGGAAAGCTTGACCTGGCTGGTGTCTGTACCTACAAATTTTGATATTATAATGCAGTTATTTTGTAATTTTGGAATATGGAATGAATGGAAGATAAAAAAAACCTACATAATTTTGTTTTCTAAATGCATTTTTGCAATTTTGTATTAAGTAGGTATTAGCATATAAGTAGGTAATATACTATTAGTACGTAGACTCATGATCCCACAGTCAAACTGATAACGCAGTTTTGTAGGGCATAGGGACATTTGCAAACTATATACCTATATTATGTTAATATCATAAATAAAATAAATAAATTTAACTGATACCTAGCATTTCTTTAATTAACGCACAGAAATGAGCCTTTAGACGTTTCTTCTTCCCAGAATCAACACTAGAAGGCTGTTAATGGCAGGCAAATTGGGGGTTGTCTTAAATAAAAAAAATGCCATCTAGTAGACTATCTTGAATAATAATTAATTATTAATAAAAAATACTTTTTTTTTCCAATTTGTTTATTTGAGTTGGAATGAAAGATTATCAGTATTATCCCGTAAAATGACAAAATTATTGATTATCGAAATAAGATGCATCTAGATCAAGTGACGCGCATCCTCAGAAGAATCTATAAGTAGGCGATGTGACGAAATCACAAAAATTAGATGCAAAAAAAGTGTAAAAATTAATTTCCCTGTACCGTAATGATGCAAAAAAAATTTAAAATTGAATTTCCCTATATCGTAATTTGCACAGCCATAAAAAAAAAAGGATTTAACAACCAAGGTAATTGTACCATAAGCCATTAAACCTCAAAACCGGTATAAACGTGGGGAGATCTAGCAATCATCATAACGCTCTTAACTGTACATAATGAGTCCAAATGGCTATGGCAAAAGGGGAAATTAAGGCTAAAGACCAAGAATACCTACGCAAAAAAAATTCCAATTTTAGCGACAAATCATGCCGCAAAAAGTTTTGTGTCTTTTTTATAAGAAGTATCATATAACTTCTTCCTCTTTCCGCCACCAACCTTCTCACGTAAGAATAGCCCAGAGAAAACATGAATTAAAGATAAATGAAGAGGCCTAGGTAGTGGACAACATTGAGCTGATAATAATGACATCTTAGTGTTAACAACGTATTTGAACGTTTCAAGAGAGGTAGGGCATAGTGGGAGTAATTCCACTGAAATTGGGGCTGCCCAACTGGGGAAGTAGCTCCGCCTTGCAGAAAATCGAAGTGAAATAATACTGGTTTGAGCTGTGTTGTGTTTCTTACGGTGAGCAAGGTTGCCAGTGCTGCACGAGGAAACGTTGTGTTGGCAGTGGGGGGACTTTGATCCTTATACCGCAAACCCAACTATTCATCTTTCGTTTTACAGGGTCGGCAACGCGCTAGTAATACCCCCGGTGTTACAAGCGTCTATAGGCCACGGTAACCGTTTACCATCAGGTAGGCTTGTTTGCTACCTTTGTGGTTTAAAAAAGGGGAAGTACCTCCACTTCCCCAGTCGGGTAGATCTAATTTGAGTGGAATTATTTCCAGTATGCCCTACCTCTCTCTTTTTTCTGTGCAATTCTCAGTAGCAGTTCGGAGTTTGGATTTGTGAGCAGGAGCAGTTGCGCATACGACTGCTAGGCTAATGAAATTGTTATTCTAACTATAATGATTTTAATGTGAGTGATTGCATGACAACCAGCACCTAAGGCATATATCTGAGGCACGGGTTGAGGCCCGATTCATCAATACACCGTTTTTTTTTTTTATAATAAACAAGATGATTGAACTTTACTTTGTAAATTTATTCTATGGTTCATTAAACCAAAAAAAAAGCTGTAGATTATTGCCCCAATTCATAGCTATTAAAATCACATGAGGAAAATATCTTTGTACATCTTATTGATTTCTGACATTTACGCGAATATTATACATTGAAATAAAACTACTTTTTACGGATTTTATCGCGTATATTGATATTATTAATCCCGACGTTTCGGACCCTTTACAGCGTCCATGGTCACGGGTAGACTGAGGTGGTGGGCGTCTTGATGATATAATTACTGACAGCTACCCTAAATTTTTTATTGTTACATGATCAATGACATTTATTACTAATTATTAATTAAAACTAGATGGAGCCGGCATTTCCTAGCTGACGACCTCTGAGAAGAAACGCTACCATACCATACCTGCCGTACTACCATATGTTAGAGGAGTCACCGACAAAATTGGCTACATCTTGAAGCGTGCTTCAATTAAAACATACTTCAAGCCGCTGAAAAAGATCAGTCAGTTCTTACCATCTGTCAAGTGCCATATACCTCTACAAGATGCGGGCGTATACAAGCTTGATTGTGATTGCGGTCTCTCATATATAGGCCAAACTAAAAGAAGCATAGGGACCCGCGTAAAAGAACACATCGCCGATGTCAAACACCGCCGTTCCAAGAAGTCAGCAGTTTGTGAACATACTCTTGACAAGGCCCAGCATTATATCAGATTTGATAAACCACAAATACTTGCGAAGGAAAGTCGATACCTACCCAGGATGATTCGTGAGGCTATTGAAATTAAAAAACATCCAAATTTCAATAGAGAAGATGGCTGGGTCTTACCACCTGCTTGGAATCCTGTTATAGATTCTATTAAACCAAAATCCAGGCCTACAACTGCAAGACCAAAGGATACTGTGAGCTCGTTCTGCGTGAATCGGATTGCCAATAATTAACAACTAAAACATGATCATTGAATATTTTTACTTTAAAAGAGACCATGACTCTCTGAGTTTGTTTCGGCGTTTCTTCTCAGAGGTCGTCAGCTAGGAAATGCCGGCTCCATCTAGTTTTAATTAATAATTAGTAATAAATGTCATTGATCATGTAACAATAAAAAATGTAGGGTAGCTGTCAGTAATTATATCATCAAGACGCCCACCACCTCAGTCTACCCGTGACCATGGACGCTGTAAAGGGTCCGAAACGTCGGGATTAATAATATCAATATACGCGATAAAATCCGTAAAAAGTAGTTTTATTTCAATCTTTGTACATCTTTTAGATAATAATAATAAAAGAAGTTTCATCTCCAAGATATCAAGCTATGTAGGTATGATGCATTGCTGATAAATTATTTAGTTCTGTGATGGGAGACCCGTGCCCAGGAGTGGGACAATATATAGGTTGAAGATTATGTGGAGAGGCGAGGTGTATTGCTACTCCAACGAAAAGGGAGGATCCTCCAACCAGGCGGGTGTTTTGCCTGGCAGGCCATGGCGGTTGTATATTATGCAACTTGTGTTGCAAATGTTGCTTGCGCGATTCAGGATTTCGTAGTTCCATGTAGCGCGGATGTCGCTACAATTAGAGCCAGACAAGCTCATTGGATGTTTGAATTTGTGCAACGGTTGCGAGATCGGTTAACAGATGATAGGGCATAGACTAGTGCAATTTCGAATTTAATTCATACTTATTAAATTGATACTAGCTTTTTTAAAGTAAGGAAAATCTTGATGGCGGATGTGAGGCGGCAGGACTCGTCCCGACTAAATACTGCACTTGCCTTCACTTGCTCTATAGTCATAGCTATAGGATCCGTGAAATTTGCCACAACCATGACAGACAGTGCTCCAGCAGTCGCTGGAACCCTTCAATTAGCAACGCCTTGCCTCGCATCATAATTGAAGGCACGCGTAATCTGGACGGGTGACGGAATCCTCAATTCAGCCACCCGCAGGTCAAAGCTCATGAAGGTCGGAGGTCTGTATGCGCCCCACTATTGGTTTTCAAAGTTGCTATAAATCAATAACATGCTTAATGCTATAAGCATGCGATTTTATGTGCTATATTATAGCATGCTTAATTTATATGCCTACTTGTTGTTACGGCAAAACGGGCGGGCCGCGCCTGACGGACAGTTGCTTAATAGAGAGAGAGAGAGTGTTATGCGATATAAAGCAAAATAGCATTATAGCATAAAGTGCGAACCGCGATATCATTTGCTTTAATATGCTATATTTATTAAGCGTGCTACTTTATAATGCTTTATTAACTATTACTATTAGTGACTCAGTCAGCCGTAATATGATCCTTCCTATCTTGGACGAAATCCTTCCTGTCATTTGTCATATCCTTAACCATTCGATATCCAGCGGTGTTTTTCCAAATGCTTGGAAAGACGCCCAGATTACTCCTTTACCAAAAAAACACAATCCCACATCCTTTTCCGAATATCGTCCTATTTCCATCCTTCCATTCTTATCTAAGGTCCTAGAACGTCTTATTCACAAACAATTAAGCACATTCCTCTCCACGAATAGACTTCTGAACCCTTTCCAATCTGGTTTCCGTCCTGGTCACAGTACTACTACAGCTCTGGTTAATATTACGGAAGACATCAGGTTAGGCATGGAAGATGGAAAGTTATCGGTACTTGCACTGCTAGATTTTAGCAATGCGTTCAATACCGTTGACTTTGACATTTTGCTTGCCATTCTCAGCTCTCTTAACATATCTCCAACTGCAATTGATTGGTTTCGTAGTTACCTGACTGGCCGTCGACAGCGTATTCGCATTGAAGATACATTCTCTTCATGGTGTGATACTGTAGCTGGCGTGCCTCAGGGTGGCGTTTTATCCCCATTACTCTTCGCAATATTTATTAATTCAATTTCTAATCAACTTCTTTCATCCTACCACCTATATGCAGATGATCTTCAAATTTACTCACAAGCTCCACTGGAGCATTTATCGGAAGCTATCCGTAATATTAATAAAGATTTTGCTGCAATATCTGAGTGGAGCAAATGTTATGGACTCAGTGTTAACCCGTCTAAGACACAGGCAATCGTTATTGGTAGCTCACGAATGGTTTCCAAGATAGATTGGTTCCGTCTGCCCCAGTTTATCTTTGATGGCATCCAAATTCCTGTGAGTGACCTAGTTAAAAACTTAGGGTTAATTATGGACAGAACCTTAACATGGGGTCCACAGTTGCAGGAAACTAGCCGTCGTATGTTTGCGTCAGCAGGATCCTTGAGACGACTACGCAACTTTCTTCCAACTGCCACTAAGATTGCGCTTTCACAATCTCTCCTCTTGCCTGTCCTTGACTATGCCGATGTCAGCTATCTTGATCTCACCGAGGACCAATTCAATAAGCTTGAGCGTCTCCAAAATTTTTGCATAAGATTCATATTTGGTTTACGCAAATATGATCATGTATCAGAATTTCGTATTAAGCTCAAGTGGCTTCCAATTCGCCTTCGTCGGAATGCTCACATTCTTTCGTTACTTTATAGTATTCTTTTCAATCCTGCCACACCCGCTTACCTTAAAACGCGATTTGAGTTCGTCTGTGATACACATTTGCGATCCTTACGATCATCAGAGAACTTAAAACTAAAGATACCTATGCACGCCACAAATTTTGTTGATAACTCTTTTACTGTTCAGGCCACTCGTCTATGGAATGCTCTGCCGGTTTCCGTGAGACGTGCCCAAACACAGGCATCTTTTAAAAAAATGGTAAAGGAACATTACTTGGCTACTTGTACGTGAATTGTTATAGTATTCTCTTTATGCAAAATAATATATTGTATGTATAGTATTTATATACATTATTAATATTTATTTTATTAGATATTTATTTTATTTTCTATATCTATTATATATCTATCTATCTATTATTCTTTAATTAGACTTCTAAGCACAAAACCGCCCGTTACCCGTTTCTTACATGACTTGTCCATCCCATGGTTGTCTGTAAGAAATTGCTTTAAGCGATAAGACCGCCAATTGTATATACATTATGTGACGTTTGTTTTCTTTTTATCATTTTCTCTGTATTGTGTTATACAATAAAGAATATTCTATCTATCTACTACGCCCGACGCCCAATGTTCGGGAGAGAGGAGGACAATTCTCTCTCCCTTGAAATTCATACTACCTCATTAGTACTTAATCAGCTAGTGATTGCCAAATAAAGTGCCTGTCTTCCTTTCTCCTTTCTCCGAGCCTTTTTCCAAACTAATTTGGGGTTGACTTCCAGTGTAACCAGATACGGCTGAATATCAGTATTTTACACGAAGCGACTGCCATCAGACCTCCGCAATCCAATTTTTGGACAATACTGATACCCTGAGGATAGACTAGTTGTTAAGCTTTTTGGGCTTCTGACTACCACTAACGATTGTCATAGGTTTTCGTATAGCAACCAGGACCGAGGCTTTACGTGCTCTTCGAGGCGCAGAGGGGCCTCGATGTGTTAAGAATGGTCACCCATCCACAGACCGACCGCGACTAGCGCAGCTTAACCTTGCAGATCGGTTGATCAGCTTAGTTATTCCTTAGCAACGAGCCCCTCAGCCCCATAAAGAGCCTGCCTATCAGATGAATATTATTAAAATTGTGTTTGTTTAATATTACTACGAAATGTTATGTACCTACTTACACATTAAAACATGTTTATGACGTAGGTACCTACTTACAACCCGGTAACTGTAAAAATAAAACGTCTATTTTTTTTATTCCAACGTGATTATAAAAATGTCAAGGTTTGTCACACAGATAGGTACTTTGATGTTATTGTTTACGTTATAACAGACTTTAACTGCAAAGAGGTTGACACTTTATATTGATATACTTTTTTAAAACCTTGCCCCACTCTGTACTTTCCTCGGGTAATGAATACTTCTGCTCATTATCCTAGTGGTGGTAAGCATGACTGCTATTCTTGAAGTCCCGCTTGAACTCCTGGGTTGGCTTCCCAGGTCAAGTAGTGTTATTGGGTGTTTCTATGAAATTCTCAATGCCAGCTCGGAGTTTGGGATTTGAGCCCGGTTAACCCACCACCTATTACATGGGACCTAAACATCCCGGCAAGCTGTACAATGAACATTAGAATACCTCTGCTTAACCCTTCGGGGAATACAGGCGTGATGGTATGTTTTTTATGTTTCAACTAGCAACCCCTCCCGGCTTCACACACATGCAATTTACTAATAACATGCATGTATTATTCATATTATATAAGACTTTCGGAAAAAAATATCGAAATGACAGTGAAAACCGTACTTAAATCGGTGGCGAGTAGTAAACGGAGAAACATCTCGACAGACGCAAACAGCGCCTTTTTTAATACTATTAAAGTGATGAGTAGGTATTTCCAATGGTCCACTCAAACATACTAATGATTGGTAGTACCGTGTGTCGGGGATATTTGTTTAATTTAGTTTTTAAACGACTATGGTGGCAAACAAGCATAAGGCCCACTTGATGGTAAGCGGTTACCGTAGCCTATAGACGCTTGTAACACCAGGGGTATCTCTTGCGCGTTGCCAACCTTGTAATACGAAAGAGGAATAGTTGGGTTGGCAGTATAAGGGTCAAAGTTACCTCCACTGCCAGCACAACGTTTCCAGAGTTCGAAATTCGCCTCCTCAGGTAACAGACGATCCATGAGGATCTTCCTCATCATTAAAATTGAATACTATATTTATCTGATCTTTAATATCTATGAATTATGAAAGATTGACTAATGCAAAAACAAGTTTAACATAAAGTAATATGTAGCTCAGAAAAATATATTATGTATCATCATCAACCCATATACTGTCCCACTGCTGGACACGAGTCTCCTCTCATATTGAGAGGGGTTAGGCTATATAGCACCACGCTAGCCTAGTGCGGGTTGGCAGACTACACACACCGTCGAGAAAAATCTCTAAGGTACCTATGCAGGTTTCACGATGTTTTCCTTCACCGTTAAAGCGAGTGATAATTAATTATTAATACGCACATGAATTCGAAAAGTCAGCGGTGTGAATATTCTTCTAATTAAATTCCCTAAAAAATAATGATATAGTTAATGATGATGAATTCAATAAACACACAGGATGCTTACCTGCGTGTTGAACTTGACCATTTTTTTAATAACAAAAACTCAGACCAACCTAACCCCTAATTGGCCATAATAAAAATATATGAACGTCAATTCTTTGCTCGAATATTCAACAAGGTAATTTTAGCCCAACGGATCTTAATTAATTTTGGCCAATTCTTAACAAGCTGCGGGTTCAAATTGGAATTTCTTGAATCAACGTGGAACAATTTTAAGTGAGAAGGTTTAATTAGTTTCACAAAATTTTGGCTGAACTTCAGTGATCTGATAATGACAGTGAAATATGAGAATTGCTACATAATTTCGGTTCTCATTATTATTTATGTACCTATAGTAAGACGCAAAAACGGCTGCGTTTTTAACCGACTTCAAAAAAGGAGAAAGTTCTAAATTAATGTATAAATTCGAATGTTTTATGTACTTGTAAATATTTTTGTTATCTAATACAATATATTTTCTAGATTAACCTAGTCCTATATATATTCCTTTGTCCTATGGTATAATTATGTTCTTACTTATGTCTCATTTTTTTGCAAGGAATATTATATTTTTCTTTCTTTCCTTTCTTTCTTTCTTATAATGAATACGAATCGTGTATGTACTACTGTGAAGGTAATATTGTTTCAAAACAGCGTGGCGCCAGTCGGCATTGTGTGACAAAGGCTGATGTAGGTAGAGTATAGGTAAGATAAGACTTTTTTGGATTCATCTGCAGTAAAAAAAACAAAACGGAAATTTTAATGATAAACTACTTGTTTTGCTGGTTGATCCGTGTCAGAGCTCTTTATTCCAGTAAGATTCTTGCAACTCTAATGGACAAAAAAGGATAAGCTATGCGACCGTCCCCTTGGGTAGCAAAAAGGTAAGTAACAATAAAACCCCAACTTGGATGTTACCTAAAATAAAATATAAACTGGTTAACATATACATATAAGTCTGTCTGGACCTTCTGTTGACAACCGATCCAGACCGCTACTCAGTGTCAATTTCTTCACCGCTTGGTAATTCCGACCACTGTCTGGTAAAATCTGTATCTGTCTACTCGCCGCCCGATCCTAGCCCTAGAGGTAGCCGGTGAGTATGGCGTTACAAGTCAGCAGATTGGGATGAGATGCGACATTTTTTTAGCTTCTTATCCTTAGCAGCCTGTGTGCTTTTCTTCTGACGACCCCTCCACCTGCGCGGATGCCGTGACTGATGTGTTACGTACGGCTATGGAGTACTTCATCCCATATTCCGACGTACCATTATCCGGCAAAGCTCGCCCTTGGTTTAATCCTCAATGTAGAAGTGCTGAAGCGCTTAAACATGAGGCTTACCTGGCTTGGGTTGATGCTCGACACCGCAAGGCGAGGGACGTGAGTCAGAAGAAAAAGGCGTTTAACAGGGCTGCTAAGTCTTGTAAGCAGGTCCTTCGAAGGGCTCGCTTTGATCACATTAGTCGAATAGGGAACAAACTGGCTTCATACCCAGCGGGTAGTAAAGCTTTTTGGTCCCTAGCTAAATCAGTCGAAGCGAACTTCTGCCGCCCCTCACTTCCTCCACTGCTGCAACCTGATGGGTCCCTGGCACATACTGCTGAAGAGAAGGCCAACTTGTTTGCCTCTCTGTTTGCGGAAGCTTCACGTCTGGACACCGGTAGCGCGATACCTCCAACTTCATCTGGTACCACGATGGTTATGCCAGAATACCGCATTCGCCAATCGGAGGTTCGGAAAACGCTGCGCAGTCTAGACGTGAATAAAGCCAGTGGACCAGACGGTATTCCAGCCATAGTTCTCAGGACATGTGCGCCTGAGTTGACTCCGGTACTGACACGCCTCTTTCGTCTCTCTTTTGAGACTGGTAAAGTGCCAAAATCTTGGAAGCTTGCTAACGTACAACCTGTGCCCAAAAAAGGTAGTCGTGCCGACCCTGCTAACTACAGGCCTATCTCGATCACGTTCATACTCTGTAAGGCTATGGAACGTGTTCTTAACATGAGACTCCTGGCGTACCAAGAAGCAAATGATCTCCTCAGTGACCGACAATACGGATTCCGCCGAAATCGGTCTACTGGGGATCTTCTAGCGTACGTCACACATATCTGGAGTGAGGCCATCGAGAGGCACGGGGAGGCGCTCGCCGTCTCTCTTGACATCTCGAAGGCTTTCGACAGGGTCTGGCACGATAGCCTTATTAGCAAGCTTTCATGGTATGGCTTGTCTACCAGACTCGTAGCTTGGATATCAGACTTCCTGAGGAATTGATCGATACGAGTCGTCATTGATGGCTGCTCGTCCGATCGAATGGATATTAATGCCGGTGTTCCCCAGGGGTCAGTACTCTCTGCGACACTCTTCCTGCTTCACATTGATGATCTGCTGAAGCCCAGTATCTTTGGGTACGCAGATGACAGCACCGTTGTAGAGAGCTACTCATCCAATGCGCGGACTGGTGGACCGGAAATCAAGTCTCTAAGAGAGGCCATGGTCGATCCCATGAATTTGTCCCTTCAGGCAGTCTCCGAATGGGGCGATGCCAATCTGGTCAAATTTAATGCTGCAAAGACCCTGTTTCCGCGTGTGTCTCTTTTCCGCCAAAAAGAGCCCATTCCAACTGGCTCCTACTTTCCGAGATGTATTTATTCAAGTAACTGATCGGCTTGAGCTCTTGGGCGATACTCTGACGTCAACCCTCAACTTCGGCTCCTATATTGAGCTTGGACTCAATATAGGAGTCAAAGTTGAGCTCAAGTAGCTGCCAGAAAGCTGGGTATCCTCTCAAAGGTGCGTCGTTATTTCACGCCGGAACAATTGCTTATATTGTACCAAGCACAAGTTCGGTCGTGCATGGAGTACTGTTCGCACCTTTGGGATGGTTCGGCTAAGTACCAGCTTGAGGCGTTAGAATCCGTTGAGAAGCGCGCCAAGAAGTTCATTAGCAACAACTCGCTCGTCTGAGCTAAACTCCAGAGTCTAGAACATCGCCGCAAAGTCGCTAGCTTGTCCGTTTTTTTTCGGATGCATTTCGGAGAGTGTGCATCAGATCTCCACGATCTTATACCCCCTTGCCCTTTCTACTATCGGACGACCCGAAGCACGAAAAAGCGTCATCGATTTGTGGTGGACATCCCAAAAGCCCGAACGAAACGCTTTAAATCAAGTTTCATCATGCGTACCGCTGAAATGTGGAATGAGCTTCCTGAGTGGGTCTTCCCCAATAACTATAATCTGTGTGTCTTTAAATCTCGAGTGAATCGGTTTCTTCTAGGCAAGCGCGATCCACCGTAGATCGCAGTGTCGCTTAACATCAGGCGAACTAGTGGTCAAGCGTAGGCCTATCGTGAATAAAAAAATTAAAAAAAGTAGATACCTATATAAATTAAAATAGTTTGTCAAAAGAGTCATCGTCAACAACCTATATACTGTCCCACTGCTGGGCACGGGTCTCCTCTCAGATTGAAAGAGATCAAGCTAATAGTCCACCATACTGGCCTAGTGCGGATTGGCAAGCTTCACACACCGTCGAGAAAAATCTCTAAGGCATGTAGGTTTCCTCATGATGTTTTCCTTCACAGTGTAATTAAGTGCTAATTATTAATAATTAATACGCACATGAATTCAAAAAGTCAGAGGTGACTTGGCAGTGCAATAGTCATGTCACTAGGCTATGCGGGAATTTCCTGAAAATACCGGGAAATTGAATTTGAATGAGACTGGCTATGATAATTTTGTGAGCATGTAAGTTTTGTGACAAGCACTAACATGTTTCTAACTTTTAATCAATCTATACACATAATTAAAATTGAAGTGTCTGTTTGTAATTCCAAATTAACAACTTTTCACTCAATGCATATCAAAATAACTAAGGTACCTATTTACATAAAAAAGAAGTTTTTCTAAATTTTGGTCTGTCTGTTTGTTCCGGCTAATCCCTGAAACGGCTGGACTAATTTTAACGGGGTTTTCACTGGCAGATAGCTGATGTTATAAGTAGTAAGTAAGGCTACTGTTATTTTAGAAATATTTCCTCGGCAACAAATCGAAACCAATGAAATAGTGAACAACTACGCGTAACTACTGGTCAGGGGCACTAGCATTCGCTGACAACTAAAACAGCAGATTTAGGCCTGAGGTCTACGTACACTATATGTACAGTAACAAATCAAATCAGATTGAACTAGTTCGTGAAACTAGGTTCACGTCAAAACCTTTTTGCGAACTCCCTAAAAATTCATAAGCACAGAATTGGTAAACGGACCGCCTACGCCGCAACCAAATTTATTCTTCCGTTCAATCTGATATATAGATATAGTAGGTCCTACACCCACATAAGTAACACGTCATCAATCGCCACAAATGGTGGAACGAAGACGTAAAAACGTAACAAAATGGAAATTGGTGTAATTTGTTCTGGCCATACCGTGAAACACCGTTTCCTTTGCCTATTCGTAATATTGACTGTGTTGCCATATTTTTTACATAGACTTTTCTCGACATGAAACCAATCTTTCAGGGTGATTGATTGTGGTAATACTTAATGCTATAACAAACATAATTTATGTTGTGTTTATATAAACAAACAAATAGTGGTGTGTTTGCTTTTATATTTAAGACGGAAAAAAGCTAGCGAAAAATGGAAATCCCGATAGCGAAGTCTGGAAAGCTAATATATATAACACAAATATATGTGATGGAACTTTAACCGGCCCATTGGTCTAGTGTTCGCAAGTGAGGCTGCTGACTGTTAGGTCCTGGGATCGATTCCCAGATTGGGCTGTATTCTTAGTTTTCAGCAGGTCGACCTAATGTGGGTGTATAACCAGTATACCTCTGCAACCCTTTCAGGGATGTTTTTTTTTCAATGTTTGCCGGATTTAGCAAAATGGCACCGATTCCTCCTCGCGGTCATGATCTACCTACCTATTTGGAGACATAAAACGATAGGTATAGGTAGTAATTACACAACATGGCATTTTAGTGAAGAGCTCTGTTCTCTGAAATAATCCGAAGCACACTAAACGCGGTGAACGAATAAATCGGTCGAGTTATGATTGTCGCATCTTAATAGTGGCGCGCCGGCTACGCCCACATTACCATTTCAACCTTATTTATGTATTTCGTGGTAGTCATAGTTTTTGCCCACAAATCGTCAGATAAAGAGAGAAAGAGAGAGAGTGAAAGGTTTTTTTATTTTCTTAAACATGTATATTACATACAAATTGCATGCAAGATGTAAACATAATTATTTTTGTCCAACATGTTTGCCATTTTAAAATGGCATGCAGAATAAGTATGACAGTTAAAATAAACATTAAATTAAATATTATTTATAACATAAGTCCGAAGGTGACTACAGTTTCCTATAATTCAAAGACTTAAATGAAATGCTAAATGTTTCCAGCCCAACCATATGAGTTTCCGAGCGCGTTTCAGTATTTTCAATACTCAATACTCAATATTTTATTGCATTCCATAATGTTTTGTACAGGTGGATTATAATTTAAATGTGTTCATTATGGACCCTGTCGGGGACAGCAAAAATTAGGATTTATTTGTATTATTATTTATATCGATTTATATTTTAATGCTGCCTTCATTAGCCTAGCGCTCGTAAGACTGCTACGCCTGAGTTCCGGGTTCGATTCCCTATTCGAGTAAAACGTGATTGGGATTTTCTATGAAATTCTCAGTAGCAGCTCGGAGTTTGGATCAGGACCTGAACTTACCCGCGAACTATAGGTGTACATTAATACACCACTACACAATCCTTTAGGGAATATAGGCGTGATG
Source organism: Acronicta alni (assembly GCA_964056405.1). NCBI lineage: Eukaryota > Metazoa > Arthropoda > Insecta > Lepidoptera > Noctuidae > Acronicta > Acronicta alni. The sequence goes on along the minus strand of OZ043919.1, from coordinate 4,098,140 downwards.
GTTTGTTATGTTTTTTTTTTTTTATAAAATCTTGCTATTTTTCGTCTGAAAACAAAACGGCTGTCCCGTCCAGGGACAGCTGCAAATGTTCCAAAGGTATCAGGAAGCCAGCCATACGTCTTATAGAGAGACAAGACCGGTAATGTAGGTCGTATATCTCAGAGAATCTGGACGACTATTGCCGAAAATAATGCTCTCTTTAAAAAAGGATTGTGCACACAGACGAAATATGAAGAGGCGTTGCTATAAAAATCACGATGTACTTTTAGATCTCATTTTGTGGAAAAAAGAAATGAAATAGAAAGAAAATAGGTACATAACGGTTATTGATTTACAAAATAGAATAAAAACTTTTAACCTGTATTGCAAATCAATATAATTATTGTTTGAAAGTTCTATTGACCATTTTAGCATAGTTTGTTGGCGAGAAATATTATTGCGCTAGACAGAAACTCATTGCGGCAACGAGAGGACCTCCTAAACTAAAGTTATATATTTTAATTAAATATAAATTGTGGTAAATAACGTCAACAATATTTTATATAAACATAATTATACAGTTTTAACTGAAGGGTTTGACAGAGATTTAAATACTAATTGTACACGCATACTTCGCTAGTATATTTAAGTTCTATGTAACGAGCCTATTGCCATTAACTGGCTACAATATAGCAAACTCCGAGCTGCAACTAGATAATACAATTTCAAAGAAAAACTGAGTAACACTTTGTTCCTCCTGGGAATTAACCTAGAGCCCCTAGCAGCCGCGCTTACGACAATGAATAAAAAAGCAGTCAAGAAAAAAAATACTTTTCATAACCTCTCAAATTGTATATTTTATTCGCTAAAAAAAACATTATATTACCTACATCGCTTTTAGTACGTAACATGCCCAATGCAGCTAAGAAACGAACGTTCTTACCTCGCCGGTTGCCTACGCTTAGGAAAAATATTTCTGGGCAAATTTTAAGTGACCCATAAAATGAAATTTCCTTTTAGATAAAATGTAGGCGAAAAGCTTAGCATTTAATTTATTAAAATTTGAATAGGCCTTTCTTTTAATGACTTTAGGCGTTATTAAAATTCGCATTATTTAACGTGGCCGGGGAAAAGCTTTCGGTCCGGTCTTAGGGATGGGATGCAATAAATCTGCTTATCGGGAATTAAATTCTGTGTCGTCTTCCTGGCTTTTTAACCGATAGGTACCTACCAAAAATCAGCAAGGTTGCCAGTGCCCCGCGAGGAAACATTGTTAGCAGTGGGGGGACTTTGCCCCTGATACTGCCAACCCAACTATTTTATACGGTATTTTATACGGTAACCGCTTACCATCAGGTGGGCCGTATGGTTGTTTGCCACCTTAGTGAAATCATGTGGTCATCATCACTCGGTTAAACGGCGAAGGAAAGCATTGTGAAGAAACCTGTATGCCTAAGTGATTTTCTGGAAGGCGTGTGAAGTCTATCAACCCGCACAAGTCCAGAGTCGAAGTCGAAGTCAAATGTTTTATTTAAATTAGAACTTGTGTCTTTGTGCTTTCCGTCAAACAAGACTAGGATTACACATCCAAGTCAACAACAGAAAAAAAAACTACAATGACACTACATAACTCACCAAGACTCGAATATTTTTTCTCCTTTCCTAATGTCGGGTTTTTCAACACAAATTCGTCGTGACGTCACCGGCAGCCGGCTGCACGATCTTTTTCCCACTACCCTTTTACGTCTTGTTAACCTTTTCCACGAAATACTTTTCTAAGGGTCAACTTAGATCTGCGAAGTGACGGCAAAATGACTAATTTTGATTGCACATTAGAAATCAACTTTAATGTCTTTCATATACGGCTGAAATTGGAAAGTATTGCGAAATAGGTGGCCACTTCGAGCTGCCAAGTATGCCTTTACTTCGTGAAAGTTACTAAAGTTGAGACTTTATTGCCACTTTACCGATCTGCACTAACCCTAATACAGCATTGTTTTTCATTGGTAACCCTCTTAATAATTTGTATTTTAGTTTCTACATTATTGTGAGGTATCACATCACATTTCCGGATCACACTTGATTTTTTTAATTCCTAATTTAAATTATACGAAAAATATTTCAAATAATTTAGTATTTTATAAAGACAATGATAATAAGATTTCATACCTAAACTGCAACAATGTATTTGAAATAAAAATAACTTCACGGAGCTGTTGGCACGATTATCTCAGATTGGTATTTTAAAATGAGGTAATTATGGAATGAGGAAATTACACCGCGATAAAAGAACATCAAAAACATAAAGCTATTTGCACACCCCTGTCATTCCGAAGAAACTTTCCGATACCGATGACTACTACAAATACATAATAATATGCAACTTAACGTCTACAGACACGTAAATGTGTGCGTAAAAATATAGGGTTGCCTTTTCCTGTCAAAGTCGTGGCGAATTACACGGTTCCCATAACTATGGGGCAAGTGACGGCAAGTGTGGTTTTTAGCCGGTACGAGTCTGATATACCATGAGGATATTTCTGACTATAAAAAAGGAGTTACCTACCTTTGTGCCCGTACGTATTCGTATATATATTCGTATGCTCGTATTCAAATTTTTTTTAAAGTTTTTATTGTACTCATTAAGAATAACTTACTATGAAGAAATCGGCTGTTCCATACATTATGTTTAGTTGAGTGAACACAAATGTACAGCGGTATGATTGTACGTGTACGTACCATAGTAATTAAAAAAATCTTTATGCCCGATCCACTCATCCTAAGAAGAAGTTGATACTGGAAAATAAATTGTCTGAAATTAATATCAATAAAACCACATACATAGGTAAATACGCCAGTATTCCCAGAAGGGTGTTAAGGGTGTAATAATGTACTCCTACAGTTCGCTGGTATATTCAGGTCCCATGTAATAGGGGGCGGGCCTATTTCAATTAACTGGTCACAATTCCAAACTTAGGGCTCCGGGATCGATGGCTTGAATGCAAATGACAAGCTGCTACGGAAGCTTTCCTTTACAGCATAACCTAATGACTTAATTGGGTATCAAATCCTCACCTTCCGCAGCCATGATTATGTATTTTTAGTATGTAAAAAAGAATAAGAGATTCATATTATTATCTAAGTATGGAAATTGCAATCACATAAATAAAAATTAATAAACTTATTCATGTGATTAAATAAGATATTTTATCTTATATTGTGTATGCATGTATATACAACAAGTATAGTCAACCGGGGTACTTAATTGTAAACAGAAAATACATGGGGTAACTGGAAATAGTAGCGGCAATACAGGCCCCGTTTCCGATTACCCCTTGCATTTACTGTTTACAGTTACCCTGGTTGACCCTGTACAATAGATAACTTATCTACTTATAATACCTATATAAGAAACACCCAGCCAAACAAAAACACTTATGTATATCATAAAAATTGAATATAATATTCTTTATTTCATACCACAAATAAATGCCAAGTACAGATTTAAAGATCATAGAATAGTAAATGGGCGGTCATAAAGCGAAATTAAATAATAAATTAAAAATATCAATGACCTGTGGGAACAAAACCACAGTGACCAAACCATAAAAATGTGCATCCACTTAAGTGTAGTGTAAAAGTAAGTGCAGTGTCACTTTCAACTGAATCTTGCAAAACCACTTTCTTAATGTCGTCGAACGACTCGAGGCGAGCCAAAGAATTTCTTTTGTTCGCGCATAATCATTATGAAGACAATTTTAACGATTTCCGGAGTTTGCGGTATTTTTTGCGGTACACTGGTTTTGCGGTTTATTATACATAAACAAACATACCAGCTTGTATTTCCCAAAGGTCAGGAACCGAGCATATTTCTAAACTCCGAGCTGCTACAGAGAATTTCATTGAAAATCACATTTCTCTTGGCTTCAGAATCGAACCCAGGATCTCTAACAAATCAGACGCGCTTACGATTACTAGGCCAATAATGCAATCAAAATATAAGTACATTATTACTTAGCAAAAGAAAGCTCCGTAAGAACAGATAACAACAAAGTGTATATTTATTATATAATAAATGAATTCAAAAATCATGTTGACCCTTCCTATTGTAACTCTGTAACATAAGAAAAGAGTTATGAGCAAGGATACAAAGAAACTACATAGACAAACAGATGATATAATGATCTATATAATATGATTCTGCAAATATTTTAACTTTTATTTAGAAAGAAAGAAAGAAAAGAAAGAAAAGAAAGAAAAGAAAGAAAAGAAAGAAAAGAAAGAAAAGAAAGAAAAGAAAGAAAAGAAAGAAAAGAAAGAAAAGAAAGAAAAGAAAGAAAAGAAAGAAAAGAAAGAAAAGAAAGAAAAGAAAGAAAAGAAAGAAAAGAAAGAAAAGAAAGAAAAGAAAGAAAAGAAAGAAAAGAAAGAAAAGAAAGAAAAGAAAGAAAAGAAAGAAAAGAAAGAAAAGAAAGAAAAGAAAGAAAAGAAAGAAAAGAAAGAAAAGAAAGAAAAGAAAGAAAAGAAAGAAAAGAAAGAAAAGAAAGAAAAGAAAGAAAAGAAAGAAAAGAAAGAAAAGAAAGAAAAGAAAGAAAAGAAAGAAAAGAAAGAAAAGAAAGAAAAGAAAGAAAAGAAAGAAAAGAAAGAAAAGAAAGAAAAGAAAGAAAAGAAAGAAAAGAAAGAAAAGAAAGAAAAGAAAGAAAAGAAAGAAAAGAAAGAAAAGAAAGAAAAGAAAGAAAAGAAAGAAAAGAAAGAAAAGAAAGAAAAGAAAGAAAAGAAAGAAAAGAAAGAAAATCACATTTATTCGGAAAAGGTCCGGTTTACCTATGATAGCAAATGTACAGAGGCCAGCTCATCAAGCTACCACAGTCTGTCAAATTTCTTTGATTAATTTTCTACTTTAACACAAAACGATAAGGTTCATATTCAATTAGGAAATTTTGACAGTTTTGGATAGGTTGACCTGCTGGCGTCTGTACCACTCGCGCGTAGTGAGAAACCTCAGTTGATATGGTTCATTCGTCCAGTAATTTCAAGGTATAAAACACAAATTCGATTTAGCGATTTTTTTTTATAATTTCACGAACTAAATAATCATTGTGGTCTTAAATATTTTTTTGGAACATGTGTACTTATATTTCAAAATTAGAACTTTAATAAAACTTTTAGGGTTTACGTACACTGTTCATCATTCATTGATTCTTTACTAAACATGTTCTACTTTACATGAACCATTAATAGAAAACCATCCTTCCGCCGCCCACAGACATTCATTATTAAGGAGGGTTCAGGTGTGAGGCAATCAATAAGAAGTCCGCTTTTTGCCCACATCCTTAACCATTGACCTAAGGCCGTTAACCTAGGCCACATATCTTTATATCGTGCTTTAAACATTTCCGTTTCAGAACAAAACCAAAATGCAAATGTCTTGCTTTATTAAATACGCGTTTTCCGCAGCCATTGTATGGATGAACGACCATTTTTGCACTTTTTCTTTGAATGTTATTCTTCCACAATCGTAAGACGGAAATCGAAACACGTATCGAGTTTCATTAATTAATAAACGAACAAATTAAATTGATAAACGAACCCAAATTAACAAAACTTATATTTGACACTTACCATCAATTTTACTGCGAAGTAGCAATGTAATTAAAGAATGTATAAAAAATTAAATATACTAGCTGTTTTAGAGACAAAGTCAATCTTGTTCTACTTTCCAATCTATCTCTACCATATAATAAAATGTAACAATTATAATAAATTAATATTATAAATAAAATAGTTCTCCAATATAGGTGTGAAAACGTAACAATCATACAAAGAGTTACGTTCACATTTAGGAATATTAGTAGGGAAAATATGGATTTAGCAATACATGATTTTAAAATAACGCATGTCAAGATTTGATAGTCTCCTAAGGAGTGGTTAAGCACAACTTGCCTCCTCTGGAAGTATGTCGGATTACTGCTAATCTACAATGTCTAAAAACTGCTATCAGAATTATTGCATACTGACCTTGTTCACCACACAAGAGAGTCCGGGATCTCCACCTGTGGACCAATCATAATACAGTGAATTAAAAAAGAATGAAATACTCACTATAGGTACGCTAAAAAAGTTGACTCGAAAACAATCTTTTACAAGTACGACAACGTTGCATGGAAAATGTCGGATTACTGCTAATCTACAACGTCTAAAAACTGCTATCAGAATTATTGCATACTGACCTTGTTCACCACACAAGAGGTCCGGGATCTCCACCTGTGGACCAATCATAATACAGTGAATTAAAAAAAATGAAATAGTACTCACTATAGGTACGCTAAAAAAGTTGACTCGAAAACAATCTTTTACAAGTACGAGAACGTTGCATGGAAAATTCTGCATTTATAAAGAACAAGCCGTGTTACCACGGTGTTGCTATATAATCTCGTATTAAACAATTCCGTGAGAATTTCCACAAAATTCCATCTTAGTGCACACCTAAGATATATAAGGAACTCCTGTGCAAAATTCCATGCTTCTAGATCCATCTACTTAACCTGTGTGTTACGCTGTCTGCTAATCATTATTTATTTATTTAGAGTTCGGAAGATTTACAGACAAATAGAGACAGTAAAATTATACAAATAAGTAATCCTGTGGCATTTACAAATCTTTACAGGTAGCGGATACAAAGTAATACAAAACTGAGAGCGATTAGGTTGAGTGCACAGATTACGGAGCCTGTGAAACAATCAGCATGAAATTAGCAGTAACAGCTATAAAAATATAATGCTACCATTGACCATTAGGGTCTATAAAGAATTTATCGGCTAAGAGTTTTTTAACCAGCGAAGTGCCAGAGCAAAATTTAAGGTCTATATCAGTTATAATACTTGTTAATTGTTTTAATACTTGTTATTTGCATGCGGATGGAAGTCCAGGATAGTAGGTAGGTACGTATATACTCCACAGAATTTGCAAAAAGAAGTAAATAATATAAACAAAGTCGTGCAAAGGTTAATTTTAACTGTCCACCATAATACTTCCTTGGAAAATAAACAAAGGTGTTTTATAATATAGGTACCTATGTATTTATAATTAAATGACGTTGGATGCATCACAGTTTTGAGTTACGAGTACTTATATAATTTATATGGATTTTTATTGCGGATGGAAAGTTTATCATGTATATTTTTAAGTATATATAATTATTTTTAAGGCCAATTCTTCCAATACCGTCTAGCTCGTCCCGCCATCTCCTTCTGGGTCTGCCGCGACGTCGTCTAACGTTATATGGGTTCCACTCGGTGGTGTCCGGTATTGGAAGGATTGGCCGAAGAAGCCTCTAAATCGAGATGAGTGGAAGGAGGGTAGGGAGGCCTTTTCCCTGCAGTGGGACGGTAATGGCTGAATATAAATATATATATATTTTGAAGGCAAAATCCCAGTCATTTACACTATTTAAAATGGGTCCTTAGTCGTTTCGCACCGCGAGCGGTTCAAACCGCGGTGTGAATTGCCCAAGAGCTCTTTTAGAATGGGTTCTTTCGCACCGCGGTTTGAATCGCCCAAGAACATTTTGTAATGGGGTCAATTTGGACCGTAGTGTATCAGTACGAATAAATAATTGGAATCCTTAAATGTGTTGCATGATTCATACTGGACTTAGGAAAGGAGCATTAGTTCGTTTCGCCCAGTGGTCCGAATCGACCCATTCCAAAAGATACCGTCGGCCACTCGCACCGCTTCAACCACTACGGTGCGAATGGTCCCATTCAAAAATAGTATTTGGGCGATTCACACCACGGTTCGAATCGCTCGTGGTGCGAAATGCCTAAAGACCCTTTAAAATATACTATCACGCCTGTATTCATCAAAGGGTTAAGGGGAGTTTCCTATGATGAATACAAGCGTGAGGGGTCCAGCGACTGCTGGCCAGCCTGTCATGGTCGTGGTGAATTTCACGGATCCCATGGCCATGACTACAGGTTAAGTGAAGGCAAGTACGGTTTTTAGTCGGTATGAGTCCGACACACTCTGCCGCCTACCCAGGTGGGTGATCCATGAGAATTTTACGTACTATAAAAGGAGGCGGAGTTTACTATTATACATAATCTCCTGCGCACGCATTTCAGGTCACATTTAAAGGTTATGATAATAGATAACCATTCTCACTTACACTGGCAGCACGCTATAATAGGTTACGATAATGGACGAAAATAAAAAAAACATATTAGGAATTTGTAAATCTATGGTAATTTGAAGAAACGTATATTACTCGGAAACTAAACAAAATATTGTTTATTAAACATAATTTATTTCATTAAGCTAACATTCTTAGTTTCCGAGATTTATAGGTTTCTTTAAGAGACCCGGATTCATTGCTCTCGAGTGTAGTTATGTCAAGGATAAATTTTTAATATTCAATAAATTATCGGTAGATAATAAATGTTTTATTTTCTATGATTATGTCAGAGAATCGTATTTTATTATTTAATTAATTGGCATAAGATCAATATATCTTAAGATTCTATTTCGGAGTTTAGGTCAAGGCTTTAGATTACATAGATAAATCATCGCCATTCTGATTCTGATCCAAAAATCTTAGATTACTAAGATTTTTGGATTTTATGAATAAAATTAATTAAGATAGATAAATATATTATTATTTTAATTAATTATATTATTTGGTTTAACGTTCCTCCTAGTACCTATTTTCTCCTGTATCTTGTATGCGTTCACAAAAACATGTTTTTTTCTGGATGTTAAGGGTTTAGTATCTTCGCAGTCTGTGACGCCCTTTAGTGTTTGTTTTTTTTTTAACATACACACTTTTTTACATAAAAACTACTTGTAGTACATCGTCATGAATCCTGATACTGCTCGTCATTCATACAAATATTTTCTTCTATGTGTTCTTCTATACTAAGAAGAAGTTATATTATAAAAAAAAATCCGTTTGAAATAACATATTCAGAAAATTATGCAAAAATAACTAGGCAGTGTCAACCTGGTTCGTAGTAAACAAATTATCTAAAATTAAACTCTATTTATATGGGAGGTACGGCAATTTGCCGCCAATGCAAACTGTATAATCAGAATTACCCGTGGTGAAATGCCGTTGCGTTGCCGGTATGCATTTAAAACATAGCCCTTGCGAGGCGAGGCATGAATTTTCACGGTGTAAACATATTGATACGAATTTTGTATTAGAAAGGGTATCCCGCATACCATTTCTAATCCTTTTTGTTCAATGTAATATTGTTTTCTACACTAGCTTCGAATGCGGCCTCTCCCGCTTGGATTTTATATTTCTTATATGTACCTACGTTTCGACGTTTCATATCGATAAACACCATCTTGGTAATTGACTGTAGATAATACTAGATGATGGACCTCTATGTTGAGATTTAGATATACAATGTACAGATGCCAGCAGGTCAAGCTATCCAAAACTGTCAATTTTTCCTAATTGAATATGAAACTTATTACTTGGTATTAAAGTTACAAATCAATTAAAGAAATTTGACAGATTGTGTTAGCTTGATGTGCTGGCTTCTGTACCCAACTCCAGTTGTGATGTGTCAAGAAGTAAAAAATAAATAAACATAGAATAATTATCATTTTTTTAACATACTATTATTCCCTGTATTCCCCTAAGGGTTAGGCAGAGGTATACTAAAGACAAACCCATAATTCGCCGGTAATTTAAACCCAGAACCTAGCGTAGTTGTTATACTTTTAAAAATATTACATTACACTACACACGAAGAGTTTTGCTTTCACTTTCTTCATGTGTAACGCTAAGGTGCTGAACGTTTACTGGAGCCTGTGTTCGCGGATAATTACAATCTGTCAGAAGTCACGAGCCTGGGACCACAAGTCATAAGTGAATAGGTTAAATACTAGCCAAGCATACTTTATCATCGACCGCAACGTCGCTTAATAATTTTTTTTAAACGTTTCCCCACATTATGATTTTCTCCTGTATCGTGGGTGCATTTACAAACACAAATTATCACATACAGAAACACCCAGCCCCGGAAAAACTACCTGTAGTTCATGCAAATAATTGTTCCGTGTGGGCATCGAACCCACAATCCGTGTCGCAGAAGCCGATTGCTTAGTCGCTATGCCAAACGTGTTGTCAAATTAAAACATAAAACAATATTATAACAAAATCGCTGAAAAAACGTTCGCGTTGCTCCTCCCATTGTTGCTTCGTATATTTTCATTATCTTTGTAATATCGAAACTGCTTTCACATTATGTAATGTGATCCTACGTGCTTTTATATTCCGACAAGGCTCTAAGTTCCTTTGGAATGTAGCTTAGACTAGTATGAAACTTAACAACTGAGGTTTTACAATGAGAACACGCGACGTACTACGGATGTTGCTGATTTCTATAGGCTACAGTTATCGCTGATCATCAGGCGGTATGCTTCTTTGTGATCTTTAGCAATAAATAGGAGCAAAGCAAAGCTCAAGACTAATAATTCCAAGACATCTTTAGACTGAAGTCATAAATTACAGTAAGCCACAATTCATCAATTTGTAGCAGCTAATTAAATCTAAACATATAATTCAGTTAAGTGCATCGTTGACCGTACTATTATGTTCGCTACTTAGTGTGACGCATTTCTCGCACGTGTTTCACGTGAAGCTATTAGTGCATCGATTCTCAAAATTGTTTTATTTTTCTGTCACTAAGCAATAATATGCTAACCTTATTGTAATTCGGTTTGAAGGGTAACGTAGACGGTGAAATAGTTAGGGACCTATTCTGTCGTCGCACAGGATAACGTACCTATTTACATAGTTTAAGACTTCAATCTATTGTTTTTTGTTTGGTATTTTGTCGTGTTCTGTAATTTTATTTCTTTCTTTCTTGTTCTATAATTAGGGGACGCGCGAGTGATACCACATCAGTACCTACACTGAAGTTACCGTGGCACGTAGGAGGTGCATTTCTTGCCATCTCATTACATAAAATTACATTTCATAATAAATTAAAACAAAAAAATAATAATAATAATAAAGAAAGAGAAAGAGAAATATTTTATTTTGTACCTCAAAATGAAAAAAAAAGAAACAAAAAGCACGCTAAGAGTAATAAATATCTTCGATTCTCGTACTGAATAAAAATTTGTACGGCTTAAAGTAACTAATGACGTGTTCGTAAACGCACCAACGAGATAGGGGAAAATTCTAATGGACAATATTAAAAATAAATAAAAATCCCTGTAAATTATGTGAAACAATTCAGTAGTTCTCAAAGTTATTGAAGGCTATCCATTCCTTTATTTCATCTCATCTTTGATCGTAGTAATATTATGTTTACAACTTGTTGTGATACATTTATAGCTCGTGCGTCACGAGAAACTACATTTATCTAGTAGCCTAGTTCTGAAGAGACCGGAAAAGCTGATGACAATTTTTAGTTAAGTTTTTATCGATAAAAAGCTAAACACAGTATTAAAAAAAAGTGAGAGAACTCTCGATACCTAATTGAATACCTACTTACGACTATCATTGTCTTGTCATGTAAGCGGATAAAAAATAATCAGAGGCCAGCACATCAAGCTACCACAATCTGTCAAATTCCTTTGATTGATTTTCAACTTTAATACAAAAGGATAAGGTTCACATTCAATTGGGAAAAATTTGACAGTTTTGGATAGCTGGACTTGCTGGCGTCTGTACATTGCAGATTATTTATTAACCACATCGTAAAAAAAAAACCACACTTTTATAAGTAACTGTATTAATATATTAAATTATTATGTATCTGAACCCACACCTGTTGCAATGACTATTATAATTATCCTAATGACTTCGTTATCACTATTTGCGAGGTCAGTTTTTGTCCCGCTTCAGTTGCGCACGCGATTCTAGAACCCTTTACCTTGGCAACAGTAACTTTAATATAATATAATATTATTGGACATTTTACACAACACCATCTAGTCCCAAACTAAGCAGAGCTTGTACTATGAGTACTAGACAATGGATATAATACTTATTTACATTTTTTATTTGTAAATACATACTTATAATACATAAGAAACACCCAGACACCCACTATGGTACCTATCTAACTTAACAATAAGTAGACCGAGACAAAAGTTTGTAAGTTTTCTACCAACCTTTTAAATGCTTACCTATACAGGTTGCTACAAAACTACCCGTAAAGCCGAAAGGAGGTTAAATGGGGCCTTATAACGAGTCCATTCACAGTATTTAAGAACCGTAGTAACGCTGTATAACATACCCCAAAAAAAGGAAAACAACAACATTTATGGAAGAAAAATAGAAAAACTATTAAAGTAGACAATTATTAGGTGAAATAGGTACGTAGGCCTTTCTGTTTAATAATCTGATTCCCTGACATGAAAGCTGACAAAATTTTTGGCTTTGATTATTAAGTAATTACATTTTTTATGGGGTATATTGTAACACGTATTTAGTAGTTTAAAAAATCATGAAAATTACTCTCAACATGTAGCTCGTACTACGCTGACCGACCGATCGCTGCGCCAACCGCGGTCATTCTGTGGATAGGTAACTATTCTTAACACATTTTTTTTTTATTCACGATAGGCCTACGCTTGACCACTAGTTCGCCTGATGTTAAGCGACACTGCGATCTACGGTGGAGCGCGCTTGCCTAGAAGAAACCGATTCATTGAGACTCCTCCGTGCCTCGGAAACCAGCCTTCGTCCCGGTTATCAAGCACCTATAAAGCTTGACAACCTCACTGACAGTCTATCGTCAGGATATCGGTGCTATCGGTGTACCGGGTTTTGCGGGAATCTAATGGCAGTCGCTTCGTGTAAAATACTGATATTCAGTCGCGTCTGGTTAGACTGGAAACCGACCCCAAAATAGTTGGGAAAAGGCTCGGAGCATTATGTGGACATCGACAAAACTATTTTGTTTAAAAACATGAAACAGATCTGCCTCTAAATCTTGTTTTTTTATACCACTAATGTTGCAAACAAGTATGTGGTGTAGTGGTTACAATAGCCTATAGACGCTTGCAATACCAGGGATATCACTTGCCCGTTACCGACCTTGTAAAACGAAAGAGGGCTAGTTGGGTCCGCAGTATAAGGGTTAAAGTCCCCCCCACTGCCAACACTGTTTCCTCACGGGGCACTGACAACCTTGTTCACCGTAAGGAACGCAAAATAGCTCGAAACTGTGTTATTTCAGTTCGATTTCCTGCACTTACATGTACTTCCCCAGTCCAGCAGTTCCAATTTGAGTGGAATGACTCCCACTATGCCCTACCTCTCTTTAAAATGTTTGTTTCTCATTTTTTCCAGGTGAACGAAGAATACTACACAACGTGTCTGGAGAGTTTCGTTCAGGGGAGCTGACTTGCATCCTTGGGCCTTCTGGAGCCGGTAAATCTACACTCCTGAACATATTGGCTGGATATAAGTAAGTCTATATATAAGTAAGTAAGAAAAAAATCGTCTTAAAAAGTTCTACCATCATAATTCTTGTACATAATTTATATCTTTTAGTCATAAGGTTCCAGTCACTGTCCCAGAAATGTAGGGTGCCTAGGTGTCAGTAATTATAACGTCAAATCAACTCAGTCTACCCTTGACCATGGACCTTTAAAGGCTCTGAAACGTCAGGATTAATAATATCAATATAACGTGATAAAATCCGTTAAAAAGCAGATTTATTTCAATGTCTAATACTTGTGAAGTGTCAATAGAATAATATACGTAAAGTATAGTAGTTCAGAAATCAATAGGATAATATACGTAAGTATTTCATATAAGAGAACATTTTTTTTTTTTACAACACAGGTATAGTTTTAAAAAGTATTTTCTATCTACAATTATCTAGGTATGATACCCCGATATTATCCTAACAAGTTATACAGAAACACAACTGTCGTGTAGTTAAGGTTGATTAACACACCATAATTATTCAGTTTATACATCTGTTATGACATGTTGTCATTAAATGTAAGTGGATATTAAAGATAATAATTGTTTGTCGTGGTTGATGTACGTATAATGTCGTAATGAGACAATTGACGTCCTCGTAGAATAATGCAGAATCTTTGAGTGGTGTAATTGTGTCACTTCCTTGTGCAAAAACATTGGTAGACACGTGTTGGTACAAAGACCAGCACATCAATCTACCACAATCTGTCAAATTTTTTTGTTAGATTTACAACTTCAATACAAAATAATAAGGTTCGTATTCAAATGGGAAAATATTTTTTCAGTTTTGGATAGCTTGACCTGCTGGCGTCTGTACATAAAAAAGCGAACTTAAAATAACCGTTTCAGTCTAAATAGCTTATGTTTATTCGGAACGAAACACATAAGCAACGAGGATCATACTTTGAAGTTAAGTTTCAACAAAATTAGATAATAAGGCTAAAAAGGGTTAATTTATATTTAGTTTTTCAGATTTCGTTTTCATCGGTTCCCTTTTTTATACTAAATATTTTTAATATACTATCTGTGATTTTATAAAGTAAGTCGTTAGTTTGTTTCGCAACGACTGCTAGGTTAAAGGGCCTGGAATCCATTCCCAGGTCGAGCAAAGTGTTATTAAGTAAGTTTTCCTTTGAAATTGTCAGTGGCAGTTTGGAGTTTGCATTTGTGTCCGGTTCATAGCAATATGCTCGCCCCCTATTACATGGGACCTAATCATATCAGCGAAACCCTTCGGGGAATACAGACGTGAAGGTATGTTATCACAATCAAATTTTTAATATTTTGTTTCGCAATACAAAAAATATGGAAAAACACAAGGTAACTTAGAATAATTAAAGTAGTCACAAAAAGTTTAATTATGTATTGGCAACGATCGAAAGTAACTCTTGTACCCAATAAAAACTTTAAACGATGTTCCGGTTAATAATCTTTGGGTTATTAATCATAATAATCGCTTAGCAAAAATGTCGTTTATAATGACACTTTTTTTGAGTCAATAATCACAAAGAAACTTTATAGAACTGCAGCAACAGCGACATAAAATCGTGGATCGATAAATCGATCTGCCTACATTCTCATTGATCAGCGCAATTCACTTCCTTTGTAACCATAATTATTATCAATCAAACACTGCACACATCTTTCCTTTAGTCTCCGAACAAAAATGTTTGCTATTTAAAAATATGACTATTGAACCTTGTGTAATATTAACAATTATTAATAATATTAATTATCTTGTAATAAAAAGTACTTAGGTAAGATCTATTGAACCTCAAGACTTGACTTGGCTAGTTTTCATATACTATTAGCTAATCAACTTGTAATCTTTAATATAAATGCAAATTATTATTTTTATATTATATCTAAGGTTCTATTCTTTTAAATATCTGATTAAAAAACTAGCCAAGTCAAATCTTGAGGTTCAGTATCTTAATATAATAAATTATTTGCTTTGTGTAAATAATTGGACAAGGTATTCAAATTTAAAAGGTTATATTTTAAAATAACAAAAATTATTGCAGCAGAAAAAAAAACAATAAATTATGTTATAAATTCACAGAATGTTATACGTTCTTATAAATAAATTTTAGGAGTGTCTACAGAACTTGGCACCCATTCAGATCTCAACTCTTTTGTCGGTGAAATCGACATTATCAACCCATACCATCTGTTCCACCACTGGGCACGGGTCTCCTCTCAGGATGAGACGGATTAGGCTACAGTCCACCACGCTGGTCTTATGCGGGTTGGCAGATTTCACACGCCTTCGAGAAAATCTCTAAGGCATGCAGGATTCCTCACGATGTTTTCCTTCACCGTAGAACGAGTGATAATTAATTATAAATACGCACATGATTTCTAAAAGTCAGAGGTACGTGCCTTGGATTCGAACTCGAGACCTTTGACTTGCCAGTGATAACCTAGTGGTATGACCATGTATGATCCCAATGGTCATACCACTAGGTTAGGCTATCACAGCCTTATACGACAACCACATCATTATTATCATACTATTGAACTTAGCTCCCATTTTCACATTAATGGTTTTCGTGGGATATATTTTCACATTAATGTTTTTGGTGGGATATATTTTAGGTGTTAGGCTCTGCTCATTTATCTTTGCAGATATCTGGGGAAGCAATATCGCATTGCCAAATAGTTTGCAATTATGCAATAATGTCATAACATTATTTTGTTCCTGTTTGAAGGGCAATGTACAGTGAAATTACCAAAGCGCGAGTAATACCATTGGTGTTGGTGGCCTCTATACGCTGCCATTTACCATCAGGTGTGTCAACATTCTCACATCGAGAACTTAGCTGATAAGTTCTTGAGAACATTCTCTGGTTCGAGAATTTATGAGAATTTAAATTATTAATGTTGTAACTGTTTCCACTTATGTCTACCTAAGATAAAAAGATTGTGTAATATTTGAATGTTTTAAGAAGTTTACGTTCAGTATTATTAGCTGTAAAACCATGTTTCTCTGTAAATTATCTTCAGCGACAACATTCTCGAATAAGTTCTAGGATAAATTCTCGGGAATATTCTCGTTACTTGAATAATGTTATTAATATTTCACATAGGTTTTTTGTACATCGAACAAATTATGTTGCAATAATCAGTTTTGCTAACTACTTACGTACGTACTTACCTATGTACTTAAAAAAGTATTAACTGTAATATATCAATAAATAAAAATAAAACTACATAAATTATTAGTTTAAAAATTTTTTTTTTGGGTAATACATAAAATATTGCTTCCACAAACGCAGTTTAAAAATCTAAATATCGTGGTTCACTAACCTCAAGGTAAACAAGCATCGTATCCATTTTTATGTTATTACCTATTAATAATTTACAAATGCATAATGCAGAGGCATCTAAAACCGCACCGAATGCTCTTATATGTATGCGCAATCGATGTGGTTTTAGATGTCTCTCTGTCTTTTTCTTCTTAAATTCTTATCGGTGGAGCAATCGACTCGTTCTCTTTTCTCTATCTTCTGGTTGACATCTAGATATGGATCGATTCCCACTTTTTAAGATTCCATAGAGCAAAAGGAAAGAAACGGACCACTTATAGGATCACTAGCGTATCCATAAACATGGGAGCCACTTTTGGGGAGTAAATTAGAAAATTAAAAAAATGCATAGAAGATCGTGTGACATATAAAATGAGACCGCTTGTGAGAATCTTATTTTTTTTTAATAATCTAAGATAAATAGTTTTAAAGTTATTTAAGAAAATAAGCGAAAATTAACCATTTCCCTATCTTACCTTATCTCTGACACTTTTGGGCCTGAAATTATGAAAAAAGAAAGAAAAACCGTTAAAGATAAAGATGGTTTTATTTGTTGAAACATGAGTATACATACATATGCATGCAAGATGTTATAGAGAAAAAATACAAATGACAGTCATGTTTAGCCTCTATGGCGTACAAATTATTAAAGAAAATAGAAAAAAAAATGGTTTCTTTTTTTTTTTTTTTTTTTCACAATACTAACTGGCCTTTGCCTTATTATTAAATTATACAATATACATTAGAACAGATATCATTATATTATATATTTGCACCTTTATTTACCATTTAGCTATGCAATATTCTTAGCTTAGTGTTACATATTATTATATAAATCAATTTCGTATATATTATTACTTTTGTACATACATTTTATGAATTCTACTTTATTAGGTTCAATTAGCAGTAAGTCAGTGTGTAATAATTCATTTATATATGTCATAGCAGTTAGTGATCAATGTTGTCATACAGAAAATCCTTAATATTATAGTAGGCCTTATTTGCAAGTAAATTATTTAATTTGTTTTTTAATATATTACTATTAAGTTCTTTCCAGGGTTTAGGGATTTTATTATATATTTTTGGGGCCATACAGAAAATGCTGTTATTCATTAGAGTAGTTTTTGACTTATGTAGGCAAAGTTTAGTGTTATCGCGTCTATTACGAACGACTGTATCAGACATACGTGGAAATACCTTAGGGTTGCATCTAACAAACATTGCAGTTTCCAAAATATAAAGAGATGGTAATGTCAAAATTTATATTTTATGAAAAATGGTTTACAGCTATCCGTGACCTTTAGTTTGAACATGGTCCTTATGCATTGCTTCTGGGCTTTAAATACTAGTTCTTTATTCGTAGAGTTACCCCAAAAGATAACGCCGTATCTAAGGTTTGAGGAAACTAAACCATGGTACGCTGTAAGAAGGGCGTCGGTATTGACCATGGGTACTAATTTTACCGTTAAAATAGTTCTTTGCCTATAGATTACAGGGAAACTTAAAATAAGTCTGTGGTATTAAAAGTAACCTAAGACTTCAATAATAGACAATATATTCAGCACTCATCACACGCTACAATCCAGCACTATACATAACTTTTTTTAGTTACCTACCATAAACTAGTTTGGATCAGATTTAAAACAAGTTATGGAACTAAGTTTTCAACGTACGAAACCCTCTCCACGTGAGTTTAACACACAGGTTTTTTCTTCATTTGTTGTATAAAGCTTCGCCTAGGTCTTCCCCTTCCTCTTAAAACATAATTGTTGCGTTGTGTTGTAGGTACCTAGTGGCTAACCATCAAATCTTTCCTATCCTGTTTTCTATGGTTCTCTGCGGGAGCGCATACATTATTACTTCAATAGGAAGACGTACACTAAATTAACATCTTAATTGTTAAACATCAAACATGTTTCAGAAATAAATATAATAGGTATATCTTAAATAAGGATTTACTTGACATAAAATTGATAAGCTTTTTTAAAATAAGATAAATTAATATAATTTTACCTTATCTTAAAAAAAATCTAATCAATTTTTGATGTTTATGATCTGGGTGACAGATAAATTTTAAAACCGGTGTTCATGATTTACATTACAAAAAAATCGGCGACATGGATCTTGATCCTACAAGAGGATGGCTATATTGGCTGGATGCTTTAATTAAAAATAATGTAGTATCTCTGCAAGACAGAAGATGTGAAAGAGGATTTAATTTTTTAAAAAGTTTAAATAAAAGAAGTTTACCATACATAATCAAGACTTCTTTTGTGAGTGGGTTCTTTACGTTTAGTAGAAAGAATGTATTAACTGTGACAGAGATGGATTTGATTCTTGAAAATCAATTTAAGTGCATGCATACTTGTACAAACCGCGTGTTTTCTTTGTTCTTGATCTTACTTATTCTGTTACTAACGTACTTTTTTTTTAATTACTTATTTATTAATAAACTGAATTAGAACTGAAAAAACTATTTTAAAATTATTGTTTATACCTACTTACTTATGGCACGCAACTCTTACTTTTCCAATTCTTGTGCGTATTAATAAGTAGGTAGCTATTATTTATCACTCGCTTAAACCTGCATGCTGTAAAGATTTTTCTAGGCTCTTCTAAAGCTTGGTGGACAGCCTAACCCCTTTTAATCTGAGACGAAACCCGTGCTCAACAGTGGAACAGTATATGGATTGATAATGAATAGTAATTCTTATATAAGTTTCACATAATTATGCTTCTCATATATCGACCGTGAACCTGCTGGTCGATGGTTGGTAATCGGCTATGGTTTCGTAAATTTCATTTTTATATTGATTTCTGACATTTACGCGAATATTATACATTGAAATAAAACTACTTTTTACGGATTTCATCGCGTATATTGATATTATTAAGAGGGATTAATAATATCAATATACGCGATAAGATCCGTAAAAAGTAGTTTTATTTCAATTTCATTTTTATTTTCATACCGAAGTTGCCTGAATCGCTTTATAGATCCTACTTACTATTCATGTATAATTTTTATCATAGCTTTTATACAAAAAGGAGGCTTGCTACTACTGTAACGGTGCTTGAGTATTAACTCCGATACCAAAACATAATGTGTGTACCTAGTAGGCTATCTTGAATAAATTATTTTGTCTTTGACTTTGAACCGTGTTGTGGTTTGTGATTAAAATAATGATTGAATACTCATATTACATTCTTATAATAGAGGGTTATGTGGAAAAAATAGCAAGCTATTAATTAATATTGTCCGCCAATTATTATTTAGCGATTAGTGTTTTTAATTTAAATTTATAATTGAGGATAATGATAGCGATCAATGATTTCATTGAGGTAGTGGAACCATCAGCAAGCGTGACGCTGACCGTGGGAGTGTAGACGTAGTTTTTTTTTTGTTGTTAGTACTAACTTCTTCGCGCAACTTCGTCTCCGTGGACTTTACGTGGATAAAAAGTATTTAGATTTTCCAATTTTCTGCGCAATTTTATTAATTTTCTTTCCGTATCAACTTTCTACAAAGTATTAGAAAACTGAAAAAAAATGATGAATGAAGTCGGTAAAATCGTTCTCAAGTTAAAGCGTGACCAAGATAAACGGATTTTATTTTTATAAATAATATACATTATAATATCAAACAATGACAACAATGAGATACACATAAACAAAATTGAAGGCTCTGTTGGTAATTCCAAATTAACAGCTTTTCACTAAACGCATATGAAAGTATATACGGTACTTAAATAAAAAAAAAAAATTTTTTTAAATTCTTGTCTGTCTGTCTGTCTGTTTCTTCCGGCTAATCTCTGAAATGGTGGACCGATTTTAACGGGACTTTCACTGGCAGATAGATGATGTTATAAGGATTAACTTAGGCTACATTTATTTTAGAAAATAAGAGTTCCGCAAATACGAAAAATCAATGAAGTTGAATGTCGCCAATAGGACGAAGGTAAAGTTCTTAAAAAGCTAGTTTATTCATAGACTTCGAGTTCGATTTTGACTAATCTATTAATGAAATCTGGGTAACTAGTTTGAATCCAGGTCCAGACCATCTTTCAGGGAATACAGGCGTACCTCTCTTGTGAACCACAGTAGACAGCCTCAGCAGAGCGCAAACAGACCTCTGGCTTCAATGAGCTGTGGCAGAATTGAGAATTCTACCGCCTGACCAGATACTGGCCCTAGACCGTGTGTTTGCCAGATCCCTCGAGTAAACACGAGTCAAGACCTCGCCAATTGAAAGTGTCCAGTGCTACAGTCGTGGTGACTTTCACGGTTCCAGTAACCTTGACTAATAGATAAGATAAGGCAATTCTCATGCATTCTAAGTCAGACCCAAGACTGCATCAGAATTGATGGGCTAAAATTCCCCCGCATAAGTACAAAACAGTGAATAATATAGGTTTCCGACACTTACGCGAATATACGCGAAACGCGTTTATTTACGCGAAAATATGCGAAACTACTACGACTATTTAGGGATTTCAATATACCGTGATAATAACCATAAAAAGTAGTTTTAACTGAATGAATAACTGGCCATTCGTTTTCGTCATGTTACTATAAAGACATTGCCTTTCTCAACTTGAAACATGTTTCGCAGTTCAAACGGAGTCAACGGCAGGATCACAGTGAATGGGCACTCACGTGACATGAGGGTGTTCAAGAAGCTCAGCACCTACATCATGCAGGATGACCTGTTGCAGCCCAGGCTGACTGTTCAGGAGTCAATGAGAATTGCTGCCGACCTCAAGCTAGGAAAGGAACTAGGGAAGGCTGAGAAGGAACTCATTGTAAGTATTTCAGTGTTTAAATTTTTTTATACTACTAAGGTGGCAAACAAGCGTAAGGTCCACCTGATGGTAAGCGGTTACCGTAGCCTATAGACGCTTGTAATATCAGGGCAATCACTCGCGCGTTATCGACCCTGTAAAACGAGGAATAGTTGGTTTGGCAGTATAAAGGTCAAAGTCCTCCCACTGCCAACACAACGTTTCCTCGTGGGGCACTGGCAACCTTGCTTACCGTAAGAAACACCACACAACTCAAATCAGTGTTATTTTACTTCGATTTTCTGCAAGGCGAAGGTACTTCCCCAGTCGGCCAGCTCCAATTTGAGTAGAATTACTCCCACTATGCCCCTATCTCTCTTAAAATCTTTTCTGTATATGCAAATAACTCTGCGTCACCTTAAGGTCAACTGGTAGAAAATGCCTTAGGCATTAATTCCGAAAATATAAATTGGGAAAATTTTACAGTTTTGGATAGCTTGACCTGCAGGCGTCTGTACTTTCACAATATGTCTTGTCCCTTCTGATGGGTTAAAAAAAATATCAAAATATCATAGTCATCCTAAGCCTAAAGCTACCCACTGCTGAATATGAGCATGCCTTTGCTTATGTGACCTTTGACCGATGTTGTGCTAATATTATTATACATGTTTTACAATATATGTCTTAATGTCATTGACCCTTCTTGCTGCCGGGTGCCCCACACTCCTGGTCTCCAATAAAAAATTATAAAATGTCATATTGATCCGTAAAAGTAGTGATTAAGTACACAAAAATGATATAGGAAGAGCCAAAGGTCACATTCCTTTTAAACATGGCTGCCCTTTTAAAAAGTAATCGATGAAAGTTAATACCTTTTTACACTGCTACAATTATTTATGATATTCTTTATTTGAGTAAATTCCTGTATACTGGAGCGGAAGTATGAGTTAAAGTTATTATTTAAATAATAATTATGTAATTATGATAAGCAGTACTTTTTAAAGTATAAAAAGTATTTTTAGTCAATTTAGGTTCAGAGGTTGCTGACCTGCAAAGGTCGTTTTTTTAATCCCTACTAATAAAGTAACTTTGTAGGTATATCAGTTACGCTTTCAAGCCTAAACCGCTGAACCGATTTTGATGAAATTTGGTTTGGAAATAGATTAGACCTTGGAGAGCTACTCTTTGTCTCAAAATGCCCTTTAGGGTGCGAGTGAAACCATTCACATAAGAATTGTTAACGAGGTGCTATGAGATATGAATCAATTCCAGAAGAATTTTATTGATAAATCGGTCCTTTGATCCTAGCCTATTACGAATCCGAAATCGTTTATCATTCAGAAAAAAGCATCGTAATTAAATACTTATGTGAAGTCAAGCCTATCAAGCCTTTACACACTTAAATTGAATTATTTTTTTACGATGTCTCATTAGCCTAGTCGTGGTAAGCGCAACTGTTGCGCTTGAGGCTCTGAGTTCGATTCCCAGATCGAGTATTATTTTTCTATAAAATTCTCAGTAACAGCTCAGAGTTTGGATTTGTGCCCGCTTAATCGCCATAGGCCCGCCCCATATTACATGGGAACTAAACATAGGCAAACTGTGGTACATTTAGAAGGTACACCTCTGCCTAACCCTTCAAGGAATACAGGTGTGATGGTAATGGTATGTTTTACGATGTCCCATGCCGGATGGATTCACGTTCACTTACTGTAAAATTATTATGTTAATCATTTATGAATCGATTGTTCTTTCGATAAGTTTTATATCTTTTAGATCGGTTTATAACTTATCGAAAGAATAATCGATTCAGTCAGGGTTTGTACCTGCTTCCTTCCCGTTATACACAAAATTACTGAGACCACTGCCTGTGATGTCGAATTTTTCTTGCGAATTCTACATACTTTAGATACTTAAATCTTAAGGTCGACGCCATTCGAATAAAATGTTTGTTTTTCATTTTGGATCAATGTTAAAAAGAATATTTATGTAGGTACCATAAAAACTTTTGTTGGTATTTATTACATCATTCTGTATCTTGTGCGAGTTCAATATAAAAAGATTTTATTTCTTTTAATATTCCAGGTTGAAGAAATTCTCCAAACTTTGGGCCTTTGGAATCACAGGAAAACCATGTCGGAAAGTTTATCTGGCGGCCAGCTGAAGCGCCTGTCTATCGCGTTGGAGCTGGTCAACAACCCTCCTATCATCTTTTTGGATGAACCTACCACGTGAGTATAGTTTCTGGTTTCATCATCAACCCATATACTGTGTCCCACTGCTGGGCACGGGTCTCCTCTCATAATTGAGAGGGATTAGGCTATAGTCCACCACGCTGGCCTAGTGCGAGTTGACAGACTTCACAAACCGATGAGAAAAATGTCTAAGGTATGCAGGTTTCCTCACGTTTTCCTGTTCCGTTTAAGCGAGTTATAATTAATTATTAATACGCACATGAATTCAGAGATGCGTGCCTTGGGTTCGAACTCGAGACCTTCGACTTGGCAGTCCAATGGTCATACCACTAGGCTATCACTGCTTTTTTACACTGCTTTTTTTGCACTGGTTTCTGGTTTCACGTTACGTAAAAAGAACTTTGGAAGAAAGTGGAGGGAGTGTGTTTACTCATGGGTACACTCGCGCACAAAAGTACATAGGCCTATTGTTTTATTTTTAAACCAGCCTTTCGCTCGCGGCTTCTTATAATTGTTATCCGCCGGTACACTGAAAAACATATTAGATAGAAGCTTGACCGCCAGCATTATTTTTACATAACGTAACCTATACTTCAATTCAATTTAATTCGTTTATTACGTTTTACAATGTATATGTATACTTAAATAAAAAATATAGACCTATACTTAAATATTCAATTCAAAAAGTTGTTATACAGTTTATGGTATCAATCATGGACCCAGTTGGGCATGGCAACTTAACTTTTAAGTCTGCTCACTAGCCTAATTTAGTCAACTGCCTCTAATAGGTTAATGGTCATAAGTACGACTACTATTGGTAAAGTGTCATATGTTTTTTCTATGAAATTCTCAGTAGCAGCTCTGAGTTTGGATTTGTGCTGGGTTAATGGCTATAAGGCCTATTACGCAGGACCTAAACATACTGGTGAAATGCGGATGAATATTAGTACACGTCTGCCTAACCTATGCCTTCGGGGAATACCGGCTCGACCTGGGAATCCAATTCAGGACCGCAGTCGGGCTTAAGACCACTAGACTAATGAGGCAGTTAAATGAAAACTATATTTAAGTTGTTTATTATAGTTATATCCTAACTATTACTGCTACTGTATATAGGTACAGATGCCAGCAGGTCAAGCTATCCAAAACTGTCAAATTTTCCCAATTAAACATGAACTTTATCATTTCGTATTAAAGTTGGAAATCTATCAAAGAAATTTGACAAATTGGGGTAGCTTGATGTGCTGGCGACTGTACCTATGAATGCTTTTGAAACACCTGCCTTTATCCCACGTATTAATTAACATAATGTCCAACAATTCCACTTTTTATCCACAATGACACGCCTCATATCAATTCATTAACAGGGTCAAATACAAAAGGCTCCCAAAAACAGCACCCGTTTTTCTGCCACGATGACGTTTGTCTCATTACAAGGGGCGGGTTAAAAAAACAATTAGAACCGACCGCTATAACAGGAATAATCCACACATTTCAGGAAAAGAATAATCCTTGGATTAAACATGAGTAATTGGTGTCATTATATCCACCCTCATAATATTAGTGGTACAATTTATATAATTTTTCCAGATAAACCTTTCTTTTGAGGAAGCAAATAGCGTTATTTAATTTTTACCCTAATATGGTAATGAGGAGTCCGTGTTTTTTGTCATTCCAAAAAGGTTAACTGTGAAATAGGTTGTGCAAACAAGTAAATTCTTACATTTCCCGGCTTGCAAGGTACCATTTCGTATCGTAATACCTACTTTCTATTGATTCTTTCTTCCAATTATTGTCAACGTGAATTATGCACAAGAAGGTATATTTGTAAGACTTGTTTTGTTCCATATCCCAGACAGTCTTCGTGAGGAAATATATAATACATAAAGGGTTATAATACATAAATTAGGTCACAACCCGGTCTAGGGGAATTTGCCAGCCGACTAGACAATGGTCTTAGTAAAAGGCGAGCGTTTTTCCACTCAATGCGAGGCAAGGCCACTTTGAAGGGGTCCTACGAACTCTGCATCACAGCCTGTCACGGTCATAGTGAATGTTGCAAGTCCCATGAACGTAGCCAAGTATTTATACGAGTGCTATCTTGCTACGCATCCTTTCCTACGCAGATCCTTGCATTGAGACAATGAACACTACAATGAAGAACGAGGAGCAGTAGGGTATCTGACGATAACGAGATACGAAGAGTGATCGTCCTTTAGGTGCGTAGTAGGTGCTATATTTGATTGTTAGATGTACGCAAGCTAAAGAAAATAATAAAGATCGAATAAATAAATGAAGAAAACAAAGAAAAGATAACCAACAAACACAGTCGGTAATCTGTATTTTCCTTAATTGGACCTTACAATCTTTTGAAAGCAAACGTAATCTTTGGAGCAATTCATTACCATCTATTGCCTAAAAGGTCCGTCCCAATCGGAAAGCTAAATAGAAATACAAAAGTACAATGGAAGGTAATTGGTTTAATCACCACGTCCCACCATAACCTTTTATTGAACGTTAAACCTGAAGCATGTTTTCGAAGTCAAGGTTTGTATTTAATCTATGGGAGCAATGCGACAAATATTGCCCATAGACCCTGGATGCTGATTTGTTGGTCCTTTTAGAAGTGATCCCTTTTGTGTTGCATTGATTTGGTCCTGGTTTGGTACACTTTAGAGAACGAATAAGACAAAGTCTTCTACGAACATTTTCGCTGCAGAAGACTATGATGAGGAATGAGGATATAAAGTTAGGTTATCGTACAACCTTAGCTTTGGTTGGTGATGTCTAAAGGTGGCAGCCCGACCAAACCAGGACCAAGAGTTCCTTGTGTTTTAGCTTGTTGAAAGACTATGATGAGGATATAAAGTCAGGCTATCGTACAACCTTAGCTTTGGCTGGTGATGTCTAAAGGTAAGAGCCGACCAGACCAGGACCAAGAGCTACTTGTTTTTTATCATATTGAAATCCTTATGGACTTCCGCTACCCGGGGTAATTATGGGGCATCTCGTATGACTCTTCGCATACTGGCTGACTAACTATAACGACACGGGTGTTCCGCATCCACAACTTTCTCTAAAACCACACGAGTGGTCCTCCTTCCCAACTTTCGCTCGTGTTACGGGAGCGAGGCTTCATTCCTCCGCGACGGGCATAGAGCTCCCTAACTCAAGTCCCTATAGCCTAAGTGTTTTTGTACATTTATTTATTAACTTTGTATAATTTATAAGAGTCTTCCTAGGTCATCGTAGTCCTTTGTGCTCTTAGCTAACTCTCTTAATGTATTGTAGAAAATAATATTTCTTTTTTATTTTGTTTTTAAAAAGATAGCTAGTCCCCCGAACTAGAGAATAAGCTCTAGTGTCGCGGGGGACTTCACAAAAATAATAAGTAATTAATGGGCACAAAGTACAGAGAGACTAGAAGCAAATATCTGTGGAATACATAAAGATTTGTCTCGGGTCGGAATTGAACTCGTGCAGTCACATATTCTCACTCGTAAGATCTGTTTCGCCAACTTTTGATACGTTTTGTTAAAATGATTAGGCACATCCATACTTATTATGTTATATTTTTATTCAATTTATCTGGTACATAGTGCCCGGGACCCTGGTCATTGTGAAAAGAACAGCGTTCTATTATACATAATAAGTAATAATACGAGTAGGTAACCGCTCTTTAGCTAATTTTAATACTCTGAGGTTCTCATTAAGAATGCACAAATTATTCTTTATGTTGGTTCAGGCTGGATTTTACTGTCCGCTTGATTTAGGATACACGTAGGTATAATACAATCCAATAAAACAAAATATGCACTGTATATGTTTGTATTAATTATTGAAAGTAAGTAATTAGGATGTGGATCGTCCTTGAATTTTTGTTATTAGATAAATAAAAATATGGTTTTCAATATGTAGGTAATCAATAAATAGGTATATATTTGGGACTTTTTACACAGCAGCATCTAGTTCCAAACTAAGCCGAGCTTCTGGTACCTACTAGACAAGGACATACTTATTAGGTAATACGTATATATATTTTTTGTAAATACATACTTATAACATTTATGTTCACAACATAAATGTTTGTGTCCTGTGGGAATTGAGGCCCGACATCAAGATTTAGGAAAAAAAAAAATTTCATCGGGCGTATATGTGAACATTAGCACACTTCTGCCTAACCATCCGGGGAATACAGGCGTGATGATGTATGTATGTATATTCATTTATAACGGCCTCATTGTTCTAGTTTCATTTGTTAAGATTCGATTCTCATAACGATTAAAAGTCGTGTTAATTATAATACTCAGTAACAGCTCGGACGCTCGGAGTTTGGATTTTTACATAATGAAATGACAATAAAATCGACTAAAAATAAACGGAAAATATGGTTTATCCTAGACCTTAAGTACTCAATCAAGGTGATTTATACCAGTGATTAACAAGTCTACATTTAGGTGCCTAACCTTTTTGGAGATCACGGTCATTTAATAATTACGGTACTGTGACCGACAAGAAATCCAATAAGTACAATGTCCTTGTAATATTTCTTGCTTGCAAACCGCTAATGAACCTTTGTGAGTTATACTCTCAACTGCACATGTAACTGATGATTTTACCGCAAAACGCAATTATTTTAAACTGTTACTATTATCATAAACAGACTTTACCTAAACCTACAATTTGTATAATACAGTAACATTTTACACATTATTGGAATCTCTATTACATTGACTGCCTCATTAGTCTAGTGGTCCTAAGCGCGACTGCTACGCTAGAGGTCCTGGGTTCGATCCCCAGGTCGAGCAAAGTGTTATTGGGTTTTTCTATGAAATTCTCAGTAGCAGCTCGGAGTCTGGATTAATTGTGCCCGGTTAATGGCAATAGGCTCGCCCTCTATTACATGGGACCTAAACATACCGGCGAAATGTGGGTGTACACCTCTGCCTAACCCTTCGGGGAATACAGGCGTGATGAATTAAATGAATGAAAATAATATATATAATAATAATAATAATGAATTAAATGAATAATAATAATGAATGAAAATTTGTATAAAGTAGTTTTATTTCAATGTAATACATACCATCACGCTGTAACGTCTGTCACGCTGTAAAGGGTCCAAAACGCCGGGTTTAATAATAATTAAACCCGGCGTTTTGGACCCTTTACAGCGTCCATGGTTACTGATAGGCTGGTAGGATTAAAAGACTATATCAATATAACGCGATCTAATATTGGCATAGGTACCTAAGTGTCAAAAATCAATATCACTAAGTATTAAACGTTATTTTAAAACACGTGTGTAAAAGTGATCAAGATCATAATTATTGAGATCATAATATTATTGCCAACGCCTCCTCGGCCGACCTTGTCCACGAATAGCGTTGTAAGGGACCCATACTGTAGCTAGTGCTAACTGCATTGGGACACAAAAGAGGCTACATAAAAAAAATACATTTAAACCAATAGCACCTGGCTAGTTGCGAGCATTTATCAGCGGTAGATTGCCAGTAGGTAGCCGGTTCTCGTTGTTCTTTCTTTAAAACTAGCGACCCGCCCCGTCATGGGTGGAATGTACTAATAAAATCCATGTATTGGATTATTATGTATAATAAATATAATATATTATTATAACCTTTCGGAAGAAAATATCTAAATGGTAGTGAAAACCGCACTAAAATCCGTCGCGTAGTTTAAAAGATGTTCAGCGTATAGAGCGACAAACAGCGGGCGGGAAGCGGCTGTTTTAAGCTATGTATCTATAGATATCCAACAATCGAGTAATCTTTATTGAATCGTAAATACAATTCTAAAAACGCACCAATGTAAAGCATCTCCACAATTGACTTCTCATTAATAATGTTTAAAGGGCTTTAATTTAACCGTGTTTAGTTTTATAGGGCCATAACTCAATTTAATTTGTTTATGCGTGTCAACAAACCATAAAACGTTGGTATAATATAATAATGATCATTTATACACCGTACGTACCCAAGCGTGAGACTGGCTGGTTTAAGAAGAAATAATCATTTGAAATGATGGTAGAATGTTTAGTCAAAGTGATTAATGGTTGTCAGAGAGTTTTTCCTTGACCTTTGAAGAATAAAGTCGCAAAGTCCCTTTTAACCGAGAGTTTCTTTGAATAGGCCGCCGTGTACCCCATCAGGGTCCTACAGTACTTAGGTACGATAGTACGCATGTATCACCGATCCAAATATACCTTAAAACTGCCGAAAATTTAAAGATACGCAATCTATGGTGTGATCCTACAGTATATATTATGTGGGTAGTTTGGTACTTACTGGTAATCGCAGGGTGGCAGTCGGCAGAAGTTTGTTGCACGTAATCCGTCCTGATAGCACATCAATTTAAACAGTATCTAACACCTACACTCCATGGTACACTTTATACAACTACGAATTCACTACCGGCGAAAATGGAAAAATACGGAACAAACAGGACGTAGGTATCTTTTTGTATATTTTTTGGCATTTTCCATGCTAAGATTTTAAAGTTATTTAGAAAAGGAAAAATACGACCGCGGGCAGGATTCGAACCTGCTTCTTCTGGTTCGGTACACCAGACGCTACGACCACCAAGCCACCGCGATACCTACCCGTCATGTCGAATTTTTCCTTCACATATTGAATTTACGTCTTTATGGTGACGTCAGTAACACCCATTGAAATGCAAGCTTTCTTTTTTTTTTTTTATCCTTTTTCCTTTTCTAAATAACTTTAAAATCTTAGCATGGAAAATGCCAAAAAATATACAAAAAGATAGTTAGAAGGTAAGGTGGCATCGTTCGGCATTGAACTAACTGTAAAGTAAGTTGTGTCGGTTGAATAGCAAAAGCTTGCATTTCAATGGGTGTTACTGACGTCACCATAAAGACGTAAATTCAATATGTGAAGGAAAAATTCGACATGACGGGTAGGTATCGCGGTGGCTTGGTGGTCGTAGCGTCTGGTGTACCGAACCAGAAGACGCAGGTTCGAATCCTGCCCGCGGTCGTATTTTTCCTTTTCTAAATAACTTTAAAAACAGGACGTACCCAGTTTATGTTTTATTTAGGTATTACCTACTAGTAATCGTAAAGAAAGTTTGTTGCACCAAGTGTGTCCAGATAGTAAATTATCAATCGAAGTCAAAAACACTGTGATACACAATTTCAAAAAACACACAAATTAACATTAATACAACAATTTACGATCATTGTCTTTCACAGTTCCCACAAGTTCCGAAACCACAGATAACCTAAGTAGTCATATTGGTAATAGATTTACACCACAGATTACTGATTTAGACGAAAAATAAACAGGACCGCGCGGCGCGTCATCGTCACCCGCGCTCTTTAAATTTTTTTCTTTTTTTTTACATAACGTTGGGACAAAATGTCAAAAAATGATTAGTGATTTTTAAAATTAGATCCCCAGCCTTTTTAGTACCTATTTATTTTATTTACACTATAAAATTGGCGTCCGTTATTAGGTCCCTATAATTTGTTTTTCATGGATTATTTATTTTTATATCATAGGTAAAAATAAATACTTGGATTTTTTTACATTACAGTCTTTAAACAAATATCAAAATTAATCTTCCTTTTTTTAAGTAACGTCTTTTGTAATAATCTTCTAAAGATCAATACTGGGCAGAGGCCTCCCCTTCAGCCAGGATTTTTTAAAAAGGATTTTCGAAAATTTGACAGAGCTGTATTATTTTGTTTTTAATAATTATAAATTTAAGAGGATTTTTTTTTATTCAAGGGGCCTTGACGTTGTCTCCATCCGTCAGCTGGTGGTGCTGCTGCGACTCCTATCTCGTCAGGGCCGAACTATCGTGTGCACCATCCACCAACCCTCCGCCTCTCTCTTCGCACTTTTCGATAAGATATACGTGTTGGCTCGAGGAATGTGCTGTTATCAGGTACTTACCTATTTTTATTTTTTGATCATTTAAATTTTAGTTCGTTATAGTAGTTTTTAATCACTTTTAACATCACTATCCGTCAACATAGACAGTTGCAAATTAAATTATGTAGGTAGGTAAGGAAGTTGGTACTTTATATTTTTCTAAAAATATATTTTTAGAGAACACGTGAAATGTTAACAGTATATCCGTATGAGACATACTTACCACTAGCAAACTTTGATTGTCTCGCAAACTAATTATCCAACTCCCTATCATGAAAGATGTCAATCAATCCAGTTTCCTTAACCCAAATCAAATGGTTTATTCATTAAAATCGTCGCATTTTGATTAACGTCACCAAATTAATTGGTTTGTCTTCACTTTGAATGAGCTCTGGCTTAGATTTGACTTTTGTGATATTTCTAAAGACTTGAGTTTGTAGTAGGTCCCTACCTCCTTGTTTAGTCTTGATTCGTGAAACAGGCGGTAATTGACTGGATAAACGGGTTAATTGAATATACTTTGGTAGTATTGAACTATTAACTTTCTTGTGAATCGTACGACCTGCAAGGATTTAGGTACCTACTCGTAAGATGGGATTTTGTGATTTCCTATGGGATTGGGAAAAGCGAGATCATCGCGGGTTACACCGTGGATATAAACTAAATTAAGGATAGGTAGATAATTCTTCCTTTAAAAATTATTAATTATCTGAGTATACTTATCTACTTAGATAATAATCTACTAAACTTAGCGACAAAAAACCTACGTAGATAAGTAGATACTTATGATATCTACGCCTAAACGCAGCCTTTCTTCATATTTTCAAATTATTACGAACGCACCCTAACAACATCGCTCGCTGCGGGCTTCACGGTGGAGGCTTGGAACTTCACTACGCACTACACGGAGCTTGGACGCACCGCCATTTTGTCTCGATACAAAATTGTAATCTGAACAATAAACTTTATCTATCAAACATCGAGGTGTGATCTTTATTGTATCGCCCCCATATGATGTTCCACCAGAACAGATAATGGCCAGGATTGTCGGCATGGACATGGCATAAAAGATAAATTACTTCGCAAACTGAAAAGCGTCACCGTTTCATGGTGGAAATTCCCGAAACCCGCACTAAGCGTTTTGCCTCGACATTCCTTATCCGTACAGCAAGGGAATGGAATCAGCTGCCTGAGTCTGTATTTCCTGACGTGTACAATTTGGGGGTCTTCAAGTCACGAGTGAATAGGTATCTTCTAGGTAAGCGTGCTACATCTTAGACCACATCGTCACTTACCATCAGGTGAGATTGTGGTCAAACGCTAACCTATCTCTTATAAAAAAAAAAAAAAAAAACTTCGAGTTGAAATAAAAGCTAAAGCAGAATATTAAAGCTTTAGAAGATTATTAATATTAATTACTTTTGAGTAACTAAGTATAAAAATAAACGTTTGTGTAGCCTCTCATCTTTAGGATAACTCAATACAATGAAAATCTTTATTAATCGTAATAGAAAATCCTCATTAAAATTTTCTTTGTAATTATTACAATTCACAAGAGATCTTAGCGCACCTGATACCAACAATTTAACAAAATTAATCTCTTAATAGTTTTTTATTGCATTAATGTTATACATAAGGTACATTTACAATTTTAATCTGATTACAACTTTATCTTCGGAGAGTTTTAGATTTTCATTGTGTTAATTAAGATTAGGTAGGTACTTACGTGGAATGAAATTGTTTTAATTTGTTTGTTTTTTACATAGCTACTTACAGCTACTTACTAACTGATTCATTAGAATAGTGCTTGTATTGAGGTCATTTGTTCGATTCTCAAGTCCAGCAGTGTTATTGGATTTTTTCTATGAAATTCTCAGTAACAGCTCGAAGTTGGGATTTTTGCCTGGTTAATAGCATTAGGCTAACTAGCATTAGACTAACTGTGGACTTTTCCGGTATGTAATAGGGTGCTCCCTATTATATACCGGAAAAGTCCACAGTTAACTACAGAAAAAAGTAGATAGGTACCTACCCCTGTACCTCCTTTACACGTACGGGGAATACAGGCGTGATGGTATAATTATTATGTTCAATTTCAGTAGAAACGAGATAAGTATAAGCCTGATAAAAGTTATTTTAACTTCCGATAAAAGATCTTCTGATAAAAATAAATGTCATAAATAAGTAGACATAATTCTCGAATTCGACAAAATTCAAGACCAACTAAAGACAGTATCGATAAAGAATTATGAATATTATACTATGTAAAAGTTAAGAGTTTGAGAGATCTCACTTCGCACAGAGTATCTACTGATATATTCACAAGCAATATTTAAGAGGGGAAACTTCGATAAACACTTTTATTTTCCCATGAAATTTCATAAGCTGTTTGAGGTAGTGATAATGGGTACATCTTTTCTTTTAGAAGTTTATTTTCACGCGGAAAACTTTCTCGTGGATATCTAGTCGTAACAAGTCGGCTACGGAGTTTGACAACTAAGTTCTATTTCTAGTTCGAGATTCGCGTTTTAGACATACTAGTAGTCTCAGTAGCAGCCTTGACTTTAGATTTCTTTTTTTTTTTGCATTCAAAAAGGCTTCACATAAGTACAACTCACTAATTTTCACACACACCCAAACCCTGAACTTATACACATATTTGTTCCGTGTGGGATCGGAAACGTGCAGCAATACTCCAAACCTATAATCACCTGTGTTGTGACCGACATTAGGCAAAAGGCTAGCTCCATTAGATGGGGACAGATATAACAGAATAATGGGTGTATACAAGGTAGTTATGGATACACCATCCACACAAATAGTACGACATGCCCAGGCATATGCCGCAAATAAAAATAGTATCAAATAAACTGAATCCTTTTACTTCACATCAAACGTTTAGTACGACTTTAACATTCAATGTAAATGACTCTCAATTCACTACACGACGAACAATTTGACGCAAATCGTTCGTCAAACAGCCGTTTTATTGACTGTAAAGTTAATGACTGGATCAAAGCTGTAAATTGTCGCCGCTCGGGAAGTCGGGACACACAAAGCCCAGCTCAAACGTGGTAAACAGATGTCGTATTAGACCGGTGACAAAAATAGGTTTCTAGGACTTTACACGAAGGTAGGTATAAAATTAACTTTTTAACCGTCACGTCAATAACGAAAATCCTGTGTTCTCTATACCAAGCGACATATTCTAGTATTTAATAATAGGTAAAAAAAAAACAACTAATTTGTGTATGTATGTATATTGAACTAAAAAAAGTGGTATTTTTGATGTGCCATGCCGTCGTTGGCGTCGTGACCAAGTTTTCATTTGACGTCTATACACGTCCGTTGCGATCAAAAGGTTAAACGTGAAATACAGACTTGTGGAAAGAAGGGAGATAGGCTTTTGCCTTGGAGTATATTCAGTAGAATATACTCTTATATAATATTAGTAAATATTATTACGAGATAATATTTGATTTATTGTATATTTGTATCATCATCATATCAGCAGAAAGTCCACTGCTGAACAAAGGCCTCCCCCACAGACTTCCACAAGGACCAGTTACAAGCCGTCTGCATCCAACGACTTCCAGCGACCTTTACCTTTATTTGTATGTTCGTTTGTAATGGATAAACTCTACAATAATATATTATTATGTAACAGCTTAAAAAAAAAACATTGTGGAGAGGCGAGGTGTATTGCCCCTCCAACGAAAAGGGAGGATCCTCCAACCAGGTGTTTTGCCTGGCGGGCCACGGCCCGACGGTTGATGTCGGGCGGCTGTATATTATTATATTATTCAACTTGTGTTGCAAATGTTGCTTGCGCGATTCAAGATTTCGTAGTTCCATTAAGCGCGGTAGATGTTTCTATAACATCATAAACTAAGAATAGAGATTAGGTAGGTACTTAAATAATGTACAGTACCAGCGAGTAACGTAGGCTATAATTTATGAACATTAAACGGGTCATTAGTAATAAATAATGGATAATTGATCACTATTCATAAATATATCAAAATCTCTAAGAGTTTATTACCTAAGCATTACATTATTGAAATAATAATGTGGGTAAATAATATTAGCTTCCTTAATCATGGATTCTCTCGTTAAGTTGCTCGGTCATGGGAAGGAAGCGGTACTCCTGAAAAGTTAACTCGTGTAAGGTAAAGGTTAACTCGGGTAAGGTACATAGTTATTGTTACTCGAGCGCTTTGGCGAAACGTTATCATGTTACTCTAACTTCTGGTCGCGACTTCGTCCGCGTGGAAAAGTTATTTTTAATTATCGTTGTAATTTGGCTAATTAACTTAAAATCGTTATAAATTATAGCCTATATGTTATTCTGATGTATAAATAATAATACTGTAAAGTTTCATCAAAATCCGTTTAGTAGTTTTAGCGTGAAAGCTATCCATCCATCCTCACAAACTTTCACATTTATGATTTCACATGTAGTAGTAGTAGGAAGTAATACAAAGTCACTTACATTTTTAAAAATAATGTCTGTAATTTCCAGGGTGCGCCCCAACTACTAGTGCCATACATGGTAGAAACCGGTCATGTCTGCCCAACTACTCACAACCCTGCAGACTTCGTACTAGAAACCCTTGTGAGCGATATTGAGTCTCTTGCCCAGCTGTCAGAGCTGTGCCAGAATGGAAAACTGTGCAGGAGACTGGACAGGATGACAGCTAGAGGAGGAAGGTAACGCTA
Organism: Acronicta alni; assembly: GCA_964056405.1. NCBI lineage: Eukaryota > Metazoa > Arthropoda > Insecta > Lepidoptera > Noctuidae > Acronicta > Acronicta alni. Next base: position 4,061,786 of record OZ043919.1, on the reverse strand, counting down.
TAATTTAAGGCTTGATTACCTATTACATAGAGCTACTTCCATTTAAGAGTGGTATGCCACTCGTAAATATTTTTGTCCACTATCAAACACGACCAACTTTAAGTTTACAAAGATTATTGACAGCTTAACAGGTACTATCTGTTATCTAACTTTAAATATGAACAAATGGCATGAAAATTTGACCAAATCTTAGACTATGGGAATAAGGCAATCTTCCAAGAAATTTGATCAAATCTTGGATGTAAATCACCATCCTCCGAACCTTTTCCTAACTTTGTTGGGCTCGGCTTGCAGTTTAACCAGATGCGGCTGAACATCAGTGTATTACACGAAGCGCACCCAATATCCTAAGGATAGAGTGATTGTCAGGCTTCTTGGGCATCTGACTATCACTAACCACTCCAATAGTTATTCTTATAACAATTCTGTCATAATAGTTGTTCTTATAACAATTCTGTCATGGTCGTGGTGAATTTCCCGGATCCCATGGTCATGACTATAGAGCAAGTGTAGGCAAGTGCGGTTTAGTCGGTATGAGTCCGACATACCCTGCCGCCTCACCAAGCGGCAGATGAGGATTTTCCATCCTATAAAAAAAAAGTTAGTCTTGCAGATTAGTTGATCAACCTAGTTATGACTTAGCCACGAGGCTCTTGGATGAAAATATTGGACAAAAACATTTGACCAGTTGCATACCACCCTAAGACTTGTGTATGTAGAATCGGTACATAGCAATATTATGGTTTTCGGTATAGGTTTTGGATGATGGATTGGTCATAATCAGATCGTTGCCATCGCATCATTAAGATGACGATAAAACCTATACGAATTTATACCTAATATATTTTATGCTGCAAACACAATGTAAATCATGTTGTAATATTGTTTACAGGAAACCCGTGTTGCATTCAGACGAGTCTATACAAAGAATATTTACGGAACACGTAGCAAAGGACCAGTCATATAAAGTAGAGTTCCCAACCTCCTTCTGGACTCAGTTCCTTATACTGAGTAGTCGGATGTTCATCCAGAATAGAAGGAATTCGGTAAGTCCACTTAGGTCCATAAATTAAGTCCTGATGTAAGGACATAATTTGTGACAATGATACCTGTATCATCAGTCCGGTTTCGTACACTGATGGAAGAAAGCGTCTTCCAGTAACTGTACCTGGCGTACGCTTTCCTAGACGTACTCTCTCTCCACTCGCGAACTAGTTCGCTCTATCGGTTCTTCATATAATAAAAAATATTTCATTCTATTCCAGGTTTCGCTTTGGATCCAATTGGCGCACCATTTGGCATCAGGTGTGTTGATTGGCAGTATATTCTTCGACGTGGGCAACAATGCTGCCGTTCCTGTTGTTAACTTCAAGTTCTGTCTTAGCTGCCTCGTATTCTTCATGTACACGCATATTATGATACCTGTTCTCCTGTGTAAGTATATATCCACTGATTATCGAGTCATAATATCTTGAGAGGACTCGTTAACAAATGCCAGTACCAAAGTGCATTAATACATACATATTTTACTTCACTGCCCTCAAAATTACTTTTACCAGTAACTGCAGTGCCCTTTTATTGGAACTTAGCAAGAAAAAAACTCCCTAAGAACCTTTCTGATGCTGTAAAAGATCCGGAAACATTTAGATTGATTTTATTATCGATTTAATATTCCTGTTTCGTTTCAGTTCCTTTGCAAGTGCGTATTCTTCGGCGAGAATATTTCAATCGTTGGTACAGTTTAAAAGCCTACTATGCCGCCCTAACGTTCTCTAGCATTCCTGGAATGGTAAGTCGCGAACAAGAATATCTTACTTAGGTATGTCATATCATTATTTCTCTTAAGAATTATTAATTATGATATGTATTTTGTGCTATGTATAAAGTTCTGGAAGTTTTTTGTAGGTAGGTACGAGTCTGAAATACTATGCCGCAGTCCTGGCGGTAGACGTTCCAGGAGTTTAGTTGCTCTTAAGAACTTAAACCGCATTTTCTTTCCCTCATCCTATGCTAATTTGCGGACACAGCTACACAATAGGCCATACAGTACAGTATAAGCCTGACTTCGCATTGTATAGGGTTTTCCTGCAATTAGAGCTCACCTTATACTTGAAAGTAGATATGGCACGTTCTTCATTACGTGTGTCCATCCGTGAATCCTATCGTAATTTACCAAAACTAGACATTTTAGAACCACTGATCACATAAATTTACACAACATATTATTATATTAAATAGTAAGAAACTTTTGTTTCAGTTCATCCTGGGAGTTCTATTCATGATTGTTACTTATCTGATGTCCGGGCAGATGCTACAATGGGACAGATTCGTATTATTCGCGATCAGCGGACTGCTAACAGCGATATGTTCTGAAGGCTTGGGACTAACTGTTGGTTCCGCGTTTAGTGTAACTGTGAGTATTATTTATTGATTTGATCATCACGTCGAGAATTCCTTCTAGGTACTTAATTGGGTAGTCTACTCATGAGTGATTTCTTACTCTTGGAGATATTATAACGCTGAAGAGGGACAACACAAAATATATTCATAACTTTGATCCAGAATTAAAAAAAAAGTTCATTTCGACAAAACAGTAAAACAAAGAATCAACAAAAGTATGTGTTTAAATGAAATATAAATTATGATCTGTTCACATTTATGACTTCTTTTTCTAACGTAATAGATAAACTAAACAATTTCTGTGTTAAGCTACTCAATAGATTTTTTTCTGACTAGTTCAATCTATATAGATTGAGATATTTTTTATATAATTATATTGTCAATCGCTAATCTTACAGTTAGGTATTTGTTCTTCACTTTTTGATAAGTATCTACAAATTCTAATAAAGACATTTTGGTAAGTAATAATTGAGTAAAAATTATATTCTTCTTTTTAGAACGGATCCATAGTTGCTCCAGCTACTGCGGCCCCTCTTCTCGCCTTATGCTGCTACGGCATGGGCTTCGGGCCCACCATCGAAGGGTCCATGAGAGCCCTCATGTCCGCCTCCTATCTTCGTTATGGAGTCTCAGGATTCTCAATAGCCCTCTTCCAAAACCGAAATCTCATGGAGTGCAAAGAGGAATTTTGCCTTTACTCAGACCCGAGGTTAATTTTGAGAGATTTGGGCATGGAAACGGATAGTTATGGGTTCCAAGTAGCTGGATTATTGTTTTTTACGGTAATTCATAGAATTTTAGCTTACCTAGCCTTGAGATATCGGCTCACAGCTGAATTCTCTAACAAATTCATGACCTATTTAAGTAAAGTCTTAAAGCATAGATAAGTTCTTCGTTACCTTAGTTTTTTTTTACTAAGAAGTATATTAGAAAACTTAACATTGAAGTGTTTTTATAATTTGGAGTATTTTTGATAAATTCTACAGCGACGATATCTTGCCAACGTATTCTTTAGAATATAGTATTGAGGCGAAATCTCTAAAACTTACCACCTGTAAAAGAAGAACATTTTAATGATTTATTTAGGTACATGTTATACATTTTTGCGTGCACTATGAAAACACAATCGTTCATTATAAACAAAGAATAAGAGAGATTAAACTGCACAATAAAAATCATACCTAATTAATATTTCCTCAATTTATACTAGGAGATCAAAGCCATCTCGCGCAAAATGAATCTTGCCTACCTCAAATTTAGGTCTTGCTCCGCCACTGGTCAACGATCATTGAGAGCATATTAGGTACTTACCTACTTTAATTTTCTTAGTTATTCGCATTTCGAACAGTATACATACCTCTATCCAGATAAACGTGATGTTGACTACACCTAATTATTTTTATTATAATATTTCGTGTATGATGTGTAATAAAAATTCAATCATGTGGTGGGGTGATTATAATGATTAAGTAATTTATAAGGTGTATTGTAGACGGTAGGTATTTATCTAAGATACAGGTGATAATAATGTATAATATATAACAGTAGGTAGGTTATACGATATAACTTAATCTTAAGTACTTACATGACTGAGGTTTATAAGTAAAAAAATATTATCGATTACGGGCACTTAGGTACTAAAATTTCATTTTAAAAATAGAAAGATTTTACTCAAATTCATGACTACGATAAAATGACATAAAGTTTGATAATTGAATTTATTGTTAAATACATTTTCAACAACGTTTTTTTTTTAAACCTGATTTCCAACAATTTTGGATTATTGGGGTCGGTTTTGAGGATTCGGGGTCACTCTGGATCGTGGATGAGTGACCATTATTAACACATTGAGACTCATCCGTTCCTCAGAGAGCACGTAAAGCTCTCGGTCCTTGTTTTCATATAAACCTATGACAATCGTTAGTGGCAGTCAGAAGTCCGACAACCAGTCTGTCCTCAGGATATCGGTGTTGCCCAGAAATTAAGTTGGAGTATTGATAAATGGAGGTTATGTATGGATAAATAAGTGGAGGTTTGATAGCAGTCGCTTCATATAAAATGCTTATATTCAGCCGCATCTGGTTAGACTGGAGAGCGACCTTAACACAGTTATTTGTTAAACATTTACATGGTACTTAATGGTAAGAGTCGGCAAAGCCGGTCAGTTTGTATGGAAAGATTTTAAGATTAATAGGATATTGAAATAAAACTACTTTTTACGGATTTTATCGCGTATATTGATATTATTAATCCCGACGTTTCGGACCCTTTACAGCGTCCATGGTCACGGGTAGACTGATCAATATACGCGATAAAATCCGTAAAAAGTAGTTTTATTTCAATGTATAATATTCGCGTAAATGTCAGAAATCAATATTAATAGGATACTTAGAAGACATTGAAGTAAGGACGTATTCCAGTATCTGTGATAGTTAAGTGTTTGTATTGCCACACTCAGTTATGTTACGTAAATAATTCGGTGGCAAACAGTGGTTAATATAAGTACAGACGCCAGTAGGTCAAACTATCCAAAACTGTAATTTTTTTACAATTGAATATGAACCTTATTGTTTTGTGTTAAAGTTGAAAATCAATCGTGGATTTGACAGATTGTGGTAGCTTGATGTGTTGGCCTCTGTACATGCCATCGTGTATACAACGGCGAAAGAAAACAGTAGGAAAACTGCATGCCTTAGAGATTTTTCTCGACGGTGTGTGAAGTCTGCCAACCCGCATTAGGCCAGCGTGGTAGACTATAGCCTAATCCCTCTCGATCTGAGAGGAGACCAGTGCCCAGCAGTGGGACAGTAACTCAATCATTGTAAAACTTTTCACTGAATCAAAGGCCTTTTAGATAGTTATTAATTATTATTTTTATACTAATATTTATTCTGAAACACACTGATATTTATATTAGGAACTGAAAAATTATATTAAAATCACTGTATCACGTATATTAATATCTCATGTGTGGGTGCGTGTATAGTTTAATTATGTACCTATATCTTGTAGATAAATAAATGCACTTAGTTACTATAATTAGATATTTAATAAACATTTCTTGTATTAGTGATCGTACAAAATAAGATTCTATGTTTGTGGCAAGGGTAATAATAAAAAATAAATAAATATGAAAAATATTTGGTTTTATTTTAACTGTACATTTTTATAATATAAAATAATTTATGTAGAAATGTGTATGACTTAACTATTTTTTTAAATGTAAGTGAGGAGAGGTTTTAGTCTACATATAAACCCTTACAAAAAATCCAATTTCAGCTGACCTCTGTTATTTTTAAAAAAATTAGAAACTCATAATTTTGAACAACTTTTACAATGGGAACAACCCTCAAATCACGAAAAAAATCAGCTGTTCCATCAGTTTATGTTTATTCAACTCGACACAATGATCTCTTTGATTTTTTCGACAGTTAAAAAACATACCATCACACATATATTCCCCGAAGGGTTAGGCAGAGGTGTACAAATGTACACCCACAGTTCGCAGGTATATTTACGAGCCATGTAATAGGGACGAACCTATTGCCATCAACCTGGCACAAATACAAACTCCGAGCTGTTACTGGGTATTTCATAGAAAAACCTAGTAACACTTGAGAATCGAAACCAGGACCTCTAGTATAGCATTCGCACTTAGGACCACTAGACTAATGACGCAATTAAAAAATAAGGCTACTCGTACTGAGGTCAGTTTTTACTAAAAATGTATAGTTTGATATTGCCCTTTGGACGTCCGTATTCCGTTGCAATAGCGGTGCTTTTTGCAATGCAACTATATAACTCCACTTCTATCATTATGTGGGTCACAGCAAAGGTCGGATCATTTGCATTTTTCAATGAACAGAACAAGTTGGTATACTTACAGTTTGACACTAACATTATAATGAATATTGCATTAATCTTAAATATAAATTAAAGTCGAATGCTGTCCGTTTTCTTTTCTTCAATGATTTCAATTACTGCTTCTTTTGGTTGAGGCCTCTTTGGTCCTGAAAAAAAAAACAGTCCGTATTTACGATTCCGTTCCGTGATTTATCATGAACATCTTAAATTAGAACATGTTGGGTTCTGAAGCTGTCAATTTCCTCTTTATCATATCTAGAATATAATAGAATATTATTTATTGTACACTATAAACAAATGCCAAGTACATGTTTATAAATGATATACTTAATGGCACAGACAGCAGCCAGCAGGCCAAGCTGTCCAAAACTGTAACATTTTCCCAATTGAATATGAACCTTACAGATTTGTATTAAAGTTGAAAACTATCAAACAAAGACAGATTAGGGTACGAGTACTTACCTCCACCCATAAAATGTTTGATGAGTATAGCACATGGTGAATCAAACACTATAGTCACTAGGAACGCTACTATGACCGCCAGTGAGAAGTCAGCTAGGAACTTGAATAACTGAAACAAAAAAATTTTTTGTTAATACTAGAAAAACTACATTAAAATAGTCCTTTACCGCCATCTACAATAAAGATGGTGCACTACTCGCTCTCACGTCTAAGACCACGGCATGCGTCTTCACTAGAGTGATATTCCAAAGGTTTCATAAAGAACACCTAGATGGCACTACCAGTCGGAATAAAAAAGTCTAAAAACATTTTTGTTAATGTTGATAATCGATTTCCGATTATTGATAATGGATTGAAACAGGTAAAATTATCTTAATTATCTCAAAGGTAGACATATCTCACTCAAATAATCAATAATCATGAATGAATGAAGCTAAAGATTTATTTACCTTTGCTTCCTGTCATCTCAATGCTGTGACAGTAATGTTGATAATCGATTATGGATAATCGATTATCAACATCACTACTAGAAAAACTACACTAAAATAATCATAAACCGCCATCTATAATAAAGATGGTGCACTACTCGCTCTCACGGCTAAGAACACGGCATGCGTCTTCACTAGAGCGATATTCCAAAGGTTTCATGAAGAACAACTAGATGGCACTATAACTACAATATGGAATAAAAATGTCTATTTTACATAAGCTTTTAGACAAAACTTTGTAGTAAGTAATCCTAAAAGTCAGTCTTCGACTTAGCGAAAACAACCAAGGGATATATTAATTCTGACCGTACATCGGTGTCAATAAGGTACAAAATTGCCGGCCGCCTTTAAAACCCTCAACTGTCTTTTTATTTCACTAAGGTGGCAACAAGCGGCCCACTGATGGTAAGCGGTTACTGTAGCCTATACACGCTTGTAACACCAGGGGTATCACTTGCGCGTTGCCGACCTTGTACAACGAAAGAGGAACAGTTGGGTTGGCAGTATAAGGGTCAAAGTCCCCCCACTGCCAACACAACATTTCCTTAGGAACACAACACAGTTCAAAGCTGTGTTATTTCACTTTGATTTTCTGCAAGGCGGAGGTATTTCTCCAGTTGGGCAGCACCAATTTGAGTGGAATTACTCCAAATAAGTATATAGTACTCTCATAAATCATAATTCTCTTAAAAAATATTATTACTTACAGACATCTGTACGTCAAAGAAAGTAGGCACGACCGGCGTGGCATTGACGACGAACATTATCGGGTAGTGTACTATGTACATCGCATAGGAGAGACGACCTAGCACCTTCCACGCTCGGAGAGATAGTAGCCAGTTAACAGGACCTGGAATGACAAATAATAAACATAAATACGTGATAACTCTAAGATTGTCATTTCCTTAGATCATCACGGTTAGGGGTAAGTCGACAAATTTATTTGTCCAATATTACTTTGATTAAAGAATTTATTAATAACGATTTTAACCGGTTTATAACCTGTCATTGTCTATAAGAGAGGCCTTTGTTCAGCAGTGTAGATCTCACCATTTCTGGTTAATATGATGAATAACGATTTTTAAACAAGTACACAGTTGTGAATATTGTATATGTATTATTGTCCTGATTAATATTTTCATGTCAAATTTTTTTTTGATTGATTTTCAACTTTAATACAAAATTATAAAGTTCATAATTAATTGGGAAAATTCGACAGTTTTGGATAGCTCGACCATCTGTACATTAATGTCTTACATAAGACCTAACTTACAAAAACCCAAAAATTCAAAAAGATTTTGGCGGGCATGCTCGAATGATCCATCTTAAAAGACATACCGCCATATCCATGTGCGCAGGCGAATATAAGCCATCCGACAAACATGGCCCACGCTGGTCGCATGAACGAGTTGATCATGCTGTCGGCGAACTGATTGTCCCAGTCCAACTGCATGATAGGGTATGAAGAGTACATGGTGAGGATAGAGATAGTTATCGCGCAAACCCATAGAAGTGTAGCTGGTATCTGGAATAAAGTAAATGTGGATATGTATCATTAAAGCTATATTTTATTTCTTCATCACCTTATCGTGTCGATGTCTAAACAATTTCCGAGTAGTCTGTGGTCACAGCAATGGCTTTAGGAGTGGCCGCGTAGGGATCGGGCTGATTGGAACAAAACAAGAAATATGAGCAAAAATTCAGATCTCTGAACCCCCATTTTAACACGTTTGCAAGATTATTAAAGCAATGAAACTATGCCAGAACAGTGGCACGCCCTACAATTTCCGCCAATTCCTGTGTGAAAAAGATCCGAGTATCGTAAGATTTTTTTGTAAAAACTGCAAGTTTCTTACATACTGTAAATTGACAATCAAGCTTACGGCATGCGATTACAGTATTTATTTATTTATTTATTTTATCTTTATGCACTGATGGTACAAAGGCGGTCTTAATGCCATTAGGCATTTTCTGCCAGACAACCTTAGGGTGATGCAGAGAAAATAAGATCACAGTAGATGCACTATTTACATTATGAGATTTTTGCTGACTAATATATAATATTGGTTATAAATACACAATTACAAAAAAAAAAAAAAAACTACATGCTATATAATATATCTAATAAATACTTAAAAATACATATAATATGTATACATACAAATATATATAAAAAAAATATATATCCAGATAGGTCAACGTCGAGATGATGAAACAGCCAACGAACTATCCTGGAGGTATTTCCGTACCTTGTATTTGAAGGAAAACCGACTGTTTGCCATCCTGATTTCAGATGGAAGAGCATTCCATAACAAGATTGACTGGGCAAAGAAAGTAGAATGAACAAAGTCAGAGCGGTGAGAGGGACATTGAAGGAGACGATTATTAGTAGATCGCAAATATTTAGTATGATTCGCACATAAATACTGAAATTGAGAATTTAGGTAAGAAGGGGAAGTGGGAGAGAAAAGTACAGAGAAAAGCGTAGTCATTGCTCTCAAGTGTCTACGTTGCCGAATAGGCAACCATTTGAGCACAGAACGACACTCAGACACATGATCATATTTACGAAGGTTAAAGACGAATCGAATGCAGTTATTAAGAAGACGATCAAGTTTGTTGAGTAGGTCAGCATTCAGGTCAAAGTAGCACACATCACCATAGTCGATTATAGGGAAGATTAGGGCCTGCACAAGCATTGCTTTGGTTTTTGGTGGAAGTAGATTTTTTAGGCGATATAGAGTCCGTAGCGATCCCGTAACTTTCTGACTAACACTTGCCACTTGGTCTCGCCAGCTAAGGGTAGTGTCAAGATGCAAGCCAAGATCTTTGACACTAGGACTGATAGGTATAACCAAGCCATCAAACATAACTGGAGGAAGGGTGACAAAATCCAATTTTTGAATGTTGCGTTGACTGCCTATGATGATGGCTTGACATTTGTCGGGATTAACCGCAACCCCAAACATATCCGACCATTCCTTTATGACCGTCAAGTCTACGTTTATTTCATTGATTGCATCGACTAAATTTTCCACCGCAGCTTGACAATATAACTGCAAGTCATCGGCATAAAGGTGATAAGAACACTGAAGGTTTTGTGTAATGAAATTTATAAATATAGAAAATAGAAGAGGAGAAAGAATGCCGCCTTGTGGGACGCCAGTCTCTAAGTCACACCAATTTGAGGATGAATCCTCAATATGGACAGACTGCTGACGGCCCCGAAGATAAGAAGAAAACCATTCCAGCGCTTCATCAGAGACCATAAGATGGGAGAGAAGAGACAGGAGAATTTCGTGATTGACGGTATTAAATGCGTTGGAAAAATCGATCAACACTAGCACGGAAATTTTGGATTTCTCCATACCAGTTTTTATATCGCCAGTCACTTTAAGAAGTGCGGAAACAGTGCTATGGCCTGGCCTAAACCCAGACTGGAAAGGACTTAAGAGATTGTTGAGGTGAATGTACTGGGAGAACTGTTTATGAACACAGGCCTCTAGCACTTTGGATAGAAAGGGGAGGATGGAAATAGGTCGGAAATGACTGGGAAGAGTAGGATTGGAGATCTTAGGCAGAGGGCGTACGTAGGCTTTACGCCATAAGGTAGGAAATGAACCGGAATCTAAGGAGAAATTTATAATGTGAGATATAGCTGGGAGGAGATGATCTAGCAAGGTAACAATCATTCTCCGACTGACGTTATCACAGCCCACAGCCTTAGATTTGATGGAGAGGATTATCTTTTTGATCTCCCCTTCAGCAACTCGAATGAATTGAAAATTATTTATTTTAGGACGCGTTAGACCAGATATTAAACCAAGTGTTTGCTGTTTGGTAAGACTATCCAGTGTAGGAAAAGTGGTGAAATGATTATTGAGGACGTCTAGGCCAATTGAGTTTGGAGGGTCTAAATGTCGCGATTTGCCGATACCCAAAGATCCAAGGAACTTCCAAATATCGGCAGAAGAAGAAGAGGAAACATTATCTAAAATGTAGCGGCGTTTAGCATTCCGTATCATTTGGTTACAGCGATTCCTTGCAGCCTTGAAGAGATTCCAATTCTCGTCGATGCGATCCTTTTTGTATCTGCGGAAAGCACGGTCCCTACGTCTCATTGCCATCAGAACCCCTTTAGTCATCCAAGGCGCAGGTGGACGCTTAACCTTGACTTTCTTAACCGGTGCATTAAGATCATAAACATCAGTCACAACCCGGTTAAAAATTTGAACCTTATCGTCGACTGTAATGGCGTCTACCAGAGGTTTCCAGTCAATATTAGACGCATCCTTAACTAATTTTTCCACATCCATCCGCCCAAAACAGCGCCTGTTCAGGACCTTAGGTTTAGGTTTAGGGGGTTTCAAGATATAGGACAGGAAGATGAGGTCGTGACGGGAAAAACCGTGTGCAAGAAGTTGACCGTGTGAGGAAACGAGAGCAGTATTAGAGGTTAGGATTAGATCAAGCCAGGTATCCTCACCCACATTGTTGTGATGAGTGGCTTGAAGAGGAAGGACATACAGGTTAGCTGACTCAATCAGGTGCAGGAGTTTACCAGCACGCGATGAGTTTTGAGCAAGGAGGTTTGTGTTAAAATCACCCATGATGATATGATGAGCATACTCTGAACCCACAGATTCTAATACTGATTCGAATTCAGTGAAGTAGTCTACAGAAGGGGGACAGTAAACAACACCCATAATGGTCTTAGCACCTTTGACACAAACCTCTATAAAAAGAAACTCAGCAGAGGAGGAATAGCTTGGAGATGAAGTAGCAATAATTTTAAAGGGAAATTCACTGCGGAGGTAAATAGCAACACCACCTCCTCCCTTACCAACCCGATCATTCCGAATCAAAACGAAACCAGGCAGCGAGTAAGAGGTGGATGGTAGTTGAGGTTTGAGCCAAGACTCTGAAATCAGGATAGCATGAACATCGGTATCAGAAAAAGCCTCATACAGATCACTAAAGTGACTAGGGACACTTTGTGCATTGAGATGGCAAACATTAAATAGACGGCAATTTTGACGACTAAATAACTCACGTAAATTATCTCCAAGAGTATTAATGACAGAACAAAAACTATCATCAAGCGATGTTACAGATTCATTGGCTGAATGAAATGATACACTATCATCATCAGATATCATCAAAATAAATATACAATAGATATAAGTAATAATAATAATACTATAGATATAATAATACTAATCCTATAGATAAATTTAAAGTTACTTGATAATAACAACAACAAATAAATAATTAGTGCAAACAAACTAATACACAGTACGCATCTCTGCACCACCCGCCAGCTAACAATAATAAAGAAATAAAAAATTGAAAACACAAATTGAACAGACATCCAACATCAAATAAATTATGTAATATTTCGGAACGCACCCACGTTACATGGTAATATATTTCGGAATATACCCCTTTAAATCTAGTGATTGAGTGCCGTATGTCGTATCCGAACATTGATTCTAGTCAGAATTATTTTTAAACTGGCAACACAATATCAAATATACGATAAAGTAGAAATACACTACCAACAATGACAAAATAATAAATTGAATTTGACATGTCAACCAACCAGTGTCTGTGGACAGTTTAAAAAAACAAACAATGAAACATTAGCAAAAAAAAAAAAAACTGAGGGTAAGAAGTTGAAGAAGTGGCCAGACATAGTTAAACTACCACATCATTCTGTCTGTTTTGGATCTAGGGATGTTATCAAAACAAATACCAGAGTAACAAATTAACAGAGTAGGTAAGTAATATTTTTGAACAAGAAACTATATAATAATGTAAAATACCTACAAAGTGATTAATAATTAATTAATTATTTACGTGTTTTGTTTCCCTCAGACCCGCCAGTTCTACTCGTTGCTGCCGAAGGAAACCTCGTCAGGAGCGGGCTTAACTCGTCGAAAGTTAATATCTTGTGCCGGCTACCGTCGGTGGCTTTTATGATGATGACCCCATCCTGCGTCCAGCATGCACGCATACCAAAATGCATACGAGCTTTGGCGAAGACTGCCTGTCTAGACTTGGTCAAGAACTCCTTCAATGTGATGGAAGAACCCTTCAATCTTGTCTTTGCCCTCCAAACTGAGTATTTGTCAATGATGCAGGAAAACTTAACAAGAATAGGCCGATGATGTTCTTTACTTGTGGCCCCTAGTCTATGACAGACCTTAATTGAAGATGCAGATATATTTGTGAGGGACAGCTTTTTATGGAGAATATCCAAGACTACTGCTTTGCTGTCTTCCTTATCTGCTTCCGTGACACCCAAGAAGATGATTGCTTTCCGTCTGTGCCGAGTCTCAATTATATCAATCTCCCTGGAGCACTCGCTGATCTGCTTCCGAAGGAGCCCGAGCATGCTGAACATAAGCTCACGGAAGGTCCTGAATTCTTCTGCAATCTTGGCCACAGTATCCTTGGCTGGTCCTGCACTCTGAATTTGAGCTTCAAGGTCATTCATCTTTCTGAGAAAACTTTCCTCAAGGGTTTTCTGCACCGTCAGTACTTCAGCAAGTTGCGACATTTTGATGACTTAACAGTTGTGTTCCAATAGTTTTAAGTAAGTGTAGTTTAAGCTGGCAGGTGGTGATTGGAAGAAGTGCTTTAGTTACATTTAATGCAATGCCAACGTGAGTATTAATTTATTAATAAATTTAAACTGATAAATTGAAAAAAAAATGTAAAAATATTGATTAATTTAATAAAAATAAAATGAACTAGTCAGAAACACGTCTTTACTTTTTCGCACCTACCGGCAAAAAAAAAAAAAAACAAAAAAAAAACGAAAAAAAAAAAACAGTACAGTAGGTGTTTCAAAGGAATGAGGTATACTTTTCCGTGTCAAATCATGTTCATTAAGATTTCAGTGAATATCGCTCCCATAAAAGTCAACGATTGACGGTCTACCTGATTCGCTGCAGTTGCAATGGGTATATTTAGTCGTCTACGAACATAACCGTAAACTTTTTATTACTATAACAATGAACAGACGCCAGCAGGTGAAGCTATCCAAAAACTGGCAAATTTTCCCAATCGAAAATGAACCTTATTACTCTACGCTAAAGTTGAAAATTAATCAAAGAGATTTGACAGATTGGGGTAGCTTGATGTGCTGGCCTCTGTACTACTTACCAAAGATATGACAACTTTCTTTCCGCGGTTGAGATGGAGAATGTACCCAAATATCAGACCAACGAAGAACGGTGAAGCTCTGGGCAAAGTGTGCACGTAGTACTTAAACATGTAGTTTTCGGATTCTAGAGCACGTCTGGAAAAATAAAATAGATTTTTGTTTCATAATCGGACACAGCTGTTGGTTGACAGTTGACAGGCAAAGAGAGAAGGCAACAAACAGACCTCCGATGGGAACAAACTAATAAACTAATCAGCTAAGAACGTAATGGGAGTTGGACTTTGGCTTAGGGCGTTGCAAGGGTCAGAATTAGAGACGACTGGATCGTGAGTTATTTATGGGCAAATTTAAAGTTACTGGTCCGATAAGGCGAATAAATTCTGCAATTAACACTCTTAATTAATAACTTAAGGAAGTGAACCTACTTCAATAAATAGGGATAGACAGGGAGTTCTGTTAAGTACCTCCTTAAAAAAAAAAACTAAATAAAATTTCGGTAAGTATAGTTTCAGTGTCCAAGTGTTACAAAATAATGTCACCCTTCGGTTGACCGAAGGGTGATATTCGATCTCAATTCAATCTAACATGTATGCATTTGATATTTACGATAAGCCTTCTGTTACACTTTTTGGGCATGAATGTCCATAAAATGACTATAGAAGAAAAAATATCTATTACAAGTACTTACGAAGGTATAACGGGACCTGAAGGGAACCTATTAATGAAGTTATAAGTAGTAGAAGCGACTAGTATAGCGATCATTGCGCCTACGAGAGCGGTCCATGCGATCCGTCGTCTGCCTGTCAGCACCCAGAACAGGACGATGGGAGACAGAATGTGGAGCTGCACGTCGATAGCCAGGTACCAGGAGTGAGCGAGACACTGAAACCAGATATAACAGTCAAAAATGGAAATGCCTTATTTCATGCAGCTTTCTGAAACGCCACTGTAAGTCAGTGGAATAAAATAAATTTTAAGGATTTCATATTTTGACTCGACTAAACTACTGAACGACTAAAAAGCGCTTTAATTTTCCGAAATTTTTCATGTTTTGGGCAACTTTTCAATTTTTTCTCTCATACAAACATTGTCCTGACAATTATGCACTATACTATAATCAAAATACTCACCATATGTGCGGGGTTAAGTAAATTCTGTATATGTAACAGCGTCGACCACCAGTACACTCTACACCTATGCGTATGCTCACTCACTACGGACCAATACGGACCGTCGGCGACCCTGTTCAACACCGATATCTGTAGGAGAATCATCGCAGCCAACACGGGGAACATTCTCAGTAGACGGTTCAGGTAGAACAGGTGAAGATTCTTCAGTAATCTCACTGAAATTGGAGATGAGTATTTTTTTAATTTAATTGTACAGTTTTTATGTATTTTATTTGACTTGAACGTGTCCTAAACATTTTCAAAGATATTAATTTCAAAATTGGGATTCGAACATAGAAAAATTTCTGCAATAGATGTCGCTGACGGCAAATATAAGACGTCGAATGTGGAATGAAATTCAACATCACAAATACTGGTCTCGGTAGCTTAGTTGGTTAAAGCGTCCGGTCTACTTAACCCGAAGGACGCAGGTTCGAATCCAGTCTGTATCCAATTTTTCTTTCCCCAAAATAACGGTACGTGTCTGAAGTTAGAAGAGTTTCGGACGGCCGCACACTTAAAATAAGTGGGAGATATTTTCTGTGTACTCTACTTCCTTTTTTAAGTAAATATACTCCGCTTAATCAAGACACCACAAAAAATATAAGAGATACTCACTGCTTGTCAATTTTCCCGCTGAACTATAAACCAGTAGAAGACCACTCAACATGAAGAAAGTGTCTACGGTAATTGGAGCAGCAGTTATCCATACGGACTTCAATGACATTATCCACTTGGAAATAATAAAAAACATAAATTATTATTATTATTTTAAAAATGACCCTCTCACTGTATTCAGTGAGAGTAAGAGAGAGGGTGAGGGTGACAATTATGCACATTATTATGTGCAACCGTGTGCAAGGAAGAATTAACACACTATCAAAAACATTGTCGAGTCAAAACATTATATTATGCTTACGTTGAATGTATCCACTGGATTCGCCATAACCCCGCTGGAGAGCTGATTGGAGAACGTATGCCCCAAAATGACCCACATCATTGCAAAGGTCCTGATGCCGTCCAAACATTCTATGGCCCCGGGAACCGGAGTATACGTGACCAGACGACGAGTGTTGGTGTAGGCAGAGAAAGCTAGGTACAGCTTGTTGATATTGGCTGGTTTCTTCTGATCTGTTCCGAGAAAAGAAACAAAGGTGATCATTTACTTACAATCGCCTTTATGTATACGACCGTGCACTGACTGCGTCGCTCTATCAAAACAAATATTATAAATGCGAAAGTAACTCTCTCTGTATGTTTGTTGGTCTCGTTTTTGCACATAAACCGCTGAACAAATATTGGTATACATTTTGGTATACTTACTTACATGACTGAACCTAGGAGAAAGTTATTGGCTACCTTTTGTCTCAAAAAAATCTTTGGGATGCATTTAAAACCACGGACAACAACTTATCTAGTATTATAATATAAAAAACAATAATTTTTATTAATTGATTTCTGACATTTACGCGAATATTATTCATTGAAATAAAACTACTTTTTGCGGATTTTATCGCGTATATTGATATTATTAATCCCGACGTTTCGGACCCTTTACAGCGTCCATGTTCACGGGTAGACTGAGGTGGTGGGCGTCTTGATGATATAATTACTGACAGCTACCCTACATTTTTTATTGTTACATGATCAATGACATTTATTACTAATTATTAATTAAAACTAGATGGAGTCGGCACTTCCTAGCTGACGACCTCTGAGAAGAAACGCCGAAACAAACTCAGAGAATCATGGTCTCTTTTAAAGTAACAATATTCAATGATCATGTTTTAGTTGTTAATTATTGGCAATTTGATTCACGCAGAACGAGCTCACAGTATCCTTTGGTCTTGCAGTTCTAGGCCTGGATTTTGGTTTAATAGAATCTTTAACAGGATTCCAAGCAGGTGGTAAGACCCAGCCATCTTCTCTATTGAAATTTTGATGTTTTTTTAATTTAAATAGCCTCACGAATCATCCTGGGTAGGTATCGACTTTCCTTCGCAAGGATTTGTGGTTTATCAAATCTGATATAATGCTGGGCCTTCTCAAGTGTCAACAAACTGCCGACTTCTTGGAACGGCGGTGTTTGACATCGGCGATGTGTTCTTTTACGCGGGTCCCTATGCTTCTTTTAGTTTGGCCTATAAATGAGAGACCGCAATCACAATCAAGCTTGTATACGCCCGCATTCTTGTAGAGGTATATGGCACTTGACAGAATTTTATTTGTTCATCCTCTTTGCGTTCCTTCACTACGTTTCAATGCACTCGGATAAATGTATTGCTCCGAGTACGATGAAAGGTAGTAAAGGTTTTTGAGAAAGGCTTTCTTTTTTTGGATTTCGATCGATTCCATTTCATTATAAAGCGTATCGAAATAGGTACAGTCAACAAAAGAGATTGGTATACTGGTAGCGAACGAAATCTGCATCTTTACACAGATTGTGATTGAAATAATTACCCGTCAAAGGGATGTGTAGCAGCTAGCAGCTTACATTACCTGCGTTTTGACAGATATTGCGTGATACATTATTACACAATCTTTAACAAAACACAGATGTTAATTAGCTGCCTGTATACTTAACTCTTTTGTCGACCGTACATACCTATCACTATAAATCTTTTAAATTACTTTATTATAATGATTCACTTCTAGATAATTATGTTGTTATAATCGCAAAAGTATGCGTCAATGATAAGGGTCAGCATTGATTGGCAAAAATTAAATCACGTATCGTGATTAAAATAGCTGATTAAATGAAAACGTGAATACGTCCGTGGACGTAATCATAGAAATAGTACCTAGATTATAGCTAGTAGATACCGTATCGTTAAATCGTAGATAGCTACGCACGTATATTTATAAACAGATTTTAGTTTGTTTGTTGGACTTTGAGCTTAATCAACACGTGATTTACGAAAATGGTTGGATAAGATCGCCTGATTTTAAAATGTTAGTATTACTATTAATAATCCTAAAAAAATGTGGATAATTTTGTTTTGTTAGTCTTATTGCTTACCTTTTTGAAGGAACACGTTGTGACGGATGTCGTATGCCGTACTCAACACAACGAGTAGCCCAAACAGTGAAAATATTGCACTGAAAAAAAAAAAAACAAAAATATTAATATTATGAAGAAAATAATTAATAAGCAACTACCAATTTATTAGAAGTCTATTTGGTGTTTTTGTTGCCTCGTTTCATTGAAATGAAATGAAATTGTTTCTGTAAATAGATCTTTTATAGACACTTTTACAAGTCAATGTTTTGAATTTTTAATACTGGATAGCGTCGGCATTCCTGAAATATATGAGTGCAACAATGCAGAGCAATGACTAAAATGACCTTTAAAAGAAACAGCCACAGCGTCTTTCGAGTAGACCAAACCCAGCCGACGGCACGCTTGCATCAGTCATTGTGTAGCTTTACCATATTAGAGAGAGCTCATTAAATAGGTAGTATGAATATTAATAATTTTCAGGTAGTATTTAAAAAAATCAAGAACACTTAAAAATTTGCTAATGAGTCGAAGAAGTCGTATTACTTACAACGCAATATATTCTCCAGCTACCCAATGTTTGTCATTAGGTAAACGACAGAAGGTCTCCTCAAATTCAATGAGGCTGAGCTCCGAGCTGTTGAAGAAGGATTTTAGCGCTGTATGCGTAGAACAAGGCTTGGGTATGCAAACTGCTAGGCGGAATGTTAGACCGGCGAGTGCAGTTTCTGCAATTCTGTGAACAAGAGGTTAAATTAACATATTATAATCACTCCTGTATTCCTTGAAGCATTATTTCTATTGGTGTAATTAATTTTGCAAACTTTACTTAATGCTTTTCTGACATCATCAGCGGAGTGTGACTTGTTTGCAATGAGACAGATGTGTCGGGAATGCTGAAGTTTTATGAGAAGATGGTTCGTAAATATGTAGATGAAAAAATATTTGTTTAACATTTTCATATACATACTTGTAATTACTCGTCCTGTTTATTTTTGGTAATATTGTATAGGTATAATTATGCAGTGATAGCCTAGTGATATGACCATTAAACTGCTGTGTCAAAGGTCACGAGTTCGAATCCAAGGCACCTCTGACGTATTAATAATTAATTCACACTCGCTTATACGGTGAAGGAAAACATCGTGAGGAAACCTGCATGCCTTAGTGATATTTCTCGACGGTGTGTGGCGTCTGCCAACCCGCACTAGGCGCGCGTAGTGCACTATAGGTAGGCAAATCAATGCACTATAGCAATGTATATATGCTGCCAAGTTGATGTGTATCATCATCATCATCATCAATCCATATAGGTACTGTCCCACTGCTGGGCACGGGTCTCTTCTCAGATTGAGAGGGATTAGGCTATAGTCCACGCTATGAAGTGTATGCTCATAATAAATAAAAAAATGCGTGCCTAGTGGGTGTATGTATATAATACGTAAATATTGACGACGTCTGTGGTCTAGTGGTTCGAGTTCCGGACTGCTGATCATGGGGTAGTGGGTTCGATTCCCACAGGACACAAATATTTGTGTGGGTAAAACATGAGTATTTGTGTTTGTCTGGGTGTTTCTTATGTATTATAAGTAAATATTTACAAAAAAAAAAGTATCTAAGTATTATATCCATTGTCTAGTACCCATAGTACAAGCTCTGCTTAGTTTGGGACTAGATGATGCTGTGTAAATGTCCCAAAACTATTTATTATTTACTTTATTATTAAATTAAAAAAACAGTTTAATTACCTGCTAACATTGGTTCCACCGCCATTGAACGCTGTAAAAGCCGATGTTCCCAATTCGAAATCTCGTACCCGCTTCGCAACATTCTCCTTTAATCTCGAGGTTTTCGGATTCAGTTCAGGCCAAGGAAAATCAGGCCATGAGATTTCGGGCCAGTCTTCAGGCCATTCCGGTAATGCTGGCAAACTTGGCCAACTTTGATTAAGCGGCAAATCTATCATGCAGTACTTCCCTTCAACGACTGAGTTGGGAATTTCCCGGTTGATGCCCAAACACTGATAGTAATTTCCAAGATCCAAAACGTTTCCAGTCAATACGCCTCTTGGTGTTCGGATACCGGCGTCAATAACTGGAAAAGAAAAATATTTATAGGAATGGTATATTTATAGGTTTTACTGACGTCACTATAAAGTCGTAAATTCAGAATGTGAAGGCAAAATTCGACATGGCGGGTAGGAGTCGCGGTGACTTAGTGGTCATAGCGTCTGGTGTACCTAACCAGTAGACGCAGGTTCGAATCCTGCCCGCAGAAAATATTTTGAAGGTCTCTAGTACTTTCCAATATTAAAGGTCTGTTAAAGGATATTGGTAGATGTTAGTGGAGAAAGGGACTAGGGAAAATTTTGATAAAAATCATATTTAGTTAAAATTGGATTTTGTTAACACTGAATGGTTTTCAAATGTGTATTCTGACTAATGCCTAAGCCATTGACTATTTCCTGCTTTAGTGACTCTCCTTCGGTAAAAACTTTTTCGTATGAAGTACGTGGATATACCAATGGGGGGACGGCTTTAAGAATAGGACGAAGCGACATTTTTTTATGCAACATTTTAAGAAGGATCAATCAAATAATTAAATAGGTACAGTGGAAATCCGATTATCCAAACATCGATTATACGATTTAAAAAAGTTTTGACAGCGATATTATTAAGTAATTTAATTTTCCTCCAGAGCGTTCAACTGATAGATTATTTTATTTTGATTTACGTCTCGAGTTGGAAATCTAAAATTCAAAATAATTTATTTGACTTAGAAATCGATTATCCCGATTTTCGATTATAGGGAATACCTACCCATGGTTTTAATCGATACGGATAATCGGGATTCTGATGTAATAATAAATATAGACATGTATTTAGATAATAATTGAATCCTACGCTTAAGCGATTTCAGTTTAAAAGATTACATTCATTCACACCTGCAACTATAATCCGTGTAATCAGAGATATGCTGGACTAAAAGGACGCTCCTTATTAATCATATTTATAAACATAAGTCTGGATCTGTTATCGTATTGACGTCTGTGATCGAGTATTTTGATGATCACGAGATAGTAGAAACAAAAGACAATCTATTGAACTTGAAGACGAACCATTATCTCATCAGTGCTCCACGAGGAAACGTTATGTTGGCAGCGGCTTTGACCCTTATACTACCAACCTAGCTATTCTTCTTTCGTTTTACAGGGTCGGCAACGCGCAAAGTGATACCGCTGGTGTTGCAAGCGTCTATAGGCTACGGTAACCGCTTACCATCAGATGGGCCGTATGCTTGTTTGCCACCTTAGTATTATAAAAAAAACCTTCGGCTGTCGGACTCCTGATTACGGAGTTGAGTTCCATTCCCACAGGTCACTAATATTTTTATAATAAAAATAAGTGTTTGTGTTTGTCTGAGCGTTTCTTATGATACATACACTCACGCCTTTTTCCCATAGGGGTAGGCAGAAACTAAAGAACGCCACTTGCTACGATTCTTGCATACTTCTTTCGCTTCGACCACATTCATACATCTTGTCATACATACACGCCGGTTGCGAGTACTACGCACCTGACCTTTTTGAAGAACCTCACCAATAAGGTCGTTTCTTATGAATTAAGTATAAGTCTGAATTTACAAAAAAAAAGGTACAGGTATAAGTATTACGTCCATTGTCTGTCTGTCTATAGCCTTTCTTTTTTATAGTACGGAAAATCCTCAGGGATCATGGCTGGATGGAGAGGCGGCAGGGTACGTCGAACTCGTACCGACTAAAAGCCGCACTTGCCCTATAGGTAATCATGGCCATGGGATCCGCGAAATTCGCCACGATAATGACAGGCACTGTCTTTTACCTAGTGGTGATAAGTGCGACTGCTACATCCTGGGTTCGATTCCACGATCGAGCAGTGTTATTTTGTTTTTCTATGACATTCTCAGTGCAGCTCAGAATTTGGATCTGCACCCGGATAATGGCAATAAGCTCGCCCTCTATTACATGATACCTAAACGTACTGGAGAGCTGTGAGTGTAGCACCTCTGCCTAACCCTGTGGGGAATACAGGCGTGATGGTATGTTATATTTGTTTAGTTTGGGAGTAGATTGTGCTATGTAAAAATGTATCAAAAGTTTTTAATATTAATATCGGTTCTAAATGACTGACGAATCTCACGTACAAAGTATTATGATGATAATTATCTTTACTCTTGATTTTATATTTAAAAAAACGGTAGCAAGTAAGAATATTATTTTCTCTTCTGTTGAGCTGTAATACATATACAGCAGTGTAGTCTAATGAAGTTTTATAACCAGAACATACCATTACGTATGTATTCCCCGAAGGGTCAGGCAGAGATGTACAAAGTAGCCCCACAGTTCGCCGATATGTTTAGGGCCCATGTAAAAGTCAACGAACAAATTGCCATTAACCGCCGCCAGTCACTATGGCTCTTTCTTCAAAATGCCATTTCAGACATTGCACTGCATTCTCACAACAACTGCAACTCACATGTTTGCTAATATCCTATGTCTGGACTTTAAAATAGTTTTAAATAAGTTTCGGTGTTTCTTCTCAGAGGTCGTCAGTTAGGAAATGCCGGCTTTATCTAGCTTAAAAGAAAATGTAAAACATTGACTTGAAGTGTCTTTAAAAGATCTATTTGCAGAAATAAATATCATCTATAAACATTTATCATTTAACCGGGCACAAATCCAAACTCCGAGCTGGTACTGAGAACTTCATAGATAACCCGATAACACTGCTCAATGTGGGAGTCGAACGAGTCGCGCTGAGGACCACTACACTAGAGGCAGTTACTAAGTAAAAAAAAAGAATTGTCGTACTGACGACATCTGTGGTCCCACAGGGCACAAATATTTATGTGATGTTCATTAGGACTGCCTCATTAGTCTAGTGGTCCTAAGCACGACTGCTACGCTAGAGGTCCTGGGTTCGATCCCCAGGTCGAGCAGTGTTATTGGGTTTTTCTATGAAATTCTCAGTAGCAGCTCGGAGTCTGGATTTGTGCCCGGTTAATGGCAATAGGTTCGCCCCCTATTACATGGGACCTAAACATACCGGCGAAATGTGGGTGTACATTAGTACACCTCTGCCTAACCCTTCGGGGAATCCAGGCGTGATGGTATGTATGTATGTACATTAGGTGTCCATGGGCAGTGGAAATCGCTTACCATCAGGCGATCCGTCTGCTCGTTTGCCCCCTATCCCATAAAAAAAAACGTAATTGTGTTTATCTGGGTGTTTGTTAAGTACCTATGTAATTTAAGTAGGTATATATTTACAAAAAATATATATATAAGTACACAATGATACAATGGATATCCCATTGTCTAGTACGCATAGTACAAGCTCTGCTTAATTTGGGACTAGACGGTGTTGTGTGAAATTGTCCAAGAATATTGATTTATTTATTTTTATTTACTTACATTCCAGTAAAAGTTCCTGGTCGTTTTGCTGAATATATTGAATTTGATCATCACATAACTCCGGGTCTAACACAGATTCAAAGAGATTCAAATCAAAAACATTTTTATGGTCAGGTACAATCATATCAAGATGACCATTCACAGCATTGTCATTGCTAAAAAGAACAATTAAAAATATCAAGTATATAGACTTCATTTTGCTATTTTTCACATAATATTCTTACTAAAATCATGAACCCGTGCGTTACACTGAGCGTTTACTTAAACAATTTCATTAGTTTGTTTGTCACCTAATCAATCTGCTGAACTAATTATTTTGATTAGATTTCTTAATCAATTAAGTTGCTTACTGTAATGATAAAAAAGATTAACAAGTACCATGACCGTGTCTTTCACAGATTTATATATTACTTTATATTTTCAATGAAAACATCGATAAAATTATTGTAAGTACTTACATTAGTACCTAAGTAGGTATATTGTACATTACAATGTACCCCTTCTGTACTTAGTTTTTGTGTGTCCTGTATAGTAGCGAATAAACTATTTTCCTTTCTTTCTTTCATTGCATAAACTTTTTTACACGACACTAGTTTTTACTGTGGGAGCGTAGCAGCCGATCGCTCAGGCAATCACCAATGTGCTAACTATGAAGTACTCGCCATGACGCGATATTACTTTTCACAGGTGTCTGTACCATATTTACGAAAGATTTAAAATATCCATATTGTAAAATCATCCTCGGCTTCCAGTCTAACCAGATAATAATAATAAAATAGTAAAAATATTTATTTGGAACTAAAATGAAGCGGCTGAATATCAGAATTTATCAAGAATCGACTGCCATTACACCTCCGCAACCCAATTTCTGCGTAACACTGATAGACCGGAAGAAGGGATAGCCTAGTGGTGTGACCATTGGACTGCCAAGTCGAAGGTCTCGAGTTCGAACCCAGGGCACGCACCTCTGACTTTTCGAAATCAAGTGCGTATGAATGAATGAATGAATCTTTATTTGCGATAAGTATTGGTACAGTTCGGTCTTATTTAAATACTTAGATCCTTTAAACACTTAGTCATAGTGGTGACATGCAAATATTATTTTTTTAATAACAAATCATTTACCGAATAAAAGTTTTTTTCACTCAACCAAGCTTTCAATTTTTTAACAAATCTCTGGAAGGGAAGGTCTTTAATAGGTAGAGAATTAAATACACGTTCACAGATTACAAAGCTACTTTTGTTAAATAACTTTGTCTTTGGGATTCGTATTAATATCACTCGCTTAAACGGTGAAGGAAAACATTGTGAGGAAACCTGCATGCCTTAGAGATTTTCTCGACGGCGTGTGAAGTCTGCAAACCCGCATAAGGCCAGCGTGGTGGAGTATAGCCTAAGCCCTCTCATTGTGTGAGAGGAGACCTGTACCCAGCAGTGGAACAGTATATGGGTTGATGATTACTGATAGACTGGTTGCCAGGCTTTTAGGGCTTCATACCACGAACGACTTCGTATGACAAACCATAATTTATTGTAAAATAAAGTAAGAACATTTCTTTTGAATTAAGAAATTCTAATAACATAACATACTTACCCTCATGACTGTATTCCCTGAAGGCTCAGGGCTGTGCTGACTTCTCTGTCCACAGTTCGCCGGTATATTTTAGGTCTCAATTTATGGACCCTATTGTTCTCCAGATAAAAGCATCTTCTATAGACTGAATGTACCTATATAATGTACATTAGTATCTTTTCAAAACCTTGTCCATATCTGGCTATCTTTTATAAGTAATAAAATAAGTGCCTTCTCTTAGAGAACTTTAGATACTTTGGCTTATAAAATGCAATCTATATCAGAAAATTCAATGACTTTTATAAGTATTTATTATTTATTTAAGATTAAGAAGAGTGTATCTCTATGTAGTTGAATGAAGTTTTATCATTTTATATTTATTATTTTCTAAAACGATTTTAGAAAATCTAAAAGATTTTTTTATTTTTTGGCATTTTCCATGCTAAGATTTTAAACGTCGACGTCACCATAAAGACGTACATTCAGAATGTGAAGGCAAAATTCCACATGGCGGGTGGGAGTCGCGGTAGCTTAGTGGTCATAGCGTCTGGTGTACCTACCCAGAAGACGTAGGTTCGAATCCTGCCCACAGTAGAATGTTTCCTGTGCAAAATAGGATTTTATTGCTTAAATTGTTATGATCCCAGACATTTTTATCAATATGTAGGATTAAATTTAACAACCTATGATAAATAACCACATGAAACTGGTTTCTCAACATGTGTTGATAAATATCACGTGACGTATGACGTGATGAAGTAATTAAACTTTGGGAATTAAGGATTTTAATAACATTCTTCATTATTGTCGATTATTTATAATATTTTAATACCTTCGATTAGATATCGATATAGGTACCATCAAGCATTAAATTTAAAAAACCATGATACGTAGGTACGTAAGATTTTGTAATGGGGAAAGGTCGCGCACGCACCATTTCATACATTTTTAAATGCCCGAAATTCTCCCTCTACGAAAATCCCTTGCCAACTTACAAAAACTATACTTAAAAAAAAATACCATTATTTTTTCTTTAAGTAAGTATTACTTTTTCTATGCATATAACCAAGGAGTGGCAATAATTGCCAGTGCGGCGGCGTAGGTGTTTCCAGAAAATTATCAGGTAAAGTAGTAGTAAAAAAAATAACTATGGCATTAATCTGTCATAATATAACAAAAAAGTACCTATATATCGTACGATATCTATTGTCCCGTACCCATAGTACCAGCTCTGCTTAGGGTCTAGATGGTGCTGTGTATAATTGTCCAAGAATATGAAAAGCCTCGCCCACTATTATTATAGGACCGGCGAACTGTTGGTATACATACTTTAGTACCAACACCTCTGCCTAACCCTTCAGGGAATACTGGCATGATTGCTTTGCATATATAATATATATTTAAATTTATCGTCACATACTAGATACTTACTGAGAACTTTAGCGCTTATTTTCATGGTTGATTCATAAAATCGTAATCAGCATAATAACCTTGAATAATTATCTTCAGGATGGATTAGCGACAGAATGGCAATGGCAAGATTAAAATATAACTATGGATTAAAAGAGGCACTCCGCAAACACGTGCCATATTTCTATCTGTATACCTATTACTTACTAGCTATGCCCCGCGGGTAAACCCGCCCGCGCGCTGACATTCTCCTGGGTCCTAGCGTGACTAAATACCCTATAACTTCACTATTAAGGATCGGGATAGAGGTGGATGCTTCTCTCTTAATTCATGTCTATCTATATACATAATATTCCATCACGCCTGTATTCCCCGAAGGATTAGGCAGAGGTGTACCAATGTACACCCACATTTCGCCGAGGACGCGAGCGCGAGCCTATTGCCATTAACCGGACACAAATCCAGACCCCGAGCTGCTACTGAGAACTTCATAGAAAAACCCAATAACACTGCTCGACCTGGGGATCAACCCAGGACCTCTAGAGTAGCAGTCGCGCTTAGGACCACTAGACTAATGAGGCTAGTGAATTAAAAATAATATAAACATATTATTTGTAATTCTGCTATGCTCGTTAATACATGTGCTTATCTCGTATTTCCTAATCCCGTGAGAATTCCCAAAATCTTTTCGTAGCGGTCTACACCTTTTTTTTTAATGGCTATCCTCATGGATCGTCTGCCACCAGGGGATGCGCCAGGGTATGTCACACTCGTACCGACAAAACTGCACTTGTCTTCACCTATAATGGCAATGTGATTCACCACAATCTCGCCCCTATCACATGGGAATCTAGGTGAACATTGGTACATCTCTGCCTAACCTTTCGAGAAATAAATGATGGTATGAGTCACCACAACCTGCTACACCATATAAGAATCCTAATACATAATTTAACATCTAAAGGCTTTATAGCATGCTAATAGTTTCTGGGGTAGACGTGTTCTCGAGTGGAGACCGCGACTCGGCAAACGTAGTGTAGGACGCCCTCCGGCAAGATGGAGTGATGATTTGCGAAAGGCTGCTGGTAGAAGCTGGATGCGAAAAGCCGAGGACAGGGTGAAATGGCGCACATTAGGGGAGGCCTACGTCCAGCAGTGGACTAGTATAGGCTGATGATGATGATGATGATGATGATGAATAGTTTCTGATATTTCATGATTAATCAGCGAGTGACTGGTATTTTGTTTTGTAGTATACATATAATATTAGATAATATATGATTGTTATCCTTATCAGTCCAATTTAATGGAATCGTAAACAAACCAATAGGTATATTTTTTAATTTCTACATAATCACTTGCTAACTGGAATTGGTAACATTCATAATACAAAAGTATATTGTATTGTCAAAAAGTTTCAGCTAGATCCCTCACCACTTTATAACAATAATTGTTCACAATATGTTGTTTTGTTCATTCGATAAAAATAGCTGATATGCACACAATATGACCACAAATCATTCTTTGATATTCATAGTAGTATATCTTGTTTTTGGCCTCATTAGCCTTTTTTTTAGTACGGAAAATTCTCCTGGATCATCCGCCACATGGGGAGGCGGCAGTGCATGTAGGACTCATACTGACTAAAAACCGCACTTGCCTTCACATATAGACATATAGTCATGGCAATGGGATCTGTGAAATTCGCCACAAGCATGACAGAGGCCTCATTAGCCTAGTGGTTGCGGTCCTAATTGCCATATACCTAAGACAAAATTTGATGGGACTAAGTAGATATAATATTTATAAAAAAATTATAAATATATTTCCTTCTTTCTAGAAGCCCAATAAGACTGATAACTGTTCTATCTTTAGGATATAAGTATTGCCCAGTTGGGTTGCCGAGGTCTGATGGCAATGACTTTCTGTAAATTACTTATTGTATATATAGCATAGTTTGGAAAAGGTTCTGATTATAATCTTATTAACTCACCAATTCAGAATGACACATGTTTTCTTCAATTGTTTTTCTCTCTGTTGCTTCTCCTAAACTTTGGTCTTCTTTTTTCCAAACTATGTGATCCCACTGCTAGACAAGAGCTTTTTCCATCTGCTGCCTTTCATCTTCATCCTTCTCATTCTGTGGTTTTTGGATCCTGTAAAATTTGGTTTTGAGACAACTATGTAAGTATAAAATAACTATGGTATACATATATACAACTGTTATGCTAGAGTAGGACCTGGGAATTAAACCTAGGAAGGTTCAATTCCCAGGTCCAGCAGTGTTATTGTACATCTCTGCCTAACCTTTCAGGGAATACAAGTATGATGGTATGTTATGTTATGGTATTTATTAGTAGGTATTGGAAACACTGTGCTTAAAAAAGTGTAAATAAAATAATTAAACTAGCTATTGCTATCACATCCCAAAAGGACTAATTCACTAGTTAGGTATTGTTTTGAGACAAAAGGTGCTTAAGCATATTTTATGTCCTTCTTCAAATGCAATTTGTTCACCAAATTCTATCAAAATCTATTCAGCGGTTCAGGTTTTGTGGGAAGGTAGAAAATCTGAGTTGTATATCAAGTTGCCTTGGAGCCCGAACATAGCTTATTCCAAACTCAGGTTAAGGTATTGTTCACACACTGTAAGTACTTCAATAATAAAAAGTTTGTGACCTGTGTATTTTCTTCCATTCTCAGAGGAATTTCTTGTTAAGGATACATGGACCATTGTGAGTTGTCCTAACAGATTTATTTACAACAATAAACAGAATTTAACATTTACCCATGCATCCCAGTGTCATGTGCATATTCTTTCCTGCTTTAAAGTTCTGTGTAACTAGAACTACTTATCATATTTATTGAATTGTTTTAATGTCGACCTTAAACCTTAAAGTACTTACCTAAATAAATTGGAACTAGGTGCGTAAATGTTTTTTGATTATAACATATTCATTTTATTTGCAATGGTAAAAATGAGCAGATATAAGGGTGTATTTACTTACATTGAACTGATTGAGCTCAGATCAAAGAAAAAAATGATTGTGTGAATAATAATTGATGATCAGAAGGTACCTACAGTTTTTTTTCACTGTCATTTAATACGAGCGCATTTTTTGGAACTAGCTAGAGAGTAATTTACAAGAAGTCTAGGTAAAGACACGTAAAGTGTAGTAGAACTAGAAAAAGTAAACAAAAACAATGGCTGTTTAGCTGTCACTGTCAACTATCAATATGTCAGATTAACATGTATTTTTTTGTAATATTTTTTGTATGGCTTCAGAGGCCTTTGTGCCACTCAGATTAACATGTGAATTTGTACAGTTTCCATTTTTCACTAAAAAAAGGTTCGAAGGATGATTTTCATTTTCAATCTGACTGACCCGTGCATAGATAATTGGGACAAATCAATAAAAGGTTTACATTCACAATAAAATTAATTTGACGTAGGGACAATAAAAATTATATAGATATCAACAAATAACGTTTAAGAACGAAATTTTGCCACATTTTTGTTTTTTTTTTTTTGAATATTTTGTTGGCAGTTCGCTGATAAAACTTAATCTCACGGGCGACAAATTTCAAATAGGGTTCTACATTTAGTGTTTTTCTATTACCTTTATGTATCACTTCACTAACAGCTGAATTTAGTGCTGTAGAATAATAAATGTTTAAACTGAACGATGTCGTTTGATAGCTGTAGTCCCCATGGACACGTAAGGCAAGAATTTTATAGTGTCTACAGTCACCCTGGACTGTTTACTCACCCCACGACACTCACGATTAAGTAGGTAGGTTTTTACATTTCGGGTTTACAATAAATTGCCAAATACTTATACTTAAATAAGTCCGTAATGAATCCACTTCACGATCTCGAATCAAACTCAATCGTGTGGATTTATCACACTACTATGAGTTCGACTAGGTAAAGTACTGGACAAACAACATTTTATAATTCGTTGGTAGGTACCATCGACACGAATTATGGAAAAAAAGAGTAGAGTAATAATATTAGACTAAGTACTCTGAGAAAGAACTCCCTCTCAAACTTCTGAAATGTAAACCTCATTGTAGAAATAGGTAAAGGTTTATAGTAATTTTGTTGTGACTCATAATTTCGGTAATTTTGGTTAGTTGGAACGTTTCTTTTAACCTTAGGTATGTAGGCTTATAATAGATACCTACCTACATCTTTCATCCAAAGGTATGCAGCATTTACCAAAATTTATTTAATTACAAGTCTTTATTCTTTAAAAATCCCGTGAAAAATCTCATAAGGTGATAAGTAGATACCTACCTACTAATTCCTACTCGATTGTCTACTCAGGGTATGTACCTACCTAGTATTAATTTGATCACGCCACGATACTTAAATATTTTAAGAGAATATTAATTTCTTATGAATTCTTACCTATGAATCCAAAGATCACAAAATCAAGAAAACCAGAACGGTGTCTTTGACCGCGGCAACGCAATATCGCACTAAACTGGTATTACTAATTTTATTAGGTACTTATAAAATTAGTATACAATACTAAATAACAAAGAATAAAATTAATCCATGCTATAATTATTATATTATTATTCGGGATCAATATTTAACTCATTTTTGTCAAAGATTCACTTACTGCCAATATCGCTAGCGCGGCAGAATAAGTAGGTAGGTACATAGCTAATAGAACAAAAATGCTGGTACTACATAAATAAATTATAACTGCTGCAAGAACAAACTTTCAAAAAGCGCCATCAATTAATACGATAGAACAACAAGACGCTATAACTTAACTTGGCTGCAAATCGTCCGGCCGGTAATTATCGGCAGCATTACTCCTGAGTATAATGTCTCATTGTTAATTGTTAGCCGGGGGATATCTTCGGCGGATCTCTTTAGTGTTCGCTCCTGTCCACCTTATCTCTGTGAGAGGGCCCGCTTGCCGTAAAGCTTACTGTTCAAGTTTAAGCTGTTTTGTCGCAAAGAGTTGCTCAAATTATCTGACGGAAAATATTATGTTGCGTAAAAGCTTATGTAAGTATTTTGGTTTTATTACAGACAGTAATAAAATAATTATTAATTATTTTTGGTCGGTAGGTAGGTACCTGCTAGCTGATGTCTTACTTATATATTATGTTATGTAAATGAAACTTGGCTCATTTGACATTATCGTGATGTAAACTAAATAAGTATGTATTTGATAATATGTACAATCAGTCCTTCATGATAAGTAAGTATAGCAGGAGCACGTGTCGACAGAACTGTAATGAACTAATAAAAAAACACATCAACATTAGAAAAGTCGAAATCGGAACACTTCATCACTAGGTACCTACCTACTTACGTGAATACGAACATGCTTATAATAACAATAATTATAACCACTACCGTGCCAGGAATCAAATATTACCCCTTTATACCATAAATAAAAGTACCGATTGAATAGGAATTGATACAAAAGTAGGCCATTACACATGACCACATTGCTACCTTAACAAACAACTAATCTACTAGAACATTCGATAACCCAAACAGTCACCGCCAATATTGTTCTAAAGCTTCCTACACATTTTGTTTTACTTATAAGGCAAATTAATGGGCGATATAATTTTATAAGCCCGAGTCTTACTATGAATGGGCA
This sequence comes from Acronicta alni, assembly GCA_964056405.1. Classification (NCBI taxonomy): domain Eukaryota; kingdom Metazoa; phylum Arthropoda; class Insecta; order Lepidoptera; family Noctuidae; genus Acronicta; species Acronicta alni. The sequence goes on along the minus strand of OZ043919.1, from coordinate 4,029,163 downwards.
TCGTTATCTGTTCATTTTGCTTGCAATTAGCACTCCATGTAGTAAGTGAATTTCTAAAGAATATCGGTATTACAAAAGGGCGATTAACGACCGAAGCCAGAGGATGAGTGTATGTTGTATTATGCTGGTAATTATGTAAAAAGTTTCATACTTCCTTCGGATAAAATTTGGATCTTGGAACTCAGTGGTGACATTCGAACACCACATAGACAGTCAATTATTTACAGTAGCAATTTAAAATGTTTCTTAGCAGTAAGTACTTACAGCTAAGTAAGTACTTAAGTCCTCGTATTTATTTTTGTCTAAAGGAATATGGAAAAAAAATAAGACAATCGTGTTTGGCCAAATGAAGGGCTCGTGGCGAAGTTTTAAGTAGGTAACTACGCTGATCAACCGATTTTTAAGGTTAAGTTGCTCCTTGAAGACCACGTAAACCATCAGTCCTGGTTGTCATGCGAACACCTATATTAATCATTATACTTGCAGCACGCTGTGATGGCCGTTACGTTAATGGACGAAAATTAAAAAAAACACAATACATAATTATACATATTGTTTATAATATTTTTTGTAGTAGTATCGTTAGATCACTATTGACTATAAAGAACAGCAATTTGCTATTCAAATGTAATTACTAATTAATACGAAACTTCATGAGTGGACAAACGGCCATCATGGCATGCCGGTAGTGTAGTTAGAAGCCCAAAAAGCTTGTCAACCTGGTTGTCAAGCTTTGGGATAGCGGATAGCCTCAGGATATAAGTATTGCTCAGATATTGGGTTACGGAAGTCTGATGGCAGCAGCATTGTGTAAATGTAGGTACAATACTGATAGGTAATCAGCCGAATGTTAGACTGGAAGCCGACCCCAACACAGTTGGGAATAGGCTTGGAAGATGACGAATCCTGCATGGCCAAGGGGTAGCCAAGGTACCATGAAATTTCAGGATTCTACTGTTTTATACTGCTATATCAAAATGCTTGGGTGGGAAACTAGTCTGCACTGTGCGGGTTGGGCAAGGGACAAAAATAATAAGAACCGAACTGTTCTACGTAAATGGCGCCTAGATTATAAGTAAGAGCAGAGTTTTCCAGTAATTATTTGATGATTAAACGAACTTACCTGAATAAAATTGAAGTTCGATCTTAACTAACCTGTCTTCGTCAAAAAGATTTAAGGGGCAACGAGTGATAGTATTCTCTCCCTACTAGGTACCTGATGTCCCAGAAATCTCTAAGGATGAAGATAAAATACCTATCTAATACAATTTTAATAAGTAATGTTAGGTAGGTATTTCTATAGTTTTACCATAATTATTTTTTTGATTGAACAAATCCTTTAATCAAACAATTAAAACAAAACAGGTAGGTAATGGCCTGCGGCCTTTCTGCAAGCAATGCTAAATATCATTCTAATAGTATTATTTCTGTGAAGCGAGCTAACTTCAAACGAGTGTTCGTTTGCTATAATAAAACAGTCAGGCGTCATCATGCAAAGATGCAAGCTATCCAAATCTGTCAAATTTTCCCAATTGAATATGAACCTTATGGATTTGCCTTAAAGTTGAAAATCAATAAAATAAATTTGACAGATTGTAGTAGCTTGATGTGATGGCCTCTGTACATTACTTCGGTCTCCACCACTTAGAAATAAATATTAGAAATAATATTGAAATGAGGTGATAGATGTATCTACTTATACATATCATTATTTTAAGCTACTAGATAGATATGTACCTACATTTACCATTAAAAAAAATATTTTGATTACGTTTTGTAAAACGGTACGACCTGCATACCTACCTACATTTTTGTTCATTTAATAATCTTACCAACAACAACCTCGCTAACCAGCTCACGCAAGCCATGGATAGATAAATACTCTATTCATAGCTGTAGACTGTAAAATAAAACATATTTGCTTGAGCCAATGCTAAAAAACATGAAATATTTTTTTATAATCAATTTCACCAAGCAATCGATTCAAAATCGATTTGCATCTTTAAACCCATCTCTATCCTTTCCCCAAATTCGTTCGATTACGAATACGCATAACAGTAGTCATCATGGTATTGCTCTAAATGATAGCTGCCATTCCTTAACCGTAGGCGGTATTAAAATTGCATATTAAATTTAATATGCGTCTGGAAACACGCCAAATGGAATTCTGTAAACGTTTCAATGATAGCGTTAGAAGGTTCGTGCGTATTAAAAAAAAAGAAAACAGCTATTTACGATCGTTTGTTTTTATAAATTATTGAAGGTAAAAGCTAAATCCAGCAATATGGGAATACAATGTTGATATACCTAATATAAAAATAAAGTTTTTAACACTAGCCACTTCACTAGTTCACTAGTGCGTTTGAAGAAAAATTTGGAGAAAATCCTAGTGTGGCGCAACGATGTATTTAATAGGTACCTACCTAATGATAAATATTCAACTGTACATATACATATATACGTACGTACATAATAACTCTATCTAGTCTCCTTAGGTAGGTAAGGTCCTCAGGTGGTTAAAAGAATGTCATAGTTTAATTACACATAGTTCCCATATAAAAATTAACATAATCATTCTATCTGAATGAATAACCAGAGCTATAGATTTTAGTAAAAAATAAAGCAGAACAAAATTATCTTTGGACCTAGCCTCTAGCACGAAATATGTTTAGCATTCTGCCCTTGTGGGCTTAAACCGTTTATTCCTTCAAAGAAATATTAATTACATACCCAAAAATATATCGTTTCCTACGGCTACCGACCATTTTGTGGGAAACGAAGATCTAATTATAAATTAGAGGATATGAATATACAATCATATTCACATTTGGAGAATAAGGTCTTATTTAATAAGTCACGTTTATCAGATTATCTGATTATAATGGCAACCCAATTTTTAACTATGGTAGGTATCCAATATTCAGATTTTTTATTTGTACAATTTCACTCATTTATTTTCGTTTGTACCTATTCCAACCTCACTTATGGTGAAACTCAAGTAGATATGTATCTACCTAGGCATTTACTTGCTTTCTCATAGAAGTGATTATTATTAGTATTCTTTTTGAGAAATAAAGATTCTTAGAGCATAAAAAAAAAACTGTTTTTGTGTAACAATAGTAGGTAAAACATCTGTAATTATCCGAAAATTCGAATTACGAATATTGACTCTCGGCTCCCGATTTTAGATTTTTATAACATATGCATCAAAGTTTTGTGAATATAGCGAGCATTAAAGACCTCTGAAACGTGTTACGCTTAATTAATATACATAAAATATTTTTCTAGCACCACACCTCGAAAATCCTTTACCTACTTATATTTTTACTAGCTTTTACCCGCGACTTCGTACGCCTAGACTTAGTAAAACAATTGTTGTCGGATTATATTCATGGGATAAGAAGTACTCAATGTTAAGGAAATTCCCGCTTTGTTCCGAGAAAAGAAGTAGGTATTCAATATGCTAGCGCCAATCACAAAGTATTAGTGTACCAACATTTCATTTAAATCCCGTAAGTAGGTCTCCTACATAAGTTTTCTGGGAAATTCCACTTAATTTTGGTGTAAAATGTACCTATCCTATTTGTTATTCCCAGACACACATAGTGTGTCTGTATGAAATTTCATTCAAATCCCGTAAGAATTTCGTATTTCCGGATTTCCAGGATATTCCCACATTTTTCTGGGGTAAAATGTATCCAGTTTGTTATTCCCGGTCACATACTATGTGTGTATGAAATTTAATTCGAATCCCGTAAGATATTCGTTTTTCGGGATTTCCGGGATATTCCCACATTTTTCTGGGGTAAAATATATCCTATTTGATATTTCCGGTCACATACTATGTGTGTATGAAATTTCATTCGAATCCCGTAAGATATTAGTTTTTCGGGATTTCCGGGATATTCCCACATTTTTCTGTGGTAAAATATATCCTATTTGTTATTCCCGGTCACATACTATGTGTGTATGATACTGAATTTACGTCACCATAAAGACGTAAATTCAGTATGGGAAGGAAAAATTCGACATGACGGGTAGGAGTCGCGGTGGCTTAGTGGTCATAGCGTCTGGTGTACCTAACCAGAAGACGCAGGTTCGAATCCTGCCCGCGGTCCAATTTTTCCTTTTCTAAATAAATCTAATAAAGGGTTTATTTTTCCACTTTGAGGGCCAGAACTCTAAAAGCACAACATAGGTAGGTACCCATAGACCCTACTAATACACCATTTATCTCCAACAACACCCATTCATTAACAAACACACTGAACGCGTCTATGTACACCATTTCTATGCATCTAATCACCATCACCGTAACTCTATAGGTTTTTAATGAGTACACCAGCCGTACACTATGGTTTGAAAAATTGATACTAGTAAACCGACAATTATTTTAACAGAACTGCCGAAGGCGTCTGTTCCACAATTAATATCTTGTTAGAAACGTTCTTGCTACCGTAAGGTCACTGACCTTTGGAAGAAAAAACAATTGCTTCTTGTATGTGATGATGAATTAGACTAAGGTGGCGTGAAATCGTTGTATTGGGATATGGGATTCTATAATTTATTGTAAGTACCGGTATTCGCTTAGTTACCTTCAGTCACTTAAGTAGGTATGTATTAACATCGTGATTTTAAAAGACGATTTGGATTATTCCGAACAGACTGGCCTCAGATAGCGCTGAACTGAGATCACTGGAAGGAGATGGAGGAGACCTTTGCTCAGCAGTGGGATCATATAAGTTAGAAAAAAAAAAACTAAAAAGGATACCACACCTCCATTGTACGAGTTATCTATTTCCTGTTCATTATTTAAAAAGCGGAAGTTCCATGTTTTTTTTAACAGCCAAGATAAAGTGCTGTCGCTCTAGTTATGTCAAGCACCTTCAAATTCAATTAAAAACCTAATCAAAATCTAAACCAACTCCAGACTTCGTTGACAAATTGCATATTTTGACAGTTCATTACTAAACCACTTTGACATTCGCCCACATACATACACAATCATACACACAAGTTGTACTCATACACCCACACTAATACAGAAATAAATACATGCTATAGATATGAAAAATCTCCATGGCCGCAGGTAGGAGCTTCCCATTAATGAATTTATAATTTGCGCCGCCCGAACAATTAGACTCCCGCATTGCCTCAGGAACAAATTTAAATGTTAAATCTGCTGTCTTTCACGGGAACAACCCACCGGCCGCTATGGTTTTTGTGAGATGACCATTTAGAATAATGAAGGTACACGTTCTTAATGTCTGTTACCCTTCCGGCAATTAGGCCGGTATTGTTAGAACAGGTTAAACAGGTCCTGCCAATTAAACTTAGATGACTGATAAAAACATTTTTCATTCCAAAAAATGTAACATACCATATCGCTTGTATTCCCCAAAGGGTTAGACAGAGGTGTAGTGCTGTCCACCCACAATATCTCCGAGCTGCTTTTCAGAATTTTATAGAAAAGCCCTGGGAATTGAAGCCAGGAACTCGATATTATAAATTGTCTGTTTTAAAGGCCGGCAACGCGCTTGTGACTCCTCTGGTGTTGCGGGTGTCCATGGGCGGCGGAAATCGCTTACCATCAGGCAATCCGTGTGCTCGTTTGCCCCCTATCCTATAAAAAAAACTGTACTTATTTAGTCTAAATCTATTTAGGTGGACAATGTCATGAAAAAAATCATTTTGGTCAAGGTAGAGTTGTCTATGCGATCTTAGCGATTAAACTGGAGGTAGGCTCTGCTAATGCCGCCGAGTATGTCTGGGGCTGTAAGTACACAAATCAAATATTATACATCTAATTAATCCTTGGTGATTGCAGTGAAAAGCAGTGATAGCCTAGTGGTATGACCATTGGACTGCAAATTCGAAGGTCTCGAGTTTGAACCCAAGGCACGCACCTCTGACTATTCGAATTCATGTGCGTATTAATAATTAATTATCCCTCGCATAAACAGTGAAGGAAAACATCGTGAGGAAACCTGCATACCTTAGAGTTTTTTCTCGACGGTTTGTGAAGTCTGCCAACCCGCACTAGGCTAGCGTGGTGGACTAATAGCCTAATCCCTCTCAATATGAGAAGAGACCCGTGCCCAGCAGTGGGACAGTATATGGGTTGTTGATGGTGTTCCAGTGTGAAGGGCAATGTAGCCATAGAAATTACTAGGTCTCAAAATGACAACGCGCGAGTGATACCACTGCTGTTGCTGGCGTTTGTTTGTCTTCTTATTTCAATAAAAACTCAAATGACTTTTATCACACCATCTTAAGCCGTCGAAGCACTGTCCGAGGCGTTTAGTTCGTTAAAAGCGATTTCAGGATCCACTCTAGTGAGTTCTACTGACATAACCTGAAACAAAAGAATCCTGATTGAACTGTAGGTACCTCAAGCGAACAAAAATTACACAAAACAAATGCATACCTAATACAGGACAGCTTGCTTTGTTCGGTGCATTTATAGTGACGAGACGGCATGTGGCTCACGGAGGCATTTTTCTTTGTGCGAAATGTATAAACCATATGTTCATTATTGTTTTGTTTTCATGCGTAGGTACATACCTAAATATATTGCTTATGTGCTCGATAAGAACTTGCTGTGATGTACAGAGGTCAGCACATCAAACTATCTATTTATCTATTTTTTTTCTGTTTATTATGCTAGATTAATTTAATTGTACACATCAAACTGCATTGTTCTCATGAACTATTCAGATTTAGACTGTAATACTGAACACTGTAATCATGTTTTTTTTGTTGAAAAGAGTGTCTATGGAGTTTCTTGCCGGTTCTTCTCCATAAGACCCACTTTTTGGAACCGTGCAACTAGTTTGACTTTTCAAAAGTGCTATTTTAATGGTCTAATTGAAATAAAATATTTGACTTTGACTTTGACTTATCACAATCTGTCAAAATTCTTTGATTTATTTCTAACTTTAATACAAAACTATAAGGTTCTATTCAATTGGGAAAATGTGACAGTTTTGGATAACTTAACCTGCAAGCTGGCGTCTGTACATGTCATTAATTTCTAGCATAAAATAATAATGTTCATTATGATGATGAGCTGCTATAGGTAGATATGCAAGCAAATATCAACTTTTTTAAAGTGCTGTATCTAAATCAGAATTTGTCTGGATATCACTGCATTATATATGTAAATATACTAGCTGACCCAGCAAAGGTTGTTTTGCCATAATATCACTATTAAAAAATGGAGGTTGATGGTAGAAGGGTGAAAATTTAAGGTTGTATGTATTTTTTAATGCCACATCTTAAAAAACTAAAAGAAATTGACCAAAAAGTAAAAAAATAATGGTTGGGCTGGCGCACCCTTACCATAGGGGTATGAAAAATAGATTACGGCTGATTCTCAGACCTACTAAATATACATATGAATTTTCATAAAAATTGGTCAAGCCGTTTCCGAGGAGTATGGTAACTAACTCTATGACACAAGAATTTTATATATTAAAAGAATATTAGGCTGCTGATAAGGAATAGTGTGGTTAATGTCATTGTGTCCTGGTTAGAAGGTGAATATTTCTAGTGATATTTCTGGGCAAATGAGAACGAATACAAATGAATAGGATAAACTAAACGAATGACGTTTCAAGATGGCAACGCGTGAGTTGAAATGCTTCTAGTATTGCTGGCTTTCCAAAGGCTACGTTTTACCATCAGGCTGGCCGTATGCTTATTTGACTCCTGATTGCATTCATCACGATCAACTGAATATTAAACGAATATACCTAATTATAATAATAATAATAATGCAATGATTGTTGACATTACCGTCCCGCATGACGGGAACCTCGTGAAAGCCGAGAAAGATAAGCAAATCAAGTATCTCGACTTGGCTCGCGAGGTTGTTGACATGTGGGATGTGGACACAGCGATCATTGTACCGATAGTCGTGTCAGCCAATGGCTTAATAGCCACGAGCCTCGACCAACAGGAGGCTCTCTTTAGGCGGCTGGGTCAAGGGCTTGATCCAGAAAGCAGTAGGTACTGCTGGACACGGCTCGTATTGTTAGGAGGTTCCTCTCTCTGGAGCCCTGACTGCCGGTAGCTTGGACCCAGTTGCCGATACCGGTGGGCCTCTATTTTTATATTTTTAAATGTTTTTGTTTTTTAATTTATTTTGTAAAAATATTTAAAAATGTAAAATATAAGAAACAAGAATAATAAAGGACATAATAATGTTTTATACAGAAACCTTAAAAAATTATACCTATCCTCTGAGTCTTTTCCCAACTGTTGGAGCTTCCAGTCCAACACAAAGCAACTGCATCTCGACGACATCCACAACCCAATTTCTATCTAATATCCTGAGTTAGCCTTATTGTCAGGCTTTTTGGGATTTTGAATACCACTAACAATTGTCGTAGGTGTTCGTGTGAAGGCTTTACGTGCTCCCTGAGGCGTATTAGTCACTCATCTACAGGCATCACACGAATTTATAGACTCAATTATTCAATATTTAAATAAAAGGTAACTCTTGCTATTCACGGACTGAAGAACACGAGTTTGAACGTTAGGTCTGAAATAGTTCAAGAAACCGTCATAAAGTCTACAAATGTGTTTTTTTTTTCACTGTGTAGACCGAAGCGGTCACAGATCCTGATACCGAGTAGGTATTTACTCTACTCTGTGATAATACTGGTCTAAGAACTTAAAACCTTATCTTAAAACCCTCGTCATTAATGCGATAACAGCTATCGTTCGGTTACGATTTTTATTTATTTTATAGAATTAGTGTATCTACGGCCTCGTTAGTCCAGTGGTCCTAAGCGGAACTGCTACGTTAGGGGTATTGGGATCGATTCCCAGGTCATCATCATCACCATCATCATTTAGCTGAACTGGAGCCTATTTGACGCAGTCGTGGGGCATACAATTTTTTATCCTTATTTTATTTGTTTTTCCATCATGTTTTTAATAATTAATTTGTGTGCATTGTCCAAGACTATCACTAAATATTTTTCTTTCTTTCTTTCATACTTTCACCCTTCTACCTTTATCCCAAATTACTTGGGTTCGGCGCACTAGGTACGTCTTTTTTTCTTAGTAGGCAGATACTTAGATAAATAGCGGGATACTTACGTCATTCTTTACAAAACAACTACGGACAAATGACCAAAATTCGCCTTTCAATCGGTGAATTTGTAGCATAGCGTGAAGGAATGCGCCGGCGATCTGCCTGGGGCCCGGAAGAAAACTCCAAATTAAGTGGGAGTTGATCGTTGCATGCAAAACGCGTGCGTAATGGTAGGAGCTGTCCCGTCGCTTTGAGTTCTTTCTTTTGTTATGACGTGTCTTCATACTAGTCTGGCAAGCTTTGAGTGTGGTAGAGTTATTTGTTAGAATTAATAGATACCTACAGTAAGTATTGCTATCAACACTAATTTTTGTTTGAAATGTACCCATAAAGAAAATCGTCGTAATTGTGTGATCTTTTTAGCCCCGGATTTCATTGTTATCATTTTCCATCTCTTCGGACCCTTCCAATGAAAGGGATGAAAGAAGTAGGAAGATATTTTTTCAGTGCCTACCGACTTATTTTAAATTATTTAGATATATTATTTTAATTAAGTAATAAAATTTATAAATCAAGACACTTTCAAAGCATGGGTACAATTTAATCCTACGAAACATTTACAAGACATGAGCATCAATTACCAATGAAATTGGACACCTGCGCTTGCGCATTGCTCAAAATCAAAATCATAACTAGGTAGGTACTATTACCGACAGAACGTCAATTGTAAACCACAGACAAGCCAGTGGATATGTCGAAAAAATTAAGATGAATATCTTTGGATTTATTTAAGGGGAAACATCCAGTATTTGAACATTCTATCGGTAAATTTATCTACACTTTATACATTTACATTTTGTAATTCTCGCAAAATACCTACCTAGAATAAGTGCACCGCATTCGCTTAATGTCTTAATTAACAATTTTTACAACGTCCAACCAGTTTTCTGAATTACTTTTAATGCCATAAAATTTGTTATATCCGGTAATTTCACCAAAATGTTGGTGTCAATTTATATTCGGCAAATAAAAAAAAAATACCGTCTCAAAAGTGTTCTATTTTAATAGTGTAAATTTTCCGTTATTCAAACACTGGTTACTCCACCTTAATTTATATAAATCGGAGCGGCTGGGCACAGCACATGTCGGCATGTCACCGTACCTTTGAAACAGATTAGAGACAATCCGATTTCGGCGTGCCCTGTTTGGACGTTATGCTTTGATGTTTGTTTTTTTTTGTAGAAGATATTGATGTATTTATTAAAATTTAATGTGTTATACGTTTAATGTGAATGCGTCTGTTTTCGTTTTAAATTGATTTTTGTCTGTATCTTTTTCTCAGGAATGAAAAAAGCTGACCGAGTCGAGGTAACTTTAAAGATTATTCCTAAGTATGAATTGAATAAATAAATATAATAATTGAATTCGAGGGATAATGCAGAATCTAGGAAATGCATTCCTGGTCTTTGTCTCCCAATAGGTAATGCATACAACGAAACGGTGATTAATGACGAAATAGAAAACAATGCCCAGATACCTATTTAGGCCATGTACCTACAGACGCCAGCAGGTGAAATTTAACAGATTGGAGTAGCTTGATGTGCTAGCATCTGTACCTACATACTTAGTTGGAATTAAAAAAAGAATAGGTAGGTATAGCAGCTTTACAAAATGAATAGCAAGTTTTTTAATTTTAGTTTTTTAAATCTTTCACTCAATTAACCCGCCAAAGCGGGTGTGTGGATCAAAAATACCCGTCAATCCTTCCCGACCCACCTCTTCGATTCTTATAAAATAAAATCTTTAAGCTGAATAAAGAAAATAAAACGCTATAATAACAGCGTACAATACCGCATCGAAGGCGACGTGTTACACCAACTTATCTGCGTTTCGAACACAAATTGAGTTGAATTTAATGACAATTAAGCCACATGGACGCGTGACGGGTTAAGCCCGCTTAATGTCCGTCTGATGTGGGATCATCGGGTTTGGAAAATACGGGACTAAATTTTGGACGTGAACGTCTAGACCCAGGTTCACGAACTATGACAGTAATGTGAGGATATTTACATTCAAATATCTATAATCTGTTGAGTAGGTATAATAGTTACCTGTGGGTATGTACCTACGTGTATTTGTACCTTAGCCTATTATTACCTTTTTTTTTATATAAGAGGGGGCAAACGAATATGCGGTTCACCTGCTGGTAAGTGACTACCGCGGCCCATGGACATCAGTGATTGTCACTACAGCGTTGCCGGCCTTTTAAATATGTACGTATGCTCTTTTCTTGAAGGCCCCCATGTCGTACTGGTTCGGGAATACTGCCGCAGGAAGGTCATTCCATAGCTTACACGTTCTCAAAAATATTACTGTTATATAACGTTCTACTAGGTAGGTTAACCTATTGGTGTATGTTATGATCGTGGCGAATTTCACGGATCCCATGGCCATGACTACCTATAGGGCAGGTGAAGGAAATTGAAGTTTTTAGTCGGTACGAACCTGAGATACTTACCTACCTTGCCGTATACCTCATAGATCATCCCCCCGGATAGCCACCTGGTGAGATGATCTATGAGGATAAGCTAGCTATAATAGATTAATAGCATAAAGCAAAAACACAGTAGGTATCTACCATCACCAATAATTATATATCACCAATAATTGGTGATGTAGGTAGGTGCTCCGTATATACAGAAGCCAGCACATCAAGCTACCACAATCTGTCATATTTCTTTGATCGATTTTCAACTTTAATACAAAATCATAAGGTTCATATTAAATTGGGAAAATTTGATAATTTTGGATAGCTTGACCTGCTGGCGTCTGTACCTAGACAATTTTCCTACGTTAATTGGCAAAGAGATAAAAAAGAGAAAGTCGACATCACAAGCAGTGGTTTTGGCAGCTTAGTGATTGAAGTGTCCAGTGTAACTACTTAACCAGAAGGACTTTTTCATTCGCGAATCAGTTGATAGCTACCGGCTTATATAAATTTACATGCTTATTTTACTACTCTTACCTAGCTATAGCTCCATTGATGTCATCGCAATGATGATTAAAAAACAAAATTCCTGTACATTTAGTCTAGATTGTAGTACAGAGATGGTCACATAACACACAATATTGAACCTGGGTACCTAATAGGAAGAAGTGAGATCAGTAGAATTTAGGTAGGTAGGTATTTAAGTGTGTGTGAATTGGGTAGTTAGTACCTATTTACATATATTTAAAAGTTAGTTTTTTATCTTTTTGTATATTTTTGGCATTTTCCATGCTAAGATTTTAAAGTTATTTAGAAAAGGAAAAATTCGACCGCGGGCAGGATTCGAACCTGCGTCTTCTGGTTAGGTACACCAGACGCTATGACCACTAAGCCACCGCGATACCTACCCGTCATGTCGAATTTTTCCTTCACATACTGAATTTTACGTCTTTATGGTGACGTCAGTAACACCTATTGAAAAGCAAGTTTTTTACTTAACAATACTAAGTGGGAACAAACTAAGTAGTTTTCATTACGTTAGACACTTTTATACTCGAAGCGGTTGAAACGCTGCACTCGCGGTGCGGAATTGAAATTATGGGTCCGTGTGTTTACTAAAGTCGCTGAACGGACAAAATGTCGAATAATAAAATTATTTTTATGAATGATAGGTATAGGTAGGTTGTTGCTTTAAATAGTTACCTCTATTTAAAGTAACGTGTCAGTTAACCACATTTTTTTAATTATTTTATAAAATAACCACATTTTTAAAAATTATTTTCAAAAATAATCTTAGGTACCTAATCTCCTAGATACATACATGCTCTTATGATAGGTAGTTACAGACTCGGACAAAAAAATTACTTAGGTACAGTTCAAAACTCTGTTGTTTACATTTTTTTCAGTTCCATAATAAATTAACAGAACTTCTACTACTTAGAGCTTATTTGACGTAAGTATAAGCCATAAAGATTAGCCGTTGATGTTCTTAAAATCAGTTGAAAAAAGTTATTAATGTCAAAAGTCATGCAGTTCTGACTACAAAATGTGAAATATGTATTATAGTATCTCTTCCCAAATTGTATAAGATATAAGTAGATAATAAATATACTACTCTTCTATTAACCCAATCGTAATAGCCGGTAGGCGTTTATACCTACAGCCGAAACCTCACCGGAGCTTCTAAAACAAATACTTGTTCGTCTGACAAATAAAAATCGTCGGTCGTGCTAACAATAGGTCTTGCGCGCCGGTAACGCACAGCGCGGAGGCCGGTCTTCGGACGCCACGCCCCAAACCCCGCCCCCCTGCGTATGCGCAACTCATTCGGAAATTGAATTTTTACTATCCGAATGTTTTGTGCTATATGTCCTGATTTCTATGCTAATTTAAATCTGAATATCAAGGGTTACGTACTCAGAAATTACGGGTTTCAAGTTCTTGCTCCATTATTAGATAAAATTCAGTAGAGTGACAGTTTGATAAGGCCAGTAAGCATCTAGGTAGGTTCCATTATTGTCCAATTTCTAATTTATTTCAGATATCATTAATTTTATTTATTTAAAAAATATATAATTATAGATATCATTATTCAATTAATAAAGATGCGTATCTACAATACCTTAAGATTTTAATTCATTATTATTTTATATATAAAAATACAGATTTCACCAAAATATCTTCTGATATTTTTAATTTCGAGCCTGAGCCTGTGCTTACACCAAACATTGGATACATTAAAGGCACCCACAAAGCAACCCTTATTAAAATGCCAAATGCGCTGGAGTCACGTTGCATGTTGGTAAGTATAACACGTTTTTAAATTCCTATAACATACCTAATATAGTTCAAGTGGGATTGCGGTTGCGGCAGGTGTGTGCAGGTCGTCGACATTTCGTATCATGTGTGGCTATTAGACCAATGCGAAAAGGAACTCTATATTTTTAGTAGTAAAGTCGAAAATTGCCCAGTAAGGAGTCAGTTTCAGTGTCAAACCTGCGGTCTTCCACGAGGAGGATCCGATATCATAACACCACGGTTGTGGGCAATATCGATCAATTTCATTTGATTATTTTCCGAAAATATCTCAACGGATCCATCGGTATCTATAATTAAATATACCTGACAGTTTGAAAATGTGATGTGTCAAGTTGATGTAAAAAAAAAAAATAACATAAGAACTATTTTGTTGCATTGGCAACTAATAATTTATTTGTGAGTTTATATAACTATTTTTTATTGTAGGTACGAAAACAAAATATAAATTAAAAATATAATAGGCGGGTTTATAACAATAAAATAAATATAGATAGCACTTCAGAATAGGGATTATCGTTTAGCTTTTATGGTGTAGTACCTACTTCAAACAATATTTCAGGTCAAAGGTTTTCCCAGGTTAATGCAGCATTCAACTGTAGATATTAAATAAATTTTATTATATGTACATCAAATTTGTCTTTCTGAACACTTAATTCAAAGAGGCCTTATTGTGTCAAGGCAATTATACCTATAGAAAACAAGGAGCTTTATTTGAGTCTACGATCAAATTGACTAAATGAATGCCAAAACATAAATTGGAGACCCCTAAATTAAATTTAAATGACCAAAAATTATTTTTTAAGGAAAGGTAATTGAACATGTTTTGACACAACACAGCGAAGAAAATTTCCCAATTATGCAACTCCATAATTACTCAAATGTATTCAACTTTCGGTTACCATAACATTGACGTTTGCGTACATTTTTTCCATTTCTAACACAATGAAGACATTTGAACTTGGAGCCGGTGTTCAACAATGCGATATGTAGGTAAGCGTGCGAAAACTATAAAACCGTAGACTTTTTATTATGACAGATAAGATATGTCATTTGGAAAAGTCATTCAAATATAATGTCATTATTGCGAATAAAAACTGAAATTTAACTAGTTACCTAAAATCAATTCCTTTAGGAGGGGGCTCCAGCCATCCTATGATGCTCACCATGAAAAAAAATGTCATCGATAATTTCAGCCGTAAAGTAATGACTAGAAACGAGATGTTCAGGCGATAAAATTATGTCATGAGACGAGTGTCAGGATAATACTGGCATCTGGGATGTAGGTAATAAGGTGATTACCTACATCCCAGTAGCAGTCTAGCTTTTTTGTTGCACAAAATGGGACGTCACAATGCTAGATAAAAAAAAACATCATATCCTTCAATTGAGAATTTACTTATTTTGATTTAATAGGTTTCATTTAATTAACATAATAAGGATTAGATCTATTGTAAATAATAATTGTAAAAAATAATATTTAAGTATTACTTGCAACATAGGTGGGTCAACACATCTAGGTACCTAAAAAATCTGCTGAAAATAGATTTTTCAATAAAATTCAGTTATCCATTCATTTCAAATTAAATTATTACGACTGATTATAAACGCGAGTTAGCAACTGATTATAATTTTATGGCTAATTACAATTCATGGAACAGTTTAATGGAATTATGGATTATGTAATTCAAAATTTTTCTGAACCATTAAATATGCAAGTTCTATAATT
This sequence comes from Acronicta alni, assembly GCA_964056405.1. Taxonomy (NCBI): domain Eukaryota; kingdom Metazoa; phylum Arthropoda; class Insecta; order Lepidoptera; family Noctuidae; genus Acronicta; species Acronicta alni. Next base: position 4,013,587 of record OZ043919.1, on the reverse strand, counting down.
ATTAGAAAAAAAAATACTTGTATCTACTAATTAAAATGCTTTTAAAATTAGTACTTCATCTAATCAACTTTTGTGAAGAAAAATATTCTAATTGATCATATAAAAAAAACGGTTTGTCTACAATGTACAGGTGGATCAGGTGCGCGCGCGCCGCACAGCGCTCTACGCCACTCTGACGGGCGGCGCACGGTCAAGCAGGTGCCGCCTTTGGAGGGGAGCACCTTACTATACCACCTTACAAACTTGAATGTACATCGCCGTGTATCTTGCTCTGCTTAGAATAAGGTGGAAATTGGCTTACCCAAGTTTAGTTATTTGTTGTAGGGCTCTACTCCTCTCCTTTTTATCGAACAAAAAATGAACTGTAAACGCGATCACGGCCGCGGCTAAGGTCAATGTTAGCGCTTCCTTCAGTGCACGTTCAGAGAAGAGCGCGTGCGCATCCTACCGCGCATGCGCCGTACACTACCCGCCCAGAGCCGTAATGTAATATTGTACCGAATTACCGGACTTACAACTCTAACGATTCCTCGTATCGTTCGCGCATTTTTTCGTGGACTTAGAACTTTATTATTTTTTTTCAAGTGTGTGCTACACTACAAACTCAAGCGCAGTGATTAATACATAACGACATTTCACCGGGCGATCGATCACGCACAACCGATATTTCGTTGGCGACATCGCCGACCGATAATCGAACCGACGTCCCGACATTTTTTTTCGTATACTAATTTATTTATCCTCATTAAGTGTGATGGACGAGACCGGTCACATTTTTTAATATAATTCATTTATGTTGTGCCCGTGGGTGGAACTTTGAAGTAAGACTGAAGTGTTTTGAAGATGGAGACTTTAGTGTTGATTCCCCAAGACTTAAGCCTGGCTTTGAGGCCTGGCGGGGCGAGGGGGCGTGAGGCTTCTGTTAGCGTGTGGACCTCATCTGAGCTGCCTCGAGGTTCCCTGCTGTATCCATTCCAGGGTACAATAAGGATCGATAAGTTGCATGTTTACACGTACGTTCCAGATCATGATGTGAGTACCATTTTAAATTATTATTTATTTTTAATTAAGTATAAGTACTTATCAATTATTTTATAGCAATTATAATGAAATAAGCTCTTGTTTACAAAGAAACATTAATTAAGCATTACATTTAATATTTTTTCTTAAAAGAAACAATCAAAACGAAAATTGCATGTAGGTATCATTAGCGTGTTAACCTTTTTCACGGTCAGTGGTTATGTAAGGGTTGATTCATTCACCCTTACACGTCAATGGTATTCACCACATCATCTGATCATTATCGCATGATAAATTAAGTCTTTTATCAAATCTTTACTGTTAAAACAATAAGTAGGAATTCATGAATTCCAATGTTGCTTCTTATTAGGGTGTGCAATACAGATTATTCTATTCTATATTAGTAAAAACCTTCTTCATAATATAAGACTATAAAATCAAAGGCATGCTTTAATCCATTCATGTTAAATTGTCATTTTACATTCTTTATACGAGCGTATTTAAATAAAAATTATGTAAATTTTTTGTCTTGAAATAAAATGCAGTGTAAAATTTTGATGCGATTATATTTCCATTAAGAATGTTCTACATCGCTTTTATTGTGCATCTTAATTTATAGGAAATTAGATTCTGTGATAAACTGAATAGATTTAACTGAAATTAATCAATGGTTTACAACTGGTTCTAATTAATATTATATAATGAACATGTTTAAATTACTCTAGCACAACGTTTCTATTTTTTTAATTCATGGGTGTTTGGCATATTTGGCCAATTTTGAAAATAGGTTATAGAAGCAGTTATACCGTTGGTGACTGTTGAATAAAATCGATTAGATTTATGGCAAAAATATTCAAAATACGAACGCATCATTTAAGCTGTTTTTTTTACTTTAACTGTTGTTACAGCTGAAGTATTTAACATTTTGACATTATGACAGTACATAAATTCTATTTTTAATACTCAAAATTAGATAGTTATCTAGTAAGTATCTATTTACTATAATTATTATTGTTTTTTTGCCCTTACTTAGATTTCGGTATATTTTTCATCACGAAATTTTCATGAATGTTCTCTTTATCATGGCTCTAGTAAAGAAATACCTAGAATGAGAAAGTATTGTTTAGACATTTAGGGTCTTTTTATAATACCTACAAGCTTATCTTATTATATCAATGGTTAAATACCTTAATTATATGTTTATGTAGGTATATTGTTTAATTTTTTTTGTTCAAATATCTTTAGATAATTTATTTGGACCACTACGCTCATGAGGCACGACTGCTACGCTAAAGGACCTGGCTTTGATTTCCAGGTTGAGCAAAGTGTCATTTAGTTTTTCTATTCAATATCAGTAGCAACTCGGAGTTTGTATTTATGCCCGGTTAATGGCAATAGGCTCGCTTCCTATTACATGGGACCTAAACATACCGACGAACGGTTGGTGTACAATTAGTACACCTCTGCCTAACTCTTCAGATATTACCTACAGGCGTCATGGTATATTATGCCATATATGTAACGTTTTTATCTACAAGACACATTTTAAGCAACTAATAGGTAGGTACTGTAATTATGGCGTTAAAGTAGGTACCACAGTATAAAATACATGATTGTGTTTTTTTAATAAAATAAGGAACTCATAATTAATAAAGTCAATGTAATTATTGACCTACGCAAACAAATTCGTCATGGTAACTTGCTTGTAGTTTATTATAGTATATTCAATTCACGATGACGCTACCGTGATTCTTACACCACTAGCAAAGGGTTCAAATTTAATTGATTCACGTATCTTCGTGAAATAAACGAACTATAGCAAGATTTTATTTTGATGCGAGATAAATGATGTAAATTGAATATAGGTATGGGAAAATATGATGTGTTTAAGAAATATAAAAATCATAAATTAGCTATATGTATGACGTCTTTGATGACGTTAATGAATCTCATTATCGAGATATTTCTCAAATGTCTATTGTTAGTATGATAATTTCATAGATTAATTTTTTTCATTCTGAAAGCATTAAGTGAAGTATCATTTGGATCTTCAGTCACGTAACATAGAGGAAGAACCTGCTCTATTAACCTAGCCTCAAGCAGAGGTGTACCAATGTACACCCACAGTTCGCCAGTATATTAAGGTCCCATGTACGGTCAACAAAGAAAATCACTGAACACAGCTAAATTTTGAAAAAATCACAGCTCCAAACTTGTTAAGAGGTTTTTTTTTATTAAGGTGAACTAAATATTTAACAGTCATCTATGCAATGATTTCCAAAAACCTTCACAGGTCAGTAACTTCATAATTATTAAAAAGCGTAATGAAGATTGCATCAACATGTTCAGCGACTTTCGTTGCTGACTGTACTATGCGGCGATTACGCTTACCATTAACTGGACACAAATCCAACTCCTAGCTGCCACTAAGAATTTCATAGAAAAACGCAATAACACTTTGCTTGAGCTGGAAATTGCACCAAGAATTTCTAGCGTAGGTAACAGTCGCGCTTAGGACCACTAGACTAATATGACAACTACCTACTATCTATAGGGGGAATCTACGGGGAGTTTAATTCAACCAGTTCCTGATAGAAAATACTGATTTTCTCCTCATCATCAACCCATATACTGTCCCAGTGCTTGCCGCGGTTCTCCTCACAGAGTGGATTAGGCTATAGTCCACGACGCTAGCCTAATGACGGTTAGCAGACTTCAAACGCCATCGAGACAATCTTTAAGGCATACAGGTTTCTTCACGATGTTTTCCCTTACCGTTTAAGCGAGTGATAAATAATTAATTATTAATACGCACATTATTTCAAAAAGTTCCTGAATTTGAACCGGAGTCCTCCGAGTTGACAGTCCAATTTTCATATCACTAGGCTATCTCTGCTTTTAATTTACTTTGAATTTACTCTACATAAAAACGTCTTATTTTAAATCCTAGGCAAAACAAACTCAGGTTATCTTTTAGATCTTTTATCTAAGTAGATTTGACAATAAAATTTTAATTTCAACATTGCATCTGCGTGCAATTTAATCAAATTACCATAAAAGGTTTGCATATTAAAATCTAGATAGCTGCGAGGGTCTGTATGGGAATAATCTCTGATAAGTACCATTGGTATACCAAAGCAAGATAAAGGGAGCCTTGAATACTTTTATTAAAATGAAAGCGATAAAATGACCTAAAACATTACGGCGGGTAGCTAAAACATTTCGAAGTCTTTTTTTTAACATTCGTCATTTTTTAACGAAATTACTTGTAAACATAACATACCATCACGCCTGTACTGCCCGAAGGGTTAGGCATGTTCCCGGTATGTTGAAGTCCCATGTAATAGGGGGCGAGCCTATTAACATTAACCGGACACAAATCAAGACTCAGCAGCTGAGTAGGTACTGAGATTTCATAGAAAAACACAATAAAACTTTGTGAATGTGACTGCAAAATTCGACATGGCGGGATTCGCGGTGGCTTAGTAAGTAGTTAGTAGACTTAGTCAATAAAACTTTTAGTAGACTTAGACAATAAAACTTTGCTCGACCTGGGAATCGAATCCAGAATTGCTAGCGTAACAGATGCGTCTAGGACTACTAGGCTAATGAGGCAGTTTTTTCCTTGGTTCCTTAACTGAAGACCAGAGAATTTTCTCAGAATAAAAAAATCTATGAAATTATCATAATAATAGACACTTGGGACGTATCTTACACCCCGCAGTCGCGATAACGATAATAATTATCATCACTATCATCACCAAAGACGTCATACATGTAGCTTTAATGTAAATACGTAATCTATATTTAGACACCTAGGTAGTTACATGAATAAAACGCCAAGAGTACGAGAATAATCATCTTAAAATTAAAAAGACAATACAATACAAATAACTAGAAACTGAAATATTTTAAATGTATGTATTTGCCAGAATAAAATTGTAGTACCTACGTAGGTATTTTACAGATGGTCAAATCTAATAGATTGATGGCCAAGTCTAATTAACTGAAACAATTCGTCAAAATATATAGCATGCAAAAGTTCTAAATAGGTAGATTGTGGTACGTTAGTCATTATAAGGAAAGTCCAAAATTGAAGTTATTTAAATTTAAGATAGGTAGGTACTTATCTATGGAATAAAAGGATTTTTCCACAAGCCATTTATATCAGGATGTTTTAAAACGATTTATTGGAAGTTCCTTAAAAGTTACAGGTAACTTGTTATACAGTCTTTTTTCCATTGAAAAACAGCTCCTATGATATAATTGACTTTTCATTGTAGAAAGAGTCAGTTTACTAGAATATCTTGTATTAAATTTAACAGTTATCACCAAGACCAACCACATGGTGGTTACATCATCAACATATTTATGTCAATAAAGATTATTATTATTATTAACAATATCAGGATTTAGTTTTTTTTTATGTAGAATAAAAAAAAAAAAAACTAAATTGGCAAACAAGCATACGGCCCACCTGATGGTAAGCGGTTACCGTAGCCTATAGACGTTTGCAACACCTGGATTGAAAGAGGAATAGGGTGTGAGGAATGAGTTAGCAGTATAAGGTTCAAAGTTCCCCCCACTGCCAACACAACGTTTCCTCGTGGAGCACTGGCAACCTTCCTCACCGTAAGAAACACAACACAGCTCAAAGCAGTGATAATTTACTTCGATTTTCTGCAAGGCGGAGGTACTTCCCCAGTGGGGCAGCTCCAAATTGAGTGGAATTTCTCCCACTATGCCGTACCTCTCTTAAAATTAATCTCTTAATGCCTTTGGCTATTGGAGGCTTTTTCATTTTCGAAATACATTCTAAAAAAACTACTTATGTAACTTAACAAATGTACACTCACAGTCCGCCGGTATTTTTAGGTTCTATGTTATAGGAGGTCTATTACCATTAACATAAATTCAACTCCCGAGTTATTACTGAGAAATTCATAGAAAAACCTGATAACATTTTGCTTGACCGGGGAATCGAACCCAGTTAACGAGTTACCTCCAGCATAGCAGTCGCACCGTAAGCCACTAAGACTAATGACATATCCTGCTAAATAAGTGTTTATTATATTCATTTTTAGGTTAGGTTTATGGTATTACTTAAAATTATCCTTCCCCACTTCAAATAAAAAGCTGTCAAATCCAAAGTGGAGAGGTTATCTTAAAGCCTAAACTACTATCTACTTTTTAATTACATCTATTAACTACTGGCGTCTAATCTTAACACGCAATAATTATAAAAAAAATAAACTCCGTCGGCTATTAAAACGGTTACACGCTAATTTATGAAACGGCAAGGTAAATTTGAAGAATTAAATAGATATAAAAATTGAAAAAAGTTTTTAATGTGTAAAAGAGGTTGAGGACCTCCAATGGAATGATAATGCTAATCAAAGAATACGGTGTAGATCCCAATCCTATTAACACTAAAAATATAATTATCGTGAGAATAAGAGGAAGTTTCTAATTTACACCTATTTAAATTATTAGTTAGACATTCCTTCAATAAACTAGTTTTCTCTGTTAGAGGAGAAAATCTCTTGCTGGTAGATGTAGGTGTACTCTTTTTCTATATATTTGCACGATTTCATTCTTGTGGATAATTAGCAATCAAAATCGAATAATTAGCAAGTACCAAGATTTACCCCTTACTCACACTGCAACTCACAAACCATATTTATTATTATAATAACTTAAGATAGGACTCTTTATAAAGAGGATGGAGTACCTACCGGAGGGAAATGTCCAACTCAATTATTCTATACTCGAAAAAAAAAGTGCTACCGCTTTTCCAAATTGAAAAAAAAACAAGACATAAAAAAGATACCTACACCATAAACAAACATAAAATAACTATATCAAAGAAGTATATAGTAACAAAACCGCCAAGTATCCAGTTAGATGCAATACTGGCCAGTCACGAACACCATCGGTTACTAGATGATAGTTTTTATAAACAATTGAACAAAAACTGTATCATAATATAACCGCATGATCGTACGCTTTCCCTATAGTAGGGTTGCTACGTGATGAACTGTTCTTACTTGTAAACCGTTCGTATTGGGTGTGCTTGTGGCTTCTGAATTGTCTTATTCTCTGCATCATATTTGGCGTACCATTAACAAGCCATTTGCAGTCCTACTGGGCACGGGTATCCTTCGGATAGAGGAGTTTAACTAACTCGGATAGAGTGGTAACTTAATCTAACAAAACTGTGGAGTATTCCTTTTTCAGCACCATTTTTTTAAGCACCTATGGTTTTAGTATTTATTTAGGTGTTCAAACCATAGATGCTGAAAAAATTTGGTGCCAAAAGAGGAACTACTCCTCCCAAACTGTGAATTGCCAGAATTTTATACCCAAACTTTGACGTTTGTTTCCAAAAATTGTTGAGAATACGGCAGATTAGCAGCTATGTCGCGTGTTACAAGAACATCAAAAATCCTACAGAATTATGAAAATGTGTTTTTTAAGGTAAAAGCAATAAAAGCCTAACGCTAAAGTAAACATGTCATTTACATTAGTCTTTATGATTTTGATGTCAATAAACTCACTGTAACTGTCTTTTGGGTAATGGACGTGTTTATAATACTAGACTAGCATACAGTTTAAAATAAGGATACGAGAAGACAAAACGCTACAACATAATTATGTCTTTTTATAACTGTGTGTAATCTACGCCCATAAATGACTTGAGCATATAATGTAAATTATTCCAGGCCAGCTGTTATTGCAAAATTAGATATCCATCTAAGGTCTATTAGGAAATATTTTATCTGTATGTTAAATAACATTATCTACTTCTCTATCATCAGTTCCAAATCCGGGAAGTTACCCAACCACACCCTTCATAGACACATCACCAAACTAGATCGATTAAAAACGTTATTTATCGCTGCTTATATTCGGCGATTCCGGCATTAGCGGTTAATAGAAAATTATTTCATATCAGTAATTATATAGAAAAATACCTTGAGGCTTCGACCGGAAGCTTTCGCACTTGGCTCAGGTGTTAAAATGCACAAATATAAACTTTCACTGTGAACTGGTTTGGCGTCGGGTCTGGGCGGTGTATTGTAAAAAAGCAATTGCAGTGTTTGTTATTGTCTATGTTCTCTTGCTGTTGGATTATCTGCTCTATATTCTATAAAAAAAGCTAGGCGTTGACGCTGACAACAAGACGGGAACACTCAAGGATGAAGATAGATGTAACATTATCTTTGCGGATAAAAAATCAGCTGGTATAGATACATGGAAGGAAATCTAATGGCTTAGATTCTACAAAAATTGGAAAATCGTTTATTCATTTTTTGTAGGTACACATGAATATGTCTGTGAACTTAAAATAATGTGATAGCGGAGAGGAGGGAGTTTCTTCTCTGTGCTTCTCCCTAAAACCCAATATTCGGAATTGTGTAATTCATATTTGTAATTAAAAACCTTTTGACTTTAAGTTTGACGTTAAAAGCGTATGTAAAAGATATATTAAAGAATTGAAGTCAGAACTTACTCAGAATAGTTAGTCGGTACTTTTGAGAATACCTCGTTACCTAGGTATATATTTCCCTCAGTCAATTTGTAGATACACGGAACAGATAAGCATTCGATAGTTTGAAGTTATTTATATCTTCGCCGGGTCATGTTTCGATCGCAAAATAAAATTTATAAAGACAAACAGTTGTTTGATCTAAGATCTAAATTCAAAATTATATGAATTAATATGCTGCAAATTTGTTGATTTTTGTTAGTTTTATTGACTACGATCAATGTTATTACTGACGGTATTGTGTCGTCCATTCATATCCAATGATAGTTAGGTTACTATTAGATATAGTAAAAGTATCTAATAGTAATATCGACGCAAACATTCAAAACAACAGATATTTGTTTTAATAACAGCATTCTGCTTATAATTAATTTGACTTCGTTAGCGTTCGTTAAGCTCTTTATTGAAGAATAATATTAAGACCTAAATAAAGAGCGAAGCAGATATTATTTCCTATTTTTTTCCTACTATTTTTTTTTTTTCACTAAAGTACCTAGTATGTATAAAAAAGTTTTACAAGCATTGCATTTAAATTTAGTAAAACTGACCATTACCAAAAGTTAAAGGAGGTACAATTGAGGTTATTTAAAATTGGTTCAAAGTAACTCTTATTATAGAAATCTGTTCTTAGATAAGCAAGTGAAAAACATCCTTAATAATAAACATTGTGCTTTATTATTTATAAAATTAATAAATATATAAAATATTTTTTATTACAAATTAGTACATATTTTTCTTACAACTTTAACTGCCTTATTAGCCTAGTGGTCCTAAGTGTGAATGCTACAGGGCCTCAGCTTTATTCCCAGGTCGATCAAAGTATTATAGGGTTTTTCTATGAAATCTCAGTAGCAACTGAGTTTGGATACTTGCCTGGTTATCTGCAAGCGAACTGTGGATATACATTAGTATATCTTTGTCTAACCCTTCGGGGAGAACAGTTATGATGGTATATACATAATTATATTTTTTACTTAATAATTCCGCTTCTAACTTGCACCACACAAACTAGTAGCTTTTTGTGTCTTTCAACGCACACGCCTTTATTAACTATACCACTTTTGTTCGTTACAAGAGCCTAATTACGACTGTTTCATATATTTTGACAACACCAATTTATAACAGCGTTTATACCAAACTTATTGGAGCGTGAAACTTCTAAATTATTCCAAATCGAGTTCTAATAAGTATAGTTAGGAAGTATGATTGCTTGTACGATGGACTGCTTAATTGTGAAGTGGTTAACGGTATAATTAAAGCTAAAGGAAAGCTGGACGCTGATTCATTTGGATATGCAAAAGAATTATGTTGCATAGTTCAAGAATCGTTATGATGAAAATGATCTATGACTCAGTATGGTAATGATAACTTGGTTGGTGGTAATGATAACTTAGTTTATTGCTAGAGCAGTATACATATTAAGAAAATATTGCTTTTAAAAAAAAACTCTGCATCAGTAATCACCAAGCTACGATATCATAGAAGAAAGGAGAAGGTATTTTTGCTATTTCTAAGTTAACTAATCTTTATCAACACTAAAAGGTTCATTTGTAACCAAAATAGGTAATAACCAGAGTATATTTAAAATAAAGACATCTTCAGAGCCTAATAAAGAAAACTAACTTAAATCATAGCACACACATAAGGAAACTATTCGCATCGTTAATGTAACAATGAAATAAGACAAAAGACGAGTGAGCCGTGGGAACAACGACTGTATTCATGCAGTGACAAAAATGAAGCTATTACTTACTGCGGACGTTGACATTGCATGAGTAACCTTATGACTACAGAAACTTGAGGTAACTGAATAAATGATATAATAGGTGATTGATCCTGAAATTCCTTTGACTGAGAAACCTTGTGTAGTGTCGAAATTAAAATTGAGACTATGGCTGCTAAGTAAAAATTATAAATCGTGCTCTAAAAAAATAGTTAATTAAATAGACTCAAAATATAGCTACAGCAATACGTATTGAAGCAAAGCAATTAAAATTAAAGATAAATTTGAACCCAAGCTTCCAAGCTTGTATTCCTCCTGGAATACCGTAGTTATAAACCGTTACAAATGATGCCGCTTTGATCGCATGGCAACAAATTTGACAGGTGTCATAATGACAATTCTCATACCGTACTGTCAACAGGTTTATCTGTATCTCATTAGAAAAAAAAGCTTCCGACAGATCACATAACAATAGCACGCGTGGCAATTTTTTTTCCATACACACAAGTTCACTGTCCAAACAATCGGTGAAAAACTGGCGTGTGACGCAATAAGGTGAAACACCTAATTATCTCATAACGAATGAATGAATGAACTTTCGCTTTTGTGTTCGAACAATGAGCTCAACACTCTCTTCTAGTGTGGTAATGTTGTTTTTACTTGGTATTATGTATAGAAGGTGTATGATAAAACATAGTTCGCAATAGGCAATTGTCTCCCCTTAATTTCCGTGTAAGGTCAGTTAATAAGCTGCATGTGACGATGGGAATCGAAATTTTTAATATGGTATACAAATTTCTGTTTACGCTAGCTAGTCAATTTCATATTACATTCAAAGCATGTAGGTAAAACACGTAATAAAGAAAAGAGTAAGTAAGTAGTCAAGAGGTAGAAGGAAATTTATTTTTTTAAGAAATACGGAGAATTTAGCTTCAAAATCGGAAAATCTTAGATGTAGACAAACTTTGAGAAAAAATTGGTCTGTTTAATCTGGAAACAGTTTCGACAGATTTATACCTAAAAGAAATAAATGAACACATCAAAACTGAATATGCCACACATTCAAATCATAGACACATCCTTATCAGCTGTCAATCATCCTTATATGATATATTATCCACACAAAATAAGTTTCACTAATACGAACATCATTCAACTATTCTCATTAGAAATTCATATTCATATTATAATTAAAAGTGCCCATAAACATAACCATATAATTATTGACGTACATCTAATTGATAGACCACGGAGAAGTGATTTGTTTGAAATGTATGTATGTGTTTTGAATGAAGTACAAATAGATGTTACTTCGTGCGTAGAAAAAGCCAATCAACTTTGATGTGTAGCTTATGAGGATGATGGTAAGGCATTCGGCGGTACTGATTCTTTGGGTAATAAAGTATTTTATCATATTTTATTCTTTAAAAAGTTCTTAAAGACTGTACAATTCTTATGCAGGAATGTTCAAACGAGGAAAGATGTGATCAAGAAAACTTGTCAAACACCAAAGCCCTTTCTGTATTTTTAATTGAATTCCATGCAACTAGCTCAACATTTTCCCAATTTGATGTATTACTTACTCTGTTAGATTCTGTATCTTGTTAAACAATTTCTTCCATTACGACACATCTTACTGATACTACAGATCTTACTGAGTTATATAAAATTTTCATTAAAATTGTGTGCACTTTTTACTATAGATTACAATTCTGAAAATAGAAAAAAATACATTAACTGCTGTCTGTAATTTAAACTAGAACATACCTTACTTCTTTAAAAATAAAGTGTATACTCGTACGTTGGACACTGACAGATGCCGGTCACCATTGCATCTTGTGACTAAGTCCTCAGCTTGCCCATTGTCAAGCTATGACTGATTTATGCGAGGTACAAGATTCATTTCATTCACATTTATTTAAATGTCCCCAGAGGATTTACGTTGTCTTGGTGAAATTTCAATATTACAATGAGACTACCCCTCACTACTAGACGTTTCTGCTTTTGAATATACATGTCTTCACGGTAGGTCTCCAGTGGATTGAACACGTAGAATAGTTTTAGGATTAAAATTTTAGTTTGGTCTCATATTGGTCTTAACACATTTCTCTAAAAGCCTATCTTCGAAATCCAATTATTACGTGAAGCTACGTATATCAAAATCAATAAAATTGCTTTAACGTTAGTTAAATTACTCAGTTCAATATGGACGCCAATTACCGGAACACTTACTGCGAAAATATTACATACCAATAAAAGTTAGTTATTTTATAATATTTGAAAATTATTCTAACGATTTCAAGCCGCGGGCGGCTATAAAATTTAATTAAAAAATCAACTACCAGTCTAGTATTTAAAATTGTAATGTTATATCGAAATCCATAAACTGCTATCTATAAACAAGTCGATTTTGCATAATACAATAACACATCAAACTGAGTTTATGGCACGGGCTTTCAGAATGGAAAGCGTTATGCGAAAAGAAGCCAGGAGCGGTGCAAGTGTCCACTTCTTAGTATTCATGAGGATGGCGTTATGCTGGACATAACCATTAATATTTAGATCACGCAAGATGAATAAAATTTAAATTAATACGGAAGCCTACATATTCATAGTCCGATAAAACGCGATGGAAGAAAGAAAATCGGATATGTTTATCAAATAGAATTTGGAATAATACCATTATTAAACGTGGGAATTGTCGTTTAAATTCTAATTAACTAGCTTGTGACATCGTTAATCTTGTCGGTTTATTCTACACAGTTAATTTATTCTAATAGATTCATAAGTCACGAGGCCGATATTCTACAGTTTATTTAATTTGTTACGGAAGAACGGTCGGAAGCTGCCTTTCCGGCAAATTGACGTACTTAACGAAAATGTCCCGCTATCGAAATTGGATAATTAATGAAACATTTTTGCTGGTTATAAAATAATATATCTACTTAATTAATTATAGTGCTTAATTGGTAACTTTCAATAACTTAAATTGAGTTCTAGCAAACAAAAAAATGAAGTCGAATAATTCGCATAAAAAACATTTTTTTAATTAATAGATCTTAGAAGGTTTTTTCTTGTAATAAATATTTTTAGGTAAGTACTTACAAAACTTTTTTTTTATATAAGTAAATAAAAGAAATCGTTTTTTAACAATATTCAAATATTGCTTTTTATTAATGTTTTGCTTAGGCATGAAGCAATTCAATGGCCCCGCAGGATATTCAAACATTTGAATAACCAATCGTCGACTGACCACGGTGATTAGATGTTTGCTGATAGTTGTCTGACGCCGTAACGTAGTTGTTATGATATATTTTATAGGCATGCGTAATAACAGAATTTTGATGAAAGCTACATACCATATTTGTTTACGCAAATGGGATAATATTTAAAAAAAGTTTAAGACTTCGAAATTTTAGTTTATGCTACTAGATGTAAGAATTTTTATCGTGGTTTTTGAGCATTTAGTAATTATACGCGTAATATAGTATAGACTATATATTGTTTTTTGATAAGTGACTAATAATAATAATTTATGTTTACAGGATTGTAGATTCTGATGAAGTTCAAAATTACCTTCAATATTGCAAAATTAAATTGACTTATTTACTTCATTATCATCAACCCATAATAATTATACTGCTCTACTGACAGGCTCGAGTCTCCTCTAACAGAATGAGAGGGATTAGGCTATAGTCCACCATGCTGGATAGAAAGCTGCATTTATCACTAAAAAACCTACTTACACTCTATTTTTTTTTCAACCGTATCTTGTCGCGAAGTTTCCGCGTTACAGGTACCGTAGGGTGCGCATGCCCATCCACTGGTACACGTCCGACATTATCATCTTATGTTTACGATCCAATACATTTGCTTGTTTATACCTGCGTTTTCATATTCAGTTTACTCGGTTGCCTGCATAACCTACGCGAATACTTAGTATTCACTATTAAAATATATTAGCGGTAGATGAAGTTCGAATGTTGGGTGGAAGGATAGGTCAAATACCTCTTCTGTTAGGCCTATAACCAAATATTGGCCTTCGCTTCTTGTTTTGGTGGAAAGCGAAAGTTACAAGAATGCATCTGTTAAATCAAATATCAGTCTAATCATCGCGTGCGCAGCAGCTGAGAGTGGGGTTCTCAGTTCAATTCCCATTACAAAATAATGTTCAGTAAATCCATCAAGAAATTCTCAGTGGTAGACTAGGCGCCAAGCTTCTAGATCTCGATTTAGGTATGCCCGGTAAATGGGAATAGGTTTTTTAGGCAAGTGGTTACCGTAGCCTATAGAAGCTTGTAACACCACCACTTGCGCTTTGCCGACCCTGTAAAAAGAGGAATAGTTGGTTTGGCAGTATAAGGGTCAAAGTCCCCACACAACGTTTTCTCGCTAAATTCGTTGTATAAATCTATACCTAAACAGCTGGACAATAAAATCGTGATTGTTTATTCATGAATGCAAATCTCAACCGTAACAAACATGAGCCACTCAATTAATCCGTCGCTCTACAAATGACAGTTGCACAAAACAGTTTAGTAAGCATCTACCCGAGCCTTTACGAGTACATTCAATTACAAAAACACTTAGCGACTGACTCGCGGCCCCTTTATTCGTGGTTTAATTAATTGAAAACAGATGGTCCCTTGTTAACTCCACTTATTATATAGTATTGATATCTTTAATTGAAAAGATAGCAAATCCATCGATATCTCAGCTCTGTCGAACAAATACAATGATCGCCCCGCGGTGCCCGCAGCTTTCTACAATACCATAATCACCTATTGTTCGTATAGTCACAAATAAGGACAATTAAAATCTTGTAAGCATGTGTTAATATGTAATTATAATTCGCTTTCGTAAAGTTCACACTTGATGGAGCACGTCAAAGCGCAATGATTGCCCTAAAACAAAATAATTTTGAGAATTTTTTTTTTATTAGAATTGTTGATATTTTATGAACTTTGTACCTAGTTACCTATAGAATTCCTGGCAGTATGGTCACTCTAGTCTACCATGGAATGTACAGGCTTGCGACTGGTTATCATGTTATCTATTCAGCCTCAAGCGGCTGTATCAGATGTTAACTTTACTTAATGAGTAAGTATTAAAAGAAAAATGTCCAGATCCCCATATAAAAAATAATAAAAAAATGGTCGCAAAGAATAATGACAATGGTATAAACTTAATCATGGTCTTAAATAATGTTATTCCTAAAATATTAAGTACTAGCGGCCCGTCCCGGCTTCGCATGGGTGGACATAAGATAATCTTTTCTAGCAATAAATATAGCCTATGTTACTCAGGGTGAATGTAGCTTTCCAATGGTGAAATATTTTTTGAAATCAGTAGTTTTTGAGTTTATTCATTACAAACATACACACAAATCTTTCTTCGTAGTAAAGATTGGAACTGGTTCCCAAATTAAGCTGAAGCCTGTATTTTGAGAGACACTGCTCATTCAAAAGATATGACACTGTAGAATAATATGAAGGTTTATGAATAATAGCGAGAATAAATAATCACACTAATATTATAAAGGCGAAAGTGTGTATGTTTGTTACTCTTTCACGCTAAAACTACTGAACGGATTGTGATGAAACTTTACAGTATTATTATTTATACATCAGAATGACATTAACGCTAATTAAAAGTAAGTTTTTCACGCGGACGAAGTCGCGGGCAGAAGCTAGTAACATATAAAAATAATAGGAGAATGTATGGCTTAATTCGTAGTTTTATTTGCTGATCTTCCACTAGATTTTTACAACCAAACGAGATAGAACGTAATAAGATATGTGGTAGGTCTATCAATGGACAGGTTACTGCTACTGTGCATTCCTTGATCAATCAAGGGAAGTGCGCAGTGTCTTTGATGACACCGATAACTTTTGGGTTCTTCTTCTTTTCGTGTCAATGGTAAATACATTATTTATATTACTTGAGCCCAGTAGGTGGCCACGTTAATTGCGGCATCAGTGGCATTCTTTAGATCTTCAAAGGTGCAGGTGTACGGGCATTTTGGGCACTCCAGCAAGTGTAGCATGGTCTGGTCAGGGGCACCGCATTTGCACTCTGTGGCGCCCGGATCTATGATCCCCCATTTCGCCAAGTTGTGTTTTCAGCGGCCAACTTGAGAGCGCATCCGGTTGAGTGCTCTCCATACAATCCACTGCAGATCACGTCTGGGTGGCAGGTGTTCCTTGGGTGGAACATAGTCGCGTGGTGGTGGATACTGTACTTTCCACAACTTACTCCTCACATTAGGTGGCTGGTCCTGAATGGCTTTTAGGTACTTACTTAAATTATTCAATATCATCATTCTAATGTCAAAGTTTTTCTCGTGCTTCTAATATAAACAAGGAAAATTGGCAAGATCGCTTAAACTTCATAATTAATCATAAGCACCTCGTTGATTGGCAAAAGACTTTATTAATCCAATTCCCACTGCTCAAACATCGACAAAATGCTAGAAAAAATACAAACCAGAATTAATGAAATCTGACATTTATTGATACTATTTTATATAGGTACCAAAAATCTGGAGCTATTAAAAAATTAAAACAAAGCAATTTCGCGATAGACCCATTAAACATCGTAAATAAACAAATGAACGATTTTTTATAGCGACCGTTTTATATGAAAATTCATTGGAATCATATAAATTTTAGTCATTATGTCTCTCTTTTCGAAGTTCTCAGAACGATTAGATCACGATTTGAATTTCATTACCGACGATTACAGTGTTTTTTATTGGTTTACTAATATTATGAGCTATTAGAGTCGGCGCATAGAGGTATATGGCTTATAAAATAGAAAAATATATTGTGCGGTAGTCATGGATTGTTCACCAATGTTGGTTTAGATGATTTATTGTAGGTGTTTATGTTTATAGATTTATAAAAGAAGATAATAATATAAGGTTGTTGTTAGCTTTGGAAACGTTTCAAAGTAGTTAGGCATAAATATTAACTGTTATTACTTTCACTTAATTAAGTGTGTTTTAGGGTCTATCGTTAATTGAATCGTGGAAAATATTTTATCATGATATCTTCTAAATACTTAAAAAAATAATTCGATATTATTGTTAACTGAATAAGTGTTAGTCATCATGAATGGACATATTTTTAACGTGCGTTACATAAGAAATGACAGCCAAGTGCCCCTACTTTTAATAAAACGTAAAGCAGGCTTTTAAAGACAGATGGCCAAAGTTAATATAAAATACTGCTCTCAAAATTATAATAATGCTTTATGGGCCTTTTCTCTCTCTATTGCAAATAACTTGTTTCTATTATTAATGAGAAAGCAGTAAAAATAACAGATTGAGACGCGTGGGAACATAATATGGTTAAATACGGATATTGGGCAACTAAAAGTCGCTCGGAGCTAAACACAGTGTTCCATTATACTTTATTTATAGTCAAAAAGTTAGAACACTTTGTAGCATTGTAAATTAAATCCCGCTTAGGCGCGACTGTATTTAGAATTATCACGTCATCAATCAGAAGTTAACATGTCTTCAAGTTTATAATAGAGTAGTAAATGTAGCGTTTTTATTATTTTTTTACAGTATTATGTTTTGTGGGTTGTTGCTTCTTTTGAATTTGTTAAAATTGAAATAGGAGCAAAGCAGTGATAGCCTAGTGGTATGACCATTGGACTGCCAAGTCGAAGGTCTCGAGTTCAAACCCAAGGCACCTCTGACTTTTCGAATTCATGTGCGTATTAATAATTAATCATCACTCGCTTTTAACGGTGAAGGAAAACATCGCGAGGAAACCTACCATACACAGACCTTAGAAATTTTTCTCGATGGTTTGTGTAGTCTGCCAACATGCACTAGGCCAGCGTGGTGGACTATAGCCTAATCCCTCTCAATATGAGAGGAGACCCGTGCCCAGGATTGGGACAGTATATGAGTTGATGATGAAATAGTAGCAGTTTAGATTATTGGAAATGTTGTCAAACATAAGGCTAGCTGATTATGCTACAAAAATAGGTTATATAGAAAAGTTCACACACATGATTTTTATGCTTATCTGTATTATCATCATCGTCAGCTCGTATCCGTCCACTGATGGGCGTAAGCCTCTTTTAGTGACACGATCTTCAGCTCTAAGTTGCTTATCTATTTACCTATTTTCTAAAACATGCTTTTCCGTAAACGGTGAGTATAAAATTAGAATATTAGTTTATTATTTTGGAAAATTAAAAACTTAATTTAGATTCAGTTCACATATCAATAAATACTTACAGAAGGATCTTAATACCGATATAAATATGAGAAACAAAATCTAGGCCAAACATTATTTTTAAGACTCTTTGGTTGTTTATTTTATTTCTAATACGAATATTTCAGACAAACAAGTCTAAATATATAAAAAAAAAAACATTTAAAAAACCTGATTTCTTCTTTTTCCTTTTTTCCCATAAACATAATATCTATATTCTGCCACAATCCTATTTTTACTATTTCAACAGCCTGTTTATTATAAATTTAACAATAAACAAACACAAAGACACGTCTCACACATACAGTTTACTCGTTAGACTAGTTAGTTAGTTCAGTAGAGTTATGTTCGCGCTGTTATCTGTAGAAATGTTTGCAATAAAATATAATTATTTGCTGGAAACCAATTTGTTCTTTGCACTATTGAAATTGTGATTTGTGGTCATCAGAAACGGCGAACCTGAGCACTGTTATAAATGTTTTACGTGAAATAGAACGAGCTGATTTGGTTGTTATGACTACGCTATAAAACTAGCTTTTGGGTGAATGATTGAATAAAATAAAATTAAGGAATCTGACACATATTGTCGATAATTTGCATTTTTGACATTCATATTTTGTAGTTAAATAATTAATTTCAAATATATTGCAAATAAAATATAATCGAAATATCGAATTCATAATTCAAAAAGAACGGTCCCATCGATTATACTTGTTGCTTTATAACATATGGGACTAAACAAAAAACATATAGAACAGGTTCCACAAAGGTGTCCGGAAGTGTACAATCAAACGCATCGTTAGTGGAATTGCGTTAAAACCCATAAAAAAGGTGCATTATGTGAAGGTGCAAATTTGAAAAAGTAACCTCAAGAATTACCTGCTTAGTGGACAAAAAACTATGAATGGCAAAAATAAATTGACATGTGGATCTATATCAAAAAAGTTTTACTAATGCGCGATATTGGGGCCGGTGGTTGATTGTTTTTTGTCCAGAGAAAAAAGCACGTCGATACAATGTGCACTCTCTTACAAAAAAAATTGAAATGAGCAGAAATAAGTCTATAGAATTGGTAAGTTAATGATAGTTTTTTTTTTGCTTATATAGTTATTGTACTTAATTCATTTAGTATAAGTAGTAGTACAAGTTATTACGTACTGATTAATAATATTTGAATTTTTGTTAAAGTTATATGCCTAGTTAATTTGGCTAAATCTTTGGGTTTACTGCACTAGAGGATACTAGTCTGAGACAGTAAAATAAAAACATAAAAATATTTCCTTAGCGTTGCGTGACCTAACAACTAGCGATTTTAGGATCTTTACGATTAAGAAAGATAAATCACTACTAGTTTTTTTTAAATGTCATGTTATAATGGCAGAAACTACCTACTTACTGCCTACTTGCTACTACCTCCTTTCTGTATCTATTTAGTCTGTATTTTTAATAAAAATAAATTGTAGTTAATGTCTGGTGCCGAGTAGACCTTTTCGACTATACACCACTCCGTTACCAATTCAACTTTTATCACACAATTACCATGTCCTCAATCTTGTGTCCGAAACCACAAATATGTATTCAGCCCTTAAAGTCATAGAGCGTAAAAACACGTACAGACAGTCGCGACCATTGACCCATAATATTTTAACACATTTCACACTTCAAAACCTATCAATGTTCTTGGTATTTCATTCACCAGTCTCTGCAATATGATCGGTGTATCTGCCTGTACGTATCGATACCTCTTGATGGGAAAGCTATGGAAGACTGACCGTGACGACTCCGGTTACGATCTCGTGGATATCAAGTCTCATATCTGTATGGGAGGATACTCTATGTCAAAATATCGAGCACAAAAGTATAGTTCCAAGTCGGTTATTTCAATTGATGAATTAAATTTATTTCTGTAAATAGATCTTTTGAAGACATTTTCACAAATCATTCACAGGCATTTCTTAACTGACAAACCAAGAAGAAGAAACAATGAAACAAACTGAGAGACTTATAGCGGAACATTGTATATGAGAAGTCGTTCAGTAATATACGAACTGATACAGTTTTCATAGACAAAACTGTCAAAAATCAACAATTCTACTCTTCTGACATTTACACGAATATTATATATTGAATACCCGTGACCATGGATGCTGTAAAGGGTCCGAAACGTCGGGATTAATAATATCAATATAATGCGATAAAATCCGTAAAAAGTAGTTTTATTTCAATTCTAAAGTCATTGAATTACGATTTTAACACAATATAATTACAGACTTTTCCCATAAGCAGCAGGTTCAGATTTAGGACACGATTTAAATACTTGGGACATTTTACCTACTTACACAGTTGCTGACTGTACTATGGGTATACCTACTTGGATATTTTCTTACTATATACTTATTTTTTTTTATTTTTTTTTTGTATCAAATTCTATTTTAAAATATTTATTTATGCATAAAATTAATACTTATTATATTATAATGTTATTATTAAGTAGGTATAGTTTGTTAAGAAGATTTATTTTTTATAAAATTTTGTTTACAAAATATTTTAAATATTTCGGTAATTTATCAATCAGTTTGATTGTTTTATTGCTGATTGATTGCTGCGCGTGCGCACACATTTGATCTTGAGTGTAAATAATGCATGTGTAAGCACACCTACAGTTATGCAATACATGATGTATGTTTATGTAACTACCTGATATATTTCACCTGTTAGTGTATTGATGATTGATACATTTATGATAAATGGTTGAATTAATTTATTTTGACGTAGATGACCTAATGTTATAAAATATTTCTAAACTAATTTCAACTTACTTATCTATCTATCTATCAGCCACGGACGTCCAATGCTGAACATAGGCCTCCCCTAAAGATCGCCACAATAATCAGTCTTGCGCAGACCGCATCCGCGTCCCTCATGAACTTATTTTATTAATAAGGAAAATTAAATAAGCACCTGTCTAAAATTAATTAAAATGGCAAGCCAACTAATGTACAGCCTTTGCAAACCTTTACCAAGTTTTCTACGTCTTTATCAATGCGGGGCCACCAGACCTTTGATCTCAAACGTCCCTTCATGGCTACAATGCCAGAGTGGCCCTCATGTGCAGCGTCTAAAACTCTTTTTGTTTCAGGAGTCTAAGAACATGTCGCTCATAGACTTTACTCTGTTTGCTATAGAAAAACTCAATACTAATAAAGTTCTGTTAATATACAGAAAGAAATAATAAGATTTATTCTGTTCTCACACATGTATATATAAAACACAAACTTAATATTAGTGGTTAAAGTATGAAATTGCCGATTTGTACTGAAAAATTGTTTTTTTTTTTTAAATTTAGGTATCATATTTATTTAATCAAAATAATTACCATTATTATCTTTACATTGCTGCCATCTAATAGGAAGGTCATTTATGCCTTTGCGATAGAACTCTGGTGATCTAGATTCGACAAACTGTGTGAAAGCATTTTGTACTGCCTCCTGGAAAAAAACTTTCTATCCCGTAGAAAATTGTCCAAATAAAGGAAAAAACTAGGAATCAAAACCAGAGTTTTACGTTCAGCAACCACTATACTATTGACGCAGTAATACCTACTTACATTGTTATTGAAAACGAAATGGTTACGTATTTTACTGTCAGCATTACAGAGCGTTATTAAAAGCGGGCCTTTTCATTTACAAAGAATCACAAACTTGTACTGATTTAATGGTTTAACTACCTCAACATCTTGTCTATCCAACATCCAATATGTAAATATATTCTTATAAATTATATATTTAGTAATTTATGCTAATATTCCTACTGAACTAATAGAGGACATCCGTTCCAATGATTCTGTATAACTGGAGCCAAGTATCCAAATGCTATGGGAAGATTTCCATGTGAATTTCGGCCGGTCTTTATCGAATCAAATCAAACTATTTAAAGGTATTTATTAGTGTAATTTTGCTTACGGTAGGTTTCAATCGGAAGTAGCGTGAATTAAGTTAATTAGAGCGAGACAAAATTATAGCTCTATCTCTATTGGATTAAATGAAATTCCATTGAAAGATTAAGTTCTCAGATGGCAAACAATGGTGTCGTTAATAATGCCTTTGTGACTCACTCCAAATATCAGTAGATCCATGATTGGTTTCAACTTAACCAGCTTGATTGGTATCAGCGAAACCCAAAGAGCCAACAAACATATTAAAAAATAAATTCACCAAATCGTAATATTGAAAGGCTTTAAAAACTTTAATTAATATTTTAAATTTATTATTTATTATCTGAGACGAAAACCAATTAGTGTTAAAAAAATAGCAATGATTTAAATGCTAGCAAATATAGAAAAAAATATAAGTTAATTTGGTGAAAAGTATGATTTATTTCTGAGCAGCAAATCGATCGCAGTTGGCGTAAGAATTAGGCCACACTGCCTTCACCAGATTCACAACCATTAACTTTCATATTTGATACATCAACTTCAACACATCTACCATTTATATTATTAGCACCATCATATATAAAAAAGCATTTTATAATCAATTTGATAATTAGATTTATGTTGTTACTATATAAATTTGACGCAAATATATTCAAATATAGCTTGTTAATTGTGAAACAACGAACGATTTTATTGACTGCTTACACATCACACGAGCATTCACTACCAATCGATCATGATTACGACTGTTACTATTAAACTTGTTACCAATACCGTGGTGTAACCGCACCAATCTTTCTTCGAGCAAACAAAATCGGTAATGGATGTTGTGTATTAGAAAAATGTATGTGTCAATTGATAGATAGCTGTTAATTCTAATACGATCTGTCGTGACTATTGGGTGATAGGTGATGGGAAAAGGTCCAGAGGTGATTTGTGGATGAGCATTAGGAGTTCAAAAGCTAACACGCGTATATGTGAGGTCAAGTACATTAGCCACCTAGCGGGTAAGAGTCTGTGTAAACCTTTATTAATCAAACTTTTTTTAGTTTTCGATGACCGACATTGAGAGTAGCTTGAGAATTGTTTTAGTAGCAGTTCAGCTAAAGAACATTTAATTTATTATACGGTTGAATTGTCTTATTAATCTTACTACAAATTAACATTTAAAATTATCAATCTATATATTTGCCTTATTAAATGGACTTTAGTTTCCGCTTTCAGTCTTAAAACTTGAATTAAACTAGATCAGTTTTTAGTCATCTCAAATCAATAAAGCCACAACCAGAAAATATTTATCGGCGAACCTAAAACGAAAATAGTAGAAACACGTTATTTTGTCGCCATTAAAAAGAGACCTGTAATATAAAAAGCATACTTTTCTCAATAAAATTAATTACTTTCCTTATATTTTCCGTACGTCGGAAGCCAAAATCTCGTTTAAAGCTGATATATGTGTGAATTTTAGCTTTTTACCGTAATAGATAAGTGTTAAATGACGGCTTGGCATCCCATAAATTAAAGGTCTCGGTTCATAGTTATAGAACATAGTGGACAAGCTAATTAGCATAGGTTGTCAAATATACCAGTTTTATGTAATTTCAACGACAGAATGATAGCAACACAGAACTATAAATAAAATTAATTCACAATGTTTTGAGCACTAATGGTCTAGTAAAAGAATTAAATTAATAATTTGTCGCAGATATTTCAGTAAGTAGCTATTTAATGGTTTCCGCCCAGGTATTAATAATAGGTTTTTTAGACTTGACTATATGCAGAGTTATGGATTAGGTAAGAAAAACAATCTTCACTCACTCACCGACTAATGAAATGTTTTTTTTATAAATACTTAATGTTCTTACAAGAGTCATAAAAGCTGCCTCATGGCGACAAATCTGAGTTGAATAGCTAACTTTTTTATTTAAAGAAAGTAGCTTCCTTATAGGTAGTAATTTAGGAAAATTCCCTCTTGATTAAGAAAAAATTAACAGCGGGAGACTTCTATTTTATCATATTCTTTATCTACTAATTCCATTATTTCTATTCATTACTTCATCAGCCTAGTGATCACAACCACTACTGCTACGGTCAAGGTCCGGGGTTCGATTCCCCATGTCGAGCAAAGTAAGTCTTATTAGGTTTTTCTATGAAATTCGCAATAACAACTCGGAGCTGGGACTTGTGCCCGGTTAATGGCAAAAAGCTCGCCCACAGTTACATGAGACCTAAACATATCGGGGAACTGAGGGTGTACTTTTCTCCTCTGCCAAACCCTTCAGGGAATATAGATTGTTGTGATGTTTGTTTTAAATCGAGAGCAAAACCAATAAACTGGACCCTGCAGAACGGAAGTCGGACGACCATTACCAGTACTACACAATCCAGTTCTGCTTTTATTACTCACACACATCCTCACTTACGGTCAGTGGCGTCAATAGGCATCGGAATTTATTGATAATCTCGTCTCGTTGCGCCCGCGCCGCGCCCTGACGCCGTGCCGGTGCCAAAACGTTTGTTTAACGACGCGATTTGGCAATTAAGAGAAATCTTACGAGTAGCAACAAGGTAACTACGACCAATTAGTCGTATGGTTACTGTTTACCGATGAATGGATAGAATAGTTAACTGGCATAAATGAATGTTTATTGATTTCTAGATGAATTTGTACGGAAGTGTAGGCTTGTGTATTTAGATTTATATTACCAACGGTCCTCGACTATTTTTTTTTTATATGCAACAAGACTGTTTCATTAGCCTAGTAGTGGTCAGCGTAACTGTTATATTGGAGGTCCTGAGTTCTAGTCCCAGCATGAGTGTTATTGAAATTTTCTATGAAATTCTCAATAGAAGCTGGAAGTTTGTATTTGTGCCCAGTTAATGCCAATAGGCCCGCCTCCTATTATGTGAGGCCTTAACATACCGGTGCATACAGGTTGATGTCGTAAGATTTTAGGTTCCTTCTTCTCTTGTCCATCCCATGGCTGTCTGTAAGAACTTGCTTTTAGCTATAAAAACGCCGATTATTGTACCCATGTGACCTTTGATTTTTATTTTTCTACTTTATCCTTCTTTAATTATCAGTTCGATGCTATATCATGTTATATATTTTGTATCCATACTATTACTACTTAAGTACTACTTGTCTACGTTATTAGGAATGCACATGACTAAGAATACAGACTTCACGGGTTATATGGACTTGATTCCCGCGTGGAATAAGTTTCGTTCGTGTCCAGCAACGAAAAAAGAACCAGATGTTTTATAATATGATGTTTTCCATAGTCAGGTTTTAGTTTTTTAAATATCTTTTGCTCATAATCAAGTATAACACGATCTCGTACTTTACAATGCTCATCCTCGCGGGTAACCTACTCGTTTTCATATCCCACCGCAGTTCGCCGCTCAAATTTCACCGCAACGCAGAACTATACTTACGACATACGAGACTCCTTTGTAATAATCTATCTTGACCATCTGCTTTGTACTTGCAGATGGTCATTATACATATCCATACATACCATCACGCCTTCATTATCCAAAGGTTAGGCAGAAGTGTAGGTACTAATAAAATCATCCACAAGGTCATATCCGCTGGACTTGTGAATTGAACCCAGAACCTCTAGCGTGATAGTCCCGCTAGACTACTAAGGCAAAATATAGGTTGTACGACCATAGTGTCGATTATTAAAAATTAAAGTAAAAGCCACATTTACAGTTACTTTTCTAGAATCAAAATAAATTACTTTCGTGAGCTATCCGTTAGAAGTTGTAAAAAAAACTCTTGCACATTGATGTAAACGCCCCTAATTGGTTGACTGATGATAGCTTAACTTCGTGCATGATCGGTATTACCCGAAGTTGTAATTTTGAATTTATAAATCGAACGTTGACCGTGTTCATACTTACTAATTTATTAAATCAGCCTATTTTCTTTATTTAATTTTATATATTTTATTAATAATTATAAAGTAAAGTTTATAAAGTAAAGTTTAAAGTAAAGTTGCACTTGACGTTCAGCTTAAGGATGGGTGACCACTTATACTTTTCTATATGAATTTGATTGATAAGTGACTAGCATTCTGAATATAAACCTATTTTTCACTACCAAAATGGTCACTATAATTTATTAATCATTGCAACAAACTAAATTGAAAACTAAACCGTACAAAAGGTGTTAAATAAACGCTAACTGAATACTGAACTAGCAATAAAATAGCTTTTAAGAACTAGTAATTTTCAATGGACGTTAGTCGTGACGTGTCCGCCCGTAAATACTGCGAACGGTAATCGAACCTGGGCCCGAACGCATCTAACTACCGGTTAATGTAATACGCTCCGTGCCGCATTAGTTTTGATAAGAATTTCCAATGGGAGCCAACACCTTTTCCAATTAATTGCTTTGACTATAAAGGTCTAATACTTTCTAATATAAAAAATGTAGTGGATCATTTTGTCGTAAACATAACCTAACCCACTATCATGCTTGTATTCCTTGAAGGGTAAGGCAGATATTTAGGTTTAATAGGGGGCAAGCCTATTGCCATTAATCCGGTACACATCCAATCTCTGAGCTACTACTGAAAATTTCATAGAAAAGCCCAATAAAACTTTGCTTGACCTGCGAATCGAACTCAGGATTTCTAGCGTAGCAATCCTGTTTAGGATCACCCTAACGAGGCAGTTTAAAACGTTTCGTCTTGCAAGTGTTTTGAAAGATATAAAACAATCAGTCACTATTTTTTATTTTATTTTATTCGGGAAAACAGTTACACAATTTTCTTACTCTATGGTCTTAACATTAAATAATATGTGATTGTGTAGCCCACAACGTTATCCACATTTTAAGTAAGTACATATTTAAATAGCGAACGGAAAAAAAGCGAGTCAGATATTATTTATAACTAAATCAAATTTAAAACTAATAGAACTATTATGTGCTTACTACAAAATTTATACATTTACAAATATACCTTTTTACCTTTATGAAACTACTATATTCTATTCTTGCCAAATCTGCAGACAGATAAATGAGTATTGCTTCTACACTTCCTAGTATAGCAAGCAACGATATTTCATTGGATAACAGTAAAACGATTGTACAAACGACAAAAGATTATGGTATATAGGCAGTAAATTAAACATCTGTGTTCTGATAATTGTATTTTGTAATATATCACGCAATATGTGTCAAAATACAGGTAGGTACTGTAGCTGCTTCATACCAAACCCTAGGCACATAATTATTTACATCTCAATCTGTGTAAAAATACAGATTTCGTCCGCTATCTGTATACTGAACTGTTTTGTTGACTGTACAAACGAGCTTACATAAGCTACATCCAATTTGGCAATTCAGCCATTTGGTGAAATAAATGTCGGCCTCATATATTTAGTCATAAATAAGCTGGAAACTTATAATTGTCGGTGACATTAAAGAAACTGCAACCATACCGGTGGAAAATAGAAGTCTAATTTAGTCAAAGACATTCGCTCGGAGTCCTATAATTTTCTATAATACCTATCAGAGAATATTGTGTTATTGAAATGAAACTGCTTCTTACGGATTTTATCGCTTTATATTGATATTTTATTAATCCCGACGTTTTGGACCCATCACAGTGCACATGGTCACGGCCCTGAGGTGGCAGGCATATTGTTTTTATTATTACTTATATATCTATAGTGATCGTTAGTAACAACTACCCACATTTTTATTATTGATTAGCAATCCGATTCACTCAGAACAAGCTCACCGTATCCTTTGATATTTCAGTAGGTATTTGACTTGGATTTTGAATTGACAGAATCTATAATAGGGTTCCAAGCATCCGTAAAAAGTATATTTACTTCAAATATCTACATAATATTCGCGTAAGTTTATGAAACCAATGAAATATTGTGTTATTTATCATTTAATGTACTGTTTGACCTTTTTGACTGTAAGCTCGATGATCATTTATTTCTTTAGTCAGGAATTATTTTAAAGGTGATAGGAGAGCTCATGCTGTAGAATTCATTTGGAATAATATCACTGAATTGCCAAATATTTTGCGGCAATAAAATAAGCATCATTGTGTTTCGGTTTGAAGTGAAATGTAGTCAGTGAAATTAGTGTCTATATGAGACTTAACAACTGAAGTCTCAATATGACAACACGGGAATGTGTGTGGTGTTGTTGGCGTTTATAGGCTGCGATTGTTACTCACCATCAGGCCCGTTTGTCGTCCTATGACAATAAAAAAATGAATATTAGGTAGTGTGGGATTCTCATAACCTATATACATCTTTATATTAATATGTTATATAGCCTGCCCCATTAGTCTAGTGGTCCTAAGCGCGACTGCTACGCTAGAGGTCCTTGGTTCGATCCCCTGGTCGATCAATTTTATTGAGTTTTCCTATGAAATTCTCAGTAGCAGCTCGGAGTCTGGATTTGCACACTGTTAATGGCAATAGGCTCGCCCCCTATTACATGGAACCTAAATATACCGGCAAAATGTGAGTATACATTAGTACACCCACATTCACCCTTCTGGGAATACAGGCTTGATGGTATGTTTATATTAATACGTGAAGCGAACACTTTTTACCCCTTTTAAAGAATATTGCGCGCACGGAGAAGTGTGAGATTTGGCATAGTTAAAAATTACATGGAGAAGGAGTGCAGAAAGCTAAATTTTTTGTATATTGCCTACAAATTCCTTAAAATCATTAAAATAAAATGTCTGTCAATGTCAAACACATCTACTTAATGTGAATTACGTCAATTGTTTTTTTAAATACGAAAAAGAGCCTCTGTAACATTAAAACTTAAAAGGTAGTTATAAAATTTCCAAAAAGTAGACTTACTGCTCTATAATCTCTGTCGTGGGTGAACGCATAGATAAAATAATTTATCAATTTCCTCCGTGTTTTATCGCCAGTGTAAGTCGGTGGGGCTTTATCAAGTTTTTATTAATTATCTACTAGTTTAGAATCGGCGTTAGAAAACGCTTTTGTGGCTACATGAATTATTGGCTTAGATTGTCTGTTCTTGAATTTATTATAATGAACACTATAATGGAATTTGAATAGCGAATTTAGTAATATATTCGGTGAGAAAAGTGATTATAAACTTATATTTAGTTTTAAAACTAGACATTAAATTATACCTACCTTCTTTTTTTAATTATGGAAAAAATGTCAAGATGTCATTGTACTGAAAAAAAACTGCTGTTCTATACATTTTGAAGAGGAGTGAATATAAATGTTGGAACTACTATTTTTTTTCCTTTTTCAGGTTTGGCCCGTAGTGAAAGTTGTTCATAATAATGACTACAATGGCCCCTTAATTTACATACATACACTCACATCTTTTTCACATAGGCAAACACTAAAGGAAAGCATTACCATTAACCCATTTACTGTCCCACTACTGGACTGGGGTCTCCTCTCAGATTGAGAGGGATGAGCCCATAGGTAGACAATGAGACATCTCAATGTGCTAACTATGGTTAGCCATCTATAGATGAAAAAAAAGGTCAGTCTATAGACCGAGAGTGGCCAGTTCAGCTCAACCTTTTTTTTCATAATATTTACAACAGCAATATTTGCAGTTTGAACTTTGCAGTTCAAACTGCAGTTATATTGCATACAAATGCAGTTACTGAAATAAAACTGTAAATTCGCAGTCAGAGTGCAGTTGAAAAGCAGTCTGTGTATCTAGAGCCTTACTTAGCGCAAGCCCTTAAAACACGCATGCTAAATATGAAATTTTTCTTTATTATATTGTAGTTAACAATTCAAATCGGATATGAAAATAATTAAAATATCTACTCATATTATTTTTCTCTCGGATGTTGCGACAAAATGCTGTGATATAAAACTGAATAAAGATAATGTTATCATATTAGTTTTTTAATTACAGGAAATATCAGCGAAACTAGATACTTACATTAATTCACTTTTTAGCCGGTGGCCGCAAATGGAATGTCATCTGGTCAAGCAACTCACCCCAAATACTTTTAGAACCTGAATTGGTATCAATTATTTGAATATACGATGTTGCTTATCTGTCTATTAAGGTAGAAACAGATTGATGGCACGTACGCAACATATGCAATGCGTTATGATATCTGGGGCCTTACCACGAAGTGATAACGAGATCATCTTTAGTTTGTGTGAAAGGGATGGCGCTATTCAATGTGTAGAGCCGCATCCCTCCCTCACAATCGCAAAACGATCGCAATAACATTTCATGGTACGGCCTCTGGACTCTTGATTTTATATAAAAAACGTATTCATCAGGGACACACTGATCATTATATGCGCAAGCAAAAAATGATTTGCGCATATGCGCAAAACGGTTATCGTATGGGCTGCGAGGAAGCAAACAAAATATTTAAAAAAACAACTGAAGTTTAAAAAATTCTTTATCTATAAATTAACATTAATAGTGTTTTTAAAGTTGAATAAAAATTTAAGACGTCCTCCATAATAGAGAAATTATACGCAATATACTTTTAATATTGGCGTGAGAAAGTATTAAAATATCATGTCCATTGCCTACACCGCTTAATATTATCATTTCGTAAACTAGCTTACGCTCAAATATGTTACTAACGAATGTAAACTAATTTGGCGGTTCTCAAGATTCACGTCTCTAATTAATTTCTTGATGTTATTAGAAAACAGGCAAAATGTTGACTACGATAAATAATATTTATTCCTACAAATAGATCTTCTAGAAATGCTTTTATAAAGTAACTGTTTTCATATTGTTTCATGCTAGACGAATAGGAATCCTCTAAAAAGAAATATCAAAAGAAACTTAGTCTATTTTTTTACCACTAAGGTGGCAAACAAGCATATCTACGGCTCACCTAATAGTAAGCGGTTACCGTAGCCTATAGACGCTTGCAACACTAGGGGTATCACTAGCGCGTTGCCGACCCTATAAAATGAAAGAGGAATTGTTTGGTTGGCATTTTAAGGGTCCAATAGTCACTGCCAACACAACGTTTCCTCGCGGAGCACTGGCAACCTTCTGGTCTGGTCTTCTTCTGGTCTTCTGACTACTAACGATTGTAATAGGCCTCTTGCAAGTAAATCAACCACCATGATACCCCCGTTGATCCGCCCTTGCTCCTATCCACGGCAAGCGCAAGTCACCTTGTAGTTCGATTAATCAGCGAAGTTATTACGTGCCTACGACCTCTTCCTAAACATTCAAGCCATACTTTACCATTAATTACAAACTTACTCTTGTTAGTCATCAATAACCACAAGTGTTATTTTTCTCCTTACTTACAATCCGAAAAATTCGAACAGTAGTAAAGGAATTTAACCCAACAAAAACGGCCATTAACCAAACGGTTTGATAAAATTGATTACTATTTTGACGGTATTTGGATTCCGTTTATCTGTAACAAACATCTAAGGAACCGCGTAACTGCATTAGGGCAAACAATTTATTGATACAGTCGCTAACATAAGCGTTGACTTTCTATTTTTAAATAATTTGTCTAAATTTAATTGCTTCGTAATTCCGCTCCAAATGTGACATTTTCACATTTTGTTTTATGTATTTACAAACTAGATTTGCCTGGGGCTTAGTTTTATTGCGTAGTATGTTTATGACTGTGCAAGGTGATAGAGTTAAAGCAAATGCAAAAATCATGATTAGGAATTATCTGGTTTTAATAATTTTTATACAAGTTTTTAATTATAAAATAATATTGGTATAAATTGCTTTGGTGAGAGATTTTGCAGGTGTTGAATTTTATTATTGAAACACACTTTACTGACAAATATAAAACCCATCTAAAATTTGTTGAAACATATGAACACAAGTGACATGACATTAAAAAGGTGGTATATTTATGGATGTGTGACATTTTTTATCATATAAAATCCCCACCGTGTCTCATATTATCTCGTATCAACTCATAATTATATCGTCTCCAGCCTTACGATACATATATGACGACAAAATTATCACGTCGTGTAAGTTAGGTGGCGGTACTTGGTAACAGTATTAATGTATCAAAACGTAAGTACTGGTATCTGCTTACATACTTAATCCTTTGGCGGATAAAGATTTATAGCGCAATCTATGTGTCAATTATTGGAACCTATCACATGGGACCTAAACATACCAGCGAACTGTTGGTGTGCATTTGTACACCTCTCCCTAATCATGTACTGTATATTGTACTATGACAAGATGCAGGTGTCGTTTGCCTGTACTAATAATATAATAATTTTCTTTATTTATTTTTGGGACATTTGACACAACACCATCTAGTCCCAAACTAAGCAGAGCTTGTACTATGGGTACTAGACAATGGATATAATACTTACATACTTTTTTTTTGTAAATACATACTTATTATACATAAGAAACACCCAGACAAACACAAATACTCATGTTTTAGCCACACAAATATTTGTGTCCTGTGGGAATCGAACCCACGACCCCATGATCAGCAGTCCGGCACTCGAACCGCTAGACCACAGAGGTCGTCAATAATACATACAAAGAATTGCTGCAAGAAATTATTTTATGATAGTGAAAACCGTGCCAACTCAACTAAACGTACAAACATACAGACGCGAACAGCGACTTTGTTAAGTAGATACATTGATTTATTTTACAACGCTTATGCATATCATATTACGTAACCACTTAAATCTTTTTTTAAGAAAACTAGCATTTTTCTCTTGATATTCCGGCCATTACAGTTCTGTCGTCGACAGTAACACCGCTATCAAAATTATTTGTTGTTTCACATTAACTCACTGTCACAAAGCCTTAACTAAATCGGTAGCTTAATCGCCTGTTAATTTGTTAGATCCGAAGCTAAAAGTGCCGCTTCAATATATTTATGACTTTATTCTGGTTACCTTGTTTATTTTAATTCTTATTTGGTCAAAGCGACTATCATTTATGCTCGGGGTGAAGTTTTGGTGATAAAGAAGCAATTAAACTTGTTTTGTTTTAGTTGTTTTGTGTTTACTTTGAGTAGTGTGTCATTGATCTAGTTGGTTGCAAGCGTGGCAGCCGACTGTGAGGTACGCTACACGCCTCCAACCACTACGCTAATGAGTCATATTAATAATCCTAATTAAGTTATCAATAAAAATCTAACTAGATTGTGACAAACTTACAAAGAGAAACTAATATCAAAATCGATCACATTTGATTTTCATTTCGTGTTAATTACGTGCGCATAAACAGACAGCGTATAAAGGCATGCACCACTTGTTTGGGCGTGCGTCTACTTGATGTAGGGTTGTCACGTTTTAGTAAAGAAATATTTGCATTGCATTGCATGGATTTTATTCGCTAGCTAAATGAAAATATTTTTATAGCAAGCATACTGTCAAGCATAGTCATACTTGTTGGTGTGTCCCTTGTTCCCGAAAACCTTCACGAGAGACGATCTCTATGTGGTCACGCCTAACATTTTAGATTATATTTTTTTTTTAATCATCGGCACGATAAGAGGAAGAAGAATTATATTGTGTATTTTGTTATATTTGGCATTAAGGCATGCTAAACATTTTTAATGATAAAAATGGTAGAGAAAGAAAAATACAATCTCAGGCAGGGTTTGAACCTGCGTCCCTCCGGTTAAGTACACCGGACGCAAAATGTTTTTTATATGGTGACGTTAGCGACATCTATCGAAGACATATTACTATTACATTATGTATAACTAGCGACCCGCCCCCGCTTCGTACGGGTGCAATGTACTAATAACATACATGTATTAAAAAAAACCGCATCGAAATCCGTTGCGTAGTTTTAAAGATCTAAGCATACAATAGGGACAGACAGACAGCGGGAAGCGACTTGTGATATATTACAAGCAAGCAGGCATTGTTATTAGTTGGCTAAAGCGTCCGTTGTAGTTAGTAATATATACAATGTATAAGAAATTTTACGCTCGTAGGAGAATTTAATTACCTACTTAATTTGAGCACATCAAATTAAAAGCTTGATAATAATTAACACGAATAAATTAATTTTGAGCACTTCACATCGAAACCTTGATATTTAAAATAGGAACACTAATCGGTGCAAGTGACAACCCTAATTACAGATAAAGTTTGCCCGCTGTACCGATTGGATTAGCATATATAATACCGTTATCCGTTACGAATTCTTTGTCGGTCTTATTAATAAGTAAATCTATGGAACTCGTCGCCAGTACTCGCATCCAGTTTTATCTCGTATGCCTTTAAGGATGGCTTTCGAGTCTTACCGTAATAAGAGCAAGGGCATATTATATAAGCTCACTATGATATATTTTATAAGCTCACTAGCTATTGCCCGCCGTTTCAACCACATCCCAAAAGCGTTTTGAGATAAAAGGTCCTTCTCCAAGATCTAATCTATCTTTATACCAAGTTTCATCAAAGTCGGTTTAGCGGTTTATGTGTGAAAGCGTAACTTTGGTCGAAAGTTTGGTCGGACAGCTAGAGACAGATCTTCGTAGGTATTATCTACAGATTAAATAATAATATGGTATGATAAATTTATTTAATCACTAATAATAATCCACACAATGCTGGACACTACTGCCATCCCAACTATTCCGGGTCGGAAACGTGCAAGTGTTAGCTCTGGTGTTGCAAGCGTCTGCTACGGTAACCGCTTACTATCAGGCAGGCCGTATGCGTATTTGCCACCTTAGTGGTATTAAAAATAAAAACAGTTGAACAAGGTTATTTATATCATACTATCATACTTTTTTTTATCACCTCTACATGTACCGAACACTCATAATGCCAGTTTTGGTACTCATAATAAAACGATTATGATTAAATAAAACAAAGATCAATGGTTATTTTCACCTTTAAACAGATGCACTTTGAATGTCAGTCTTTTAATTAAAACGATTAATGTATATTAATCTCTGTAGAAATAGCATTAATCTAGTGGTCCTAAGCGCGACTGCTTCGCTAGAGGTCCTGGGTTCAATTCGCAGGTTGTGCAATGTTAGGTATTCGTTTTTTATAACATTCTCAGTAGCAGCTCGCGGTGGTTTGGATTTGTGCCCGGTTAATGGCAATTGACTCGCCTCCTATGGATTATATAAAACTTATACATACCGACGAACTGTAAGTGTTTCCCACTTTGCCCGAATTGAACTTTAAATACAGACACGAAATTTCTTTAAGGAATACTTATTGTATACGAGTTTGAAACTTTACTCTCTCCTGTAAAATGTATAATTTGTAGTTAGGGGATTATTCGTAGAGAACGTCGATACTCATCTGAAAAAATCTTTAATAAATAAATAAAATACATTCCACTTGCTTTTTATTGTTTGCACTATGCTGTCCGTGTTTATTTATTTCCGATATAATTCTTACATATTCGATATAAACTAACCTCCTTACACGGACCTCCGTCTTCCAAACAATAAAGTCTTGGATTAATTTTCTGTGTACCAGATTTGCCCCATGTTGCACGTCTTTTATGCAATGTAACGACCGTTCTTAAGACTACACGAGTGTAAAATATAAATGTATTCCTGATAATCTGGTATTGAACACAATATTGTATTGTTAAATGAGTAAAATAAAATACCTAAATCAATATTTTTCTTCTGATTAAAATACGTTATGAAGTTACAATAATATTAGTTAAAAAAATAGTAATATTGACAAAATAATGCTTTTTTTTTGTGATTTTTTAATAATTGACGCTTTTAATCATGTCTTATTTTAAAGATTTGGAAAAATATCTATGCTTTTATTATTATTTTTGCTTACTTTATTAGAAAAACAAACTCGTTTTTTTAAACACTATTTTTTGCATACTATTTTGTACTTTAGAAAGTTAAACTTCATCAGTTATTTTAATTTTCGAATTATGTTCCATAATAAGCCGAGAGCTGATGATACATACTTCGCCGACATGTAATTATTTCATGTAAAGTCTATATTGTTTATTAAAAACTAACGGCTCTTGGGACTAACTAGCGCACTTTTTATACGCTCATATGAATTTTTGATGGACGATAATGTTCTACAGAATCGGTTTCTATTATACGTATATTCTCGTTTGTAATATTTTAGACAGTTTATGCTCTTTTTATTTATATTTTAATACGAATCATAAAGTTATGAGCATTAAGTAATGACGACGTAATTTTAGTCAATCTCATAATTATGTTACTAGAGACGGTTTCATCGCTTATTTGAGCTATAACACTAAATAAAAAATAAAAATTAGCTACTTGGGCAGTTGTTGGATATTTTTGTTGTGAATAAAATTTATAAAATAATTCTGTGTTCTTACCTAGAAAAATAACATGATTCAGGATTCGATTCGTGTTCAGAAAAGAATATTAATTTGTATGACTTTTTTCATAGTATGGAGAATCCTCTTGGATTGCCCGCCACCTGGGGAGCTGGCAGGGTATTTCGGACTCCTACCGACTAAAAACCGCACTTTCCTGCACTTACCCTATAGTCATGGCCATGGGATCCGTGCAATTCGCCACGACCATAACAGGCTGTGGTCCAGCAGTCGCTGAACTCCGTCAATTAGCGAGGTCTTGGATCCTAATATTTGTATGACCTACAGTCAGCAACGAAAGTTGCTGAACATAACAAAATTTTGAAAACACCACAGTTCCAAAACTTGTCCAGAGGTTTTTTCTATTAAGGTAACCTGAATATTGAATCTATGCAATTATTTCGCATAACCTTCACAGGTCAGTAACTTCACACTTATTAAAAATCATATTGAAAATTGCAACATGTTCAGCGACTTTCGTTGCTGACTGTACATATTCCGGGTTTTTATTCAATAAAAGAATATCTAAATGTTACTTTAAATTCCCCAGTGTTTTTCACAAGTCTAGTTCAGCGACTGCAGGACTCCGTCAAGTAGTGAGGCATTGGATCCTAATATTTGTATGACCTACATATTCCAGGATTTTATTCAATACAAGAATATCTAAATGTTACTTTAAATTCTCCAGTGTTCTTCACGAGATATAAAATGAAGAAGTAAACGTCAATAAACAAAGAAAAAGTCTCTATTTTAATAAAAATATCCTTTGATCCGCTCTCACAATAAGCTCCAGTTTAATTCTAAGCCTCATCCCGTGATATATCTGCTACCAGACCGTCCAGCCCACCAATTACGGGATAATTACAAAGCTTATGGCCCGGTCGGAATTAAAATACTCAACTGTTGTATACTTTTTGTTCTTGCATACTAAACGATTTCGCATTCTTTACTGTAACACTCGTGTAACACGTAAAGGAAGATAGGTTTTGATAATGTTCTCATTCATTCATTATTGCTGTTCAATGAATATGAATGAATGATAAAAAAAAAATTAATAGTCATTAAGGGTACCTAAGTGTAGCTTTCTATCAGTATAATAATGAAGTACCTAGGTAGGTACTATGTAATTATTAATAGATAATAATTTATACTATCAAGTTTATCTCTTTATAGGTAACTAGCTTTTTCCTGCAGTTTCACTCGCATCTCAAATGACTTTTTGAGACTATGTCCTTCTCCAAGGTCTTATCTATCTCTGTTCCAAATTTCATCAAAAATGGTTTAGCTGTTTAGGCGTGAACCTAACAGATAGACAGAGTTGTATTAAATAGGTACTTAAATAAGGATTCGTGAATACAGATTTAATTATTATGGCTTTGTTTTATGTAGGTAATACTTAATCATTATTACAGCCTAGTTTTTAAGTAAAAAAAAATCACGTGATTGATAAAAAAACACCTTTTCAAACTACAACCCACTTGGGTTGAATATTTAATCCACATTGTATACAAGCAATTCATAGATTGTCATGTAACCAGGGGTTTAATGAGTTTTAGTTTTCTTTATAGGCATTATCTTGGCTTTATCTTATCTGTATCTTTATAGTTCCAGAGTTTATCGCTCAACATTTAAATTTGAGAAATTCAGATACGTATATCGCTCACTAACCAGCTAGGCTGTAGATATATTCATGTCGCATTGCATAAGAAGCTTCTAAGGACCCCTCCAACTCCAAATACCATAATAAACCTACTCAAACAAGCGACCATACAAAGCCGGAGCCAGTGATTTGGCGCAATTATTACGTCGAGGGAGAATCCAAAAGAGAAAAAAGCGATAGAATTCGCCGAGGCTCTGATTAAAATTGTGACAGCTTGATTGTTCAACTCCTGAGTTCCCTTTTTTGGGTGAAATGCTTCCAGTAGTTGAGATAAGATCAAATTGGACCATATATTACTGATTTGGACCTGGAACTTTATGATTGTGGTGAACTTTTTTTTAGTTATAGCCGTTTGGATATTTTGGCTGCACGTTCTTTAAGGGATGTTGTTTCAAATGTGCTATATAAGTAAACTTGATGCCGAAAGATGTGTTAAAAAATACCTGATTTCTTCAGCGATGTTTGTTGGTTAGTCAACGATCCACAATTAGTTCTACATCAGTATTATTGGAGAGTTCACCTAGCTGTCAAGTTCTTTGGACAGTTGATCAATGTCTTGCACCCATTTTGATCATCAACCTTTATACTGTCCCACTGCTGGGCACGAGTCTCCTCTCACAGAATGAGAGGGATTAAGCCATAGTCCACTACGCTGGCCTAGTGCTGGTAGGAAGACATCACACACCGTCGAAATAATCTCTAAGGTATGAAGGTTTCCTCACGATGTTTTCCTTCACCGTTTAAGCAAGTGATAATTAATTATTGATACGCACATGATTTCGAAAAGTAAGAGGTCGACGTGCCTTGGATTCGAACTCGAGCCCTGTCATATGGTCATACCAAAAGCTATCACCAATTTTGATACTTTAGTTTTTTGCAGTCGTTGCGCTTGATCCTTGTCTGATGGGAAACACAAACAGTATTTAAAATGAAGCACGCAATTCAAGTCAACCCTAACGGAATGTGGTCCACACATACACACTACACAGTACCTAGCCAGGTGGATCATTAGATCCTATCACCAAGCGAGCTGGATTTTGACTTTTATAATAGGTACTTATGCATTTTTTTTCCGCTGTGCAGAGGGGAAGTATCGTATCCTTAGTCTTCCATTCACGGGAAGAAATATTAATACCAATAGCACAAGTTAATAGGTAGTGTCTACCCCATGACCAATCGGTGTCATGACCAAACTTCTCCCAGCAACAGACATAGTACCACCCAATAACATAAACCGTTTCCAATGACAGATATATTTAATTAAATTCCAAAAAGGCATTATATCGTTTTTGTGAATGCGCACCCAGCTAGAATCACGATTTGATCGCGATCGAAACGTGAGCGTTTAGCTACAAATAGATTACCTGTAACAGAATTTCAACGGTCTGCAAGAGATAAAGTTTCCTGACACACTGTAGGGGGTAAAGGAAAATCTGAACTCGCTTTAGGTAATTCTTCAATTTCGTGCGCGGTTTTCCTTACGAATCTGAGAAATGAGATTGTATCTCTGATAATATTATTATGTATTGTTGTAGAAAGATATTGAATACTATTGTTCAACATTTCGATTATCCTTTTGCTAAAGATTCTGCTTAGAACATCGAAGAAAATGCATTTGGCACTAAGATACACAACAATTGAAGAATCTTTTTTGACAGGTAGGGCATAGTGGGAGTAATTTCACTCAATTTGGAGCTGACTGGGGAAATACCTATGTCTTGCACAAAATATAACACTGCTTGAGCTGTGTTGTATTCCTAACGGTGAGCAAGGTTGCCAGTGCTCCGCGAGAAAACGTTGAGTAGACAGTGGGGGAACTTTCATCCTTATGCCAAGCTCTTTCGTTTAACAGGGTCGGCAAAGCGCAAATGATACCCCTGGTATTGGAAGCCACTTTAAGTTTCTTTAACCGTTTACCATCGGGTAAGCTGTATGCTTGTTTGCTGTCTTAGTGGTATAAAAATCTATCTATCTATACTTTATCTACATACTTTACATTCCTAAACCAGCACTTAGTAAACGTCAAGTGAATCTAAAGGCCAATTTTGATCATTAAAAATATCTAAAACAGTTTCAATCTAGTCTCAGTGTCATATTTAATAACAACTTGTGATCAATCATCGATATGATGGATAATTTCAATTTTATATTATTTGTAGTTTAAAATAATTCGATTTGACATTTACGACATGGAGTAGTTTGTTGCAACAATGAACATTTTAATTTAGCTGATGTGGGCTTCCGGACATGTATAAGTGCATTGCATTTGTACGGGACGGATAAATAACTAGAGGACTTTGTACCCTTCAAGCTACGAGTATCATTCCCCCTTGTAATTGTTTTACAAACAGTGGAATCAATTTATACGGTGTTTAACTTAAAAGGTGTTGACAGGTGCGATATGGTCTACTGCTCACCCCATGTCGGTATCGCACGTGGTATACCCAACCATGACATATGACTGCCTATTTCACACTTCGCTTGTAAAGATTACATTATTCAAACGGGATATTGTTGATAAATTCATCATCATCCGTGTGTTTTTTTTTTACTTAAAACAAAACTAAAGCTTCTTGTTTCTTTACTGTTAACTGCGGTCACTTTTTATTTTATTTTTAGTTGCATGTTGCAACTAATACGAAGCAATTTATGTTTGACATAATGAACCACTCTATTGACTGTACTATTGTACAGCACCAGTGAGTGCTCTTTCTATTGCATGATCTCCAATTCAGTTGAATCTACTGATTAGGGAGCAGACACTATGTCTACTGAGTCTGGTGTACCTCACACTTCCCTCCCCGCCCAATCTCGTTATCAGTTAACTGATCTATATAGTAATTTTCTTTGGAAAGCCTTAATATAGATAACTTAATGTGCATGCACTTCATAATACCATGTGGTGGCACTAAGACACCCCTAATCTTGACTCGAAAATATACTTTTCTTATACATAAATCTCATCTTCTGCATGTTTCTTTTCTATGGTTTCAATTTTTAAAGACCTTACTCCACTTACTAAAATGTAACACCTGGAAACAAACCAACATTAAAGCTCTGAGATTTCCCGTTATATTCCCATTCCGTTCCATACCTGTCAACCAGGGCTACCCTTTCGACCTCTACGTGAACGACCTTCGCGACAGGTGCGCTATGGTCTACTGGCCACCCTTCTGCGGTATCGCACGTGGTATTCCGAACCGTGTCATATGACTGCGCCTCGTCACGGCTCGGTATACCACGCAATTTATTAATGTGTATTTATTGGATAAACAACAATTTTACGCTTGTTGGTAGCGTTGAAGTTTACATGTGATTTATATGACAATGTGAGTGAAGTGAACTGGTTATTAAATAAAAATATTTACATAATAGATACTTAGTAGTTTAATTATTTTTTCCTACCCATAGCTAGTTCCATCCAGTGTATCTGG
The DNA here is from genome assembly GCA_964056405.1 of Acronicta alni. Classification (NCBI taxonomy): domain Eukaryota; kingdom Metazoa; phylum Arthropoda; class Insecta; order Lepidoptera; family Noctuidae; genus Acronicta; species Acronicta alni. The sequence goes on along the minus strand of OZ043919.1, from coordinate 3,971,737 downwards.
AATGGGCATTCCATCTCGGAATCTCGACTAGGCGTCTCGATGTGTTAAGAATATTCACCCATCGACAAACTGACCGCGACTAGCGCAGCTTAACCTTGCAGATCAGTTGATCAGTTTAGCCATGATCCCCTTCGAATAAATTATCAGTATCAATTACAAAATTCTCTAATCAAAAACAGTACTCATTTGTTTTTCAATTAATTTACATTAACTATGACAACGATGTCATGGTCTACCGCGGACCCCGGTAACGCACCGTGGCGGTACCCCTCCGTCACGGTCGGTACAGCACGCGATTAGCGTGTAAACACGTGTTAACAAGTAAATTGCATGTTTTGTATACACTTAATTGAATTATTGTGGTGTGCTTGGTTTTTTTTTGAGGGTAAGAATTTTAGTACTTTATGATGTATTTTTTTGTGACTATCGAGTACACCTCACCCTCTCGTTATCCGTTTTCTTACACTACTCTTGTCCATCCTATGGATGTCTGTAAGATTTGGCTCTTAGCGATAAGACCACCAATTGTACTCATGTGACGTTTGTTTTTTCATTTTTCACTATATCCTTTGGTGTATAATAAAGAAGACTATCTACTTTTTTTAAATTGTATCTACTGCTCGGCCTCTCTTCCTCTCTCCTCTTAGGTCTCAGCCTAAAAAGAGAGAGGGAGAGAGGCCAAAGAAAAAATGATATGATAGAAAAGGGAGTAAATGATGATGTGACGGCTGACAGAGATGAATGGAAGAAAAGAACATACTGCGCCGACTACAAATAAATTGGGACTAGGGCAAGAAGATAATGCTCGGCCCTGAGATCGGAAAACTGTGGGTTTACAAGATTACACCTCTTTCAATGTCTAACCTTAAGGAGAATATAATACAGATGAGATGGCATATAGACTTCCTGCAATCAACTTCCTAATGAACCGCTATCATCATTTAATCAAACAAATTTATTAAAGGTCCAATAGAAAATTAATCGATATCGGAAATCTGCAAGAAACCTACATGAGGTAATTTTTTATTCTGCACATTTTTTTTATGTGTGACTGTTTTATGTGTGATATAATTTCACAAAAAAAAAATGAATGGACATTGAAACTCATGACAAAGTGACAGAAAACCAAATGTTAAGTACATTTAATACAATAATTATTATAATCATCAATTTTTAAAAACTAGGTGGTATGAGTAACCCTAAAAAGTACTATTTATTCTCTGTAAGAAGAGACTGGCAATATTATCTATTTTAAATTTAGTTTTCCTATTAAAGATGAGTATCGTTGTCTGCATTCGACCAGCTAAATTTTGTTATCCTGCTAACTATCAGGTAGATTTAATGGGTATACACATGCATCTCATTATACTAAAGTACCAAGAAACAAAAGTATAAATTATTGCTAACAGAAGATTACACAGTACATTACATAATCACCACTATTAATCTCCATCTTCCATCTCTGTCTAGCATACCTTCAGTACCACTTTACACAAATAGTGTTATCATTCATATCAGAGACAGGTCATTTTAAAACTGTCGAAAGTGGTACGGTTGAAGTGGCAAGCTCACAATCATTGCAACCGGTGGTACTGAAATGAGATGCAATTTCAGACCATGACTGTAACATTTGGAACCTCAGCACAGGCTTCAGGCTATGTGTGGTGCAATAAGTGAGGAGTGAGTAGCGATCAGACATGGGACGTATTGACCAGAAACCTCCTCACTGTTTTGGAGCATTTTTGTGACACAATTCAGCATTATGCTGACTGCCTCCCTTTTGTTTTTCGTATAGGAAAAACACCATTTAACGTCATTTCATCATTTTCAAAAAAGTAAACAGTTTTTCCTTCTTTTCCTTCTCTTCCTAAACGATTTTTCTAATTGAAACGTTAGGGTGGTTCAAATGCACACTAGAAAATCGATTATAGGAAAATTTTAATGCTTTGGACTGCTTTAATGAAGTAACACTAAGTTTTCTTATCCTTTTTGGGATGTCCTTGGGTCTGGTTATTCTGTCCCTGAGACTGGATAGGTCCGGAAAAATCCTTTATATGTGATATGTGTCAAACTTAAGATTTACAAAGCGATGTTAAAATTTTGTTCCGATCGATAGCGAATCGTTCCAAAATGACAAGCAGTTTTATACTGCTTAAAATTTTTGAATTGTACCTAATGAACTTGCAACATCGTTCGCTTGTCACTTGCTCCGCACTAAGTTCCTGTGTCCAGTTGCAGTAATACGATGTTATTGCCGTACACCCGCGGCCTTCACGAACTTGTGCCATTTTCGCAAATTGTTTCCAGCGTTTATCTAGCCACGTGCGCTATCCGCTGCTAAATTGTAGTTTTCCTTGAAAGTATACGCTGTGTATGAACTTTGAAATTTTGGAGTTGTTCCTATTTCTCGTTATGCGGTATCTATTACCGGTTAGATGACATTCGCGATGCGTAACTCGGTTTGCTGGTAAAATTCAAGGTATAGATTTAAATTTGTAATTACATCCGATAAATAACGAATATTGACGAACGTTTGGCGAAGTTTTATTATAAGAATTTCCTGTTTGAATTGAAAGTTTGAAAAATCACGTCCTTTAAAATATAGTGTCACAACACATTACGAGGCTCGTAGCTCTCGTAGCTCTTAATAACTACGCTGATCAATAGATCTGCAAGGTGACCATTCTTAGTAGATTTAACTCCTCCATCCTTTAGAAAGTCGATACGAAGACCTATGACAATTGTTGGTTGTAGAAGCTCGTAAACTTCGATAACTAGTTTATCCTTGGCTATTGCCCAGTAATTTGACTGAAAAAGCCTAATGGCAGTAATTTCATGTAAATTACTAAGATTCAGCCACATCTGGTTAGTCAGGAAGCCGATCCATCATTGGGATAAGGTGACGACGTGTGATTGCTTAGTTTTCCTCACATTCAGAAGTCTTCAGTAGGTACAGTTCTTTTATAGTCACCTACTTTTTCAGTACTTTTTTATTTGGAACCTATTTTCTAAATTAAATTGTATATAAAAAGTATGTATGGTCTGACACGTGCTAAGTGGCAGACAAAAGGCTGTTTGGCTTAAGTTAAAGCAAAAAACAGGGTCTAAATAATTTGAGTCCTCTTTTGCCATTAAGTAACAAAAGTGTATCTAAGTTTCAATTCCAATAGCAATTTGTGTTTTTGCGCTGTATTCAAAGATACAATGAATTGGCTATATAATAATATATAATAGGAACGCTTACTTATCTTTTTTTCAGATCTAGACATATATATTTGATATATAATTAAGTGTAAGTATATAATATAAAAAGCGTGAATAATGATTATAACAGTACAGTATGTTTTTTGAAATCATCTTTATTGGTCGCAGTATTATCAAAAATAACTGAACGTTTTCTATTCAGAATAGACCTTACTTGGACGATATTACGGTTTATTTTTCGTTACTAGTTCCAGACGCGTCAGTTTCAGGAAAGAAAAATGTTTCGGTTAGCTACTGATGATTCAAACTTTGTCAAAATGTATTATGTCTTTATAACAGCGGAATTAAAACTAACAAATAATTTATTGTAGTCATAGTAGATCCCTACTATGACTGTAGATCCCTACCATGACTAAATTTAATTATTTATTTGTTTTTCATTCTCGTTGTTCGTTGATCATTAGCCTAGTTAGTGTAGTAGAAGTAGTAGTCTAAGTGTTCAATTCCCAGGTGTAGCAGGGTCGTTGAGTTTTTCTATGAAATTGTCAGTGCCAGCTTGGAGTTTGGATAGGTATGTGCGTGGTTGTGCATTAGTACACATCTACCTAACCCTTCGGGGAATACAGGCGTGATGGTATGTTAATAGTATGGATATTTGGATGTCTCAAATCTTGTACTAATTAGGATCCTCCCTATCCCAAAGAAAACATCGTGACTAATCCATTAAGTCAAAAATTCTTTAAATTCAAATCTTTTGATAGTCTAACGAGCTTTTTAAAGTGCTTTCTTTAGATATAATGACTTGTGCGCACGAACGCATTGGCGTGCAATTTGGTCGGCGTGCGGCAAATAATCGCTACAGGCGACCGCGCGTGCAATCATGCCTTTATTTAAGGTTGGTTTTGACTGTGCGAGTCGATCATAAATTACGAAATTATGTGTAGATATGACTTACTTATAACTAACACATAGACGTTAGGATAAATTTTAACTGGAAGATATTAAAAAAAAATATAAACCAATTGCTGACTGATCCATTAAGACTCGACCTGTCTCAAGGTAATTATTTCAACCATCCCAAAACCTAACAGTATACTTAAGTATTCAGTGGTAGTCAGAAGCCCGAAAACCGAAAACAAGTTTATCCTTAGGATACCACTAAAACTCAGAATATAGATTTCTGAAAAATAAAGTCGCTTTGTGTAAAATATTCAGCTGGCTTTGGTTAAAATTGTAGCTTACCCCAACATAGTTGGAAACTGGCTAGGATGATGATTAGAACGATGTAATATTTGGCAAAAAATAAAAGTCGCTTCGGGAATAAAAATTGGTGCTAACCTACTCTTCGGTTAGTAAGACCAATGCTAACGTATTGTTCGGTTAGTAAAACCAACCCCAATTTACAACCGCTCAACATGTGCCGTCAGAATGCACGCCCGAGGCGCGGACGCGCGTTTTGGCTTCTGTTTAAGAACTCTTTTGAAATTAGTGTATTATTTTTGATGTATGTACTGCATTCATTTTTATATTCAAGTGGCTTACCAATAACAAAAAGTGCCGTGAGCTACTGTAAGTAATTACTAACTGATTGGCTATGCGAAGGGAGGTAAACGTCCTGTGTTTTCTATAAGTTTTTTTTTATACCACTAAGGTAGCAAACAAGCATACGGTCCTGCTGATGATAAGCGGTTACCGTAGCCTATAGACGCATGCAACACCAGGGATATAACTTGCGCGTTGCCGACCCTGTAAAATTAAAGAGGAATAGTTGGGTTGGCACTGTAAGGGTCAAAGTCCCCGCAGCACAGATGAAAGCCGTGTTTTTTTATTGTTGATTTGCGACCACAGTATCATCTGTGACTTATCTGGTCTATTGTGATCAAAGCAGTGTTATTTTATTTAGATTTTCTGCAGTTCCAATTTGAGTGGAATCACTCCCACTATGTCCTACCTTTCTTAAAAAGTTAATCCCAAACACTTTCATTATAGAAGATAGACATTCAAACTGAAGTCTTCCGCTCATTTACGACTTCGTATTACTAATTGAAACGAACATTATTCTCCGTTGCTTTTTTCTTATTTAAAAACGATCACAACTGTATTCCCCGAAGGGTTCTTCAGAGGTGGCTAGCTGTACACCCACAATGATCCAGTATGTTTAGGTCCTATGTAGTAATGGACGAGCCTATTGTCATTAACAAGGCATAATTACAAACTCCGAGCTGCTGCTGAAAATTTCATAACAAAACTCAAGAACACTTTGACTCGAACTAGGAAATGAAACCTGGAACTCCAGTGTAGCAGTCGCGCTTATACCCACTAGCACTACTAATACACACTATAATACCACTAAACAAGTAATTCTTCTTACTTAGTTGCTATTTTCCATTAGATACCCGTTTCTATATATTTTCGTACTAAAACTTATTCAAAAGAAAGTCGTGATTCATATGGGCACAAAACAATTATATTGTAATACTTAAGCACTTTGAATTTTAAATTTAAAGCAGTAGTGAATGAGGCTCGTTACTGAGATAAGAATTCAGTGTTGCCAGTCGGAGGCTCACATCCTGACGTAACACATCTGTTTATACTATTTTATTTGTTAAAGGACTTGTAGAATAGTTTGTTTTGTTGAGTATGTATTTGGTAATGGTAAATTTGGAATGTATTTTGTAAGTATGTAGATACTTCCTGAAATAAAACTTCAACACTAGACTCACCCGTGATCATGGACGCTGTAAAGGGTCCGACACGTCGGGATTAATAATATAAACGTAACTCGATAAAATCCGTAAAAAGTAGTTTCATTTCAATGTCTTTATCGTGTGTCAGAAATCAATATGTAGAGACTTACCTACTTAATTTTATATCGCGTATTTTGATATAGTTATTCCAACATGGACACTGTAAGGGGTCTGAAAAGTTTGGACATCACTAAAGAGTTGTTTTATTTTGCATGAATATATATTTTTGTAATGCTGAATTCTATAATGCCGCAAGCGTGACTGCTGATGTATTAGATTCAATTTCCAAATCGAACAGTGTTAGGTTTTGATGTGGTAGTCTTCTATGATATGTTCAGCTATTGAAATTTCCCTCCATTATACCAAAAACATACTAAAAACAATATTGTATAGATAATGGTATACCTCAACTATTCCCTTAGGGAATACAGGTATAATGACATATTATTGCGTTTATGTTAGGTTACTAAATTCTGGTTGAGCCACTTGATAGAAACCAATGAAATCTATAAAATAAATCATACAACCCTTATCCACTTTACCTGTTTACAAAAGCAACTTACATACATTAAACCTCATAAAAAAAGAAAATCCCGTTTACCCGATATAAAAATGTATCCCGCCGATAAAATTTTAGCTACCGTCATTGCTGCCGCAGTCAATGTGAACGGTACGTCATACGGAGCGTGCGCAAACGGCGAACGATTTGACGCCTCAGGCGCAGCCGCTTCTGTAGATCCGATCGTGATCGCTTGCGGTGCGCCCGCGCAAGCTGCCGTGCGCGAGGTGAGAAGCATGGTAATGTGACAGCGAAATCATGATATTGTTTATTGTGGATTGTATAATTAGGTTGACTTGGGGTCAACCTAATTACACAGTAAAGTTGTCAGCAATAGTTGTCATTACAGTAGGTAAAATAGAGAGAAGGTTTAGTAAAGACCTTAATTTTGAGATCTTTTAAAATTGTGGGATTATAGTCTATTGATTAAAAAGACTCTTAAAAGCAATAGGAGTAGGAGTTCTCCTTCTTATACCCTTGCTTGTCCATCAGGCAAAAGCCTAGTTTAATAAATTAAAAAAGAGTAGGTAAATAAATACTAAGACATAATATTAATGAACTTTTTCACGATATTAATTATCTATTTTTGTGTACATACATTAAGAAAAACAGGTATTTGTAGCTGTAGGTGTAGATAAATAAAGCTCTAAGTACTCTGAGCAGGTTAACACTTACACGTGTAAGGCATTGTCCGATGTTACCTACCGCTTAAAGTTCCACTGAGATAAACGAGACGATCGAAAAATAAATCGATGACACTAAGGTTAAGTGAATTTATTACAAAAACCAGAATCGAATCAAAACAACCCGCTATTATGAAAAAACTAAATCGATTTTATAATACGAACACAATCAATTCGAAATGTCACCAAAACATAATAATCGGTAGGTACTTTCGTTACTTTCTCAATGACCATTTCAGGTCGATCAATATAAGAACGCTTTTTAACTCCCTCACGATTGACGTCAATTAAATTTGATAGAGACCATTTAGGAGATTGATTAAAAATCGATACAGAAATCGATTGCGGCAATCGGTAATGAATTCGGATCGACTGACGACGACGTACGGAATTTTAAGTTGCCATATAACGATTCGTAGGGCGTAGTTTATTAATAAAGTTTATTTAATAGCCATAACGAAGGTTTATAATACTGGGCAACTAACTGTATTTATCATAATTCACAAGTTAAGAATAAACTTTTATTCTTAACTAATTGATATGGCGAAGAAATTGATTGAATTGTAACCTTGTTTTCTTCGATTTAGATTATATTTACACCGAATATTTTTATGTTAACGGTGGTATTGATTTCCATTTAAGCCCTTCATACTTTTGAGTTTTAACTAAAACTTATTTCGTGATGTTATTGCAATTCTTTATTAATTAACATTGTCATCTTTATATGTAAACTTACAAAATCTATTCTTACTTTCTTTCTTTTTACGATTTACACAAATAAAACATAACAAAATACTATCACGTCTATATAGCTCGTAGAGTTAGGTAGAGGTGTACACCCACAGTTTACAGACATGTTTTGGTCTACACTTACAGTTTTCAATTATTCTATTGTGATTATTACAAATAGCTAATAACGGAACACTATTGTTTTCAAATTAATTTTATCCTTTCAAATTCAACGATCCAATGAGTCACATCGTAAAAGTTTGGCCCAAAATTTTACCCCGTATTTATTTGGTTCCCATACCCAGTGGTTAGGCGTGCATCATATGGACAAAAACCCGACGTCACAAAGGACTGCAGACGGCTGCAATTTATTCTAAATAACGGGATCACAGATTTATGGGGACCACTATGCGAAACTGAGACAAAAAAGCAAGCGATTGACGTTTTGTTTTCGAACTGTAATCCGGTGTTTAATAAGAGACCCCGCAGACTACAGACTAAAATATCGAAAGATAGTTCAGTCAGATTGCAATTTAGTAGAGGCCGATTTTAAATCGTTGGAGTGTGCGCACTCTTATATTCACCCTGTATTTATGTTAATTAACAAACCGATATTGGCTGATGAAAAGTTGGTACTCTGACCAGGTATGAGCAAAATCTTAGTTTTGTAACACTGAAATAATAGGTGATACCTACAAGGAGTACCTTTTTTTATTTCTGTTTTCGATTAATCTAGTTGAATGATTGACTAAGAGTATTTAGTATCAATTTATTTTCGCGAAATAGGTGGCGCGACGAATCCAATGTTGGGCGAACTCGATGTGTTTCAATTCACATTTAGTTTTTTAATTTTACGTCAAATGTCCATACCATCGTTACGTCAGGTGAGATAGTGGTTTAATACGCACAAACCAATTTAATAAATAACTTATATATTACAGTCGTAATATAAAACCTTTTCATATACGCCGCAATACGTCAAAAAAGACACAAATTAATAACAGTTTTGATATTCGCATTGGTCTAACACTAATTGAGACCACTGCTTACACCGTTAGGGATCGTAAACATTTTATGTCATTTTTTATTCCCAGATCACCAAAGAAATAATAAAAAATATCATAAATCGATTTATTATCATTTTCCCATAAAAAAGTCAACACCAATCAATTTCTTGTGAGAAACATTATTAAAAACCAACAGTTGTCGTTCGTTTCGATGAGATTTATATACAAAATCATTATTAAAAATTAATAGATCGATCTACGTATACTATCAACATAAATTTGCATATTTATTGTACTTTAGCATAATTATTTTGTGGCCATATCTAATTTAAGTACTATGCTGTTGAATATTCATACTTATTAACGTCATAAAAGCTTATCACAGTTAAATAAAATGCGGTTAAATTAATATAAAGTGATGTTGTTTACGTGTCATGTATACTTTTATAATGTTATTAGGAATTGTAAATATACCTTCGTTTTTAGTTGTTTTGTGCGTTTAAAATCCCACTATTTTCTTTTTATGAAAGAAATTTCGAGAAGCTTCGAGTCTATTTTTTGGATACATGGATTGTTTGCCACCTGGGGAGGCGGCAGGTTATTTCAAATTCGTACCGACTAAAAACCGCACTTACCTTCTCTTGCCCTATAGTCATGGCCATGGAATTCGTGACATTCGCAAGGGCCATGAAAGATTTGAGTCATGCCCGTGGTTGAAATTTCTTTCACAAAAATGATAAGAAATCTGTTTAGTTTTATTTGGTAGATCTGTTATATATGAAGATTTGCGTTTAGTTGACTGACCAAAAGGGCCATCCATGGCTCACACTACAGGGTCAGTAAGGCGGGTTCCCTTAAGCTAAGAACTTTTTAAAGTAAATTTGCTAAAATGGCGCATCCAAATATGGGAAGGTTCTTCGGATCTCTTACCAATAAAGGCAAGCTACTCAACTTTCGTCAGATAATAAGAAAAGATTATTGTGTTGATTTTTAACTATCAGATCTTAAATTAGATTATTAAAAAAGATTAAGTAATTAAACACACAGTTCCCCTCAGCTTAAAAGTTGAAGCACTATGTTTTTATTATGTAGGTAATTAGTGAAAAAATTAAGATTTTAAAAGACGATTACTTACGCAAAAATAAACGCATAGACACCACGCGTTTTATTAAACAAAATAGCTTTTCAATTAACTAATTTTGCGAGGCTAGCTGTACTTTATCTCATTGGATGTATCAGGCCCGTTAATTGCAACATGGCGGATTGAATCTTGCGGCTCGGCGCATGCGCCGGCGTTCATATTTGTTGTAATTTTCACGTCATTACGCATAACGTAGCGTTGGCGGTTTGTTGAAAGCAACCACAGAACAAATAGAGCAGATACGACAGTGTGAAAGTGGTTGATGGTAGCATACGATAATCGTAGTGTTGATAGTTAATCCTAGATTACGTCTGCGCGCGTGTTTTGCTCAGTCTAGCAATGCAATTTAATTTAGTAGGCAGGTATATACTATAACACTAGTTACAGAGATGCAACAAAAGACAGAAATATAACAATGGTTTGATCGTAGAATTCTACTGCTAAGTTCGTCTGGGTTGGTACACTGCATTGTCATCGCATTCTCAAATATGCAAGCAATAATTTTGTTCCAGTTTGAAGTATTAATTAATACATTATCTAGTCATTGAAATTACTGGGCGAACGAGGTCTCAAGATGACATGCGAGTGACACACTTGTGTAGATTAACAAAATGCATATTGATTATCTTTGATAATTTTGAACTATCATTTTAATTCTCAATACGATTTAACTAATTAACCTTTGCCAATTTTGCCTAAAAATAATTAAATTTTTGCTCAAGAAACATATTACCTATTTAAAGTAAGTATTGATATTCATACACACGCTTAATTAAGTCACAGATTATAAATAACTATTTTAGGCCGCAAACTTAATTAATTTAGTCACGATTGAACTCTTAAATACAATTTATCAAATTGTTAGAAAAGCAATTAATCATTTCTCGTATCTTTCTCTCCATATGATGGTATCATTTCTTTATCGGTGAACCGGACATTATTAGTCTTAGACACTGGAAATGACGTAGCGGTCTAACCTTAAAAAGATCACATAGTGACAGTTAAATAAGTTCACTTACTTACATAAAATCAGTGGCCTTACGTCGCTAGTTCCTAGGTTAAGTGGAATACCTGAAAAAAATTATGTTACATATAAACATCATGGTAATATTAGTTTCACTTTAAACGTCTATGATAATAATTTTCAGTAAAACTTTTTACCAAACCAAATACCTATTTTATTGTTTAACCAACCCATGTTTACGTACTTGCCGACCGATCAGAGATTGGTTTAGTGCCCAGTCCACCCACAAGATAATCAGACTCTCACGATAGCACTAACTGTAATCTCGACCAACTCCACATCAAGTATTTAACAGCCGTGCCATATCTACACTGTAACGAGTTTTAATCTTTGACGCACAGGATTAGAGAAATGCACGGGCAATTTTCATCGCTTTTATGATAATGTGGTTAGGAGTATTGCGCTCAGAACATTTTACTACTAATACCTTCTGATATGAATGACTGTTATCTTAAATTGAAATCCAGGCTAGATGCGAAGTTTAATTTAGTGGTGCTACTCATTTTTATGAACGCCTGGTAGAAACGGGTTTAGAAATTACGGTTTGTTGAGTAAATATTGTTTATAACGAGGTTTGGTTTAACTGTGAATATTAAACATTCAACTAATAGTGAATTCGGATTATGTAATAAGTTATAATATTATAGTTCTGGTTATAAATCACATTCTGGTTGTTTAACATTGATACAATGCTAGGAAGTTTGCACCTATTCGATTTTATGATAACTTAAATTAATTATGAAAAACACCATTAAAATATTTTTGTGATTATTAAGGACACGACTCTGCTTCAAACTTTTAGGATTATTAAAATAAAAACAACATCTTAGTTTTTTTTTGTTATAAAAAAATACAGAAATGATTAAGTATTTACCTATTATATCTCCTTGTCATCAGATCCGACATCGCTTTGGTCTATTCGACGAAGTCTGCACATCTGGTGGAGTACAAGTTCGTCATTGCAACTGGGTTCGTTTCCTACGTGTGTCAGATAACTATGGACCACAAGTAAGTCTCATTCTACAAACATACCATCACGCCTATATTCCCCGAAGGGTTAGGCAGAGGTGTATTAATGTACACCCACATTTCGCCGGTATTTTTTAGGTTCCATTTAATAGGGGGCGAGCCTATTACCATTAACCGGGCATAAATCCAGACTCCGAGCGGCTACTGAGAATTTCATAGAAAAACCCAATAATACTTTGCTCGACCTGGGGATCGAACCCAGGACCTCTAGCATAGCAGTCGCGCTTAGGACTACTAGACTAATGAGGCAGTCAAGTCTCATTCCAAATCCACATAAAATTATATTCACCATCATCCGCAACCCGACTTCACCCATTGTTGGGTGAACGCCTCTCTTTTGTAGTTCCAATTTCCACGCTCTTATACCAAACTCATCCATGTTTTCCCTGCGATGGTAAAAATGTCGTCCGCCTATACCAACATTCTTTCGCCACTCTGTCACAGCTTTACTCTACTTGCCAAATTATATAATTATTTTATCCTAATGGGCACGATTGCTACGCTAGAGATCCTGGATTCAATACCCAGGTCTATCTGTTTTATTGGATTCTGTTGAAATTCTCAGTAGCAGCTCGGAGTTTCTATTTGTGTTTGGTTAATGGCAATAAAATACAGATGCTAGCACATCAAGCCACCACAATCTGTCAAATTTCTTTGATTGATTTTCAACTTTAATACAAAAACATAAGGTTCATATTCAATTGGGAAAATTTGACAGTTTTGACAAGCTTATTGATTTCTGACATTTACGCGAATATTATACATTGAAATAAAACTACTTTTTACGGATTTTATCGCGTATATTGATATTATTAATCCCGACGTTTCGGACCCTTTAAAGCGTCCATGGTCCATGCGAAGGAAAGTCGATACCTACCCAGGATGATTCGTGAGGCTATTGAAATTAAAAAACATCCAAATTTCAATAGAGAAGATGGCTGGGTCTTACCACCTGCTTGGAATCCCGTTATAGATTCTATTAAACCAAAATCCAGGCCTACAACTGCAAGACCAAAGGATACTGTGAGCTCGTTCTGCGTGAATCGGATTGCCAATAATTAACAACTAAAACATGATCATTGAATATTGTTACTTTAAAAGAGACCATGATTCTCTGAGTTTGTTTCGGCGTTTCTTCTCAGAGGTCGTCAGCTAGGAAATGCCGGCTCCATCTAGTTTTAATTAATAATTAGTAATAAATGTCATTGATCATGTAACAATTAAAAATGTAGGGTAGCTGTCAGTAATTATATCATCAAGACGCCCTCCACCTCAGTCTACCCGTGACCATGGACGCTGTAAAGGGTCCGAAACGTCGGGATTAATAATATCAATATACGCGATAAAATCCGTAAAAAGTAGTTTTATTTCAGTTTTGACAAGCTTTTCAATAGGTGTTACTGACGTCACCATAAAGACGTAATTTCTGAATGTGAAGGCAAAATTCGTCATGGCGGGTGGGACTCGCGGTGGCTTAGCGGTCATAGCGTCTGGTGTACCTAACCAGAAGACGCAGGTTCGAATCCTGCCCGCGGTCGAATTTTTCCTTCGCTAAATAACTTTAAAATCTTAGCATGGAAAATGCCAAAAAAATACAAAAGATAGTTTTGGATAGCTTGACCTGCTGGCGTCTGTACATTATTACGCGTCAGCCTAACTTTTCGGAGAATATTGCGTGTATAAGCTGGACAACCATCTGACGTTCACCACGACTACCTGTCATTCCTTCTGTCAAAATGATGTCAACCTTTCTTTACCAGGTAAACCTAGTCTGTACGAAGGTCAAGGGTGAGCCAGTCTACGAGGCCGTGAAGCCAGTGTCTGCACACACAGAACTGGTGGTCTACTACCTGCCTGAAAGACCTGAAGAGATGTTCTTCGTGAAGATGAGGAACAACCTATATAGGCAGACGATGGACTCAATATTAGAAGGTAATTTATATACGATTGACGTTATGGCGTACAAAATTTCACCCGCCTTGATTTTTACTCGGCTCCTATTAGTCGTAGCGTGATTTTTTATAGACTATAACATTCCTCGATAAATGGACTAACCAACACAAAACAAAAAAAAACAATTCAAACCAGTAGTTCCTGAGATTAGCGCGTTCAAAAACAAACTCTTCGGCTTCATATTATTAGTATAAACTAGCTTTTGCCCGCGGCTTCACTCACGTGGATATAGAATCAACATAGGAATCAGAAATTAAAGAAGAAGAAAAGACACAAACTCACGTTCACAGTTTCATATAGCTCCCGGCCTCTTCCATCATATATGTTGGAAACGATTTCTAATCTAATCAGTATTTTCGATGAAGCGGCTACCATCAGACCTCCTCGCACAATATCTGGTTATTAATACTGATAACTTACGGATAAAATAGTCATGAGGATTTTTGGGTTTCTGACTACCACGAACGATTGTTATTAGTATAGATGTGTAAAAGTTTGTTGTGTATTTTTATAACATTATAAATTTTAATTAAGTAATTATTTTAACCCATACCAGCAGGATTTTGTGTCTCATTATTTTGTTTTCAAATCACAAAGCTTTGTGGTCTTTATATTAGAAAAGTAGCAGCTTAATAATCAGTTGTTAACTTTGTTTTAATTTAACCTGGCATCGAGTTTTTGTATTTATTTATCTGACAACCTAGCCTAAGTAGGTATTTTTTATTATATTTTTTTTTATAATTCCTTGCATTTTGAAGCTCAACTAATATAATTGACGACTTCGCGTTGTGGGCTATTTTTTCGCACAATGAGCGTTTTCGATCTTTGAGCGTAACATATATACCAATTAAAGGGGTACATACCCCATACATACATAACACTCCTTAATTGGTGACCGTGATCTGGGTTTCCCTACTTATGTGCACCTCTGCCTTCACCTTCGTAGAATACAAGCGTGATGGTACATAATTCCTAATTACTGTGCAACGCGATGTGTCGTTTTTCTTATAGTTAAGTGAAATTTAACTAAAACAGTCCCTACATTTAGTGTGTTAATCGGTACATACGTCATGGTGACCATAAATCATGGCAAGACAGTTATTATGACGCGCGCTGTTAAAAAATATTAAATTAATCCAATATTTTTTCCCCATCAATCTACCAACATGGTAAGACCGGTAAAGCTGTGAAGCTTGTCCAAAAAAAAGTCTCAAATCCCATGGCCATGTCTCTAGGGCTAGCAAAGGAGAGTGCAATTTTTACCCTGCCTTCTCCCCTGGCATATGATCCATGGGGATTTTTCTTACACAAAAAAAGAATGGAATTTTAACGCTATAGCGCTGCGCTCTGTTGCAAGTATTCGTAACGCAGATCAGCATAATTCTGAGCGCCATTCCTTTTCCTTGCAGGGATGAGACACACTATTTACATATGTCGAATTATAAAGATTAAATAAATATAAATATTAAAAAATTAACTTTAAATTTAAAGCTACTATTAACAGAAAATTTGCATTTATTATAGCGAAATAATTAACATAATAGGTACATAATCAATTACTAGATAGTTTACTTTGTAATAACCTGATCCCATCTTTGATAAGAAACTTATCTAAAATATCTCGTCGATAAAAATGAGACTAGAATTAACTGTTTTACTTATCAGTCGGAAGACTGGCTCTAGTATAAATTTTTATCTCTTTTGAGTTTTACTTAGCTGGATTCACTTTTAAATATTTAGATAATATCACTTGTTTTATATAGTTATAGTTCACCATTAAATACCCATATAAAGCAATTGCCCATACAGATTCTGATAATTTTATAAAACTGATAGATAATAAAATAAAATTGCATTTAGTTATGCCTACTTGATGGTTTAGAACTCAATTTTGTACTAAGTTCAATGTTATAGTGGACGTAAAACGAACTCGGTAGTTTGAGTCGGTTTACCATGGTCTTGAGAGTTTTAAATTTTTTCACATTATTTATTCATTTTCATAATATAAGGTGTGTTTCATATTATGCCACTATTTTTAACCATTGGGTAGGTACATTCAGTCACTATAATGTAATATTATCATTATTATCAATAACCCATACCTACCTATACCTCCTCTCTCTAGAATGAAAGGGCTTTAAAGTCCACCACGATAGCCTAATGCTGATTGGGAGAATTCACACGCACGCATTCTTCAAGAAAATCTATAAGGCATGCAGAAGGCTTCCTCTCGATATTTTCCTTCACTGTTTAAGCGAGTAATAATTCAGAATTTAAACTCGAGACCTTTGACTCGGTAGTCCAAATCATAACAAGGAATATTGTCATATATTGAAATATCATCATCAAGAAAATATATTAAATAAGATACATATTAAATATAAACATATTAAATAATAAACCTTGATATTTTTCAAATATTCCATTAAAATTTCTATCAAAAACACAAAACATGGGCACCCCATACTGATCTTAAGTATCTTCTATTGATCTATAAAAAGCGCTCAGTCTTTATATACGATTTTATTTACTACAAATTATATGCGAGCAATATTCAATTCATTATCGAATAATAATTATATTTTATGAATAAAATTTTCATTGTAAATACAATTAAACCGAGTTCAATATTGCGCGAACTCGATACGGACAAATTCAAACTGATATTGGGTTTCTATAATTGATTTTCCTAGATGAAAGTTTCAAGGCCATTTTTTTCTGGTCAACAAAAAGGTCCTTTTAATCTTGGACTTTAATTCTGAACTACTACAGTTCAATCTTCTTATCACCGTGGATAATCAGCATTTTATCCGTTTCGTCTCGATGCTTATTGGAACTCCTTTAAAGCTTCCTCCTTAAGGCAAAAACTAGACAATACCACGCGAACTTAGTGGTATTCGGCGGACCACACCCTGTGGCATTGTTATTACCTTTATTTATATATTTACACATATTTTTTTATTTTAAATATTTTATCGGTATATTTAAAAACCATTAAAAAATAGTAACCCACCGGCATCGGGAGCAGGGTCCAAGCTACCGGTGGTCAGGGACCCAGAGACCCTTATTATTATTACAAGCTCGTAATGTCCCACTGCGGGGCAAAGGCCTCCCCACTGTTCTTCCACTACATACGTAAAATTAACACTCACAACATGCAGGCTTCTAATATAATTCTAATTGGCTTAAGAAGGTCATTTTCATTTATTTTCTTGGTGTGCCATCCCATGAAATTTAAATCAAAATATATTCTTTAAAAAAATAACAATTACCTCATTAAATATTATAATTTCAACCCTAATCCTTTTTCCTGATTACTCATTATTAATAATAATATTATTGATATTATTAATAATAATTCACAGTATACACACAGAAGTTCACAGTATAAAAAAACAGATTATTTATTTCACTTTTAACCCTATCCCAAACGTGGTTTAAATTTGTGATTTATTATTCATTGCAATTTCGATTTCGATTGCAAAGCCTGTTAGCGTTCAGAACCAATCATATGTGTATATTAACACTATATAATTATTTCTAGTATGCCTCTTAGGTCGTCGCCCCAATACCGTGCGAACTATCAACCTAATAAATCAATATGCATACATTTTACGTCCAACAGCAATCTTCACAGCGACACGTCAAAGTAAAATGTTCAGTTCACTTAATTAATAAACAGTATCAACAAACGTAAGTGGTTATATTCACACGATTGTAAATTAACGTGTCTCGTTAGATTCCACGAATATATTTTATGTTGTAAAATTAGAGATGTTTGGAGTGCATTGGTAAAGCTTATTGCTAAATGTCACATGTAAGGTGGTTACGTAATAAGTATAATAATAAATTCATTTGGCACTATTTTTCCTTAAAGTAAGAGAAACCAATAAATTGAGTAAATGATTATCCTATATAAACTCAGAAATACATTAATATAATCAGTACACAGTATACATTTATTATTATGCCAAAACTGTACCATAACATACACACACACACAGAGACACACATACATAGAGAATATCGAGACATTATTCCAAAGCGATACAGTCGGCGCATCAAAGAGAATTCCTACTTGGATAGCGTCGCGGTTCGGTAGTCAGCACTCCTGGTTGCTTTTTTATAGACCTGTGCACATTGTGCTGAAATAAGTTACGTTTAAAAGCTACACGGTATTTGAGGGTTTAATGTATGGCCAATGTTGGCACATTTGTTATTCGTATTGATTAACTTTGATTGTCATCATGTTTTATATGTAATTATGTAGTTCTTAGCAGAATCGTAAGATACCATATTACGTAATTATGTAGTTCTTAGCAGAATCGTGGATAGTAAAACATTTGGATCTATTTTGTCTAAGTATACAATCAAATAGCTAAATGTAATTAAACAATTATTGTTGATGAAATATTAAAAAATAATTAATAATAATAATTATTAAACGACTTTTTCAAAGTGTTCGGAAGTCGCTTCCCTCTTTACTATATACCTAGGTAGGTACATCTAAAGATTAGCATCATCTATAAATGATCAAAGTTTTTTTAAAACGATTATTATGAACGATACAGTACCACTCGGTCTAAAAACTTGAAATTTTTGCAGTTGAGGCATCAATTGCAAAAGTTATGTCGTAAGCATCCACGAAGGACTTTTGGAAATTTCATCCCTTATTTCACCCCTAAAGGGGTTAAATAAGGGATGAACGGTTGTATTTTGATAGTAGGAAGCATGAAATTTCATGTAGGTACGTGGTTTTGGTTAGAAATAAAAGTACACATTACGTATTTTTTAATATTTATAATCTAAGAGAAGGCACTACCTCTCGAGATACAAGCTTTGCCTTGTTATATATATATAGGGCGCATGAAAATTGTAGAAAGTATTATGTCAATAAATTATTATCCTAAAATATATCGTAAATTTTTTCTCGTGCGTATCCAGGATGCGCCCGCGCCTCTAGTTCCCAATGTAAACTCGGCCTAACCGGCCAGTTAACTTACACTCAGTTTGATAACGTGGCGGCTTCGTTTGTCTCGTATTGATCAGATTGCACAAGACCGTATTATGAAGACTGATCTAAATAAAATCTTCTAGTTGCTTTGTGAAATTTAGATATTTTATATTTGAATTTTGCTATAATTGTATAATTTCTTTTTTATTACCTTTTTAATGAAAATTAGGATCGATGTTAGGTTGACGAAATATCTCAATTGCGACTTATCCCGAAAAAAGTTATATATTAGTTATATAATAAAAGTTTGCCTCATTAGTCTAGTGGTCCTAAAGGCGACTGCTACGCTAGAGGTCCTGGGTTCGCTCCCCAGGTCGAGCAAAGTGTTATTGGGTTTTTCTATGAAAATTCTCAGTAGTAGCTCGGAGTTGGATTTGTGCCCGGTTAATGGCAATAGGCTCGCCTCCTATTACATGGGACCTAAAACATATCAGCGAAATGTGGGTGTACATTAGTACCTACACCTCTGCCTAACCCTTTGGTGAATACAGGCGTGATGGTATGTTTTTTATAATAAAAATGTTTCACAAAATTATTTTCCGTGGCCCCACAGTTAGTCAATTCATTACATTGACATATTGTATAGGCTACACATGTGAATGTAATGGATTGACTAATTCAGTACGAAAGATAACTACAGGTAAATCGGTTGATATCTATAGATACTAATATTATAAAGAAGTAAAGTTTGTGAGGTTGTAGGGGTAAGCTCTGGATCTACTGAACCGATTTTGAAAATTCTTTTACCAATATTAATCTACATTATTTGTGAGTGTCATAGGCTATATTTATTTATAATATATGCTTGTTATTAGTACATTGCACCCGTGCGAAGCCGGGGCGGTCACTATTATTTATAATTTACAAACTATCGTTTAATTTTACATAGTCATATTGCGTAGGTAGGTAATGTTAAATATAAAAAGTCTTGAGAAATATATCCCAGTGTATATAATAATAGATGCAACTAATTTATCTTAAGTCGCGAATCTTTCATTTTATTTCATTCACACTTATCGTATTCTATAAAAAACTTGCAGTTTTCTATCTCACTAAGCATAATTGAATAAATAAATTAAAATCCTATAAGGCTGTACATCACTACGCAAATAAAGTAGGCAAAACGAAGCGTGGACAGTCGACTAGCGAGAGATATTATCGTAACCCCATCTGTCCGGTCGCCGCTCCATATCTAGCATTTTCTATCCTCGCATCTTGAAATACACCTACCCTTGCAACGGATAAAGAAACAACCTATCCTCGATCTAGAACACAAACACGCCGCTAATTAATCCATGCCAGAGACGTCACTGCTCGAGATTTATTGCAATCCATTTCATTATATATCCGCGGAAACTTCAATGCGAACAACTGAAGATCGACCTTTAATAGTAAAAGTCGGAATCGAGGTCGCCAATTAAATCGCATCAAAGAAATTTAAGACGGGCCCAATAAACATAAACTGTCCAAAGATCCATAGCGAAATTTACGGTTGTCAATAAAAGCGGTTCATTAAAAAAAATTTGCTTGATTGGAAATATATAAAAAGTTTGATCTGAATTATAAAAAGCGCACACTGACCACCAAATGACCGTAAAATTCGTTCGGATTTATATCGATGGTAGTTTTTGAGAAACGAATATCAATAAAGTGAAAATATTCAATTTCGAAGAATGATAATTATGATGTACGGTGAAGAATTTATAAATTATGACGTGAAATGTATTAAGGAAGCCGAGCTTATAAGATTTGTTGCTTGTTAGCTTATAAATATATTTTAATGTCGGATAATGAAGCCTGATTGAGTGATATCTATAACGTTGATTGTTGTTGACGTTTTAGCCTGTTTATGTCTTCACCCTTCGTGAGAAAAATATAGGTTTATAGACAACTTGAGATCACGTTTGTACTTATAGAATTGTTTATGGATGAAATATGAATTGTTTTATTGCGGTAACACTCGAATGGAAACGCTAATGCGCTGACAGACGATTGAGTGATCGTGAGTTCAAACCTCAAGTCAGAGTTGCTCACATTTAGTAGATCTAAAGCTCAAGCATGTCTTTTTTGATAACCAGAATGCATTGCATGTTATTTGTGTTTATCTGTGTTTTTTAAACAACAAGCGTTTGTAGGGTTGAATTCAATGACAGAAAAAAGGAAGGAAATTTAGTTTCTCGAATTAGTGGATAGCCATTTGAATCTAGAATAATACGTATTTGTTAATGTCTTACAGTTTTTTTTTATATAAATAAATAAATATTCCTGGATAATTTCACACAACACCATCTAGTCCCAAACTAAGCAGAGCTTGTACTATGAGTAGGTAGGTACTAGACAATGGATATAATACTTGGATACTTTTTTTTGTAAATACATACTTATCTTTTTGTATATTTTTGGCATTTTCCATGCTAAGATTTTAAAGTTATTTAGAAAAGGAAAATTTCGACCGCGGGCAGGATTCGAACCTGCGTCTTCTGGTTAGGTACACCAGACGCTATGACCACTAAGCAAAATTCGACATGACGGGTAGGAATCGCGGTGGCTTAGTGGTCATAGCGTCTGGTGTCAAATATTATATCCATTGTCTAGTACCCATAGTACAAGCTCTGCTTAGTTTGGGACTAGATGGTGTTGTGTAAAAAATGTCCCAAAAAAAAAAATTATAAAAAATATTAAAAATTATGATTGTTAACACAGTAATAAACAATAATTAATTCTATAATAATAATAATTATAGCTTTTGATAATATTTTATTTATTTTTCACAGATTCACCGCTAGATCTATCGACATCCCTCCTTTCTAGAGTCCTTCTCCCGATCTCCCCTCCCTCTGGTAACGAAGATGAACACAAATCAGTATCAGGAGACTCCCTTACGTCATCATCAGCTGGTTCCTCCAACGAACTCCTCGACATGACTCCAAAAATCCAAAGAAGACCAGCAAAGTCTGAAAGGGCGTTGCTGCCGTGCGAAGTTTGTGGGAAAGCATTCGACAGACCTTCCTTATTGAAACGTCACATGAGAACACATACTGGTAAGTACCTGTGATAAGTACTATGCAAAAAATATAAAGTAGTGTAGTACAGTACAGTACAGTAGTACACTCACGGTGATTTTCTAAGCAAATCTCACCGTTAGTTATTTCATTAGTTTGGATTTGTGCCCGGTTAATAATTTAGAACCCTTACTAAACTTGCTTAAGAAGCATTCGTACTGGCATTATACAACGTGTTACAAAATACCCCGTAAAAAATATAATTAATTATCAAAGCCAAAAATTGTGTCAGCCGTCATGTCAGGGAACCAGATTATTTAACAGAAAGGCCTACGTACCTATTTTACCTAATAATTGTCTACTTCAATAGTTTTTCTATTTTTCATTCATAAATGTTGATGTTTTCCTTTTTTTGGGGAATGATATACAGCGTTATTACGGTTCTTAAATATTGTGAATGTACTACTGTGAATTTACGGGTAATTTTGTAACACCCTGTAGGTATGCTGTACTGTGGTATTACGTATAATTAACGGCTGCAACCATTAGTGTATACGTAATAGTGTAAAAATGATCCCACATTGACTACGGTCTGTACTGACGTGGATTTAAATCTTCACTCAAAAATTAAGAATCAATGTGACGTTTTCTCACGTTTCTTTCAAGTCGTAAACTAGATAATACTTTATGCTAATATAGATGAAGTTATTAGTTTATAGCATTTATTTAGTCACAGATATTTTAAAACCAATTTTATTAGGTTTCAACTTAATTAAAGATGGTTAAGTCTTAAGACGAAGCGATTTATCAAAAAATACAATTCGAAAACTCCCAAATGTTGGAAAAAAATGCCATTCTTATATTAATATAATTGGTGGTGTATACTATAAGTTTTAGCCTAGTAGTTATAAGAGTGACTACTACGGGTTCGATTCATAAGTCGAGCAAAGTGTTATTGGGTTTTTCTATAAAAATCTCAGTAGCTCACCCCCTATTATACGGGACCTAAATAAACCGGCGAATAGTGGATGTATTATTATTACATTAGTACACCTCTGCCTAACCCTTTAGGGAATACAGTATATATATTATTTGGTGATACGTTTCCATAATATCAAGGAAAACCCTGGACCATTGCTAGTGAAGAATTATAAAATTAATATCAACATCTCTGATTTTTAATTAAAATAATCAAATAATAATCATAAATAAATTTTAACGAACTTACTACTCGACTACTGTAATATGTATGAATGTAGTTTTTAGATAACATAAATATGTAGTTATCTAGATTTGAAGACTGATTAGTTCTGCAGTTTCTTTAGGTACCTATTGCTTAATTTAATGCTTTTGATACCGGCAACTTTATTGCTCGTTCAAATGAATGACTGTGAGAGAATTGGTTTTAGTATATTTAAATTAAACTTTTCTTCTTCTCTTTCCTTTAAGAATTTTATACACCTAGACCATAGTTATAAATATACGTTTCATGCAGGAGCCGACCCTTTGACCCATAGTGATTCTTAAAGAAGCCGCTGAGGCACACAGCAGCTTCTTTTGGATATTTTGGTCTCTTACATTAATTATTAGACATAGAAATATAATGACTATTTACGGATTTCATCGCGTTTATTGATTGGTATCCCGACGTTTTGGACCCTAAAGGGTGACCCATGACTATTAAACGCAATAAAATCTGTAAATGGTAGGTACTTTTTTATATTTTTTAATCCCGTACTTATTCGTAACTATTATATATGTATATAAAACGTTTTATATGTGAACCTCATTGATTATTTTAACCGACTTTAAAAAATTAAGGTTGTTAAGTTTAGGTTTTAATAATAGAACTGCGCCAGGCATAAAACTTCTCAACTAAATCAAAAAAAAATTTAAAAGATAAAAAAGCTTTCATCTCGATTGAGAAGTATTTTGTTAATGAAAATTCTAAACGTGCCATATCATTTTAGGTGAAAAGCCACATGTCTGCATGGTGTGCAACAAAGGCTTCAGTACGTCAAGCAGCCTTAATACCCACAGAAGAATTCATTCAGGGGAGAAGCCTCATCAGTGCCAGCATTGTGGCAAAAGATTCACCGCGAGCTCCAATCTATATTACCACCGAATGACGCATATAAAGGTAAGCTTTCTGATCACATAGTAAACAAAACAGTCTTAAAATGACGTAACATTTATTTGGCTGATTACCAATTATTAAAAAAAAAACAGGTATGTCCAGCCCTTCTCAAACTGTCATGCGCTTCACAGCATTTAATTTTTTATTTGCGAGTATAGGTATTATTAATCAACAACAATATTGCTGATTACAAGATGTCTCGATAGAATACAGTAACATTGTGTGACCAGTCTGCTTGTGATACCCCTCATAAAAAGAATAGATCGTACCACTGAACAAACTTACTATATTGTAAAAAAATATAAGCTCAGTTTCCCCGAAAAAACATTGTGTCGAAGTCGTGAAGAAGTATTGGTAGTAGAGTTTGACCCTTATACTGCCAAACCAACTATTCCGTTCGTTTTACAGGATCGACAACACGCAAGTGATACCCCTGGTGTTGCAAGCGTTTATAGGCTAGGTCCGTATGCTTCTTTACCACCCTAGTGGTATAAAAAAATAGATGAAGAGGGTATACAACCCCCTAGAGCTTTTAATTCGTGGGGATACTACCCCATGATTATATTTTATTTACATTAGTATTTCATGATTTACATTAGTAAAGATTCTGTCATGTGCTTTACCAAAGTATGCTTCACAAAGATAATTTTATTCCCAGATCAGTACACTCCATCCTTTGTTTTCGTCTTGTATATAGTTCACACATAGCTCCATTTTGTGCGTGTGCGCATCGGTCCGTAGAAGTCATGCCCACCGGACCATGCCCGTGGGAAAGGGTCGGAGGTTGCGTTGATTATGAAAATCTTTTTTTTTTTTTTTATTTGAATCTGCGCGTTCGGTTTTGGAAGCATTAGTACTAAGTGTAAGTAGTGTACAATATTTGCAACAGCTTTCTGGCAATTTAGTAGAATAGGATAATATGAAGAATGGGGTGATGTCCTTTTTTTATTGAAAAAAAGTTTTTGTTTCAATAATATTCATATTATTAACTGTCAGAAATAATTATCAGTAGTATACCTATGATTACTTAGTACTAGCGGCCTGTCCCGGCTTCGCACGGGTGTACATTATAATAATAGAAAAGAACATTGTACTAATAGTAGTGAGTTTATTCGCTTGATGTAGGCACTCCGCCCAGACGGTTTTTTTATTTATACTGTCAATCGACAACAACTGACAGTTATGTAAAACTAATATTGTCGTTAAGTTTTATTCAATTTTGTTACATTTTTTAATGTTCCGCTCAACTTTCTTAATTTTTTCTTTCATAAGCACCTTCTCCTGACAATAATGAACACAACAAAAAAAGAATTAGCGAAATTCTTCCATCCGTGATGCAATGACCAAGGGAAACAGGGATTCATTTTTATATATATAGAACTATAGATAGATTATTAACTTACATTTTGACTACTTAGATGTTCAAAATTCGACTTTTTAGATTTTTTTAGTTTTCAATTGTCATGAGTGAGATGTCATGTTATAATCTTTCAAATATTAAGTAACATGAAATTGAAAATGTATAATGAAAAAAATCTGGCTAAATAGGTATCAGAAAAAAATATTTTTAAAAAATAACTATTGGATGTACAGAGGCCAGCACGTCAAGCTACCACAATCTGTCAAATTTATTTGATTGATTTTTAACTTTAATGCAAAACAATAAGGTTCATATTCAATTGGGAAAATTTGACAGTTTTGGATAGGTTGACCTGCTAGCGTCTGTACTGTAATGATGTTCTGTTTTATATTATTATTTGTATTTTATACCTCTCTACCTCTTTGTATCTGTATATTTGCCTACAAACAGTATAAAGTTGTCATGAGTACCTATCTAAAGATACCTATCTATAAAAATCAAGGACAAATTATTGTTTACAAGTAATTATTAATTAAAAGTTAAAGATTATGCAAATATAATCTTAAATCTTTCCATAACAGTTTAATTGTATTTTAACTTGAAAACAGAATAATGTATCATAAATATATTAGCAACAATGGAGCTGTTTTGAGTAAATTACCACATTTTTTGTTGAATTGACGTCAAAGGACGCCATTTTCAGAAAAATAAAATACCTTGAAATATATATACTATATATTTATATAACTTATGTAAAAAGGGGGGATACTAACGTTACGTGCTTCTATTTTTCAGCACAAAATTGTTGTATTTTTAGAGAGCTAAACTACGCTTTTAAATAATTATCTTTCAAGCAGTAAATTAAATTATAATCCACCCAAATAATTTGGGAATAATTGTCTTTATTTTGCCATATCATGAAATGGATTCTACGATTCTTGCATACTTCTTTCGCTTCGACCACATTCATACATCTTGTCATACATACACGCCGGTTGCGAGTACTACGCACCTGACCTTTTTGAAGAAACTCACCAATAAGGTCGGTTTACTTTTTTCTAGGGCGTGGAACCGACATTCGTCATATAAATCCTTTTTGTTAGTCGCCTTTCTTCTCTCGACATGCCCAAACCATCTCAGCATATTCGTAGCAAGTGGCGTTCTTTAGTTTCTGCATACCCCTATGGGAAAAAGGCGTGTGTGTATGTATATATGTATCATGAAATGGACTTCATAAAGATATTCTAGGATCTAGCCACTACATAAAATCCTAATTCAATTACTTCACCGTAACTTACACATAAAATGTCGTGCTGTTATTGAAGTACAGAGGCCAAACCATCAAGCTACCACAATCTGTCAAATTTCTTTGATAGATTATCAACTTTAACACAAAGCAATAAGGTTTATATTCGATTGGGAAAGTTTGACAGTTTTGGATAGATTGACCCGCTGGCGTCTGTACTTAAATAAATAAATAAATATTTGGGTTATTTTAAAAGCACCGTCAGTAAATGGTGCTCTGTAAAATAGTCCAAGCTGAGCAAAACTTTCAATAGTAAAAGCTCCTAAAAAAGTACCATTGGCGTATTACCAATAGGGGTGCAAGATGATGGTTAGAAAACTTGTAAAGTATTTTGCATAATCATACTTAGGTATAACATATAACAAGAAATAAAGAAGAAAGAAAAATACATATAGAACAACAAAATATGTTTATCATATAAGTATGTGTGTCCTATAGGAATCGAAGCTTGTGACATGTCCGACAACGAACCACTGGACCACAGAATAGATGTTTTCAAAAATGCATAAACACAACCAAGTAATGACCAATAGTTAGCACAATTACGGAAACCTACATTGATTGCATTACCTACATAGGTACGTTTGCGAAATACAATAAAAAATAGTTTCATCCTTGTTCAGAACAATGAGATCTATTACAGTTTTTTTTAATGATAATTCACATAGACGCATCCTTTTTCATTGCGTTGTTCGTCTGTGATGTCTTTAATTGCTGTTTTTTTTTTTCTTAAACTATTCATCTTGCATGCAATGTGTAGGTATTGTGGTATAAACCTTAGCTTCAGTTCCGTGATGATTAAGTGGTGTACTGCACAATAGGTTATTAGTTGGTTTTACAGAATGTTGTAAATATTATTTATTATGTTACTGCGCTATAGACTTACGAGATAGTACAGTGAATAAGAACCAAGTAAGA
Source organism: Acronicta alni (assembly GCA_964056405.1). Taxonomy (NCBI): domain Eukaryota; kingdom Metazoa; phylum Arthropoda; class Insecta; order Lepidoptera; family Noctuidae; genus Acronicta; species Acronicta alni. The sequence continues at coordinate 3,943,924 of OZ043919.1, read as the reverse complement.
GCACTTAAAGAGAGCAATCATAGCCTAGTGGTCTGACCATTGGCCAGACCCGGAACAATTACCTGTAGATTATACAAATATTTGTTCCGTGTCGGGGTTTAACCCACAACCCGCCAAACGTGGCAACATCATCCCATATATATACTGTCCCACTGCTGGGCACGGGTCTCCTCTCATATTGAGAGGGATTAGGCTGTAGTCCACCACGCTGGCCTAGTGCGGGTTGGCAGACTTCACAAACCGTCGAGAAAAATCTCTAAGGTATGCAGGTTTCCTCACGATGTTTTCCTTCACCGTTTAAGCCAGTGATAATTAATTATTAATACGCACAAGAATTCGAAAAGTCAGAGGTGCGTGCCTTAGGTTCGAACTCGAGACCTTCGACTTGACAGTCCAATGGTCATACCGCTAGGCTGCTCGTGATATCAAAATTAAAATTATAAATTTATATTAGTTGAGCCCAATAGGTTTGCTTTCACGTGCCCTATTGTCATGGCCATGGAATTTTGCGGATCCCATGGCCATGACTCCATGGACATGACTGACATCCATGTTTTTAGTCGGTATGAGTTCGACATACCCTGGCACCTTCCCGGGTGGCAGAGGATCCAGGAGGATTTTCCGTATCTACTATAACAAAAAAAAGGCTACGTTTTACACAATCATCATTCTAATTAAGTACACATACATAGCCAACTAATTAAGTATAGTTGATAATACACCAAAGTGCTATATTACGGTTCGGTAAAGCCTCACATTACACCGTGGAGTTACCGTGTTCAGTTCCCATAACGCCCCACCTTAAGTTTTTACTTATTTAACTATGACCTCATGTGTCCGCGACTTAAGAAAATCACACAAGTGTACACGGTGACTGGGCACAGGGCTGTCACAATTGATAAGAAATTTTATTTCATTATTTTTTATGCTGTCATGAAATGATTTTTAATTCTCTTTTTGTATTTTTTTTGGCACTTTCCATGCTAAGATTTTTTAAAGTTATTTAGCGAAGGAAAAATTCGACCGCGGGCAGGATTCGAACCTGCGTCTTTTGGTTAGGTACACCACACGCTATGACCGCTAAGCCACCGCGAGTCCCATTCGCCATGACGAATTTCGCCTTCACATTCAGAATTTACGTCTTTATCGTGACGTCAGTAACACCTATTGAAAAGCTTGCTTTTTAATTCGATCAAAGCTGTACCTACTAATTATACTCTTACGTACTCTTACAAGTTACGTGGGTTTCGTCTTTATGTTTCCAGCCAGCCCTAAAGTATGTTCCGTTTGAGGTCTATAAGTAATGATCAATTTATTATCAATACCAGGTACAAATCCGTGAACTCCGAGCTTTTATTAATAATATAATAAGCAATAAGAAGATTTTCGAATTGAACCCAAGACTTCTCGCTCAGTAGGTAATTGCACTTGCGTTTACTAAGCCAATGAGCCATTTATAAATAGTAATATACTATACAAACGTCTATATATATATAAAAATGAATCTCTCATTGCTCTTGGCCATCGCATCACGCGTGACCGGATGGAATAATTTCGCTAATTATTTTTTTGTTGTCTTAAATATTGTGAGGAGACAGTTCTTATGGAAGAAAAAATTTAAAACAGTGTGCAGGAAATTAGAAAATTTTAAAAACTGAACTATTAGATACTTTCAGGTAAAGTTTACGTGGACGAGATCGCGGGCAAAAGCTATTTTAAAATAAATGTCACAAAATCGATCCACTCGTGCTATCGAAAACAAGAGTGACACTAAAAAATAAGACAAAAAAACGTCCTTTGGACATCCCTTGTTCCTTAAGACGCACCTGCGGTCACAGGTAGTTACAGTTAAGTAAGGACCCATAAATTGCGGGTCAACGTGGGAACTCCTACGGTCATGTACTGTGACGCATCAATAGTGATGTATCGAATATGCGAGACAATGCTGAAATCATTAAAGGCAATCAGATACATTAAACTGGCATATTTATGTATTTGTTCTTTTCGGGTCAATGTACTTAGCCTCATATAATTTTGAATGACTGATAACTTAGTAAGGCAGAGGTGCGCTCAAGTTCGCCACTATGTTTAAGTCCCTAATAATAATAGGGGCGAGCCTAGACACAAATCCAATCTCTGAGCTGCTACAGAGAATTTCACGGAAAAATGCAATAACACTACTTCATCTGGGGATGGAATCCAAGACCACAAGCGTAGCAGTCGCGTTTACGACAACTAGCCTGACGAGGTAGTTATTAAAATAAAGTCAAGCAAATACCAATTAAAATTCAACTGGTTTGGTCCTGCCATCCAGAATATTCAAGTCAAATTTGAAATCAAACCCAGAAATCAAATTTCGGTCCCGCACATACGTCCTTTTGACACGGCTGTTCACATACGATCGTGTGAACCATATGTCCACGGTCTGGTGATCGTGGTGTCTTTGGCAACGTCTTTTGCTTACGATACGGTCCGTGAACTCATGGGAACTTGAATTTTGGATGTTTGTTACTCATTACTACGACACCGTTCTTAGTTTTTAATTTTAATATTAACATTTCTGGCTAAAATTAAGTATTTTATTTTTGGTTTTGTTTTTTGGCAGCCCTAATTTTGTTTCGTATGCAGTTTAGTTCTAAAATGTTGTAAATTGATCTTTTTGGATACATATGTGCTAAAAATCATGACAAGCAATAAATTATGCATCAAATTCCAAATTATTGGCATTAACATACACTAATTTGTCCATTTAGAAAAATTAATTCGCATTAATCATTTCCAATATCAATAAACAGATCATTATTAGCGAATAAATTAAATTCCCAGGCCATTTATCCGAATCAAAATCTAGATTAACTGTGTATTTAAACATCTGCAAGGAAAGAAAATTGATAGACGATCCTTTATTCGTTCGATCTTTGATCGATCGGCTATTCTACCTCGTAAAATGGATCTTTTCAGCTGTCACAGCGCTGAGCCGCTGAATTAAACTGGACAGTATTGGACGGCTAGTTAAGTATAGGAAAGCTAAATAATAATGCAGGTTTCACAATAGCTTGATGGAAGCGAGTGATACACAATAGCCAAGAGTTTGGTAGGTATATTTTATGGGTTAGTTATGTGCTGTTATGTATAGACCTTTCAGGATTTTGTTTATTTATCTTGGTGCGTAATTGTTTGACGGGTTTAGCTGACAAGTTCGGTCTTTGTTGGTAGGGTTTGATAGATTTCGTTACTGGAGAAGACAAGATTATCTGCAAAATCTTGAGTAAGGGACGTTTTTCTTGGAATGTTAATCAACAGAAATATTGTAAAGATAATAAAATCTCAACGTTCTTACCACAGACAAAAAAGTATTTTAAGGAACTACGAATAGTTCTAAAAAAGAACAATAACCTGCAATTCATGCAGGTTATTGAAACTTAAAATTTAATCCGTACCCGTAAAGTACATAATTATCTATCATTCCTGTAAATACTTGTATGTATGTTGTACTTAGATTACATAACATTAACTATTATGATGAACTTCATCATAATAGTTGAACCGCAGAACAGACTTCGATAAAGTTCGGTAAGAAGCTCAGAAATGATTATAGGCTACCTTTTGTCGCCTAAAGTTTTATCCCTTTGGTGTACGAGTAAAATCGCGGGCAACAGTTAGTTAATAATATTTTTTTTAATTGTCTAAGGCTGCTTAGACGTTTTTTTACAAAATAAGGTAAAGTAGATCGAATGTAAAATAGACCCTCACATAAATTCATTCTAAAGGTGTGTAATGTCATCAGAATGTCCGTATCACCTGTCATGGCGACTGACATACAAATATCTCGATAACCGACAAGCCATAAGTGACACCACCTTTTTAAATTAAAAAAAAAAGGTTGAGGCCATGACCATGATAAAGGACTTGTATAATTAAACATATGAATATAGGATTCATTCCAATATATAATTAGAACCAATCAGAATAGATAAAAACAGTAAAATATCTTACAATAGATTTTGTTTTATAATGCAATTTTTTGTACTAATAAAAAATCCGTAAACGCTACCCAGGTTGTTCATAGAGTAATGTGATTTGGTAGAAACGGTGTTGCAAATATGATAAGTAACTAGAAAATTATTATTTTTGAGTGAACTTTGGTGTTACAAAATTAAATGTAAAAGTATTTAAAAAGCTGCCTCATTAGCCTAGTGGGTTTGAGTTCGATCAGTTTTATTGGGTTTTTCTATGAAGTTTCAGTAGCAGCTCCATGGAACTTTAACTTATCGGTTAACTGTGGGTGTACATTGGCACACCTCTGTTTAGCCCTTCGAGGAATATAAGCGTGATGGTAAACTATGTTACTAAAATACGTGTTGATTTTGGACACTGTATAAATATCGAATCGTTTTCAGAAATTTACGCTATTTTCCAATTCTCATGTTAAAGTCCAATACACTTTTTGGTTTGACAATTTTCTGTGGGTTTTTCATTTATACATAATATATAATGTAGCCTTAAAGCCAAAATACATAACTCATCCTTTTCCGTCGTTGCGTAAAATGGCCCTTGGTTACAACCGGCGGTAATCTGCGCGTGCGCTTGACACTTTTCCACTCGTTAGAGGTTCGTTATTTGTTTGTTGTCAGTCTGTCTGTTCGTCTGTCACGGTGCTGCGTCCCTACAATTGGTAGCCGCACAAAGCGGCTAGATGTGGTCCAATTGATAAAGAGTAAGCGAGCTTGTGCAATTTAACCGATGATTATAATCAATATTTTCAGTTATAGTTGAAAATCGGTCATATGTGTGTAGGGATATTTGTAAAGTCTTAATTTCAAGGAAATGCAAAATGCTGTCAATTGACTACCTATATTAACGTTATTCTAATTTGTAGAGCGAAAATCAATAACATTTATTATTTTTTCTTAATAAAATATTAAGTGTAACGTGAAATACTTTTTCTTCTTCAATTTCAAGGGAACGAAACGATAAAAATCGTATATCATCCCTTTCGGATTGAAGGACCAAATTAACATTCTAAGCGGGCTTTTATTGCAATTCTAACTTGGACCACACAATTTAAGTAACAAGAAGCCAGTAAGATTGGTGGTTTTTCTCAAATCAGAATGTGATTTGCGTTTGTCAATACCACTACTGACTAACACTTGGTCAACCACGGAATACCTGTTCTTATGGAAATTCTATTTGATTAGAAGTACATACATCATTCTGATTAATTTATGTTGTATTTTCTTTAATAATGTGTTCAACTAATTAAATCTGTTATCTTTTAGACTTTCGAGCTCATGAGCGTTGTCATAAAACCTCCACTTTATAAAATCAAAAAGAAACACATTTATACATAAAGGACTTATTACAGCTTTATAGAGATAGTTGAAAAAAAAAATTTGTTTCCTAACAATCAATTTTGGATAATATTGGAATCAAAATAGGAATAACTAATGGAATTTCGAGCATTCAGGAAAGTACAGTAGGAATATTAGGATGTATCTCACCACCAGGAAACGCGTAAAGCCTTAATGGTGCCAGGTGGCAAATCCATCGCATGTTTGCCTTATATCACATTTACGACACAAGCGAGAAACAGCTGATTTAATCTATAATATTAACAATCTACAGTATTTTTCTTTAACTTCCGGTCGTTATTTAGATACTATTACAATAGTGATAAATCTGTTATTTGGTCCTTTAGCTTGAAAAACTTTTGGTCCTAGTGTACGAGTCGCACTGCCTTACGATACAGTCTTAGCATCCAGGTAGAGTTGTGATTCTTAGGAGTGGGAATATTAATTAGCCAAAGAGTTGAGCAAATAATTTACAGATTACTTCTTAAGAAAACCAGAATGCCTAAGTGATTTTAAAGCTGACTTATTGAATCTGTCAACTTGCACTAGGACTTTAACTTAACTCCTCTCCTTCTAAGAGGAGACTAGAGCCCAGCTGTGGGACAACAAATGTGTTGATCTGATGCTGATGAGATGATTTCTTACATCAACCTATTTCAATGATATTATTTTATCGATTTTATTTATAATTCCTGAATTCTTCAGGAGAAACGGAAAGTTTACTATTTTTTTTTTAAGGTGTTCATTAGTTTTAAGTAATTAAGAAGAATATGATCTATATTTTTAATTTTCTACATTTGACCTGTTACCGTTAGTGACGTACTCATTTTAGAATTATTAATCTGAAAACATGATGTAAAACATTGTTGTCAAAAAAAAATAGGTATTTATCGGAAATAAAGTGTTACAAGCTTTTACGATACCATATTGCTTTTATAATCTCATTAAAAAACTTATTGGTGGCCGGTGCGTGTGCGCCTGTCGTTTGCACCTGTCCGTATAAGGGTTTTAAAAATCGGTTAAAAACGGTTTTCGTGTGCAATTATACGTTGAATAGTGAAAGATATTTCGATAGTAGAATTTTTGTGTTACTTCTTTTTTTAAATAAGTTTGTGTATTTGAGTAAACGTTTTCTTTTTGTAAGATCGAGATAATGTTTGCTCCATTTTTGTTATTAAGCAGACAGTCGCAAACGCATCACATGTGTCCCGGTTTACATTTTAATGTTACAAAGTATTATGAAATACAGCGAAAAAAGCAATTATATCTATAAAAAAGCAGTGTTGGCCTAGTGATAAGACCATTGAACTGCAGCGTGATTGGAGTATAGCCTAATCTCTCTTAACCCGTGAAAGGAGCCATGCCCAGCAGTGGGGACAGTATATGGGTCTATGATGATGATAATGAAATAAGGTTTGAACAATTTTTTTGTTATACCTACTTCGAACGAGTTTTCTTTGTAATGTTACTTCGAAAGATTTAGTTTATTTAAATACTTTGTAATTTTTTGTTAATAATTTTAGTTAGATATATTTTATTTATAATGTTACTTTGATAGTTTTTATTTCTAATGTAACCTCGATGAATTTATAATTATTGGTAAATAGGCGATACCTACACTGTTTTGCACTATTTTAAATAGATTCTGTACATGCTAAAACCTTTATTGATTCCTTGATATGTTTTTTAATAATTAGGTGTAGGCATAGGTACACAGGTTAAGTATTCGCATAAAAACGGCTGCATTGTGGCATCTGTTCCGTTTTGCCACATGCAAAGCACTACATGCGGGCACTACTTACTTCCGATATATAATTATTAATAGATGATCTTAATTATAGTAATTAAAGAAAAACTATATTATAAACTAAGGTATCATATTTAGAAATTAATTTTTATATAAAAAAGAATTTAAATATAAAATCCAGTAAAATTTACATTCGAAATTTTTTCTACCATTTTATATAGAAGGTTCTCGGTTGTCCGAATTGTGGTTCAGGCCCATTTTTCTTTCACAACTTATTTAACTGCAGATAAAAATAGTGGTATCAAATACTAATATTATAATAAAAGCTCCAATACATTAGGTACACATCTATGCATCTAAATCGAACGGTAAAAGAATATGATTTCGTTAATTGAAATCAAAAGAAGCCACATTAATTTGGCGAGAGTAACATTCCGGCCAAGATAATTAGGCCCACATAATATGTAAGTATCAAAACCATAATTCCACTTGTTTTAACAGGAAGTCGATTTAATGATTTTTTATTGGTTACCAGAAGACTTTCGAATAATGAAATTGGGCGTTATACGACGACTAGTTTATGTCTATATCTGTCTTCTTTGACATCCGCCGTCGATTTAGATTGAATATATTATAGACCGAGAGACAGGAGCATCACAAATTATGATGTAAAGTGAAAAATGTTTTATTACAGCAACAAAAATATAGCTCCAATAAAATTTATTATTTACAATAAAATATGACTATAAACCACCACGCCTGTTAATCGAATTGATTAGTAGTGTATAAAGTCATTAAAATTACTAAAGAAAATTACAGGTTTTAATAATTAGCCAATGAAAGGTTTATTTGTGAAAACAAATTAATCCAAGTGTTTAGGCTATCAGTAATATTCAACACGCTTGAAACCTTTTAAAATTCATTCAAAATAAAAATCAACAAATTATACTGTTATAACCCTTTTAAAATCGGTGTACTTAAAACAAAAACCTGATCAGGTTTGACGGATTACACAGATAACGCGTTTCTTCATCTAGCCCTCTCTCGGCCTACACTAAAGTAATTAACTGGACAGCCAGTTGACAATTTAAACTGGTACAGTTTTTTTATATTGCTCCAAAATCGGGGTCTAATCCATAGAGTTATTATGCGCATTTGTTGCGTGGTAGGCGCCACTTAGCGATGATTTAAAGCTGGTATTGGCTATAAACACATCCTATTTAAATAAAAACGAGAATAACATAAAAATATACTACTACGTATAATAATTATGTAAGAATTCACCTAAGCGTAAAGTCGAAAATAATTTCAAGCACACAAATATTTGAAGTGACTGCTCTAGTTCGTAAGTTTTTAATATCTCAATGGTCCAATCACGAATCGTTTGTCCGTATGCATATAAAACAAGCTTCGGATCCGACCGTTAGAATAAACGTCTTAATAAATATTGTACCTGTGTCGTAACTCTATCATATTGAGTTTTTATTCGTAGTCGGTCCAACAGAAGTGTATTGGAGTGATTTTATTGACACACATATTTGGAAATGCTTGTGAAAACGATGTAAACGAACGAGTTTTATCGCTAATTGATTTTGATCTACATAGTATTGATGTAGGTATGTAGATTGAGTGTATTATTTATCTGTTAATGAATCTACTGCATTTTCTCTTAAATTAAGAGTTATTATTAGTTCCTTTATTTATATTTAAACATATTTTTTATTTCATCATTGAGTATAAAAAATATACAGTTTTGGGAATAGATGGTGTTGTGTAAAATATCCCAAGTACAATCTCTGTTTCTATTTTCATAACCCAGTCTCAGCATTCTCTTGTCAAAAGATCCAAGAAGTTATAGTTCAATTGTAAAATCGTTATAATCACAGAATCACTAACTTATAAATTCAATGTAACACAAAATGAAAGAGAGCACGTTTGTATGAGATTGTTTACGGCCTGATAGCAAATGTATGAGAAAGCACCGATTTATGAATAACTGGATATTTGTAGCTTGAATTGTAGAATGCTACTGTGTAAGATGATGGGAACAATATATCGTTTAATGTATTGCAAGGGTTTTATCGCCATTCAATGATCATGACTTTGTCTCGTCTTCCTCCGAGGCTTTTCCAAGCTATGTTGTGGTCGGCTTCCAGTCTTACAAGATGCAATCAATCCAAATAGTTTTATTTTCATATAAACCATATACAGGCACTTATGAAATGTCGAGTCTAGGTGCACGGTTCCAAATTAGTCGTTTCCTATGGAGAAGAACCGGAAAGAAACTCCATTGTTACTCTGAAATAAAACTACTTTTTACGGATTTTATCGCGTTTTATTGATATTATCAGTTTACCCGTGACCATGGACGCTGTAAAGGGTCCGAAACGATGGGATTAATAATATAAATATAACGCGATAAAATCCGTAAAAAGTAGTTTTATTTCAATGTATGATATTTGCGTAAATGTCAGAAATCAATAATTATCCATGGTTACTCTTTTAAAATATCATTTTGTATTATAGTACAATAATGTTCAATACAGTAATAATTATAAATTGCATTGGATTCTTACATGAGAGAACAATTTAGGAATGTTGCGAAGATTACAAATATATAAAATACAACTAGACATAAAAGAAAGTTCTAAACAGTTCTCACATTTACAAAGGGTAGGAACTAATAAACTATATAAAGCAACTGACAAAACTTGTCACCAAAATGTGATGCGGCTGAATATCACTATTTTACACGAAGCGACTGCCATCAGACCTCTGCAACCCAATTTCTGTGCAATACCGATATTCTGAGTTTTAACTGTTGACAGGCTGTATAGGCTCCTGGCTAACAATAACGATTATCATGGATGTTCACATGAACACTCATTCGTGCCTCGGAAAGCACGTAAACCCGTCGCTTTACGTGCTTTCCGAGGCACGAATGGGTCTCGAAGTGTTGTGAATGGTCACTCAATGTAGGTTCACAGTTTTTTTTTTAATAATATAAATAGCTAATACTTACAGCATAAATATAACATATCATTACGCCTGTATTCCCGTAGGGTTAGGCAGAGGTGTACTAATGTACATGTAATGTCCCGTGTAATAGGGGGGCGAGCCTATTGCCGTTAACCGGGCACAAATCCAGACTCCGAGCTGCTACTGAGATTTCATAGAAAAACCCAATAACACTTTGCTGCACCTGGAGATTGAACCCAGGACCTCTAGCGTAGCAATCGCGATTAGGACCACTAGACTAATGAGGCAGGCTAATTTATAGCATAAGTGAGAATAAGTATCTCTAGCTCTAATAGCTCAAAGTTGATCGATCTTATATTAAGAATTGTTAAATGAAATATACCAGGTGTGATTTGCGTATGATGTGTCAATTTATAAAAAAATAATAAACTTTCTTAACAAATCATAATCCAAATTCACACATAGTAAAGTAGCACATGGCATGTATTTTGCCATGAAACAAATAAAAAAAAAAGTAACAGATGTTCGTAATAATTTCACCTTACGATCATCATCAGTAGCTCATTTCATTTACATTATAATTGCACAAACAATCCGGGTTCGTTTTTTATGCACTACACTGTACACGTTAACGTCGTATCGCGTGACAATTCTCGAGCAGAAATACACTTGATTTACAAATAATGACCCAATGTTGTAACGAACAATCATAATTCATTTTAATCAACCACAGACGCGTGCAATGCGTTGGATTTGTACATAGAGGTATAGATAATCCGTACTAGAGTACGGAGTAGGTAACCACAAAGATTTTTTTTACGATTTGAGTAAATAGATAAATAGAATATTCTTTAATGTACACCAAGAATCTTAACAAAATATAAAATTGTATTTAAAATTTTATTATATTATTAATTATAAAAATAAACTAAAAGTAGTACACTTGGTGGTCTTATCGCTAAGAGCAATTTCTTACAGGAAACCATTGGATGCCGATCATGTCATTGTAAGAAAACATAAATATTCGTAGTTGCTCTTAAATGAGAACCATATCTTAAAAAGTATAAATAATAGGAATTGTCGTATTTTCCCATTATAATTTTATTATATTTTTATGTAGAAAAGCTTGATTCTGAAAATCAGAAAATATACTTTATATTGTAGATCAGCTTTCACAACTTTAAGTATTACAACTATTCATACTGCTGAGTAAGTTTACTCAACCACTCAATTGCAATAGCTCACCTTAACCTATGTTCCACAAACAACTCATAGGTTAAGAATCGTTTCGCGATGTCTATCTAGTGTATTATAGCTCAATGAATATATACGTTTTTATAGTGTAAAGAAATGCGTGCAGTTAATATTTTCCGCTTCAGTTGTATGTAAAAACCTCCTTGCAGATGTGTCAATTATGGCGATGAGTTTCCTTGTAACGACATTCAGTGATTATGGTCTATTGTTATGCCTGACAATCACGATATTGGCATCTATACAACTGTATAAGTATATACATACCTCGATGTCGTTTATGTAGTTGATACCTTATAATATGGTAAGTAGGTACATTATAATTATGTGGTCAAATAATACTTGTTACAACTCACCATATAGTTTAAAGCTTTAAAGAAATTAACGAAATAAGTACTAGTAGGTTATTTTTTATTATATTCCATTTAAATTAAACTAGTGTCACTCGTGCCTCTCAATGACGTTGTCATCGTCATGTCCAATTAAATGACAGTTTTTTTTTTTTCAAAATCTGTTGTTTTTTTTTTATACCAAGATATTCCAGGTCCTTTTTATCGGTTCTCATCTACTCTTTTTAGTCACTTATCGTGCTAAATGACTTTATTGGGAGACGAGTCTTCATTCATGAGTCAATAATTATTTTATTGACCCCCAAAGTCATAATAGTCTCATAATTATATATTAGGAATATTTTATATGAGCGATGTTTTTGTCATGATAACTTTGTCTATTTATAACTCCTCATACTCACAAAAAACGCTGTCAAAATGCTTATTGAGTCTTATATTTAAGGTCGTACACTGCACAGCATAAAAATAGTGCAGCCACAGTGGTGTCACCGATACTATTAATAAAAATGTACTCAATAATTAATAACACCAACTTCACCTTCAGATAACACGCGACAACTCCGAAATGAATATTCAAGAACTTGTTAATACCTTTGCTTGCCATTCAATATACCTAAAATGATTTATACGAGACCACCTGCCGAAAGAATTTCAACTCTAATTTGAAGGAGAAAAGGAAGAATTTTGTTTGTATTAATTTAATCAACAGCCCTTATCAGCCGCCCACGTATTAAGTCGATCTTTTTTAATTTGACATCGTAATTGTTGGACTGCGTGTGATTATTATTTTGGCTGATGCGGCTACTGTGATACAGAAAATAAATAATCTTTCTCTAAGATTGAATCTCCATTATTTTTAAATTTAGGTAAGTATAGAAATAATGAATAGGCATTTGCAGTATGTGCCATGAATAACAAAACAAAAGAGGACTAAATTCCTTCTCTATAATCTGTCCATAATACGACCTATATGTAGCTAACAGAAATAAAAATGAATGCCCATTTCTCGATATCGTTTCAGTAATTCAGAGATATCTCACAACAACGAGAATACCTTTAAGTCATTGCTGTAAAGTTCAATTTTCAATAATTTAACAGCCTTCTTTAGAGACGATACGCGAAAACATCCATACGTGCTGTCAAAACCCTTTTGGCTTCACCGCAGATCGATCAAAACTAGTTCCACCTTCGTTTCTGCCTACCCCCTCGGCCATACATGTACATAAACAAGTCCATTCATTCCCGAGATTAAACGTTCATGTTTAAAAAGAAAAATAACGCGGGACCGGCACAGCGGCAGATTGCATCTGTGTACCGTCTGCACTATCAATCATTCTTTATCGTTCTTTTGCTGTGGACTGTACTGATTAAATTATTCCACGGAGGTGACTTAATGAAATAGCCTGGTTAGGAAGGATTCACACTAAGATCGTAAAGCCTGGTTTTCACTATCTCTCGTGGTACCACAACGGCTGCCTTAATGCTTACATCATGTCGTCTTATTTAATAATTCTAAGTCCTTAGCTAAATTCTTTTATTGTTCAAATAATAATAAATAATTCACTTAGAATATTTTTTTAAATTAAGTTTGGAGCCGAGAACGGAACGATAATTTACAATCTAGGTATTTAGCGAAAGTTCTATATTCGGTCCGATAATTACCTAATCAAAGCATAAGTTTAGTTAATAATAAATATTCCTACGGACCCAATTGACCCGAGTGATTCGTATAGTTCATAAATACTCACAATTTAAGGTCTAATTTACATTATATTTGCTCTATTCGTGAACAGTCATAAACTACTCAAGTCTTCCCACCTTTTGTACAAACTAACGGTACTCCAATACATAGAAGCTAATACCACACTCACAAATCATATCAGGCGATGCATACCTTATTACGTCAAGTTATGAACACGCAAAGATACAATAGTGAGTAGAACAGCAACATCGCACATCATGGCGACGCGGCCAATAAATATACATACATTGTCAATTAATAGCCTATATTAAATTAATGGGCGCTTGCTATTTAGAAATGAAACGGTTAAAGCAATAATGCTTTAAAGGGTTCTGCACCTGTTTAAGATTAATGTCGCTTTAATACTTGATAAAACGAAAAAATAAATTATCTTCATTAAAATGATTTTACGACTTTCTTACTTAATTAAAAAAATAATAACATATTTTGATAAAATATTTTAATTTTAACCAAGGTTAGATACGGTAATATTTTCATGGAATTGTGCGTGCCGATAAAATCAGATAACATTTTGTTCATCCCGATAAAATATTTTTCTTTGATAATATTTTCACCAAGACTTAATTTGTATACTTATATAAACTTTCTCTTAAAAACGTATTACGTTATAGGTTTTTGTTATTTGCTAAAAATATGATAATAAATAATAATAAATGTTATTTTTTTAAAAACGAGATTGTAGTTCGGAGGAAGTTACCACAATCTGTCAAATTTCTTTGATTGATTTTCAACTTTAATACAAATAATAAGTTATTTAGAAAAGGAAAAATACGACCGCGGGCAGGATTCGAACCTGCGTCTTCTGGTTAGGTACACCAGATTGCTTAGTGGTCATAGCGTCTGGTGTACCTGACCAGAAGACGCAGGTTCGAATCCTGCCCGCGGTCGAATTTTTTCTTTCCTTTTCTAAATAACTTTACAATCCTAACATGGAAAATGCCAAAAATATACAAAAAGACAAATAATAAGGTTCATATTCAATTGGGAAAATTGACAGTTTTGGATAACTTGACCTGGTTCAATAAGAAACGTTTATTATTTTCTTGCTTTTCAGTTTTTCGGCGGTTTAATTTTTTATGTTAAAAAGTTTTTATTATATTAAAATAATAAAAATGATAAATTCAAAGATTCGCGGATCCCCAAAATGTCGGCAATAAACCAAGTGAACCCGTTTTGAATCACGAATAAGGGAGTCATAATAACAGAGCCCTATAAGATACTATGTACCAATTAGTTAACTTCTTGTCTTGACAACGGATTGGCCGGACTCCACAATATTGATTAACTGAAGCTCTATATAATTGGCTATGTGGTTATTAATTAGTTCCCCTTTGAATATATTAATATTTATGAGTAATTTAGTGATAGTACTGAGATCATAACTCTGTTAGTTCATTTTTGAAACGGGTTTGGTTTGGGATTATTCGATTAGGTTACTGATTGCTTGCCTAGTGGTGAAGTTGAGTGCCGCCTTAGACCGGTATTGCTTCTACACTTTAGACCGGATAACGTATAAGTGAGATATTCCTACTAAGCGGTGGTGCATCTCATATTTCATGTTATTTATTTTATACAGTTAAAATAAATTTCATTCTGGAACTCTCTTCGCTTGAACATAGGTGCACGGATAGGATTAGTCATAGACAGTGACAATATTCGTACCTACAATTAGTACCTAAAATAGTTAAACCTGTATTGTCTGTTATTATTAATGGTTGATTGATTGTGCATATTCATATAGAGTGATGAATTCATAACGATAACAAGAAAATTAATGCAACCTTGTTAATGCAACCTTAGAAGTCTATTTTCGAAAATTAAATTGCTAACTCTAAAATTAAAATCAATATATTTTTGCATTTTCCAGGCTAAGATTTTAAAGTTATTTAATGAAGGAAAAAATCAACCGCGGGCAGTATTCGAAATCAAAAATATTAATTATTTCTTCTAAAACGTCTCATTTTTAGTGAACCCACGCATATCCTGACTGCCGAGAATAAACGTTAACGAGATCAATACCGAAATTCCTTCTTGGGTTATTTCGCAACAATTTATTTAGTTAAATTAACCGAAGCACATCGTATTTGCATCCGATTTCCATAACGCAGCACAGGCGTATCGAGAGGCAATACGTCACTGTAACCACGAGATATAGCCCGTACGGACTACTTGATCGATTGTGTGATTCTGGCAACGAGAATTTTACGATATTTAAACAATATTATAAGTTTTTAGTAAAATTAATTTTGAAATGGAAAATAAATATTTATATTATTTACAATAGACTTATTACCTTGTATTTAATTGTATTATGGGTTAATTATAAGATAGGTATGTGCTCTAATAATTGTTATATTTAAATAAATAAGGCTCGATAGCCTTATTTATTTAGATATACAATTATAGATTCTTAGTTTTAAAATATTATTGGCTATTACATCTTTCTGAGTCAAACTCAAACGATCAATCAGCCTACCAAAGACTTGGTGATATTTATACCAAAATAAAGTTTTATGTATAACATTATGAAACAATAATATGATAAAAATAATAGATCATTATGGTCTACAGGTAACTGTAAATCTAATAAACACTTATTTTATGAGAAGTCCTACGTATACGTAATTACTTACTTGGTATGGGATCGAATTATGATACTTTTCATATCATTGGTACCTACAACCCCTTACTACTTAAAACTTCTATAAAACTAATAATGCGAAGATAATACCCTGTCAAAATATTTCCTTTTTTCCTATACAGCAAATTAACTATCGTACCAATATCGTTTGTCATAAATAATCCACGCTCCTTCATTATCGGAGTACAGATGAGAAGGCCGGTTTTTTGCCAAGACCGTGATTTATCCAAAGGAAATTGTCAGACAACTAATGGCTCTTTGTTTATTGATTTATATGTTGCAATATTCGGTAGCGAGAAGGGTCGGTATAATATCGGTACTCGTTTTTTTGCCGCCTGATTGAGCTACTGCATAATCCGCCCACAAGAAACTAGCTATTTCCATCGCCAACGACCCAACCCATCGTAGTCTTTTTAATTTGGACGAGTTATCAAAATTACAGGGTTCGTAGATTGGTGTGAATTAGCGAGTAAAAATTTAATGGATACGCTTCTAGGACGTATCTTAATTAGTTTTTTTTTTTTAGATTTATACAGGAAATTATTTTAGAATTAATTAAACTTTTTGATATATTATTGTTTTGGAAAAAAAGCTAATAAAGCTTACAACAAAAAAGTTTCATGGCTTTGTTGTTTACGGACTTTATTTTATAACAAACTGACACAAATCATTGTCATAAACCCTTATGACAATGGTGCAAAGAGAGGGGGTTAATTAATGTAATTTGAACGAAAGAGCTTTACCAGGGTGTCTATAATTGGGACCGCGAAAGTAGATAACGCTTATTAGGTTCTCCTGGCCCGTCTATGAAAACGGACTCAGGCATAAACGGATTTTTTAATGTTCCTATGCACATAGGAATTTTTCACAAATTAATAAAAAAAATACTATTTTTCGTATTCAAGACCGGCAGCAGAATTAATTATATTAGGACCACAAGTCGAGCTTATCTTATTTTTAAATTCTCAGTAGCAAATAGGAGTTTTGATTTGTGCCCGGTTAATGGCATTAGGATCAAACTGTGCGCAAATTTACATTTCACGACTTCTGGCCAATCTAGAGCTACTATATTATTTAGTCACGATCATTCGAATGCCGTGCGAACATTGAATTTTTTAATGATTTATTTTCTTCTAAATATAAAGTAAGATAGCAGCTAAAACATCGATTAGATTTTTAATTAATTAATTACATTTTTTTAATATATTCGCGTTATATAAATGCTTTTAGTACTTTCTCTTTAGATGCTAAATTTTTAATGCTGTGAAACTTTGTTTAGTAATAACATCTTTAGAAGCGAATGTGGTAGTAAGCGCCAATTCTAATAGCTCCAAATTCAGATCATAATTATAATCTAGCTCCAATTTGAGTGGAATGTCTCCCACTATGCCATACCTCTCATAAAACCTCTGCCCAACCCTTCGAGCATGCTTACAGTGCTTTTGGTATATTATTCTAAAGGAACTTCTAATTTCTAAAACAAAGAAAAGAAAGATTTTTCCTTTTTTAGTGTCATCGCATTCAAAATAATGAAGTTCTGATAAATCTTCATGCTATGTTTTTAAATTATTAAACATCATCTCAGGAAGCAGTGACTGGTCAAACTCACCACAACATTTAAAGCCGTCCACAAATCCACGACTTAAAGTATTTTGGACGTCCAAATTGAATGTTTTGGTGACCACAAATTATTTTGACCGTTCCTACCATAAAAACAAATGGTCGTTTAGTAGCATGGGAAGCGTGGAATGACGATATGGTATTCAATTTTATTCTTCACGCTCACTGTTTTACGGGTCATCAGCACCATGATTTGATTCATACTTTTATTCTGTGGCGGTGACTTTTAAATAGGTTGTGGTTATTAAGTCCTCGATACGAATGAACTAAATATTAATGAAAAGGTGAGAGAAACTTCTTCTTACTTCCACGTATAAAAAAAATCATTTTAGTTATTTAAATTTATTTTATAATAATAATGATGTATATAAAAAACCAATTGCATCTCTTTTTAATTTAATTCATTCTTGTTTTAACAATAATTATTACACGCGTACAAAAAAAAAATTACATTATCGCTAGTTTGTACAGTTTTCTGTAATTCTAATTACTGACAAGATATTAAAGGACTGAATAACTCGACAAAATAATAAAACCATAGGTAATAACATCTCTACATTTCTTTTACTTACTACAACCGCGGCAATCGCGACGCTCGTGCGCACATTACCACCAAGCCTAATGTCACGTAATGACTGCTTCGTAACGCGTGTTAGGCTGCTCGCATACTGGCGACTAATGCCACCGCGGTTAGTGACGGGCTCATTATGAGTGCGACAAAAAATGTTCAGTTTAATATCAGGTACGTAGTAAACTTGTGATTAAGATAAAATAGTGCTTTTGGAATATAATGCAAATTAATTTCTGTATAATATATTTAACATTCCTTGTATTTTTTTTGTATTAAGTTCAAGTCTTGAAAAAAGTCGCCAAATTACTTCCACATTATTTTTAGATTATCAGTTCACATAATTTTTTAACCTGTTCTCAGTAATTGCTGGTTCTAGATAAAAGAATAACCAGTGTCTCAATTTTATCTATGTTGAAACCAGTCTTCAATTTGGCTGAAATCAAAGTAGAAAATGTAATAAAATGAATCCAAATACCAAGATGTATTGAACTACATCGGCTGAACCAACAGGTTTAAGTCAGCATCCTTCATTATAAATTCATTTGCGCGCGATGTGCGATGTCATGACTTTGATTATTGGTCGTGATGAGTGTTATTAGTTGTTTTATTGTTTAAAGGTATTGGATTTCTTTTTTTTTAGCTACTATTGGCTTATGAATCAGGTTCCTAAATATAACAGCCTATTGTAGATTAAATAGAAGGAAAACGCGGCGTCAAATTTATAGTTCAATGTTTTATTTCAATTGGACCAATAATAACACTACCTACGTGCATTTACTCTCTGATTAAAAAAAAAATAAATATCTACTTTTGATTTGTCAAAAATAGATGAGCGGAATTCAGATGGAGTTATAATTTAAGAAGTTTTACTAAAAATCTAGTTTGGAGCCTATTTACATCAATTTTACACTTTATTCTTAGTCATCATGCTATGAACCCCTGAGCTTGAGTCTCAAAAATGTTGATAACTATACTGGTCTTTCAATTCTGAAAGCACAGAAATTATATGCTATCAAATTTGGCAGCAGCTACTCTTATCGTTACAAATAAATCTCTACATAATAAATCACATTCCAGAATATTTCTTAATACACTTCCCATCCTATGAGTCTTTTCTGGTATTACCTATGACTTTCATTTTATCTAATGGCTCGCCTGGACGGTTGAGGGACGGAACTCGTTCTAAGACATATGTACATGTCTCACAGCAGACATTTTATAGACTGGCACATGGATTGACCCTATCTGCCTATCCGTGAATAGTATTTGTTCTTGCAAGTTTTGCAAGACTTCCGCATTCATCCGCATCATGACTGCAAATAAATTCTGAACTTCTAATGACCTTTTTTAACTGGACAACAAGTGTTCTCGAACACCACAACCATTAGATAATGTAACATATGAATGAATGTCACTATTCGAAATCATCTGGGAATTAATAACTAAGTATTTATCAATTGATGGAACGGTGAAGGATGACAGGAAAGTTACAAACCTGAGAGATCGCCTCAGCGGTGAGATTATTCCTCAGTCTGTCAACTTGCACCAGGATAGCATGAACCTGACTACTCTTTTATCCTGAGAGAAGACACAGGCCAAGGAGTGAGACAAATGGGTTGATGATCAATAAATTAACCCGAAACAATTTTCTTTTCAAAACCTAAACTTAAATTTTCTTTCACAGGAGAAGCCTCACAAATGCAACCTCTGCTCCAAGTCGTTCCCCACACCAGGAGACCTCAAGTCTCACATGTATGTGCACAGCGGATCCTGGCCGTACAAGTGTCACATATGCTCTCGAGGGTTCTCCAAACACACCAACCTGAAGAACCACCTGTTTCTGCATACTGGTAAGTTTTATTCACATTATATTGAAGATCTCCGCTGCTGAGTTTGTTTGGGGTATCATCACATTGCCAGATATTGTGCTGCTAAGCAATATGTTTAAAGAACACAGTTTATTTTTAACTAGTGAAAAAAGTCTTTAAGAGAGGTAGGGCATAGTGGGAGTAATTCCTCTCAAATTGGAGCTGCCCAACTGGGGAGGTACCTCCGCCTTGCAAAAAAACGCAGTGAAATAACACTGCTTTGAGCTGTGTTGTGTTTCTTACGGTGAGCAAGGCCAGTGCTCCATAAGGAAACGTTGTGTTGGCAATGGGAGGACTGACCCTTATACTGCCCACCCAACTATTCTTATTTAATTTTACAAGTGATACCCCTGGTGTTGCAAGCGTCTATAGGCTACGGTAACCGCTTACTATCAGGTGGGCCGTATGCTTATTTGGCACCTTAGTAGTGTAAAAAAAAGTGAGGTCGGAACATGGCAAAGCGCGAGTGTTGCTGGCGTCTATACTCGTTGGTCGCGGTTGCCGCTTACCACCAGGTGGCCCGTGCGCTCCTTATCATCCCCTTCCAACAGAATCTATTTGTAGTCTTACAGTAGAACAAAATAATAAACAAAAAAGTTTATTTTCTTTTTATCTTTATTATACATAGGACCTTCTTGCCGGTTCTTCTCTCCTCCTATAAATTATTTGGAACCGCGCACCTAGTTATTGTTTTTTTTTTTTTTTAATTTGTGGCACACCACATACACTGGCAAAAACAACATTAATCATTTTGATATAACTTTTAACATTTTATTTTCTATTGTTTCAGCTAAACATCAAAGAAACAGTGCGAGGGATGCCACTTGAATTGTAAAAACAAATATTATGTATACATTTTTACATCAATATTGATGTATGCTTTTGACATTTAAGACTTCGTACTTAGGTCTTACAAATTATAAAAAGTGTGATATTAGAATAATTATGTATAAGTGTTAACTATTTAAGTTATATTTATGATTTGCTGATTATTATTAAGTTATAAAGATAAGGGATTGTCAAACTGAAATTTGGGGGCTTTTTTTAATATTAAGCATTTTTTTTAAACGTGTAGGTATATAAAAAAATCTTATTTTTGATAGATGGTTTCTATGGACTTAATTTCGGGGTGTAAAGTATTTAAAATTAATTTATATTAGCATTTTGAACGAAATAGATAAGCAAAATCAAATAAATACTTAAGAATAGCGGTTATCAATAATATATATTATACTAAATCAATATGATACGATAGATCTATATGTATAAGACGAAATTACGTTAAAAGTCAAAATTATTTATTTATCTAACATTTTATTTATTGACTGTTTAATTTTACATAATCAACTATAGCGATAC
The DNA here is from genome assembly GCA_964056405.1 of Acronicta alni. Lineage (NCBI taxonomy): Eukaryota > Metazoa > Arthropoda > Insecta > Lepidoptera > Noctuidae > Acronicta > Acronicta alni. Next base: position 3,922,425 of record OZ043919.1, on the reverse strand, counting down.
GGAATATCTGCGCTGCTACAAATTATTTGTAACCCAAAATGTAAAGAAAAACGCGTTTCAGAAAGAAGCGGCGAACATGGAAATGGAAAATTGCATCATCGAAATGAAAATTTTATCGGATGCACAATAATTATTTATTGGTATGCTCAATTTATTTATCGGTGTTTTAATTCCTTCAGATTAATCATAATGGCAACACTGATGAGTGTAATTTTACATATTTTATCTTGTTGCCGCAACAGATATTTATTATCGACACAGTGGTTGGTAAATTGTCTGAAAACTACATAGTTTTATGTAGAAATAGATATAATTGTAAATATAACATATAAGCGCTTGACATATACCTACATTGAGTATGTATATTGTGATTTTTCATCTCCGTCCATTTATTTGTAAATATAGTTTAAGGGTGCTTATATGCAACGAATTATTAAATTATGAATATTATTTATATTTTAAGATAAGTATTTCAATAAATATATATTATAAAATTAACTTGTATTTTATTTGTTGGATTGTATAGTTACTTAAATCAACTCTCCAAAGTTGACAAACAGAAAATTCAAGCTTAAAAATTCAATTGCCAAATTTGGTATTGTATCCAATGATATAATTATAATGTCATTGATTGTAGGTGACTTTACCTACTTTTAATTATTGTCTGTTCCATGTAAAAAGGGTCAAATGGGAGACAGATTGTTAGAGTCACATGCCAGAGTTTAAAAGAAAACACTATGAACTTTCAATAATCTTCATATTTTGGTGCATCTAAGTCTGAAAACCTGTGTGATTCCATGCTAAATATGATTAAACTTTTTTAAGGACGATAAAATAAATATGTAGTTCCAATATCACAACGATACTATCTAACATTAGGAGCCGAGAAATTGACTGCCGGTAAAACCACGGCGCACAACTAGTATAGTATTTAATAAATAGACACTTCTGTGAATCTCCTGAATGTCCAAAAACGCAGTAAAATAAATTATAAGAATAGACAAATAATGTTTATTATCTTACGATAATACCTATATAAGATTGTGCCCAAAAAGAATAAAAAATAAAAGATTTAACCGTAAAGTTTCACTAAACAACACGTCACTACAATCGCTCAATATCAGTTATCTAAAGGCATTGATAGACGAACATGTATCTAACTTTGCCTGACCAGTGCATGTCAAATGCGTAACAGGGTACAATCAATGACAGCTCACCAATCTACCCACAACGAACAGTACAATAAACTGTCTCTATCGAACAACTAGCTCACAATGACAGCATACACTGAATCCCATAAGATATGACTTAATGACGTCATCTTCTTCAGCTCATACGCTTATGCATACATCGCAGTCATGTCAAACCAGCGTGGAAGCGGCAAGACTAATCGCAATTTTAAACTATCTGCTTTATATTTAGAAGTTTCTCGGAGCGAGTAGGCGTTGTACACGCAAGCCCTCGACTGATTTGCATAAAACATCTCCAGTGGAGTGTATTAAGACTTAATTGTTGGCTGCCGTACAGTGTTGTGCCTTGTGGGACGGTACACGGACCGTGGACTCGATAAAAGCCATACCAACATTTCATTGGGCGCGGAAATTCAATGTTGAACGTTATTTATTGTTAGATTTTATTATTACTTGCGATTTTATTTTACTTCGAGATTGTTGATGCGATTTGTGCTTAAATTATGGTACACTGTGCAGCGGGTGTATCCTCAGTATTGATAAAGTACCTAATAATTTAACATAAATAAAACTATTCGATTTTATAAGATTTCAAGTAACTTATTACATGCATACCAATCATGCTACTTCGGAAGATTAGGTAATATGAAATGAGGTGTAATGCAATATACCGACATTTTGCCGTGGGGTGAGCCTATTGGCGTTGAAATAGAAAAACACAATAGCACAGTACCTACTCTGGGAATCGTTTCCAGAATGTCAAACTCGGCAGTTGCGCTTACAACTACTAGAGTAATAAGGAAAGGCTATCATTGCACAAGTTTAATGATCAATAGGAAAATGCTTTGTTCTCTGGCGACTTAGGTATCTATGCTGAATCTAAGGCCTCGGCTGCATTAAGCTATAACGCAACCTGAAATCATGATTAAGCAATCAAATGGCGCACTTAAAAGATCATACACTAGTGACAGTGTTCATGAAATTCTTATCCGTTGCACCCCTGGGCTGTCAACCATGCTATTCACCCGTATACTTTACCGATTTCATTCATCTTTTTTTAAATGTGTTCTAATACTTTATAGGAGGTTCTTACGGAAAGAAATATTGAGAAAATTACGCAGGAAAATGGAAAATTTCAGAAAACTTAATGACCACATATTTTTTATCCAGGTAAAGTCTGCGCAGAAAAACCCGCGGGCAGAAAACTAATATACATATGTATACTAGCTTCTGCCCGCGGATTCGTATAAATGATACCTGTTTGTTTGTTGTGTTTGTTTCACGCCATAAATAAATTGAAAACGACTTTACCGATTTCAGTAATTTTTTTTTTAAGTTTTCCTTTTAGATACTTACGGGAAAAAAATAAGAAAATTGCGCAGGAAATTGGAAAATTTCGGTAAACTCCACGCAGAAGAAGACTAATTTCTATTTCCCTTGGTCCTCGCATCACGCGTGAACGGATGGAACAATTTTGCTAATTCTTTTTTTGTTGTGTTAATTTAGCCAGGAAAAGGTTCTTATGTAAGAAAAAAATAAAAATATTGTGCAGGAATTAAGAAAATTTAAAAAAAAACTTAGATTAAATAAAAACTATATACTTCCAGGTAAATTCTACGCAGACGAACTCGCGGGCTGAAGCTAGTTAATCATATAAATTGAATGGTAATATAAAATGTTTTACATAACTCGAGCTAGTAAATAGTGGCTGACATAATCACTTAACTTTCACTGCGTCAGAACTAATTAATTAAACTTATTGATTTATTTATACCGACGCTCTAATGACGATGATTAATGCTATTGACTCGAGCTGCAACGTTTTTGTGAAGTGATAGAGGATGTTGTTTTAACATTGTTTTTTAAAACAATACTAGCTACTGCCCGCGACTGTCCGCGTGGAAAATTTATTTTTAATTATCTTTATTACTTAGCTAATTAACTTAAAATCGTTATAAAATATATGTTATTCTGATGTTTAAGTAACAATACTGTAAAGTTTCATCAAAATTCGTTCAGTAGTTTTAGCGTAAAAGAGTAAAAAACATCCATCCATCTATCTATCCTCAAAAATGTTCACATTTATAATATTAGTAGGAAGGAAGAAGGAAGTAGGATGTATTTGTGGAAACACTGGCATCACGTCGGGGTCACCAATATGGAGAGGCGAGGTGTATTGCCCCTCCGACGAAAAGTGAGGATCCTCCAACAAGGCGGGTGTTGTGCCTGGCGGGCCACGGCCCGACGGTTGATGTCAGGCGGTTGTATATATGCAACTTTTCGTTGCGAATGTTGCTTGCGCGATTCAGGCCTTCGTAGTTCTATGTAGCGCGGTAGATGTCGCTACATATTTAAGGCTAAGTATTAACTACGTTGATCTATCGATCTGCAAGTTAAAGCTGCGGTAACCGCACGTAGAGCCGTCAGTCCCGGTTGTAATACAAATACTTATGACAATCGTTAGTGGTAGCCAAAAGCCCACACAAAAGCCTTACTAACAGTCCATATCATCATCAACCCATATACTGTCCCACTGCTGAGCACGAATCTCCTCTCATGTTGAGAGGGATTAGGCTATAGTCCACCACGCTGGCCTAGTGCGGGTTGGCAGACTTCAGAAACCGTCGAGAAAAATCTCTAAGGTACCCAGGTTTCCTCACGATGTTTTCCTTCACCGTATAAGCGAGTGATAATTAATTATTAATACGCACATGAATTCGAAAAGTCAGAGGTGCGTGCCTTGGGTTCGAACTCGAGACCTTCGACTTGGCAGTCCAATGGTCACACCACTAGGCTATCACTGCTTTTTTTTTAACAGTCCATATATCCTCAGTATATTGTTATACCTTTATTATTAAATTTGGTGAGGTTTTTTATGTATTTAAAGAGTCTGAATTCTAGCGACTATTTCGCCATTCAAGCCGTCAAAGTTGTTTTTGGCTAGAATTTCCTATTCTGTTTATGTCATGAAATATTACCGTTTGTCATGAAATTTTACCGGTTTTACAATTAAATTTTATCGTATATAACATTGTAATATACACCCTAAATTTACATTTAAAATATTTATAAATTTTCTCAGACTACCTGCACTCTGCAACTAAGTTTAGTACTTTTTATTTTTTAAGTAAAATAGTACATACCTTATAACCGTTGATTGATCCAACAAGACACGTCAATCAATAACATTATAAATCTTGTATGATGATACAATTATTAAGTTATATTGTTGGGTGGTCCAAGACCCATTGGAGCCATTAGACCATTAGACCACCAAAACGCTTGGAACCAGTAAACGATCACGATGTTAAATTAAACTATTTCTTATTAACTATTAGTACTGTGTAATTTGAAAGTTAGTTTACAGTGTGTGGGTTGCCTTATTATATTGAAGAATCATTTTATTTGGTTTATAAGGTTCACAAACATAATAAATGAGATTTAAATTTAAGTCAAATTATAAGCAGTCTACACGCGAGAAATTCTATTGAATATTTCCCAAATTTCCCTATACTTACAGTTTTTTCATACATTGACAAAAGAAATATCGAAGTAATTCTTCTTCTTCTTCAATTTAAGAGCTCAGCTCTTGTCGGTGGAGCAATCGCCACTGTTCTCTATCTTCAGCTTTCCGTTTTACCTCTTGATACGACGCGATCCCCACCCTTTCCTTCACTTGTTACACAAAACTTCGTCTAGGTCTTCCCCTTCCTCATTTTCCTTCAATTTTACCTTCTAGTATAGTTTTGAAGTAGTCGTCGTGTCGCAGCAAGTGGCCAAACATCTTTCCTCTCCTATTCTCTATGGTTCTTAATAACTGTCTTTTCTCATCTATATTTCTTAAGACTTCATTTGTTTTCATTTCCGTCCAACTGATCTTCTACATCCTCCTCCAGCACCACATTTCAAATGCCTCTAGCCTTTCTCTGTCCCTTTGAGTCATAGTCTAAGTTTCACAGCCATACAATGCTATGCTCCAGATATAGGTCTTTATCATTAGTTTTTTGATACCGTTTTCTATTTTGGCTGTAAATAAATGTTTTTTCCTGTTAAATGTTTGTTTGGCTATTGCAATTCTTGCCATGATATCAGGTGAACATCGAGAGTCATGTGTTATTTGGCTTCCTAGGTATTTGAATCTGGTAACTTGCTCTAATTGTGTGTTATCGAGTATGATTGGTCTAGGTATTGATGGGAATTTTGATGCCATTAAAATTTTTGTTTTATTAATGTTAATTTTAAGGCCTTTATCTCTAAAAGAAGTGCTAATCGAAGTAATTACATTGTTTTATTAAATTTAATGGCTCGTTTACATTCTGCCCCTAGGAATCGATCGAACCCACAAGAAAAACAATATTATGTAGGTACAGAAAACTATAGAAAATAAACCAATATTTATATATTAATTTAGAAATTGAAATATATTTAATAGGTATAAAACATACCATCTCACGTCTGTATTTCCCGAAAGGTTAGGCAGAGGCGTACCAATGTACACCCACAGTCCACCGGTATGTTAAGTCTCATGCAATAGGGGGTGAGCCCAGGAAAAACTTAATAACACTTTGCTCGACCTGGGAATCCAACTCCGGACCTCTAGGGTAGCAGTCGCGCTTGGAACCACTAAACTGACGCGGCAGTTAAAAGGAAATATAATACATTTATTAAAATATGAGTAATATTATACTCAATAATATATACTTTTACGGTTTTTATAGCCACGTCAGAAATCAATATGGAATTTATTATTTAGATAACAAAATCTTACAGTGTGTGACACGACGGGTTTTGATTTTCCTTCCCGTACTAAAAAAATCTGTACTACCTTCTTACCGGTCAAAACTATTTTTTAAATTTTTAAACATTATTTTAAGCGTTTGCGAACTGCACTTTCCGAATTGGACCTGTAATTCCCGACACTCAATTTTATTGTTTTAGAGTTTTGATTCTACAGTGTAAGATGCAAACTTGTGCAAGCGCAGACATTTTTTTACACAAAACTCAATTTTACTTTTTATTAAACTTAGGCGATCATTACAGGTATTGCATTCACTATCCAAACGGTGATTACAAAAAGCTCGATTAAACTAACAATTGAGATAGGCGCGGCCGTACAATGCCATAGATCGCGCGACGGGAGTCGGTTTGCCGACTTCCATTACCCTCCAGTATAACATAACACCCGTATCTTCAATAAATGTTTAGTCCTAGGGTCCAATTAATACTGGACGTTTATACAGTCCTATCGCTGTAACAAAAAATCTAATAAAGCTAAAGCAAAATAGAAGAGATGTTTGGATCAATATGGAGTGTTGTTCCAAACAAACTGCGTTGTCATAGACCGTAATCGAGGCGAGACGGTGGCGGCTTTGTGCTCGGCCGTCATCGGCTTTTTGTAACGCTATCTGATGAGTATTGCTCCCATTTTGGTCGACAAAAAATCGATCGGTCGTCGCAACAATCGACGAGTTATGTGCACCTACTATAACTTGGCGCGGACACAGTAGTGCGCTGAGTTCAGAGAAACTGAGTCATGGGATTTTTTATAATATTTGGTACCTAAGCTTCCCAAAAGATGTTAGTCGTCGCAGTAACCAAGACTTCAGAGACCGTGGTTTTTTTATTTGGGACATTGACAGTGCTGTGTAAAATATCCCAAATATTTTAATGTTTGGGAAAGCCATAGACCTCATCAAAGATAGAAACATGAAGGATCTAAAAACAAGATATCAAAATAATAATAATAAAAAATAGGAGAAAAAGTCTCCTTAATCTCTCACAGATATTTAATTCCTGCTTTAAAGTAAGCTTTAACTAATAATCCTGATATCAATAAAGAAGAGAAACTAGTACATTCAGTCCACCTGCTAATTCTAGATAAAACAAACCATTCATCACATTAACATTATGAAAGCAATGCTCGCAAAATCATAACGGGGACATACACACCATAAAGCAATTAAAACGAGGAAACTAGATTAGAAAATACTGCACCAAAGTAAGAGGAAATACCAAACCCCAAATTAAATCTCCATAAAATGATTAGCATAGTGTTAATTGAGGAAGCTTTAAGAGCCATCACATGATTTAAATGCTGTCATTTTGCTCACTCGGATCTGGTCCTTAATAATCCCGATTAAACTTACGATCGCTGCTTGAATTAATCGATAATTGTTCATAAATCATCGATGTTCGATTTGCACAAAGCAGCATCAGGGTGCGAAGATATAAATTTATGGTCCCAGTATAATATGGTGGATAGCGTGCTTAAGGTACATAAGTTGGGAATGAGCTGCAATCTTTGTTTATGACGTAGGCGCGAACCGGGCTCGGTAGGCCATTGGGGTCTAATTGTGTGACTTATTCATGCGTCGAAGCGTTAGTGCGTGGTAGCTGAGCAGTATCTTCATAGATTTAAACCGTCTTGTTGTAAGTGTCGTGGCCTTTGGTGTAGGAGGTAGAGATTATTCTGGATCTATCTGGTTGGTTTTGGGTTTCCGAAAAAAAGGTCTTTAATTTGATGGTTATCCTTCAGATGAAGATTGTAAACAGAGGAAATAATTCTTGTATAGTATTAGAGGCTTGGAAAGTGTCAATATGAATATAGGAGCCATAATTACTGGAAATAATTCCGTTGCCGTGTTTATTTCTGTATTAAATATAGCAGTACTTAATCAAGCTTAACTTTTATTTCTTTTTAGGAAAAAAAAGATCTTAATTTAATGTTTATCTTTGAGATGCCGATTGTAAACAGAGGAAATAATTCGTGTATAGTATTAGAGGCTTGGAAAGTGTCAATATGAATATAGGAGCCATAATTACTGTAAATAATTCCGTTGCCGCCGTGTTTATTTCGATATTGATGATAGCAGTAGTACTTAATCTAGCTTAAGTTTTATTTCTTTCTAATTAGAGTTTTTGCAAGCTGCTTAATGTGCTGTTTTATCATCGGCAAAAATTGCAATAGGTAGACTATTACTCTCCTCGACTACACCTTTTTTAAGCTGAAAATAAAGGCATCAGAAGTTACCAGCAAGTGTAGTGGAACAACCGTGACAAAGTCTTTGTTAAGTAAGAAGTCGACAGAATCTGCATTTTATTTACAGAGACATGTCAGTTTTTATACGCAGATTTAGTTTAGTTTTTTTGGATTAATAGTATAAACTATATCAGTTTGACGTTACCAATGGAGTATGTTATGTCAAATTTCTATCTCGTGCAGGGAGATTACAGTCGATAGATAGGTTATAAATTCTGGCCGACAAAGGTATTCAAATCTGTTGTCTACGGTTCAAAACATTTACTCTTAAAAAGACAAACGAACGAATGTAAGCATCTTCATTTTATAAAATTATTTCCTTTTTTTCTTATAAGCAATCCAAAGAGGTAAAGAACTCAATTTCAAAACCAAATTGTTTCCGATCCAAATATTAAACAAACAATACTGAGCACAATACGTGGTATTATTGACGAGGCAGATCAATATTATTTGAACCACAAGCAAATATCGATGGAGGTGTAATTTCATCTAATGCTGAAACAAAAACTATTACGATTGACCATCGCCACATCGCGCCAATCATTCCACTATTGGAATAGGGCTGTTCACTTCCGTAAAAGATTATTTTGAGTTTGCGCAAGAGCAAAGCTCGTATTGACGCACGAATCTCTATGGCTATTTTTCTTGTTTGTTTCTCCGTGTACAAAGATTTATGAAATAAATTATTTATAATTATTTAATAGTACGGAAATAACAAAAGCTTTCGGCAAGCAGAGCGTTCATTTGTCATTTTCTCATTAGAACATTTTCAGTAACAGTATGAATTTCGCTTTTGACATGGGACCTACATACTATGGTATATCTACATACAATACATTTGTGCCTACTCTCGGATCCTGGGTATACATCTCTGCAAGATTTGTCAGTATACAGGTATAATGGTATGGTGATGGTGATATAATAGATGATGTATTTAATCTGTTAAGTTATCTATTAGCAACCACTATAGTAAAATAATTAGTTTTTTTTACTGAATAGATCGGGCTAGCCTGGATTTAAAAAGAAAATCTACTTCAGAAAATTTTCAAGAGTTTAACTGCGGTCCATTATTGTACACGTGCAACAAATCACACCTAAAAACCGTCACGACATTTATACAAAAAACCGAACAACAATGAAAGCACAGCCCTATCAACTGATCACCCTGAAGTAGGCTAGGCTAGGAGACGCGTGCCGGAGCAAAAACAATTTCGCTGTAACGAAACACCACATTAACCTTGCACTTTAGTACACCTTATCTGATGATAGTAAGGTTGAGTTTTCTTTAATAGTTATTGCAAGGATTGTCGAGGAGATAGCTCACGTTCGAATCGTTGTTTGTAGTGCTGATTATTTTACAAGTGGTGTTTGTTGCTGCCTTTTATTTTTCTCTATGTAACTTCGGTCATGTCTTCTAGTGGATATAAGAAATTTAAGGTGATCTTCAATGTTTTGTTTTATCTGTGCACTGAGATTAATATTTAATGAGCATGTTATCATCATAATTTCAAAAAAACCTTTGATTCTGAATCTTTTTGATATTTTTTATAATTATTTTTTATCAAAGAAATTATACATAGTTCAGGAATGTTATTTTACTGATTTTGTTCTGTTAGAACTGCAATGTGTGAACAGGGGATAGTAGTAATATATATGGTTTTAAACATAAATTCAAAAAAAACTAACTATTCACAGATGGAGGGGTTCTACTGTCTCTAATTATTATAATTAAATAAATTACAATTTTTTGGAAAGTTTTACACAGAATCTTCTAATCCCAAACTAAGCAGAACTTGTACTATGGGTATTAGACAAAGGATATACCTACTATACTTATATACTCCGCGAGAAAACGTTGTGTTGGAAGTGAGGGGACTTTAACCCAATTATTCCTTTTTCGTTTTATAGGGTCGGCAACGCGCAAGTGATACCCCTGATGTTGCAAGCGTCTATAGGCTACGGTAACCGCTTTCCATCAGGTGGGCCGTATGCTTTATTGCCACCTTAGTGGTATAAAAAAAATATTTATTTATTTCTTTCTAACATCGTGACCAACAGTCCGATATTCGAACCACTAGACAACAGACGTTGTCAAATATCTTCGTACACCCTTGCAATAAGCACTATCACCAATTATTTACCCTAATTAACACAATTACCAATCCATAAATTACTAAAACACAGAATCATTATCCATAAAAATACAACAATCGAAATTTATACTAGCTCCTGAACAAAAAACAATTCCCCACAATTTAGCTATACAGATCCATAAGTCTAATCTACTGATCGTAATGTCAGGCGCATAAAGGAAGCGACCGACCGTTGGCAGGTGCGTAGTCACCTGTTGGCTCACCCCCCGCGCCCGCACCGCCGCCCCACCCCCGCGACCGTTAAGTAATTCGGATACATTGACGTAACGTCTCATTATGAATGAAGGGGTGACCGGAAAAGGTGGTAATGATTTTTGGTGTTTGGGTGAAGTAAGAAATTAACAATATTTTATTGCTCACAGTTGCAAAACATTGGACGGATTAGATATCCGAACAGCTGGAGATACCAGTCAGTGCCGCACTCCATCAAGCGGCTGATCGTAACAGATGGAGGCACATAATCGATAGACTGAAACAGAGAGTCACGATCCTCCGCAGTGAGGGAACGACTGAGAAAAGATTGCTCACAGAGAGACCAGTGACAAAGATAGTCATTTTTTTAAACAACAGAGTCGTTACATCGGTGACGTGATGCCTACTGAACATAAGATCTTTACGTTCGATTTCCAGGTCAAATAAAGTATTATTGGGTTATTCTATAACATTCTCAGTAGCAGCTCGGAGGATGGATTTTTGCTGTTACTTAATGGTAATAAACTCACCACGTTTTTATGACTTGGTAAAGTCAGCAACGAAAATCACTGAACATGTTCCAATCTTCAATGTGATTTTTAATAAGTATGAAGTTACTGACCTGTGAAGGTCATGCGAAATAATTGCATAGATAATCATTCAATATTTAGGTTATCTTAATAGAAAAAACCTTGCCAAGTGTAGGAGGTGTGATGTTTTGAAAATATACCTGGACCTTTTTGGGTGTACTTAATGTTCTATCTAACCCTTCGGGGACGTCGTGATAGTTTGTTATATTATGTAATTCATTTCATAGTCTTTGTTCTTCATTCACACACCTTTCGCTATTAACCTTTTCATTAAACACTTTTGCAGGTGATTAACACTTAATGTAAGGAAAAATTTTATACGCCACGCTTAAAATAAGCCCACTGCTACATAAAACGTAAAACGGTAGCGGAAGCGTGATGCCATAGGCTACTAGAACCAGATAAACAAGTGACATTCCACAGCGTTTACATGTTCCGAAACCTGTCAAAAGTATTGACATTTGCAAACGCTCTAATCAACCACTGATATGACATCATATCCTACGAGTACATACGAGTCCTAGCGGCCCGCCTCGGTTTCGCACAGGTATTTTCATTTAACCCCGGTATAAAAAAATTTCGTGTTTCTTACTTTGAAAATGACGGATTTTCCTACAACCGTTCATTCCTTATTTTAGGCCTCTAGGAGCGAAATTTCTAATAATTCTTCTTTAACCTAGTGATGTGCTTATATTAATAATTTATTAACAATCGATTTATTATCGCTTAAACAGTGAAAGAAAACATTGTGAAGAAACCTGCAGGCCTTGGAGATTTTTCTCGACGGTGTGTGAAGCCTGCCAATCCACACTAGGACGGCGTGGTGGGCTGTGGCCTAATGCCTCTCAATCCGAGGGTAGACCCATGCCCAGTAGTAGGACAGTATATGGGTTGATTATGAACCCCAACGGTTTAAGGTCTGCGTTGAATCAGTCAGGAGAAGTAATTTTAGATATAAAGCCCATAGTTACATTTTTAAAGCTTTCAGAAAAAAAATCTTTATGGCCAATCCATGTTAGACTTTATCTCTAAAGTTTGTTTTTGGGTCTACAGTTATAAGTCAGTGCACCTGAAAGCCATAGCAGAAACGACAGACCAGTTTCAATTGATCTCATAGGTACTAGTATGACCAGCGATTCATTGCGTTCTTTGAGTCAAAGAAAAGTTTCAAAGTCTAAAGTCACCCCTCCACAGACTGACAGTGGAAAACTTAGCTTAACCTTGCAAATCAACCGATATGTGCAGTTGCCACGACCCCTCTTCGCTGACTACACTAACTTATCGAAACAATAACGACATAAGTACAACGCATGACAGGTGGCGTTTGCGCATTCTTTAAGTCATCGACGGTTAAAAAGGAAGTGGTCTAAAGTAGCCTATTTCAGTTAGAGACCACACAGTAATGACAATACACGTTTTTTATTAACTTCGTGTCCAAGTATTAAAATTTAACAAAAGGTTTTCAAAAAAAGAGTCTGAAACATTTAGCTACAATAGTCTTCAAAATGACGAGACAAAAAAAAGTTTGATTTCCAAAATAGTATATACAGCTACCTTAAAATATCTATCACGACTCAGAGGTGTTTAACAACGTGAACTGTAAAATCGAATCAATGTCCAGATGGTTTCTCTTTTAAATTGAATTTGTTCCAATAAAAAACCAAATTTTAGGCTTTCAGAGTTTTCAAAGGCTCCATTGGCCGGTCGGATTCATTCGACTTCGCAATCAAAAAGGAAATAAGTCCGTGAAATAACGGTGTAACTGTAAATTGGATTTAAAAAATTACGTTAGCTTGCAAATGTCAGAGTTCACTTCAATTTTGGTGTCAATTCACTATTTTGATTGAATAGTTTTTTGGTAGCAGACGGATTTTGATCGTTTTTTGGATTTATAGATTTGTTTAAGCGATTTAAAAAAAACTGGATACAGTAGAATAAACTTAGTATTAGACATACAATCACCGGAAAAAGTCTTCCATCCTAAGGCTAAACGTAATTTTTTGGTTATCATAAAATAACAAGATCTATTCACTTGCACGACCAAATTTGACATACAAAATGAATTGTAAGCTACAAAATATATTCAGAATCTATATATTTTTACCAGAACGAATAATACTAGCCCAAATATTAGTAACTAAAATGATGTAGTTTTTCGGTCCATCCTGTGAGACGAATGAAAAAAAAATTTGGTTACACGAGATTACTGTAAAAGATTTCTGGCTTAGTTTAACGTATTTTGTTTAAAAAACATTTTAAATGATTATTAAGTGATGATACATAATAGAATATTTTTTTTTACAAAAATAGAATTGAAGCCTCAATACGAATGTAATGAAACAACATAATGCTAACCACACGAGCCGGGGTCGCGGGACAGGTGCGGTGCGCACGCGCCGACCGTTAGCAGTAGAAAGTGCGCGACCGCGTCGGCACGCGAATACTGTGACTACGATGTTTTAATTAACAAATAGATATTTGTGGTGTTCTTTGACACAATGTGTTGATATTCAGATAATGAACTATATATTACATCAGTTTATGTATTTTTGACTTTAAAAAGATTCCAAATCTTTTAAGAAACTTCTGGAACCAAAGCAGTTTTAAATTTTTAATTAAGATTCAATTCCATTTTTTTAAGAAAATTATGGAAATTATGGTGACCACTTTAAAAATGAACTATTTCCATTTTTTATAAAGGTAGGTAGTTGAAATGACGTAGGTTTCGTTAGTTTATTACTGTGTAGTTTATTAGTTCATTTACTATTAAGTACTTTTAGGTATATTGAGCTGAGCTAGACGGTGAGCGTGAACCAGTGGATTGTCTGTCTATGCAACTCGACCTGACGCACTTCACTAACAATCAGTAAAATTTTACGTCATCCTTCATAGCCTGACTCCACCAAATGCAAAAGTATGGTCATAAGTTATCATTACTTTTTCACGTCAACCGTTAAATACATTCCGATACAATTTGCCATGAAAATAGATTGTATCAAACTGTGTATGTATGTATGTATGAAAGTTGATATTCTTAGTTCTTGTAAAATAAATTTTGTCGTTAATACTTTTAAATTTAAATGATTTAGCCTTGAGCATTGAATTACTTGCAAAAGGTAGCCCATGTCTGTCTCCAATCTCTGTACTAAATTCCATCAAAATCGGTTCAGTGACGATTTTCTGGTAGACATCGCATGATAAAAAATATCCTATTTAATTTTGTACTCAGTCATCCAAGTCTCGAATACTCCAAAACTATGGCCACACTACCGACTTACCGAACTCACTAGTGTGATTAATGTCTGGAGGAAATTTGACGGGCACTGTTGTTTTATCTACTTAACTGCACGCCTGCGCGTTTTTTGTAGCCGCCTAGCACAAATGTGGAGCAGTCGTTAATGCTACTAACATTATGACGCGAAAGAGATTAAATAGCCGAAGATGTGAAGAGACGCGACACTTGTCACTACTGACAAGAGACTGATAGAAAGTTTTCTTGGTCTTGAATAAACGAAAACATTACTTAACCACATAATGTTGCAGGAGTAAATGTTAAAAAATCAGTCTAGATTCTTAATCGTTTTGGGTGTTTTATCTTAATAAGTCTTAGTAAATACGATATAAATAATAATAATCTTTATTGACATAATTATATTACATATTTTACATTTTGTATAGAGTCCCTGACTCTTGTGCTAAGTGATAAACTTGTGTTACAAGAGCCAGTGCCCTCTCCCGTAAGAAATACTATTTCAAAACATATACAATAAATATCACTATATTAGCAGTTATAATAAAAGACAAAAATATAACAAAACTAAATAGGTATAAAAATTAGAAAATTTGTTTGTGGTGGTGTTTGAGATCGTTATAAAATCCATTCAGATTTTGATTCAACAAAACAGCAATGGGTTACCTTTCCACAGATTGTTTTTTTTTTTTTTCAAAGAAAGCAGTATTTCTTTATCACAGTTTTACCTACATGATCAAATACACTAGCTGATATGTACGATTCCCACTTTATCCTTCACTTATTCTATAAACCATTGTCCATGTCTCCCGCTAACTCCTTTTTCTTCAATTTTGCCTTCTAAAAAATGTTCTAAAGAATTTTCTTGACGTATCAAATGACCGATCATCTTTGCTTCCTTTTTTAAATTGATCTTAAGAACTGTCACTGTTGTTACATCGCAAAAATTGGTTTCGAGTAACTAACATTTTGTTGGAAATTTGGTTCCTTTTATCGTCGCGTCTGCACATTTTTCTAATGACTGATCTAGATTTAGCATGAATAGAATATCGCAACGGAGTCTGAAATTAAAATGATATTTTCGTAAGCAAATGTTAGCTAGCTATCATTTTAAGCACTATATCATTATGTGCACAGTCAATAGTGTAAGCCTTAGCTTCTTGTGATCGTTGGGTTTTCATGCTTTATTTATTATGGATGTAAATTATTTTTACTGGTAGCTACGAATACATTCTCTGAACAAAGATTTTCGACTAACATAAATTGCATGTATCAGGTATCAAGAATATTTTCAAAGAAGATTGACGAATTCGGTAGTATAATTATTATAATCTCTTTGTTACTTTTGCGTTTGCATCGTTGCATTTTTGTCGATGCACCGTTTAAGCGTTTTATGAATGACGAGAAGTAATAGTTAGTGATCATGGCCCATGTTTTCTCGCATCCCACATGGTCACGGGGCCGCCCACGGAAAGTTTAATTTGATCTGCTCGTTGCATAGGTGACGGCTCAATCTTACAACTCTGCTTTTTGAGAATATTAATAATAATAATCATCATCATTTTTTCTGGAAACATTTTCTATATAATTTTTCTAAGTATCTAAATACAGCTTATCTACAACTACTATGTTAGTAATTCTAATTATAATAACTTAATTCATATAATTTCTTGCAATTAGAACCGCAGTTGTATATACGGGTCCAATACTCCAGGAAAACACAATAACTCGCAGGATGCTATTCACATACCCACGAATTTTGCGTAACAAGGATTTGATCCAAAAGAATACTGAAGAGCAGGATCGAGAGAGGACCAATAATGCTCGAATATCGAAATGATAACGGTACGAATCACCTCGGCGCTCAGTCAAGGCAAAACATCACAGCGCAAAAAAGTGAATCGAAACACCCGTGGTGTCGGATGACGTTCATTGAATAAAATTAGCTATGTCATATCAAATCAAAGACAATTTAAATATCATTTGAAATCTCTCTGTATCAAATCTACTAAAATTGATTCTGACAGACAACGCACAGCTTAAACTAGAAACATAACATTTTGCAATATAGTTCCTGATAAAGTTTAAGTGTCCACTAAGACGGAATTTTGAAAAATACCCACGGGTATTGGCAAAATGAGACCATTGCAAAAGGTCAAGAATCATGAAGGGAATTTATGCAGAAGAAATATTATCACTATTGCTAATAGTGATGATACTTTAGATGATCTTGATAAATAAATGTTATGAAAAATTCTAATGGATGACGAAAAAGTCAGTTTTTTTCAAACAGGACCACGTTTTTAAAGAAATATCAATTTAACAGTAGATTCCATAGGTAACGATCGGATATTGTCACATTTTTTCCAAGCGCAGACCTACGACAAAGCGATGAATTTCAACAAAAATCTAATTAAATCGTAACCACGATCTGCTTGGTATCCGGAATACGGCGTAACGATTTTTTTCCGTGTAATTTACGTCGCTCGTGCCAGGACCACAAAATTTCCGTTCGTCACCGTTCAATGGGTGATCTTTAGCGTTCCGTTACCTTATGTTGTTGTTGTTTGGCTATATTGGTTGGTAAAAATTAAATATTTTGATCTCAGATGGATCAAGAACAATTTTTATGTTCTGTTTATTTCCAATTTCCAGCATACCTGTACTCCTTCGGGGACGAAGGGATAGGCAGATGTGTAGTAATTGTTCACCTACAGTTCGCCGCTATGTTTAGGTCTCCTGTAATAGGGGACAAACCTATTGCCATTAATTGGGCACAAATCCAAACCCCAAACTGCTACGGAGATTTCATTGAAAAACTCAATAACACTTTGCTTGACCTGGAAATTGAACCCAGAACCCGTAACGCAGCAGTCGCGCTTAAGGCTATTAGGCAAATGAGGCAATTATTGGAAATAAAATCTGAATCCAATACAATAACATATACGGAACCACTAGTGAAACTGACGATATTATTTCTAGGACAAAAAATGCAAGACGCAGCAAGGTGCGGATGGGCACGAGGCTGCGTGACGGAGCTCGGCCGGGGTGCGCACGCTTCCATGCCTCCAACCAACCATGGAGAAATAGACCTTTCCATCACAAATAGTTTATTCTTGCAAGTACTTTTTGACCTAGACATTGATCTAGCTCTTGGTCTAGTTGTTGCAAGGGTAGTAAGTACTTTTTGACCTAGACATTGGTCTAGCTCTTGGTCTAGTTGTTGCAAGGGTAGTAAGTACTTTTTGACCTAGACATTGGTCTAGCTCTTGGTCTAGTTGTTGCAAGGGTAGCTTCTTAGGTCGAGTCAAGTGTAAAAAAGTATTGAATTTGCTCGCAAGGAATTTCTTAATAGGAAACGAAATGTCTCTGATGATACAAATATGTGCCTTTGACCCCTATTACATTAGTCATCCTTTTTCTTAGCCTTACCGCATCATCAAAAAGAAAGAAAGCAGACACGAAGAGCCTCCCATTGGCTCTTCGTGTCTGCTTTCTCCATTATTTGCTTCTGTCCTTTGACTTGATTAGGTACACTGGAAAATATTATTGCGAAACTTTCCGATGTCCCGTTTAAATTAAAGGTTAATACTACTATTTTTATTTTAGCTTATTTTTAACTTACTATTTTTATCTCACGGAAACTACTCGGTATCTCTTGAAGCACGTGTCATACGGCTATCTATGACAGACTTTCAGGGGGGTTAAAACGACTATTCAACGAGCCATACAATGTCCAGTATAAGTAATTGACCTAGCATTGCTAGGCTTTTCGTAAAATTAGAGGTTAGGTTATACTATTTTATTAAATATTAATCTTTATAACAACTATTCAACTTACTATACCGACTAAATCTAAGCTAGTTTCTAACAAATCCTATACCCAATGAGGGCCCGGACATCTGAGATACAGGTATATATACCTAGTTCAGTTATTATTATTTTATTATTATACTGTAAATATACGGGACGTTGTGCAGTTGTGTGTCCGTGAATTATAGAATTGTGACTCATCCAAAGTGGACTCTTTGAGTATCGTTTCTACAGATGGATGAAAATGTTTAATCACATCATGATCTTCCCAAAACTTTGCAGTTTTAAAAATAGATAATAATCTATTATAGTTAAATAACAATATTCTGAAGACATCTTGAATATGATTACCCAAAACAATCTTCTATGAGGCAATAAGGAAGCAATATTTTTATACTTTATTTTGCGGCTAAAAGTGAGAAACTTGACAATCTTGATATCCAGGCCAAATTGTCCAGGGTATAACGGATCATCATTTATCATTATCTTATATTATACTTTAGTCACAGTTTTGTAATAGAAGATATTACCCGTCAAGCTAGACTACTTGCTCGTCATGAAATATTTTTGTCGTCGTTTATATATCGTATCAAAACTATGGCGGGAGTCGAGATAACGACAAAAACGTGTCACTGGATGTATGTTGTATATAAACTACTATTATTATTGTATATAAACGTAGTATGTAGACTATTATTATTGTAATATTGTATCTAGTATATAAATTTTTAAGACCTTGCTATCGCATTGGGTGACAACCTGTAATGATCGCTATATGCGAGAAATAAATAAATAAATATCTTGTTAGCCCCGCTAGAGGCTTTTATAATCCACCCTGAAATTAAAAATGGCTAGTCATCTAAACTAATACTGCAAAAAACCACTACCATATTTCTGACTAAATAAATATTCAAACCAATAATTTATTCAAAAAGTAAAATTCCACCTACGATTTTTATCACGCGATGAATAAGTATCAATAGGACCTTATGGTCCATTGGCCATGTGTCGTGCACATGTTCCTTACCATAATGATACATACATATTCATAACAGCCTGGTAATTTTTACTCTATAACACCTTTTGTCCCGTTTTTTATTCCACCCTTTTATTTGTATGGTAGCGAACAGTGGTACAAATCGAACACTGTGCTTCAATTAGGTCTATTGTGAGGAAAGATGGATTAGTTCGGCTTTTTGTAATGTTCTTTATATGAATGGTGTTTTGTAACCTGTCGATGAGAACGTGCTAGACAAGTGCGGGAATATTGAGGAGAATTTACACGTCATTTTAGGGATGAATGTGATGACGTCATCGGTCAATGGGGGACTCCAATTTTAAATATCGCTTTATAACATCGTTACTCTTCATATCTTTTTGTATATTTTTGGCATTTTCCATGCTAAGATTTTAAAGTTATTTAGAAAAGGAAAAATTCGACCGCGGGCAGGATTCGAACTTGCGTGTTCTGGTTAGGTTCACCAGACGCTATGACCACTAAGCCACCGCGATCTTCATATCTTGTTTGTGTTCCGTATAAATTTTTGACTTAGGACATATTTCACCAAGTTTACGTAGCCGATATTCCCCGAGTAAATTCAGAAACAGAATATTTTTTTTATGAAATTAACCGTCGAGTAATTTAACGGCAACTTACACTGAGCTGGTGATATATGCCGTTAACGGCACATGCACTTCATGAAAGTATTGATTAATACGTTTACAAGTACTTAGTAAAAAAGGTCGAATCCTTGGGTTAGCGTTCAAATTTGTACTTTTTGTGCTTTGTGCATTTTTATGCATTTTTTTTTCTGTGTGGTACTTTTGAATAAATGTTTGAGCGAAACAAATACTACGGGAATAAATCAAATATTCAAACTGCCGAAAAATTAATGCAGAATGATATTTGTTTTTATGTTGAAACATGTATCAATTAAATAAGTGAATATTTTTTCATAACGATTAACTACTGCCTTAAAAATAAATGCAGTTATTTAGAAATCGATATTGTTTAAAGGAATAATTTACGATTCTTTTCTTTGATTCCGACAGGAAATTGTTTCTTAGCAAAAAATAATATTGAGTGCTACCAACTCGATACCCGTTACCATAAAAATATCTATACAAAGAGATACAATCGCTTTAGTTTTTCGATATCCATTGATGATTTTGTTAAGTAGATTATAAAATCGTTTTATTGTTAGTCATCGATGGATGCAGTAGTTGTGATTTATGTCGATTTTGAGAGTTATAGAAACATAAATCCTTTTTTCGTGTGAAGATACCACGCCTTCCGAATGATACCTACCGAGTAATCAAGTAGGTAGACGGTAATTATTTTATTACTATACAACACCTTTTCGCTTATTTCCCTGAAATGATTTAGTGTTTATTTGTAATTAATAATCTGATAACCGATTTGTAACTAGTTACATATTTTGATTACTCTTTTTTGTATCTAGATTTTTAATGATGCCGATATAATGAGCGTATTACAGAAATCTGGAATCTAAGCCAATCGTAAATCATTTGTTAATCTAAAGCCTATAAACGCCAGCAACACTCGCGTGGAATTTCAGGAACAGAATACAATTTGTATGAAATTAACGGCCGAGTAATTTAACGGCAACTTACACTGAGCTGGTGAAATAAGCCGTTTATGCGCGTATTTGCGCATTTTCATCTTGAGACTTCAGGTTAAGAGTGTCATATGCCCAGTAATTTCACTCGCTACATTTTCCTTCAAACCGAAACATAACAATGGTAGTACATTATTGTTTGGCGCCAGAATTCTTGGCAATTTGGCGTTATTACCTCAGACGAATTCTGCAGCATGTTTATGAGCATAGAGCCTACTAAAAACCCTTTGAGTCTATCTCCTATGATAATAAAAGTAAACAGACGAAACAGCGTCACTGTGATCAATTTCATTATAACGTTTTCTTTAATTACGAACTGCCTACGCAACACAACCGGAATTTTTAACGCTCTGATTATCTTACCAGAAGTATTGATTTATTACTTTGCATTAAGCGAGGTATAATAAAAACGTTAGCGTTCACTTTACTCAACTTTGTGCTTTCATTAAAGGGTACTTACTGAAAATGATGTTTTTGGGATAAAAGCTTTAACCAACTTAGTAAATGAGGTTCTTATACATCTGTACTTAGTTCTGTATTTTAAAGGAGCCGCAATAGAAAATCTATTGATCGCGAATTTAACTCAGTTGCATTTAATTAAGATCACCAACTAAGAATAAAACACATTACATGCTATGTAGTATAATTAAGATTTAATACCACCATTAAATGTGATAAAATTTCTAACACTAAGCTAATCTAGTTGCAAAATTTAATGAACTTAAAATAAAATAATTATAAAATCAACTGTCATTAAAAAAATAACCACAAACTCTTAGTATAAAAATCATAATTATCAAGTTTCATAAAACTTTAAAAAAAAGATAAAGTATTAAAATGTTTTAATTGATGAAGAAATAAATTAAATTGATAAATAAAATACCAGCATCAAAAATCAAAAATATTTCAATAAATAAATGAAAGTGGATCAAAATATTTGCGTAAAATTGAATCACTTTCGATTTAATTGAACCGATCAGCAATATTAATAAAAAAACTTTACGCAAATTATTTTCATTGAATTTATTGATTTCTAATGCCAATCATCAAAGGTAGCGCCGGTCTTGAATCAATTAAATTCTTTTTTGTTCAATTATTTGGTTGTTTGATCGTAACTTATAGGTCTATTAATTACAGTCGAGACTATTTATTATAAAACAATTAGTAGTAATTATTAGTAAGATGGTATCATTCTGCTTTTACTCGGTGCTTCGTTCAGAATGCCAATTCTAGGTAATAAAAAAAATCCAGAATACAATACAATTCAATTAAAATTAAAATTTGTAATTTTAATATTTACCATAAATTCTATTATTTATTTACACATTCATTGGTAATTAAGGAGCATAATTCCATTGCACTTTTTTTTTTAAGTTATAATTGAGACTGGATTGGAACTATATTTTGACTATTTCAAATTAACATTTAGACGTAAACTTTATGGTTTTAAGTACTTACAGTGTGATGTTATTATTGCTACAAAAGGTACCAAGATGAATTAATAAACTCCTTATTTTATTCGTCTTTTTATTAGATAAACTATCAATGTGATAGTTATTTGGTAGAGTACCTAAAAGAAAAGAAAACCAGTGTTTTACTGAAGCCGCAACTGCTGAGCTTCAGATCCACGCTTAGATTCTCAGGTCAAAGAAAGAGATATTGGTTTTTTTTTTCTATAAAATTTTCCGAACTATTTCTATTAACTTGCTCTATCAGTTTTGATAGTCTTTGTTTCTTGCATAAAAAAGTATTATAAAGGACCTATACTGTAATTTCCACTGTGTCTGTTTCACGCCACCGTGAACAGCTGAATCGATTTTGAAGAAATTTTATATAGAGATAGATTAGACCTTGGAGAAGGATTCATCATTTTGACTCAGAAATTCGTTTAGGATGCGATTGAAACCGCGGGCAACACAGTGTTTCATAAATACAAAAATACATAATAATATATTATATAAATCCGTTGACAGTGTGGGCATCGTAAACCGTAACTAACAATATTTTAACCAACAACTACAAATTTATTCTTCCATATGGACGGGCGTGGTGGTTACTATAAGGTAGGATCTCACCTGCCATTTGGTTAAGAAACAAGTCCAAGTTACGAAAGAAGAGCGTCTTAGAGACTTCAATTTATTGTATTCTATCATCATTCATCTTTCTGTCTGCGCTTTTTGCGTAGATTTTAGGGTTATTGTTTTTTATTATACTAAACAAGTATACTGCCCACCTGGGTAAGCGGTTACCGTAGCCTATAGACGCTTGTAACACCAGGAGGATCTCTTGTTGTCGACCCTGTAAAACGAAAAAGGAATAGTTGGGTTCACAGTCAACACAACGTTTCCTCGAGGAGTATTGGCAACCTTGTTCACCGTAAACAACACAACACAGCTCAAAGCAGTGTTATTTTACTTAGAGTTTTTGCAAGACGGTGGTACTTCCCCAGTCGGGCAGCTCTAATTTGAGTGGAATTACTCCCACTATACCCTACCTCTCTTAGACGTAACCTATTCACCTCTCCTTCAATCCTTTGGCCTCTTGATGGGCGACGACGGCAACTGGTAAGTAAGGTACTAAAAATGAGTTTTAATACAAATCAATTCTTAAGATTGCGAAATTTTCTGCCGCCTAGCAATAATGTGCCAACATTATTGTGTTTGTGTTATTGGATCTTTCTATGAAATTCAGTAGGAACTCGGAGTTTGCATTCTTATCTGGTTAATAGCGACAGATTTGCCTTCGTATTACATGGGACATAAACATACTGGAGAACTATGGGTTAACATTAGTACAGCTCTGCCTAACCCTTTGTGGAATGAAGACACGATTCTATGACTTCTTATTGTTTCGGTTTTGAGAATAATGTAGCCAGTCTCCTAGTGAAATTACTCAGCATATGGGACTTAACTGAGGTCTCAAGATAGAGGTGTTGGTGGTACCTCTACCCTATTTGACACAGCAGTGAGGGCACAACAATTTACCCAGTAGTTTTCTTCTATTTTTCTTTTTGTAAATGTACCTTGACCTTGACAAATAAATCTTTTTTCTTTCTTTTTATTTTAAGTAGATATTAAGTTAGGATTAGTACGGATTATGAACATTCTCCTGTTTTTGAATTCAAAATGAAAGAATCCTCCAATGCTCTCTCTCATAACTTGGACCAAACAAGAAGCCCGCAGGCAGACAACACCTGAGCTGATCTATAGCCACAACGGTACTGCGGGCCAAATTGTTAGTTGCAATAGTGTTTTAGTTTGAATATTACTTGCACTACTAACATTATTTATATACTATTCGTATTGACATTTTTTCTCTTGGAAACTATGTGGTGGAGTACCCCACTGTAATCATATTATTATTATTATTAGCCCGTGCTGTCCCACTGCTGGGCAAAGGCCTCCCTCCATTCCTTCCAACGGTCGCGATAGTGCGCTACTTCTTTCCAATTCTCAAGGAAGACATCCAGTTCGTCCCGGCATCTCCTTCGTGGTCTGCCGCGACCCCGTGTCGCTGTTTCAGGGCACCAATCCTGAGCTTACTGTAACCATAATATCCCTTTATGCAAGTAATCAGGATTCACGTAACTTAACATACTAACTGAGGTAGACGTGTTCGCGAGTGTAGTGTAGGAAGCCCTCCGGATAGATAGTCTAATATAGGCTGATGATGATGATGAACACTCTTATACTCGCCGACTGGTTATGCAGAGGTCTACTAATTTTATTGGGTTTATCCATGAACCTCAGTAGCAGTTCGGAGTTTGGTGTTGTGCCCGGTTAATGGCAATAGGGTCGCTCTCTATTACATGGGACTTAAATGTAACAGCGATCTGTGGGTGTACAATTAGTAAACCTCTGCCTAACCCTTTGGGAAGTACATCGTAATGATATGTATTTTCATTCTATCTTTATGTATTTGTAATTTTACTAGAAAAAGGCCTTTTAGTTTTAATGTTACAGAGGCTCTTTCTTCGTATTTGAAAAATCAATTGACGTATTGACTTTAAATATGTAGATGTGTTTGAAATTGACAGCTTGAACGTAAACAATGAATATTTTATTTATGGAATTTGTAACATTTATTATACAAAAATTTTAGCTTTTCCCACTCCTTCTTCAAGTAATTTTTAACTATGGCAAATCTCACACTCCTCCGTGAGCGCAGTATTCTTTAAAAGGGGTACAAAATTTTCCCTTCACGTATTAATAATATAGATATACGGAAAATATAACCATAAAAATGTACCGAACTAGTTGTTCGGTTCCCGGCGTCTCCCCGGTGAATTTAATGTCTTTTTCAAGTGGTTTTGTTTGTGCGTTGTCTGTTATCCAATCAGTAAAGGAGACGGGTATTTGTGGGCCAAAAATGTAATGAGTTGAGATATGGTTTAAAAAATTGGTCATATTTTTATATTTAAGAATACGAAAAATCACTCACCTACTTTTGATCAATATGCCTCAATGTGAGAATCATTAAAAGTACAACCATTCCTAATTCCCTGCTCAATACAGTACATTGAAAACAAAAAAAAAACGATAATTTTAAAGACCACGCGCGATAACATCTGGTGTGCGTACATTCCGAAATAATTCTAACTCTCGGCGCGTGCGCAAGTATCGGCTTTCATCTCACAGTAATAACTACTCATTGTGGTACATAAAAAATTCGTATATCTCCACATTACTGGTTTA
The DNA here is from genome assembly GCA_964056405.1 of Acronicta alni. Taxonomy (NCBI): domain Eukaryota; kingdom Metazoa; phylum Arthropoda; class Insecta; order Lepidoptera; family Noctuidae; genus Acronicta; species Acronicta alni. Next base: position 3,896,865 of record OZ043919.1, on the reverse strand, counting down.
CCGTAATAGCTGGGAGCTGATTTCGGCGTCTATTTATTAGTTTTCTTTTTTTTGTTGTAACTATAGGTTTGACCATATGGTCGTAAGTATTCAATGTGCGTAGGCGGTTAAGTATTGGAGGTATTGTTTTATCCTGCTTGGCGATTTATGCTGGACAAGTTAAATTAATCACACAGTCACGGGTTAAAAATCTTATGTATTTATAATATAGTTATGTATTTTAAAACTATAAGTACCTAATAGAAATGTATCTCTGCAAAAAGCACAACAGCATTGACCTGTAACTAAGCCTCCTCATTAGCTCAGGCATTATTTTCAGGCACTCCAATATAATGTATATTCCCAACAAGTCCATTAAAATATCTTTTTTGTGAGGGTGGGAAATATAACGTTTGACTTATGCATGATCATACGTTTTCGCTAAATAGAATCTGCTTTTTTTTATATAGAACGAAAATCCTCATACGTCATCTCCTACTTGGGGAGATGGCAGGTTAGATTCGTCACGACTAAAAACTTCACTTGCGTAGTCGTGGCTATGCGATCCGTGAAATTAGGCACGGGTACGACAGGCCAGGCCAGGTCCAGCATCCGCTGGACCCAGTAAATCAGTAAGGCCTTACCTCGCATCCTTATCGAACCGTGTGTGGTAAACATGCATGCCACCAACGATGGGCATTGCCTGGTCAGGCAGTGCGGTCCTTAATTCACACGCCCTTCTAAAAGGTATAGCATGACGCTATTTTATTTAAAACCATATCTAGGCTTAATTTGATATGGCTCTTCAAAACTCTGCAGTGAAATATAGTTTCGTAAAACAATAATCTACGAAACTGACTTAATTATAATGTTTACATTTTTATAGGTACCATTCATCATTATTTTCCGGTACCATAAAAACCCTGCCACATCTCAATACCGTCATAATTCAGAAAGGAATGAAGACTGAAGATTTGATGTACCTTTTGTCTAATTTGTGCCATCAAAGCAGCGTACGAACATTTATAAATTATTGCCTCTAGCAAAACTCTGTGACCGGATAACGTACCTTAAATCTTCAAAAATAACAAAAGCAACTTTAACTTTGTTCAGATAAGGTGGAAATTTGATTGTGAATGCCAGTAGCATTTGCATTCACAAAATCATTGACCAAAATTAAGGCAGTTTCCGATTAATAAGAGCTATAACAATTTCGCCTCGAGCTTACTGCGTCTTGGTCATTATTAGATACTTCCTCTCTGTATTTTTTTTTATTACTAGACTAGAACAGACCATAACTGCATTAGCTGTTAAATGTTTTGACATCGTTAGCCGCTGTTTAAAATAGACTCGAATAATTTATTCGTATGATTAACTGGACTCGTTTGGGCGAATTGGATGTTATTTCTTTGGTGTAATTGTGCTTGCTAAAATCATAGTGTTATTATTTATGGTTTGTTTTTTTTTATTATTTTATTCACAATCAAATTAACTTATTCAGGTCAGAACTATCATGTCTTATGTTTGCTACTTTTATGCAATCCAACAATATACCATACAGTATCCTTCAACTTTTTTACCATTCAATAATATAGAAAAAGTTAAAATACAGATGTGATTACCTAGTGATAAAACCACTGGAGTTTTGAGGAAGCCCGAATGCCTCAAACGTTTTTTCCACTTGTGTGAAGTAAACCAACCAATAATTGATTAGTAGACTTCACACACGTTCCTACAAGGTAGAATATCTTGAATTTCTAAGATATTCTCCCTTAATTCAAGAAGTAACTGAGTTAATGGAAAGTCTTAAATCCATTTGTAGTCTGAAAGACAATCTTGACGTGGAGCGTAAAAGCAAAAATTACAATATTTGGTTTCTGGAATTAAAAAACAACTGACAATGCAAGTAAAAAACAAAAATATAGGTCCAAAAACAACTTCGAACATTGAATTTCGTCTTAAACTGAATAGATTCGATTAGAATTACTTTCAAGTCTTCTTAGTACGAAGAATGAGTCTCACATCCATATCCCAGACCGCAATTACATTCGTACCATAAAAATCGAATAAATAATATTTTTCAAAATCATCATTACCTTTGCAGGGATCCCTGTCATTGCCACAACAAACATTTCATTACCGTAATAGTCAACAGAAGCCGCAGGATGGTAATGACAGATTCGTCAGACGGATTCGTCATATTTGATTGTCAATATCGACTGTATTGCCTTCGATCAGAGACGAGAGTCATATAGTCTTCGGTAGGCCACCTATCTTATAATTTAATGTTCCCAGCAAATTGCATACGACGATGAAATGAACCAGCTGTCACGTAACGTCATAATGAATCCCTCCCAATAATTACACTCGGGTAATATCCTGTACAGGGTTGGATTGACGTTTTAAGGTGCGTAGATGTAAACACACATTGATCACGCCTGTATCCCACATAGGGTTAAGCAAAGGTGTACTAAAGTACTGCTACAGTCCGCCGATAATACGTTTAGGTAATAGTAAGCGAGCTTACAATGGAATTACAATTAACTGGGCACAATATCCAAACTCCGAGCTAATACTGAGAATTTCGTTGAAAATTCAATAATGCTTTGCTCGACCTGGGAATCCAACCCAGAAATTGTAGCGTAGCAGTCTCACTTACTACCGCAAGGCAGAAGGCTAAAGAGTCAGTTATGTGTATGTGAATGAGGTTTACATTATATCAATGCTTCCATTTCTAAAATATTGCCTGACACTAAGATTTTTTCTTGTATGATGTGTGATTTCACATACACACCAGCATTGTTTTTCCATCACACTTTTACTTTATGAAAGTTTTACTAAAACAGGTATTTCATAGAATTTTATTCTTAAGAATGTTTGCAAAATACGCTAATTTATAATACCTATTATTTATAAATAAGTATATCAGCCTTGATTAATTTTACTGCCACAAACAAATAATTAATTATCTTAAAAAGTTATGTTAAAAGTTATATTAAGAAAATAATACCGTTTTTGGCTGCAGAACCGTTCTTCCTTCTTAATTCGTCCCTGTATTCTCAACAGAAACCCGTTCACTCATATTGCGACTCTCATTCTTAACACTGATAACGTTCTCCCTTATTAAATGGATGATATCGATATGTCTATTCGTGATTGTACCTTTTGTACTATAAGATGAAGTACTTCGAAAAATGTAGACTTACGGAATCGTATGTGTGCATAGTAGTTAAGAATGTATACTGCTTCCTTCCTTCCTTTTTTATCCACTTATAAATAATTAATTAATAATATTAAATAATTATTCCTCTGAAATCGCACCCGTGAAATCAGAGTTGCTCTAGGGTAGGGGATGTAGTCCGATGCGATGCGATAGAGAGAAAACCTAACTTCTATAATATTAGCTCAAGTGTTTTTTTCCAAAAACATCTAAGACGACATGAATCGGTTCGAATATTTTTATGTTGGTTATTATGAAATGTTTTCGTTATTATCACTAGTCTCCGACTGGCTGAATAAAATTAAAAAAAAACATACCATCACGTCTGTATTCCACAAAGAGTTATGTGGAAGGGTACTAATGTACAACACAGATGACTAGCTTAAAACTTCAATAATAACATTTCTCAAAGCACGAAATAAAATCTGAACTCTGAAATAATTCAGCACTCACAAATGGCAACAAGAAAACTTTACTTAAAATTTTGGATCTAAGAGATCCTAAACAGTAAAGAAATGTTATAAGAAGAAGAAGGTCAACAGTTCATAGAAATAAAGATGAAACCGAAATGATTTTGATGGAAAATAAAACATACATTACAGAGTCGCAAATGTTTGACAGTTTTGATGCGATGCTACCAATCTTTAAGATAAAACATAATTATTCGTCGTGCTCAGAATTTTTAAAACTATTAAGTTAGGTTGTAACAAACTCATACATACAAATGGTCATATTATTCATACCATACATCCAAAATTCGGTTGCATTATGGTAATGACGTAATAATGCGCTGACGATTTACTATACCCTTGTCCAATGGTAAATTGGGCTTGTGGCCCATAAATTTGTAACCAAAATGCTTGAGGTTATGAAAAATTATGATTTGAAACGAGTAAGGATCCTGTTTATTGGTGATTGATACTACTATGTTAATAATATATCGCTGAGTATGACGTTGAAATTGTTTATGAAGGTTCTTGAACTGAAATCTGAGATCAAAATCAATCTATCTAGCCTGTTTTGTCCAATGAAAGAAAAAAGGAAGGAAGGAAAGAAATAAAGAAAGAAAGAGAAAATGTTATTAATCTGTCATTTGTGTACACGCTCAGTTATTACTAATATTAATGACATAATAGTTATGATGAATCAATATTAAAAACAGTCAAAATGCTCTTGGACTTGGAGCATTGAGCATGTCAATCGATGGTATTCTGTCCAAGCCGGTAATGCATACAACGCCAGCACTCTCCAGTGATAACAACTAACTAACACTTAATAAATTTTTTTTTGGCTACATTAGTGGAGCCCTAGATGTCTCAGATGGAGACCCTTTCCCTTTACAATACTCTCTCTAATCTCTATTCTCTATAATTATATATCTTCTAAATATCACTGATTCTGAACTACAGGCATTTTTCAATGTTGAATGGAGCCTTTTTAGCTCTCGCTACGAAACATCCCTATCGCGCGAGAGCTCAATAATTATCAAAACTTATGTACCCAGTATTTTCATTGCCTACCCTTCAAACTACGTAGAACACAATTATTTTACCACATTATTACGGAGCAGGAGAATTTTTGATATTGCGGTGGTACCATTATTGCTGAGCAGCAAAATCTTTGGTATTGCAGTGGTACCAACCCTACCCCCACCTTATCCTTATCTCAATACTACCAACATAAAACAACAAACAAAAACAGAACCTCATCTGACTAATTGGCGTTCAAATTAATAATGATTGAGACAAAAAATGTTCCGAGAAGCACATTTGAATCCCCAATTAGACCATAAAGGCCTTATCATGGACCCATTAACTGACAACGGACGCGTAGGGAGGTTTATGAGTTTTACTACACAAAATCGATGCCGACCATTTGGAACAATCCGAGTCGGATTTACAACCAATTAACTAAGTAAATATATAAATATGGGGAGTTGATTGTGATGTTGGCAATATTGGAGCCAGGAAATTCAATATGAATGTTATTCTTTAAATTGCTCGTTAATTTCACTATTGCAATTTGATACAGTCACTTCAGGATCACGTCTCTCTACAAAGACGAAACAACGAGGGCCTGTCAATGTGGTAACCACCAAACCATGTCGCATCTACTCTCCTGCTCTTTGTGCCGCACCACCTGCACCTCAAGAGACCTTTGATCTGCCACTGGAAACGCCCTAAATGTGGCGATATTCTGAGTTCGTAAAATTTAATCATACAAAAATACTTGTTCCAACGACATGAAGAAGAAAGATCTTATGGCTACGATGATCAATCTGTCTGCAATATTAAGCTGCGCTTGTCGCGGACAGTCTATGTATAGGTGAACATTCTTAACACATAAAGAGAGCCCTGCATCCCTTGGAGAACACTTCAAGTCGCCGGTCTCAGTTATCATACGAACACCTATAACAATCGTTGGGGTAGTCAGAAGCAAAAGCGAAAACTGCGATGCGAAAGTCGCTTTGTGTGTTATTCAGAACTAGTTGGTTAGGTTGGAAGACAACCCTAATATACTAGAGAAAAGGTTACGATGATATTAATTAGTCTGTAATGTTGTATAAAAATTAAATTCCACGTAAAGTCACAACCAAAAGCTAGTATATTGAGCTGATTGACGTCTGACAAACAGTAGCATTTTGAGTTGCTCTATTAAAATGAATAGTTTTCCGGTTTTATATTCCAATATTTTTAATTACCCTAAAGATAATTCTGAGATAGTTCCTCTTTTAAGTTGAGCGACAAAGTTGTTACCATTTTATTTTTATGGGAATAAATAAATCCAATAAATTGCCTCATTAGTCTTAGATAGCTGATACTGCTTGCACTTCTGAGGTCCTTGACTCTGGCTGCAATGAATCTTCAGACTGTCTAGACTATGAAAATCCTGTTAAACCAATTTAGGTGGCACAGCAACAATTAATTTGTAAAAGAGAGCGTACATTATGGACTTTTATTTAGCCGAAAGATTGATCGATCCCGTTTGTTGATTGCCCGATTTTTGGTGAAATCGGACAATCGTATCTCTATACTTAATTGCTTGACTGATCAATCTATCCAAATCTAGCCGGCAAAAAATCTGTAGTGCGCGCTAGATTTAGGCTTTAGCTTTCACATCCAATAACTTTTTTAACACTACTTCAATACACATAGGATCTGTTGCAACATGTGTGACCCTGTAGGCAACTTCTTGAAGATGTCCAATGATTGCGCTGTTGGGGTTTTGGAAAATGAGTCCAAGTTCCGACTATAAAGAATTTAATGGAACGTGTGGTATATAGTCATAGATATACCGCGTCGCCTTCCTTCACGGTGGACGATCCAATAAGATTTTCCGGACTACGTATGTTTTGGCATAATCAAGTTAATGACAATTATTTAGGCTCGATAGCTCAACTAGCAATTGTGGACCTCAGTAGTTATTATGACAAACGGAGAAGAATAAATCATTTTCTAGAGAAACCTGAACATTACAAAGCTCATCTAAAACGCCAATTTGCTGACATATTATTAAAAACAGTTACTTTTAGACATCAAACAACATACCGCAAGTAGGTAAGTAATTACTTAAATAGCGTACATTTCAAAAATTCATATGAAATTGGGAGATTTTTCCCACCTTTGTGTCTTACAAATAAGTGTTGTGTGTGACAAACCATTTTGTTTAAAGTTAAAACACGAATAGTGTGCATTTCTTTCCTAATTACGTGTCTTGCTACTGCGATTTAGCATTGGTGCTTTTGAAATAATGGAGCGGTCACATTCATAAACGACAGCGATGAATATTATTAGAAAAATTGTTTTAGGATGTAACTTAAGCGTGTACTAATTATGTATATAGCGTGTTGGGGTAAGATTGGCGCTGGGGTAATCCGCCGATTTTACCCCAACACACTTTACTAGCTGCTGTTGCTACGTATATAGCGTGCGTGTTGGGGTAAGATTGGCGCTGGGGTAATCCGCCGATTTTACCCCAACACACTTTAGTAGCTGCTGTTGCTACGTATATAGCGTGCGTGTTGGGGTAAGATTGGCGCTGGGGTAATCCGCCGATTTTACCCCAACACATTTTACTAGCTGCTGTTGCTCGCGTTTCACTCACGCCCGGAAGTTAACCTATGCCTTTCTCAGGATACAATCTGTCCCTTACCAAATTACATCATATTAAAACTACTTTGTACGGATTTTGTCGCGTTATATTAATATGTAGACTATGGACCCTTTACAATGTCCATGGTCTACCCCATGAAAAGGTATATAAATATAATGCAATAAAATCCGTATCCGTATAACGTACCTACTTTTATTTCAATCTAATATTCGCGTAAGCGTCAGAAATCAATAAATTAAATCTAAAAAGATAATAGACCAATTGACAGTTATTTTCGCGTATATAATATCAGTATGCATTATAGAAAAAACCCTAAAGCATAATGCTTAGCTTTATACACCTGATACTATTTCTTCAGTGATACGTTATTTAGCTTCTACAATATATCCGATTTGTAGGTAAAGGCAAGCTGTGTATAATAATTATAGCGCCTCTGTCTGAAGCAACCATTTTAGTTTATAAGATAGATGATTACTTATCTGAGATTAGATAAGTAAGAATATGTTGAGGTGACGATATAGTCTAATCTAATGTATAAACTACAAATACCTAAATAAAAATAGATTAATTAAATTAAATCGAAGTGAAATACCATAGCTTTGAGCTGTGTTGTGCTAAAATACGGTGAGCAAGGTTGCCAGTGCGTGGCGAGGAATTTTTGTTAGCACTGGGGGGATTTTGATCCTTATACTGTCGACCAAACTAATCCTCTTTCGTTAACAGGATCGGCAATGCCCAAGTGATATCCCTGGTGTTGCAAGCGTCTATAGGCTACACAGTAACCGCTCACCATCAGGTGGACCGTATGCTTGCCTTGTTTGCTACCTTATTGGAATAAAAAAAAAGATTAAATATACTGAGTGACAACTACTTATGAGTGTGATTTACTACTGAAAACTAGCAGAATTTTCATCATTTTCCTCAAAAGTCATATGCCTCAAAATTTGGTATAAATTTTATTTTAAACCATGTTTTGGTATAAAATAAAATTACCCGTTCACAATAATGACACCATCATAAAATTATTCATAAAATCATTTGGGTGCTGATCTGAATTATAAATATTAATCTTGGCAATTTTAAAAGGAGAAGTAAATCGTTAATACATAAAATCGTGTTTGTTTTCCGCTGAAATCAAGTTTTAAATTAGTACTAGTTGATCAAGACGTGACTTTGATCCACTTTGGCTGCGTTTATTATTATGATTTACGATATTTTTATTACATTTGATATGATGTTTACTGTAGAAACTTGGCCAACTGCTAGGTGCATAATGTTTTAAATCATCTAATAATATTCTCTTTTAAAAAACGTACTCATAAGGATGGGATTTATTTAACAACAGTTACTATTAGTCTCTTGTCATCTTTTCCGCACAGTAACGTGCAGTACTGAGTGTTAAAGAGTTGGCACGAAATTTGCAGTAGGTAAATGCATTAAATTATTCTCTACTAACTACTGCCCGCAGTTTCACCCGCACCCTAAAGGGTTTTTTTGGGAAAAAGTAGCCTATATCCTTCTGGAAGGTCTAATATATCTCTGTACCAAATTTCATCAAAACTGTTCCAGCAATTTAGGTGTGAAATTAGTCGCGATTTCTTAATAGTAGAATTTTTCTCTTTATTATTTCTTTGTCTTATTACTGACGTCGGAAAACTAGTCACTTGATGATAAGCATTATGATGGTAACATCACAGGAGCATTTCCAGCCCATAAGATACATGTGGATACGACGTTAAAAAAATGGGGTTCTTTTCATAGAATAATGGGAAAACCTCAGCTGGAAGACAAATCCATATCATACAGAGAAGGAGGAGGAAACTGGTAGACCCTCACTCTTATATAAATCGCTCTTCTCACCACACTATGACCAATACTTTCCCTCGTCGTATGTTGTATGCGTGATGCTGATGGACCAAATAGACCAGATGTTGATGAATGTAGACGACAATTATTGTTAAAAAAATACTGCCATTATCTCGTACCACTGTTTTGTTTAATGGAGTGGGTTCCGTAAAAAAATATTTCACATACTAGATCTTGTTAAAGAGGTGATCTCTTTGCCGTGTTCTCTTTAATTGTTGAGGTGGTCCAACTACGGTGCTGAGGTCGTATGGGTTGGTACAAAGGCCAGTACATCAACCTACCACAATCTTTCAAATATCTGTAAAACTTTAATACAACGTAATAAGGTTTATTTTCAATTGGGAAAATTTGACAGTTTAGGATAGCTTGATCTGCAGGCTGGCGTCTGTACTACCAGATTGCCAAATATTCTTCCGATAAGCAAGCAATAATATGCTAACATCATTGCGTTATTTAAAGGGTAATGTAGCTAGTAAAATTACTGGGAAAATGAGGCTTAAAAAAATTGTCAATGTTGATAATGTGGGAGATACCACTACAACTGGTGTTGCTGGCGTTTACACGCTCTAGCGGTAGCCGCCACTTATAGCTGTTTTTCATCTTAGTAGAAAAAAAAGATATTATATTCCATTTGGAGATAGTGATTATTGCGAGATGTAAATAAAGCATTAATAACCGATGGTTATATTAAATATCAAGTCTTTCAACTTTTTAACAGTAAAAATATAAATTAATTGAAAACTCAGCCTGTAGTGGAAGCCTGCCTGGTGTAGTATGCTTCACCAGTCTAAGTCCACATTCTGAGAGGAAACTTCTGTCTACAGCGGTATGGTAAATGGGTTGATGTTGATGATTACTGTACCAGCTCTTTATTTTGCAGAAAGTTTAATACAGTATTTTAAAGAAGGTACCCTAAAAACCGGTGCCTGCATTGGTACCAGCTGTGATTACCATAATTTCATCGCCCCACGTGTCTTGAGGACTCCACAAAAACTGGTAATAATCACAGTACGCCGCGGTACTGCTGCGCACTAAAGGGTTATTAAGTTTAATAGATTTTAATAATATGCTTCCGCAACAGGGCGAGTTTTCAATTAATTTATATTTTGTTACTGTTAAAAAGTTTGAAGGTTGAAATATTTAATGTAACCATCGATTTTAATGCTTTATTTGCATCTGGCAACAATCACTATCTCCGAGTGCTGGCTCGTAGTAAAGTTGCCGTAGTCAGTCTGCTGGAAGACTGTGAACTAATAAACTATTTAACTAGTAATAGTACGTTTATTGGTTAATTAAATTAATGCTAATGAAACATCGCAATAGAACATGATTTATTTTCGTGGATAACGATGAAATCGTGCCAATTTTACTCTGCTTAAGTATTTCGATTTCACTAGATAAAACGTAAGAATAAGTTCAGACTAATGTAACCCCTGTAAAAAAACATGGCGAATGAAAATGTTAAATTGTAACTGTGTTTAATTGTAATGTAAAATATGTGGACTTATAATACATTAAAAGTTATATATTTTTCTACAAAAAATGGGCACCTTTAGAGAGAAAAGGTCATTTTTTAGGTACTTTGTTTTAAAAGGCACATAGGATTAAACAAAATATAACATCAGAACACTTTTCACCTTGACTGTACCATACTGCAGTGTTCTCCTCCTGAGGGCGAACGAAAGGGCTACTGTATGGAATAATAGCTTTTTTAGTCTTTAACATTGCCTTCAAATCGACTGTCATATTTTGTTACAAAGTAAACACGATGCCAAGAGGCATTCTCGAATTTTTAGCTTAGCTTTGCAAATTAGACATTTCGTTTTTGTTACTTCCAAAAAACTGTAATAAAAACATAACACCTGTATTTCCTAAGGGTTTAGGTAGAAGTGTACTACCCACCACAGTGGCTTGGTATGTTTTTGGTTAGGGATAGGGAGCGAGCCAGCTATTACCCAGAAAATTGGGTCGCGGCGTCTGATGGCAGTGGCTTCGTGTAAAATACTGATATTCAGCCACATCTGGTTAGACTGAAAGCTGACTAGATCCATAAGATGTTCATCTTATCTTATTTTACTAAGGGTGCTGGCACAGCCAGCAATATTTCGACCAAATGTGTTCTGTTGTGTTGTCCCCACCATGGTGCATTTCTTAAGCTTGAAAGACGTGGTTCAAGAAGTCGGCTAGCCCACTAAGGAGAAGGAATCTATAGTCTTCGTAGAGTATGATGTTATTAGGGAGCGAGCGTTCGGGCATAAACCCAATCTGAAAGCTGATTTAAGTAATTCTACAATAAAAACATGCGGAGGTTTGTTGGTAGTGCTGTTGGTACTTAGTGGTGGTTAGACAAGACACCAATCTCAACATCAGCCTCATCCTCCGAGCCTTTTTCCAACTAAGTTGGGGTCGGCTTCCAGTCTAACGACATGCGGCTTTATAATTATCAATACTTTACACGAAGCGACTGGCATCAGACCTCCGCAATACTGATATCCTGAGAATAGATCGGCTGTAAGGTTTTTTGAGCTTTTGACTACCACCAACGATTGTCATAAGTGTTCACATGACAAAGGGGATCGCCGGCTTTTCATGCTCCTCGAGAGAGGAGTCTAGATATGTTAAGAATGGTCACCCACCCACACATTGACCGCAGATAGCGCAGCTTAACGTGCAGTTATAACTCAGCCACGAGCCCCTCCAATATTAATCTCAACCTAAATAGGGAAGCTAGAATAATAATGAGCTATTAAAACATTATGGAACTCCATTATTACTGAAAATCCAATCAGAATTTATACGCAAGGATTGATTACTAGTGTTTATAAGTATGAGCGATCAGAGGCTTGTCATTACATCAATGACTCGACTTAGTGCCCATTTACTTACTTTAACGCAGACACATTATGACGGTAGTGTGAAAACGAGCGAGTAATACATGTCGATTTATTGTTTTTTTTTTATTGCCTACAGTGGCAGACGAGCAAGCGGCCCACCTGATGGTAAGTGGTCACCGTCGCCCATGGACATCAGCAACGTCGGGGACAGAGCTGTGCCGCTGCCTACTGTGTGTGGTAGAGAGCTCTTTTTAGGCCTCGTTTGAAGAAGGACATGTCATAACGCACGGGGAACACCGCAGCAGGTGTTCATTCCAGAGCCTGATGGTACGATGAGATCGAATCCAGGTAATACGGGTAGACTCTACTGCGGTGTCGAGTGGTAGAACGGTGAAGAAGGCACATTGTATAACATCCTTTCATTTTGTATCTATCTATATAAACAAAAATGAAATGCTGTTTACCGGTTAGCACATCACTTGACTAGGTACTGAACTGGTCTGATATTTTTTTTAATATGTTCTTAATGATGATATTGTGAGGGCAGTTGGCAATCAGTGGGTGCGACTTGCACAAGATCTGCAACAGTGGCGGAATAGAGAAGAGGCCTTCATCAGCAGTAAATGTAACTGGCTGATTAGGTAGATAGATGGATGTCGTAATAGACGAAATAAGGTTTTTAGGGATAGAATTTTTTTTCGAAAAATGGAAACTTCGAGAAAAACTGAAAGTGTTTTTGTATAGTATGGTTTATTGAAATTTTAACGGGTTTATCCTACCAGCGAACTGTAGATGAATACACCAGCTCTGCCTAACCCTTTGGGGAATCAAATTCAACTTCGAAAATTTTATTTCAACATACATACCATCACGCCTGTATTCCCCGAAGGGTTAGGCAGAGGTGTAGGTACTAATAATGTACACCCACATTTCACCGGTATGTTTTAGGTCCCATGTAATAGGGGGCGAGCCTATTGTGTAATAGGGGGCGAGCCTATTGTGTAATAGGGGGCGAGCCTATTTCTATTTATTTCAATTAGACCATTAAAATAGTATTTCTGAAAAGTCAAAATTATTTATTTATGTACACACTTAACAAAAAAAAGTAAATTGAGAACATAGGATTATAGAGTACAAAGGTGCTGCTTATTTCTAAAGAAATCTCTTCCAGCAGACCTGCGAGAGAAGAAATTAATATAAGAAATGTAGACATTAGTGTGAAAGAAAAATAAACACATAGATATTTATAAGTAAACAAATTTTAATAATATTATATTTAAAAAAATATATAATACATATTTATTATTATTATAAATACACAAATAAGATATATATATATATAGCAACATACTTGAACATACATACTAAAAATAAATAAATATAAAAATGCAAACATATGAAGTTATGGTGTTAATGAAAGATAGTGTTCTTTGACTCGCTTCTTAAAAACGGAAACACTTCCACAGTCACGAACTTCAGGAGGTAGCGAGTTCCACAACCTAACCGCGTGCACAGACAGAGAGTAGGAAAAGAAGTCAGTTCTGTGGGGCTGGAATTTGAGGAGGTAGAACTATATAGTTGCGCAGTTCCAAAAAGTGGGTCTGAATAGTTCATGCTTCGCCACTGTACTTGTTACGTGTAATCAAGTCGTAAGTAACAGTCTGAGTTCACTTCGTCTACTCGGACGAATTCTTGAAGGTTCTTGTGGTATAATGACACGTCGCTTGAAGCATCACATTGCTACTGATAGCGAGCAGGCCCGGGGCGCTACATTAGCGCGCGCCCCATCCAGCTCCCAGTTATTACCAACACAAGCTGTGACCATGAGTTGGTTATATTGATGGATACACTCGAACATATTTTTTTTTATAGTACGGAAAATCGTCATGAATCCATTGCCACCCTGGGAGGTGGCGGTTGGTGGTTGTCTTATTCTCAATAGCAGCTCTGAGTTTGGATTTGTGCCTGGATAATGGCAATAGGCTCGCCCTATAAAACATGGGACCGAAACTACTGGCAAACTGTGAGTGTACATTGGTAGGTACACCTCTACCTAAACCTTTAATAAATACAGGCATGATGGTACGTATGTCAATAAAACTACTTTTTTACGGATTTTATCGCGTAATATTGATATTATTAATCCCGACGTTTCGAACCCTTTACAGCGTCCATTGTCACGGGTAGACTCCGTGATCCGTAAAAAGTTTTATTTCAAAGTCTAATTGTCTTACATTCTGAATTCAATACATAATAAGGCCAATCAGCCATTAAAACAATGTAAAATGCTTGATGCGAATGAAATGTTCAAAGTCAATGCAACAAACAGAATGGGTAGACCATTCTACAATTTAAATTATGCTAGCATCACACATCATGTTTTTATAATCGACTGCAAAGCTTCGTCATCAACCCATATACTGACCTACTTCTGGGCACGGGGCTCTTAGAGTAAGAGAGATTCGGCTATAGTCCACCACACTGGCCTTGTGCAGGTTGGCAGACTTGACACACCGTGGAGAAAAATCTCTCAGGCACGCAGGTTTCCTCACGTGTTTTTCTTCATCGTTTAAGCGAGTGTGTTTTTTATAAGTAAATCAACCCTGTCCTGATTATTACAAATTCCTGGCTAACACAAGCCGAGTAGGTACATTATGATTGTACCGGGAACCGAGCAGAAAAAAAGGATGTTGTTTCTTTGATTACTTCACAACTCGGGCGCAGGATGATATTGTTAATTCCATTCGATATGTTCGTTAATCTCGAACCTCGCTTCGTTAAAACTTAAGATTTTTTATGCGTCATAGTGTGCAGGTGCAAATATTAAAGAAATAAATAAAATGAGCGCTGTGGCAGAAAGATTGGTTTTCTCCGCTACAGGTTACAGGTTCAATTGTCGGAACGGTATTGTTTTTTTTTTTTTTTTTTTTTTTCTCTTTATTTATTTAGGAACTTTTAACAATTGTTACGCCAGTTCCATCGTAGCCTAAACTAAGTGTCTACATCGAAATTATATAGCAACCAATGAATAAACTAATGCAGCCTCTGGCGACATTGGTTTGGCTAAAA
Organism: Acronicta alni; assembly: GCA_964056405.1. Classification (NCBI taxonomy): domain Eukaryota; kingdom Metazoa; phylum Arthropoda; class Insecta; order Lepidoptera; family Noctuidae; genus Acronicta; species Acronicta alni. Next base: position 3,881,784 of record OZ043919.1, on the reverse strand, counting down.
TAATATTAAATATACCTAAATCTAACTTATTAATATTTAATTCTCTTATTAACATATTTCTTTCAGACTCGTTCCTGACACACTCCACTAAAAGGTGATAGACATCTTCTACTTTGTTGTCACAAAATAGGCAAATCGGAGAATCCACCTTTTTCATCAGATATGCGAAGGCTCTTAGTGGCATGTGTCCGGATCGGATTCTGAAAGAAGTTACTAAAATATTTCTACTAACTTTAAAACTACTAAACCATGGGGTTCGAGGAGGCTCATTTTGGATTGTTTGGTACCATATTCCTTTCGTTTTTGATTTTTCACTGAAATAATCTTTCCACTCATTATAACAATGGCTTTTGAATTTTGATAAAATTTCTGAATAAACTGGTAAAGTATAAATCTCTATACCTGACGTAGCCGCTATCTTAGCCAATTTGTCAGCCTCCTCGTTTCCCTGCAGACCAATATGTGAAGGGATCCACTGTATGACTAAATTTACATTATTTAAAAGAATAGTTTGTATTTTGTCCAAAACAGCAAAGGCTATCGGTACACCTCTGTATCCAGAGGCGCAACGAGCCAAGTGCTGGAGCGCGCTCTTACTGTCCGTGAATATTACTATATCAGTATGTTGAAGTGTAGCAATATAAGACAAAGCTTCGGAGATAGCTAACAACTCTGCTGTCATGATAGATACCTCAGATATAATTTTGAAACATCCCCTTGTTTTGGTAACTGGGTCATAGAAAGCAGCACCAATCTGAGAGCTCTTCGAACCATCGGTAAACAATTTATACCAACCACTATATATGTGACCTAGTTCTTGTAAAACATCATTTCTCAAACAATTACTTTCGTATGATTTTTTGGGCATATTAACGCTTTGTAAATAAATTTTAATAACATTTCTTATTGCAATATTGCTACACCAGATATTTAATTTAAACATATCTAAAGGGTTGGATGAATAAATTTTTTCTCCTCTAATAATATTGTATGTGTCTATTAAAACTGGTATTTTTTTATTCGACCAATATCTGTGGGTACCGAGAGCTCCAAGATCAGACAAAGATTTACTTGTCACACAATTGGTCCACGACTTAACCTTAAGACAAAACTTAAATGCTAGGTATTTACGTCTGATATGTAATGGAGGTAAACATAACTCACTTTCCATCACATGTATAGGAGTAGTTTTAATGAAGCCGCCAATAATTCTCATTACCTTATTTTGAATTTTGTCTAATTTATATAATCGAGACTTAACACTTCCGTCATAGAATACGCAGCCATAATCTAGTCGACTTCTAATCAAAGATATATATAAAAGTCTCAGCTGTAATGAATGCATTCCCCAATTAGAACCAGCTAATACTTTCATAACATTCAACATTTTCTGGCATCGTTCATTAAGATTATTAATATGTACGCCCCATCGGAGAGAAGGGTCCAACCAAACACCTAGATATTTTATACTATCAGCTAATACTAAAGGGGTATTATTTAAATATAATTGAACATGCTGCCTTCTATATCCTCTACTGAAGAGACAAACTTGAGATTTAGACGTTGATATTTCTAATCCTATATCAGATAACATCTCCACAATTTGGTTTAATGATGTTTGCATATTATTAACACTGTCAGTTATTTTTTTCAAACTAATAAAGAGGACAAAGTCATCGGCATATTGACAAACTTTAACTATATTAGTATTGTTAATTTTATTACAAATTTCGATTGTTACAATATTAAATAGCAAAGGAGAGATTGGATCTCCCTGTGCCAACCCTCTATTAGTCCACCTAATGATATCACCTTTCCCATCCATATCATCTTTAACAATCAAATGTCTTTCACTGAGAAATTCCCACAAATAGTTACATATACGACTGCCCACCTTTAACGTATCCAACATTTTAACTACACTGTTAATTAAAACGTTATTGTACGCATTCTCAATGTCTAAGAAACAAGCTAAAGTGGACGTATCTTTGGTAAAAGCTAGCTGTATATTAGTGATCAAATGCGCCAGAGAATCCAAACATGATCGGCCTCTCCGAAACCCGGTAGTGCTAGAAGATAATACGCTATAATGTTCAATAAACCACTCTATCCTTTTAGTCAACATCAAATGGAAAATCTTACAAGGACATGATATTAACGATATCGGTCTTAATTTGGAGGTATTACCAATTTTAGGTATTGCAATTACTTTAATATTACGCCATTCATACGGAATATACCCAGAGATAAAAATGTTGTTATATATACGAAGTAAAAATTTTTTTGCAACATTAGGAAGGTTAAAAATCATAGAGTATGTGATATTATCATCTCCGGGAGCTGTATCTTTCTTTTTTATGCATGCCTCTAATTCCTGTAACGTAAATTCTGACTCTAATAGCGCATTATTTGAGTTGAATAGGGGCTTGGGGGATAGAGTTGAATCAGGGGCTAGATTCTGTAAAAGCTCACTTTTTTTATCCATAGAAACATTATAACTAGCTTGTCTATATCCCTTAACCCACCTCATTTTGCGCCACATCTCCGATGAAGTTACAGTGCCATCAATAGAAGTGCAAAATTCTTGCCAGCACTTTGTCCTGGTCTGAATAGTTTCCTGTTTAGCTTTTAGAGTTCTATTCTCTAACACCGCCAAGTTTGCCGGCGTTGGGTTACGTCTAAACTCCTTCAACGCGAGTCTTCTTTGCGCTACAACTTCAGATAGATGAGGGTTCCAATACGGTTTAGGTCTAAAACTGTTTTGTGGATCACTGCACACTTTATTAAATGGGATATTTTTGTCAGCAGCTTTATCAATAATAGAAATAAGAGCCTTATACATTATTTGAGTATCACATAATATATTCGCATTGGCATCACGAAACAATTGTGCTATGTCTTTACGATAGCCCGACCAGTTAGCCTTTTTAAAATTACGTCCACTAGTAACATGAACTGTATCTTGATAATTCATTTTGATTTTAATAATTAAATGATCACTTCCTAAGTTGTCACTTAGTACTCGCCAAGAAAAGTGAATAGCTATATCGGATGAAGAAAAAGTGATATCAGGAGATGACTGTTGTAAAGCATTACTTACATATCTTACCCGAGTGGCACTGCCATCGTTAATAGATATATATCCGTATTCTAATGCTGCATCTAATATTTGATTGCCTCTTGCATCGGTTTTATAGGACCAATTGGAGTGATGCCCGTTGAAGTCACCGACTATAAGACTTTTTTTAGAGCACAACGAAAATACCTCATCCCAATCACATTGTCTTGTTTGAATAGAGGACGGGCAGTAGACTGAGACTATATTTTCTAAATATTTACAATTTTTAACCTGTATATGTAATATTTCAATACCAGAATTATTAATACTAGACAATACTAACTCAGATGTAATAGATTTATGTAATATAATTGCTACTCCACCATATCCATCAGCTCGATCATTTCTATAGATTCTATATTGGGATATGTTTAAAGGACTATCTTGTTCTAACCATGTCTCACAGATGATAGCTATGTGTATTTTATCTTTAAATAAAAGTGACTCAAACTCAATAATTTTAGGTCTAATACTTTGCGAATTCCATTGCAGTATATTTAAGGCAAAATCTTTTAAATTGTTAGGGGCCATCGTCTAAAAAGGAAAATATTTTCTTTATCAAATCCCCCTCTCTTACAAATCCTAAAACAAATTGAATAATTTCTTCAAGAATAAGTCTGACTAATAACTTGATTTTAACAGCAATACTCGACTTGGCGAAATAAATTTCCTTCAGTTTATCCATTAACTTTTTTAAGTAAAATGTATTTCTATATGTGTCCTTTTGCTGCTCTTCTGTTCTTTCATTTTTATGAGAAGATTGCTCCGTCCCATAGAATTCATCCGTATCATATCGTCTCTTTGTTCTATTATTAGTTAATTTCTTCGATTTTGCCGAGGTTTGAAAGTTTGTAGGCTCTTCCATAGTAATATCTCGGCAGGGCTCCCCAGATTCAGAATTTTTGGATGTTAAATCTATGTCTTCTGTGTGATTGTGACCTTGTGATAACAAGACATCTCTGTATGACTTTTCTTTGTTGACAGAAAGTAAAACTTGGCTCGTTTGAGTTATGTTATCTCCTAAGTCAGTACGTTCATTATTATTCTGTTGAGGTTTACTTTTGTTGAGATATAACATCAATGCTCTTCTATAGGAACAATTTTCCTCACACATGATTTGTCGGATAGCTTTTTCTTTTATAAAGATAGGGCAAGATTTATTCATTGATATGTGCGGGCCTTTACAATTTACACATCTAAAGGTGTCGATTTCACAATTGCTGTGATTTCCTCCGCATTTTGGGCACAATATCTTTTTGGTTGGACAAGCCTTAATTAGATGTCCAAACCTCCAACATCCAGAACATTGACTAACGGGAAAAGTGTAAGATTCTACCTTAAATCTGCACCCATATATTAGCACATACGGGGGTAAGATAGAACTTTTAAAACAAATACGAATTGTTTCGCTTTGTACCCATTCTCCGGTATCAGACTGTCTTCTTAATCTCTTGACAGAAATCACTTCCTTTTCACACTCAATGCTTTCTAGAAATTCCTTCTCATCAATCTCTAGGTCAATTTGTTTCACTACGCCGTATGACAGACTGATTTCATCTATAATTTGACATCTATAATCAAGACTATGAAACTTACTGCAATCAATCAGCCTTTGTGCGTCTTTTCTGTCTTCAAATTGAATAAGTATCTTATATGGGTTTTTATACTGTATTTTAAGAATATTATTAATCTTTTCTGTTCTTAACAATTTGGCCATGCCGAAAGGTTTGGGTAATATCTCTTTCGATGTTACACATACTACTATATTTTCATTAATTGTTAAATTATCTGTAGTCTCCGTGTTCTCCCGATTGTTAGAACTCATCGAAAAACTTCTCACTAACCTCTTTTTCTCATTTCGCACTGTGATGAACCCCTCATCATCTTCTATAACTTCTTCATTATCGGACCGTGTTCTTTTTTCTGACTTTTTTTCCACTTCCGTATCTTTAACTTGTTGCTCACACTCCTGCACCACCTCTTCTTCTGCTACATCACTGCCACTCGAATTGCAAAAGTCTATGTTATCCATTATCGCAAAACATTTGTAAAATATAATATGAGGGTACTAAGAAAAAAAAAACAAAGGAAACCGTCGAACAAACTTGAGCCCGACTTAACGCGTGCGCTCACCTCGGTAATTCGCGCGTCACTGAACGGTATTGTTATAGCAAATAAATAGATAAATATTACGTATGAAACTTAATACACTTTTATAAAAAAATATTATAAGAATGCTGGTTCTTACTTCCACGAATAACTAGGTATCTACTTAGGTAGAAGAACATAGTTAAATTTTGATAATTTAGGCATAAATGAAAGGAATACGGAGTCAAAGAGATAGAGTCCGACTTTGTGCTCTGTAAGTTTACTAGTAAAGAACAGAATAATGTCTTCAATAGATGTTGCTGACGTCACGCCTTAAGACGTAGAATATCGAATAGAAATTTGACATCTTAAGCAGTGGTCTCGTCATAAGTGACATACGTCGGCTAAAGCGCCCGGTATATTTATCTGTTAGTATGCAAGTTAGAACTCTGCTTGAGATCGAACCTTTTCTCTCGCTAAAATTTACCTACATTATGTCTTTGTTTACTCGTAACTTCGTTTTTTTTATACAACACAGTCAAACTGTATATAGATATTGTGCTATACAGTAATAATAAATAATAAATTGTTTATTTACAAAAAAGGTGCAATACTTTTAACACAGTCTTACAATATTTAAAAATGATGGCTAATTACATTTAAGTATGCTTGAACTAGGTTGAACCTATGTTTCAGGCAAGGAAGTGCATAGAGAACATAAAATATAAATTAACAACTTAAATACACTTAATTATAATTATCTATATAGTATCTAATGTTCATGAACTAATATATATTATATTGAAAAATGCTAAGTACGTTATTTATTTGCATACTACGAGTAACTCTTCTGTTTGTTCGTAAGAGATGCTTTGTAAATATTGACTTAGACATTTTGAACAGCTAAAATAATTTAAGTTATAAATACTTAGTTCTTTATTTATCCTGTTGTACAAAAATGGGCCTAGGAATGTAAAGAATCTGGTTATAAAAGTATGTTTTGATGTTGAACTTGAAGTGCAAACTATATCGTTCCGTCTCTTTTTAGTCACGTCAGCATTATAAGTAAGCATGGTGTGTTGTTTTAATATTAAATGCACTATGAAAAGTTGACGAACAGTCAGCATGTTGCATGATTTGTATAGCAGATGAGTGGGAAAGAAAAACGGGTGAAAGTTGGCTACTTTTAGGATAGCTCTCTGAGCTCGTTCCAGAGGAAGTAAATTAGTTTTTAGTGCTCCAGTGTACGATTGAATAGGTAGGTAACAATCAATTTAAAACAGTAGTAGGAATATCAACGTCATTACATAACCCCAAATCACACGCTCATTTCGCGGTCAAAACGGTAATCACATCCAGTCGAGTACAAAGTAATCAGGCGTCAGGTCTTTGGCAGTAGCTGCGCTTGTGCGAGTATGATACGCGCATATCTTCAATTATCGTGCCATACTTAAATAGACCGCGAGCTCGCTTGTTTTACATAGAGCAGGTTCACTGCAGAGGGTGTAATATTTTATCAGAGAATACCATTGCTAGGGTCATGAACTGTGGCGAGTTTCATGAATTCCATGGATTATAAGGCAAGAGAAGGCAAGTGCGGTTTTGAGTTGATACAATCCATGAGAAGTTTCTGTAACATAAAAAAATTATCCTAAGGATGTATCTAAGCAATTTTTGTTTTTGATACGAATACTCTTTGTAAGGTTGTTGTTTTTTAGAGGGTTAGGCACTACTGATATTGATAATTAGTTACTAACCGTCAAAATAAAAACAGTTTTATAAACAGTTTTATATTATTGTCCTATATGTTGCAAATTTCACCCTTCGAAAAATACATAACTTTGGGAATTTCCAGACACTAACACCAGAGTGGAACTACTTATATTTTAATATTTTAAAGTAGGTACATACTAAGATTTGCCGTCAGATTTAGTTTGTCTCTTCTACAAATATTTTAATCTTTGCGTCACCTTTTTACGTGCACTCAACCGTCAGTGATCAACTGCTCACTAGATGTGATAGCCGATTGGTGATCGGCGATCGCTAATCACTGCTACACTGACGGGCTAAGAAGCCATTTCCTGTCTTACCGTCTAATTTAAAGCTCACTTCACCTTTATAAGCCAAGTGGCCGTATGGTTTACTTTGATGAAATCATATAGCATTTTGTTTTATTGAATCTTGTAATTTATTTGTAAATGTCTTAAATTAATAATAGTTGTATGCATATTGTAGATTTTGAGTGAATTGTCAATTACAATTTGTTACTGAATTAAGGATTTTTGTTTTTAATTTTTTATTCTTAATTTTAAAATGGTTTGTAACAATCTCTCTAAAAATATTTTTTTAAATTTTACAAACTAAAGATATAACCTATTTAACGACAATAGTTTCAGCAGTTTCCATAATATCCATAATTATTCGCTTGTTTTTCCCTGATTGGTCTTGTATACACAGAAAGTTGTAGTGGGGTAGGTCCTGGGTTCCAATGCCAGGTCCAGTAGTAGGTGTTGTTTTATATTTCAATGAAATGTTCAATAGCTACATATAGTTTACATTTATGTTATTATCTGGGCAGAAATCTAAATTCCATGAAGAAATAGGTTCACCATCTATTAAATGGGATCTAAATCCACAGCGGCAATCAGTGGGTATACCTACCTCAATATACCTCTGCCTTATCCTTAGCGTTTAACTTTTGCACGCAATTGAGTCAGTCTGCTGTCTGCCTGATAAACAAACAGGGTCTAAGATGGGACCTTTCAGAGACTCTCAGTAACACTCTTTAGCGCCGGTATTAATGCAATTAGACTAAACTATAAAAACCGTACCTACCCTCAGTATACACTGAGGGTAGGTACGGTTTTTATAGTTTGAGACACCCATATATACAGGGTGTTACAAAACTACCCGTAAAGCCAAAAGGAGATTAAATGAGACCTTGTAACGAGTCCATTCATAATATTTAAGAACCGTAGTAACGCTATATAAAATACCCCAAAAAAAAAAACAACAACATTTATGAATGAAAAATAGAAAAACTATTGAAGTAGACAATTTATTAGGTAAATTAGCGTAACGTAGGCCTTTCTGTTAAATAATCTGGTTCCCTGACATGACAGCTGACAAAATGTTTGGCTGTGATAATTAATTATATTTTTTACGGGGTATTTTGTAACGTTATAGACGCGAACTGTATACACTAAGTATATGGTGTCTAGTTTCATAGACTAAACTTATCTTCGGTTTAAAGATAATTTATTTTTAACATTACATAGTTCACTTAAAGAGAAACTTAACTAAATTACATTTGTGAAAGTTTATTTACTGGCAATCAAATAATTTGTTGATATTAGTTTATTGTACTAACAGCAAGTACTGACCTGCATTACAAAGACTTAAGCTAATCTTGACATCAACAAGTCAGCGATGTAGCTAACCAGGAATATTATTATATCCCATTACTAAATTATACAAAGCAAATTTAATACAACTTAACATACATAGCATCACGCCTGTATTCCCCGAAGGGTTAGGCAGAGGTGTACTAATGTACACCCACATTTCGCCGGTATGTTTAGGTCCATGTAATAGGGGGCGAACCTATTGCCACTAACCGAGCACAAATCCAGACTCCGAGCTGCTACTGAGAATTTCATAGAAAAACCCAATAACACTTTGCTCGACCTGGGGATCAAACCCAGGACCTCTAGCGTAGCAGTCGCGCTTAGGACCACTAGACTAATGAGGCGGTCCAAGTTTAATACAAATTGTCTTCCTAAGACAGTAAATTAAAAGTAAAAATAGCACTATGTAATATAGTGACAGGTTTAAGCCTATGCCCTATTAGCAGCCTGTTGTAACCTGTTCCCTTCAATTAAGTCTAACATGTTGCAAGCAAGAGCTTCCTGATACAGCCTATATTTTAGCCTCATATCTAGTTTAAGTAGGAATGTGCAATACTTACTAATGGAAGGTTTAATTTGCAAGATAAGTAGAACCGATTCAGTGCGACAGCCTTTTTTACAAATAAAATAAATAAATAATAATTTGGGATATATTACATAGCACCATCTAATCGCAAACTAAGCAGAGCTTGTATTATGGGTAGATAATGGATATAATACTTATATACATTTTTTGTTAAAAAATATTGATTTCTGACAATTATGCCAATATTATACATTGAAACTACTAATATAATTACTGACAGCTACCCTACATTTTATTAAATTAAAATGTATGGTAGCTTTGAGTAATTACATCAACAAGACGCCCACCACCTCAGTCTACCCGTGACCATGGACGCTGTAAAACGCCCAAAACGTCGGAATAAATTAATAATATCAATATAACGCGACAAAATCCGTAAAAAGGCGTTTTACTTCAATGGTCTTTTAAACTAAGAAGCAAATTTTTTAGCCATATTGTTTTAATATTTGTTCTATCTGTGGCTTATTCCTAAGCAGGAAGGACGGAAAATTGTTGACTTACTCAAGGGAGGACTTTTCCCAGCTGTAATACTTAAACTCTGTCTTTTTTCCGTGCTATAGATAAGGTGTTAACATTATTTTTTTGTTTTGGCTTCTTCGATTTAAGTAGTTGCTCGTTCCTTTTTTATATAGATAATCGATGCCGATTTTAAACAACAAAAAAAGATTACCGTACATATCGCGGGTAGAACCACGGGGTCAGGTATTTTTTTATTAATTATTGTCACTTGTAAGAATATTTTGTAAAAAAACATCCATGGTCACGGGTAGACTCAGTCTAACCGTTACCACTTTTTACGGATTTTATCGGTCCATAGTCACCTATGGACCGATAAAATCCGTAAAAAGTCGTTATATTTCAATGTATAATATTCGCGTAAATGGCAGAAACTAAAAGACTATATTGAACTGGATTTGTACTGGACTATATTGTTGTATCTAAAGGCATTCGCTTCGTGTAAAATACTGATATACAGCCGCATCTGGTTAGGCTAGACTACGAGGATTATGAAGTCTAAAAGCCTATATAAAATAATTATATCAGTAGATATCCAACCTAACATCATTTTACCTTATTATTGGGCCACTTATTTCTAACTAATAGAGTAAATTGTCTACAGTACCTTAATAGACTGATTAAAACAATATTTACCTACGTACTATATTGGTATTTAATTAAAAAACACAGAACTCGTTTCAGGAATGTAGCATTGCGTGGTTATTTTTTATAAAGCGTTTTCATTACAATATTATTTCGCTTAAGATAACACAGATTACTTCCATAAAGATAGTAAAAACAGTTCTACATTGTTGCCATTTATTTTCACCTGAGGATTGTCGAACTATGTTGCCAACTTGGTTTTTTACACTGATATAAAGCATTCCGAGATAATTTGAAAATGTCTTAAAGAGTAATTAGGTATACTGGAGATGTGGTGTCTCTCTCCAAGCAGGTATAGCAGGAATCGATTTCCCCAGTAGACAGCCCCATGAAGCGGTATTACTGGACCGCAGCCTGTCATGGTTACTGTGATTATATTTGTTCTTATTATTTAATAACTTTTAACTCAATAAAATGTAAATGTGAGTACTCTGTAGGCTAAATATACATATACTCAGCTTTGAACAAACTGGTGGCTTTGAGCCTTTTAGTGGCCTACGCAAATGTTCCTCTGATCTGGTATCGGCGTGTGACAGGTTGTTGAGCTCCCTAAATTATGGTTGAGCTACACAGTGACTGATGCATGCGTGCCGTCGGTTGGGAGTGGTCTACTCAAAACCGCTATGGCTCTTTCTTCAAAAGGCCATTTCAGACTTTGCCCTACATTGTAAGACACATATTTGTTAGTATTCTATAACTGGACTTTAAAAGAGACTATGATTCTCTGAGTTTGTTTCGGCGTTTCTTCTCAGAGGTCGTCAGCTACTAAATGCCGTCGCCACCTAGCTTCAAAAAAAAAAGTTAAATATTAACTTGTAAAAGTGTCTCTAAAAGATCTATTTACAGAAATAAATATCATTTATTATGGTCAAGGTGAATGTCAAGAGAACGATTCGGAATTCGGGAAGATAGTGCAGTTTTTAGTCTGAACAATTTCAACCTATACTGACCTCCCCATGTGGCAGACGATCCATCAATATACAGTGTGAGTCTTCACAATGTGCACATATTAAAATAAGGCAATCTATGCATAATTTTATTGAAAAAAACCATATTTAAAATATATTAAAAAATCTTAAATTAATTACCCCCGTGTAAACAAAACGATATAAATTTTAAACTAAATTAATGATCTATCATAACAAAACAAACTCAATAATGATTAGGCGTTTAAATTGGGGAATAATTTTTTTTAACAAAAATCAGCTTATTTTGCTTACACGAGGGTCGCAGTAGCGAACAATAAATTGATAGTATCGTTTTTCTTCATAAAATTAAGCATAGTTTCCTTTATTTTAATAAGTGCACATCATTAAGACACACTGTGTATTCCAAACTCAAAAAAAAGGGTACGATTTGATTCATGTATACATTTTTCTTGGGACTTAAAATATATACATTACCACGTGACTTTTATTATTACACCTCCTAACCTACCTAACCTTTCTTGGAATAAAGTTGTAATTTTAATACTGTACAAAAAAAAATTAGATGTAACTAAAACCGACCATAAATAGTAAAAAATAACATACATATTGGTGATCATTTTACATCATACGAACACACTGCCCTAATAAAGTGGACTTCTGATAATCACATAGAGACGCATCGACTGGACGCCAATAAAACGCTCAATCAATCAATCGCTGTCTGCGCATGCGATCATTAATGCTGCTTGTACTTCAAGTTTTGGATTGGGCCAGGAAGTGAGCGGTGAAAGTGATTTCTTAGTATTGGCGATTATCGATTAATGTTAGCTTAATTCACCAATGAGGATATCCGCAGAAGAACCAAAGTAACCAACATAGCTCGCAGGATTGCACGGTTGAAGTGGCAATGGGCGGGCCATGTGGCCAGAAAAACGGATGGCCGCTGGGGAAATAAAGTCCTAGAGGACGCATAGGAAAGCGCAGCATAGGACGGCCCCCAACTAGGTGGACGGACGACCTTGTGAGGGGCGCAAAGAGTCCCTTGTGTTGGTGTATGCGGTCTGCGCAAGATCGATTTTTGTGGCGATCATTAGGGGAGGCCTATGTTCAGCAGTGGACGTCCGTGGCTGATAGATAGATAGATAATTCACCAAACCGCATAAGATTAAGAAGGAGGAAATAAGATTAGGAATATCATAATATATACATTTAAATATTCATATTCATATTCATTTATTGCAATATAATTTTCATGGCAGGAAGTACACCATCAGGTTTGCATTCAGTATGGCAGGTGGGCCTAACCTACTGTACAGAGACCAGCACATCAAGCTACCACAATCTGTCAAATTACTTTGATAGATTCTCAACTTTAAGACAACTTTATTAAGGTTCATTTTCAATTGGGAAAATTTGACAGTTTTGGATAGCTTGACCTACCGGGCGTCTGTACATCGACGGAGTTATGTTAAGATTCCAAGTAAAAAGATGAGAGCTTATTTGCTATTTGTCATTCAACTGCTATTTGTAATTTCATCGAAAACCCCAATAACATTACTCGACGTGGATTTGAACCCGAAGTCATACTATAAGCTATTGGCAGTTCCATAATAACAGTCTTAGGTAGAAAATTAATGATCAAATCATCTTGATAAGTAGGTTACCTTTTGTTGGTATTAGCTGAAGAGATGTTTAGAACAACTGAAACATCATTTATTACATTAATGCTATCTCAAAAGCCCCCAGCACCTCCGCTCATGGTTTTGGTTAATGTCTAAATCCCGTGACTATAGGACAAGGGAATGCAAGTGCGATTTTTCAGTCGGTGGCAGACGATTCATGAGGATTCATTTAATTAGTACACTTCAAAAAAGCAAAAGGTTCTCAATTCGACTGTATTTTTTTTAAAATGTAGGTTACCTCAAACTTTCGACTGGGTGAACCGATTTTGATGATTCTTTTTTTATTTGAAAGCTGGTGCTTTCCGTGTGGTCCCATTTCACAGTGGCATCCATGAGAAAACCATATAAGTCTTATTTTTACACAATTCTTGAAGTCGGTCTTCGTTTCCTAAAAAAATATTACATAGTTACTTCATCCGCTTCCTCTACAGCCAACTTTGAGGCCACACCGACACTGATACCACCACCTACTCATTGTAATTACTACTCTAGTTACAAAAAGTTTACATATACCATCCGGCACGTTTTATTATAAAAATCTGAGCCTATCTAATGAAATCGATACTAACGCAATATCGAGCAAATGGCTGCTCGGAACGTGGTAGGAATTACTATAATCATGGACGCGACTCGATCCAGCTACCGTCTCGGCGCATCCAATTTTGAGTTTACTAGCCGCTTGATTATATGGTTTTGTCACTTTATGGTTGAAAAGTATTCAGTTCTTCGTGAAGGAAAACGAAATTGGACTAGATATTGTGGATTTGGAAGACTGTAATTAGCTGGATTTGGGATCATCACCGTCAAACCATTAATTGTCTGACTGGTACCAATTGAAAATTTCAACGTTAACAATTCGAATTTCGAAAATTATTTTTAACATTGATAATGATGAAAAATTAAACTAAATTGATAACAAACCTACATACATACCATCACGCCTGTATTCCCCGAAGGGTTAGGCAGAGGTGTACTAATGTACACCCACATTTCGCCGGTATGTTTAGGTCCCATGTAATAGGGGGCGAGCGTATTGCCATTAACCGGGCACAAATCCAGACTACGAGCTGCTACTGAGAATTTCATAGAAAAACCTAATAACACTGCTCGACCTGGGGATCGAACCCAGGACCTCTAGCGTAGCAGTCGCGCTTTGGACCACTAGACTAATGAGGCAGTCAGTAAACAAACCTATTTATTCTTTATCCTTATTTCAAACAAAGTACACATACTACACTAAATATTATTACTTAAAGTATGTTTATTATTTTACAATTGGCGTAATTTAATTTTAAATCTATTGCTGAGCAAAGTAAAAACTTTGCGGAGACATCGGGTATAGACCCGATGTCTCCATTTGATGACAGGTAAAGTGTATATTACGTGTCATATTAGGTATATATATTGTCATAATAGGTATTATAAAGCTGAAAAGTTTGTTAGTTTGAACGAGCTAATCTCAGGAACAACTATTTCAAATTGAAAAAATATTGTTGTGTTGGATAGTTCATTTATCAAGGAAGTTTTTATGCTAACATCACGCTACGACCCTTAAGACCCTAGCAAAAAGGAAAACTTCAGGGCGGGTGACATCGCGGGGCACAGCTAGTAGATGACATAAAAAAGTAAAATATACTGTACTACATAGGTCTATTGTTACGATATGTTGTAAAATTTGAAAATAATTGAAGGAGCAATATCGAGACGTAAAAGCAATTTTAGATTTAGATCAAAAAACCATAAACTAGCCAGGGACGCGACGATGTGGTGTAGTTCCAACACACTCGAGATACACTCTAGTGATGGGGACGTTATATTGAACAATAGCTACCGAACTAGCTGTGTGATATACCTAATGTAATTACATCTGAAAAAACCTAGTAATAGAAAAACGCATTCTATTCAACATTAACAAATAAAAAAATTAAGTTATATTTAATTTAGTTAATAAAAAATAAAGTTTTACTTATATTAAACTAATTTTAGTTAAATTTTAGTAATAGTTTACAATAGGCTGTTAGTACGTAGGTAATTAAGTACACTTTGCGATACGACTACAATGCTGTTTTTACAAAGATTTGACAAGGTGTTTAAGATTATGTACCATCATATGTAGGTACCTACATAATTATAATCTTTTCTTAAATAGGAGTCTGCAAGAAAATATCATAATTAAATTTATACTTTTTGGTCACCTACAAAAATAACTAATGGGATATAATAATAATAATATAATACTAATAATTGTAGTACCTTCCTACGATCAATACCTCACCTCACCTCATTTCGTTTTAGGATTGTTGTCTGTTATACAAACTTAATACATAATATGGATATTTTACACAAGTACGATTTTCATTTCCCGCATAAAGTTGCCATAATTGGAGCGTTTCTATGGAGTAATCGAGGTGTGTCATAACTATATTCAGAAAAAAAAAAACACTAGTTATATGAACAGGTGTTAATAAAAAGAGTGAGAGTGTTATCAAATAGTATAATTATGTCCAACGGAAACAAGACGTGACAGCCGGAGATGAATTTTATCCCAAATTAACAAAAAATGTTAATTACTAACTGTGAACGACAAACGTAATTTTACGGCTCGTACCCTATTACACAGTTTGGACATAATTTAGAACTGTTAATTGAACGTCAATAGATTCATTTACATAATTATGTAATTAATGATGTACCTGCACGCACGTAACTTAGTAAGTCACCGATAGGATCTAATAGTTAAAGGTATCATAATCACCACGCTCATTATAGGTAGCATAATTTTACATAACTGTTTCAATAGTTTGGTAGTTTAGGGTTTGGATTTATGCTCGGTTAATAGCAATAGGTTCCTAAAAGGACTAGCGAACTGTTAATGTGCATAAGTACACCACTCTTTCTATTTTACTTTATAAATAGTGGATTTCTTCTTCATTTAAAAAAATACTAGGTAACTAGTCCTTTATCTGGGTACTTAATACATACAGCCAAATTTATGACATACTAGCTTTTACCCGCGACTTCGTACGCGTAGACTTAGTAACACTATTGTTGTCGGATTGATTTCTTGGGATAAGAAGTACCTACTCAATGTTAGGGAAATTCCCGCTACATAAGCCCTTCGCGGAATACAAGCCAAATGGTACATGCAATATTAAATTTTATAGAACGCAATAATTAGCAGTTCCATAAAATCACAGTGAAAAAGTAGCAGTTCGGCAGTTCTTTCGTAACACGTTCTCTGAGAGATTCAATTACGATACACACCGTTTTATTTTACTCTCGCAGACGGGAGCCGATCATTACAATAATAATTGTATCACGAACGATTAATTTATTAACTCGAGTGCCCAACCCCATTCATACGTCTGATGGGCACTAGATTTATGGGCAAACTATATTGGAAGTGACCAAATTTGGATTGCTTTAATCAGATTTTAACGACCAGTCTAAAATAGACTCCAAAGCACAGTTTGCATGAAAGTTAATTAATTTATCAAAATAATAGGATAGTATCTATAATTATATGTATAAAGCTGTTTATTCTATTCTAGATAATGCATACTCTTTGAATACTTATGGTTTGCACATCAAAAAAACTTATATTTTGGTTTTTAAAAACGTTGCCTATTCTAGGAGCTTCTCTGCCATATTATTATGGGCGCATTTAGAACGCCCAGACCAGGGAATAATTAACTACTGTAGGCCAAAACAAATATTTTTTTGCCGTTCGGGAATCGAACAGCAAATCCGATCGGTCAGCTACTACGTTAATTATGCCTTCGTGTGGGTATTTAATTCCTGCGGTAGCAGTTTCAAACCCTGATACTACGAGTATCTTGTAGAGGAATACCAATATCTCTTTCTGATTTACTTTATAAAAAGTGGATTTTTTCTTCATTTAAAAATACAATTTCTCCATTTAATTTAAGATATTTTTTATAATAAAGTATTACATAGTTTTTATTGTAGTAATTTGTTCCGCTTATCAATGTATACATTATAAAATATCCATATTGGTGAAGTTTTTATGAAATTTCACTCAAGGTGAACCCAAAAGAATAGCAATTACTACAGCTTAATGACTTAAGCAAAAAGCAAGTCGCCGTATACCACAGAAGTCAGGTAGCCAGCCAGTATGATCAATAAATAACAAACCACCATGTTACACCTGACTTCTTTTTTTGTATCACAAATCACGCGCATATCACCTTGATAATGACGCACCGATGCGTGTGCGCCGCTAATACGCCCCAAATCTTGTGGCACGATAACTGTAGAGGCTTCTAAATAAAAAAAAAAGTCGTCGGCCCATGGTCCCACAGTTATATTGAGGTGATGTAAAAAATATACGCGTGTTTGTGTTTTTGGTTATATTTCGGTGGTTTTTATTACGTAAATAATTTTGGAATCGTTTGCAACGAATGCTTTTCAAGCTATGATTGATAGATAGATTTATCATAGGTATGTAGGTATTAATTTAATGATTCAATGTAAATATACTTCAAAAGATCATCAGACAGCAAAATTTAATGATTTCCTGGTGATTATGATAGTACAGAGGCCAGCACTTCAAGCTGCCACAATCTGTCAAATTTCTTTGATAGATTTTCGACTTTAATGCAACAGGATAAGGTTCCTTTTCAATTGGGGAAATTTTATAGTTTTGGATAGCTTGACCCGCTGGCGTCTGTACCTACACACAAAATAATGACACAACTATTTACTGAAATGTATCGATTACCCTTTTATATTATTGAACACTTAACTTTGTAGTTTTTTTTTTTTTTTCCTTAAAATCTAAATCGTTTCTCTTTATATTGTCTTCTGTTTTCTTTTTGCATAACATGTGTTATATAAGTAGCAATTAAGCGGTAATCTGGCGTCTATGTTGTAAATGTTGTGTTTACCCGTAATTGGCATATATATTAGAACTAGTTTTCCGCCCGCAGCTTCGCCCGCGTCGAGTTCGGTTATATCGCGTTTCCAAGAGAACTCTTCAAAAGTCCGAGATAAAAACTATTCTATGTTCTTTCTCAAGGTCAACTCTATCTCTGTACCAAATTTCATTAAAATCAGTTCAGTGATTTAGACGTGAAAGTGTAACAGACAGACAGAGTTACTTTCGCATTTATAATATTAGTAGGGAGTAGGGATAGTACCTATAATCTTGTATCTGTACGTGTATATATATATACTGTGGGCGAACCTAAGTTAATAAATAAATAAATAGTCAAGACAGAGTAGAATACTATTAAGCGGTCCCTATTATTTTTAAATTATTACGCACTTCTTTCAGTAACCAAATAATTTATAGAACATCAAATAGTTTATTTAATCATGCCTATAATAACAATGTAACTAACAAAATACAATAAAAAATTAAAATAAAAACGATTCACCTATTCGATTATGCGGGCAAAACCGGCTGGCACGGCTAGTTATTGTAAAATGATTCCAAATTCTTTTGTAGTCTGCCGACCAGGCAAACAGTAGCTACATTGAATACAATACAACACTTATTTATAGTCAAAACTGTCTTCGCCATAGCGTCCCAGCGAAACCTGTTGAGAGGACTGTACATTAGCGATGACGTTTTAATTTTTTAAATATGGAAGCTCTAAAGAATAATGTACATTATTTGAGATGACTTTTTGCCTCTCTTTCTGTTTCAGCTAGGTAATTATTAGAGATACATTTATTTTCAAAAAGTTATGTATTCAGCCTAGTTTTTACTTAGTTGTTAATAATTTGGAATGTTTAAGACATAAACCTGCCTACATCGGATCCATCACATGAATCTTAAGCCAACTAAGCCACTGAGGTATTATGTTTACTTACATGATTAGCACACGGAAACACTTCAATTAAAAATACTAATGACAACCAGTTTTGCATTTAAGATTAGAGCACATCCTAGAACATTTAATTGAACAAAAGCTAGTAGAAAAATGTAGGTATGCAATGTGTTGCAATCAGAATAGTATATAATTTAATAATAATGAACATAAATAACTTTGGAACATCTTACACAGCATCATCTAGTCCCAAACTAAGTAAAGCTTGTGCTTTATTAGACAAGGTATAATACAGGGTGGAAGGGACATCGACACGCAACGGCTTACCATGACTTCAGTACATGATTCTAGATCCCCCTGCGTTGGCTTTTTCTTAAATTTTACGTTTTTTTGCAGCTTTTTCAACTTTAAACTGTATAAAATCATTATTTCTATCTAACCAAATCATTAATTCACTTTTTTCACTAAAAACAACATTGTAAATTAAACTCGAAAGATCTTCTGGTCAGCTGTTTCCTTAGAGTTCACTTGCGAGTTGAAAATTAAGAAAAGCCGACGAAAAATTCCAACGCAGGGGGGTCCAGAATCATGTACTGAAGTCATGGTAAGCCGTTGCGCGTCGATGACCCTTCCACCCTGTATAATACATAATTATATACTTTTTTAGAAAAACATACATTGATTACAATAAGAAACACTCAGACAAACACATGTATTTATTATTTTTTTTGCATTTCCCAAGAAAAGATTATGAAGTTATTTTAGCGAAGGAAAAATTTGACTGTGGGCAATATTCGAACCTTCACGTCGTCACCATAAAGACGTAAATTCATATTTTCATTAATTCATATAAATGTGAAGGTGAACGACGAAAGTGACGTCGTGAAGTTTATGTTTAATATTACATATTATGTTGGAATATTTATAGTTCATCACACAGTTTTGTGTTCTGTCGGAATCGAACTCACGACCTCTATCTAAGTACCTACTTATTAAGAAAATACAATTATCCTGGTTCTTCTTCTTTTTTCAAACTAAACATTTCTTTTGAACCCGGTAGTGTTAAAATATCGAAAATGTAAAGCAAACTGCATATTTTATATTCATCAAATTACGTGGCAAGTAAATTAAATTTATCAAAAATTCATCTTCCTTTGGCCCATATTCGAGAAGCCATTTACCCCAGTGTGTCGGGTCCGCATAATGTTTATATCATTCGCTCCTTTTGCGTTTTAAAAGATCAGAGGAATAGCTGCGCCCACGGCTTTGTGGCAAAAAAACGGATCTGTGTAACGGTTTTAAGATCACAAGGTCAGGACTAAAGATTTTTGCATTTTTATTTGGTTCTCAGCGGCGTCGGTCGGTAATATAGCAATAAATAGTAGGTTTTTTTTTCACTTTTCAGCTTCTGCAATATTGATTGAGGTAATTAGGTTTGAATCTAGATCTTTATGAGAATATAACAAATCGATGGGTAATTTCAAAAACAAGCAATGTATAATTTACTTTTTTACTTTTGTTAATTTAGTTTTTAAGGAAATCTACTGTCCTTACCACGTAAAGTGCAGGTCACTACATAGGTAATATCTCTAGTTTCGAAGATATTTATTATAAATAATAATTATGTACTTTATTATTTGTTGTTATCAAGACACTAATCATATAGGCACCATACCTTAATATTGAGGAAATGTGCACCTTTTAGTAAAATAATTTAAATAAAGATTTTATTATTATTATTTTTATACTTCGCTGGGTAAAAAAAAGTATCTTTTGATGAATGCGATTAATATTATAAAAAAAGGTCAGGTGCGTAGTACTCGCAACCGGCGTGTATGTATGACAAGATGTATGAATGTGGTCGAAGCGAAAGAAGTATGCAAGAATTAAGCAAGTGGCGTTCTTTAGTTTCTGCCTACCCCTATGGGAAAAAGGCGTGAGTGTATGTATGTATGTATTATAAAAATGCCATTGATTTTAAATATAAATTATAATTCCAAAGGAATTGGTAAATCTGGCATTATTACCCCTCCCCCTTATTTGTCATCCAAATACTACTACTAACATTACCCTACCTTCCTTTTGCGTGTAAGGATAAATATATGCCTAACTAATGAGTGTTATACTTCAAATACGTATTTAAAATAGTTTTAAATCATTCAATAGAACACAAATCACAACGATGTTCCCAATTTCCCTAAAATTTAATAAGGCTACTGACAACTGTCAACATGAGTACTCTTACCGACTACCTATTAATGTTATTTCCACATCGATTGCAATGCAACTGTAAACCACACACCTTCCATATTAGATCAAGTCTTCATTCAATATCCCCTCCATCCCATTCGACGCATGCGCGGTGATGTCGTGCGCATCGCTACACAACTTACGAAATTACTGGCGCCGTCAATCACGCGCTATCGCCTGTGACGTATCTACCTCATGTTAATTTGATCTCTTTTTATAACTGGTGCCCTGGTACCCGCCTCATTGGTTTTACTGTAGCGGTTGTCGTAATTTTGAGGACTCTGGTTTGATATCCAGGTCCACTTAGCTTCCAATAAGTTTTGGAAGTGTAGGTTTTGTTTAAACTAGACTTTAACTTGGGATTTTTTTCCCAATGTTGGGCAATGAAGATCGATATACCTTCTTTGAAATGTTGAATACAACAGTCCTATAAGACAAGAGCTGTACATTTTTGTTAAGTTTAAACTTATCCTAAGAGCTGTGCTGCTTAATTACGTAAGTACCATACTACATTATAATTATTCATTCATCATCATCAACCCATATACTGTCCCACTGCTGGGCACGGGTCTCCTCTCATATTGAGAGGGATTAGGCTATATAGTCCACCACGCTAGCCTAGTGCGGGTTGGCAGACTTCACAAACCGTCGAGAAAAATCTCTAAGGTTTCCTCACGATGTTTTCCTTCACCGTTTAAGCGAGTGATAATTAATAATTAATACGCACATGAATTCGAAAAGTCAGACGTGCGTGCCTTGGGTTCGAACTCGAGACCTTCGATTTGGCAGTCCAATGGTCATACCACTAGGCTATCACTGCTTAATTCCTCATTCAAGTAGTTTCAATTTTAAATTATCTAAAACAGCTTGTTTTATATATTATGTTAGAGTTGCTTACTTCTTAACGATGTTATGTAACGTAAGTACATAACATACCAACACGCATGTATTCCAGAAAGGGTCCGACCGAGATGTATCGAGAGATTTGAAGGTTAACCAGTTTTCGCCCTTATTACTTAAACTGTAAAGTTGAAAAGTGGTCAAACGCCAACGATCTTCACTCTACTTACTTATTATATGCATAGCCACACAGTTTACTGGTATATGTGGGGTCATGTGTGTCGTGTGCTCTCCTCCCTAACTCTGTTGCTATTGAGAATTCTATAAAAAAATCTATAACAATTCGACCTCTAAACTCTGTAAGTAGCTGCACTTGACTTGTCACTTTAAATAAATTAACTCAAGGTACAAATTAGCAGACACAATAGATAAACAATTTTAAACGGTTCTTATTTAATATATTGAAATTGTATTTAGTTTTTGTTTATTTTTACTGTACACACAGCTCCAGCACTAGGGAAACATAATAAAGGTAGGTAGGTATATAAAGTATACCCAGACTAAAAAAAAAATTGTGGTACACACATAATATTATATATAGATACATACATACATACACTTACGCCTTTTTCCCATAGGGGTAGGCAGAAACTAAAGAACGCCACTTGCTACGATTCTTGCATACTTCTTTCGCTTCGACCACATTCATACATCTTGTCATACATACACGCCGGTTGCGAGATAATAAGTATATTAATAATAAGTATTTACCTCGGGCGGGAATCGTACCCACGACATTCGGCACAACAGTACTAGCGAGGTGACCACCATAACCGCTACGTCAAACTTCATGTCAATACGATAGTGTCAACTGTCACTGTCAACCCTCTATATAGGTTTTATTACGTATTTTATCAGCAAATAAAAAAGATTGCTCATCAAAAAACTCTTCAAAATGTTATTCGGGCAACCCTAATTGCCAATTGTCAATCGATTACAATATTATAAGCTCATTGGCCATATCATATAACAGTCCGAAATTCTAGTCCTAGATATATAATTTGTACCACACTTATACCCAAAAACAGCTAATTTGAGCTTATAAAAAACTCGTTACCTTTATTAAAGGTAATAAACGAGGGTATATGGTCAGGTACCATAATGCTGTGGTCATTAGGGTAATGCGCAGGATCACCGACACTGTGTCGCCGCATATTCTTGTTATTAATGATTTGAAAACTGTTATTTTGCTATGGAGAAATATAGCAAAAAAATAATAGTGTAACTACCTCATTATTCTAGTGGTCGTGAGCGTAACTACGCTATAGGTTCTTGGTTCGACTCCTAGGTAAAGTGTTATTAGGTGATTCTATTAAATTCTGAGTAGCAGCTCGGAGTTTAAATTTGTGCCCGGTTAATATCAATAGGCTCGCCCCTTTTCACATGGGACCTATTATCGGCGACTAGGTGTACAGTCACGGATGTAAATATGTATACACTTAGATACTAAAATTCGAATGCCGTCTGATTTACCGTCCTCGCCGGCGAGGCCCGTCGCATGGACCCCTTAATAGAAACCCTCCCCGACCCTTGCTGGAGCCGGCCCGTGCCGAGCCAACAGCTTTAAATTCGTCTCAAAATAATGTAAACCAAGATTCAGCTGTCCCTAGTTGCTCCCCCAGCAACGCCCTAAGCCGAGGCCCGAGTCCCGTTAGGGGACGCCCTTAGCTGCTGTTGCTTAGTTTATAAATATATCCCTGGCTGGAGGCATTCGGCGCCTCGCATTTTAAAGCTCCGTCGTGCTAAAAATTTTGTCCATAAAAAAATCGAATGCGAAGAAGCATTTCACGAATATTTTTTTTGTGAAGTGACAATACCAGCTTTATTATAACACCAATATTATTATAGTATTTATTTGAAAATACTATCTTCTTAACACCACAACATTTCAATCAATACCCTAAGGTAAAATCGCTATTGAATTGTGCCAAGTGTGTACATATTATCATGCTCGTAACTGTGCATTGGGACACTGTACTCTGCCTAATTTTTCGGAGAAAAAAATCGTGGCGTATGTTGTAAACTTGTAAGTTTCATTATGAAAAGGGAATAGTTTTAGTTCGTAGGTACTGCTACGATATAATTATCCTCACAAGTCCATAGAATTTTCAGCTCAAAATTCTCAGGATTAAGGATTTTCGCCTCTGAAAATGTTTTTAAGTTAACATGAAAGCATTAATGCAAAAAAAATATAGTAAGAGTGCACGTGCTACCAAAACCTTTGTGATGAAACCTCCACGGCCGATTAAAAATCAATAACACACTCAAATAGATCACTTTCCCGAGCACAGTGAGAGATCGATCAGTGAGCTATAGATCTTTTGTTGAATGGAATCGATCTCGATTTTGATTACGTCGCAAATGAAATGGTCACAGTGACTATAGATGTGATTTTTTGTCGCTCTTGGGGTCATCGAGTGTATGATTGGTTTTTTTTTGGAATCCAGACTTTTTGGTATCCAAGGGTTCATCAAGGGATCGTATTCTATTTCTTTTTTTTCGTAATTTTTGATTCTTTGTTCTGACATAGGCATTTGGCACCCTGGATTGACTTTGACCTATAAAAGATTTTTTATTCAGACTTCATAATCATAAATAATCACGAGATCGTGGGTTCGATTCCCACATAACACATTATTTGTGTTTGTTATGTAATTTAAGTATGTATTTACAAAAAAAGTATGTAAGAATTATATCCATTGTCTAGTAACCATATTATGTAGGCTCTGTTTAGCTTGGGACTAGATGGTGTTGTGTGAAATTGCCCCTTAATATTATCATTTATTTTTTTATAAAGGTATAAAAATTGTAGTTCTTGGTATAATTTTATGAATATAGGTTCCCTTTACTTCTGTAATTATATACTTCCTTTGATCTGGTGTACCTAAGCCTTCAATTCCTAAAAATGTATTTCAGAATTCCTAATAATATAATTAGTTGAATATTAATAATTACCTTTATTAATGTCTATTTAATTTTAAATCTACTAACTTTCCATAACATACCATGACGCCTGTATTTCCCGAAGGGTTAGGCAATCGTGTACACTAATGTACACCCACCGCTTACCCGTATGGTCCCATGTAAAAAAAAGGGGGCCTATTGTTAAGGCGGTCACTGGATTAGGCACAAATCCAAACTTCGAGCTCCGAGAAGCTGAAAACTTGCCTGATTATAATACCTACACATAGGTACTGACTAGGCAGGTATTTGACCCATATCCCGTAACTCAGTAGATAATCTCTCAGCCAGTGCGCCATAACGTAATGTTTCTCAACTTACTAATAAGCAAACATTCTTCTCTTTATGAAAAATCTGTCTGAGTTCAGGGATTCATTAATACCATAAAAAGATAAAGTCAACAATAATTAATATTGTATAACAATTAAAGTTGTCAGAGAACATTCGTTTGAGTTACAATGGAGTGAGTAATGATAGACCTTGCTGGCGTGGTTTATCTAGAAATGTGGTTGATGCCGTGTAGGTGCAGGGCTGTGCTTTGAATCTTTAGTTTCATCCATTTCATTCATCAGTATTACCAATGCGAAAAAAAAATATTTCAGTCATAGTCATTAAAAACAATTTACTTTTTGTTTGAATCTACATTTCAATGCTAACAGCTTATTTGATTTGCAATGACTGCGTATAAATTAATAATGAGAAATAAAGAATTTTTAGACAAAATGTATAAAATAAATGTAGACCTATGTTCTTGTCCAGAATCTAAACTATCTGCATCCCAAAATTCTTCAGAATTGATTCAGATATTTAAGCGTGAAAACGTAACAAATAGACATACATTCCCATTAGAATATTAGTATGAATGTTATTAATGTCCTGCACGTGACAACCCTAGGGAACGATGAATCAGACGCACGCGCATAGATCGATGATAGAAATGGTAGATTAAATGTGTAACGTTGTGGCTATTTTGAATTAAACGACATAATAGAAGACAATACTATTCCTATTCCCGAACCAGTACGACGGGGGCCTTCAAGAAAAGAGCATACACACATTTAAAAGGCCGGCAACGCATTGTTGACATTGATGTCCATGGGCGGCGGTAGTCACTTACCATCGGGTGACCAGCATGTTCGTTTGCCCCACTGACATAAAAAAAAATCACAAACCTCTCGGCAAAATAGTTTCAACTTTGCAGGTGAAGGATTTTTAAAAATAAATAGGCACCTAACCCCGTAAAAACTTATTAGGTACCTAATTCAGTACTTGATTAAAATTTAAAAAGATAAATCAGGAAAAAATGTCTTTGAAAGCTCTATTTACCGGAATAAATAAATAGGTATAACATCAAAATACTGTCTGGACTAGAGACCATGATTCTCAGTTTATTTCGGCGTTCCTACTCTGTGGTCTTCACTTCAATTAACAAATGCTGGCGCCATCTAGTACTAATAATCGAAAGCATTGACTATCGTAATGTAAAGACAGTCTTCCAGCCATTTCAGTGCTTCTGGGAGACGAGACATAATTATATTGATTTCTGACATTTACGCGAATATTATAGATTGAAATTAAACTACTTTTTACGGATTATTATGTCACGGGTAGACTCAGTCTACCTGTGACATAATCCGTAAAAAGTGAACGCTGTAAAGGGTCCGAAACGCCGGGATTAATAATATCAATATAACGCGATAAAATCCGTAAAAAGTAGTTTTATTTCAATAGACATATTTTTATTCTTTTGTAGTCAATTTGTTGCTTTTGTTTTTATATTTTGTACTTTTTTGAACGGAAGTGACATTAAATTAAATTTTCTGTTCCTTGTAAGTAATTTTTTAAATTCACTTTGCAACCCAACTTTTTTATGTTATCTAATGCAACCTTGGTTTGTTCCTAAAATAAAGCAGATATAAATCCATTTGAGTTGTGGGAGTATCTTTAAAGATCACTCTATTCACCAAAATGTCATTATCACATAACGAGTTATCATTAAACGTTTGGTGAATCTATCTAACTAGGTGCCAACCATAGATGTAACACGCCACATCTATGGTACCAATCGTCTTACACTACCGGCACGCTATGATGGCCGTTTTGACGTTTGTCCACTCATGATGTTTCGTATTAATTATTAATTATATTTGAAGGAGCAAATTGCTGTTCTTTATTGTCAATAGTGATCTAACGATACTACTACAAAAAATATATACAATAATTATGTTTAAGTACTTATTGTGTTTTTTTTTATTTTCGTCCATTATCGTAAAGGCCATCATAGCGTGCCGAAACTCTATGGTAACTAGATACAACTATGGAAAACTTCGCTATCTCTGCAAATCATCGTAATTGTAGATGATAAAGATACAAGAATCGAACTGGTACAAAACTAATCTATAGATTTATATCTCGTGTCCATATGACAGCCTAAGGGGACACGGCAGTATTGCGTGCTCCTCTATTTGTAGGTAGCATGTGAACTATATTTAGATGCAATGTAAGTAGTAGATACTACGTCTTCATTTAGTAGGAAATAAATTGCATATGGCTGCCTCGTTGGAAAAGACAGTTGCATGCGAATTTGTGATTGAGGTACACAATTTGGAGACTTTAAAGCATATTATTTGTAAATTATGTGTAGTTATCTAAATATTATAAAATAAACCAGCGATAGTCCGGACTACCGTGTCCCGAGTTTGAATCCAAAGCACTTAATTCAGATTTTTCCTATTTTATAATTTTTACGCCGCTCATTGACACCCACAATACTAGAGAAGTTGCAAGTGCGTTACCGGCCTTTGAAAAAAGTATAGCCTCGTATCTGAAGGTTGCCATGTCGTACCAGATCGGAAATACCTCCGCTGGTAATTGAATCCACAGAGCAGTCGATCGTTGCATCTATTACCTATATCAACGTTTGTCTCTGTATCACCCTACACTCTACGGGTCCAGAATGCCATTGACATTAAGTTCACCTCTGTTCCTTTCTGTGCAATGTGCATATAGAATAAATAAATAAATCACAATTATGGGTATACCTATCCGCTTAGTCGGTGAAAACATCATCAAAAACCCGTATAGATACTGTCCCGCTGCTGGTCACTGGTATCAGATTGATTAGGCTATAGTCCACCGCGCTGGCCTAGTGCGAGTTGACAGACTTCACACGCCGTCAAGAAAAATCTCTGAGGACTTAGATTTAAACTCGAGACCTTTGACTTGGCAGTCCAATGATCATATCACGAGGCTATCACTGCTTCTTCAAAACATAGCACTGAGGAAATCTGCAAACTAGAGAGATTTTCTGAACCGTGTGTGAAGTCTGCCAATCCGCGCTATATCAGCGTGGTCTACTATAGCCTAGCCCCTTTCAATCTGAGAGGAGATCCGCAGGGTCCTATTCTCATAAGCTCGTCATCTTCTTACCATTTTTCCTAACTATGTTCTGCTTGGCTTCTTGTCTAAGCAGATGCGGCCAACCAATATCTTAAGGATAGACTGGTTGTCAGGTTTTTTGGAGCTTCTGACTGCTACTTAAAATATTGTCATAGGGGTTGTAATGACCGACAGCTTTACATGCCTTCCGAGTTACAAAGATGTCTGTGGAATGTTTGGTTAAAACTTGCTTCAAAAGAAATATACGTAGATACAGTCAGCAATAAAAGTCGCTGAACATTGTAACATGTTCAGCGACTTTTGTTGCTGAGTGTTTTCTTGTCTTTGTCTTCAATATGATTTTTAATAAGTATGAAGTTACTGACCTGTGAAGATGCGAAATAATTGCATAGATGATCATTAAATATTTAGGTTACCTTAATAGCAAAATCCTCTTGTAAAATTTTGGAGCAGTGCTGTTTTCAAAATTTAGCTGTACTCATCGACTTTTGTTGCTGACCGTACTACGTACTGAAAAATTGAACGCCACAATACCTGTACCGGGCTATCCCCTTGGGGTATCCCTACATTTTGTCTCAGATTAATAATGTCCTACATGTACATGTAAGTAACTACTGTGTGGGTCTGTGC
Source organism: Acronicta alni (assembly GCA_964056405.1). Taxonomy (NCBI): domain Eukaryota; kingdom Metazoa; phylum Arthropoda; class Insecta; order Lepidoptera; family Noctuidae; genus Acronicta; species Acronicta alni. The sequence goes on along the minus strand of OZ043919.1, from coordinate 3,852,878 downwards.
CATGAATAATGATGTAGGTATGTATAGGACATCTCCCATTAAAATAATTAATTGAAATAACCTCGTTGTCTCTTTAATCTTCTTTTTTGGTGTACTACAATAAATTAATAAACTCCTCGTAGCAGAACTAATCTTGGCAAACACTCACCTATAATAAGACTATGCAACAAGTACAATGAGATATCGGTTGCCAATAAGGACATAGACATTTTCAGTAACTCATTGACTACCTTTAAAAAGAACATTATCTGTCAGTTAGAGAAGAGTTCGATGACACTCAATGGATGAACAGTATTAATTAAAAGTAGTTATCAATCGAATTTGTTTATGTGTAATTCTATTTTCTTTTTTTGTGTTGTTTGTATTGTATTCTGTATTTAATTTAGTTTTTTTTTTCTCTCTATGTGTAAAGACATTTGTGCATATCGTGGTCTCTTTTAAGTGAGAAAGCATTTAATCTACAACCTTTTTTGTTTTTTGTACATCCAACTTAACTAATGTATTTCTTGTTAGAGATCCAAATAAATAAATAAATAAACTGGTACCTAAATACATAAAGATTATAGATATTGGACTATTATTTTTAAAAGTATCTATTAGGTATATGTATTTCCAATAGGATTAGCAAAATATTTACATATTTATTTTTGTGTAGGTAAAGGAATACTAAACTAATAACTACCTACCTGTAGTATGTAAAGTATTACAATTTTAAAAATCAATGTTAAAATAACTACGTTCAAATCACCGTCAATCGTTGTTAGCTTGAAATTAGGTTTAGGTACCTATTATTCCTGTATTTATGATTTCTGTATTTATTCAATATTTTTATTTAATGTGTAAGATCTGAGTGTGTAAGTAGCAATATTGTAAATTTTACTTGGTCATAATATGGTGGTAGCCTAAGAACCTTGGAATATTCGTATTCCACTTACAGAAGCGGATGTGTCGGAAAACTAATTGTAAGTATCATAACAAATTTTGTACAATTTTTTTTTAATTTTTACTTGGCGAGTAAATATCTTTATATTTAACTGAGATAAAAGCTAGGTAGGTGCGCAGGTACTCACTATTTAATGTAGATTCAGCGACTTCTACGTTAGTGGGTGCCATCTGAAATATAATAAAGTATCAAAACTTTGGATTAAGAAAAATTTTATACTTACCTACCCATAGGTACCTACGTAGGTACCAAAGTGATATCTTTTACAATTCATTATGATAATTACTGCTCACATTATTTAATATTTTTCGCGTTTATTCTGGAGAGCATTATTATTTTTGTGGTTCCTCTGGCGTATCACACTGGATCACATCTCGTACCTATATGTTTTACGTCTACGGTTTTACGGCTGCACAATTTATCTGAATTTGTGACTATTAGCGCCATCTTGTAAACAATTAGTGAACTAGTTGCACGTGAAGTTTACTCAATACATAGTGCGCGAACTTAGTAAAAGATACAAGTGATTTTTAATAGATGGCGCTTTTTTTTAAACTCTTCAAGTTTTGAAATTTGAAGAATAAAAAGCTTTTACAGGTTTGTGCTAGATGTCGCTCTTTTTAAAATATGGGTTGAGATATTTTCAGAGCATGCTCAGGGCATTATTAATAGTATTTTAGATAACATTTCGAAATATAATTATATTTCAAAATTGTTAACACTAGAATATAGTAATAGATATTTGCAACTATAATAATATAAATAGTCGCAAATATCATTGCAGTCAAAATTGAAAAAGGTTAATTAAATTTGAATTTGGCAGGTCAAGCAAACATAGTTCGTACCTTCATCGAACATGGCACTCGTAATACTTATGTACAGAGGCCAGCACATCAAGCTAAGTACCACAATCTGTCAAATTTCTTTGATTGATTTTCAACTTTAATACAAAGCAATAAGGTTCATATTTAATTGGAACATTTTGACAGTTTTGGATAGCTTGACCTGCTGGCGTCTGTACTATTGTAGTCTACTAGATGTAGAACAAAATATAGAACATACTTAGTAGGTAGGTACAGAGGCCAAAATAGGTGAGTTTATCAATTAAAAACAAACGTACAAAAAAAAAAATATTTTCTCTTTTATTAGTTTAGATATTAAACATAAAATATTACATGCCATCATCACGCCTGTATTCCCCTAAGGGTTAGGAAGAGGTGTACTAATGTACACCAACAGTTTACCGGTATGTTAAATTCAGTGAGTATATAATATATGTGCTATTGAGAACTTCATAGAAAAATCCACTAACACTGCTCGACCTGGGAATCGAACTGACGACCCCAAGCGCAGCAGTCACACTTACAACCACTAGGCTAATGAGGCAGTTTCTACATTATATTCTATCATAGAAACTTGTATTGCAACATAACTTCACAATGGAATTACTATTCAATTATCAAGCTATTATGTTGAGATGATTCAGGAAACATGTGAATTTAAAGTTTTGATCAGATTGTTACAGAGAATAATTCCGTCTTTAGGTATAAAACATTTAACATATTAAATAAATTAGGTACCTACTTTTATTAGGATCATTAAAATATTGTGTTATGTTTACAAACAAACGCTTATTAATTGAGTCTCATTACGTTAATAAAGGAGCAGTTTTACACAAACAGCAAATTGTGCAAGCAGTCTAGTGATAAGACTATTGGACTGCCAAGTCAAAGGTTTCGAGTTCGAAACCAAGACACACACCTGTAACTCTTCGGGATCATGTGCGTATTAATAATTAATTATCACTCGCTTAAACGGTGAAGGAAAACATCGTGAGGAAATCTGCATGCTTTAGAGATTGTTCTCGACGTTGTGTGAAGTCTGCCAACCCCACATGGATTCGAACTCAAGACCTATTGGCAGTCCATTGGTTATATCACTAGGCTATCACTGCTTACATATTTTGCTGTTTGTGTATTTACCTGCTCCTAAATTAACTTATTGAGACTCAATTAATAAGCGTTTGTTTGTTAACATAACACAATATTTTAATGATTTTAATAGAAGTAATTTACGACGGCACCATAAAGACGTAAATTCAGAAAGCGAAGGCAAAATTCGACATGGCGGGTAGGTATCGCGGTAGCTTAGTGATCGTAGCGTCTGGTGTACCTAACCAGATGCAGGTTCAAATCCTGCCCCCGGTCCAATTTTTCCTTTGCTTAATAACTTTAGAAGTAATTTATTTAATAAGTTCAATGTTTTGTACCTAAAGGCGGAACTACTCGCTGTAACAATCTGACTAAAACTTTAAATTCACATGTTTCTTGAAACATCTCAACATAATAGCTTAATCATCTCATAATCAACCCATATACTGTCCCACTGCTGGGCACGGGTCTCCTCTCATATTGAGAGGGATTAGGCTTTAGTCCACCACGCTGGCCTAGTGCGGGTTGGCAGACTTCACAAACCGTCGAGAAAAATCTCTAAGGTATGCAGGTTTCCTCACGATGTTTTCCTTCACCGTTTAAGCGAGTGATAATTAATAATTAATACGCACATGAATTAGAAAGTCAGAGGTGCGTGCCTTGGGTTCGAACTCGAGACCTTCGACTTGGATGACCATTGGACTGCCCAATGGTCATACCACTAGGCTATCACTGCTATTTAGCTTGATAATCTACAATATAAGTAATAATCTAATTGAAATAAAACTTTAGAATTTCACTTTGTACGCGGAAAATCCCAGGCTATTAAACGTGCATTTATTTTGTAAGATTATTCTAAGGCGAATGAACGAGCTGAAGCGCAAACTCAAGATCTTTGACATGAGCGAGTGGGGTCAAATTATAAGTAAAAAAAGCTATGTAATGATAACTTTGATTGACGTCATTGTACCGACGGCCAAAGTATGGACAATGGCAAAACCATTTGGAGTCGCAAAGGTCAATAGTCTCGGCAAAAAGTGAATTCAAACTCTATTGAATTAGAGTAAGCAGGTTAATATACCATGACGCCTAGCATTAAGTACGGAGAGGTGTACCCCAGCAGGTCAAGCTATCCAAAACTGAAAAATTTTCCAATTGAATATGAACCTTATTGCTTTACATTAAAGTTGGAAATCTATCAAAGAAATTTGGCAGATTGGGTTAGCTTGATGTGCTAGCCTGTACATACTAATGTTCAGCAATTGTCCGCCGGTATGTTGCAATGCAAGTCAGATGTCTCTCAATCGAATCTAAGGCCTCCTCTGACTTTTCAAATTCATGTGCGTATTAATAATAAATAAATGTTTGGGACATTTCACACAACACGATCTAGTCCCAAACTAAGCAGAGCTTGTACTATGGGTACTAGAGAATGGATATAATACTTATATACTTTATTTTTTGTAAATACATAATTATAATACATAAGAAACACCCAGACAAACAAAAACAGTTATGTTCATCACATAAATATTTGTGTCCTGTGGGAATCGAACCCACGACCTCTTATTCAGCAGTCCGACACTCGAACCACTAGACCAAAGACGTCGTCTTTTTTAATAATTATCAATCGCTTAAATGGCGAGGGAAAACATTGTGAAATCTGCATGCCTTAGAGATTTTTCTCGATGGTGTGTTAAGTCTGCCAACTCGCACTTGGTCATTGTGGTGGACTATAGCGTAATGCTTCTCAATCTGAGAAGAGACCCGTGCCCAGCAGTGGGACAGCACAGTTGATGATGATAATGATCGAAATAAAACTACTGTTTACGGGTTTTATCGCGTTATATTGATATTATTAAACCCAACGTTTCGGACCCTCAGTCTAAGTCGGGTTTAATAATATCAATATAACGCGATAAAATCCGTAAAAAGTAGTTTTATTTCAATGTATATAATATTCGTGTAATGTCAGAAATCAAGATGATAATGATCTTTGGGTTTCATGTAATAAAGAGCGAGCTTAATAATACAATCCAAACTCCGAGCTGCTATTGATTATTCATATTTAAGAAAAACCCAATAATACTACTTAACCTGGGAAGCGATACTAGAACCTATAGCTTTAGGAGTCACGTTAACATCCACTAGTCTAATAAGTTAGTTAGGACGGAGTTATATTTATTTATTTATTTATATACGCTTTATTGCACACCAGAACACAATTACAAAAATAAAAAGCCACATAAAGAGTTGGTACAATGGGCGGTCTTATCGCACAAGGCGATCTCTTCCAGACAACCTTTGGATGGACTGAAGGAAAGGAAACACATTGGGTAGTTTAGGCGTACTAAAATTGAAAATTAATTATTATTTTATATAGTATGTAAGAAATAAGAATAAATAAATATATACTCATAAATATATACATATTAAATATATATAATTATATATATATATAAATATTATTATATATAATATTATTATACAGGTACTTAAAGAATTATCGATATAATAAAATTATGTATGTGCTTGACATTTGTTTGTTTTGCATCAAGCAATGTTATTGTTTGTTTCTTTTTGTACTGTTAAATCAAAGTTCCTTACTTGGATCTGTCTTTTTACTTATGCATGTAGATACAAGAGTCAGGTAACAAATGGTGGTTTACCAGATTTCACTTTTATTATCACGAGCATAAGGTCGAAAATAAAGATCAACCGCTAACTTAGTACCGATTTGACCGACTCGACCGTGATGATCTAGTAGTCTTAATAATATTTTACGCTGTTCAGCTTTAATCTCCAGTTTACGGCTCTATATGTAGGTTGCATTATTATGTATGATTTTAATTGTTTACGTCATATAATTGTTTATGACTGCCTCATTAGTCTAGTGGTCTTAAGCGCGACTTCTACGTTAGAGGTCCTGGGTTCGATCCCCAGGTCGAGCAAAGTGTTTGTGAAAATTGGAGTGTGTGGAGAAAATTGGGTTTTTCTATGAAATTCTCAGTTGCAGCTCGGAGTCTGGATTTGTGCCGCTTTAATGGCAATAGGCTCGCCCCCTATTACATGGGACCAAAAACATACCGGCGAAATGTGGGTGTACATTAGTACACCTCTTCCAAACCCTTCGGGGAATACAGGCGTGATGGTATGTATGTATAATTGTTTAAGAGTTTAGTTAAATTTGTTAAAGAATATATTATTTCATGTACAACAAGAAAATTAAGTTTCAATTGATGAAATGGCTTATCAGCGTAGCACGCAAAGCTGTTTATTTTCTAGAATCGTAGAACCTAACAAAATAATTATAATTGAAGTATTAAGAACCGGTACTTATGTTATTAATATAATTAGCATGACTGTTATAAAATACAATGCGTGTAATTACAATGTTAAGTTCAATGCCGCGAAGATGAACGCAGTTGCGTTACCTCTTAGATCACTCATAGTACCGTAGGCGACCCACTTTGAGAGTCAACTTGCAACAAGCCTACAGTCTCCGACGACAGTTCACCGCGGCCGAACGCACCATGTTTTTCGAAAGTTTCCTCCTAAACCTCGCCGTACTCGCCGTGTTAATAATCGCCCTAATTGCTGACTATGTGACTAAATTCTTCAGCTACTGGTACGTCCGCCACGTACCATACAAGTCATCCATCCCATTCTTCGGAGGTGACTACCACAGAGTTCTTGGAATCCGAAGCACCACAGAAGATGTCAATACTTTATACTCCAAATATCCCAAAGACAAGTACGTCGGCAGCGTCAAATGCAGAATTCCCGATCTGGTAGTGAAAGACCCGGATACTGTGAAAAGGATGTTGTCGACGGATTTCGCGCATTTCCATAGCCGAGGTATCTGCTTGGACAAATCTCAGGATGTTTGTTTACGAGACAATTTGTTTTACGCCGACGGAGAAAAGTGGACCTTATTGCGCGAAGGCTACGAGGCTTTATTGAGTAACATGGACTGTGAATTGGAGAGTTTGAGTGACTGTTTGCCGGGAACAAATGGGGATGCTAACGTTCAAGACATATTGTCGAAGGTATTGGACAAAGTCTTCGAGGATTTGCTTCTTGGTAGTAGCGGAGGGTCAGTTGTAAAGGATGTGAGATCGGCAATACAAAAGCGTACATTGATAGAGAGATTTAAGAGTTACTTGAAGAATATTTTCCCATCTCTGTATACTATGTTTGGATTGGCGACAATATTTGGAGAGCCCTCTGCAAAAACAAAGAGTGAAATTGAAAAATCGAAAGTGTTTTCACAGATCAAGAATTTGGGCGTTTACCAACTTGGGATTAAAGAGAAGAATAGAAAGCGTCATTCTGATGAAGAATTCGCTTTTTCATTAATATCTTCATTCATCACTGAGGGTTATATACCTTGCTTAAACACAATAACTGCATTGCTCTATGAACTAGCCTTGAATCCCGAAGTACAGGAGAAATCCAGGAATTCAGTGTCAAAAGCAAATAGGGATGAATATTTGGATGTAGCTATAAAAGAGGTCTTGAGACTCCACCCTCCATATTCAATCCTAACTAGACAATGTACTAAAACCCATCATCCTGAAGGTGGCATATTGATTGACAGAAGAGTAACAATTAATGTTCCTGTGATGGCATTACATAGAGATGAAGAAAACTATGTCAATGCAAATAAATTCAATCCTGACCGGTTTTTGGACGACGAAGGGGCATCCACACATTGTTATACTTACTTACCTTTTGGTGCCGGACCCAGAAAATGTATAGGTAAGATTGATTTCAAACTTGTTTGTTAAAAACTTTTTTTGTTTCATCCGCAGCTTTGCTCACGTTGATTTATGATCACAATAAAAAATTACACTCGAGGGTAATTTAGTCATCAGCAATTAATGAAAGAATTTCAAAATCGAATCATTAGTTCCGGAGATTACCCCCTATATAGGCCTACATAATTATGATCTCACAAACAGTTTCTCTTTAAGTGTTTAATTACTTTAGTGAACATAAGCTGCTGAGTCTTCGGTTTAATTTCCAGGTCGAGCAAAGTATTATTGGATTTTTTGACGACCTCTGTGTTCTAGTGGTTCGTGTCTCGAACTGCTGATGACGAGGTCGTGGGTTCGATTCCCACAGAACACAAATATTTATGTGATGAACATAAGTGTTGTATAAGTATGTATTTATAAAAAAAATTGTCTATGTATTATATCCATTGTCTAGTACCCATAGTACAAGCTCTGCTTAGTTTGGGACTAGATGGTGTTGTATAAAATTGTCCAAGAATATTTATTTAATTTAGCAGTCCGAAGTTTAGATTTTTGCCTAGTTAATTGGCAATAATGCTCGCGCTGTTACAAGGGACGTAAAACAAATGAGAACTGTGTATGTACTTTGTTAATCAGTATGAAATACATCTGCCTTACCCCTTGAGGAACAAGCGTGATGGTATATTTATATTGTTGTTATTAAGTAATTCCACTTCTTCATAATAACATAAGAACAAGGGCGATATACTCACATTAGCGACAAAGCCATTTAAGTAAAGAAATAAAACACATAAGAAACAAATAATCTACATAAATAATTACTTATAATTACAAATATATAATTACTTTAAATCTTCCAGCAGTAAATTACTGAGTATTATGACAAAAATAAGAATAAAAATCAGAATGATTAAATTTTATAGCATCATGTAGCTTGAGTATTAAAATACCTACCTAACATACTCGATCTTCATAACAAGTTATTTTTGTAATACAGTAATTTTACGAATGTTAAAGTAAACTACTGGTACGCTAGAGGTCCTGGGTTCGAATCCCAGGTCGTGAAAGAAAGAAAGTAAATTTATTGTTTTCACACAATCTATACAAGGCATTGAAACATAAAACAAAGACAAATAAATTATTCAGGAAACAACAAAGAAATAGAGCAATGTTGTTTGGTTTTTCTATGAAATTCTTAGTAGCGGCTCGGGAGTTTGTGCCCAGTTAATGGCAATAGGCTCACCTATTATACTGGACTTAAATATACCAGTGAACTCTGGGTATACATTGGTACACCTCTGCCTAACCCTTCGGGGAATACAGGCGTGATGGTATATTATGTTGTACGAAACATTTTTCAAAATTCATGCATTTTGCCTACCTAAACTAAAATGTTTTTTTTTACAAAGATACAGTAGATCTTCGAGTAGGTAAATGTACATCACATTATGATGAATTCAGAAACGCGAAAAAATCACGTTCTTACTTTGTGTAGTAGTTTACATAATATTATTAAATTCACATCATAGTGCAAATGAAAAGATGAATGCTTCCTGCATTAATTTAAATTTGACTATAATTGTAAAATCTCACGAAATTTACCCCACATTACGGTGTAGCTACATCATTCTTATCATCAACCGTTACCTATATATTATAACATATTCGTCTCTTTTATTGTATGTGTGAGTGCTTCGCTCCAAATAAACGTTTTTTCTTTCTTTCTTTCAACCCATATACTGTCCCACTGCTGGGCTCGGGTCTCCTCTCAGAAGGACAGGGCTATAGGCCACGACGCTGGCCTAGTGTGTGTTAGACTTCACAGACCATCAAGAAAATCTTTAAAGCATGCAGGTTTCCTTCACGGTTTAACCAAGTGATTAATCTAATATATTATTATCTAATATATAAAATTCTCGTGTCACAGTTTTTGTTGCCATACTCCTCCGAAACGGCTTGACCGATTTTGATGAAATTTTTTGTGTTTGAATTTGAGAATAGGCCAACATCTATTTTTCATACCCCAAAATTTTTTTTTTTATGGCAAAACAACGTTTGCGGGGTCAGCTAGTGTATTATAAAAGTGTCGTGACACAGTGTTTGTTTTCGAACTCCTCCGAAACGGCTTGACCGATTTTTAGGATTGTTTTTGTGTGTAATAAGTAGGTCTGAGTTTAGGTCGTAGGCTATTTTTCATACCCCTTGGTGTTAAGGGTGACCCTCTCCAGATTTTTTTATGGCCAAACATCGCTTGTCTGGTCAGCTAGTAATTACTAGATATTAATAAAATTATACACCACAATTATGAATTTCGCCGAGATGTACGTCTTGTACTTGTCGAAAATATAAGTATTCTTAAAATATTCATTCGCAGATTGCTTTGAAACATTAAAGCCAACGAACGTAGGTATTTTTAAAATGCATAATTATAAAGAATAGTAAAATAAAAAAACTGCAATTGTTAATTCTCACGATCTTTATCCTGCATATAAGCACTTATGACATAGAGCCAGCGTCATTATATTTAAATTCTTAGAACGTTATTTCTTTAGATAAATGTATGATTGTAGGTACATGTATCTATTTTGCAAGGACATTAATAGTCGTACATAATAATATGCTTTTTTATTATACATATTACTTCTGACTGACGTGACCTTTATAAGGTTTGATGCAAAATTAGTCAACTACTCCAGTCCCCTTGACAAAATAACATTTTGCTACATGGAAACTATGAAAAGGATTGGCACTAATTAACCTTTTAGAATATTTAATAAATAATTGACCTCCTACGAGTCGGTTAAGAAACGACGTATTAATTTCTTTCATTCAACCCTAATCATTAACATGATACCCCTATGGCTGTGACCACTCCTGGGTCTTACCCCATAGAAAGCATCAAAACACAAACATGGTATGAGATGGAGCACGTAATTCAAGTAAAAAAAAAATCTCTTTTGAGATCGAGTTCGGATCGAGTTTTGAGCTCGAACGAGTTTTTTTTACTTGAATTCGTTACCCACATGTTTGAGGAAACACTGTTATTATCTACTTAGTTGTTTTATTTTCATAAAAAAATCTTAAGTAAATCTGTTTTAATAACCTCCATGTTTTACCTACCTCCATGTTTGTCCTACCTACTTATAGGCAAGCTTATAGTCTAATAAAACATATCTATGACTCTATGACTAAAAACGTTGCTAATGAAAAACTGTCACTACAACACTACACAACAATAATAATGTACCTCTTCCTAACCATTCTAGGAATTGAAATGTGTTACTTTTCCAGTCCACATAGTTATCCACTAAACCACAGCTTTTCAAATATCTAAGTACCATACATCCAACACAAAGTAGACTTATAGACGCATACATAAACTTTCTAAACCATTGACAACTTCGAGTATAATTGACAGGTAAACACTCTTGGCCTATTTATCACCATAAGTTCTGTGACCTCAATGGTGATCTAAGTGGAGAAAGCCTGCTAAAGAGATAATGTATATGATCATTATATACTATGAAGATGTCTGTAAAACGTTTACTAAGTAGATTATTATGTAGGCTCGTGGCTAAGTAATAACTAAGCTGATCAACAATATGCAACGTTAAGCTGCGCTAGTCGCGGTCAGTCTGTGGATGGGTGACCATTTAAGAATGGTCGATGTGTTAAGACACATCGAGACCTCTCCGTGCCACGGAGAGCACGTAAAGCCGTCGGTCCCGGTTGTCATACGAACACCTATGACAATTGTTAGCGGTGCTCAGAAGCCTAAAAAGCCTGACAACCAGTCTATCCTCAGGGTATCGGTATTACCCAAAAATTGTGTTTGGGAGGTCTGATGGCAGTCGCTTCGTGTAAAATACTGATATTCAGCCGCATCTGATTAGACTGGAAGCCGACTCCAATATTTTTGGGAAAAGGCTCGGAGAAAGAATGTAGATCGTATCATCACGCCATAGTCCGGATTGTTTAGGTCCCATGTAATAGAAGGTGAGCTTATTGCCGATAACCGGGTACCAATCCAAGCTCTGCTTAGTTTGGTTCTAGATGGTGCTGTGTGAAATTGTCCGAGAATATCTATATCTATCTATCTATATCTATTTAACTCTGAGATACTACTGAGATTTCATAGAAAAACCCAACAACACCGCTCGACCTGGGGATGGAACCCAGGACCTCTAGCGTAGCAGTCACTTAAAACTTACTTAGGCTAATGGGGCAACCCCAATTAAATTGGGATAAGAGGAAGAAGGAGGTTGATATAATGATAAAGAAAGGTTCAATAATAATCAAATTATAATTTTTATACTACGAAGTTAGGTTACAAGCAGTTATCCTCGATTTTTGGAACGAAGTTCCTTATCGCGCGTTGTGAAAGGGGGCTAGACGGAAAAAAATCTTACGAAAAGTTGTCACGACACTTTTATTGAAATTCAAATATTGTTGACAAGCATTCAAATATTATTGAGTGAATGACAATATTTGAATTTCGCGCGTTGTGAATTGTTGAGTGTATACAGGTTTTTTATTTTTAATTATTAAATTTTAATGAAAGGAACTTCGTTCCATCCGGGTGTCCCTTGACACCTCTCAAGTTTTTTTTTAAATTCTTTAATGTAAAATGTTATAAGTATAGTAGTATGTCCAAAGTGAGTGCTGTGCAATTCTTAAAGTGACAAATTCACTATATATTTATTCATGTATAGTTTAAATAAGATATACCTGTGTGTTTTAGTGAATAAGTTGTTGAAGTACCTTAAATAAATAAATAATAAATAAATATTTTTGGGACATTTTTACACAGCACGATCTAGTCCCAAACTAAGCAGAGCTTGTACTATGGGTACCAGACAATGGATATAATACTTAGATACTTTTTTTTGTAAATATATACTTATAATACATAAGAAACACCCAGACAAACACAAATACTCATGTTTTACCCACACAAATATTTGTGTCCTGTGGGAATCGAACCCACGACCCCATGATCAGCAGTCCGGTACTCGAACCACTAGACCACAGACGTGGTTCGAGTTAAATATATATATTAAAAAATGATGTTTAAAAATCAAGCTTTTTTTGTTGCAGGTGAACAATTAGCGTTGAAAATAGTAAGAAACATAACGAAGGTGTTGTTGAAGAAATATGAACTCGAACCGTGCGCGAAAACGCCATCAACGTTGACGATGGTTGACCATAACTTTGGCAGAGTGATCGACCGTGATATATGGGTAAGGTTTAAGCCACGAGTTTAAGTTAAATAATGGTAGGAATTATCTTATACTTAATTGAATTTATTGTAAAGAAGCCAAACACATTAAGCTACCATAATATGTCAAATTTCTTTGATGGACTTTCAACTTTAATATAACACAATATGGTTCATTTCAACTGAGAAAAGGAGGTCATCAAAAGTCCATACAATTCAGCCCAAATTTGTACCTGAGGTACAGTCGCCAGCAGGTCAACCTATCCAAAACTGTAAAATTTTCCCAATTCAATATGAACCTTATTGCTTTGTGTTAAAGTTGAAAATCAATCAAAGAAATTTGACAGATTGTTGTAGCTTGATGTGCTGGCCTCTGTACATGACAGCTGTCAAGTCGACAGTTTCTACTATGGAATCACTGTTAAACTATTAATAATTTGCCAAAATGACGTGCGTTTGACATTCCAAAACTGACACTGACAGCAGAGAGCTATCAAGTTAACAGTTTTTACTATAAAAAACACTATGAAACTGATACTAGTGTGTTAAAATGGCGTTTTTTTCAAATTTAAAGTTATTTTTTCTTATCCCCTAGTGAGCATAAAAAATGTATGAATAAACTATCTTTTTGTATATTTTTGGCATTTTCCATGCTAAGATTTTAAAGTTATTTAGAAAAGGAAAAATACGACCGCGGGCAGGATTCGAACCAAACGCTATGACCACTAAGCGGTTGCTTAGTGGTCATAGTGTCTGGTGTACCTAACCAGAAGACGCAGGTTCGAATCCTGCCCGCGGTCGTATTTTTCCTTTTCTAAATGTATGAATAAAGTTTTAACCAGCGTAATACAGGGTATTTTTTCCAATAAGTGTACCCTCAGTACATCATTTGGGCAGACTATATTGGTGACATCCTTTGATAGTAATGGATGGCTTGACCTGCTGGCGTTTGTACAATAAGACTCAGTTGCTCAATCCGTACTGAAAGCCCTATTATGCAGTTACGCATTCAATAGTCGCTAGCGTCTAACATCATGAACGTATTACACAGAAAACCAATTATGCTTCTCCATTGAAAGTCAGTTTTAGGTTCTAATTCGCCTCTTTCACTAAGTAAGAAATACAATCACTATAGTAAACAGATTTATATATTTATTTGGCACAATATTTCAACGATCGCACCGAGTCCATAACAATACTATCGATTTTCCATGCACTAATTTTCTGACTCCTGAAATTACAGGTGTCCTAACTTAGCTCTGGAGTCAGGGTATCAACATTTTTTTGTAACAGTTTTTGTCAATAAATTATTATTATTATTAATAATTGCCGTACTATTTAGAGATATGTACTATCATTATTATGTTTTATGTTTTGTAATATTTATTTCTTCACTTTTTGTGTAACCTTTGTCAAAAGTTATTTCCTAAATCATAATTTTTGCACTTAGATTAAACATTATAGATACTATTTCCTGGTTTTTAACGAATTTTTTAGTGTAATAACTGCTGGTAAACCAATAAATAAATAAATTCCTAAAAATATTTAGGTACAGTCAGCAACGATAGACGCTAAACACACAATTATTGAAACGCTTATAATTTTGTATTATATAGAAGTTACTGACCCGAGATGGTAGCACGAGTTCTTTGTCTATAAGATAATTACAAGATTTACCTTAACTAGAATTTAGTTAAAAGTTTTGGTGTAGTGATGTTTACAAAATTGGATTGTGTTTAGTGACTTTCGTTGGTGACCGTACCAGCTTTTGCGCATGGTTTCGTTTGTATCCCAAAGGCCTATGTCTGTCGGTCTGTTCTTCAAGGTCTCTATACCAAAATTGGTTCAGCGGTTTACCCATGGAAACGGAACGAACAGACACACATAAAGAGTTATTTTTGCACATATATATTTTTATGGAAGTATGGATATAGGTTTTGTTCTAAATGCAACGACTAGCAGCGTTGGAAATGGTTTTTTTCTGAATGTTTTATCCACGCTAGCGGCGATCGAGTACTTACTTAAATTAATAATTAATTATAATTTATAATTAATTTATTATAATTTATAATTAATTAATAATTAATTATAATTATTAATAATTAATTAATTAGTGTTAAATTGTCTATGATCGAGCGTAAAGTCTTAGTAGGGCTATTGTGCCAGCGACATTTTTACTAGATTTAGTTACAGATTGAAAAATTCTGTATTAACGTAGGCATATTTCTATTGCTCAAAGAAAAAAATTATTTAAGTTGTAAAATATAGTAAAAATAAATAATTATATTTTTATAATTACCTTGCAGTACGATTAATCAATGTTCGAACACAGTTTTACCCTATTAGTAAGATAACAGGGTAAAACATTATTATAGGGTAGCAAGAATAGGGTAGTAAATAATATTTACCTTATTGATTTCTGACATTTACGCGAATAAAATGAAATAAAACTATTTTTTAAATTAACTTTTCTTTTCAATAGACAAAATAAAAATTCCTACTTATTTTGTGATATCGCTACTTATAATTAAATTGTAAGTTTGATGACCTTATTAACCAGCTGTTTATCAAAAAAAAAACTCTTAAATTTAAGTTAGTTGAAATTTTTTTGTAGTTATTTATTAATAATCTTATATTAAATTTGTTGTAACACTCGGCTCAAGTAGATTATTTCCCTAGGTAAGGTTATTGGGTATATTTATTATTAATGCACCTTTTTTTTAAATTAATTAATAAAATTACTTGTTTAAGGTTTGTGTAATTTTTAGAAGTGATGATTTGATAAAAGAAGATTAAAAAAAATTGGTCTTATTTATTTTTAAGTCCAAACAAATTGATTTACTGATGACGACGTCTGTGATTTAGTGGTTCGTAATATCAGACTGCTGACCACGAGGTCGTGGGTTCGATTCCCACAGGTCACAAAGATGTGATGAAAATAAGTGTTTGTGTTTTTCTGGATGTTTCTTATGTATTATAAGTATCCGTTTAGTATGGGACTATTTAGTGCTGTGCAAAGATGTCCCAAATACTCGTATTTATAATATAATCGTCTTACAGGGTCGGCAACATGCAAGTGATACCACTGGTGTTGCAAGCGTCTATAGGCTACGGGAATCGCTTACACTTACTATAAATATAACCGTGTATACTTGTTTTCCACCTTAGAGCTATAAAAAAAATTTGTCAGATTTTTTATGATCTAGATTAGAAACCCGCAGTAGGCTAGCGTGGTGGACTATAGCCTAATCCCTCTCAATATGAGAGGAGACCCGTGCCCAGCAGTGGGACAGTATATGGGTTGTTGATGAGATTAGAAACTGCTATTTAGTGTCGCTTTTTTATCAGATTCATTAGATATTTTGCTATGAATCTTGTTATACTGCCTTCTCTTTAATTACCCTGTGCTTAATATTATCAAAAATGTGGTAGATATATACCTAGTTATCTAAGCTTTCTCAAATGTAAATTTAATATTAATGTTTATGCCTGTATTCCCCAAAGAGTTAGAGGTTTACTTATATACATTTAGTACATAATTTACATAATGTACAAAAAAAAAGGAAAATGAAAAGAACTAATAAATAATTATCACGTCCAAGCGTCAAAGTATTCCTCCACATCGCTGTCATCTGGTAACGTTCCCAGAAGACTGGCCGCATTGCCACGTTGAATGGCAATGCTAATTCGTTGACCCAAGAATAAACCAGCCCTCTGGTCGCGCGAAGCGTCGATACATCATTTAGGTCCCATATAGGTGGTGAGCCTCCAAGCTGCTTAAAAAAAACTGAACTGAAGATTTCTTGACCTAGGAATCGAACTCATAACCTCTAGTGCAGCAGTCGCGCTTACGGCCAACTGGCTAGTGAGGTAATTATAAATATTTCAAAGCATAATTTTACCTCAGACGAAATTCTAACATCGCATCGCAGCGTCATCCGGTTTGGTAAACCAGTCTTTAGCTTTAGCCAACTACGCTACGGAGATCATTACTTGTGACGTCGAGTTTCTCTTCCACTTTGTCCTATGTCTAATCATTATCAATAACTAGCTGACCCCGCAAACGTTGTTTTGCCATAAAAAAAAAATTTAGGGGTATGAAAAATAGATGTTGGCCTATTCTCAGACCTCCCCGATAAGCACAAAAAATTTCATCAAAATCGGTCAAGCCGTTTCGGAGGAGTATGGCAACGAAAACTGTGACACGAGAATTTTATATATTAGATTCTAACATCCGATCGAGAGGAATAATACAATTTGTACGCTATAGTAATAAATCAGCTGTTTCCACAAAAATGTCAAATAAGTAAACAAACACAGTATATTTTTTAAAGACAGTCATCAGTATATAATTGGCTTTATCTTAATTTTCGGCATCTTTATCTTAATTTTCGGCATGGTCCGACTATTCTGTTTCAGAGTCAAATTCAAATATTTTATTTCAATAAAAATAGCACAGTTTTTGAAACGTAAAACTTGTTGGATTTTCTCGTATTAATTCCGAATGAGTCCCACTGATCGATGGTTATGTATGTTTGTGTAACCCTCGAAGACCGAAAACGCTCATTAATCGAAAAAAAAACAGCTCAATAAATATTAAAAAGTATCAGCATAATCAGTTGTTAGCTTTGTTTTAATTTAAACTGGCATCGAGTTTTTGTATTTTGAAAAAAAATAAAAACCTAACAACCTAACCTAGCCTAGGTCGGATTTTTTTATTATTTCGTAGTATTCTCAACTAATATAATTGACCACAAAGCATTGTGAGCTGCTTTCGATCTTTGAGCATATCTATAAAAATATATAGACCACAAATAAATAAATATTTGGGACATTTCACACAGCACTATATATTCCTAAATTAAGCAGAACTTGTATTATGAGTTCTAGATAATGGTTATACTTAAATACTTAAAAAAGGAATATAATAAACCGCGCATCAAAAATACTGATTGCGCATCAAAAATACTGATTGAGCAGCAAAATACAGATATCGGTTAGGTTAGGTTAGAACTGTGACCATACAACGCTCGAGCCGAGCGAGCGAAGCAAGCGGTGCCGCGGCAGCGGCCGGCGAGTGCCAGAACCAAATCTGAATAATACCGAATCTGAAGACCAAGAAAGTGTATTAAATATCTAACAGTATAGTATAATTGATTTATTTGATGAGCAGATTTAGTGTGCAATTCAGTATTTTTGGTGCTACTTTCGAATATTTTGATTGAAAAAAGGGGATTTACAGTTAAAGTATTAAATACCACCCCTTAAAAAATAACAAACAAAACCATAGCATGTAAATGATAAATGGCATTTATTTTGTGTTTTAATTTTTTTAAGCTAGATTATTAATCTAAATTTCATCATCAGTTTTAGTCCTTTCTAAAAACAAAAACTCCCCAATAAATTGAAAATTGAAACAACTTTTCACAAAATATCAACTCGAACGCACAACATGTTTGTTACGTTGGCTTCTATAGTCCGCCCCATACAAAACACGATTCAATTTCCCAACTTTTTTTAATCGCTCGAGAGCTCTTGAAAATCAATACGAGTGACAATGACAAAGGGGCTCCTAAAAATGGACGGGGCCAAAGGGATTGTGAAAGGGAAATATTTCCCATAGACCATCGGCGTTCCCTGATAATGGAGTCTGTCATACAAAACTGTGCTGTGACTATGAACATCGGATTATTGTGGACATATTATTGAATGAATTTTCTTTATTAATAATAATAATAAGTTATCGGTCCACCAAACCCCCACATCCATAATCCCAATAATTTATAGTTCCATATTCTACAATAGTCCTGCACCCGCCCGGGATACTCCATTACTGTACTTTTATAGTGCAGGAGTGGAGTGACTCGGGTTGGTGCCCCATCCCATATTTAGATAAAACCTCTCCAAGGGGCCTCTACGCGTTGGACCTGTGTCTCCGCGTAAGCCTGCCAAAGGACCGGATGTCTTCCTCACGGGAGATATGCCGTGATATCCAAAAAGGAGATACAAATAATAATAATAATAAATTCTTTATTTCTCAGACAACTTAGTCCACTAATACAATTATTATATAGAATACATACATAACATTAACAATAGAGTAATAAAATAAAAAGATTATCTCTCATCTTGCTCAGGTTTACCGATTTACTCGATGAACGTATAGCTCAGTAAACCTGCTAAAGACTGCGCCATCTAGTCTATTAGCAAAAACCCTCAGCATGCTGCTAGAGCTTCCCCACAACCTGTGAACTAGTGAGGCTACTTTTTTGCGCATAAGTGCGAAGAAATCATCCGTAGACGCCTCCGCGAACATGCCCGAAGCGCTACAATGGCGGGGGAGCCCCAAAAACATCCTAAAGATGTTGTTGTATTGAACGCGTATTGTGTTGTATGCTGTTCGGGTAAAACTGTACCACTTGTGGCTGCTAGTGTAAAATGTTTGTCTTTAGTTGTCATTTATTTACAAGGAAAATTTTGAAGACGGTTTGACTCAAAATACAGTTTTATTTTTATTTAATTATTTTTATATTTTAATTTTTAAAGGTGCTGTAAAAAGGTAAGTAGGTCTACGAATCTAAATGTGTTGTATTTTTGCTATATTTATACATGAATATACTTACCTAATTTCATAATGTTTGAAGTCATTTTGTATGATAATCAAACCATAACGGGACAAGAGCCTCAATAGAAAAAAATAATTATAATTTTGATTAATAAAATTAATTAGGATTCATAATTAGCCTCAAAATTCTAAAAAAACTACTTTTATATTTTATTATACCTACTTAAAACATTAAAGATTTAGAACCTAGGCAGTGTACAAAAGAATATTCTTCTATAGCGGTTTAGGCATCAAATTTTTTATGTTTGGAGTCAATAAAAAAATGAAAGTAGAAAGAACTCAACTTTAACAATGCGACCAATCGCTTTAGCTTAAAAACCATGCATTAGGTACCGTTATTTGGATCCATTTCTTCATGGTGCGAAATTTTATTACTTTCACAGATTAATACTAGGTAATTATAAATGACACAGAAATACATTTTAAGAGAGGCAGGGCATAGTGGGAGTAATTCCACTCAAATTGGAGTTTCCCGACTAGGGAAGTACCTCCGCCTTGCAGAAAATCGAAGTAAAATAACATTGCTTTGAGCTGTGGTGTTCCTTACGGTGAGCAAGGTTGCTAGTGCTCCGCGAGGAAACGTTGTTGGCAGTGGGGGGACTTTGACCCATATAATGACAACCCAACTATTCCTCTTTTATTTTACAGAGTCGGAAACCTCTGGTGTTACAAGCGTCTACAGGCTACGGTAACCGCTTACCATCAGGTGGGCCGTATACTTGTTTAGTGGTATAAAAAAAGAAAAAGCTTTTGTTTGTATGAGAACTTATACTGAATCGCTAACGGAGAAAGGTTCTAATGATCTTTCTTTTAAACGTTAGATGAATGAAATTGATTGCTGAGTGGATCAGTCGCTTTCACTTTTAACGGGGTCAGAAAAAGGTAGGTCAATAGATTTGGACCACGGCAGTGACAGTTAATATTTTGTTTAAACAAATAGTGGTCACCGTGACAGTGTTTTGTTTTAATTTTTTTCATTAGAAGAATCTGCGTGATGTTACCATTTTTGTCCCTAGAATAAATATCCTATCTTTTGATAGTGTTAGTGTTTACCCTACTTGAATTAAGAATAATTATTTTAGAAAAAGTTTTGAAAGAAACAAATTATGGACAAGGATAGCTAGTCATTAATTTTAGGCACTATAGCTAATTAATATTTATACTTAGCTGTACCCAGCATACATTGTAATGTTAATTTTTTGTTTTTAGTCTTCACAGGCACGCACACAACGGGTCACCAAGGATTCATCGTAATCGGTAGTATGATAACAAGAAAACATAATAGACGAACAAACAGACATAGTATAGGTATTTTTTTATATTATTGAAAATAGAATGTTGTTGTTAATTAGCAAATACAACCTTCAATACCATTTTCAAAGCTATGTCATCATCAACCCATATACTGTCCCACTACTGGGCACGGGGCTCCTCTCATATTGAGAGGGATTAGGCTATAGTCCACCACGCTGGCCTAATGCGGGTTGGCAGACATCCCACGCCGTCGTGAAAATCTCTCAGGCAGGTTACCTCGCGATGTTTTCCTGCATCGTTTAAGCGAGTGATAATTAATTATTAATACGCACATGATTTCGAAAAGTCAGAGGTGCATGCCCTTGATTCGAACTCGAGACCTTCGACTTGGCAGTACAATGGTCATACCACTAGGCTATCACTGCTATCAAAGCTATCTGATCTTCTCTAATCGAATCTTTTAAGGTTTTGTGAAACTCTATCTACTCTTGGCTAATTCAGAATTTTAAAAATGTACCTACTTCAAGACTAGCATGAACGAAAGCGTTTTATTCCCACCTCTCCGATGATAACAATCTTTCCATAACATAATCATAAATACAAATTAGGAAGCTGGCTCTATATTTCCCATAAAAATCTGCAGCCGGGATTATCCTCGGTAATCTCATATTTTATGGGGAACGCATGCAAAAATGTGCTGATTTATAGCTGGCTCCATGGTATATGTCCCACTTCCTACATAATGCTTTGGATCAATGAACGATGGTACTCTTAACAGAATTATTTAGAAGAATAATTCAGAAAACAAACACCTAAACATGCCGCCGGCTTACATTAGTACACCTCTGCCTGACCCTTCGGGGAATACAGGCGTGATGGTATGTCAATAATTCAAAAAACGGGTCACTATTATGTGACAAATTAGGGTTCCTAATATTATTATATCCTATCCTATCCTATCCTATCCTACTTCCTACTTCCTACTTCCTACTTAATATTAAAAATGTGAAAGTTTGTGAGGATGAATGGATGGATGGATGTTTGTTACTCTTTCGCGCTAAAATACTGAACGGATTTTGATAAAACTTTACAATATTATTATTTATACATCAGAATAACATAAATATAGACTATAATTTGTAACAATTTTGAGTTAATTAGCCAAATAGCAACGTTAATTTAAAGTAACTTTTCCACGCAGACAAAGTCGCAGGCAGAGGCTAGTGTATAATATAAAAATAATTAGCAGAAATAATAGAAAAAGAACTGTCACAACGCTAGAGAACACGGTTCTTTAATTAATTAATAGTTTCCAACAAAAACAATACCAGCCATCTGCCTCGGTTTCTCTTATTTCGGGGTCAACCAATACCGGTCATTCTATCTCACAACGACCTGTGTGATCTTTATGTCAGTGACACTAAGTTCAAATTCCAATAAATTAACTGACTTCGTGAGAGAGAAACGTGAGAGAAAAAACGGTGTCATTTATTTATCGGAAGTTTAGATATATACTGCTCAATTCTAATGTCCCAGTATTATACCGGTATTTAAGCGCCAACTAGTGCATAGCTCATGTGAAAGTGTTAAAATGTAGGCATAATGTTCTACTAAAATAAAATTACTGAATCATTAGCCTAATGGTCGTTAGCGCAAATGCCACGCTTGAGGTCTTAGGGTTGATTCCCAACAACGACTTGAGCAAAGTCCCAGATATTAGGCTCTATTATTTGGGACCTAACTGAACTGTGTAATAAGTGTACTCTAATACATCTCTGCTTAACCCTTCGAAAAATACAGGCGTAATAGTAGTTAACTTCCTTCTTAAGTTAGGATATGTAGCTGCTAAGCGTGAGATCCTGGGTTCGATTCTGAAGGAGAGCAAATAGTTCTGCGCTTGGAAAATTCTGAGCTCCTATTGAAGTTTCCCATAGTAATTTTAATAACCAGATGGGGCTTAAAATCGGTATTTTACACGAAGCAACTGCCATCTGACCTCCGCAACACTATTCCTAGACAATACCGTTAACAGGTTGTCACTTTATAACACTTTTTTTTTACCAACATGACAACAATTAAACGTACTCTCTGAGGTACGGAAATGGATTGAGGATATGCTCTTGAAAATTGTCACAGTCTATAAAAATTGCCAACACGTTTTTATGTGCTAACTTAGTAGGTCAATGGTCTTACTACATCATTTACAATAGAACACGTGAATGGCCGCCGAATGTCCGATCACGGTCAACTCCGATTTGATTTTCGTATCGAACAAAAACCAATTCTGAACGTTTGTCGCAGATTTGTGTGTGCAATCGTTTAATTAAAAAATAGAAAATTTTATTTTATTAGTGTCTGAAATTAGTCCTTGAGACAGACTTGCTGCTTTGAATTTATTTAGATGTCTATTGCAGGTAAAATGAAATGTAGTAATATGATTTAATTAAATGTGTATTTAATTCGATTAAGCTCATTGAGCAAAAAAACAGCTCACAATGCGTTGTGGTCAATTTTATTATAAAGTAAAGTAGCAGCTTTATAATCAATTGTTAACTTTGTTTTAATTTAAATTGGCATCGGATTTTTGTATTTATTTAAAATAGATACCTAAAAACCTAACCTAACTCAAGTAGGATTTTTATTTATTTGGTTTTTATAATTCCTTGCATTTTGAAGCTCATCTAATACCTATAATTGACCACAACGCGTTGTGAGCTGCTTTTTTGCTCAATGAGCATTTTCGATAGATTTTTATTTATTTGGTTTTTATAATTCCTTGCATTTTGAAGCTCATCTAATACCTATAATTGACCACAACGCGGTGTGAGCTGCTTTTTTGCTCAATGAGCGTTTTCGATATTTGAGCGTAACTAACATATATATGTGTGTTCTTTAGAACTTGTATCTATCTTTCTGCGAGTCTTTTCCCAACTATATTGTGGTCGGCTTCCAGTCTAACCAGATTCGGCTGAATATCAGTATTTTACATGATGTGACTTCCATCAGACCTCCGCAATCAAATTTTTAGGTAATACCCTGAGCTTTTTGGGCTTCTGACTTCCACTAACGGACCGACGGCTTCACATGCTCTCCGCGGCACGGAGGGGTCTTGATGTTTTAATTATGATCAGTTGATCTGCTTAGGTATTACTTAGCCACGAGCCCCCCTTAGAACTTTTATATGACCCCATAAAATGTATCTAATCTTTCTCCCGCGATTGTAAACTAAGAGCGAGATTCTGAACAGTAAGGAAGTATGTTCCTATTCTCAATCTGTCGACAGTTTACAATTTCGTGAGATAGACAATAATCTAAGGGTATTTACAATTTTGCGGTGGCATATACATACAATAATACCCTAATAACTTACCATCAACATAGTTATTTGTTATAAAGCTATGCTAGTTATTTTATAAAATTTACTCTGAACTTAAACACATCTCTAATATTAACCTACGTTTGAGACCATAAAGTATAAGTACTAAACGTGGGATCAAAGATTAATTCCAAAAATTTAAATCTCAACAAAGACCCGTCCTCTAGCGTAGCTTGAATTATTTACATTTATTTCCTTGTACAAATTATGTACACAAATGAGCTATAGCTGCGAAAAACGCTTGTATACGGAGCTATGGTCCAAGGTACAAGCGACTGTGTGATATTGAGTAGTAGGTATTGTTGAGAACATCTTTTATTTTCTTTAAAAAAAAAACGTTGCCCCACGCTAAGATTTTCTCCTGTATCATTGGGTGCGTTTACAAACAAAAACTTTCACATGCACAAACACCCAGACCCGGCACAACTACCTGTAGGTCATACAAATATATGTTCCGCGCGGGGATCGAATTCACAACCCGTGGCACAGAAGCCGATTGCTCTGCCGCTGCGCCAAACATATCGTCAATACAAGAAGATAGAGGTACAAGGAGTAGAGTATGACTGGCTGGTTTGATTTAAAAAAAACCATTTGAATAAAAGAATGTTTAGTAAGTGATTGACGATTAGGTCACAGAGAGATTTCCCTTGACTTTTTAAGAATATAGTTCTAAAATTTTAATTCCAAATTGAGATTCATTTCAACTCCTCTATGCCGATCCCACAATATCAGCATATCATTATTAGTTAAACACTTAGTGGGCTAGACTATTGCCAGGAACCAGACATAAATCGAGCTTTCGGAACGCTAAGAATTTCCTACTGGAAAAATATAATTACACTTTAGTTACCTAGGAAACGATCGTCGTTTGTGACTACAGACAAATTTATAAATAGTAATACTAATTAAAAGTAGTTATAACCTCCATTGTTACTGTTGTCATCAAATAGGTTTTGATGTTGTTCTGCATTGAGTTGTGACGTTGGTTCTTTCACTTATTCCCTATTATTACAAAGAGTGAGTGGGAAAAAACCTAAAAAATGTCTACTACTCTCTTTGATGTAACTTCTGTAGTTACATTGATAGATTTATATTTAAAAACATTTATTTCACAAAATTTTGGCAAAATACAATAAAAATGATTTGGTGGTTCGATTCGGTTTAATTTGATTTGAGGTAGATAGTAGAAGCTGGTTTTGATAGCCTGCTGCCGTCAGCAGGCCTGTGTGGGTTGATACTGGTGGTGGAATTTACAAATATCCTGTTTCTAAGTAGTAATGTGCTAACGTTATTTAATCTGGGTTGAAAGGTGATTGATATAGCCATTAAAATTAAAATTATTGAAATTATACTTTTTTTAAATCTTTTCTTCAACATAATATCAATGTCTACATTCCCTATATTAATTTCTCCTCTCGCAGGTCTGCTGGAAGAGATTTCTTTAGAAATAAGCAGCACCTTTGTACTCTATACTCCTATGTTCTCAATTTACTTTTTTTTATGTGTGTATGTAAATAAATAAATCATTGATCGCTATATTCTTATAGCCGACACCACACACGGCCGTAAAATGGCGTCGATCATAAAAATATTTGATTAGCTCTCTCCTTCTCGCAATCCACCGCGCTGAAACATTTATCAGCCACACGCCAGTCTGTTGGATTATTTAGTGTAATGCAAAACGTAATTTATAAAGTAGGTAGCTTTGATGAGATGGAGTACTGCGCACTGGTATTTACGACTTACAGTTAAAGGTGGTAACGTAAAAAACAGTATGATAAAAATAAGTTTTTTTTATGCCACTTAGGTGGTAAACAAGCATACAGCCCACCTGATGGTAAGCGATTACCGTAGCCTATAGACGCTTGGGGGTATCACTTGCGCGTTGCCGACCCTCTAATCGAAGGAGGAATAGTTGGGTTGGCAGTATATAATGAGTCAAAGTCAACACAAGGTTTCCTCGCGAAACACTGGCAACCTTCACCATAAGGAACACAACACAGCTCAAAGCAGTGTTATTTTACTTCAATTTTCTGGGCGGTGGAGGTATTTCCCCAGTGTAGTTCTGGTGTCTAGTGGTTCGAGTGGTACTCGAACCACTAACACCATGATCATGGGGTCGTGGGTTCGATTCCCACAGGACACAAATATTTGTGTGGGTAAAACATGAGTATTTGTGTTTGTCTGGGTGTTTCTTATGTATTATAAGTTTATATTTACAAAAAAAAAGTATCTAAGTATTATATCCATAGTGCAAGCTCTGCTTAGTTTGGGACTAGATGGTGTTGTGTAAAAATGTCTCAAATATTATTTATTATTAATGTCACACATTAGGGGAGGCCTAAGTCCAGCAGTGGACTAATATAGGCTGATGATAATGATGATGATGATGATGATGAAGCAACAATGTGTTAACATTAGCAATATTATTGTTCTGGCTTGAAGGGTACTCTACCCAGTGAAACTATACTAGGCATAATATGATACAGAGAACAATTGACGTCTCAAGTTGACAATTATAGTACTGGCGTTGCTGGCGTCTACGGACTGCGATTGCCGCTTAGAATCAGGCCATCCATCGTATGCTAGTTTGTCATTTAATTATAATAAAAAAGTCGATCAGTGTTTTTATTAAAGATGTGCGTGTTCCACCAAACCAAAGATCAAAACACAAAACCGAAGTACTACTCGATATAGCTCGTTCTATGTGAATCGGATTGCCAATAATTAATAAAAATGTAGGGTAGCTGTCAGTAATTATAACATCAAGACGCCACTTCAGTCTACCCGTGACAATGGACGCCGACAAATACTATAAATATAACGCGATAAAATCCGTAAAAAGTAGTTTTATTTCAATTAGCGTAGTCTTTAGGAACATGCGTCAACTCCATTTTATATTACATATCAAAGATTTTAACTTTTCAAGTAAGATCGATCCTCTGGATCATGGTTTCTGTATTTGATATGTCTGAGAACGCATTAGCAAAAATATAATTTGTATGTAGTGTAAAGTTGAAAAAAATTACAATTTAAACAGTAAACAGACCATCCGTGTTAAATAATCTTCTTAGGTATAGACAAAATAACTATTATACCAGTTAGGTAATGTATACAAACCCGTATCATGCCACAACAAACAGTGTGCCCAAAACAAAAGGTGCGAACGCATTGTCTACTAAAACAAAAAAGTTTAAGCTTAGCACACACGGGGGGATAAAACGCGGCGCTGTGTACACGGCGCGATATCCCCCGGTTTCCACAGGTGTCACGTATTCTAAAAGTGCACTTTGTTTCATTGATTACGTGTAAGCACGTATTTGTCAAAGAGAATTAGTACTTCATATTTTGTGCTGTTTGAGTTTGTTGTAGTTATTCATGGCCATGGGATCCGCGAAATTCGCCACGACCATGACAGGCTGTGGTCCAGTGTTGCTGGACCCCGTCGATAAGCGAGGCCTCTCCTCGCATACTGTTTAGGCACGCTTCGTTAAAAGCGTGCCGCCTACTGGGGCCATTGTCTGGTCGGGCGGCAGAGTCCCCCAATTCAACCGCCCGCAGGCCACAGCTCATGGAGGCCGGAGGTCTGTCTGCGCCGCCTCCTTTGCAAGCATGACTTGCTCGCAGTAAGAGGCGGCAGCTTCCCACGCACTCTCGCTCCCGACCATAGTCTGAATTACAGTCGGAAGCGAAAGGTCACCACCCACAGCAGTGATAGCCTAGGCGTATGACCATTGGATTGCAAATACCTAAAATGTACCATAACTACTTTTTTTAAATTTAATTTCAGAGTGGGCAAACGAACATGCGGTTCACCTGCTGGTAAGTGACTACCGCCGCTCATGGACATCAGTGACTGTCACCAATGCGTTGCCGGCCGTTTAAATATGTGTATGCTCTTTTCTTGAAGGCCCCCATGTCGTACTGGTTCGGGAATACTGCCGCAGGAAGGTCATTCCATAGCTTACACGTTCTCGGTAGGAAGTTTCGTGTAAACCGGACTGTGGTGGATTACCAACCATCGAGGTGGTGACGATGGATCTTATGGCGTGTGGTGCGATGGTGAAACTCAGCGGCTGGTATTAGCCCGAACAATTCCTCAGAGCACTCCCTATAATAAATTCGGTAGAAGATGCATAGAAACGCAATGTCTCTCCGTAAAGCTAGAGGATCTAATCTACCAGAGAAATCTACTACTACTATAAGCAACTGGTTAGCCTGAGTTCTTGGGTTCGATTTCCATGTCGAGCAAATTGTTATTGGGTTTTTCTATGATTTTCTCAATAAAAACTCACAGTTTGGATTTTTAAAAGATTACTGGTAATAAGCTTACCCCCTAGCCCTAGTACCCACATAGGACCTAAATAAACAGGCGAACTAGGAGTGTATATCTAGGTAGTACAACGCTGCCTAATCCTTAGGAGCATACAAGCGTGATGGTATGTTATGTTACAAAATAAAAAAAAACACGGTGTATAAAACACCGTGTTTTTTTTTGTCGTCTTACAGACGAAACGAAACCATTATTTCATATTATTTCTACGAGAAATATTTTGAGGGACTATATTTTATGGGACTAAGTCTGAAATCTTGAAAATAAGAGGGCTGATTCTTAGAAAAAAGTTTAGGTCTCTCGACAAAATATAGGATGTAGCTGTTTTTTTGCACTTCATGGTTGATATCATACAAGAAATTGTTGATCATGATGAGTAGAAGTATATCCTTTCGGCTGTAAGACGACAAAAAAAAACACGGTGTATTAAACTTTTAAAATGTAAACGACTAAAATAATGTATGATTTCGGGGAATCTCAAAAGCCTTCGACACGTTATGTAACTGTACGTAACTGCGGATAACTCGTTACAAGCCTATTGAACGTTAGATTAAACGCACTACCAATGACCTTTTGCGTTTGAACGCAACGGTACAAAATGATTGTAACACAGCCATCGTTAACTGTGGTTAAACTGCGAGTGTGACCACAGTTAACCACAAAGCAACTGCGCTCGTTTGTGGGAACCTGTAGGTGTTACATTGATTATGTTAAATTCCATTTATGTTCCAGAAATAACATGAAATTATAAATTAGCAAAAATATTTTTTTCTACATTCAGTTAAGTACTTTTTTATTTATTTATTTTACTTTAAACAGAACAGCCGTAACCACTTACACTATTTAGATTCACATTATGTTGTCTGTAAATGATCGTTATTAAAATATTATTTTTACTAACTTTAAAATAATCATGTCATATCTTTTTGTATTTTTTGGCATTTTCCATGCTAAGATTTTAAAGTTATTTCATCATCATCATATCAGCCTTTTTTAACGTCCACTGCTGGACATAGACATCTCCAGAGGGGGGTTTAACCAATAATCGCCACGCTTGGCAGGCGGGTTGGCGGTCGCAGTAGGTGGAAGTAATACTTGGAGGACGCTGCTGCCCATCTTCCGGTGAATCCCTTAGTCGCCTCTTACGACACCCAGGAGATGTGATGGGATGGTGTATTCTAGGCCGACACCACACGGCCTAAAGGTAAAGTTATTTAGCGAAGCCAGACCCTTTGACTACAAAGCTGCCGCGTGTCCCACCCGCCAGCTCGAAATTTGCCTTCACATACTGAATTTACGCCTAAGATGACGAATCCTGCTCGTAGTCGAATTTTTCCTTCGCTAAAATAATTTTAAAATCTTAGCATGGAAAATGCCGAAAATACAAAAAGATATGAAATAATTTTTAAATAATTATTTCATATCTTTTTAGTAGAAATAATATTTTAATAACGATCTTTTACAGACAACACTGAATAGTGTGTAAGTGGTTCCGGCTGTTCTGTTTAAAGTAAAATAAATAAATAAAAAAGTACTTAACTGAATGTAGACAAAAATAATTTTCTACATTTAACTTCATCTCAGTTATCTTTTGTCGTAAAATAAATCAGTTTTGTTATTATAAAGAGAAGAATAGGTAAGTACTTAAAGAAGACAACGAAAAGTTACAAATGTAGGTACTGCTGCGGGAATATTACCCAAAACAAAAATAATTAAATTACCAAAACCGGAATAAACTAATCGCGACGATTGCCGACTCGGTTCATTAAGCAGTGCACTGGAATTGGAGACTACAGATAATGTGCATAAGACTCAGAGTTTTATAACAAAAGCGATTTGTATTCCAACTCCCACGGCTTGCTGTAATATAGCTATCTGGGACCATAAAAGTATTACTGTTGCTGTTAATAATATTCATGCTGTTTTTTTAAATAATTATCTTCCTTCCTTCTAATATTATAAATGTGAAAGATTATGAGGATGGATGGACGGATGTTTGTTACTCTTTCACGCTAAAACTACTAAAAGAATTTTGATGAAACTTTACAGTATTATTTATTATACATCAGAATAACATATAGGCTATAATTTACAACGATTTTAAGTTAATTAGCCAAATTACAACTATAATTAAAAGTACCTTTTCTACGCGGACGAAGTCGCGGGCAAAAGCTAGTAATACATAAATGTTATATCATCATCATATCTGATATGATTGATGCGGCTGATTCAGCCACAGGAGGTCCACTGCAAAACAAAGGCCTCCCCCATAGACTTCCACAAGGACCGGTTACAAGCCGTCTGCATCCACCGACTTCCAGCGACCTTTACCAGATCGTCCGTCCATCTCTCGTTGGAGATCGCCCCACGCTGCGCTTTCCGAAGCGGGGTCTCCACTCGAGAATCTTTTTGCCCCAGCGGCCATCAGTTCTACGAGCTATGTGCCCCGCCCATTGCCACTTTAGCTTGCTAAGTCTTTCAGCTTTCAAATTTTATATATTATTAATTATTTTAAAAAACATGTAAACAAAATATAAATACATAAATAAATAAATTTAAAAATAGTAACCCGCACAACGAAAGCAGGAACCAAGGGTAGTCAGGGCCCCAGAGAAAGAAACCTTTTAAAAAACGGCCGTGTCCAGAAGTTTTGTTTTCTGTATTAAGCCAGTACCATATTTTTTTTTTGCCACTGAGGTGGCAGACAAGCAATCTGCCCACCGGATGGTAAATAGTTACCCTAGCCTATAGACGCTTGCAATACCAGGGGTATCACTTGCGCGTTGCCGACCCTGTAAAACGAAAGAAGAATAGTTGGGTTGATAGTAAGTATAAGGATCAAAGCTCCACTTCCAACACAACGTAATACATACCTACGTATTTTATTTTCTATTAAAATATGCGACACTTCATTTTTTAAAAGTTTTTTGGCATCAAAAGCAATATATTCAACGCGAATAACTATAAAGTGTTTGTACTAATAAACGTAGAACAGCAATAGGAACAAATATCGGAAAAGTAGTTAACCAGTGATGCAGTTCTGGCTACTTAAGTCTATTGGTTTCACAGAACTGTCTCTAACTTATGACAATTACATTAAAGTGAGAACATTAATGTTCTCCGTTCTTTGTTCTTCAACATAACATACCATCACGCCTGTATTCCCCGAAGGGTTCAGCAGTGATGTACAGAGGCCAGCACATCAAGCTACCCCAATCTGTCAAATTTCTTTGATAGATTTTCAACTTTAACACAAAGTCATAAGGTTCATTTTCAATTGGGAAAATTTGACAGTTTTGAATAGCTTCACCTGCTGGCGTCTGTACTTATGTGCACAGTTTACCAGATTCCATGGGGTGAGCCTATTTCTGTAAACCAAGCACATAATTATCCAAACGCTGATCTGTTACTGAAAAATTTAGGGAACTCAATAAAATATTTCTCGACCTTTGATTTGAGTCCAGGACCTATAGCTTAGCAATTGTGCTAATGATCACTACTAGTGAATATTTTTTAACGATATCTATTTCTAGACGAAATCTGTGCCTAAAAATTTAGAAAAAGTATATTTATTTTAGCCGGCTATAATAAATATATTTATACCTTAAACAAAAGGTGGAGAACCCTTTTTTTATAGTACGAAAAAGCCTCATGGATCATCCACCAGTCCACTTGGGCAGGCCGCAGGGTCTGTCGGACTCATACCGACACATTATAGACAACTGCTCTTTCAGGGATTCACCAGTCGGGGGCCGCGGATGAATACTCTGTTCCCGTAGGCCCCGACGCAGCAGATGCGAGAAGGAACACCGTGTGGTTTTTAGTCGGTAGGTCACCCACTGCGGGTGGAGTCCGACAAGCTCCGCCGCCTCCCCAGGTGGCGAGGATTTTCCACACACTAAGCAAAAAAAAAGGTGCCAATGAACTGGCTAACGAAGTTAGATCTGAAGTTGTGAGCACAAATATACCTATAACACCTAGCAGTAGCGCCATACGATGTGTGTGTGTGAAGTCTGTCAACCAGTTCAAGGCCAGCGTGGTGGACTAATAGCCTAATACCTCTCAATCTGTGAGAGGAGACCTGTGAACAGCAGTGGGAGAGTATATGGGTTGGATGATGATGATGATTTTGAGAATGTGCATAATGATTGATGATGATTGTCTTATAATTTTTAATATTTCCAGTTTCAGTTCTTACTTTATCCTGATTTGTTCCGTTATTTTGGTGGCATTAAACGAAGTTTGTAGTAGGTACGTCAACAGACTTAGGGTCAAACGTTAGCAGTTACTGCCAGCAAATGGGTGAACTTAGCGGCAGACTACGCTATATTACTTTAAAGGTAGGTTGCAAGTTATAGCGAAAATTAGGTAAAACTAAATAATTGAAATATCTCATCACAGCCTATAGACGCTAACATCACCACTAGTATCACTCGCGTGTTGTCATCCTGAGAGCTCAGTTTGTGGGAAATGTTTAAAAAAATAAGTATCATATTATGCCCAGTAATTTCACCTTCTACATTTCCCTTCAAACCGGAATAAAATCATTTTAGCATGTTATTGTAAGACAAGTTGTCGTAAGCGCAAGGGTTCGGTCAAGCTAAGTGATATTGAGTTTTTCTATGATATTATCAGTAGCAGATTGGAGCTTGGATTTGTGCCCGGTTAATGGCAATAGGCCAACGTGGTGGACTATAGCTTACAATGGGCTTTTTAAAAAAAATGTATGCCTGTGCTTCTCCAAGGTTTAATCTATCTCTGTACCAAATTCCGTCAAAATCGGTTAAATGCTTTAGGCGTGAAAGCGTAACACTCGCATCTATAATATTTCCATACTAATATTATAAATGCGAGTGTGTCCGCCTACCATCCATATTCTTATAAGGATGGTAGACTTATAGCTTAACAATTAAAAATAGCACATTGTCTATTACAAGTCAGTTATTATAGAATATTTGCTTCACTAGTCAATGGCACCATACCCCAACGGGAGGTCAAGAATAATCTAATATGTATTTAAACGTATTGTATTGTAATCTACGGCTTGTCTACTATGTTATTTAAGCTTAGGGCCCTTACTTAGGCCTGTGTCAATTTTGCTCCAATCTATTTTCTTTGGATCTTGTTAGTAGACATCAAGTAATTGGATAAGGAGCGAATTATTGGATCGTCTCTTAAGGCAATTAGTTGTTAGTTACTTAGAGAATATTAGACGAGATGGCATGGTTGAACAATATTTTCGTAATGTCTAGAAGAGCCAGGTGAGATTTGATGAGTGCCCCCTCTATTTAGTTAGACATACTACTGTTCCACTGTTGAGCAAAGGCCTCCCCCAGGTCCTTTCAGGTACTCTTTTCATGCACTGCCTGGAACCAGCCCTCGCGGTACACATCAAAGTCGTCCCGCCACCGCTTTCTGGGCCTGATCGGCCTCGAGGACGCCTACCGTCTTTAGGCAATCATTGTGTGAAATCTCAATAAAAATAGAACATTTTTTTATACCTAAACATACCTCGACCTATTAATTTATAATTATGTTAAAAAAACACCTCATACTTAATTTACTATACAATAATTACTATACACTCCTTAAATTTTATCTAAATGTATAAGTATTTTATTGATCCTACAGTCAAACTGTATATACAGTTTTGTGGGACACTTAAATAAACAATATATAAGTCTTGCTATGTACCTTATAAAATACAATAGATAAATAAATAATAAGCAAAATGTGGGTGGACTTAAAGCTTACATCTCTGCCTAACCCTTCGGGAAATACAGGCATGATGGCATATACGTATTTTATTGGACAAAATGAAGTGCTTATTGTGAAAATTTTAGTAGAAAAACAACCTGAAGTACTTGCATTCATATTTTTTTCTTCTGATCTAATAAAAGAAAACCTGCTAATCCTACAAATGGCTATAGGACAAGGTCATCTGTTACCCAGGATTTGAAATTAGCCACACACGAATGTCCCATATTAATCCAAAGGGACAGGTGATTTCTTTGCCAAGATTGATTACGGTCGGCGTTCGTTAGAAACGTAATTTTGTGGAGCGAGTTTAATTTTCATGCTAATCATGGTTTAATTTGTTAACCTATTTGTTTCTACCAAAACTGAAGAAGGCATAACTGTTCTACATGTGTATACAAAAGGTATGTGAGACCTATAAAGCACACTAATAATAAATCCTACTTCCTACTGTACTAATAATTATTATAAATGTGAGGATGGATGGATGGATGTTTTTACTCTTTCACGCTAGAACTACTCAATGAATTTTGATGAAACTTTACAGTATTATTATTTACACATCAGAATAAGAAAGAAAGAAAGATTTATTTGTCAGAATATGGGTATACAAAGTTGTAGGTTTCATTTCGGGCACTAGCCATACTCTACCATTGTCTGGCGTACAAATATTGTTCAAAGTTCTATCATTAATATACATAATGCATGCATTAGAAGATAATCACAATGTTTTATCGTTTATAACACAATAATAAGCTATAATTTATACCAATTTTGAGTTAATTATCCAAATTACAACGATAATTAAAAGTAACTTTTCCACGCGGACTAAGTCGCGGGCAGAAGCTAGTAAAGACATATTTTTTTAGAGTAAGAAAATAATCGACCTCTAGCTGGGTTTGAACCTGCGTCCCTTATGTACACTGGACGTTTTAGTTGGCTAAAGCTTCCAGTCTGACATCGTTTTTTTTTTCTCTAAAATCTAGTCTTCTTCTTCTTCGATCTTTAAAAATGGATAACATTCGTTAATACCAAATATAATTTAAAAAAATACTAATTATAATTGTTATAAAATAATGCCGAAGTTGTTTGACTTCATTTGAAAAATCTGCTACCGTCGTTGAACCGTAGAACAGATAGTTATGAAGCAAAGGAAAAATTCGACCGCGGGCAGGATTCAAACCTGGTTAACCTTTGGTTAGGTACACCAGACGCTACGACCACTAAGCCACCGCGATAGTTACCTACCCACCATGTAGAATTTTGCCTTCATATTAGCATGGAAAATGCCAAAAAATACAAAAAGACCGTAGATCAGATTTCGATAAAATTTGGTAAAGAGATAGATGGCATCAAGATGAAAGTATGCACTTAAATAAATGTTCACTAAATATATTTTTATTTAATTTGTAAAAAAAAATGTCAATGTGTTGATATGTCAATGATCCTTATATGTGGCATCTTAATTGTTATATTTTATATGAAGGAAAAATATATAAGTACATATAAAGGATTAAGCTTGGAAATTATTTGCCTTTGTTGTTGGTCAAATGTAATTTACTTAGTAGGTTAAATTAAGTTGTAGCTAAGATAAATTCTTAGCTACATTTTTTAATTCGAATTCAGAAAATCAGGATAAAAAAAATCAGATTATTAAAAACGTAACAATTTTATTCGAATATTTTTGTAACAAAGCTTATTCAATAATTTATAAAAAACTAACAAAAACTCGTAACAAAAATAAAAAATAATATCACAGTCTATTGAAAAATCAGTGTTTACCATGGTGGAAGCCCCAGCCCTTGTGGCCTTCGTGACCTCCCTTCTTGCCATGATCGTGATGACCATGATGATGTTCATGGTGACCGTGGTGACCCTCGTGTCCGTGGTCGTCGTGCCCGTGGTGGTGCTTGTCGTGGTGTCCGTGGTGGCCATGATGATGTCCATGATGTCCATGTTCGTGGTGACCGCCCTTCTTGTGGTGACCTCCATGGTTCTCATGGTGTCCGTGATGATGGCCATGTTTGTGGTGCTTGCCAGCTTTGTGGTCGCCATCGTAGAAGTCGTGGTCTTTGTGGAACGTGTCCTTATGGTATTTCTTGTGGTAACCGTCAACCTTCTCGCCCTTGTCGTGGTGTTCGTGATGGCCGTGCTTGCCTCCCTTGTGGTGGTGTCCATGTTCGTGGTGATGTCCATGATGGTCGTGTTCACCCCAGTGCTTCTTGTGGTCGCCGCCATGATCGTGGTGGTGTCCTGCTTTATGGTGGCTGCCATGGTGACCGTGGTCGCCTTTGTGGTGGTGGTGATGTCCTTTGTGGCCTTTGTGTCCCTTTGAGTCGTGATGGTGATGGTGACCGGCATGGTGTTCCTTGCCGCCGCCTGATTCATGGTGATGGTCGTGCCCCTTTCCACTGGCTGCAGCTACGAGGTCGTGCTGTTCCTCGCCCAACTCCTTGGCGTAAACCGCCGCTAGGCACAAGGCTGCTACTGCTAACAACAGCTTCATGATTGTAGGTTGACTGTACTGATCAGCTGTCGGGGAAGCTATTTATAGTTAATGCTTTGTTTGGAAGATGAGGAAAGCGTTGGGTAAGCGCCGAAACATTTCAGGGTCAAGAGTAAATGGCTTCCGCGCGACGAGTTCAATTTGACAGTCTTCAGTGTTTCAGGTACTTTCCGATTTGATATCGGTTCCAAATTTAAATTGAAATGTAGTGATTTTATTGATGGTAAGCTCTTTGCAATTGTAGTGTAAAAATATATAAGTTACACGTAATTTAATGTTTATAACGTGTGCCGTTATTCCTTTGTTGATTTTTTTGTGGTTAAATGTAACCGGCGTGTCTTATGTTAAGATCTTTTAGATATAATATACCTGCCAAAAGTAAAGGTGGGACAAGTTTTTAAAATCTAAATTAGGAAGCAATTTTGTAAAATAACCAGAGCAACTAACATATAATTATAATAACATAATAGTGCTTAATTGGATACCATTAAGGTTACTGTTACATAGAAGCTCTACCACCTGAAGTAGGTTGTTAGCCTGTATCTCAGGAGAAAATTTCTACCCTTACGATACAGTTTAATTATCCAAAAGATAAGAAAAGAAAATAATAAGATACAAAAAAATATACAAAAAAGAGGTAAGTAAGCATTGTTATTTAACAACCTGTGCGCAAGGTTTGTGTGAGAAGTGGTCATGTAGCGGGACTGCTAGGCTAGAGGTCTTGGATTTGATTCCCATATAGAGCAGTGTTATTAGGTTTTTCTATAAAATACTCTAATAGTAGCTCGTAGTTTGGATTTGTGCCCGGTCAATAGCAACAGGCTTACCCTCTATTAAATGGGACCTAAATATCCCCGGGAAGTGTTGGTACCTAAATATCCTGTGTCCTGTGGAAATCGAACCCACGACCTCGTGATCAGCGCCATACTCGAACCATAGACCTCAGACGTCGTCAAATATACAGAAACATACTATCTTTTTGTATTTTTTTGTCATTTTCCATGCTAAGATTTTAAAGTTATTAAGCAAAGGAAAAAATCGACCGCGGGTAGGATTCGAACCTGCGTCTTCTGGTTAGGTACACCAGACGCTATGTCCACTAAGCCACCGCGATACCTACCCGCCATGTCGAATTTTGCCTTCGCTTTCTGAATTTACGTCTTTATGGTGACGTCAGTGACACCTATTGAAAAGCAAGTATTTTGCTCCTCAACCGACACGACTTACTTTACAGTTAGTTCAATGAATTAATGAATGAAAACATTTATTTCAGAACCAGGTTCCATATTTTGTTAGTAACAGTTCTTACAACTAGTGTTAGTAAATAAACTTATTAAACTACGTGTGTACCAGCTTGAGACTCTCCCATCCTAGTCTATTTAACTGCATGGAGTCGTATCCAGCGTCTTAACATCGGAGAGTCCCAGCGGTCGGCCAATCTTATCAGGATAGTATTGGGGCTGGCGCGAAACCGATGTAATAATGATGCGCATCTTTTGACGGTAGAAAAGCTGTCAACATTGGCGTCTGCAAACATACCGGACGCGATTCAGGATTTCGTAGTTCCATGTAGCGCGGTAGATGTCGCTACACAACCATGAATGGCTGTGGTCCAGCAGTTGCTGGAACCCTTTAATTAGCAAGGCCTTGCTTTGCATCTTATTTGCCGAACACGCGTGCTACCTACTGGGAGGATCAGGACACCCTATTACCCAGTACTTTTAAAAAAGGAGGCACTCGTTTATGTAAACCAATCCTGGAAGCTACTAGCAAGCTTCGCACAGTTTTTTTAATTACTTCGAAAAGAAAGAGATATTTTTTGTCTTTATATTTTTTTTATTTCGGCCGTTTTCTGTTCGTTATGGCAGTATTTTTTATTTATTTTAATTTACTTCGGTTGAGAACCTTTCTAACCAGATTCCAATTTTAACAAAAAAAAATTGTAATTTTAACAAAATTACATTTTGTCAATTACTCTATATAAACTATTTTACAGCGTCCATGGTCACGGGTAGACTACCCGTGACCATGGACGCTGTAAAGGGTCCGATACGTCGGGATTAATAATATCAATATAACGCGATAAAATCCGTAAAAAGTAGTTTTATTTCAATATTTTATAAGATTTCCAAGTTGAAGTCGGTTTTTCCTTCTAAAAATTTATTAATTTAAGGGAGTCTTTACTGCTCTCTAAGCATTTTTCCTTTACAATGGGTACGTATACAAACACATATGATCTCAGAATACACAAACATGGGACCCTAAACATACTGGCAAAGTGTGGGTGTACATTAGCTACTTTTTTAATACTACTAAGGTGGCAAACAAGCGTACGGTCCACCTGATAGTAAGCGGTTACCGTAGCCTATAGACGCTTGTAATACCAGGGGTATCACTTGCGCGTTGCCGTCCCTGTAAAACGAAAGAGGAATTGTTTGGCAGTATAAGGGTCAAAGTCCCCCCACTGCCAACACAATGTTTCCTCGTGTAGCACTGGCAACCTTGCTCACCGTAAGAAACACAACACAGCTCAAAGCAGTGTTATTTTACTTCGATTTTCTGCAAGGCGGAGGTACTTCCCCAGTCGAGCAGCTCCAATTTGAGTGGAATTACTCCCACTATGCCCTACCTCTCTTAAAACTCTCTCTACTGTACACCTTTGCCTAACCTTTCGGGAAATATAGGCGTGATGGCATACCATCACGTCACGTATCACGCGGTGCTCTACGAGGAAACGTTGTGTTGGCAGTGGGTCACTTTGAAACTTATACTGCTAATAGTTGGGTTATTCTTTCATTTTACAGGGTCGGCAACGCGCACCCCTGATGTTGCAAGCGTCTATATGCTACGGTAACCGCTTACCATCAGGTTGGCCGTATTGTTTTCCACCTTGGTAGTATAAAAAAAACGTATCACGCGTATATAAAATTATATACAATGAAACATACAATAATGTATGTTTTTATAATATTATATTTTACTCAGAACCATCTAGGACAGTCCCAAACTAAGCAGATCTTGTATTGTGGATACTAGACAAAAGGTAATTATAATACCTACTTATATATTTTTTGTTTGAAAATACATAATTATCTACTTCCGGGGCACTTAGGGCAGTGACTGATTTATTTTACTTTTCTCAAAACATGTTTTAAATTACTAAATAAAGATAATTAAATAAAAAAACTTATCTACGCTACTTACTAATAAACTACAAACTATAATAAAAAAAAAAAAACTATAAACTAGACTAAAAAAACATCAAAAAACTCATCCGCATCGCCATCGTCTGGCAGCGTACCGAAAAGGCTGGAAATCTACTTATAATACAAAATAAAAAAACACCCAGACCAACACAAACACTTCATTCATCACTTAAATATTTGGATCCTTTGGGAATCAAACCCACGACCTAGTGATCACCAGCCCGATACTCGAATCACTCGACCACAGAATATCATTCGACGTAGATCTGTTGATCATGTTACAATTTATTTAATTTATTTTGTAGTGGACCATGATTCAAAAAACGGACGGAAATTTTCTCAGCTGCTATCATGCCATCAAGATAGAAAGAAAAAAAAAACAAGAAAGTCAAAAAAGCAAGTCATGAGTTAGCCATCGTTTATAGTTGCAAATCTGAATAATATGGCACAAGAACCAAACATTAAATTCAGACGATTGAATAATGCAATCTACTACACATACTATCATACCCGAAAACTTAGGCCGAGGTGTTCTATGGCATTTCCTAGCTGACAACCTCTGAGAATATGAATACTTTACTAAAATATATTATAATATATTGATTTCTGACATTTACGCGAATATTATACATTGAAATAAAACTACTTTTTACGGATTTTATCGCGTTTATTGATAATATTAATCCCGACGTTTTGGACCCTTTAGAGCGTCCATGGTCACGGGTAGACTGTCTACCCGTGACCATGGGCTTCTATCGAAGGATCTCTCTATCATCAACCTTACAATTTGACCACATGAAAAAAAACAGACTTATAAATATTAATTTCCATGCATGGGAAATGCCAAAAATATACAAAAAGACAGTTAGAAAGTAAGGTGGCATCGTTCGACATTGAACTAACTGTAAAGTAAGTTGTGTCGGTTGAAAAGCAAAAACTTGCATTTCAATAGGTGTTACTGACGTCACCATAAAGACGTAAATTCAGTATGTGAAGGAAAAATTCGACATGACGGGTAGGTATCGCGGTGGCTTAGTGGTCATAGCGTCTGGTGTACCTAACCAGAAGACGCCGGTTCGAATCCTGCCCGCGGTCGAATTTTTCCTTTTCTAAATAACTTTAAAGACTTATAAATAGTATGTATTTATGTAAAACGGAGCTTAATTTAACAATGGATTAACGGATTGGACGGAACTTAGTAGCTGCCTTATTAGTTTATTGGTCGTTAGCTCGACTGCTACGCTAGAGGTTACGGGATAGATTCCCGGTTCAATATATAGCAATGTAAATATAAATTTTTTTTTCGACATTTTACGCGGCTTATTCCCGTGCGCTCCAAATCTATTGTTTTCTAAATTATTTTTTTCATACATTCATTTCCTTTTCATTGTTTTTTTTTGTATATAAAT
The DNA here is from genome assembly GCA_964056405.1 of Acronicta alni. Lineage (NCBI taxonomy): Eukaryota > Metazoa > Arthropoda > Insecta > Lepidoptera > Noctuidae > Acronicta > Acronicta alni. The sequence goes on along the minus strand of OZ043919.1, from coordinate 3,811,560 downwards.
ACTTATAATACATAAGAGACACCCAGACAAACACAAATACTTATGTTTATCACATACATAAATTTGTGTCCTGTGGGAATCGAACCCATGACCTCGTGATTAGTAGTCTGACACTAGACCACGTCGTCAAATACACAGTCGTTTAATAACTGAAATATAAAAAATAAATCGATTTGACAATCTCAATACGAATACCAATTTCAGGTTATGAAAACAAATTTACAAACTTTTATAACATTTTTATTCGCACATTTTTGTAACGAAGCTTACTCAATAATTTATAAAAAACTAACAAAAACCCGTAACAAAAATATAAAATTATATCACAGTACATTTTTGGCAACTCAATGCTTTCCATGGTGGAAACCCCAATCTTTGTGGTCTTGATGACCTCCCTTCTTGCCATGATCATGATGATGATGATGGTGTTCTTCATGGCCGTGATGACCCTTGTGTCCGTGGTGGTCCTCATCGTGGTGGTGCTTGTCATGGTGTCCGTGCTTGCCATGGTGATGCTCATGATGTCCATGGTCGGAATGACCGCCCTTCTTGTGGTGACCTCCTTTGTCTTCGTGATGTCCATGGTGTTTGCCATGTTTGTGGTGCTTGCCTTCCTTGTGATGGTCATCGTAGAAGTGGTGGTCCTTGTGGAACTCGTCCTTATGGTATTTCTTGTGGTAGCCGTCGGTCTTTTCACCTTTGTCATGGTGCTTGTGGTGACCGTGTTTGCCACCTTTGTGGTGGTGTCCGTGCTCGTGGTGATGTCCATGATGATCGTGTTCATCCCAGTGCTTCTTATGGTGACCGCCATGATCGTGATGGTGTCCTTCTTTGTGATGTTTTCCATGATGTCCATGGTCACCTTTGTGGTGGTGATGATGTCCTTTATGGCCTTTGTGTCCTTTCTCGTCATGGTGGTGATGGTGGTCGGCATGGTGTTCATGACCGCCGCCTGATTCATGATGGCTATCCTTCTTTCCACTAGCTGCAGCCACTAGATCCTTCTGTTCCTCGCCCAATTCCCGGGCGTAAGCCGCCGCTAGGCACAAAACTGCCACAGCAAGCAACAGCTTCATGTTTGTAGTCTGACTGTGCGGATCTGGTGTCGTTAAGAGTATTTATAGCTTATGCTTTGTTCGGGAGATGAAGAAAGTGTTGAGCAAGCATCGCAATACTTCAGGGACAAGATCGAGACAAGCGGTGGAGCGTTACACTGATTGCTGGGACACTACGAATTACGTTTCATTGTGATTGGCTACAGTTGTGTATAATGGTTGCAATTGTGTTTATAATTAGACCCATGTTAACATATGCCTGTTTGGGGCTACGTTATCATCTGTAGTACAATATTTTAAGAAATCGAATCGACAGTAATTGTTGCTTTGTGTGTTTTTTGCTAGGTGTGAGAGAAATCGGTGAACCATTAAAAGTTTGAGTTTTTTACTGTTTATTCTGTTATGCTTAGTTTAACTTTATTTATATGCCTTTTTGTAATGATGCGTCTTTTTTAATAATGTATAATTTTGGCATAGTAATCTGCTTTTATATTTGATAATAATTTATTATAATTTATGAATTCTTTATTTCTGGTTCTAGTAAATAATGTTTGTCATGAGGCCCGTGACCTCTTATCCTAAAATATTAATTGGCTAAACTTTTCTTTACAATAATTCATTCTTCATACATTTTAATCTTTTTGCCTATCTTTCGTAGTGTTCAATATTTCTACATACAATATTGCTATATACTTATTCAGTATAATCACAACCTTTAAAACTATTACAGATATCAAAAACCGGTCAAAAAAAAATTATTAGAAATATATATTTTTTTGACCTTCTGCTCATTCCAGTTCAATTTTTCCCGTGCTGTGAAAGAGCAATCTGCATTCTTCTGTCAAAATGTAATCAAAACAGCAATACAGATTGTCCGCAGTTTCTCCCCGTTCCGTGGGTTATTCTGTAAGCTTTAACGTCAAAATAAGCATTGGTCCTTCCTTCCCGTAAGTCTCCTCTAAATTGGTCCTTATAGAGTCCTTATGAGTCAAAGGTAACTTTTAAGGTACGGAGGCCAGCACATCAAGCTACCCCAATCTGTCAAATTTCTTTGATAGATTTTAAAATTTAATACAAAATAATAAGGTTCACATTCTATTGGGAAAACTTATTTACGCAGCTATATGTAACTGCGTAAGTAAACAAAAAGTTACTTTCGAATTATAAGGAGTCCTTACATACCATTGAATCCATAGTATGGATTATACTAATTATGTCTACAGTATCTATTATAAAGGTTTCTCTTCGTGATTTTAAACAGAAGAGATTTACATATATGTATAAAATAATTAGTTTCTACTTCTCGCCGTAAGTAAAATTCTAGGAACAAATTAAATGTTCATAGTCAAGACTTGTCAGGCTATTGTAATCAACTTGACAATTACTTGCTAAGCATTACTCACTAGTCGGCTAAATATAACGCTTGTAACTACTATAATTATACGATGTCATTATGCCATTGATGTTACTCAGACGTATCAAATAGTAGATTGTCGTCTTTATGGTGTACTGTTAGATCATAAAAAAAACATGAAATGAACGGAACTAGCACGTAAGGTGATAACCATTTATTGACTTTGCAGTTCATTGACTTAATTATACTGTTGGTTTTGATAGTCATAGGAAATATTTGACGACCGACTCTGAGGACCAAAAATATATGCGCTGCTTTACTTTCTTATTTTGTGATAACTTTTTTAATTTGACTGTCTCATTAGCATACTGGTCATAAACTTGAGGTCTTGAGTAAGATTTTCAGTTCAAGCAAAGTGTCATTGGGATTTTCCATGAAATTCTCAGTAGCAGCTCGAAGTTTGGATTTGCAACCGGTTAATGACAATAGGCATGCTCCTATTACATGGGATCTAAATTCGTGACAGATTTAGTTTTCTTTTAATCCACCAAGGGCAAACAAGTATACGGTCGACCTGATGGTAAGCGGTTATCGTAGCCTATAGACGCTTGTAACACCAGGGCACACCACTTGGCTGTTGCCAACCCTGTAAAATGAAAGAGGAATTGTTGGGTTGATCAAAGTCCCACCACTGCCAGCACAACTTTCTTCGCGGAGCACAAGATTTCCAGCACCTGTATAATATCGTACGTAGTATGTAAAACAATATTGTTATGTTTACAAAATAAGTCAACGTTTATTTTATTAAACTTAACCTTGACCTAGTAAACTCAGTGTGCCAGTTTTTTAATAAAAAATAGGAACCTATTTGTAAAAAAAATCGATCGCGTTGAATTTCTTCCGCCGGATTCAACGAATCAAGGTCATCTTGTAATAGTTGGAAACTGACTACGTTGTACGAGAATTGAAGTTACATCATGTTGTCGGTGATGGAAATATGAATTTCTATTTTAATTTAATTTATAATATAATATTCCTAACCATTACACACTATAAAGGAAAACAGGTTTATTACATTTATCGACTTTTATTTATACTATAAAATAATAGAGTTATCTACACAAGCACCTACGTTTTGTGTTCGTTTTTGCATAGGGTATTTTACTATTTATAAGTAGTTCGTTTTTTATAATTATTGTCTGATCTGATCATAATCATCATATTTTATGATTAAAAATTTAGTAATAATTTAATGTTATCATAAAATGATTTCATTCCAACTAGTAAAATTGTTTTTAATGATCTGTTTACAGAAATACAATATGTATCATCATCAAATATTACAAAGTAAATTTCCATGAAATACTGAAAAAACACGTGAATGGTTTTCAGTATTCGAATTCGCTAGGAAATAAAAATGCTAAATTGAACAATATTTATGGTGTACTAACAATGATATTTTTTCCTCATTAACTGCCTGATTCGCCTTATGGTTGTAAATGCGACTATTACGTTTGAGGTCCTGGGGAGGTTCGATTCTCAAATCACGCAGTGTTATTTCGTTTTTCCATAAAATGTTCAATAGCAGCTCGTAGTTTGGATTATACCCAGTCAATGGTAATAACTAGACTAGCCCCGTAGCCCGTAGGACCCCAACATACTGGTGAACTAAGGGTGAACATTAGTACACCTCGGTCGAACACTTCGGGGAATGCAGGTGTGTTCGAATGTGTCATAGTATGATATTTTTTCCTTCAAATACATTACTTACGCGAACACTACAATGAACACCAGAATAAGGACGTTTCAAAGAGACTTTCGTTCAACGACCCTTTTGGGACGGGGATACTGTACTGAAGCACCTGCCTTACCGGGTAAATATTTTTCGACTCTTACTAGAGTTTGTATTCTTAACTAGAATACAAGTTAGAGTACCTCTTTATTTTCTTTAATGGAATATCCGATTAGGGGTAAAAGTAAGAATTGTTACGAGTATTTCGGGTATTTGGATAAAATCGAAATAGGAAGGTGAGTGGATAGTTTTGATAAGTTAAGTATATTTCAGATAACTATAAGCTAATTCTCGATTTTTTTAAAGCTCTTTTCAAAGTGTGCGCGAATTATTTTATTATTTACAGTTTATGCCCATGTACGCTAAAAAGACGATTGGGGTGATGGAAAATACAATATAGTATACTACACATTATATTTACAAGTACAATTAACAAAAAACATAAGCAGTTTAACTTTTATATACCTTTGTATTTGAGACTAGTAAGACATACTGCGCCGACCCCAAACTATTAAAAAAATGCGCTTCGGCCGATCTCGGTCAACTATATCATCGCTATAATCCACTGATCATTACAAATATTGGCACTGACCGATACACTTAAAGTAAAACGTGTTTAAGATTCTTAAGTACTTACATCAGAGTTCAACTACCAAATTCTCAAATACAAGAATGTATGACAGCCACGTACAGTATGCTCCAAGATTTTTATTGAAGTTATTCCTTTAAAAAAATTCAAACATACTGTAGTCTGCTCGAACTTATATGCCACGGTACAAATGTGGTTCAAATCAAATCAAAATATGTAGTTTTTGTAGGCACATGAAATGTTGAGTCTAGGTGCACGGTTCCAAATTAGTCGTTTCATATGGAGAAGAACCGAACTGGTAAAACCAAATTTAAATCATTCTTTGCGGAAAATTTGGTACAAAAGATGATATTCTATAGAGCATTATAGAGCAAAGACATTCACAAATTAACGTATGTTTTATTTGAATGAATTTTCTTTTTGGAGATTTTTATTATTATATTCCGGCTTCCTTTGTTACATATTTATATTATTTTATTAATCATTTTTACAAAAAGTATAAAGTATTTAAAAATACAAAAAGTGGTTAATAATCCAAAGAGACAAGTGGAGGAAGAGTGGTGAGGCCCTTGCCCTGCAGTGGTACACTACAGGCTTGTAATATTATTAAAGACAGCAACAAGAGGAACCTTTTCGCATCACAAAGTGTTTTTTATGATGACAATATAAAAAGAGAGCATACGTACGTAACAGATCATAAAAAAGAAACAGATAATAATATGATATTATAGATTTAATAATACTAATTGGCTGACCCAATATAAAATATGATTTCCTGACAAAATTTGAATGAATAACACAAAAATCTCATAAAAAAAAATCGCTTTCCGATTTCCCAGGCAACTTTTGCAATTTTTCTTTCCCTAAAAACCTTATTTGGATATCACGATATAATTTTAGTGTTTGTACAAATTGAGTTTATAAACGCACCCGCGATACAAAAGAAAATCGTAGGTATGTATTTTTTAAACAATCGATGTACGATTCTCAGTTGGGTACTACTTGGTACACCTATCAGGTCTAATTAATAATAATTTATTTGTCTTATTAGAGTACACAAATACAGGTGACACTTAAAGTAAGAGTACTGTTAGGTACATAAAGAAAATTGTTCAATGAGCCCCGTGCTAGGAAAATCCTGTGTCATAGGAGTCATACTGTCTCTACTCTGATTGTTATGTAAATGTAGTCAGTCGTATTTGTCGATGAAATTCCACAATTCGTGTTCCGCGTTCTACACAAGGATAACATTTTGTCGAACCTGCTGTCGAGTTTAGAAATAAATTTAAAAGCGTACACTAACTTCAAGCCACGTTTGTTTGAAGGAAACTCTGGCATTGTATGGAGGAGACGTGCCTTTTTTGATAATTTTAGGGATTCTGGTTGCACTTTTGAGGATTTGAGAACGTATCAGTGTGTTTTAAGAGAGGTAGGGCATAGTAGGAGTAATTCCACTCAAATTGGAGCTGACCAACTGAGGAAGTACCTCGGTCTTGCAGAAAATCTAAGAAAATATGGGTTCGTTTTTTCCTTTTCAAGTACGGAACCCAAAAAACATGGTAACAAAAGTTTTACACCCGTATAATTGTCTCGGCCGGTCATTCAACTGCTCTGGAGGGTCCCAAACAAAGTGTTCCCGTAAAAATATAAGTTGATGCAAAAACTTGGTCTAACATTCTTGATAGGAACCCCTTTCTTCCACACCATAAAACTTTTATATACAGGGTGACATCCCAGTCGTGTAGTTTGTAAAAAGATGATAAGAAAAAGGGGCTTTAAAATTGGGTGCGTGGAAATACGTTTTCTTTTGTTTTGTGCCTTTATTAATTTAAAAATGTGCCTTTATTGGGACATTTTTATTGGGTTATAGGTACTGGACGATTTGGTTTATTGTCGTGTCTTCGGAAAAGTGCGTCTGTTATTATTTTAGACGTTTTTTTATATTGGGCCATTAAAAAATAAACAGCAGCTTTGATTTGAAAAGTGGGAAGTAGGGTAGTGGCCTTTGCCCAGAGATTTCCCAAAAGTGGGACGCAACGCAAGAAAAAATATATTTCAGGTAAGGTACATCTATAAACACAAATTATAAACAGACAGATAAAAATTAAATTATAAAGAAATGTCACAAAAAATAAAAAAATATCTTAAAATAAATACATTTCTTTAATTTTTAGCTTAAAACTCAATAGACATATGATAGGTTTCTACTAGTTATTTTTACAGGACTTAAATGAAAGAAGTCAATTTAAACGTCTTGCAGAACTAGGTATTTGAAAACCATGCAAATAATATTTGCTTCATGAAGGAATCGAATCCACAGCCTGTAAAGTAGCAGCCGAGATAAACACTGATACATCAGTAATTCAATTATCAAAATTCTATAAAAATAAAATAAGCCATAAAATAAAAATCCCTATGCATAGTTCAGTAAAGCGTAGTCATAAAAAATTTCATTGTCTACGCGACCTTTCGTCCACTTTACACGCAAATGTAAGTTTTATGATCAAACCCTTAAAACTCACAAAATAATTGTTGAAGTAGAGGTTCCATTTAAAAAATACCTACTAAAAAAATGATTTGGCATTTATGAATAACTGACTGCAAATGGCATGTTTTTAGGAGAGATTGGGAGCTATTCCACTCAAATTGGAGCTGCCTGACTGGGGAAGTACCTTCGCCTTGTTGAAAATCTAAGTGAAATAAAACTGCTTCGCGGTGTATTGTGTTAATTACGGTAAGAAAGGTTGCCAGTACTCCGCGCGGAAATGGTTTGTTGTCAGTTGGGGACTTTGACCCTTATACTGCCAACCAAAATATTCCTCTTTTGTTTTTCAGGGTCGGCAACGCGCAAAATGATACCTTGGTGTTGCAAGCGTCTAGGCTCTGGTAACCGCTTATCATCAGGTGGGCCATCTGTTTGTTTGCCACCTTAGTGGTATTTAAAAAAAAAGTAATATTACTGCTCGCCACACTGGGATGAAATCTCCAAACTGCTAAGCTAGGAGTCTTGATCTCAGAATTTCATCACAGAAAAGATCAAGAAAAATCCAATAACACTTTGTACCACCTTTGAATTGAACCCAGAACTTCACGCAACCACTGGAGGACCCATGATACTGTTTCCAAGGTCATAAACTTTCTCAGTGGCATTTTCTGTTTTTTGCCCCGAGTACAAAAATTTTATGAAATAAATAATTTATATATTATCATTATTATTAAACATTTTCATAAGGGGTTCTTGGCTAAGTAATTATTACGCTGATCAACCGATTTGCGAGGTTAAGCTGTGCTTGCCGCGGTCAGTCTGTGTATGGGTGACCATTCTTAATACATCGGGACTCTGTGCCTCAGAGAGCACGTAATGCCGTTGGTCCCGGTTGTCATACGGTCATACGAACGTCTATGACAGGCGTTCGTAGTAGTTAGAAGGTTAAAATCACTATCATCACTTCATCACTACATAGTATAAAACAAAGTCGCTTTCTCTGTCCCTATATCTCTATGTATGCTTAAATCTTTAAAACTGCGCAACGGATTTTGATGCGGTTTTTTTTTAATAGACAGAGTGATTCAAGAGGAAGGTTTATATGTATAATACATGTATGTTATTAGTACATTGCACCCGTGTGAAGCGGGGACAATGTTACACAGCACCATCCAGTCTCAAACTAAACAGAGCTATGGGTACTAATGCTAATGATTTAGATAAGAGAATTGTAGAATTTCAATTATAGATTAAACTAGTTTCTGCCCGCTACTTCGGTCGCGTGGAAAAGTTACTTTTAATTATCGTTGTAATTTGGCTAATTAACTCAAAATCGTTATAAATTATAGCCTTTATGTTATTCTGATGTATAAGTAATAATACTGTAAAGTTTCATCAAAATCCGTTCAGTAGTTTTGTATGAAAGAGTAACAAACATCCATTCATCCCTCCTCACAAACTTTCACATTTATAACATTAGTATGAAATAGGATTGTAATTAGAAATATTGACAGTTAAAATGTAAGTACCAATTAAGATTTCTAAAGTAAAATTAAACTCGGATGGACCTGATTTATGTTATAGAAAGAAAAGAAAGAAAACACATTCATTTGTCAACAGACGTACAAACAAACTTCATTAATACCTACTTAAAGACATAATAAATGTACTTAACATATTTTTTTTAAACTGTTGCACGTCGTGTCCGCGTCAAAAAAGGTTACCACTCAGCATAATGCTTTGATATGGTACCTACGGTCGACAAAAAAGTTAAGTATGCAGGCAACTAATTTAAACATCTGTGTTTTGTTAAAGATTGTGTAATAATGTATTACGCAATATATGTCAAAACGCAGGTATTGTAAGCGGGTAATTATTTAAATCACAATCTGTGTAAAGATGCAGATTTCGTTCGCTACCTGTATACCAATCTCTTTTGTTGACTGTACAGAGGCCAGCACATCAAATTACCACAATCTGTGAAATTACTTTGTCTGACTTTCAACTTTAATCCAAAACAATAAGGTTCATATTCAATTGGGAAAATTTGTCAGTTTTGGGTAGCTCGACCTGCTGACGTCTGTACAAGCGCTGATTTTCAGTGGCCACCTAGTAGGACGTTATAATAAATCCGTGTTAACTGTGTCGATATTATCTTCAAAATTTTAAGGTAAATATCAAGTTTGATTTTCACATTATACTGAAATCCTCTTCAAAAATAAAATTCCACAAAAAACATCTTCATTTAGCTAATTAGATCACATTTCCTCAAAAACAACAAAAGCTCTCAGTAAATATGTTTTTTTAATGGAAACGGCACAACTCTTTGTGGTCACAGAAGAGCACTTTATTAGGTTAGGTTGGGTAAATGAAAATAAAAGCAACAGGCCTCAGGGTCACAAGACATCGTAGGGAATAGCCTCGTAGAAGCTCGCCAAGAATTTTATTAGTTTAAATAAGCTCAAGTTAGGGTCTGTATAAACTGAGGTTACGGGATGATAGTTATTGCTAGGTCACTCAATTTTATTTCACTACACGGAATTTTGATTGAGAGACTTTTTTTACCTTTTCTGAACTGTGGAAAAGAATTAGGATGAAAAGATTGTCCGAAAAATTTGAAAATTCGGAATAAAACAAAAGTGATAGTGAATAGATCCATTATTGCACTATTGGCATCCATGATGCATTTAAACGGTCCCAGATGAAAACCAGCGTCAAGCAGGTAGGTTCTTTTGCTTTCTGGGCTCCTATTTTGTACAGTAATTAAGACATCATTGCGTTATCATCATGATTGTACCTTTTTGTAGTTTATTTAGGTTTAATAATGGTTCACAATATTATGATATCATTATGTACTGTGTCTGTTGTGCTGTGATTAAATAAAATCTTCCTTTCTTTCTGATTTATGCTATGGGATTTAAGTCAGGGTTATAAAATACAATTGGCCTCACAGCACAATATGAGCTCATAATAATGTCTAGTAAATAGCAAAAACAGGATTAAAATAATGAAAATATTGTTTACAAAAGACAGTCTACATAATTATATACACTTTATAAAGTCATATATATATCAACAAAAAAGCCGCCAACCCGTCTTATCAGTCCGCTACCAAACAAAGGGTGGATTTTTATTCGTCAAACAAAATCGCCGAGTACCCACACTTGACGTAATGGCCCATTTAGCAGTAAAAGTACCGGTGGATTTGACGTAATGCGATAAAAGAGTGCTGTTTGTTTATCACCTGTCGGGTTGTTGGCAGCCAATAGTGTTTGTCGAGTTCTGGATTTAAGTTTATAATAAATAAATAAATTTATTTCTCAATAAAAGGTACATTTAGGTGCGCAGTATAAGTTACAGGGAAATTCAAACCTTTGCGAGAGCTGGAGTCTATACTGGGTTTGAGACCTGTGATAGATCTCCAGGCTTACACCCACAAAATTACATTATTTAATTGCACTTACGTGCTACAAAATTATAAAAGCTCAAGTGCTTAGAGGAAGAGACCTAGTATAATATTATAAAAAAATATATACACAGGTTTAACATAGTACCATTACGCTTGTATTCCCCGAAGGGTTAGGCAGAAGTGTAAATGATAAATAATTATATTTATTTTGCAAATACCTTGATCTTTTAAAGACACTTTTACAAGTCAATGTCTTACATATTTTTATAAGCTAGATGGCACCGGTATTTCCTAACTGACGATCAAATTACACCCACAGTTTTTTTTATGTCCCATGTAATAGTATTAAGCCTATTGCCATTAACCAAGCACAAATCCTAACTCTGACCAGCAGCTACTAAGAAATTCATAGAAAAAACTTAATAACACTGTGTTCGACCTGGGAATCGATCCCAAGACTTCTAGCGTAGCAGTCTCGCTTAAATGTGTCTCTGGTAACTTTGGAATACAATCCCAAAATTCCTTCTAGAACTCCCCTACTAATTAGGCCGCGGTTGTCGTCACCATCAGCGACAGCGTATGCTTAAATAGTATTATTTGTAGGTATCTACCTAATTACGAAAAAAATAATATTTAAATAATATTTTGGGACATCTTTACACAGCACCATCTAGTCCCAAACTAAGCAGAGCTTGTACTATGGGTACTAGACAATGGATATAATACTTAAATACTTTTTTTTTGTAAATACATACTTATAATACATTAGAAACACCCAGACAAACACAAATACTCGTGTTTAATCTACACAAATATTTGTATCCTGTGGGAATCGAACCCATGACCCCATGATCAGCAGTCCGGCACTCGAACCGCTAGACCAGAGGTCGTCGAAAAAAAGAAAATCAGATGCAGGCTAAAACTTTTCAATTTATTCTAAATCCATTTTTATCTCCTAATTCGTTCAAAAACTCCGAATTCCTCTTGTCAAATCCGTTTAGGGCCTCCGCATAATATTTCAGGAGCGCAGGTGTCTGCCGCGAAACCCTTGTCAAGGCGATTATCTGGCCTTCAATGGCTTTGCACTTTTATTCACAGGTTTGTTAACTTTCACATGTGTAGGCCAAGGAAATGGGTGGCGGATATTGATTTTGTTGTATAGCGGGATTGTTCGTGGTAAAATGTGTGGTGTGGCCAGTTCTTAAACGAGCATTTCTTAAAGTTTTTGCTCTTTTAAAAACCCCGGAGATGGTGATGGCGGGATGAGCTGGACTCGTTTGCTCTGCAGTTTGATATTACGAGCTTGTCAAAAAAAAGCAGGTTCCACGTTGTGTGTTGTAGTGGGAATCGAACCAGTCAGTCCGACACGCGAACCAATAGACAACTGACGTCATCGTGTAAATCAATATATTTATAAACTTAATTTTAATTCGATTATTATTGCCATAGTGTTTTGTGCGTAGGTATTTTCTTACCTAGGCGTTTGGCAAGAAATTCTTAGCACATTCAAAACCTATGAAGTTCAAAGCTGAAGCGACACAGCAGAGTGACGTACTCGAGTGCACCTCGCTCTTATATAATATGTATCACGTATCTTGCGTTGAGGCCATAGAAACTGTGAGTTAAATAGTAAATTACATGTAAAAAAAGAAGGCTTCCGCGAGACAGGCTTGACCTAGGGGTCTACTCCCTAAGCACGAAGTCATTAGTTTCGACCTTCGTTACGGGCGTTCCCTACTCCGTATCACCTACGGACGGATGATTCGTTCGGGGCCCGAACTAAAAATTAATGACAACACAATTTGACAGTTGTCCCGATGTGTTTTTACCCGTTAGAAAAATTGAATTTGACATTTGTTTTATCCGACTCCGAAGTTTCGGAGAACTTTCGAACGGCAACGATAGGGATTAGACCCCCTAGTGTGGAAGTCACAGATATATCGTAATCTTTGTAAAATTATTGCTATAACATAATTTAAGAACATTGAAATAAAACTACTTTTTACGGATTTAATCGCGTATATTGATATTATTAATCCCGACGTTTCGGACCCTTTACAGCGTCCATGGTCACGGGTAGACTACGGATCTACCCGTGACGAATGCCGGCTCCATCTAGTTTTAATTAATAATTAGTAATAAATGTCATTGATCATGTAACAATAAAAAAAATTGTAGGGTAGCTGTCAGTAATTATATCATCAAGACGCCCACCACTTTAGTCTACCTGTGACCATGGACGCTGTAAAGGGTCCGAAACGTCGGGATTAATAATATCAATATACGCGATAAAATCCGTAAAAAGTAGTTTTATTTCAATGTATAATATTCGCATAAATGTCAGAAAGCAATATAATTTAAGATTTTTAGCCTTAAGAAACTGTACTCTTTTTTGGTAAATAAAAATTCTTATACTTAGTTCGACGTGCAGAGTCGTATATGAATCGTTTTATGTGTACTTTATATCAGTAGAGTTGTGCCTAACCTGCAATAAAATTTAATTTATGAAATGCACATATAGCCTATGTTACTCAGGGTGAATGTAGCTTTCCAATGGTGAAAGAATTTTTGAAATCGGCACAGTAGTTTTTGAGTTTATTCATTACAAACATACACACAAAAATACAAATCTTTCCTCTTTATAATAGTAGTGTAGATATATTTTAAAGAGAGGTAGGGCACAGTGGGAGCAATTCCACTAAAATTGCTGCCCGACTGGGGACGGCTACGGTAACCACTTACGATCAGGTGGGCCATGCTTGTTTGCCACCTTATTAGTATACAATAATAAAAAAAATTCATCACCATCATATCCGAGCCCTCTCTTAATTATATTGTGGTCGGCTTCCAGTCTAACCAGATGCGGCTGAATATCAGTATTTTACACGAAGCGACTGCCATCAGACCTCAGCATTTTATTTTAAAATACGTAAGTAACACATTATTTTAATTAAGTCATATAATTTAAACAATGCTGCGTACAGCTATAATTGGATTTCAGATTTAAGATTTGTATATTATAAATTTGCCTCATAATATTCTGTAATCTGTTATCTACTGTACCCATAAATTCAATAAAAAAATAAATACAATAATTGATTTTGGAACTAATCTAAACAAAAACTTACACAAGAGTTGAGCAAAATATAAAAGTGGTGCTAAGTAAGATGATAAATTACTAACAAAATCGTTGTTCTGAGGGCCCAGCCCAAACATATCCTCACCTAAGGCTTCAAGTTTCAGAATAATGTCAAAGTAAATTGCCATGAATTCTTAATATGCGATACGGAATTAACACAACAAATGCATTAGGGACGCGGTTGCTACGTACATACAGTTGCTACGAACAGGCTACGAACGATTGCTACGAATATCTACCCGAAGGAGCGTAGTCATTTCAGAGTTGCCAGTACTCCGCGAGGAAACATTGTGTTGGCAGTGGGGGACTTTGACCCGTATACTGACAACCCAACTATTTAAAATTCATCCATCATCAGTCCCACTGCTGGCCACGGGTTAGCTCTCAGATTGAGAGGGATTAGGCTATAGTCCTCCACGCTGGCCTAGTGCGGGTTGGAACACACTTCACATACCGTCGAGAGAAATCTCTGGTATGCAGGTTTCCTCACGATGTTTTCCTGTCATAATTAAATTATTAATACGCACATGAATTTTAAAAGTCCGAGGTACGCTGGTTTCGAACTCGAGACCTTTGACATGGAAGTCCAATGGTCATATCACTAGGCTATCATTGCTAAAATAAAATTCATTCTCAAATCTATACCTACCAATATACCTACATACTGATATCCATACTTGTATACTTACTTATATTCTTACTGACGGCCAATAGCCAGTATTGTATAGTAAATTTTGCTTTCATCATCAACCCATATATTGTATACTGTCCCACTGCTGGGCACGCGTCTCCTCTCATATTGAGAGGGATTAGGCTGTAGTCCACCACGTTGGCCTAGTGGGGGTTGGCAGACTTCACAAAACGTCGAGAAAAATCTCTAAGGTATGCAGGTTTCCTGACCGTTTAAGCCAGTGATAATTAATTATTAATACGCACATGAATTCGAAAAGTCAGAGGTGATCAAGGGAGATGGATCTTTCAACTTGGCAATCCAATGGTCATACCGCTAGGCTATCACTGCTCAGCTTTAGGAGTCTAAAACTTTTTTTCTTCATCAGACCATTGTCTCTGAAGATACCTCCCTAGTGTAGAAGTGATGATTCAAAAAACAATAATCATAACGATGGGACGTAAATAATCTGTCTTAGGTACTGACTTAACTCTTAACTGAGAACCGGTAAATTCACAGGTTTTTTCCTGATGAAGTTTTTTAGTCTACAATTTATTCACATTTTCATGATTTTGAAAAATCAGAAAAAACAAAGAAACTTTTCTTTGCAATTAATGTTCGTAGATACCTCTAGTTGCTGAAACTTTCAGTCTAATTCCAGTCAGATGCGGCTGAATATCAGTATTTTACACGAAGCGACTGCCATCACTCCACAACACAATTTCCTGAGTAATGCCGATATCCTGAAGGTAGATGGTTGTTAGGCTTTTTAGGCTTCTGACTACCACTAACTGACTGTCATTGGCTTACGGGCTCTCCGGGGTCTAAGTGTATTAAGGATCACAGCTAGATCGTTTGATCAGCGTAATTATTTACAATCGCGATTTTGATTTCATTATCTTCACTTCATTGGTTTCACATAGTTCTGAAATGTTCAGGAATATCGATAAAATATCTGCTTTCTACTTGAAGCGTTGTTGGATCATGTTTTCATAGTATACTCGTACGTATTAATTAATAATACGGTACTTACTTAATTATTGAGTTTCAAGCCTCGTATAGAAGCTGTTTGTTTGCGGTTCCTAACAAAAATTAATTACCAACAAAATTGTTTACGCAAACATAGTAATTTGATTTGAAATTTGTTAAATGTTTGTGGTTAGAACATTATGAGTTTTGTTATTGTAACAGTTTATTAATTTTATCGGGCTGTACGGCTTCCACTTAGAGAAGCCGATGTCTAGCAGTGGATAAATATAGGCTGATTATTATGATGACGCCCTAGAAAAACTTATACCGACCTTATTGGTGAGGTTCTTCAAAAAGGTCAGGTGCGTAGTACTCGCAACCGGCGTGTATGTATGACAAGATGTATGAATGTGGTCGAAGCGAAAGAAGTATATGCCAGAAACGCAGCAAGTGGCGTTCTTTAGTTTCTGCCTACCCCTATGGGAAAAAGGATTTTTTTTTTAATTAGTAAACTTAACTAAATAAGTAAACTTACTATAATGATGATTATTTTTTAATCATTTTACTAAGGGTAATGTTTTGGTTGTTAATATTTAGTTGAAAAAATGAATGATTGCAATAATAAATTACATTTATTTTACATGTTTTTAAGCTGTCTAGCTTAAAAACATATGTAAAATAAAGACGTATCTACGATAACCGGGAACAAATCCAAACTCCGAGCTGCTACTAAGAATTTCATAGAATAACGTCCCCATAGAGCTCCTATCGACTAAAAAATCGCACTTGTCGTCCCTTGCCCTATAAGGTCCATTGCATATGACTATGGTATAGCTGGCCACATTTCTGCTAATCCTTCAATTGAGACGGCTCGGCGTGATACCGACACAGACGTACTTACAACATATATATAACTAAAATTTGACGTAGTTTTCCAAGTTTCCTCTTAAGGTTTAAACTTTGTTTTCAGAGCGTTGAGTAGTAAACATAAAAGTGTCGCAAGTTAGAGGGCACTTCTTTGAAATGTTGTAAAAGATTAATGACTTAGATCTCCCCACTAGCGGTATGACTTTTTGAGACCACAAGTTTTGAGTAAGTACACTTCAACTTTAGAGCTGTACCGATATATTATTAATCTAATCGAATTACTAAACGACTTAAAAAAATATTAGAGGTCAAAACAAATGAAAAGTATGCTTTAATCACGCACTAAAAACTTATAAATAATTGACTTTGGGAGTCAAATATTAGAGTTCAAAACAAATGAAAAGTACATTTTAATCACGCAATAAAAAAATAAAATAATTGACTTTGGGAATCCGCCATATTGAATTTAGAATGACGTCACTTAGCTAACCATGCATTGTCATCCAAACTAAATGGGTATGCAAAATTTCAGCTCAATCGGAAACGGGGAAATGGGTCAAATTGAACTACCAATATTTTTACATAGTTACAGGTGATGCTAAAATTGTGCTAAAAAGAACGAGGTACTTAATTTGACTGTAATCATATTTTTTTTGTATACGCGACATCTTCACCGATTGTGATCAGTTTGTTATTTTTATATTCGACAGAATTTACTTTCTAGTTGATACCCTATACATTGAAAAGCGAAAACTGAAAAGCGTCACCGTTTCATGGTGGAAATCCCGATACCCGCACTAAGCGTTTTGCCTCGACATTCCTTATCCGTACAGCGAGGGAATGGAATCAGCTGCTTGAGTCTGTATTTCCTGGCGTGTACAATTTGGGGGGTCTTCAAGTCACGAGTGAATAGGTAAGCGTGTGACATCTTTGACCACATCTTCACTTACCATCAGGTGAGATTGTAATCAAACGATAACCTATCTGTTATAAAAAAAAAAAATCACTGGTACACTACAAAATGCTTGAATTACGATTAAACGAGGAATCGGTTCACGATCTACGAAGATACGAAGCTTAGACCCAAAAAATACACTGTCGAATTGAAAACCCGCCTCGATTTTTGAAAGCCGTTTGAAAATATATAAGCCACATTAAGCCACACGTGTTTAAATGTTCATTTTCGTATCACTCAGACGAACGCACAGCTTCGATCATATATTATTTCAATTCCAATTCACTTACTCTACACAAGTACAACGTAACCCTGTTGTTATTGCAAAATTAATTGGCGTATAATTGGCGCCGCCCGGCTGGGTTATGTCTGAAGGCGTCCTGCAATTGACTGCTAGTTAATTAGAACCAAATGGCGGAACAAACGGTGCACCTAGCTGGAATAAACGGGACTAAGGTAGTACTGGATAGAGAGAATCATGCTTGAGCTGATTTATATAGGCTTTAAGTTATTAATTAGGAAAAGAAAACCGACTTCAAGCAACGTCAAACGCGAACAAGTTAAAATGAATTGATATCGAACATTGACGTTAACCAAAGATGACATTGAAATAAAACTACTTTTTACGGATTTTATCGTTATAATATAACGCGATAAAATCCTTAATAAGTATAATATTCCGGTAAATGTCAGAAATCAACAAAGATGACATTTTCGTTTCGACAGTTTATGGCAATCAAAAATTATATTTCGAATATTTTTATGTAACCCTTCTGATGTTTCCACATTCGATTTACGTAATAATCCTCCTAGTTCAGTATTCCAGTCACTATAATTATACACAAATAAAAGTATTTTCTTTCTCTCTATATTTACCTGCTAACTGGAGAAAGAAAACATGTTTATTCACCATCCAAATAACAGTTCTTTTTATTAATTAATTCAGCCAGCATTATTTGATTACAATTGATCTTGTTTATCTAGACTTTTTTAATCGACAACTCATTATTTTTTAATTCATAAGCCTCATGATCTATTCTATAGAAAAAATACTAATGGCAGTGTCTGATTAATTCAAAACTGATCATATAACGAAAATGTCTGTTAGCGGCTGAGCGATCGGCTTCTGCAACACGGGTTGTGGGTTCGATCCACACTAGGAACAAATATTTTTATGATCTACATGTTAGTTGTTCTGGGTCTGGGTGTTTATGTATGTGAAAATTTGTGTTTGTAAACGCACCCACGATACAGGTGGAAATCCTAGTGTGGGGCAATGTTTTACTTAGATAAAAAGAATAAGTTAACAATACGGATTTACATGGCGAATGTCAGTCGAACTGCCGAGAGGGGATGCCCTAGAAAAACTTACGTCAACCATGTTGGTTAGGTTCTTCAAAAAGGTCAGTTTTGTAGAACTCACAACCGGCGTGTGTGTATGACACGATGTATGAATAATAATAATGTGGTCGAAGCAAAAGAAGTATGCAAGAATCGTAGCAAGTGGCTTTCTTTCTGCCATGGCGAAAAGGCGTGAGTGTGTGTATGTAAGAATAATAAGATAAGAGACAAGGTAAAAATGGATGAAAACCTTGGCGAACCTATTGGTATACTGTCCCGCGTGGATTTAGTATTTGTATTCACTCGCATCTAGTTAGACTCCAACATAGTTGAACATATTTGAAGCCGACCTCTACATAGTTGGCTTATATTATAACTTTAAAACAATAAGCTAATCAAGTTAATAATTACTATAATTGGCACATTTCTCGATCACTTATGGCTCAATGAAGCTGACTGTACATATACGGTTGACTGTACAAGCAACATGGCTGCTAATTAAGACAGACATTAAGCCTATAGTTCTACACACAGTACACAGGCTATATACAGCACTTAAGCTTATTACATAATTGATAGGGACATTTGGTGTAACATAGGTACCTACATAATATATAATTTATTTAAACAATAAACTTACTGAGCATACATAGCAGTGATAGCCTAGTGGTATGACGATTGGACTGCCAAGTCGAAGGTCTCGAGTTCGAACCCAAGGCACACACCTCTGACTTTTCAAATTCATGTGCGTATTAATATTAACTATCACTCGCTTAAACGGTGAAGGAAAACATCGTGAGGAAACCTGCATACCTAAGAGATTTTTCTCTACGGTTTGTGAAGTCTGCCAACCCGCACTAGGCCAGCGTGGTGGACTAAAGCCTAATCCCTCTCAATATGAGAGGAGACCCGTGCCCAGCAGTGGGACAATATATGGGTTGATGATGAAACTTACTGAGTGTATTGTACCATGAAAGTATCAATGGCGCAGTGGCTGGACTTGATTGACTACTGTTCTATCGTACCTGGATTGCAGGTTCGGAACAAATATTTGCATGGGATACAGGTACTAGGGTCTATGTGTTTGTAATCGCACTTAAGATAGAGGAAAAATTCTAAATATAAAAATTCTAAAAATTCTTGGTGTGGAGCAAAGTTTAATTTATAAAAGTAAATAACATAAATACCATCACGCCTGTATTTCCTGAAGAGCTAGGCAGAGGTTTAATAATCTACACCCACAAACCTTGGGTGTGTTTAGGTCCCTCTAATACCCTATTACATGGGACCTAAAAATACCGGAGCCAGACTATTGCCACTTTTAACCGAGCACAAAATGAAATACCGAGCTCCTTGGTAGTGAGAATTTAACAGAATAACCGAATGACACTTTGATCAACCTGGGAATCAAACACAGGATTATCGCACTTACGAACACTATAAAGATAATAAGATACTATCATATATATATCCTTGATACGGCGCGTATTGTGAGGAGGTTCCTGTCTCTGGGGCCCTAACCACCGGTAGCTTGGACCCTGTTCCCGATATCGGTGGTCTGACTATTTTTTTATATTTTTAAATGTTTTTGTTTTCTTTTTTTGTAAAAATATTTAAAAATATAATGTAAATAAGAAATTAAATAAATACGAAAATAATAATAATATAATATAATATTTTTGGGACATTTTACACAACACTATCTAGTCTCAAACTAAGCAGAGCTTGTACTATGGGTACTAGACAATGGATATAATACTTATATACTTATTTTTTTTTTAAATACATACTTATAATATATAAGAAACACCCAGACAAACACAAATACTCATGTTTTATCCACAAAAATATTTGTGTCCTGTGGGAATCGAATCCACGACCCCATGATCAGCAGTCCGCACTCGAACCGCTAGACCATAGAGGTCGTCAATATAAAGAGAACTATAAAGATGAAGAGTAAATAGTATAAAGAGTAAATAGAATTGAAAAATGTAAGAAAATAACTCGTTAGCATAAAATGTAATCATTTTTAACGCAGAAACGAGAATCATAAAAGCCATAAACCAAAAGGCGCTTCTTATTAAAAAAAACTGAATCTGGCACTTCCTTATAGCTTTTAACTAATTCTATTCTTTCAATATAGCCTACAATTTAAGGTACCTTGCTAATCCTTATAAAAAACAAAACGCTACTTCGCACTTTCCCATTAGGAACACTTATTAGCAATCTGCCCACCCATAAAATAGAACGAGCGTGAAGCTATCAGGCATTACCGCTTACCCAATCTACAAGAAAAAGGGTCTTGTTAGCGATCGCGGTTAACTGCGGAACCGGATCAGGTAAACGTATAGAATTAATCACACGGACGCCGTGTGATAGCGGTGTAGTCAGCGTTTGGTTATGTGGGGCCATGAAGAGAGCGGGCTGGAGAGGCTTCGAAGAATTTAGTTTGGATACACGATAGTGCTCATAAATTTGAGAGAAATTATATTTTGGACTTGTACAGATGGCTGATAAAATATAATAAAGGCAAAAAGCCCTCTATCTCGGCATGACTGTCACAAAATATAATGTCATAGCGCTGATGGGGCCGTATTGTGATGTCACAGGTACCTATGACTACACAACAACTATGAAATAAGAAGAATAATAAAAAAATGTGGTTTGTTTTTTATAGCTAGCAGAGAGCTAGATTAATCGCATCAAAATAATATCAATTAGTATGATAATGTTATTATCTAATTATCCCTCGTTTGAAGGTGAAGGAAAATATCGTGACGAAACCTGCATACCTGGGAGACTTTCCTGGGTCATCTAAGTCATCTACCAACCCGCATTAGGCCAGCCTGGCCTAATGCGGGTTCTGGATGCTAAACCTCCAATCCATTTACTATTGAACAACCGGGCACGGGTCTCCTCTCAGAAGGAGAAGGCTATATATATCCACCATGGTAGCCTAGTGTAGGTTGGCTGACTTCACTGCTTAAACGAGTGATAATGTTTATTCATTATTAATTTTTGGGCATGAAACAATAAAACAAAATTAAATGAACATGTAAATAGTTCCTTAAATTCGAACACGAAATCTACATGAATTGGCAGTCGAAATAGCCATTTTAACAGGCATATTACCGAGTGGACGTAGTGAAATGAGCATTGTGGTAATGGTAATAGCAGAGTGACAACTGAGATACAAAATTCAACTGATATCTTCATTTTTCAGACAGATACGAAAACTATCCCTAAATTAGAATTTAATCTATCCATCAACATAAACCAACTCGCCATTTTCCTAGCCCCATCGCCACTCACTCGCGTCGGACCTTTTCTCAGTCAGAATAGATTCTCATTCAATTATCTAAATGAAATCCGGATAGAGCTTGTGATCTTGCGACGTTAACACAATTTGCGCCCGGCCTAAGCTAAAGGAGAATTAAGAATCAAAGTTTAGGTCTAACTAATCTAATAAAAGAGAATTCAAGCGTGACTTGTAGTTTTTCATAATAGACTTGTACGTTTAGTTATTTTTGTGGGTCGTTGAAGTTTTGGCTATTGGAGGAAGGTAGTTGGTGGGATTCTTTCGCTTTATTTAGTGTGATTCCCAATGTCCCAAGGAGAAATTCTCAGTAGCTGCTCGGAGTTTGATTTTGGGCCTAGTTAATTTTAATTTTATTTATTTAGGATCTCCAACAAAAAATATACACAAACATGAAGTAACACATTTAATATACAGTTTGAAAAATATTAATGTATACATTTCAAAGGATAACTAGAATAGTGTGAATAGTTTTGGCAAAAGTTAGTAGAATTATGAATGAAAATACAATAACATACTATTAAAAATAAAAATAAACTTAAGCTCAAAATAAATAATAATAATATAATTTGTTGAAAAAGACTAGGTGCTCGATAAACAGTTAATGTCAATAGGCTCGTGACTATAACATGGGATACACTATTCACACTTCTGCCTAACTATTCCGGGAATACAAGCGTGTCGGTGTATTACGTAGCAAAATGAAGTTATAAAAATAAAATACAACCTTTGCTGACGTCATCTGCGTCGCGCCTTAGCGCTTTACGCCGGATGTAGAGCACACACCGCCGGAAGCTGCCGGCACACACCGGATATGATGTACAAATTCCTGATATCCGCCGCCCCAACAGCGCTTATGTTTGTTTACGGTTTACAGGTGAAGTTAAAATAAGAAGGCTTTTAGGCGAAGAAAAGTTATGTAATGAGTGTTACTTAGAACTTATGAATGTTATTTTTCTTTTGGTACACGTGTTGAGACTTATCTTTGTAAATTAATGTCCATAATAATTTATTTTATAAACTTATTTTCCTGATCTGATTTACAAGAAATTTGACGTGAAGGAAAAGGCACTTCACATTGCTTTTAACGTTTACTAATAAAGCTGAAGAGTTTGTTTCCTTGTTTTTTCTTTGAATGCGCAAATTTTTGGTACAGTCAACAAAAGAATTGTAAATATGTTACGCTCAAAGATCGAAAACAGCTCACGTGAATTTTTTTTCGCAAAATTTTCTTGTGAAGAAAAAAAGGATATATACATACCATCACACCAGTTTTCCCTGAAGAGTAAGGCAGAGGTGCTTTAATGTACACCCACAGTTTACAGGTATTTAGCTGCCATGTAATAGGAGCAAGCCTATTGACATCATTCACAGTTTTACGCCAATCTTATCCAGCGCTTCCAATACACTGGGTGGAAGGGACATCGACGCGCAACGGCTTACCATGACTTCAGTACATGATTCTGGATCCCCTGCGTGGAATTTTTCGTCGGCTTTTTCTTAAATTTTACAACTCGCAAGTGAACTCTAAGGAAACAGCTGAACAGAAGATTTTTCGAGTTTAATTTACAATGCTGCTTTTAGTGAAAAAAGTGAATTAATGACTTTTTAATTAAAATTCATATTGGGTTAGATGGAAATAATAATTTTATACAGTTTAAATTTGAAAAAACTGCAACGCAGGGGGGTCCAGAATCATGTACTGAAGTCATGGTAAGCCGTTGCGCGTCGATGTCCCTTCCACCCTGTATTATCCACTAAACTGGTCATCGGTCTTTCGACAGTCCATGCCATTAGCCGGCCACAAATCCAAATTCCGAGTTGCTACTGAGAATTTCATAGAAAACCCCAATAACACACGAATCGAACCCATGACCTCTAGCGTAGCAGACATGCTTAGGACCACTAAATTAACAAGGCACTTAAATCGAAAAGGAAATAAAAAGATTCATACAAGGTGGTGATAGATAACGGAATTACAGAGGTCAGCACATCAAGCTACCACAATCTGTTAAATGTCTTTGATAGATTTTCAACTTTAATACAAAGCTGCAAAGTTGTTACTTTGTACTATCAAATTTTTCCAATTCAAAATGAACCTTATTAAATAGATTAATTATGAATTGGGAATATTTGTCAGTTTTGGAAAGGTTGACCTGCATTAGGTAGTCTGTATATTAGTTGACATAGCCAGAAAAAACTTCTTTCGCTTCAAGTCCGTTAAAAATAAAACGTTCCTTCAACATAGCTAATATAAAACCGTATAGGTAGCAAACGGAAAAATAGAACAGACGAGTAATAATTAAATCCTTTGAACGTTTCTAAGAGGATATAAAAGTGGAAAAAGAGAATTTAACTTAACATCGTTAGGCAAAGAGCGCTAATTACCTAGACTTTCCTGTGATTAGTACATCAATGAGTCTGGAAGAGTTCGGTATAATAAAGCATTTGAAATGAAAATCAGTCTAGAATACTGGTAACTTCAGCTGCTACGATAAAAAGTGCAAGTGCAAGTTTGATCGCTGTCTGGAAAAAAAAAATATGGTAGGACCACACAAATATAGATAGTTGACGCAGTTAAAAAGGAAACGAATATCACGTCCTTAAGTTACAATACCTATGATAAATTGTTCAAGAGTAAATCATACACAGACAGTTGTATTTCACGGATCACTGTGTAATGTATTGCTCAACTTTAACTTTTGAACTATATTTGAATTAGTTTTAGTTGCTATGGAGATAGTTTGAATCGGGTTTAATTTGCTAGTCGGATTTAATTTTAAAGTTGATGACAGACTTGTAAGTATTATATTAAATCACCTGATTGTATACAAAATTTATATCAATGCCATCGAGCGAGACTTTTTAGTACGATCATTTTTTTTCTACCACATTATTTCATTCAATATGACTTTAGTAATTATAATTATCTTTTGTACTCCATGGCCGCTATCATCCATTGACATACCATTTGTATTAATAATTAGATTAGAATATAAAAACTTTAGATCTAAAAAACCTAAATAAAAAGAACAATAAATCTACCTACTTCATTAAATCATTAATTTAACTATGCAATTTACAAATTTAAATTATGTTTTGAGCACAGCATTCACCTAGTTACATTAATTTTGCATTCAGGAAAACAAAACAACCGCAACCTGCAAGCCATGTGCACTACCAAAAAGTGACGCCACACAAATCCAGGTTTTCTAGCTAGTTTTTGTACGGTACTGACCGCTCCCAGCATCATGAACTAAGTACCGAATACTCGTATAACAAAGTTAACGAACCACGAATGGGTGCAGGGGAATAACCCGAAATGTTGGATTGCAACAATCGCGCAAAACGCAGTAAATTTTGTCAAAGTGAACGAGTTTTGGTTATAAGCGAGGAGCGATTTGGACAAAGAAACAAAATAAAAAAACAGCTTAAAAATACTTTTTACAACATTCAAGTTTGTGAGTTTTAGAGATAGTTTTTCGCTTTTTAGTTAATAATATTTTAACGCGTCACTCCCACAACTGAGATGAATCTAATGACACCTCCTATGTTAAAATCCGATTTAGGCTGTAGAATGTGCCAAGCAATTACACATACACAATTATACTATTTACCTATTTACTTAGTATGTAAAATGTGTAATAAGATTTATATAATTATTATTCGACATTCCTTATCCGTACAGCGAGGAAATGTAATCAGCTGCCTGAGTCTGTATTTCCTGACGTGTACAATTTGGGGGTCTTCAAGTCACGAGTGAATAGGTATCTTCTAGGTAAGCGTGCTACATCTTAGACCACATCGTCACTTACCATCATGTGAGATGGTGGTCAAACGCTAACCTATCTCTTATAAAAATAAAAAACGGCTTCCGCAATACAAATAAATAAACAAAGAAATTGTTATCTACCACAACACTACAATGCAATTTGTTGCCATTTATTTTTATTTCTATAAAACCCACTCTTCGTTCTCTGTTACGCCCCAACCTAAGCAACAAATTAGTTTCTCGGAATGACTCCCCCAATTAATATTGTCACTTATAACTTGTTCCGTTTGTAATACGGCAGCCACCCTGCCATTTGTATAAAGTTGTGCCGTAGAACTTCGAACGAATTATTCATTGCCATAACGGATAAAATGGTCATGACGTTGCAGAGTTTAGACTTGTTTAATGATTCCGCAACTAAATTATTAATTACTTTTTATTTAAATTTAACGTCTTTGCCGACTTAGCAGTAAGTTTAAAAAAGCGCCATCTATTGACAATGTTTAGAACTTCTGAATTCATGTCGGTAATTTTTATGATATTTAGGACCAAATTGTATTGTGTAAAATGGACAACATGACGGTGCAGATAAACATGTACTTACTGCAACATTGTGCTCAATAAATTATCCTTGAGTAATATAGGAGCTGTTTTTACTCCGATGAATTGACACAATTTTCGTCGCGCTCTTACTATTTAATATTGTATGTACTTAATATTATGTTTAAGACTGCAACTGACCTTCAAGACGGATTTCTTCGACCCGTTTTGGTACACGCCATGACAGCGCTGCTCTTTCCGCTCGTCTTTCTCGGGAGTCTTGACTCACTTACACACACACACTTCATGTACAGACGCCGCTTGACGCTGATCAAGCTATCCATTACTGTCAAATTTTCCCAAATTAAAAATGAACCTTATTGTGTTGTATTGAAAATCTATCAAAGAAATTTGACAGAATGTGGTAACTTGATGTGCTGGCGTCTGTACCAATTCACACATAAATAGGTACACTGATTCACACACACTTCATAAAAAATGGTAGCTAAGTTACGTTACGGCCGCGGCTTAAAAATGTTATGAGGTGACTTTTACAACAATTCCGACTACAACTAGGGTATATAAATAGCAGAAAACTAACAACAATCGTACATTGATAAGATAGACAGCATCTACGCAGCCGAAACGAGCCTTATACGAAACTAATGTTGAAGTTTCGAATCGAAATCAAATGACGCACAACCGCATAATAATCTTACGATATGAAGTACTAAATGTCAAACGAAAAAAAGTAGCGTCATGCGAGATGAAAATGAAAATTTAAATTGCTAACGTCGACTCGATCGATGTTTCCGAAACACTTTCGCACCATTCGTCAATCGAAACTTCGTACCTACTTTGTTTTTCGTAGAATTAGAATTCTGAACGTGTTATTATTGTATTCCAGTCCACAAATCAGAATTTTACCGTCACCACCGACAATCCATCCTTGATGGAGATCAAACGTAAACTGTATGAGAAGCGAACATTCATTTAGCTGGAATGACAAGGAGAGATTATTTAAAAAGTGAAGAAAATTGTGGGTAGGTAACATAAAATATTGGCGAGCGATCACCGCGACATTTAAACTACCAACTTTTTAAAGAATATTTATCTAAAGTTATTTAGAAATATAATATATATAATATAATATATTTATCTATATATTATCACAAAGTTTGACGTTTGGTTTATATTACTACTTCAGGAGGAAGTTCTATTTTCAAATTGTGTTTGTGAATGTTACGCGATATCGTCCCTGATATTTAACCAATTTCGATTTTTTTCTGTTTAATCGGGTTTTTTTCTGTTTTTTTTTTGTATGATCGAGTACAGTTCCGAGAGGATTCCATTTAAGTAAAATGTTGGTTGATGTTTGACGCTCGTTTCTAAAGATGCGAATCGATAGATTATTAATTTATAGTATTACATGCATACATACCATCACGCCTGTATTCCCTTAAGGGTTATGCAGATATGTGCTAAACCCACACTTCGCCGGTATGTTTAGGTCCCATAATAAATATTAGGGCGAACCAATTGCCATTCACTGGGCACAATAATATCCAAATTCCGAGCAACTACGGAGAATTTCATATAAAAATCCTACAACACTGCTCGACCTGGTAATCTAACCCAGGAACTCTAGAAACCTCTAGACCTCTACTAAACTAATGAGATAATTAACATTGTTATTTACCCAGAAACTGTTCTCTTAGTATGCATATCAGGTTTATAGTGAAGTTGTCCCATATCTTCGAAGTAGTAACTGTGCACTATGTTATGTAAGTTGGGTACTAGGACTAAGTTTGTGGCTTATGTATATCTACATAAGCCTGGTGTACAGATATAGATGGTGTTATTAAAGTGGTAAATCTAGGTGGGGTTACTTGGCCGCTGATGCTGTAGTGAAGAGAGTTTTTTTTTGGAGTTGTTGTTGAAAATAGAATTAATCACTACGTAGTACAAGTAACCGCTTACCATCACGTGGGCCGTATGCTTGTTTGCCACCTTTGTCCAGGAGAGTCTCAGTTATATTTTTTTTTATATACCACTAAAGTGGCAAACAAGCATACAGCCCACCTGATGGTAAGTGGTTACCGTAGCCTATAGACGCTTGCAACACCAGGGGTGTCACTTGCACATTGACGTGGAATATCTGGGTTGGAATATCGATGAGGAATAGTTGGGTTGGTAGTATAAGGGTCAAAGTCCGCTGACAACACTGCACGCTGTTCAGTAAAAATAGAACACCTCTGTTTAATCTTTCAGGGAATATGTTGTGTGGTGTTTTATGTTATGTTATTATATATGTACTAAGTTTAATACAAAACACTAACACAGTGTCCATAACACGGCAAGTTGTTAGTTATAAATAGCGTCAGTTACGAGACTAAGTTTAATAAGAAGCCACCTGTCTGCCCAGCTCGGTTTACTCTTAATTGCTGTTCACTAACGTTCAGCATTTAACTTGCGATATATAAAGTTACTTCCATTTTAGTTCTTATATAAAACGCTTTAATTATAAAGTTAATAGCAGTATAAAATGTTTTTGAGGAACAAATCTACCATTGGAAGATTTCAGATAAAACATTTTTGATTCGAATCAACCTCTACATTTCGAAATCATGTGCGTATTAATAATTAATTATCACTCGCTTAAAACTGGTGAAAGAGAATATCGTATAAAAACCAGCTGCATCCCTTAGAATTTTTCTTGACGGCGTGTGACGTCTACCAACTTGCATTAGGCCAGCGTGGTGGAATTTAAGGTTAAGTCCACCAGACTGGCCTAATGCGGGTTGGTAGATTTCACACGCCGTAATGAGACGGCAATCCCTCTCATTCTGAGAGGAAACCCATGCCCAGCAGTGGGGCAGTAAATGGATTGATAATGACGATGATTTTAGAGACTTTTTATTCTAAAGAAAACTTATCATCTTCTTTCGTTTAAATGTCATTTTCCGTTTACGTTTTTACGTTAAAATGTAAACATACCGGCGAGCTGTGGGTGTACTTTGGTACAACTCTGCCCAACCCTTCGGGAAATAGAGGTGTGATGATGGTATGTGAAATTTATTACTTACTATTACTTTTATTTTTAACAACTTCAACCAAGTAGCTACGAGTGTTCGTACTCAGTCGGTCCTCTGGAATGGCTGCTTATGATAAGACGTATGATCACGCGTTCGTCTTCCGATACAAAAGCACTAAGTCTATCGTCAGTTTCCCTACTACTTAAGCTGAAAATATAAATCACACAACCTCATACGTGAGAGCTTATTCTTGCAAACATGATGTCTCTATTAAGCTGTTTAAAAAATATCCTGTAGGTATCCTCTCCATATGAAAAAGAAAACACGCAAGAAGTTCGAGGTTGTATGGATTTAATAGCGACTAATGACTTAATCTGGCGGAGCGGTAAAATGACGCACTGCTTTTTTCTTATTGTAGATGACAAACAAGCATCCAAGCTGCCTGGTGGTAGGTGACAGCCGTGATATATTAGATGATAGCAACACTTTGTGATATTGAGACCTCGATAAACATAAATTAAGTACTTCTTATTCTGCACCTAGATAATAATGATAAAAAAAAATTGCACAAAACAAAATTGTTGTACAAATGCGGACTTAATTATATTAGGCAATCTCCCCCAGTCAACATTAGATTAAATAATGTATTATATTGTCTTAAAGAACTAAAATGGCCCACAATTAGTATTAAAAGTTCATATTTATCAAGCAGTTTCGAACTTTAGATTTGTGAAGAAACCCAAACTCCGTACTACTACTGAGAATTTTGTAGTAAAACTCTATAAAACTCACTATAATGTATACACCTAATACGAATGAGGCCGGCAAAAATAATTATTTCCAAAATCGAATATGTGATAATAATGTTAACGAAAAGCGTATTTTTAGCGTCCTCGTTCTCCCAATCAGATAGGTAGGTCACATGGCGGAGACAAATGCCACTGTAACTCACTGGAGCCTCCTGAGATTTCTTATACACTGGTTATTACGAACATTACTTTCCTCCCGTGCCTGCCCGGGCTTCCTTTTACATTTTTATCTGCGTTATTAAAGTAATTATTTAACGTGTAATATGAGGTTATTTATACCACGGTTGATTTAATAATTCAGGTACCAGGTAGGTAGGCTTTAATAAATAAGTAAGGTATATAATATATTGTTTTTATTTTTGACTCGAAGTCTGAGCTATAAGCGAGAAATAGAGTGATAATTAATTTTAATACGCACACGATTTCGAAAAGTCTGAGGTGAGTGCTTTGTATTCGACCAAGAGACCTTCGACTTGGCAGTCCAATGGTCATACCACCGGGCTATCACTGTTTTTTAAAAATTAAATAACTCGTTTTTTTATAAAAGAAAAAAAAAGCTAGTTGGCGTTTCTTGGAATTTATGAAATGTATTATTAAACCATCGTAATACCAAGTATTTTCCATATCAATTGCGGGAAATCGATATTTCCAATTGAAAGCCCGATGTAAGGAATAGCCCGGTCGTTATCTGAGGGCATCTATCTTGTTCGAAACGTTGGGAAGCGATTTTTCCCTATGCCTCCGACATGGAACAAATTATCATTCAATTTATATCAGTCGGTCTCTTTATCGGTCCCATTCCAGACGTTAATAAGAAAATTTTTTGGTGAATGTTTGGTGCGATTTTTTGTTCTTATACGATTTGTCACAAAAACCATGTTGGTCTTATTAGCTGAGACATCCGAAGCTATTATATAACCTCTTATATATATATATTTATTATACAATTATCGATTTCATTTATCTTTAATTATCAGTTTTCTAAAACTTTGTAGAAGGAAAAAAAAAATGCATAGGAAAATGAAATATAACAGAAACTTAATGACTAAATACATTTTATTTAGGTCAAGTCCTTGCAGCCTAAGTCGCAGGCAGAAGCATATCCCTTAGTAACAGCCTTATAACTTGATTATTAAACATATGACATAGATAACACTTCAAATAAGATTGCTCAACAGTGGATAATTCTTTAAAAACCAATTTACAAATCGCAAATACTTGCTGGAGAAAACCCTATAAGATTCTTCTCATCACTGATTTTTCCTTTTCGTATATAGATACCTAATTATTTATTGTATAATTTATATTTATGTAATTAAAACAAATTTTATGAGAAGTAGGGCATAGTGGGTGTAATTCCACTCGAATTGGAGCTACACGGCTGCAGTGAAATAACACCGCTTTAAGCTGTAATGTGTATTCCTTACCGTGAACAAGGTTGCCAGTGCTCCGCGAGGAAACGTTGTGTTGGCAGTGGGGGGACTTTGACCCTTATACTGCTAACCCAACTATTCATCAAACAAGGGTCGGCAACGTGCAAGTGATACCTTGGTGTTCCAAGCGTCTATAGGCTACGGTAACAACTTACCATCAGGTGGCCGTAGTGGATTATTTGCCACCTTAGTGATATAAAAAAAGTATATAAATATATTATGTAAGTTAATGGTGATTGAGCAATATTATTTGCATCGTACCTCGCACCTCTACTCTATAGACATAGGACCTAAATATACCGGCAAAATGTGAGTGTACATTAGTACACCTCTGCCTAACCCTTCGGCGAATACAGGCATGAGATGTTATGTTATGTTGTTTGTTAAATTAAAATATTTGAAATAAATATTTTTAGCTGTCATACGCCATATCCAAGTAAATTTTTGTATTAATTTAAATTAGAATCTGTCCCAAAAATAACGAAAAATATGACAAAGTAACCATAATTCGTCACCAGCTGTGCACAAGAGCGGTTATCAAATAAATTCTCATTTACTGCGAGCAAGATATTGAAAAATTCAGGCATCTGGTAGCGCGACCCTTAATTTTATATTATCTGTTTAGAGGTTGGTTCTATGAATGCGACTAATTAGTACTTGACTCGATGGCTTGACTTGATTTTTTTAGAATGTTCTCACTCTCGCACCTATTATACGTCTTTTTTACGTCATTGTAACGAAGAACTGGTAGGTACCTTAAAATTTTTGGCATAATTTTATATGATTAATTCTTACCATAGCATGTTGTATTTAATTACACAAACTCTGTCCGAAGAAATACACAACATCATTTTGCTAGCCATTACTGTCCCCCTGCTGAGCTAAGGTTTCCCCCAGGACCTTCCAGGCACTTTTTTCTTGTGCCACCTCCACCCAGCCCTGGCGCAATCCAAGTCGTCCCACCACCGCTTTCTGGGCTTGCTTAGACGACATCATCATTAAAAATATTTTTTTCTTAACGATTAAGGTCGAATTCCAGTGTCGACATCCAGCTGGATGTGGCCGAATAACAATATTTTACAAGAAGCGATTGCTATCAGAGTTCCGTAACGCAATTTTTATCAGGTATTATTTTATCGCACAGACGCGTAATAAAACCACACCTTAAGGTCATACCGTGATAAACTTTATTATTTTCATTAGGGGAGGTGATTCAATTAAATAAGAGCTTAAAACGAGGTTCTACGCGTGCCTTATCATTAAAATTGCTAACTAAGGCGTGAGTATACCTGGTTTAATACATTTTCGGTGTAAGGTCACTTTCCTTCTCGTTGTGAATGTATTTTTTGCAGCAACTGAATTCAACGTTTTTTTAACTATTGTTTGTTTAATTTGTTTGATGTATATTCGTACGTAGCTTTGTTGTTTTAGTATTTCTACCATCCATAATTATTTCATTGGTCCAAATTTGTTTAATTTCATATCTGATAATATTCCATAAGATATAATATATATGGAACCCAAATATACTTATAATCGTCTTTTTCCTCTAAAAAGTTCCATAAATTTAGTATGATATGTTATGGAACATTGAAGCATGGTTCTTTTTATCTAACATCACAGGAAATAACGAAACAAAATTTATATATACCTATCAAAATAACTTAGTATCCTCGAACCGAGGGGTACGATCCTCACAAGTAATACTTTTCATACTTTTTGTCCGAGATTTATGTTAAAAACTTGGTCCATTTCTCATTTTCCCCCCATACCCTGTCTCTTACTGTGTGAACGATTATCATTCCCTTTTTTCTGGACCGAAAAAAAGTTTCTTTTGTCAGTTATACCCGCGTGGTCCTTTTCAAAATAGGAACAATGAAACGTTCTACATTTAGATATTTTTATTAAAATTTGTGTTCTTATTTCAAAAGTGTTTGATATTTTTTGCGGGATTTCAATTAAGTGTGGTGTCTTTATAGTCAAATTTTATTACAATTTAGTCCTGGCTTTTGGATTGATCACGTTCCTTCCCTTCTCTAGAGGCAAGTGAAGGTGGAGGTACGTCTTGAGGAGAATCTGAAGGGAATCCCATTAAACAGACAAATCCATAAAGAAGTCTCACTGACCCGGAATTATTAAAGGCCGGTTTGTTAATTCTACAAGAGTCGATTATAGTCTATGGTTGTGGTAAATCCTGTCGTAAGACAAGGAATTCTGTAATCAGACATAAAATAATATTATCTTGTCCAGCGTATTCATATTGCTTTGGTTGCCTAGAAGAAATCGGTTTAAGCGATAAGGCCGCCCATTGTACATTTGTTGAAAGATTTAATATGTATATTTCTTTTTCTTTATATGTCTGGTGATTAAAGCATAAAATAAATAATATTATTATGACCTGGCGAATTTTAAGAGAATCACAATTATTAACTAAAAGGATACCAAGAAATTCCCGACAAATGGTTTCACAATTTATTGTCTTAATAATATCACTCCAATTTTAAGTCACACTGCGGCTGACATCAATGCCTACTCACACAGTGTTTGTTCAACTGTTCATTTCTAAATAAATAATTCGACTAGGTTATTTCGTTGTACGTATTTAAAGACTGGTAGTTACTTCATTGTTCCTCAAATCTGGAACGTTTAGTGTAAAGTGTCTATTACAACTACAATCTGTAGGGCCTCCTAATTTACCTTTGGCGATGCATATATTTGGTGATCGATATTGTTCATCTGTGTTCTTTTTCTTACCTCTAGGTATTGTGTGTGTACCATATATAGACTTTATGCCTCTATAGCTATTACTATCTTTGTTATAAATATCATTTTTATTATATATATTGTAGGTCTTTTGGTACATTTCGTTTCTATAAAGTTCATCTGTGTATTTCTTGTCAAATTCTTTGTTGTAGATAACGGTCGAGTAGTTGTTTTGTTCGGAATTTGTTTCGTTATCGGTGCTCAGTGTTTCGTTGATGTATCGTTGTGACATCCACACGTATCTCGCCATGGGTTCTTCTGGACCCCATAGTCGAGATGGGCGGAATGCCGAGGTTAATTTCTGAAAATAAATTACATTACATAATTATCATTACGTATTATTTAACGTGTTCTGTATACGCAAGTGTGTGGCATATTTTTGTAGGTCCTCCACAATGTACCGAGTACAAGTCCAAACTTTTATCTCTTACTGAGAATTTCATAGAAAACCTAATATCACTGCTCGGCCTGAATAGACCCCAGAACGTCATGCATGTTTAACAGATGCGTTTGCGAAACTAGATCGATCAAGCTCAAGATCTTTTTTGGGCATCTAATGTTTTCCTTCAGTTGGGTACGTACAAATCTAATGAGAATTTTTAGAACGTAAAGATCTTTAAAGTTAAATAAACTACTTTACTGTCATTTTTCAGGATGTATCACCAATCTTCCTTATCCAAAATGAGCTGACAATGTCTTCTTCAAATATATAATACTTACCATTTTTATATTGGATATGAAAATTAATATGATATTACGATAATATATGATATTGTTCATGATATTGCTCGCAAAAATCCAAAAAAAAAATATACTCACTGTTACTAAATTAAATTGCTCCTCCTTCGCCACAGCTACTGCAGCCAACATGACCATGATAACTAGTATGACAACAAACGCTGCTAGCAGAGGCCACAGCGTATGGCCATTTCCCCAGGAGACTCGCAGCAAGGCCCGAAGCCACCAGCCCGAGACCCCAATTAGTAGGACTGGGGTCGTCCACCATGTGGCAATCCAGAAGTATGGAAGCTTCACGCCTGTCAGGAATTCTATGTCAACTGTGAGGTAACACCAGCCTGGAATGAGTGGAATGTTTTTATGAATAATAAATTGCACCATAGTCTCACCAAAAACTATGTGATGACCTCTGTGTCATTAATATAAAATCCTGATTTCAACAAAAGTTCTTTTTAAATGACTAAAATCCAATACTCATCATCATATCCTGTCTCAATTTATTTGGGGTCGGCTCAGTATAGCCCTTTTCTTCCATTCATCTCTGTCAGCCGTCACATCATCAGTCACTCTCTTTTCTATGATGTCCGTTTTAGCACAATATATCCATCTTTTCTTTGGCCTCTCTCTACTCCTCCATCCCTCCACATTCATATTCATCACTCTTTTAGTTACATGCGTTTAGTTCATGCATCTCTCCTCATCACATGCCCATACCATGCCAAACGGTTCCCTTTCAATTTTTCTGTAACTGGCGCCACTTTCACTTTCACTTCCTCTGAAACTGAACTGAAATCTAACTACTATCCCTCTGTTTTTGAAAAATTAACCCCCTTTTGTTTATACAAGAAACCTACCATAAATAAAGACAAATCCTACAACTTCTACAGCTGACGTGAAGACAGTGAGCACAGGTACCACCAGCTCATCCAGCATGGTGGCCACCTCCAGGCCTCGAGACAGCACTGCCACAGTGAGGGCGGTACCAACTGCTGAAGAGGCACAGGCGAAAACCCGCCAGTGGTCGCCTGTCATTCGGTGGAGCTTGTCGTATACTGGGTACAGGAGTATTAACTGGAAATTTAATGAGGTTGGTTAAAAGAAGTGAATTACTTTAATACACTACATATACAATAATTATAATAATATTCTTGGGACATTTTACACAACACCATCTAGTTCCAAACTAGATCCAGTTCCAAACTAGAAGTTCCAACTATGGGTACTATACAATGGGTATAATACTTATATTTTTTTTTTAAATAAATACATACTTATAATGCATAAGAAACACCCAGATAAACACAAATACTCATGTTATAACCACACAAATATTTGTGTCCTGTGGGAATCGAACCCACGACCCCATGATCAGCAGTCCGGCACTCAAACCGCTAGACCAGAGAGGTCATCAGAATACATACAATACATACAATACAATACACATGTCTGTATGTATGTTCATAAAATCAAGTAAATAATTTTAAGAGAGGTAGGGCACAGTGATAGTAATTCCACTCAAATTTGAGCTGCCCGACTGGGGAAGTACCTCCGGCTTGCAGAAAATCGAAGAGAAATAACACTGGCATGAGCTGTGTTGTGTTCCTAATGGTGAGCAAGGTTGCCAGTGCTCCGTGACGAAACGTTTTTTTGGCAGTGGGGGGACTTTAACCCTAAGACTGCCCACCCAGCTCTTTCATTTTACAAGGTCGACAACAAGCAAGTGATACCCTTGGTGTTGCATGCGTCTATAGGCTATTATTCGCTAATCATCAGGTGGGCCGTATACTTCTTTACCACCTTAGTGGTATTAAAAAGTGACATATTTTAAACTTACCACGCTTATAATACCAGAAATGAATACGATTCCAAAAGATAGTAGCGGCCATTCTTTGTTTCTCCTTTCAGATACAGAAGACTGGTATATTAAGACTAGAATTGATATGAAGCTGGTATCCTTCCTGCTCATTCCCCCAGTTGATTCCCATAACATGACCCAAAGCCAACCAGCGAATATGTTTGCCATTATCACAAGGGCTGATGTCCTGTAAAATATAATAAAAAAAAATGAGAACTGCAACCTATTTTTGTGTACCTACACATTTTTCAATGAATGCTGCAGCTATAAGATTGCGTCGTTGATATTTGAAAAGTAATGAGGTTCTACCCAAGTACTGCCATCAGAAGCCTAAAATTGCTATCTAAAAAATATTAGTTTTTTGTTAAATCAATTACCTACATAAGAAACATAGCCAGTAAGCGCAATCTTGCTTAAAAGGCATAGAAAAACGACTAAGGAAATATTACATATCTCATATTTACAAAGAAAGAAAATTTACGAAATCCACTTTGGTTGAGATACCTACTGGTTTTTGGTTATGAGCACAGAGTAAAAGCTATGTGGACGTGGATATAAGTAAATTAAGGTGAATTATTAATGATGATAATGATGAATATGTGCATTTAAAACTTTGTTACTGTTTCATTGAGTAAAGTAAGAATATTAATTTTCTATTGAATTGTGAATTAACAAAGAAAAATTTCCTTGGATGCACTGGATATCTTTGCCATACTTTATCGTATTTTTTTTAAGGTTTTGGCGTGGTAACAGGGAACTCTACATAAAGACGCAATCCCGGAACAACTACCTATATAGGTCATACAAATATTTGTTCCGTGCGAGCATCGAACCCACAACTGGTGGCGCAGATAGCGATCCCTCAGAATCTACACTAAACGTGTCGTCAATTGGAAGTATCAATCAAACAAATTGTACTAATTTTGTACTTAAATAAATCAAGTCTATAAATATCTTACCACCGTACATCAGAATATCTATATACAGTTCCGCCACCACTCGTCAGGTACCCGCTAACAATTTGTGTAGACAGCAACGCTTGTACCAACCCACTGTGCCAAATGTAAGGCTGCGTGAGCGATGCCCATTGCACGCACGATTCGAACATCGAATCTAAAACTGCACTCTGAGCCAGAAATGTAGACAGCAATATGGCGATAATGATGATAAACGACGATAATACGCACAGTGTTGTTTTCAAGGTTTTGTGTAGGCGGTATAAACTGGAAAATTGAAAAAGGAGTTATTAATTAAAGTATTATTTTTACTCTTTATTTACAGATACTTGACAAAATATGGATCTATCTATATGGAGGCTTGGACGATGAAAGAAGACGTCGGGAAACGTGTAGAGACGTTTGAAATACAGACGAATGCTTGCTATAAGCTCGACTCAAAAGGTGAGGAATGAGGAAGTTCTCGGACGAGTAAAGCAAAGACATGATATTTTGAAAACCGTCGAACAGAGAAAAGTTCCCTACTTTGGACATGTATTAAGCCAACAGAGATACGAGTTGTTGCAACTTATTATGATGGGAAAAAATTCGGGCAAAAGATGTATTGGTCAGAGGAAGAAATTTTGGCTGGGACACATCAGGGAGTGGACGGGGATAGCGAGTGCAGGCCTACTCTTTCGCCTCACTAGAGACTAAAGTCTAACTAGAGACTAGAGTTGAATTTGGCAAAGTTTCGCTACTCGGAGAGGCACTATGAGAAGAGAAGAAGACAAAATAACGCTTAGAAATATAACGTATAAACTATCACATAAGTCTAGTGGTCGTGAGCACGACTACTAGAGAACCTGAGAATCGTTACCAGGTTGTTTTTTTTTTGTATATCACAAATGTGGAAAACATAGCATAGCATACGGCTCACCTGATGATAAGCGGTTACCGTAACCTATAGACGCTAGAAATACCAGGGGTTTCACTAGCGCGTTGCCGACCCCGTAAAACGAAAGAGGAATAGTTAGGTTGGCAGTCTAGGGGTCAAAGTCTACCCACTGCCAAAACAGCGTTTCCTCGCGGAGCACTGGCAACCTCGCTCACCATAAGGAACACAACACAGCTCAACGCAGTGTTATTCTACTTTGATATTATGCAAAGCGAAGGTACTTCCCCAGGCGGGCAGCTACAATTTGAGTTGTTTTTTCTAAGAGATTCTTAGGAGTAGCTCGGACTTTAGATTTAGTAATATGAACATTGAACTGCTAAGTCAAAGGTCTCAGTTTGGAATTCAAGGCACGCATCTCTGAACTTTCAAATTTATGTGCGTACCTATTAGTAATTAATTAAAAGTTATGACTAGTTAAACGGTGAAGGAAAACAACGTGAGGAAACCTGCAAGACTGCCAACTCACACTAGGCCAGCGCGGTGGACTATAGCCTAATCCCTTTCAATCTGAGAGGAACGGGTCCCCTCGGCAGTGGGACAGTAGGATATGGGTAATGATGATAATAAATGGCTTTATGCTCGCCCTCTATTACATGGTATCTAAACATACCGCTGAATTGTGGGTGTACAATTGTACATTTAATAAACCTCTGCCTAACCACTCGAGGAACACAGCCGTGATGGTATATTAAATGTTAAAAGTTCAATAACATTATCATGTTCCTTAAAAAAAATATTATCCTTTATTTGATCAAAATTACAAAATTTCCGGTTCATTTTGTTGGTTTCATTTTCCTAATTACTCAAAGCCCCGAATACCTTCAGGACTAATTTCAAACAAAGAAGGATTATTTGAAATTCCTCTATTGTTGTGTATTGTCCACGCACATCCAGTAATTGACTGAACGGACAAATCAATAATGAACAGGATTCCTTTTAATAATAGGGGAAAGACAAAGGGTATATAATTGTCAATCTGATGTCTGCCAACCCTCACTAGACCAGCGTGGTGGACTATATAGCCTAATGAGAGGGATT
The DNA here is from genome assembly GCA_964056405.1 of Acronicta alni. Classification (NCBI taxonomy): domain Eukaryota; kingdom Metazoa; phylum Arthropoda; class Insecta; order Lepidoptera; family Noctuidae; genus Acronicta; species Acronicta alni. The sequence goes on along the minus strand of OZ043919.1, from coordinate 3,771,743 downwards.
AGGCTATAATAGTCCACCACGATGATGCCTATGCAGGTTTCCTCACGATGTTTTCCTTCACCGTTTAAGCGAGTGATTATTTATTAGTAATACGCACATGATTTCGAAAATTCAGAGCTGCGTGTCTTGTATTTTAACTCGAAACTTTCGACTTGGCAGTCCAATGGTCATACCACTAAGCTACCACTGCAGAATGTAGGGCACTTCTTATTTATATGCAAAATTTGAACTCACTCAGCCAACGGGAAGTAAATAAAAACTTGATTACATAATTTAACCGTACTTAGTGAAATAAATTCATATAATGAAAACAAATTATGCAATATTACATGTAATAAGAGTAATATTACTCACAGAATGGGCACGAAGAACCACAGAAGGAATATTAAAATCGCCATTATGCCGAGATACTGGGGATACTCCGTGAATGGCGCCAAAAATGTAGAACTGAAAGTTTAAATATTATCTGTTAAGATTATGGGTTTTACAAGTAAAAAGATTAAAAATTTGAACATTGATATCAGCTGTTGCTAATTATATAATTGAAATAACTATTTAAAAGAACCAGCAGGCATAGAAGACTCTGTTTTTGCAAGTGTTACTGGTTTATAATAATAACAATAATTGGATATACATTTTAGAGAAATAAAAATTCGTTCTCAGGCAGGGTTTGAACTTGCGGCCCTCTGGTTAATTACACTGGACGCTTTAGCTAACTAAGCTGCCGATACTACTTAGTTAGGTAAGCACTTAGTTAGCTAAAGCGGCCGGTGTATTAACCGGAGGGATGCAGGTACAAACCTTTTCTTTCGGGTGGGGAAATGTTGTGCGTGCCGCCACTCTCGGGAATGTGGGACGGTTATGTAGGGCTCTTCAGCTAGATGGCCTGCATAACGACTAAAACTGCATAGTCTGCATAGTGGTAGGTCACAGGAATCACTCTCGCATGCTTCGTCCGCGTGGACGTCCAGTGTCCAGTGTCGGAAAACTGGACGTCCGTAATCCCATCGCGGACGACGTTGCAAAAACAAAATTTATAAAACCTATGTAATTTACTATTTGCATCAAAACGTTTTTTTTTTAGGTCTTGGATTCGGTTTTATCATGACTTACTTAACTTAGTCGATATAATAATGGTATTGTTTACCGTAAAAATAGCAATAAAATTCAATTGAAATGTAAAAGAGTGTAAAATGTAACATTTTATTATTGGTTGATATACTTACTTGAAACACTCGGTTGCGTTCATTTTGTTTTCATATCCGTGCTGAAATAAACAATTTTAGATATTTTAATATTAACACTAATAAAAAAAAAACATCGAATTTTAATCATCGACACTGTAATACAGGAATAGGCAGGAAAAACACAAGGAGGAACAAAAAAAGTAATTATAGATCTAAATAGACCAAGAAATTATGTCAAATAAAATGTTTTCAATAAATTTACTTTCTTTCTGCTTTCTTTATTTCTTAACACATTATTTTTAGAGAAGAATTAATTAAAGTTTCGCCCCCTATTACATAGGACCTAAGTACACTTCACTCGTACACAGTCGCAAGTATTTCATTACACTGGAATATGTACAAAAGAACCGCAGAAAAACACACCTTCTCATAAATTCACCCTACCTATGTATGTAAGTATATAAATTCCACAGTTATTAAAATATCGCTGACAGAACTTTGAAATAGAAAGCGGCTTACCGGCGTCATGTGCAGTTTAGTGCAATCCTTCAAAGGAAAGGAACCCTTGCCTATCCACACGAGGTAGGCAGCTGATAGAGCTACGTACATCATATAGTAGACGCAACAAACGTATGACGTCATTACTTTTAAATGGCCGACACCTGCAACATAATATACAACGTGTTACAAAATACCCTGTAAAAATTAGGATTAATTTTATCAAAGCCAAAAGTTTTGTCCGCTGTCATGTCAGGGAATCAGATTATTTAACAGAAAGGCCTACGTATCTATTTTACCTAATAATTGTCTAGAATACGTTAATAGTTTTTATATTTTTCATTCATAAATTTTGTTGTTTTCCTTTTTTTGGGGTATGTTATACAGCGTTACTACGGTTCTTAAATATTGTGAATGGACTCGTTATAAGGCCCCATTTAACCTCCTCTCGGCTTTACGGGTAGTTTTGTAAGACCCTGTATAAAGGTTTTATGACTAATATTTTTATTACATTAGGGTAACTACGTACGTAGATATATAGATGGATAGATGATAGAAATTGATTGATTGATTATTTTGATTTGACGACCTCTGTGGTCTAGCGGTTCGAGTGCCGGACTGCTGATCATGGGGTCGTGGGTTCGATTCCCACAGGACACAAATATTTGTGTGGATAAAACATGAGTATTTGTGTTTGTCTGGGTGTTTCCTATGTATTATAAGTATGTATTTACAAAAAAAAAAGTATATATGTATTATATCTATTGTCTAGTACCCATAGTACAAGCTCTGCTTAGTTTGGGACTAGATGGTGTTGTGTAAAATGTCCCAAAAAAAAAAAAATTCTATTTTTTTTTTTTTATTGTACACCAACAGCAGTGGTGGCCTAATGATAAGACTGTTAGACTGCTAATTTTCTAGTTACAATCTAAGGCGTATTAATAATATTGATGATCACTCGCTGAAACGGTAAAGGAATACTTCGCGAGGAAATCTGCATGCCTGAGAGATTTTTTTAACAGCGTGTATATCCCGCAATAGGCTAGCTTGGAACTCCTTACAGAATGAGAGGGATTAGGCTATAGACTACCACGCTGGACTAGAGCGGGTTGACTTCACACACCGCCAAGAAAATCACTCAAGCATCCAGGTTTCCTTGATTATTTTACTATTGCACATGATTTTGAAAAGTCAGAGGTGCGTGCCTTGGATTCGATCTAGAGACTTTTGTTGTTTTTACTTTACCTTTTAATAAAACCTTTTTGCAAGAAGTCTATTCTGCTGACTTAATATTATCTTAGTTCCGTAGATGTAAGATGAATAAAAACAAAACTGTAACCGGTTGTAACACATTTGTGTTCTACTTGAGCAAAAGAGCCAAAAAATATTTCTGCAACAGCAAAATTTATACCTACATAGGAAAAACCGCACTGGTTATGTTAACATTTTAATCGGATTCACGCTGTATACATAAGCAGCGGTACTTACTGGAGACTTATCTACATGTAGACTTTACTATGTATATATACTGTAGCATCTACCAATAACCCGGTTATTGATAAGGACATTCATATTTTTTTCTATATAATTATCATGTTCCACAAAACGTGCTGTTTCATTGGCTTAATTTAATAAGGTGTTAAAAAATTAACTTTAAGAATTTTACGCACCGTCTCAGCATCGAAAAACAAACACAATAATTGCAAGTTTTAGCGATTATAGCGATATTATTCACTGTAAAAAGTACAGACGCCAGCAGGTTACATACACTCACGCCTTTTTCCCATAGGGGTAGGCAGAAACCAAAGAACGCCACTTGCTACGATTCTTGCATACTTCTTTCGCTTCGACCACATTCATACATCTTGTCATACATGCACGCCGGTTGCGAGTACTACGCACCTGACTTTTTGAAGAACCTCACCAATAAGGTCGGTATAAGTTTTTCTAGGGCGACCCCTCTCAGCGGTTCCACTGACATTCGCCATATAAAGGCAAAGGAAAGTTACGTATGTGGACTTTGAAGTACCTCCGCCTAAGTTGGAACTTTTTTGGCGAAATTGCGTTTACATGGCTCCTTTAATCTATAATGCTTTGCCAAAGTCTATCACCCAACTGCCCCAAAAAAGATTTTGCACTGAATTACGCAAGTGGTTGTTACAGGAATGTTTTTATTCTATTAATGAGTTTTTTATAAAAAATCCCTATAAATTTTATACTCTTGACCTTGCTTTGAGATATAGACATAAATAATTATTATGAATAATATTGTAATTCTATTTTAATTGTAACTTACGAATTCTTTTATATTATAAGTTTCCTATTGTACAAATTTTAATTGATTTGCATGCCGCTGTGACGGTGAGACATGATGAACATGATGCATAATTTATAACAACTTTGTACCGTGTTTCTAGCAAATAAATATATTATTATTATTATTTATTATTATTAAATCCTTTTTGTTAGACGCCTTTCAACCATTCTCTCGACATGCCCAAACCATTTCAGCATATTCTTCTCAATCCTCGTCACTACGTCGTCTTTTAAGCCAGCAGGTATATTCAATTGCGAAAATTTGACAGTTTTCGATAGCTTATATACAAAACTGTCAAATTTTCCCAATTGAATATGAACCTTATTATTTCTGAAATAAAGTTGAAAATCAAAGAAATTTGACAGATTGGGGTGGCTTGATGTACTGGCCTCTGTACTTGGCAATTTATTTTTTTATGCTGGTCTATGCGCTGGAGTCTCGGCGGCCTGCACAGTGCTCGGATTATCAGTTTACAATAACAACCGTCTAAGTGCATCGTATAGTGCGCATATTTAACAATGTGTGCGTAAAGAAAATGATTGCATATCTTTGGAAACTATGGTTGTTTATTATTTTTCTTTAGTGATTATTTTTTGAGTATTATTCTAAACAACTGTTTAAATTTAGAGTTAATTTTTTAACACCTTATATAACACACGTTCGTTCTCATTAAAGACAAGACTTTTTGTAATCTTTCTTCCCCAAGGGCAAGCTTAAGTACAAGATTACAGGTTTTTATTTAAAATATGCGTTTACAAGTAAGGATAGAAAGCCGAATACGATGAACATAATAATTATACAACATAATTACCTCTTAATATCGGCACAGCTCTCCACACTCCTACAGGGTCCTGCTGGCTCAGCTGTCCCATGGCAAGCTGCAGCAGTGTCGTCGGCAGCCCCGCAGCCAGCAGCCAGAACGAGTAGATCACCAGGTATGGAACAGCCCCATATCTAAACGCTTCTTTTGGCAGGCGGACTGAGTTGAATAGCGTTAGAGATATTGCTATGGTGCATAGCTGTGTTTTGATGAACTCGCATGTTGATTTTAGTGTCTGGAAAGAAATCAATGTTCACATTTCAAGAGAGGTAGGGCACAGTGGGAGTAATACCACTCAAATTGGAGCTTGGACACTCAAATTGGACTGGGGAAGTACCTCCGCCCTGCAGAAAATCGAAGTAAAATAACACTGCTTTGAGCTGTGTTGTGTTTCTTACGGTGAGCATGGTCACCAGTGCTCCACGAGGAAACGTGAGGCAGTGGGGGGACCTTGACCCTTATACTGCCAACCCAACTATTCCTCTTTCAATACAGGGTCGGCAACGCGTAAGTGATACTCCTGTTGTTGCAAGCGTCTATAGGCTACGGTAACCGCCTACTATGAGGTGGGCCGTATGTTTGCCACCTTAGTAGAATAAAAAACATAAATATATTGTGCGTCAGTATCTTATCTTTTCTCAAAGAAGAGAGAAGCCTCTAGCAAGACTTTTCGACATTCTAGAAGTACTTAGGTCCACAATTCCAATGTATGTTATAGGTATAAGCAGTGTGGGAGGCAATCGCCTTGGCGTCTAGCACAGCGAAACATTTGAATGCGTCCCGAGAGGGGACTTTTTTAGTCCATCATGTGACCCGACAGAAGATAGTAGCACAGTGGTCACGTGCTGCCGTGCGAGAGAGGTTCAGGGGAGACTCGTTTACAGTCTCCCCAGGAATGTGTCTTAGCAGGCGTATTGCAGGATAAAGTACCCCCTCCATGTGCTGATGGTGGCCACCGGGCTGATTTGAAAGGGTAAGAATCCCACACTCCGCGGTTTAGGTCCCCTTTTGAAGGTTCAAAGAAAGTATAAGCAGTTCAGTGATAGCCTAGTGGTATAGTAATAGCATTGAACTGTCAAGTCAGAGGTCTCGGATTTGAACTCTAGGCACAATTCCCTGACTTTTCAAAATCATGTAGATAAATAAATAATTATCACGCACTTGAAGAAAATGATCATGAAATCTGTATGCCTGAAAAATTAGTCATTGGAACATATTGTAGATATTTCTTACATAATATACCATCCGCCTGTACTCTCCGAAGGGTTAGGTAGAGGTGTACTAACCGTAAGTATACCCTCAGTTCAACGGTATATTTAAGTCCCATGTAATAGGGGTGAGCTTATTGCCATTAACCGGGCACAAATCTAAACCCCGAGCTGCTGCTGAGATTCCATAGAACCCAAGACTTTTAGGGTAGCAGTTATGGATTTCTTAAAGGTCCAATAAATCTAGGACTAACACCGAGAAGTACATCGCAATTATTACAAAAAATTAGCTCATTAATGTCATCTTCTTAACATTATAATAATAATTAAACAGTACACTACTAAACAGCACATTAGTCTAATTAGAGCGGAACAAAATGTCTTTGACATCTCTTACAAGCATATCTTTTTAATTAGCAAAATGGCATTGTAATGTTAAAGAACTAACACAAGACTAAAACACACCTACCTGAGGTGTGTTTTAGTCTTGTGGCTTGCGGGTGGTTGAATTGGAGATTCTGCCGCCATACCAGATAACGCGCCAACGAGTGCCTTCAATTAAGATGTAAGACAAGGCGTCGCTAATTGAAGAGGTCCAATGATTGCTGGACCACATCCTGTCATGGTCATGGCGAATTTCACGGATACTATGGCTGTGACTATAGGGAAGGTGAAGGCAAGTACGGTTTTTAGTCGGTACGAGTCCGAAACACCCTGCCGCCAAGGACGATCCATGAGGATTTTCCGTACCATAAAAAAGATGAGCTTTAGTATATTAAAAAAACAGTTCTTAAGACCCCGGAGGGTCACGGCTTTGAATTGAATTATTGATTTGTTTATGATACCTACTAAGATTTGCAGTTTTTGTGGCATTTAAGATAAAGTCAAAGCAAATTATTCAAAGCAAGGTATTCATTCATTCATTGATATTTAACCGATTCTGTATTTTGCCTATTTTTAAAGCAGGCAAAATCCTTAAGTTTCGTTGGCCACCTTGGCAGGTGGGAGATGTCGGACTCGTATTTACGTGGTCACCCTATATAATATATCATCATCATCATCTCCTGTGGCTTTATCATCATATCAGCCACAGGAGGACCACTGCTGAACAAAGGCTCATAGACTTCCAGACAAGGACCGGTTATATGTCGCCTGCATCCAACTGCTTCAAGCGACCATATATTGTATGTATAATTATATAAATAGTTTTAAAAGTTAGACATAATGATTATTCTGTGTAGAGACAAAGTAAAGGTAGATTTTACACCCTGAAGCGATACATTTATTAAAATTTCTTCAACCTAAGTTATTAATTTTCTTAAACCCAGCCTCTGGACCTCCATAACAGGACTAAAAACATTATTATCCTTTGACGGAAATGATTCTCTTTCAAATTATGTCATAATAGTATTAAGAACTCTGATATTTCGAATTCATGTTCTGTAATAATTGGTTATCACTGAAGGAAAATATCGTGAGAAAACCTGCATTCCTTAGAATTTTTTCTCGACGGCGTGTGAAGTCTCCCAACTCGCAATAATGTACTATGGCCTAATCCCTATCAATCTGGGAAGAAACCCGTGCCCAGTAATGGTACAATATGGATTGATGCTCCAATGTTAAGAAGAGTTTTCAATACAGGTTTCCTTCTTCAGTTTTTAGAACTATCTACCAAGGTTACCCAACGTTGTGCTACTATCAAAGCCATATTTTTTTCTATCACAATATGTTGCATCACACCGCTCTTCAGTTCACTGGTTCAAATCTGTCAGTTTGTTAGTAACATTGTAATGAGCTTGATCTTTCGTCATAGTTCCGATGACAAGTGATCGATTACGCGAGATCACAGCTGACAAGTGCGAGGTTGCGTCATTGCTTTGGAGTTCTTGTAATAATAGTTTTTGTAATACTTTGAATGGGTGTTTGAATTTGTGAGATGTTGAATAAATTAATGTGATTGGAAATGGGAACAGTGCAATATATGCGCTGCTGAATAAAAAGCGCGACCTTTTTATTGTTGACTTAATTCAGTATGACCTTGATACCTTCCCTGATGGTAAGCACAAAAATAGTCATAATAATATTATAATAATAATAATCATTTATTGCCAGTAAACATTGTTCTTTTACATTTCCTTAGTCTAGTTCTTATTTCTAACTTAGCCTAGTGAATAAAGGAAATTTTTGACTTGTGGTCTCCACACTAGGTCTAGCCTGTCGTGGAGACCTTGAGATCGATTAGTGACACATAAGTTGTTCCAGGTTCGATACTGTATGATTATCATAATATAGAAAAATTATTAGAGAAAAGAAAGAATTGCTTTGTGTATTAATGTATAAATGTGTGAGAGTGAGCGTGCAGGAGAGATTGTGAGTGTGGTTGCGCGTGTATGTAGGTGCATGTGTATGTGGGTGCGTGCGTGCGTGCGTGTGTATGTGTGTGTGTGTGTGTGTGTGTGTGTGTGTGTGTGTATGTATGTGTGTGTATGTGTGTGCGTGTGTGTGTTTGTGTGTGTGTGAGCGTGTGTGTTCTGCTCATACTCAACTGCTCAGTATCAGAATATGATTGGGTAAGCAACCATTTGTGAATTAGTTTTTTAACTTGCCTTTGTCATAGATAGAGCATATAATTTAAGAGGGTCTTTCAGGCTCCGGTTGTAATGTAACAAATGTTTACCGCGGTCGTGGATTTGAGGGTCCTAGCCAGTCTAGCGGATTATAAGATCCCACCAAAAAGCTGACTTGGAACACTACTCGTCGTACTTGAACTTAATGCAATAACATAAATTTTGTTCTGCCTTGTTAAAAAAACTTAAGGATTTATATTAATAGTTTATTTTCTAGTAGTCTTGATAAATCACTCGCAGTTGTTCATAATATCGTAAAAATACGAGAATATGTATTGTATTCTTGAATGTGTGAAGTGTGAGTTACACATTTATTTCTTTTTTATAGTCATAATAATACTTTTTTTATATACCACTAACGTGGTAAACACGCATACGCATACAAACCGTAGCTTATAGGCGCTTGCAACGCCAAAGTATATACATACTGCCAACCGAACTATTCCTCTTTTCTTGTACAGGGTCGGCAACGCGCAAGTGATACCCCTGGTGTTGCAAGCGTCTATAGGCTACGGTAACCGCTTACCATCTGCGCCGTAAGCTTGTGTGCGATTATTGATATAAAAAAACTGATGCATGCGTGCCGTCGGTTGGTCTACTCAAAGCCGCTATGGCTCTTTCTTCAAAAGGCCATTTCAGACTTTGCCCTACATTGTAAGACACATATTTGTTACTATTCTATGTCTGGACTTTAAAAGAGACTATGATTCTTTGAGTTTTTTTCGGCGTTTCTTCTCAGAGGTCGTCAGCTAGAAAAGTGACTTTGTTTTATACTATGAATAGATTCACTATTTCAGACGACTGGAATATAAAATGGTAAAGAAATGATCAAACTATACTCGTGTATCTAATAAAACATTGTACAATCTATAAAAAAACACTCGTATTACAGTTAGAATATGTACCTAGTAGAATTTATTTGCGACGTCCACTTCCTTTGCTTTGTTAACAAGATCGTTACACAATATCACTGATCCGTGATATGTTTTTCTAAAATATTTCAAGTATTTTAGACGTCTAGCTAGGTATTTTAATTACAAGTATTCGTTTTAATGGAGTTAATTAGTTAAGGATTACTGATTTTGGTTTGCAATCTATTAAATATATACAGTTAATGCCAATCCAAGGTCCAATTTCCAGGCTCAAAGTGACTTTAAAATACAACTTGTTGCCAGCAATATGCCCTTCGTCGCCAACAGCTTTTTGTGATAAAAGCCATGTCTTTCTCTAATGTTCTAACCTATCTCTGTACCAAATTTCATCAAAATCGGTTGAGAGGTTTAGGCGTGAAAGCGTAACAGACAAACATAATTACTTTCACATTTATGATATTAGTAGGAAAATAGGGATGTAGCTGTTGAGAGACAAATTACGTTGTTGTCAAGTTACTAGAGTGACTTTACAGAGTTGTTGACTTAAACATACAACATACCGGCGAACTGTAGTGTACAGACGCAGGTCAAGCTATCCTAAACTGTCAAACTTTCCCAATTAAAAATGAACCTTATTACATTGTATTAAAGTTGAAAATCTATCAAATAAATTTGATAGGTTGTGGTAGCTTAATGTGCTGGCGTCTGTACATTGGTACACCTCTGCCTAACCCTTTGGGACAAACAGCTTTGTTGGTATGTCCTATAGACAATATAAAAGTACAGACGCCAGCAGGTCAACCTATCCAAAACTGTCAAAATTTCCCATTTGAATATGAACCTTATAGCGTTTGTATTAAAGTTGAAAATCAATCAAATAAATTTGACAGTTTGTGGTAGCTTGATGTGCTGGCCTCTGTACATACAAATCGATGTTTTAGCTAGTTAATTAAAATATTGAATTGTTTTTTTTTTTCACTTTTTTCGCTAACTATTTAGCCTGGCAAACGGCCCAGAATGCACCGGAGACTATGTATGCAAGCCCATGTCATTAACCCTCATGTTCGTTGGGAATATCACGAATCCCATGGCCGACTATGGGGCAAAGGAAGGCAAGTCCTTTATGTAGCTGTGTGAAGTATGAGCCCGACATGCCACCTCCTTAGGTAGCTAACGAGGATGAGGATTTATGGTATTATAAAAAGGAGGCACCGGATCACCATCATGAAGTATACCTATTGATCTATCCTACTAATACTATAAATATGAAAGTTTGTGTGGATGGATGGATTGATGAATGTTTGTTACTCTTTCACGCTAAAACTACTGAACGGATTTTGATGAAACTTTACAGTACTATTATTTATACATCAGAATAACATATAAGCTATAATTTGTCACAATTTTGAGTTTATTAGCCAAATTACAACGATAATTTAAAAGTAACTTATCCACACGGACGAAGTCGCTGGCAGAAGCTAGTAATTAATATAATAAGATTGATTTGTTTTGATTTGATCTCTCGAATTACCAGTCGAATTCGAAAAAAAAAATGCATTCGATAGCCCTATATACATAACGTTACGACCCATAAAAGCCGAGAAGAAATTAAACACCAAGTGAAGCCACGGGGCATAGCTAGTTGTTAATAAGAGTTACGTTCATAATTCTCTTTGTTACAATAAAAAAAACAAAATGGCTATAAAATTACGACTTATTGCGGAATTAAATCCGATTATGATAAATAAATTACATTAAGTGCAAATGTTCATGTTACATCATAATAAAATACAGAGACGTGCATTTAAATAGCAATAAATGTAAATATTTACATTTAAAATTAACCATATATTAGCTATAATGTATGTAATATTATATACTATAATATTGATATTATAGTATCTTTCTTTCTCCAAACCTTTTTCCCAACTGTGTTGGGGTGAGCTTCCAGTCTAAACAGATACGGCTGAATATCAGTATTTTACACGAAGCCACTGCCATCAGACCTTTGTAACCCAATTTCAGGGTAATACCGACATTTCCTAGTTGTCAGGCTTTTTGGCTTTCCGACTAACACTAATGTTATTAAATGTTAAAACATATGTTATTATGTGTATTTAAGGTTCATACCTATGACAACCGTTAGTGCTATACCGGTACTAATGGCTTTGCGTGCTCTCCGAGGTACGAAGGGGTCTAGGTGTGTTGTCAGACTAGCCGCAGGTAATGCAGGTTAACCTTACGTACCACGAGCCAATCATTGATAGAATAGTATAATTATTTAGTTTGATTATCAAGTCAAGGGAGAACGAAGGTTATATGCCCTAAAAATCTAGAACTATCTTTTATAGTCTCCCATAGGTACTCTATTCCAAATAAAAAGTCAATGACACAAACGAGTTTGAATGTAGCTTTCTACGTATTACGTCATTTAATAGTATTCAAAAATAACGTGTTTTCGGTTATCATTAACATTTTAATCGTCCCCAAAATTTCTAATTCATTAGATACTAAATATATCACATAGACTAGATAGGTACATTGAAATAAAACTACTTTTTACGGATTTTATCGCGTTATATTGATATGTTAATCCCGACGTTTTGGATCCTTTACCCCACTGTAAAGGGTTCGAAACGTCGGTATTAATAATGTCAATATAACGAGATAAAGTCCGTAAAAAATTGTTTTATTTCTTTAACTAAGATTCGCGTAAATGTCAAAAATCAATAGGATAGGTACACTTATTTTCGTTTATCTAACATAATCACAATCAGAGGTAACTTCTTATTTGAAACACAGTATACTCATAACCATCATCGTTCGGGTTCCTTTTGGAGCCATCTCCAGCGGATCCACTGATCCGATTGGATCTCAGTATTTTACATGAAGCGACTGGTAGAATCAGACCTCTGTGACCCAATTTCTGGGCTTTGCTGATATCTTAAGGATTATTGCAGTGATAGCCTAGCGGTATGACCACTGGACTGCCAAGTCGAAGGTCTCGAGTTCGAACCCAAGGCACGCACCGCTGACTTTTCGAATTCATGTGCGTATTAATAATTAATTATCACTCGCTTAAACGGTGAAGGAAAACATCGTGAGGAAACCTGCATACCTTTGAGATTTTTCTCGACGGTTTGTGAAGTCTGCCAACCCGCACTAGGCCAGCGTGGTGGACTATAGCCTAATCCCTCTCAATATGAGAGGAGACGCGTGCCCAGCAATGGGACAGTATATGGGTTGATGATGAAGGATTATTGGTTCTCAGGTATTTTTGAGCTTTTGACTACTACTAACGATAGTCATAGGTGTTCGTATGATAAGTCGGACCGACAGCTTAACATGCTCTCCATGCCGTTTCGACGTATTAAAAATGGTCACCTATCGATAGACAAACCGTGGCAAGCGCTTATATTTTTCGCTACTTAGCGAAATGAGCCCTTCCAGAGCATATTAGATAAACTTGATCGTAGTTATTGATTATCAGAGCAGACCTACTTGTATAAGCGTATCTACAATATTTGTATGCAGTTTAACTGAGTGAATTCGCAAGAGTTTTGCTGAATTTTATTATTACTTTGAGTGAATTCACAAGGATACAATTTTATGAAAAAAGTTATAAAAAATAAGTTGTTTGCTTCACTATTGCATTGGGTCGTACCTATAATAATAGTTGTAAGTCATGGTTATAAATAAATAAATAATAAATAATCATTATTATCATCATTATCAACATAAATACTGTACATTGAGCGAGAGCTACAGTCTACCAGACAGGCCTAAACCGGGTAGACTTCACACATCATCAAGAAAATTACTCAAGCGTGTACAGCTTTCCTCACGATGTTTTCCTTCATCGTTTAAGCGGGTGATAATTCATTACGATTTCCAAAAGGAAGACGTAGGTGCCTTGGATTTAAAATTGAGACTTTTGACTTGGCAGTTCAATATTGATTTCTTACGCGAATATTATACATTGAAATAAAACTACTTTTTACCTATTTTATCGCGTTATATAGTTATTATTAATCCCAATATAAAAAAAAAATCATCAATCCATATACTGTCCCACTGCTGGGCACGGGTATCCTCTCATATTGAGAGGTATTAGGCTATAGTCCACCACGCTGGCCTAGTGCGGGTTGGCGGACTTCACAATCCGTTGAGAAAAATCTCTAAGGTAGTTTTATTAAGTAGTTTTATTTTAATTGGCAGTCCAACGTTCATATCGTTAGGCTTTTTAACAAACAAGTTTTCAGTGCTTTAAACACTGAGCGTTCCCATGCTTTGTTTAGCCAGGTCACTTCGTGCCGCGATTTTAAACGTTGAGTCTGCGTGCCAGCTGCCTGCAACCCTGAGGATGTCGAGGTCGTCATCAAGGATGCCGTCAAACACTATCAACATACCAGCGGAGTGGTTGTGCGCGTCAAAGTTGATGAGGAAGACTGCCATGTGGAAGAAGGAGAAGACTGAACAGAATGGACTGAGTTGCCGACTCTCTTTTACACTGTTAGTTTTTATTTTGTACTAAATCCGAGCGGCGATAACCACTTACCATCAGGTGGCTCGTCTGCTCGTTTCATCATCAACAACTCATATATTGTCTCACTACTGGGCACGGGTCTCCTCTCACACAATTTCAATTGTTCAAAGTAATAAAGTTTAAATGTAAGTATTACAACAATAGTCAAGGTATTATGAATAGGGGGTCATTGTTGAATGTTATTAAACCGCACATAATATGAGCTGTCGTACTAATATAATAAGACTCAAGCATTCCGTTAAACCAAAACAGACGTTACTATTTTACTTGGTATCCTGCTTCAAAAATATTTTCATTATTAACCTTTTGACCGCCCCGGACGTGTATATACGTCAAATGAAAACTTGCTCACGACGCCACCGACGGCATGGCACGTCAAAAATACCAGATTATTTTAGTTCAAAATACAACCCTATACAATTTAATTTTGTTTTTTTTTTAACTTACATTAAAATAAAAAAAAAAAAAAAAAAACGTAATGTTATTTGGGTTTTCTTCTTTAAAACACAAATATTATTTTATGTAAATTTCCTTAATTTCTTTGTTAATTTTATATACAAAAATGTTCTATACAAATTGTGTGTGTTTCTTGATCGGGCCAGAGGGCAAGAGAGAGACAGGAAGTGCAAGGCAGCGCGAGCTGTCATAAAGACGATTTATGTTGTCTTTGACGTTTGACATTGACATGACATGACTTGATCTAATACAATTATTAGATACAGTACTAAAATATGTCGCTTGGCGTAGAGAACACGGATTTTCTTTATTGACGTGGCGGTTAAATGGTTAATTGTATACATTCCAATGGCACTGAAGCATTTGCTAGATAATATCATACATAATCTGATCTATGATCAGCTGTTATAGGTAGTATGTATTATGTTTTCAGTCTATCCTCAGGATAGCGTTGCCTAGAAATTGAGTTACGGAGGTCTGATCGCAGTCGATTCGTATAAAACACTGATATTTAGCTGTATCTGATTAGACTGGAAACCGACTCCTTCTACTATATTTTATACTATTCTCATATCAATGAGGGGCTCGTGGCTAAGTAACTAGTACTACGCTGATCAACCGATCTGCAAGGTTAAGCTGCACTAGCTGCGGCCAGTCTGTGGATGGGTAACCATTCTTATCACACCTAGATCCCTCCGTACCTCGAAGAGCACGTAAAGCTATCGGTACCGGTATAACACTGACGATTGTCATAGGTGTTAACCCTAAATACCTATGACAATCATTAACCAGGATAATTATCAGTTTTACCTAGAAATTGGGTTACGGAGGTCTCATGGCAGTCGTTTCGTGTAAAATACTGATATTCAGCCGCATTTGATTAGGGACACTGGAAGCCGATCCCAACATATTTGGGACAATGGTTGGGGAACAAAATCATTTTTTCTTAATAAAATATAAACAGGGATTTGAAATACTTGATTAAGCAGTAAGCGTTAGCTCATTCATGTTGACGCTATAGTGAGTGCTCGATTCACAGGAATACTACATATTGGAATGTAAACAAAAATATCCGCTTATGTGGAAACAAAACAATAGATTCTTTGTATCGCTGACAATCAGTTGACATTGTTTGATTTTCAAAACATTTTCAAATTCACTGAATGTCTATAATATTACTATGTTGCGGAAGACAAGTTTATGTGCCCACGAATATTGTGGCGTTGTAATACGTAACAGTGTTGTTTGCTTGTGCGTGCCATTAACTAACATACACACTGTATTCAACGAAAAACTTAGCGATACTATTTTTTTATTTTATGTCAGCCTGCTGGTGATAAGCAGTTATCGCCACCAATGGACACCTGTAACAGCAGAGGACTTAACAGGACACTGTTGCTTGAACAAACTTGTTTAACTTTGAACTTTAGCAAACATATAAAACTTAAGGCTGAGTGATACGCGAACCTTGTGAAGAGGCTGAAGGAAAGCCACTTCACCTCCTGGGGGGATGATGAATGATCGCTTATACACAAGCGCAGTACTCATCTAGGGAAAACACATTTTATGCCCGAAATAAAGGAGTTTACCCATAAGCAAATCCTGCAATTTATAATAACCGCAGTGTTTAGCGGTGAGCTCAACGAGTGGCGATCACACTAGACCGGCTACGGTCGCAGTGATACAGCCGCAAACTAATAATAATAAAAAAAAAACCAGCAGAGGAGTTCCTGCTACATTTCTGAAACTACAGGGACTATGGAGTGCAGACCGTCAAGAGCCAAGAGCCAAGACCGTCCGAGCCGCAGCAAGTCAGGGGGACTTGCTGCGGCTCGGACGGTCTTGGCTCTCACGCGCAAGTGGGAACACACAAAAAACTCCAACGATAGGGTATTCGCCAGTCAGTTAGACCACAAGAGGTCTTGACATGTAAATTGGGCTACATGTACCTTATTGTTATATGTAGTCCAATTTAAGTCCCGTATGACCTATTACTACTATGTCATCTACTAGTATATCGTGTTAAGTTCTTTAAGAACACATTTTTAACAATTTGTACAGAGGTCAGTACATCAAGCTACCACAATCTGTCAAATTTCTTTGATTGATTTTCAACTTTAATCCAAAACAATAAGGTTTATATTCAATTGGGAAAATTAAACAGTTTTGGATAGGTTGACGTGCTGACGTCTGTACATAATATTGTCAGAGAAGCATTGCACTTGCACAACCTCTTACGTAGAGGACGAAAATATTGATTGAAGTTTGATTGCGCTAGGTTGGTGTTATACAGTGTGTTATAATATTCCCAAGGAAAACGATTTCAGAATTATGAACAGAACTACATCTGCTAGTAGAATATTGTTGTGTTTAGTGCCGTTTTGATTTTCTATTTATTTTGTTTATATTATCTGTTTTTCTCTAAGCCGCAATTCCTGGAAAAGTAATAAAGCTCAAATGTCCCGCAGTCTATAAACGCTGGCAATCACTTGCGCGTTGCCGACCCTGTAAAACCAAAGAGGAATAGAACGTCGAGTTGGCAGTATAAGGGTCAAAGTCCCCATTGCTAACACAACGTTTCCTCGCGGAACGTCTACAAATAAACAAACTTTGAATCTTAATCCAAAATAAAATAAAAAATTATATTGCAACGTTTACATAATCACAGACAGCACTAAATCCCAACCGCTTCGTAGTTTTTGAACAAGGAAGAAGAAGCAACCAAAGAAAGTCATTTAGTTTATCCAGAATTTCCACACACGGAATATTATTAAACTTAAAGTGCAATCATTTTAAAAATATGACCTTCATATTTCTTTATAATATTTTATTACTGTAGCATATAGTTATTTAACTAGCGATAATTATGTACATTAATTAGTGATTAGGAATGGTTAGGAAATAAAAAGTAATGCTCTAATGGTTAGAGAGTGAATTGATAGCGCACGCGATGCTCTTTGGACGATCACTCATTATTATAGACCGCTAATGATTAAGTGGTTTCAGTTGTAATGTTTTCACGCACATATTCTTATATAAGGTGAGCTGGACCGTATTTCAAGAGCTAAGCGTGACGTCACCGTAAGGCGGTTAGTTTCCTTTTTTTTTGTACAACTAAGGTGACAAACGAGCAACCGGCCCACCTGATGGTGAACGGTTACCGGAGCCTATAGACGCTTGCAACACCAGGGGTGTGGTGGTGTTGTATTTTTTTTGCATTTTCCAATACTAAGATTTCAAAATTATTTTAGCGTAGGAAAAGTTCACGGATATAAAAAAAATAGCCTAAATATAAACCTATATTTGCAAATTAATTATTGATAACCTTATCTTTATTCGAAGTCAGTTAAAAATGATCTTCTGAGTTACTATACAATAAATTAAATCCTAGGTATGGTAATTAAGCTCCTAACAAATGATCGTAAAACTAGCTACTAGGTAATGTGCCATAGCAAATTGTCGGTCTGACATTGCAAAAATCGTGAATAACAAATAAAATGATTTCATGCAAATTTAAATGAATGATTCCGTATAGGTAGTAAATATAGCAAAAAAAAATTACCTTGGCAAAAAGATTGAATGGAAAGATGTGTATGTACTGCTTTTGCGATGTATATTAAAAACTAAACAGGGTCTACTACAAAAATAAAACGTCGAAACTTTGAATCGAAAAGAAACGACGATCTTACGTAGTAAAATATACTACTAGCACAAATGGATAAAATAACACAAAACTTTGAAAGGGATTTTCAGGTTCAATTTATTATAGTTTAATGCCAATAAGGTCTTCTAATGGTTGATTAAAATTTAGGAACAATTGAAATAAAACTACTTTTTACGGATTTTATCGCGTATATTGATATTATTAATCCCGACGTTTCGGACCCTTTACAGCGTCCATTGTCACAGGCAGACTGTAGTCGGTCCATGGTGACGGGTAGTCTACCCGTGACCGTGGATGCTGTTTTATTTCAATGTATAATATTAGCGTAAATGTCAGAAATGTCACTTTTAAAAATTTGTCCTGATTGAAATTTCCCTGTGTCCTTAGTAGCAATAGGTATAGCAGTAAGGATCTCCCCTATTGCTTACCCTGAACTGAACTGAGTACTGTGGGTATACACCCACACTTGTATGTTAAGGTCTCATGTAAGAGTCTATTAATAATGAATTATCACTCGCTTAAAATATCGTGAGGAAACCTGCATGCCTTAGAGATTTTTCTCGACGGTTTGTGAAGTCTGCCAACCCGCATTAGGCCAGCGTGGTTGACTTTAGTCTAATCACTCTCAATATGAAAGGAGATCCGTGCCCAGCAGTGGAACAGTATATGGGTTGATGATGGGGAACACATAGAAACTTCAAGCTGCTACTAACAATTTCTTAGAAAAAACACAATAACTTTGCTTGATCTGGATATCGACAAGGACCTCTAGGTCAGCTGTGCTTACAAGCAGACCTTTGAGTTGCATTTGACCTTCGTGGTTGATTAATTATAATTTACTTTTTAATGGATTTTATTATCATCATCATTCTCATCCTCCGAACCTTTTCCGAGCTTTTTCGGGATTGATATTTTTAATCCCGGCGTTTCAGACCCTTTACAGCGTCCATGGTCACGGGAAGACTAGAATAAAAAACAAAATAACAATATAACGCGATAAAATCCATTAATAAGTAGTTTTAATTCAATCTACATCATGATGTCAAGACGCTTTTGTATTTAGATACTTGTAAAGCAAACTCTTCCGTTGACTGTACATACAGGAAGATTATGCGGTAAGTTAATTTACGATGATGTTAAAACAAAATGTATGCACTAAGAAACCTTGGTAATGATCTTGAGTCACGAGAGACCTTCAGGATTCCGGAATTGCAACATTACATCATCTACAAAAAGATACTGGTTTCTTCACTGTTAGTACTACTAATGGTACACTGAAGAAGCTATTGTCTAAGAACAATGTAGAACTAAGGCATGACACAGAAAGAGCCATTCCTACTGTACCATAACGCCTGTAGCCCCCGAAGGCTTGCCCTTCGGGGACTAGGCAAAGGTGTGCTAATGTATACCCATAGTTTTCCGGTATTTTTAGGTCCCATATATTGCCTATTGCCATTAACCGGGCACAAATCGAAACTCCAATCTGCTAATGAGAATAAAATTTGATAGAAAATCTGTTATTGGGATTTTCTATAAAATTCTTATTTGCAGGTTGGAAAAATAAGGCTTGCAAAAATTATATTCAGTTGCTGATATAAAAAAACAGATCTTCCCTGTGATAAAAAGTGCTTTGACAGGTAAATCACTAAAAAATGGGTTTACCTTCATTAAACACTTAAAACTTACTCACTCACTCACTTCGCTATCCCTGAAGAGTTGGACAGAATTGTATTAATGTAAGTAAACAAACAGGTCACCACTATATATTTAGGTTCCGTTTAAGACCTTTTTTTTTTCTAGGTCTAGGGGGTTAGGCCAGGGAGTGTGGACTTCTTACCCACTAAAACTACCCCAGTAGCCACCATCAGCACATGGAGGGGGGCACTGTGTCCTCAATAGGGGGAGGCCTATAGTCACTAACGGGCACAAAATTCAAACTCCTACTACTGGTAATTTTCATAATAATTCTAATAACACTTTGCTCAACGTTGAGAATTCAATCAGACTTCTGAAGACCCTGTTTCTAGTAGGTTCAATGGTTTGAAGTACCTATATAATACACTATTTGGTACATTTTTGGGGATTTCTAGACTTATACATTTTCTAACGTGGGTTACGACGAGTATCAGTATTTCAACATAATTCAAATTAACAGTTACTTTTTGAAAAACGTTACCTCATTTATTTAGTTATTTAACCAAATCTAAATAAACTACACTACAAAAAATTATGTAACTCAAAGTGGTTCACAAAAAAACTGTAGAGGCGTTTAGTCCTGAATATTTTTTTCTAAACTTGGGAACCAGAATAGAATCGATTAGGTAAACCTATGGTAATCCGCAATAAAATTAGCTCGATGTATAAAATCAGTTCTTTTGAATATTGCAGACGCTAATTAAGCAATTAAGCTTGAATAATTGTTTTAACTAATTACTTAAATTGACTGCAAGATAAAACAAAATAGCATACATATGTAGGTAGCTATATAAGTACAGCATTTGCATCACTATGTACGTACAGCAGAAACGTATAATCAGCTTGAAAATTACTAACGCGTTCCGACAAAGACCTCGTCCTACAAACATTTGTATTAAAAAAAAGAAACAAAGAAATTGTAATATCGATTCACAGATCACAAATAATACAATTCTTTATTCAACGCATGTTTTTTTACAAACTTCTCGTAAACCTGAGTTTTCAATTACCGATTCAGTTCGTAAACATCCAACAAGGTCATTATCGTGTAAATACTATACAATAGGTATTACCCAGCCAGGTTTAGAAGTCCTTCCTATGCATGATTTGCTTCTAACACAATGGAAATCACGAAACGGTCGGGTCACCACTGCCATATAAATATTATTAAATACTATTAACTGTTTGAATTAAGAGCACGATCGCGCGCATGCGCCTTGCACGTAACACTGACTGAACTGAGTCGGAAGGTGCGCTGGAGTGTTGCGCGGTGCTATTATCGACTATATTTTTTTATAGTGACGAGTTTTTATATGGGCAATGTTTGTTTTGGAGTATTATAACATTTTATTTAAGTAGTCGTAATTATTAATTTCTCTTAGTTTACAAGTTAGTAGAAGAGTTTTACATACTATTACGCCTGTATTTCTCGAAGGGTAAGGCAGAAGTGTACATAATGTACACCCAAAATTTGCGGGTATGTTAAGGTCAAATGTAATACATATAGGGTGACCCATGTCACAAATCCAAACTCCGAGCTGCTACTGACAATATCATAGAAGTTTGTTCGACCTGAGAATTGAAACCAGAACCTCTAGTCGCGCTTATGACCACTACACCAATAGGGCAGTCTGTATCTTGAATTAAATAAATCTTATAGTTTAAAAGCAGTTGTACTATCGACTATTTACATCACTAGCTGTCAGAGCATGCCACGGTACACCGCGCACAACACTACTCAGTTAAGGAAATTAACTTCGGACTGGTAAAAATAAAAACACGGAGTAATTACCATCGATATGGTCAGTGACCATCACTATATCTTGAAAGGGTCTTCATATTGTTATACATATTAGCGATGTTTAGAAACTTTCTGTCTACTTCCGGACTTAAGAAATATTTAAAGATTTACTGTTTGCTGTAGTAAAAAAAACAGTTGTTCAATTAATTAACATAAAAATAACACTTAATATAATAAACCTTATTATTATTATTTGTATCTCCATTTCGGATATCACGGCATATCTCCCGTAAGGAAGACATCCGGTCCTTTGGCTGGCTTGCGCGGGGACATAGGTCCAACGCGTAGAGGCCCCTTGGAGAGCTTTGTTCTAAATATGGGATGGGGCACCAACCCGGGACACTCCAAGACTGCACTATGAGAATACAGCCATGGAGTATCCTGGGTGGATGCAGGACTATTGTAAAATATGGTAAATAAAAACTACTTGGTTTATGGATGTAGATGATTGGTGAACCGATAACTTCTTTTGCCGGAAGAAAACGGCGTCTGCCTTACAACCTCGAATAAATATCCTTAGGGATGGCAGACGGTGACTCGCCACCTCACTAGCTGGGCCCCCCGAAAAGCTGCCAGTACAGGCAGAAGGCGGCAACAGCGGTGTGAGCGGCTAGGGGTGTAGAGAGGTGCGGCCCCGGTTTCACCGTCGCGAGTCTCCACGAGACCCGGATTGGGTTTCCCCGCTATTACGCCATTAGACACTTCCACCCCCGAGCATATAGCTCTGGCGGCCCCCCTCTGGCCGGCCAATTAAGGCAAGACAGAGTTGAGAGTCCTGCGGGCGCTCTTGGGGTTCCACTCCAGCTACCCAGTACGGGCAAACTGGAGACGAGGCCCTGACCAACTCTCTGGGGCAATAAGGACCGCAGTGTCGCCACTAACCATCAGCTCGCCACAAGCTGCCCTGCGGTTTATATTATTATTTTTGGGTAACTGCTTCTTTTACTCAGCTCATTGCTGGTTTTAGCTACATTTACGGGCCAAAACCAAGTAAATGAAGAATGTGGTGTGTTATTGGGGTGTGCTGTGTTGTGGGGCTATTTCGTTTTCCTCTATTTGCATTAACTTTCTTACTATTCTGCAGGTATTTAGGATGGCGATATTATTATTATTATTAACATACCATCACGCCTGTATTCCCAGAAGGGTTAGGCAGAGGTATACTAATGTACATCCACATTTCGCCGGTATGTTTAGGTCCCATGTAATAGGGGGCGAGCCTATTGCCATTAACCGGGCACAAATTCAGACTCCGAGCTACTACTGAGAATTTCATAGAAAAACCACTGCTATTGTTTATTATTTAAGTGTTATTGAACACTTTGCTCGACCTGGGGATCGAACCCAGGACCTTTAGCGTAGCAGTCGCGCTTAGGACCACTAGACTAATGAGGCAGTTCAGTAAGTAAATTAATTAAATAATTGAATAACTCAACATTTTCGATGTATGGAACAGCTGAGCGGCAGAGTCCCCAATTCAACCGCCTGCAGACCATAAGTCATGGAGGCTTAAGGAACCACTCTGAAATATTTTAATATTGCGACCTGCATAGTTTTTGAGATTTCGTGATTTATATTTAGTAAGAGAGTTAGTGAGCAACAGTTCGTTTTTTTAAGTACATATTACATAAGTGTGTTTTTAATATGATAATGTATTTCAAAACCACTTCCCACGGAATTATGATTTTATTTATAAAACAAAATACATTATTCATAATTTCATGACGTTATTTCGTCAAAACTAAACTTTGTTCCGTCCACTAATTTTATATTTAAACCGCAAATTAGTCAGGAACTACTGAACTCATTTTGTTCATTCAATTGATGAACGAAATGAGTGGGTCGATTTAATTACACTCGAACTACTCTCGTTACTCAAAAAATTTCAACAATTCAGACTAGAAATGAACTAAACTGTGTATGAAATTTCTGCATAATATTCTGGGGCCTAATTCATTCTTATACTAAACAAAAACTAACAACTTTTTAGACTAGATAAATTCACAAACAACATCATAGAAGAAAAGATAAAGGGCATAATCGACTATGGCGATGTGTGCTACTTTGACCTGAATGCTCAACTTTACTCAACAAATTGGACCGCCTTCTCAACAATTGCATTCGATTCGTATTCAACCTACGTAAATATGACCATGTGTCAGAATATCGAATAAGTTTGAAATGGCTACCTGTTCGCCAACGCAGACATTTGAGGGCACTGACTACTTTGTACTCTTTACTTTGTTCTCCCAATTCTCCATCTTACTTATCTTCCTTTTCACCACTCTGACTTTGTACATTCTACCTTTTTCGTCCAATCAATACTGTTATAGAATGCTCTCCCTCTTGAAATTAGGTTGCTAAACAGTCGGCAATCCTTTAAAACCAATGTGCGCAAATACTTGTTCGACAAGACCCTGTTAGATTCATCTAGACTCTAAATTTTATTTTTATTTCTTGTATATATTAATTATATATTGTAAGTATTATATCTATAAATATGTGTAGTATATATATATATATATTATTTAATGTATACATATATTTATTTTATTTTATTTTAATACTTTAGAAAACTTACAGCTAAATACAAAATATAATAAAAAAAAGTAGTAAAATATGGCCAATTAAAAGTTTTCGCTAATATCGCATTATATAACAATAAAATGTCAGGTAGACAAAGGCAAACCAAAAAAGACGGTTCAAAAAGACTAAAAATTAAAAAATAAGTGTAAAACACTTCTAAATAGCTAATTTTAGTTGAAAAATTGTTTATTTAATATTTGTTTTAGTTGAGGAACACTGGTAGAAAATAAGTGAATATCAACACTTTGACACACTTCGTTATAACTCCTACTAACCCTTAATAAATAAGAATTTTGCCGATATATACATCGAGTAGAGGGGGCAAACAAGAGTTGAGGTTTACGTAACAATGCAGATGGCACACGAAGCCCAATTTTGCTCATAAGCTCAGGACAATCAGTTGAACCACTCACTAAACCAAATAGAAATGACATATCAGCTATTTTCCTCCGCTCTAATAATGGAAGAATGTGAAATTTTCTGCAGCGGCTGAGATAATCAGGCAAATAAGTATTTGACCTATATTGAATGAACCGAAGAAATCTTTTTTGAATATTTTCAATTCGGTTGATATACACATTATAGTAAGGATTCCAGACAGGTGAACAATATTCTAAGTGACTGCGTACAAATGAACAGTAAAGGATTTTAAGAGTTTTAATATTCTTAAAGTCAGCAGATATTCTCAAAATAAACCCTAGTGCCTTCAATGCTTTTTTAATAATATTATCAATGTGAAAATCAAATAATAGCTTAGAATCGAACGTAACTCCTAAATCCTTAATATAACTAACCCTAGTAATTATGTTATTTGAACATTTATAATCATATTGTATGGGATTGGGTTTACGCGTAAAACTGCAAACATAACATTTCGACACGTTAAGATCTAGTTTGTTCGTGTAGCAATAGTTTTGAAAGCAGTTAAGATCGTATTGGAGACGCCTTGCATCATCGTATGTCCGAATTTGACTTAGAATTTTCATATCATCAGCAAATAATAGAATTTTGGAATATGAAAAGTACGATATATATATGTAAACTGTAAAGTACTTATATGTAAGTATTATAGTTTAGGCAGTAAAAGTCGCGTTAAACCTCTCACATCTACCATTGTAGTGCATCTACCATGATCGTCTCTGCACCACCTAAAGGTTGTCTGGTAGAGAATGCCTAAGGCATTAAGACCGCCTTTGTATGTACACTTTTTGTACATTAAGAATAAATAAACAGCAGAAGAGGGAGGACTACATCAAAGAGAAGCAGAAGTCTGCGATGTATAAGAACCTTTAGCTCTTAGTAGAGAGAAGAGTAACTTTGTGACTCGGAAAGCACGTAAAACTGGTAACGGCTTTCATAAGAACACCTATGTTAATTGTTAGTAGTCTGAAGCCCAAAGAGACTGTCCTGACTGTATAACCAGTCTATCCTCAGGATATCGGTATTGCCCAGAAATTGGGCCGCTGAGGTCTGATGTCAGTCGCTTCGTGTCAAATTCTGATCTTCAACTGTATCTGGTAAGACTGAAAGCCGACCCCAACATAGTTGGGAAAGAGTTAGGAGTATGTGAGAGTTGTGGAAAGTGCTACACTGATAGCATAGCTCTTAAATTGAAGAAAATTACGTTATATTGGTACTGTAAAGTACATGATGTAAAGATTTTTTTTAATAATATAATATATCATTTTTGGGACATTTTACACAACACCATCTAGTCCCAAACTAAGCAGAGCTTGTACTATGGGTACTAGACAATGGATATAATACTTATTATACTTTTTTTTTTGTAAATACATATTTATAATATAAATATAAGAAACACCCAGACAAACACAAATACATGTTTTATTTACACAAATATTTGTGTCCTGTGGGAATCGAACCCACGACCCCATGATCAGCAGTCCGGCACTCGGACCGCTAGACTACAGAGAGGTCGTCATTTAATTTTACATTTAAACTGGTATCCACAATATTACGTCAAGGTTTCTTATTAAATTTTTTGCCGTATTTGACGTATTAAACCTAATTTGTGAGAACATTGACCGTTCGTCACGAAAACAAGTTAAAGTCTTCACTAAACGCTGTCAATGAAAATGTTTTAACCTACGAAAGTTTCTTATTTATGCAAATAAAAACAATAGTAATTATAATTATGTCATAGTGCAAATAGCTTGTAAGAAATAGGTGGCATTAAGTGCGCACAAATCCATAGGAAAACACAATATCTCTTCACTTAACCTGAGAATCGAACCCAAGATCTCAGAGAAGAATCACGCTCAGCAGCTGCGATTGTTATCATTAGACCATTGAGACAGTTATCTTATCTATTCATAATTGTCAATAAACCAATGTACCATTTTGTTTTATTTTGCTCTTCTAGATGCGACCGATCTAAGGGGATAAGTCTGGGTAGTGTGGGTTTCTTATCCACTAAACCACCACGGCAGCTACGATGGAGGAAGGCACTGTGTCCTCTTAATAGACCAATTCAGAACCTCCTCTGTACTACAACTAGAAAGCGATTGTATCGCAAAAAAATTGAAATAAGATTGAACTTTGAGATAAGACGCTACATTATAGTATAGTGTAGCGACATCTACCGCGCTACATGGAACTACAAACAAATGAATCCTGGATCGCGCAAGCAATATTCGCAACACAAGTTGCATATATACAGCCACCCGACATCAACCGTCGGGCCGTGACCCGCCAGGCAAAACACCCGCCGGCCTGGTTGAAGGATCCTCTTTTTGGTTGGAGGGCAAAATAACTCGCCTCTCCACAATCGTTTTGAAAATACTATGTTCATCAACACCTTAAGAGAAAATTGCTTTAGAATTTCGTTAAGTATATATACATAATGATGCCAGTGACCGTATAATGCTTATTAGGGCATATCCCTGGGAAGCCAATGTATCTACCAACAAAAATATGCCTAACTTCGTCCCCCTCTCTCGTCCCACTTGTCATTACTATAATAGATACTCTTTGACACGCAACATCTTTACCAGTAACTTGTTACTCTAAACCAATGATTAAGTTTAATTATATTTTAATAGTTTCCCACAGATTGTGTACCTTTTGTTTATCATAAGTATCTGGGCAATTGATTTGCAAGGTTAAGCTATTATAGTCTTATGTAATATAAGAATGTCTTTACAAAAAAAAGTATATTAGTATTATATCCATTGTCTAGTACCCGTAGTACAAGCTCTATTTAGTTTGGGACTAAGTAGAGTGCTGTGTAAAATTGTCCAAGAATATTTCCAAGTATATTCGAAGAATAAAGTTTGCTGGTAGGTTCTGCTCATGCTGCAGTTTTAAGAGAGGTAGGGCATAGTGAGTGTAATTCCACTCAAATTGAAGCTGCCCGACTGGGGAAGTACGGAGGTACTTCCCCAAGGCGGAGGCCTTGTAGAAAATCGAAGTGAAACAACACTGCTTTGAGCTATGTTCTGTTCCTTACGCTGAGCAAGGTTGCCAGTGCTCCGCGAGGAAACTTTGTGTTGGCAGTGGGGGGACTTTGACCCTTATACTGCCAACCCACTTATTCCTCTTTCGTTTTACAGGGTCGGCGACGTGCAAGTGATACCCCTAGTGTCTAGCGTCTACAGGCTACGGTCACCGCTTACCATCAGATGGGCTGAATGCTTGTTTGCCACCTTAGTGGTATAAAAATAAATAAATAAAAGGTTGTCTGGGGTGGTACAAAGTACAAAGTAAAAATATGCATTGGCAAATATTCTGTCGCTAAGCAAACATGGGCCAACATTATTGGTTCCGGTTTAAAGGGCAATGTAGCCTGTGAAATTTCTAAGTATAGACTGCCTCATTAGTCTAGTGCTCCTAAGCGCGACTGCTACGCTAGAGGTCCTGGGTTCGATCCCCAGGTCGAGCAAAGTGTTATTGGGTTTTTCTATGAAATTCTCAGTAGCAGCGCGGAGTTTGGATTTGTGCCCGGTTAATGGCAATAGGCTCGCCCCCTATTACATGGGACCTAAAACATACCGGCGAAATGTGGGTGTACATTAGTACACCTCTGCTTAACCCTTCGGGGAATACAGGCGTGATGGTGTGTGTCTGTGGTCTAGTGGAGCGCGGTGGACTGCTGATCACGAGGTCGTGGGTTCGATTCCCACAAGACACAAATATTTATGTGATGAACATAAGTGTTTGTGTTTGTCTGGGTGTTTCTTATGTTTAAAAAAAAGTATGTAAGTATTATATCCTTTCCTAGTGCCCATAGTACAAGCTCTACTTAATTTGGGACTAGATGGTGCTGTATAAAATTGTTAAAAAAAAACATTTATTCATAACAAAATATTAGCTACAAAGTCTTACTTAGGTTTATTATTTACATAACAAAGGACTCCGTAAGACAAATGGTAGGCTATGTCATTCTCCACACACAGGCATAGCTGGTACAAAAGATAGGCCATATAATATATCATTCTCCAGACACCAGGTGCAACAATGTCAAAGATTTTTTCATGATCCTCAACAATGACGAAAGAACACGACTTCAAGAGGAAGATGATGCCAGAAGATGCTATTTTGGATAATGTGGGTCAGTAAAAGAGTTGTTCTCCAATAATTTACTTTTAAACTTATGCTTGTTTCAGGTAAGGGTGTATAATTTTTTTTTTGTAGAGTCAATAAAATTCACTTCGTGTACAAAATCGCATTTGCTGTTCAAAAACAAAGATATAGGTACAAACAATAAATATTTACTGTCATGATTTTTTGAACATAAACGGGTGCGTTTGCGTTTGAACATTTTTTGTATGCCAAGATAACACAAGAGAATCTACAAACAGCTAACTGCGTGAGTCACAAATAATACATGAAGCGCTGTGTAATGTGATGTTAATCATCTGTGCAAATATTTGCGTCGTAAAGGCGTCACTGAAAAGATTTTGTTCCTTTACCCGATTACGGTGAAGTCAAACAGTAAAGTTATGATATATAATGCAAATATGAAATATGTATGGTAACTTCCTCATCCAAATCTATATGCTTTAAAGACATTAAAATCATGAGACATTCAAGCAGTTTCCAACAATGTTAGGTTTGGTTTGTAGCCATCAGACCTTCGCCACCCAATTTTTGAGCAATATCCTAAGGATAGACAGGTTGTCAGGTTTTTGGGCTTCTGACTATTACTAACGATTGTCATAGATGTTGGCATGACAACCGGGACTGGAGTCTTTAGGTGCTGCTCTCCGAAGCACAGAGGGGTCTCGATCCATTCACAGACTGACCGCGACCAGCGTAGCTTAACCTTGCAGATCATCTAATCAGTGTACTTACCCACGAGCCCCTCTTAAAGATAATAATATTTACTTTCGCGGATCCCATGACAATAGGGCAGGTTTTTTTTTTTTATTTTTTTTTATAGAAGATTTGAGTGCGTTTGACCGCACCTCACCTGATGGTAAGTGACGATGCTGCCGAGGATGTAGCACGCAAACTCAAATAGTGCCTGTTCACTCTCACCTTGAAGGTTCCTAAATCATATGAATCGGGAAACACAGCAGCCGGCAGAGAATTCCACTCCTTGGCCGTTCAGGTGAAGGGAACTGCGATTTTTAGTCGGTACGATCCGACATACCCTGCCACCTCCCTGGGTGGCGGAGAATCCATGAGGATTTGCCGTACTATATAAAAAAAAGGATAATTTATCAATTATAACTGCTTCATTTTATTGTAATAGTACGGAAAATTCTACCTAAAGTTCTACCTAAATGTTAATTTGATATATTGATGCACAATAAAGAGTATTATTTAATATTAAGTGCGACGGCTGCGCTTGAAGTCCTGTGTTCAATTCGTAGGTCGAGCAAAATGTTATTGGGTTTTCTATAAAATTCTCAGTAGCAGTTTGGAGTGTGGATATGTAATATAGGCTCGCCTCCTATTACATGGGACTTAAAAATACAGGTGAACTTTGGTTGTACATTAGTAAACATCTGCCTAACCCATCGGGGAATACAGACGTATATTATATTATGTAAGAAATACCTACATCCAATGACTAATTCCATTTTTTCAGGCATACAGAGTTCATGATATTATTTTTCACCGTTTACATGATTTCGAAAAGTTAGTGATTCGGGCCTAGAATTCGAAGTAAAATAACACTGCTTTGAGATATGTTGTGTTTCTTACAAGCATCTATAGGCTACGGTAACCGCTTACGATCAGGTGGGCCGAATGCTAATTTAAAAAAAATGGTGTTACATGCATAAAAATATCATTCAATTTGCATTGCCAATGGTCATTTAAGAATATTTTAAAACAATAAGTAATTAAAGCCAATCTTTCCTTGTCATCATAAACATTGTTTTTTTTTTTGTACTAACTAGGTAGGATCGGTAACAATAGCATTGTAAGATGCGATGTTTCTAATCGCAAATAAATTGGCGATGACGTACGTAGGTTAACTATTTGTATTTTATGATGTGTACACTCGACAGAAGAGTAAAGTATACTGGCAGCTAATCCCTACTAATTCCTACAAATTAGAAATGCGAAACTAATTCTGTAATAACTGTCTGTCTGCTTTCACGCCTAGACCGCTGAGGTAATTTTAATGAAAATTGGTACAGAGGCCAGCACGTCAAGCTACTCCAATCTGTCAAATTTCTTTGATAGATTTCCAACTTTAATTCAAAGTAATAAGGTTAATTTTCAATTGGGAAAATTTGACAGTTTTGGATAGGTTGACCTGCTGGCGACATAGATACGATTGATATGACATAGATAGATTAAACCTTGGAGAAGGACAAAGTTCACCTTTTGTCAAAAACCCACAACCCAAAAGAGCTCCCTTTGGGGTGCTGGTGAAAACGCACCTAACAGCTAATGAACTCTATTTGTACAGACGTCAGAAGGTCAAGCTATCCAAAACTGTCAAATTTTCTAAATTAAAAATGAACCTTATTATTTTGTATTAAAGTTGAAAATCAATCAAAGAAATTTGGCCTCCGTACAATATTTATAACCAGTGTTCGCAAATACACGATGATTATGATTAAAGACGACGACGTCTATGGTATAGTGTTTTGAGTTTCGGACTGCTGATCTCGAGGTCTTGGGCTGGATTCCCACTGGACACAAATATTTATGTGAAGAACATAAGTGTTTGTGTTAGTTTGTGCGTTTCATAGATTATAAGAATATATTTAAAACAGCATATATGTATTATATCCACTGTCGGGTACCCATAGTACAAGCTCTGCTTAGTTTGAGCTAGATGGTGCTGTGTAAAGATGTTTTAAATATGTTTTTTAATATGCAATAATATATCATGCAATACAAATGTCAAAACGCAGGTATTGTAAGCAGCTTAATACCAAATCTTTCAGCCTATAATTATTTAAATCGCAATCTGCGTAAAGATACAGATTTCGTTTGCTATCTATACACCGAACTCTATTGTTGACTGTACTTCTGCGTATCTTGTACATAATAACTAGAAGCTTAAACTTCCGGGTAATACAGGCGTAATGGTAAATAATGTATTTTATGTTATTTTGGATGAATACAAACTGGTATTGTTAACATCAAAAAGGTTTTTAATGGTTAGAAAAGAGATAATAAGTAAAATAATGCGTGGGGATGAATAAATTGATGGTGATGATGGTGTTGTGTAAAATGTCCCAAAAATATTATATATATTATTATTATATAAATAAATAAATATAGACACGGGTTGATTTGAGAATCTTCTCCAATTTTTCCTTCGATGTTTGTGGTAGTGTTAACGAGTTAGCTTGCGAAGGTAAGTAAGTATTTAGTGTCAGGGTAACCTGATGAAGATACCCAAACCGAGCGAAGTTCTATTCGGATTTGAAATTATTATCAATAGCAGATCGGAGTTTGAGACTTGTGCCTGCATAATAGCAATAGGCTTGCCCCCTATTACATGGGACCTAAATATACCCTCTAGCAATGGAGTACATCCACAGTTAGCCCGTTTGTTTAGATTTAGATTACTTGGAGAAAATTAAAGTGAAATATCACTGTTTTCAGCTGTGTTGTGTTCCAAACGGTGAGCAAGGTTGCCAGTGGTGTTGGCTGTGGGCGGACTTTGACCCTCATACTGCCAACCCAACAGTTCCTCTTTTGTTTTACAGGGTTGGCAACGTACAAGTGCTATATCATAAACAAGCATACGTCCCACCTGATGGTAAGCGTTTACCGCAGCCTATAGACACTTGTAACAACATAGCACAACACTCCTAAAGCTATTGAGGTGGACAATTAATGTTATTTGAAAATTGCTTATTCATGGAAACGATAAGAAAAGGAATAGACGTTCCACGTATTTCCCGAACATTTGGTTGTTGTGTTTCAATTATATTATTCTTTAGACTCCAATGTATGTCCATACTTCAAACAAAGCCTTATAGGTACAGAGTTACCTCTCTGAACACGACTTTTCATAGCAAAGTACCTTATTCCTTTACAATATTATACTCGTAACTTCATAGCCGTCCCGTGTACAATAATATACAATTGAAAATGCCCTGGTGTTGCAAGCGTCTATAGGCTACGGTAACCGCTTACCATCAGGTGGGCCCTATGATTGTTTGCCACCTTATTGGTATAAAAAAATTAAAACAAAACATTAGTAGGTACACCTTTGCCTAACCTTACGTTTACTTAAGATCCTTGCTGGTCACTGTAGGGTGAGCGACTAAGCGTTAAGTTTATAGTCTGGCAAGGTACTAAGTTGATTCAGCTGTGTAGGTCGCATCATAATAGTGATGATAAAAAACATGGCCTCATGTTCGGTTTTAAGAAATGTATTTCCCACCGGAACATTACATGATTATTTTTTTATTATATTTTGCAATGACGCATGCTTAACATTTTCCTAGAAATTTATTGAAATAAATAAATCGATTTCAGACAGGATTCGAATCTTTATTTTATGTGGCGAAGATGAAATGGCAAGCATCATAATCCTCTGAGCTTTTTACCAACTATGTTAGGGTTAGCTTCCAGTCTAACCAGATGCGGCTGAATATCAGTATTTTACACGAAGCGACTGCCATCTCAGACAGACACAGAGACAGTACTTCTTTCTTTCAAATTTGAATTTGGAACACCTGATTAAAAAAGAATTACTTATACAAAGTTGTTTCAAACCTGCTTTCATAACGTAATCTAGTTGATCCGTTTCACAAATAATAAATGATTATGATTATTATCCGACGGACGCTGTCCCATCCAAATTATAATAATATTCACGTGCCTTTTTCTCAGCTCCTGAAGGTGGAAGCGTGATGTTATATACCCTATAGGCTTCCTCAAGAATTGATCTATAATGTAAAAAGATTTTTTCAAATCGGACTGGTAGTTTCAAAGATTAGCACGTTCAATCAAACAAACAAAAAACAACAGCTTTATGTTAGTTTAGATTTGCGTCCAAAGCGTGTCAATATATCATTTTCTTTAATTACTTACCTCGGTATAAAACACATAGCCTTCAACAAATGCACTTTGATAAGAATAAAAATGGTTCAATCAAGCCTGGTTGCTTGCATGGCCCGCAGTTATAAAGCTAAAAGTCTAGTATAAGCACTAAGTCTAGGTCCGAAGTTAACATATTACCGGCTTAAAGCCAATACACACGCGATACTTTTATAATTCCCTGATAATGCTGTTTTTAATGTTAGGTATTAGTGGTAAATAATAATAATAAAGAAATTATCGGTCCACCAAGCTTCTACAATCATTTTTTCTTTTTTTTTTGTTGACGGGGTTGGAAATGCTTTATGCTCTACACACCACACTCTACAGATCGCTCTTTTAAGAGCGGAGTCCGACACACCCCACTGCTCTCCCCGGAGGGGTGGGGTGTGTCGGACTCCGCTCTCAAAAGAGCGATCTACCGACTAAAACCAACCTCGGCGTTTGGCGTCACCACTTTAGTGACGGGACAACGGGAGCGCTGTAGCAATCGTCCGCAGAGCTTCTACAACCATAAACCAAGTAATTTTTAAAGGGAACGTGTTAATAGTGCCAAAACCAAATCTGAATGTTTTGAGACCAAAGGGATAACTATTGGCTAAGATTTTGCTGTGTAATAAGTATTTTTGCCTAGGATTGGGAATATTTTTTTATACAAAATGGCATTTTTTTTATTTGAAGATACTAACCATTTTTAATTACCATATTTTACAATAGTCCTGCACCCACTCGGGATACTCCATGGCTGTCTGTACTCTCCTAGTGAAGTCTTGGAGTGTCTTGGGTTGGTAGCCCATCCCATATTTAGATTAGAGCTCTCCAAGAGGACTACGCGTTGGACCTGTGTCCTCACGCAAGTCTGCCAAAGGAGCGGATGTCTTCCTCACGAGAGATAAGCCATGATATTCGAAATGGAGATACAATAATAATCTATACTTCTATATTAATATTATAAAGAGGTAAAGTTTGTGAGGTTGTATGGGGTAATCTCTCGATCTACTGAACCGATTTTGATTTATTTTTACCAATAGAAAGCCACATTATTTGTAAGTGTCATAGGCTGTGTTTATATGTAATATAATTTTAGATAGTACATTGCTAATAATAAATAAATACTTGGAAAACACTACACCATTTAGTCCTAAGCAAAGAGGAGAAAATAAGGAGAGCTTTTACTATGGGTATTTTACTAAACAGTGGATGTAATACTTATATACCTACCACTTTTTTTTATAAATATATTATACTTGTATTATACATAAGAAACGCCCATACAAACAAAAAAACACTTATGTTCCCAAATATTTATGTCATGTGCATGCCATTAATGCCAAATATAATAGAAAAAACTACCAACAGTTCTTTTTGCCTCATTAGTCAAGTGGTCGCAAGCTCAGCTGTTGACCGCGAATTCCAGCCGAACACGTCAAACACTAGGCTAAAGAGGCACATTATTAATAGTCTAATAGACAACAATATCATCCAAACGCGTGACCTGAATGACCCCGTCACGGTTAAGCACAATGTTTGACCTTGGAATCTCCCGTGACATCAGCCGTGACCATTGAACTGACTTCCCCTTCCTGGGAATTCGTTCAGTTCACAAGGAATTAAGCATGCCTTTTTATAATACTATTCTATGATAACTACCATTTAATTTGGTAGGAATTTTAAGAAATGTTATTAGAATCTTTTTAGGATGAGAAACCGATTTAATTAGAAACAGTGACCCTCCTGAGGGTCCAAGCAATGGTTTTTCTATTTTATCTACTTTTTGATCCTTCACGAGTACATTTTATCCTTTAATTCCTGTAACAAACGTTGATGAAAGTTATAAAAGTAAGTATATTATATAAAATTCCGATCGGAATAAAAAAACCGCTTCATTAAAAAGTTTTTTAGAGTATGTATGTATCATCATCAACCCATTTATATTGTCCCACTGCTGGATACAGGTTCTTTCCCAGAATAAGAGGGATTAGGCATGTTAGTATGTATACTTCCTAATAAATGGTGGTAATTGTAGTTGCGAATAGTAATAGAGAACCAAAGTAGCACTCCTTTTTTTCAATAATTATGTCCCAATAAATATGTTTCGTTCCTTTTAAGTTCGATAACACTAAGACGTTTATAGGCTGTGGTAATTTATAACCTACAACAAAAAATATTTAAAAATAAGTATTTCATCCAGTGAACTAGGCTTTGAAGGCAATAAATATGTACAATGATAACTTCATAAATTATTATTATTCGTTTAATCAAAAAGTCTAAGTGGTTGCGAATTTAAACATAAAGAAGGTTGCAACTCCTGGTCAACCTGACTAGAATCTAAATCAAAGCTCGAAAGTAAATGCACCACCACTTTAACCTGGAACAGCAAACTTTTGTATAAAACCTCATTGACAATTCCTAGCACATACCATAAATCCTTCATACACCAATTCTCACAAAACATGGCGCACGATTTTAAAAATCGCCCCAACTAACGTCCAGAGAAAGTAAGGTAGCCCACCTGAATACAAATTTTATAACGTTGATTCACGACAACCTCCCAATCCAATCGAAAACTTTCCTTAGGGGGATAACCCTTGGATTTAATCCATTGGTAATACGAAAATTGATGTAAAAGCCGAACCCGCACCGATCCTGGAACACGGCGTTCCACGATCCATACAAAGTTCAGCAGCACAGAAAGATTTTCAGATTTTCTTGGAGAATCACTGCGTCGACATGGCTTGTGCCAAAATGTGGCGTGTTACGAACCCAAAAAGGTTTCAATTCAATTGGTTTACGAGATTATTGGAAGCAATTCCGTTCAGAAAGAACTATGGCACGTGACCGGAATGTTGAGGCCTAGGGGCTAACGGCGGAGGGGCTCCTATCGACAGTTTATTTACCTTTTTTATAAAAATGTACAGCTAGAGTGGAGTTTAAT
Source organism: Acronicta alni (assembly GCA_964056405.1). Lineage (NCBI taxonomy): Eukaryota > Metazoa > Arthropoda > Insecta > Lepidoptera > Noctuidae > Acronicta > Acronicta alni. Next base: position 3,735,048 of record OZ043919.1, on the reverse strand, counting down.
TATGCATAAAAGGCTTTAGGAGTTATATTTAGTTCACATAATCAAAATAGGCCAACACTTGTTTTAGGGTTGGCGATCTCTGAAATCTTTTAGATTTTGAAGAAAATTTACTGTGCTCTTATTATGTAATTTTCTCCGATTATTTTAAACTAAAAAAAAAAGAAATTCACACATTTTACTTTTTCCCAATTTCGGCATCATCATCATTCACAACCTTATTTGCAACCCACCGCACAGGAAATGCTGTTTATATAACATTAACAAACTCACCGGATTTCAGTATCAACCGGACATCCGATTTTCGGTTGTTCGACCAAAATGCTGTCTGTTGCCTCCCTAATAATTAATACTATGCAACCTTTATTGATAATGAGTGCTATTACAAAATAAACATTACGCCTGTATTTCTTGAAGGATTAAGTATAGGTGTACTAATCTACAGTCACAGTTTGTGACGCCCGAACACCTACAAGAAGGATTATCTCTATGCGGCCACCCCTAATGCTATTGAAGTGGCCATAAATTATTCGCAAATTGTTTAACCATCGACGAAGAAGACCAGTTTACCGATATTTTTTCGGTACCAAGTAATAAGGAGTTACATTGCACCCATAATATTCAAAACTCCGACCTACTCCCGAGAATTTTATAATGGAGAACCCAAAAACACTGCTACACCCAGGAATCGTATTCAGGACCTCTCACTCAGCAGCTGTGCTTGAGTATTTTGTGAGTAGGTATTTTATATGAAAAATAATCTCCAATAAGAAACTTCTTCATAGGTTTAACGTCGTTTGGCAGATAGACAATTTAATTGCAGGATGTTTTTTAGCTTATTATCATCATCATCATCATCAACACATATACTGTACATATACACACACACAGGGGCACAGGTCTCCCCTTATAATGAGACGGATAAGCTATAATCCACCGTGCTGCGACTAATGCGGGTAGACAGATATCACACGCCGCCGAAAAAATAAAAAATCTCTAAGGGTGCAACAGTGTCCTAAAGCAAAGGTTACCAATAAAAAGGTAATGGTAACTGTTTGGTGGTCTCAGCATGGTGTTATTACTATAGCTATCTCCGATCTGGCCAAACAATAATGGCAGATGTCTATTGTGCCGAACTCCGAACAGTAATAGCAAAACTAGCAGTGAAACAGCCCCGACTCATGAATTGATCTTCACCATTATTGCTCCATGATAACGCGAGACCTCATACAGCACGAGAAACCGTTTTAACTCTACAGGAACTGCAATTAGAAACCATTCGTCACCCTCCGTATTCGCCAGACCTTGCTCCAACGGACCACAATTTTTTTCGTGATTTGAACAATTTTCTACGTGATAAAACGTTTTATTCAGAGGCAGTACAAAATGCTTTCACAAGTTTGTCGAATCTAGATCACCAGAGTTCTATCGCAAAGGCATAATAATGACCTTCCTATTAGATGGCAGCAATGTATATATATAGCAGTGATAGCCTAATGGTATGACCATTGGACTGCCAAGTCGAAGGTCTCGAGTTCGAACCCAAGGCACGCACCTCTGACTTTTCGAATTCATGTGCGTATTAATAATTAATTATCACTCGCTTAAACGGTGAAGGAGAACATCGTGAGGAAACCTGCATACCTTGGAGATTTTTCTCGACGGTTTGTGAAGTCTGCCAACCCGCACTAGGCCAGCGTGGTGGACTATAGCCTAATCCCTCTCAATATGAGAGGCGACCCGTGCCCAGCAGTGGGACCAGTATATGGGTTGATGATGAATGTATAGATAACAATGGTAATTATTTTGATTAAATAAATATGTTAAATAAGTGTGTGGGTGTGCTTATGTATGCGTGAGTCTGTCGTCATGTCGTAGAGGACGTGATTATATTTATATGTTCCACAACTGCATGTTAGATGCAAGAGCTCATAAATAAAATCAATTCCCAAACGACCAAACTATCAACAAAACACTATTATCAATTATCGATCCCAAAACAAACTTCGTGTTATCACGTGATAACATCTCACGTTTGAGATGTATTGTCCCTAACTCCATTGTGTGGTAACTTGGGGGATTGTTCTAAGGAGAATTAATAGAAGTTTCCACGTTCAGCCCGCGCCTGGAGCCCTATTGTACCCCTGATTTATCGGCCAAGAACAATGATAAATCAAATCGGAATTGCCCCAGCGTTCTTCGAATTACCTTCGCTTTGGCTTAGAATGTAGGAGGGATTTGCGGGCAGGTTTCAAGCTTGGCTTTCTTTACAAGGATTTGGTGTGAGTTTTAATTAAACAGAACATGTTAACTGTTTTCTTTAGAAGAAAATATGCTGTGGTTGTGGATACACCCGCAAGGAAATGAGGTTTTGCCTGAATGCTTGAAGTACCTTGACTTTAGCTACATATCTGCAGATTGTCACCTCTGCAAATTATGGTTGAGTTACACAATGACTGATAATTGTGTGCATGGACTGATGCATGCGTACCGTCGGCTGGGACTGGTCTACTCAAAGCCGCTATATTTCTTTCTTCTAAAGGCCATTTCAGACATTGCCCTGCATTTTGCTATTCTATGTCTGGATTTTAAAAGAGACTATGATTCCCTGAGTTTATTTCAGTGTTTCTTTTCAGAGGTCGTCTAAGAAATGCCGGAGCCATCTAGCTTAAAATAACATTTTATTTTCTACTGTCTTTAAAATACCTATTTATAGAAATAAATGTCGTTAACCATTTACTGTTCGACCTAACCCCCATAGGCACATAGTCCACCATGCTGGCCTAGTGCGTATTGGTAGATTTCGCATAGTGTATTTCGTATTAACTCTTTAAAGTACACAGCATCCATCATTACAGGCTCAACCATTAAAAAAAAATGCATTCACTCAATAAATCACAACGTCTCGGTCAATACTGAACATTGATTGATGTACTCCGGGATCCAATCTGCTAATAGCTCGACCCCGATCAAATAAAGACAGGGGAAATTCTTCTACTCACGTTAACCTTTATAATGGAGTTTCAACTTTTGACGTTTGTATCTACTAATATTTGTCTGTTTTTGGTAGCTTCTGTTTTTGATGATTCATTGGAATTTATTAACTTTGAACTCTGAAGGCTTATAGTCGACAAGGAAAGTCGGTGAACACGATTCAATCTTCATTATCCAGGGGTCAAAGACTCGAGAAGGCAATACGGTTTCTCTGCTTTATGGGTTTTTGGTTCTACCATAATTAGAAACAAATGAAAAATATTATTGGTGATGATTTTCAAAATTTGTTCAGCCGGTAGTATATACTTTCATGATTCTAATAAGCTTGCCTATAGATATAAAAAGTCAAATAGGTTATATTTACCCTCTCTAAAAAAAATCTAACCTCTCTCCGACTCTTGTGCAGGAGATCACTAAACTTCTTATAGCACTATATTGTAATGATTTTACTAAATCACCATTTTTTTATTATATTCTTCATTAAATCTTTAATAAGAAGTTAGCCAATTTACAGATCAGGTTGTGCATAACATCGCAGACAGATCTCTGGCCTCCATAAGCTGTGGCCTGCGGGCAGTTGAATTGGGGGATTCCACCGCCCGACCAGATAATGACCCCGGTAGGCGGTACGCGTGCTCGTCACACGCGTGCTTTCAAATAGGATGCAAGGCAAGGCTTCGCTGGTTGGGATTAAGCGAGTGCTGGACCAAAGCCAGTCATGGTCGTGGCAAATTCCACAGATCCCATAGCCATGTCTATAGGGCAAGTGAACGACAGTGCGGTTTTTAGTCGCTATTTGACGACGTCTGTGGTCTAGTGGTTGACTGCTGATCATGGGGTCGTGGTTTCGATTCCCATAGGACACAAATATTTGAGTGGGTAAAACATGAGTATTTGTGTTTGTCTGGGTGTTTCTTATGTATTAATATAAGTATGCATTTACAAAAAAAAAAGTTTATAAGTATTATATCCATTGTCTAGTACCCATAGTACAAGCTCTGCTTAGTTTGGGACTAGATGGTGTTGTGTAAAATGTCCCAAAAATATTTATTTATATTGAATAATGATATGAATCCGACATACCCTGCCACCTCCCTAGGTGGGACCAGATCCACAAGGATTTTCCGTACTATAAAAACAAAAGGTGGTGTACAACCTTTAATTACCGTTTACCATCAGGTGAACCAAAAAAATACTTTATATCAGTATGCGTAGCAGAATAGCCTAGTGGTATGACCATTGGACTGCCAAGTCAAAGGTCTTGAGTTCGAATCCAAAGCACGCACCTCTAACTTTTCGTATTCATGTGCGTATTAATAATTAATTATCACTCGCTTAAACGGTGAAGGAAAACATCGTGAGGAAACCTGCATACCTTAGAGATTTTTCTTGACGGTTTGTGAAGTCTGCCAACCCGCACTAGGCCAGCGTGGTGGACTATAGCCTAATCCCTCTCAATATGAGAGACGACCCGTGCCCAGCAGTGGGACAGTATATGGGTTGATGATGATGCATGCGTGCCGTCGGTTGGTCTACTCAAAACCGCTATGGCTCTTTCTTCAAAAGGCCATTTCAGACTTTGCCCTACATTGTAAGACACGTATGTTATTATACTATGTCTGGACTTTAAAAGAGACTTTAGATGATTCTCTGAGTTTGTTTCGGCGTTTCTTCTCAGAGGTCGTCAGCTAGGAAATGCCGGAGCCATCTAGCTTAAAAAAAAGTGTGTTTAAAAGATCTATTTACAGATATAAATATCATTTATTTACAATTTGTACAAAAAACTGTAACACTACCCCAAATACGTCATCTCTGCTCTTATATTATGACGTAATGGACAGTTAATACTGATTGATGGCTCTCGAGACTGATGACGTAAGCAGTGACGTATGTACACACTTGTCGTATTATTGTGTACATGTTCGTTGCATTGTTGCGGACAGTTGTTCTAATTAGTTTCGATGTAGATACTATAGTTATAGTGTATTGTAACCTTTGTCGCATACCTATGTGTGTAATAGGTATGTGCATAATTGCAGGTGTCGGCTTGAATTAATTGTAGAATGTTTAGTACATATACGTACGGTATACGGTACCTAGCTATGAATGTGTAAGTGAAGATGAAATTTTAAGTTTGAAATATTAAGTTTCTATCATTTTCTCAACTATATTGGGGTCGGCTTTCAGTACAACCAAATGCGGCTGAATATCAGTAGAATATCAACCTAATTTCTAGTGATACCGTTACCCGGAGGACAGATTGATTGTCAGGCTTTTTGGGTTCTGAGTATCCTATAAACAGTGATAGCCTAATGATATGACCAATGGACTGGCAAGTCAAACGTCTGGAGTTCGAATCCAGGGTACACACCTCTGACTTTTCGAATTCATGTGCGTATTAATAATTCATTATAAATCGCTTAAACGGTGAAGGAAAACATCGTGAGAAAACCTGCATGCTTTAGAGATTTTTTTCAACGGTGTGTGGAGTCTGCCAATCCACACTAAGCCAGCGTGGTGGACTATAGCCTAATCCCTTTGTCATAGGTATTTGTATCACAACTGGGACCAAAGGCTTTACGTGCTCTCCAATGTGTTCTATTGCTTCATATTATCATCGCCATGATCAACTCATATACTGCCCCACTGGTGGGCAAGGATAAATATTGTAAAGAATCTATAATTTTATGTACGCCTATTAATGAAGATTTATATTATTTTTATTTCAACTACTAGGATAACGAAGACGAAGCAGTGATAGCCCTAGTGGTATGACCATTGGACTGCCAAGTCGAAGGTCTCGAGTTCGAACCCAAGGCACGCACCTCTGATTTTTGAATTCATGTGCGTATTAATAATTAATTATAACTCGCTTAAAAAACGGTGAAGGAAAACATCGTGAGGAAACCTGCATAACTTAGAGATTTTTCTCAACGGTTTGTGAAGTCTGCCAACCCGCACTAGGCCAGCGTGGTGGACTATAGCCTAATACCTCTCAATATGAGAGGAGACCCGTGCCAAGCAGTGGGAAAGTATATGGGTTGATGATGATGATGATGATAACTAGGATAAGAGATTAAGAAAGAAAAAAACTATTTACATTGACAGTAAGCATAGTACCAAGATGGTGCTATACAAATTTCGTTAGCATCAGACTTTGGACTCGAAAGATTCACTACTAATAATAAAATATAATTGTGGAAGTCTGGTGGCAGTCGCTTCATGTTTAGACTGGAAGTCGAACCCAACATAATTAGGATGATAATGGTGAGAGTCTATGAAAACATTTGTACATAATTATATCTACCTGAAATGAAATTATATATTATTGTTTCAATTATATGTAGTCCAGCTACGCTATAAGAGGCCCCGGGTTCGAACGCCTGGTCTAGCAAAGTGGTGTTTTCTCAGTAACTGCTATTATATGGGCCCTTAACATACCGGCAAACTGTGGATGTACTAAATTAAGTCATAACATAATATACCATCAGGTCTGTATTCCACAGTTTCTCGTAAGCAATCTCCCTATATCAATAACTCTTACAACGAGAAACTTTAATCAAACTTAGAGACTAACGAATTCTCATTATTAAAACAAAGATCCATGCAAGCGCTCGAGTTAATCTCATACAAGCTAACGACTCAATACAAAGGTTCACACGTTAAGACGGGCATTATGAGACAAAAAGCAGACGCGTGTGAGTCTTATCTTGAACGAACATTCGCACTTCAGCGCTGGGACGAAGCTAGCGAATTACTGGAAGAGGGAGTTGATTGACGACACGTTTGGCGCAGCGGTGAGAGCGACCAGCTTCTGTGCCACGGGTTGTGGGTTCAATCATTGCACGGAACAAATGTTTGTATGACCTACAGGTAGTTCTTCCGGATCTGGGTGATTTATGTGAAATATGATTTTTTTTTATACCACTAAGGTGGCAAACAAGCATACGGCCACCTAATGGTAAGCGGTTATCGTAGGCTATAGACGCTTGCAACACCAGGGGTATCACTTGCGCGTAGCCGACCGTATAAAACGAAAGAGGAATCGTTGGATAGAAGTAAAAGGAATAGTTGGAATAGTTGGCTGGTTTGTATACGTACCCACGATACAGGAGAAAATCCTAATGTGGGGTACAATGTTTTTTAGTAACATATTTTAATCAAAAAGTACTAAAGACAAACTCAGCGCCGTTGCTGGGGCAGGCTGACGAAATGGTGGCGTGACAATCTGGATTCATAGATGACTGGCCAGAGAAAACCTCAAATAGGCAGTTGTGGAAGATTATATGGGAGACCTGCCAAGGGACAGTAAAAAAGCTTACTGCTTTTTTTGTAACCTATACTGTTATACCTATAACTTTCCCGAGTCTTCTACTGATAAAGCTTGGTAAAAAATTCGAGTGCTAATTTACAGTATGTCACATAAATTTAAAGAAATAAAGAAATACCTATATTCACAAAAATACTTGATGTCATTTCCATGTTCCCTATATCAACGCCATCGTTTTTAGTCGAAGGGGTAAATTTAGTCTAATTAATCTAAGCTTAAATACGCCACTTTATAACGCATGAACTTCCAAGTGGGGTGCAAAGTTTACAAACGTTCTCCATATTATATTAGATAAATAATTTAGTAAAGCTTTATTGGAAATTTCATCGGAGTTATATTTGAGTTTCACTTGGTAAAACATATTTTGTATAAACATTACTTACTGGCTTCAATAAACTTTAATGGGTCTTCGCAATGATTTTTTTAATTAACGTCTCTTTTTTCGGATTCCTTTGTTTTATTTTTTTGTCTAGTCTTAACATAAAGACGTTCAGTGTCATGTCGATGTTCAATTCTGAGAATAATGATTATCAAATAGCTAGTTTGTACTAATATTATTTCGGATTCAGATTTTAATGGTACACACAGTGAATTTATATGACACACACAGACAAATACTAACCACTTTGACCAAACACACTGGGTATTATCCAAATTACCCGTTCACTGTAAACATTCACATTCAACTTATGTTGACGTAAATGCAGAAATGTATATAAAGCTTCCCCTGATTGCAACTGGTTCGATGTAAGCCTCTTTATTTATTGATTTCTAAATAACTACCCTCCAAAAAGGGGTGATATAATGATGAGTAGAGAGGGACCCATTGAGGGTTTCGAGAGCTCTCCCACTTTCGGTATCCTCTCTAATTAATGGGAATCCTTAGAAATTATTTTCGCTTGTTAGTTTATTGATGTGTTATTTTATATGGCATCGATGTTATGTTTACGTAACTATTGTTCAAGATGGGTATAGGCTAGAACAATTGCTAGAGCATTACATTGTAATGTAACGTTTTTACAAATGTTACAATAAAGGTAAATGCTCAGTTTTTAAAAAACATTTCCATGTAATGTAACGTTCTTGCGAAAGTTTCGTTGTAATGTTCGTTGTAATGTTCGCGGCGGGTAAAAATATACCTGTAACATTTCTTTAAATAATATCAATCGTCCCCACAATCCCCCGCGCTCGTACGTTTTCTCATAAAGTGTTACACCAAAACTCTCGTTGTTTCTTAAAATCAAGTTGTAACAAAACATCTATGTTAACATTTATGTTCGAAATGTGGTTTGAGGAAATTTAAAAACTGCAAATGTTTGATGTTGTGTTACAAGTAAATGCTCTAGTCTATAGCCATATTATGTTCTATTCTTTGACTTAATACATTCTGATAGCCAAGAACAGAGATCACTAGAACAATATTTGTTAGGGTAATGAATAGTCTAAATTTTGGAAAACTCAATCATTATCATCACCAAATAAAACCATATATCACAAAATGAGAGGGATTAGGCTAAAGTCGACGACGCTAGTCTGTTGCGGGTTACCAAACTTCACACGCCGTACAGGAAATCTCCAAGGCATGTACGTTCCTCACGATATTTTCCTTCACCGTTTAAGCGAATGACAAGCACATGATTTTGAAAAGTCCTGTGTGATGCGTGCCTTGGATTCGAACTCAAGACCTTTGACTTGGCAGGCCAATGGTCATATCACTAGGCTATCACAGCTTAACTTTGAAAACTCAAAGAAAACTTTGTATACAAAAAATATGCACCTAGACAGTTTTTGTGGCCGAATCTAAAGCAAACAGATACACACAGACACACACAACGTTATTAACTTACCAAATAATCCCGCAGTAATAAAACTTATGACATAGTCGTTGGGATGTCAAGACTTCATAAGCCTCGTATAAGATATCACATGAGACCTGAGCTGCCTTTAACTCGTATTTATTACTCTGCAAGATGAATTCGTGTAATTTAACTAGTATTAATAACCGTGGAGGTGAATTCATATAATTTCTACTCAGTGTTTGTTGGAAACCTTGTTAAGAGAGCGCGCCCACAAGCTAGAGGGTGTAAATTTCACCAACTACCCTGTATAGTGAGGCCATGAAGTGCTGAATGCATCCAGTATTAGAATAATTATTTCTCGGATAGAGGCATCATTAAATCGGTAAGTAGTCTAGTGTAAGCAAATGAGCAGCCCGACTAGGGAAGTACGGATGTACTTCCGTGGAGAAAATCGAAATGAAATAATACTACTTTGAGCTGTGTCGTGTTCCTAACGGTGAGCAAGATTACCAGTACTCCGCAAGGAAACGTGTTGCCAGTGAGGGGACTTTGACCTTTGAACCCAATTATTTTTCTTTCGTTTTACCAACTATTCATTTTTTCGACCGAAATTATTTTCTAATTAAAGAAAAATCGTTATAAATTATAGCCTATATGTTATTCTGATGTATAAATCATAAAAAATATATAAATGTAAAGTTACATCAAAATACATTCAGTAGTTTTAGCGTGAAAGAGTAAGAAACATTCATCAATCCATCCTCACAAACTTTCACATTTATAATATTCAAGCTTGACAATCCACCACAGGTGCACAGAAGATTCACTAGATATCAGAATTGTCTGATATTTACTTTAAATTCTATCACAAAAGCCCACGCCTTCGCCCTCGCTGCCTCCTACAGCTCCGCTGGTTTCAAAGCCAGTCTGTCCTTAAGCGCTGTCTAATAAATTAGCCTCACGGTATTGTGTGGGCTCACTTACTGGCAGACTTATTTACCTGACTGTTGTGCTAGCCAGAATTCAGACGACATCATTCTCCTCGGCATCAGTCCAAGAACCAGATAGGCTCCCGCTTTCTAGGTACCTCTTTATCAAGATTGAACTAAAGAGGAAGTTTTGTGTGCAAAATTTTAAAGGATTTTTCCTACTTCTGTTTAAAACACAGCTGTGGCATTAACAATGGCAATGGCATTGGTATTGACACGAATAATGCCATAATAGTGTCGTTGAAAAGGATATTAACTAGCCTTCGTCTTATTCTAAATTACCACGGTTAATATTTTCATTTAAGTATTTCAGAGTTTGTGAAAATACGTCACTTTATAATGGTACTTAGAACTTTATGTTTAAAATTGTGAACTAAACAGAATTTCAGCTATACATGAGTAAAGTTTTAGTTACGTTCACACAAAAGTTTAGATATTGCTCCAAGTTAGGCAGTTTGAGTATTAGCTAAATTCAGTGTTGCCTATAGCAGAAATCTGGCCTTGCGAACTAACTTTACGTATACAACAGTTCTTTTTAATGTGGTAGCTACTGCTATGCTGTAGAGTTTATCTGGTGGTGGTGGTGCCGAAATACTCTGCCGATTAGCAATAATGTGCTAAAATTATTATTCCAGGTTGAAGAGCAATGTAACCAGTGAAATTACTGGGCATATGAAACTTGACAACTGAGGTCTCAATTTGACAGCGTACTAGTGATACCAATGGTATTGCCAGCATCTATAAGCTGCGTTTGCCACTTAGTACCAGGTGGTCCGTATGTTTGTTTGTAATTTTATCACAGTAAATAAAAAATGAAAACAAAATACCATGTACTAATATTTCTATTGTATTTTGAATTCAAAGGCGATGAGGCTGGGTTTAAAAATAATTTACTTGAAGTATTCAATTACAATTAAATCCAATCAATACACAATGGCAAACACAATATTATTTTTACACTAGATGGCGCTACACGGTTTAAGATATACGTTATAGCGGGGTGCTTTCAAAGTGTATGTCTATGTGCGCACGGCATAAGACTTATTAATATTATTTCTTAGTAAAATAATGAAATAAAAAAAACAACCGACGTTGTAAAAGGAATTTTCATGGTCAATTCGGAGCCAGAGAAAAGTCAATATCAAGGTCCATAGGAACTGTTAAGGTACAATCCAAACACTGTATTAACCACGTTAAGTGAGAGCTTTTCATAATTATGTGCAAACAAGGCAGTCAACTTCGTGTCATCTCGGCAAACTTAGTCGGCACTCGGCAAATTTAAGCAGTTTGGTCTTTCCAGTCGTGTTTAGCAGATTTCGTTGAACAAACAAAACTTGGCCTTGTATGATTTTAATCGAAATTCACCGGTTGTAAGCTGTTTGTAATTAAAATTTTGCTTATTGACGTTTTATATGTACTTACTTGCTTTGATCGTGAACTTAATTTATACATAGATCTTTCATGGTTTTCCTTGTCACTTTCCTTAATTTTACCCGGCAAAGTTTCTGCATGTCAATTTGTCAAAATATAAATATTGCTTGTCTACTTATTAAAATTTACAATTTATTGAATAACATTTCGCACACATCTGTTTCGACTTTTTGCATACAGACCTTACTTATAACGTTTATTTCGTCTATAAAGACACCAAACTGCCTCTTTAGCCGAGTAGCGAGTAAGCACGACTGCTACGTTTAAGTTCCTGGATTCAATTCCCAGGTTAAACCAATCAATAGGTATTAGGTTTTTCTATGAAATTCTCAGTAGCAGCTCGGAGTTTGAATTTGTGCCCTATTTATGGCAAGGCAGTAGGCTTTTCCCCTATTGCAGCATGGGACCAAAACCCACCAGCGAACTGTGGGTGTAAATTAGTATAGCTCTGCCTAAACTCCTTCAGAAAAACAAGCATAATGATACAGTGTGTTATGTTATGTTAAAGAGTGGCGTCTTGGACCATTCATAATAAATGATGATACTAAATTCCCAAACGAGAGAAAATTAGACAAAAAAATACACCAGTCAAATACCCATACAGATGCACAAATATGTAGATTAAGTTCACTCCGACAAAATAAAAACGGCAATTGCCAGAAGAAAATTTGCAGCGAGGGGGGACCGCTAGCAAATCCCCCATGTGACCACTCGACGGAATATAACCCGGGGAATATACCCAAAAATATACCCGGGAATACCGGCTAGCGATACTCTTTATCCCGGGATTAAATTTTGCAGAGGACCGACTGCGCGACGGCTAGATGGTCTCAACTGAAAAGATAAAAACCGGCTTGGGGTGGCCGCCGACTTTATTTGGACGTTATTTTTTCTTATTGAAGATTATGCTTGCGAAATTTGTACTTTGTTTGATTTATTTTGTGGGATGTGAACCTAGGATTTAAAATATGTTGAAGTTTAAATTAAAAAGGCCAGTGTGTATGTTTTTAGCAAGATACTGCAAAAATAATAATATTATTCATGTGCAAAAAGCCCTCGACTCTCGACGGCTCCTCTTAGCTTCTTCTGTAATATCAGCATTTGTGAAAAAATTAAAAGATAAAATATCTATTGATGAGTACAGAGGCCAGCACATCAAGCTACCCCAATCTGTCAAATTTCTTTGATAGATTTTCAACTCTCATACGATATAATAAGGTTCATGTTCATTTGGGAAATTTTGACAGTTTCGGATAGCTTGACCTGCCTGTCTGTACAATAGGTATTTAATTATCTTTTGTTTTTTTTTTGCATTTTCTATGATAACATTTTTAGTTATTTTAGCGAAGGAAAAATTCGATGACGGGCAGCATTCGCTTGCTTGCTTTTCAATAGGTGTTACTGATGTCACCATAAAGACGTTACTTCAGAACGTAACGGAAAATTACGACCTGGCGGGTGGGATCCTGGACGCGGTGGTGCAGTGGTCATAGCGTCTGGTGTAACCTAACCAGAACACGCAGGTTCGAATCCTGCCCACAGTCTAATTTTTCCTTCCTAAAATAACTTTAAAATAGGTATTATTTTTACTTCCTTTTTATAAAGATAGCTCTCACATGCCCACATATATCGCGGGGATTAAAGAAACATACAATTACTGTACACCCTGACATTTCTCATATACAAAATAATCCAACTTAAACAAAATACATCCAAAAATAATCACAAAAACAGTTTAGTGAATTCCTATCGCTATTTCATTCACAAGTTACCGGATCCCGAAATCCAGATGATTATAATACGCTCAAATCTCACCCAAAAGACCAATTACGAATATCATATTGGTCCTTATTTCCATATCACGTACGATATTAAAATTTACGAAAGCGAAAACTCGAAACAAACTCATTCTCACAAGTTTTAGCTTCGGTCCTGATATTGACATGAAAACATCCCCATAAGAGGGTTGACAATGATTAGAGCATGATAACATCTATAGCAAACCCTACCCTACTGGGTTTAATAAGGTTTATTATCTAAATTATCTCCGAATATGTTACGCACGCACCTTGTAGGGATGGGACAAGATTGACTTTTTACGCAAAACCAATGTCATGTTTTTACGTAATGTCATAATTTGACTTTGGTTTGAGTAGCTCTATTTTTTTCCATTCACCCTAGCCGAGATTATAATATAAGAAAATATATTATTTTAGTTTCTTTAAATTTAACTTCAGTTCAATAATAAATTCCCTAAAAATTTAAACACAGCTGTCTTGAGGTCGTGATACTGTATTTATTTTAAAGTATTAACAATTTAATAAAAGATAAACTATTGTGTAATGTCTTGAGGTTGGGGTTTGGCTTTTATTATCTTTGTCAGAGAGTAGTATTTATGTGTGTATGTTTTTTCACATAAATACATTATTTTTTTATCATCAATTACTTAATGTCTAAAATAACCTTCTACTACGGGCGTGACCAAAATAAAAAGGCCTCTGATTGCTTTTAAAACCACTAACTACGATAAATAAATTCCATTAAAAAAGTCAGTTAATTTTACATTTACGATATAAAAGTCTATTATTTAGACAGTAATATTACCATCGACTGATCCCATCCCTAAAGAACTGATTGGGTGGGAAAATTAAGGGATAAAGTACATTAAATGGATGATACACTTGCGTAGAGTATGATGTGACATCCGGTTTTAAAATAAACAGGTAGGTACTTTCTTATATAATTAAAATTTTAATTTTTCAAGAAATACCTGTATGTTTTGCTATCATAATTCTAATTTTGTGAGAAAATAACTGTTAATTAAAAACCATAAATCGAGACTGAAAGAGAGAATGTACAGTAAGTAATTTTTTTCAACATTTACCAAACTTATTTGTGTACTTTATAAATATATTTATATAAAATGACCCTACATACATACATTTCTTAAACATTTAACAAACTTATGTGTGTACTTTATAAACATATTTATATAAAATGACCCGACAGACTCTATCCTGTCAAAATTTTATACAAAATCCCTATAAAAAAGTATTTTCAACTTTACTCCAACTTTTTTCCCTCAAAACTTGAATAACTTAATATAGCTCATAGAACTGATAGACACTGGGTCAAAAACGTTTTCTAGTGGAGACTACAGCAAGTGCAGCAGAGGAAGGCCTCCAAATAGATGGGCGTACGTCCTGGTAAAGGTCGGTAGAAGTTTTTTGATGCGGGCGGTATATAACCGGTCTATGTGGGAGGCCTTTCTTCAACATCAGATCTTGTGGCTGATATTATGATGATGATGATATGCCTTATTTGGACTATTATTATTTGTACGATCGAATTAAAAATAGTCAAAGCGCTCCAGCCGTTCTCAAGCAACGCGCATACCGACGAATAGTATTTACTTAAATTTTATTTACATAGATAGTTTCTCTAGTGACTGCCTCATTAGTCTAGTGGTCCTAAGCGCGACTGCTACGATAGAGTTCCTGGGTTCGATCCCCAGGTCGAACAAAGTGTTATTGGGTTTTTCTATGAAATTCTCAGTAGCAGCTCGCAGTTTGGATTTGTGCCCGGTTAATGGCAATAGGCTCGCCCCCTATTACATGGGACCAAAACCATACCGGCGAAATGTAGGTGTACATTAGCACACCTCTACCTAACCCTTCGGGGAATACAGGCGTGATGATATGTTAGATAGTTTCTTACATAGGTCAGTTCTTAAAAAAATAAAAATAAAACAAAGCTTCCTCATCATTATTTTAAACCAAATCACTGAAACTCTTATCAAAATAAAAAAGCTTAGACTATAGCATACTACGCCTAGTGTGGATTAGCAGACTTCAAGATATCCAATCGAAAGCTTTGTTCTTGTAAATTAAAAAAACAAAAAAACACATGTCATGAATCAAATTTAACCCAATGTTGACAATAATTGAAATCATGAAAATTTCTAACAATATGAATACAAGCATAACTTGACCTACAACGGCCAGTAAATTTAAACTTATTTTCATAGAAAAAGGGGTGCCCAACATTTATTATGGCGATAAATTTTACAGAACATTATTTACACAAAGCCCCGTAGACGTTAAAGACCATTTTCGAAGGCGCACCGAGCGAAAACGATTTGTGTTACAATGAATTTATGCCTTAGGTAGACCATAACGACCTCTGAGTTTGAACGAACAAATGTTTCGATTTTCAAAACATATTGTGTTGTTTAAATTGGCCTGTAATGTATTGGAATTTGAAATACAGGTAGGGAATTTCGAAGAATTCTTAGACAGTGCAATTATCATGCAATATTTACGGCTATTTCATTAAAAAATATAAATTTAAAGTTTTTTTAAATTTCTTTCGGACTTTACAAAGATAGACTCGTTCTTTTCATTTTAATGTTGAAATGTTCTATTGTGGTATTTAAGTCTGTGATTTAACATGCAAATGTATTCCGAATTCCACTTCCTTCATTACAGGTTGCAGCGCAACTTAAATAAAGCTTACCTTCAACAAAAATATACTAAAGTATCCAGCAAGTCTTGTAAGAATCCTCTCAAAGTTCAAAAAAAGCAACCGTAACAAAAAATAAACAGATTCTCAGGCCAATATTTCCATGAACCGTAAATTAAAGCAAGCAAAACTCTTCACGTAGAATTTACTAACATTTTTTTCCGCTAAACATTCAATTCACCACTTTTCCATGGGCGATTATTCTCTAGAATAGGACTTTAAAATGGCGGCGCACTCACGCCCTCTCGCCGCCACTCAATGGTTATTTACAGCAATTTTCATCTTCAAGGAAAATGTGGAACATTGCCCTTAAGTTACTTATTGTGTTGTAAATCGTTTATAATTATATATACTTGAAGCACGTAAGTAGATGTACTTAAGTATAATTTGCAGTTGAGTAAAAAAAATTGAAGGTGGAAATTTTACCTTTAATAGATATTAAGACCTTCATGTAATTGACATACATAATGTTCTCATTAATTTATCAAGACATCGCCTTCATGGGATAGAATGTTTACTTCATCATCAACCCTTATACTGTCCCACTGCTGAGTAGTGGAGAATTGGGGTTCCCTAACAATAAAATAATCAAAGCATTATCGAGCACCTGAATCGATGCAATCAGATTAATATACAGTTTATGATACACACGACAACCGTTCGGACCGATAAAACTGGTGATTGAGTGATTGATAGATGGCCTACGTTCAAGTGGGAGAGAATTGCGGGTTCCTGGATCTCCGATGACTCTGCTGGGCACGGGTCTCTTATATTGAGAGGGATTAGGCTATAGTTCAATGTTTACTTATAATATAATATTTAATGCTCTGTCTATTTCGTACATTAACAGCCTTAAGAAAAAGTCATTAGAATTTAATTCAGGTCCGAGATGCCTGAAGGGTCTCAACTCATAGTCTTTGTACATAATTACCAGTGTTGACATTGATTTTAGACATTGAAATAAAAAACTATTTTTTTACGGATTGTATCGCGTTATATTGATATTATTTAATCCCGCCATGATGTTGGGATTAATAAAATATCATGACATACGTCATATTGCTATGTTTTCTTTTTTTTCGTTCCGAATTAGATATTAAGAGCTTTTTTATTTTGTAACTGTGATTTCGTAGTATACACATAGTGCTATGTTACAATGTAGGCCAAGGTGTATTCTAAGGCGTTTATATTGTGATGTAACGTGTTTTGTGCATCAAATTAATTAAAAAATAAAAGTCAAATTTTGATCGATTAGAACAAAAGTTGCGTTTGAACTGACTGATTATATGACTAGAGGATCTATTTTATAAACTAAACTATATAATAATGTGTTTTAAAAGTACATATTATGTAATAACATACAACATATGTTTTAAATAGATAGTAAATCTATTTGATTTATAAGGGGCCTTTAACACGAAACGCGTGAACTGTGGGTGTACAGGGAATACAGGCGTCATAATATATAAGTAAAAAATAAATATATGTGATGTGAGAGTAAAAAATAAAAACATCATAATTATGGGAAGAACGGTGTAAATAAAACCTAAATTCGCTCTGATTTTAACACGAAAATCTCGCCGAAATACTTCTTTGCGGAATATGAAATACACTCTTGCGTAAAAAAAACTACACAAGAATAATTTTAGCTTCCCTTCAGAGAATATTTTTGCCGCGGCAGAAATTCTAGTTATTACCTTGTGGCAAGATTCGTAAAACAACTGAGAAATTCGGTAGGTGCAATTCTCAGCGACGCGGATCATTAGATCCTACTCCCAAGCGTCCTAGTGATTGTAAATTTCTCAGACTTAAGAACATTTTTTTAGTTGTTTTTTTTTTATTTTTAGTTTAAGAATTAACTGCCTCATTAGGCTAGGGATCGTAAACGAGACTGGTACACTCGAGGCCCTATTCCCAGGTCGAACAAAGTGTTATTACGTTTTACTATAAAATTCTCAGTTGCAGCTCGGATTCTAGATTAATTGTGCCCGGTTAATGACAATAGGTTCGCCCACTATCACCTATACTGTGTTCACCTACAGCTACTGTGGGTATACTGACGCCAGCTATCCAAAACTGACAATTTTTCCCAATTGAATATGAACCTTATTGTTTTGTGTTAAAGTTGAAAATCAATTAAAGAAATTTGACATATTGTGGTAGCTTGATGTGCTGGCCTCTGTACATTAATAGAATTCTGTCTAACACTCAAGGGAATACTGGCGTGATAGTATGCTATGTACAGGGAAAATTTGACAGTTTTCGATAGTATCACCTGCTGGCGTTTGTACGGATATGCAGTATAGTAATTATGTATTATACTCTAGAGTACGACTCCACAGAATACTGAATCCGCCTTTTTGAAGTCCACTAAAACATTTGAGATGAAAATCACAAGTCTGTTGAAAAGAAAGATATTATCTGTGTCTAAGAATTCAACTAAGAAACCCGCAATGAAGAACAAAATTGTGTCACAGAGTAATCTTTTATGATGACAATCTAACGAGAGATAATACGTATGTAACAGATCATAGAAGAGAAACAGATATGCTATTACAGTTTTTACTATTTATGGTTTCTATTCCTCGGCCGAGGAAACGTTGGCGAGATGATCTTGGTCGCTTTTTGCCAAGGTAATAATTTATGAGGTAGCTCAGGATAGAGAGTCCTGGACTAAGATAGGGAAGGTCTTTGCCCTGCACGTCATACTCGTGAACGGGTGCCGTCTGCCGCGGCTGGTTAGCTCTTACTGTCAATGGCAATATATTTTTTTTTATTATTTCTATGTGTTTATACTGGTTTAATTTATTAGTAGGTACACATCAAACTGCATTGTTCTCAGTAACTTTTCATAACAAAAATTGTAAACTAAGAATATTATTGTAATCATGTTTTTCAAAAAGAGTGTCTATGGAGTTTCTTGCCGGTTCTTGTCCATAAGACCCACTTCTTGGAACCGTGCAACTAGTTTTGACTTTTCAAAAGTGCTATTTTAAATGGTCTAATTGACTTTGACTTTGCAATGTGACACAAAAGAGGTTACTTAATAAAATAGTTTCTAATCACCTTTTGAACACACTAGTCGTGTCAATTCTGTCATAATCCTCCTTGCCATGTTGATTTTGGTTTTCAATCTAACCAGATGCGACTGAATATCAGTATTTTACACGAAGCGCCTGCTATAAGACTTTCGCAACCCAATTTCGGGGTAATCTTGTGGGTAGACTGGTTGTTAGGCCTTTTGGCCTTCTGACAACCACTAACGACTGTCATACCTGTTCGTATGACAGTTGATTGAGACCGGTTGAGACCGGGAACGATAGCTTTATGTGCTCTCGAGGAATGGACAGGTGAAATAATTTTTAAAATTGGTTAAGTGTTGAGTTTATCCATTACAAACAAACATACCAAAAATCAAATCTTTATATACTTCCTAATATTGTAAAAGTGAAAGTTTGTGAGGATGGATGGATGGATGGATGTTTGTTACTCTTTCACGATAAAACTACTGAACGGATTTTGACGAAACTTCACAGTATTATTATTGATACATCAGAATAACATATAGACTACTAGTTTTCCGCCCGCGGCTTCGCCCGCGTCGAGTTCGGTTATATCGCGTTTCCAAGAGAACTCTTCAAAAGTCCGAGATAAAAACTATCCTATGTTCTTTCTCAAGGTCAACTCTATCTCTGTACCAAATTTCATTAAAATCAGTTCAGTGATTTAGACGTGAAAGCGTAACAGACAGACAGAGTTACTTTCGCATTTATAATATTTTATAGTAGGGATAATTTATAACGATTTGGAGTTAAATTACAAAGATAATATTAAAACTATTTTTTCCATGCGGGCGAAGTCGCGGGCAGAAGATAGTAATTTATATATTAGTTTATATAGGAGTGAAAAACACACAATCAAGTGCCGAGTGACACAATTCTCTGTCACGTCTCACTAATTTCTATGATCACAGATAGTGTCTACCCGGAGGAGTGTTCCTACGTCATTCATTCGCAATGGAGTGTCGTTTGGCCTCCCGCCAAACCGGCCCACTGTTACTAATCTGTATGTACGTTGACAAAAATGTATTACGCATTAACTAGGCTCAACATTCACGATCTAGCTTCTAGACTGAAAATAAACGGCGCTTATATTTTTTTAGGTTGAAGTAGTTTGTCTGGGATTTGTATGACTGAAAAAAAAACTGGTATGCTTGACATTCTTTGCCGCCATTTTCGTGCTAGTGGGACGAAGAATAGATAATGTTTTTTTTTTATATCACCAATAATGTCCTTATCACTTCATGGCATCTGAAGAAAACACTGAGAAAGTCATATTAATAGCACTACGACTGTCAGACTGAAATCGACTCTATGCACCTATACCTGTGCTCTTGGTTAAAGACCTTGCGATCAAGTCTTGTAATGGCAAGCATTGTACTTACATGCGAGTTAGATGTTGGGCTCAGTTTCCGAGATGGCTTAAGTTAAAAGTTAAGTAAATTAAGAGAGGTATATAGTGGGAGTAATTTAACTCAAATTGGAGCTGCCCGACCTGGGGAAGTACCTCTGCCTTGCAGAAAATCAAAGTGAAATATAAATGATGAGCTGTGTTGTGTTTCTTACGGTGAGGTTAAGGTTGCCAGTGCTCCACGAGGAAACGTTGTGTTGGCAGTGGGGGTACTTTGATCCTTATACTGCCAACCCAACTGTTCCTCTTTCGTTTTACAGGGTCGGTAACGCGCAAGTAATACCCCTGGTGTTGCAAACGTCTATAGGCTACGGTACCCGCTTATCATCAGTTGAGCCGTATGCTTGTTTGCCACCATAGAAGTATAAAAAAAACTATTTTTTTCCTGTTAGGAGATTCTCAGAAGCAGAATAGAGTTCCTATTTGTACGAAATTAATGGTAATACATTCACTGAATATTACCGGTAAGTGAACTAAGGATGCACCTACATCAGTTTACCTCATCAACATCAACCCATATACTGTTCCACTGCTGGCTTTGGGTCTCCTCTCAGATTGAGAGAGATTAAGCCATAGTCCACCACACTGGCCTTGCGGGTTGGCAGACTTCACACGCCGTCGAGAAAATCTCTAAGGTATGCAGGTTTCCTCACGATGCTTTCCTTCACCGTTTAAGTGAGTGATAATTAATTATTAATGCGCACATGATTTTAAAAAAATCAGAGGTTTTGGATTCAAAGTCGTGAGCTTTGACCTAGCACTCTAATGATCATATTACTAGGCTATCACTGCTTATCAGTTTACCCATCTCTGCATATTTTTTCGGAGAATACAGGCGTTGTACGTTGTGGTGTTTTTGTTAATTTATATAATTTCTTCCACGAACCAAGGTGCAATGCGAGGAAAAATCAAAAATGTTGCTTTTCCAGTCCAAATTCGTTTGTATTTTACGATTCTAACTGAAGTATTTATCAATCCAGATCGCTGGCCATCTGCCAACAGGATGTTGTTGCTTCTGATCGTTATGTCCCGTCGCATGATCGTTTTTCAACCACCCTGTGTTTCCTCCATAAGAATGTGTAATGGAAAAATTGTTACGGAACTTTTTGTCACTGATTACTTACTGGTAATGTAACATCAGGCTTATTCCTCAACGGGTTGAGCAGACGCGTGGGTCTTCTCCATCCATGAGATATTGCATTATACTGAGTGATGGCTTTTTTACGTTAATGATATGCATATTTTCCCAACAGTTCCTATCTACTTAAAAAAATGAATCTTAACAACGTGGGTAAATAAATAAGTGTGCATATACACTCGCAGTTTACAGGTCTCATCTAATTGCCATTAAACACTAAATACAAACTCCAATTTGCTGCGAATTTCACAGAAAAAACCACGGACTAATAATAATAAATATAATCTAATATTACGATGAATTAAAAAATCATATTTTAAACTTAACTTCTCCTGAACTTTTGCTGTGATGATTTTTGATTTTGATTTGCCACCATTCGATGTATTTTGGATATGTCTAAAACTTACATCAATGAAGACGTACACGAGTCTAAAACTTTTATCAATCTGAGAATCAAACCGGACCGGGACCCCTCTAGCTCATTAGCCACGCTGACGACCACTAAGCTGATTAGGCAGTTCAAATACCAATCATTATAGTTCAATATTTTTAATCTTTCATTTAATTCATCACATTCTTGATTACCTATTTATTTACTAATGTTTTTAGCTGAGTGCCATTTAAATAAATGCTGTATGTATAAAAAGGTCATGTATATACAAGCCTAAACCATGTATCTACGGTGTTTATCGTTGGCATGTATTGAAAGTAAATAAATATCAAAAGCAAATAGACAGAGCAACAGTTTTATTTTAAATTAATACTATATTGAACGTGTTTACAAATATAACTCGTGAATGTTTAATATTGTTGCAATGATATTTTGGTATGAGCTTACAGAATAGGAACACAACACAGCTCAAAGCAGTGTTATTTCACTTCGATTTTCTATAAGGCGGAGGTACTTCCCCAGCTCCAATTTGAGTGGAATTACTTCCACTATGAGTGCATAGTGGAAATATTGAAATAGAGGTAGGGACCTCTCTTAAAATATAATATATTGGGGGAACTCTGGGGGTACATTGGTATACCTCTGCCTGATCCTTCGAGGAGTACAGGCATGACGGTATTTGTGTACTACCTACAATCAATAAAACTAGTACTAACATTATGTTTATTTGAACACAAACTGAATCAGGTCATTTGCTAATGTCGTTACGTGCTATTACGTACTCTGAAAATAATTCATTCATATTTAGCCTATATTGCTTGAATATTTCGTTCTGCAGTGTCTGGCTTTTTGCCAAGATAGTGTAGGTGCATGGTCACTTTATAACTGGTATCTCGGAAACTATCATGAGCTGGAAATAAAAAAATAACCTTGATATCTTTCATATCATCGTTGCGAACAGTTGCGAAAAGATGCATGGTATTGTTTTTGCGAAACTGTGTTATCTTGATGACGTATTTAAGCTTTCTCATCGCTTCTGATGTTGTCTTTGGGTGCTTTTTTATTTTATTTAATGAGATGACAAACAAACATGAGGGCCGTATTGCAAACCGTAGCCTAAAAACGCCAGTATCTCCAGTCGTATGAAAATGAAAAAGTTTTATTCCGTAAATAGGTTCACAAAAAATATATTATGGTAAGCTGTGTTCCCACATTAGGTTACCCTGTGTCGTGGGAAACACGCTCTTCCTGTATACAGTCACTGGTACAGAATAAAATAAAGAAAAGAAAAAAAAATACAATTCATCTAGAGCTTACAGACATCACAATCATAAATTATGTGAAGGAATTAAGGGTGTGTGGGTGTATGTGTATCAGTGTCACATGCGTGTTGTCATCTAAAGATCTCAGTTGTCAATTAGTTTGTTTATTTTTAGTAATTTCACTGCCTACTATTACATTTCAGACTGGAACACAATAATGTTAGTGCAATATTGCTTAGCGGTAGAATATTTAATAGAAAAAAAAGTAGTTTCAGTTATACTGAAAGCTTGTTATTTTTGCCTATCTCCGCTCCGCGGCCCCAGCAGAGAATAGACATAACTTAACTTGAATTCAAAAGTTGCTAGAGCAATAAGCACTCAAGTCTTATTAAAAAATATTTACACCTAGCTTTTGCCTGTGGTTTCGCTCGAATTTTAAAGGATTTTTTGAGACAAAAGGTAGCCTATGTTCCTCTTCATGGTCTATTGTGTCTCTGTACCAAATTGCAATAAAATAGATTGAGCGGTTTAGGCGTGAAAGCGAAAAGACAGACAGAGTTACTTTCCCATTTATATAATTAGTGGAGAAGTAGGGGGAATCCCGTGGTTTAAAACAGGGCTATGTAAGTATGATGAGAATCTTAAATGCTCCTTAGCATATGCTAAGGAGCTTAGACAAAAGCGAGATTCTTATCTATTTTAAAACATTCATTAATTGTATTTTGCTATGATCCATTACTTCTTGCTATCTCAAAACAAAGTACCAAACCGATATTAACTTGTATTTGTGGATTACCTTTCATATCCAGTAATGCATCGAAGCATCTGTCATCAGAATTCTATGGATCACAATATTGTTCGATAGACCGCAAGTCAATGCGGTTCTCCGTAGCCACATATGTAGTGCTTGTATGTGACCATGCATATTGTCATTTCACGCTGAATTTCACACACGCTAGCTAAAGGACTTTAGCCTGTAAGGTACGGGAACAATCGTAATGATCGATCTATATAAATATATAATTATGGATATTATTTATTATTATTACTTAATACATTAAACCAGTTGCTGCTCGCAACATATTTTTAACCGACTTTATATAAGGAATATGTTATAATTTTTACGTATTCGTGCTATGTTGTTTATGAACGGACTTTTCGTTTGATAGGCTATTTTACTGAAATAGGCAGGGGTATACTAAAAGTAAATCCACAGTTCGCGAGTATATTTAGGTCTCCACGTTTTATGGGGCGAACCTATTGCCATTAACCGAGCTCAAACCCAGACTTCGAGCTGCTACTGAGAATTTCACAGAAAATCCCTATAACACTGGCTGATATATTTTCTTTTGTTTACGGGAGGAAACCTTTAAAAGGCTGCCGATCTACGGGGGTTGGACCGGGGAGTGTGGGGTTCTTACCCACTAAAACTACCCTGGTGGCCACCATCAGCACATGGAGGGGGCACGGGATGTATCTTCTTAATAGACCACCCCAGAACGCCCCTGTGCAACACTGCCCGATCTGAGAATCAAACCCAGACCGTTTACCGTTTAAGACCACTAAGCTTTATGAGTCAGTCTCAAAATTAAAGTAAGCAAAGTTAATTAGCATTCTCCTAACTTAATTATATAAGAAAGCACGCATCACGTCCCTTGATGAAATCTGAAATTTATTCGCCTAGGGATACTCTACAACATTTTTAAAGGTTCTTGATGGCTGCCAGCCCGCACTAGGGCAAACGTCTGATTCTTCATGATGGCAGACGGACAGCCCTTGGCTTAAATTATTTTTTAACAAAGTCTATGGCCGTGATTTTTTTTTAGTCTAGTTTGAATTATCTTTTTAAAGTTATTACGCGAAACTAGGCATTAATTACCCGAATGCGTAAGCAAAGGAGGTTAATGTTGATTTTTTATTGGTATTTTTATTGGTTCATACACGTAACTTGCATTGTATATGCTTTTTAAGTGAAATGCCTAGAGGTCGGTTTATAATGGAAACGAAAGGCCCATCATGTACCAATGTGTGATTAATCAAAAGTGGAAATTTTAGCACCCCATCCAATGATCACTGAATCTATAAAAGATACAAAACTTGTGATTTTTTAACATACCCGTAGTTAATTGCAAAGTATTTTTCAATTATATTTTATACCACTAAGGTGGCAAACAAGCATACGGCCCACCGTGATGGTAAGCGGTTACCGTAGCCTATAGACGCTTTAACACCAGGGGTATCACTTGCGCGTTGCTGACCCTGTAAAACGGAAGTGGAATAATTGGGTTGGCAGTATAAAGGTCAAAATCCCCCCCACTGCCAATCCAACGTTTCCTCGCGGAGCACTATTATGTACACACTTATGTACTTTGATCCTCACTTTGATAAGGGATAGTCGTTAAGCCGCAGTCACTATTTTTTTAGAGGCAGATTTTGCACTAAATGTACAGACGCCAGCAGAACAAGCCATCCAAAATTTTAAAATTTTCCCAATAGAACAAGAACCTTATTGTGTTTGTGTTAAAGTTGATAATCTATAAAAGGTAGGTACTTTACAAATGTATAATTAACAGACACACAGTCACCGAGACTAGTAGGTATCAAAAATATCTTTGGATCACACAAAGATTTATATCGGGTGGGAATCGAACACTAATAGTCCTTTACTTAAATAAATATAGAATCTTTTTTTCTTTTAATTGAATTTAATATTGAAGAGTGTATAACACTGTCTTCTGTACCTACTAAAGTGACAGACGTCTCTATTCATTTTCTGTTCCAATGCATGCCCTATAAACATGCAAGCCATCTTGGTTATCGTGGCACTCATTGTTAGAAGCCCACAGAATGCAACTGACAACCCTATTTATAGAATTATCGATACTCGGAGCTCTAACAACCCTTTGTTCCTAGCGGACAGTCGTTCAATATTGTAGTGAAAATGCTTTACGATTGATGAAGAAATGAGGACAAATTAGCGTTTGAATTGTCGACTTTATTTTGATGACTATTCGACTGCTTTTTGTGCAATTTTGGGTATAAAAAGCTAGTCCAGGACCCAATTCACGATACCTACAAACGACACGTTAGTAATATTGTGGCAACATGATTATTAAATTTTAAATGTTTCTCTAATGAATCATATTTTGTACTATCACAGTTACCATAATTATGTTCGTCGTCGTCGAAGAAGAATCTCTAAAGCATGCAGATTTTCTCACCGTTTAAGCGAGTGATAATTAATTATTAGTACGCATATGAATTCGAAAAGTCAGAGGTACCTTGAATTTGAACTCGAGATTTGGCATGAGGAATGCAATAGGTCTTACCACCGTGCAAATTGAATGTGACTAAACCCTCTGTGTGACTAAATGTGACGATTCTCTAAAACTTTGTTTCATCAGGTTTTTAGTCTACAACTTCGGCATAGCTTTCAGGCTAAATAATTAGAAAAAATAACTACCTTCTGCGAACACCAAACTCTCATTAATATTACATACACCACATTATATAATTAAAATAATGATAGGATATGATATCGACACAAACCTTTATCAGGAATGGAAAAAGAAATTGAATAGTAATTATACGCAGCCATTATAACCCCTAACAAACTTTACCACAATTATTTTGGACCTAATCGGCGGATCAATATGACATCGTAAAGGTAAACTCGCACCACCGTCCACAAAGCTATCAATTATTAACGGCTATATCGATTTGGTCATTTGCTTTTAGCTAGCCTTAGCTTACCTTTGTAACGTTTGGGGTACACCGGCGGAACATAGTTGAACTTTGTTTTGTTTCGAGGGAGGTAAGAGGAAATTTTGTGATGCCGATTTAGAATCTGTTGCTATTTAAAGTAAAATTTTTGATTTGTGCCTAAATAGCAACGTAGACACGAATGAGTTAATTGAATTGAATTCTAATTATTTATGAAAAAGTTAAATTTTTCAAGCTTTCCTTTCCTTTCTGTCTTTTCAGACCATTCTGTCAGCTGTTTTAGCAGCCCAATCTTTTTTTATTTGATTAATGAAAATTGTAAGAATATGGGAGCTGATATCCTGTTTCAGCTACATCATAAATTTAGATATAGCTCAACCCCAAGAAAGTAGAAAGTGATGATATATTATTATAGTTTTACTATAATATATTATATTTTGATAGTATGCAAACGTACCTTTTATTGTGATTGTGTACGGGAATTCTCATGGCTTCTGTTGCTGATAGAATAAGACACGGTGACCACTCTCTGGTGGCTCTTCGGCTTATACAACATCATTATTAGTATAGGCGAAACCTGAAACACGTGTCTAGTATTTTTATGTAAATAATCTATGTACAGTATTTCTAAACGGTATCATGACAAAATCACAAAGTTATAAGCATGTTATGTTACCTCGTTGTCCATGCAAAAACATGCGCACCGCGCGGCACGAGGCGCCCACGCGCCGCCGCCCGCGCCCCGCGTCGTCTTGTGCTCATTGAAAGAAATAATTTGGCAGTAGTACCTAACCATACGGCGATTTTATTGCAATTAACTGGTGATAACATTTTTCATCATACTTGCAGGCTTTGGACTACCACAATGGTTGTGTAGGTAGATATTATTATGTACTTTATTCGTAAATACGGCCGTAAGTGATAAAATTTAATCAATGCGATTAGTGCACCTTATGCCAACCACTTAAAGTTCAAAGTGGATGAAAAGTGTTAAACATCGCATTACTTAACCATAGCAGGTTGTAGGTGTAAATAACAACTTTCTACATTTAACCGTTTTGGCTAGGCATGGCATGTTTAATAATTTAAATCATCACTTTTTACAATGATTGACTTTAAAGTTATTTTAGCGAAGCAAAAATCCGACCGCGGGCAGGATTCGAACCGACGTCTTCTGTTTAGGTACACCAGACGCTATGACCACTAAGCTACCGCGGACGTAAATTTTTTTGTTGTTGAAATAACTTTAAAATCTATCCTGTTTGACTTGATTGTAAATAGTGTTCAACAATGTTTACAATATCTTAGGTACTTATCAATGTTTGTGTATGAGAAATACATTGTTACACGACACTTTTTACTCACGTTTTGTACACACGACACTTTTTACTCACGTTTTGTACACACGACACTTTTTACTCATGTTTTGTACACAGTTACACACGATCAACCGAAACACAACTACTCGGACGGGCGCTCGCGACATGTAGGTACCTAACTGAACGGGAGCACGATACGTGCACAGTGACCTGTAGCATCCGGGCGACTGAAGGGATGTGGATTTAGCCCCTGCCCCGCGTGCGCCCGCGCCCGCCCAGTCCTGCTTCGACCGAGGCATGTGGCACGTGGCATGCCGCGTGACCTGTGTTGCGCGCATATGATTGCGGATAGGTACTTAGTGTCGCTCGGTGTCCTACTCGTAACATTTTTTAAATATTTTTGGGACAAAATATAACATGATTTAAAAATTATTGGAATCGATTCAGTTACTGATTCTGAACAAACTATATTCAGGTTTCGCATATACTAATAATGACCTTGTATAATCTTCAGTCAAAAGCATTGATCGCCTTCTCGAATACCCATGCGATACACAGTACCACCACTGCACAGTGCAGCTGCTTTCTGCCGCTTCAATAAAACTGCAAAAAGTATTTTTTCTTTTATAAAATCTCAGTGTGAATCAGACCAATTTGTTAATATTGATTCAGGGTTGCCAGGAGAAATCACATAACAGCAATGTAATATCCTGTACATACAATAATGTTGAGTACTTATTGAAGTAATGTAGAATAATAAATTCTGGTGTGGGTTCTGCCTACCTATATTAGAAAAGGTAGTAATAAAAAAGTTAACATAATCCCTCGTACGTAGGGACAGACAAGAAAAAGACTATTACTCCGTAGTATTATTAGGATTTTATATGGAATCTCAGTATAAGCTCGGAGTTTGGATTTGTGCACGGTTAGTGGCAATAGGCTCACCCCCTATCACATGGGACCTAAGCATACCGCTGCACTTTGGGTGTACAAGTACACCTCTGCCTAACCCTTCAGGGAATACAGTCGTGATGATATGTTATGATGGTATGTTGAAATAAATTTTATGTAATAAATTTTTTGTTTTTAACTACCACTAATAAACTAAATTACTAAATTATAAGTGCTAAATAAATTAGTAAATTTACAAGTGAAAAATATTATTTTTAATTTTACAATGCAATGCCACTTTATATCTTATTAAAAAAAACAGGAAACTTCACGGGCAACCAGTAGGAGTAGTACATTTACTATTCTTCTGATACGAACAAATCTTCTGAACAAAAATATTCTTGCCTGATTGACTCTCATTTTTCTCCATTGCCTGTTCTGACTTTTTCGTCCTCTATGGGTTCTTAAGCCCATAGAGGGCGAAGAAATAGTAAACAAACTTTTTTATATATGAGGTTTAATTACATTCTTTGTTACCATAAACATCGTGTTCTAATGCTTACTGTTAGCCCAATATTAAATGGCTTTTGTTGTACAAGTAATGTCCACTTTGCGTGTCTGTATGTCCCTTTCTTTTCTAACCGAAGCTTTTGAAATGGATCCCCCCTCCTTTTATGTATGTGACAATTATTAACAACTTGCTGTTGCCCAGTTTCGCTCGTGTCCCAAATGGACAATTTACTATTTATATTTTGAGACAAAAGGTAGCGACAGGGTTC
The DNA here is from genome assembly GCA_964056405.1 of Acronicta alni. NCBI lineage: Eukaryota > Metazoa > Arthropoda > Insecta > Lepidoptera > Noctuidae > Acronicta > Acronicta alni. The sequence goes on along the minus strand of OZ043919.1, from coordinate 3,705,014 downwards.
GACCTCCTTACAATTTTTTATAGAAACCTGTGCAGCGGTTTAATACTGCAATAAAGTCGTCCATCGGTAGTCTGGTAAAAATTAACAGACAAAAATAGCAATCGACAAACAGTTTTTTTTACACGTTGCCCCACACTAGGATTTTCTCCTGTATCGTGGGTATGTTTACAAACACAAACTTTCACATACACAAACACCCAGACCCGGAACAACTACCTGTAGGTCATACATAATTATATTTGTTCCGTGTGGGGATCGAACCTACAACCCGTGGCGCAGAAGCTGATCGCTCAGCCGCTGCGACAAACGTGTCGTCAAAAATTACTTCCACATAATAATTATATAATAGAGTTATGGATTAATTAGTTCTGGAAGTAAAAATAATGTAGCTTATCTTCCTAGTCTTTACCCAACTAAGTAGGTATGTTAAGGTCGGATTTTAGTCTAAATAAAACTAAATAGGCACCTGCAAATCAGTATTTTACACGAAACGATTGCCATCAAACCTTCGCAACCAAACTTCTGAGCAATACCGATATCCTTAGAAAAAAATTAAGCTATAGCATATGCTAGTTTTATATCCCAGCGGCCTAAGTTACTTATATCTTGGTAGACGTCAGTCAGTAAGTTTTTTTATATGTACACACAACTCCACGAGGAAACGTTGTGTTGGCAGTGTAAATAAATAAATAAAAATAATAAATATTTTTTTTTATTTCAACTACATAAATGCGTTAAGTACAGTAAATGGAGATCACCTTTCAAGCAAGGAATTGCTTGTGTTAAGGGACTCCGCTCTTCCAGACAGTTATATTTATAGATTGTGCAATTGATCAAGCAAGTTAATTGGACATAAGAATTGGTTTAAGTTTGAGAATGTTACAATTTTAAGTAAAGGTGAACTATAAAAAAATAAATAAGTGTGTGTGTGGGGACTTTGAACCTTATACTGCCAACCCAAATATTCCTCTTTCATTTTACAGGATCGGCAACGCGCAAGTGATACTTCTGGTGTTGCAAGCGTCTATAGGCTACAGTGACCGCTTACTATCAGGTGGGCCGTATACTTGTTTGCCGCTTTAGTATATAAAAAAAAATCAAGCTACACATTTCCAGAAAAAGATGACCTCGCACTGTTTAGGCTTTCCGCAAAAATATGTAGATTGTTGTCTATATATGCGTCACCGCAGTTTTCTGGTAGATCGCTTGATTTCGCTAAAGAGGTTGATCACTAAATAAAAAGTTTCTATTACAGCGTGACCATTAATTAATTAGCAATTCTTCACAAATTTGATGTGTAGCTAATACGTGTCTAAATTTTACCATAAAAATGTGATGTTTTGAGTGAGTGGACAACTTGGACGTAGGGCGTTGACCCCGGAATAGCTCGTAATTTGTGATTCTAAATTTAAATTTTATTTTATATCTGCTGATAAGTCAACACTAGCCGTCTCATTCATAAAAAATCTTATTGAAGGTTTATAGCGTTTATATTTATATATTATGTCATTTATATCTTCAGTGTTCAAGTACATATTATATATTATATCTTCAAGTGTTCAGTTAGTTGAACCCAAACACACACCATAAATTTAAATGAAACATAATGGGACCACTAATTTTTTAATAAAATATGATCGTATTCATAACTAGTTCCTAAATGATCTTTATACGTACCTATTAATTGTTGAAGTTTTTGCATTTCAGCACCACAGATTAGATATTATAGTCATCTACGATAAAAACACGGTCACATCACATAATTCCAACAAATTCATTCGCAAGATAAAATATATCGATTCGCAGTAATTTGAGTATACCGTCACTTATCACAGAAAAAGATATTTCAAATGTCATCATCTGTCAATAAAAAGCTTAGAAACATTTAAAAATGGAACACTTTAAATTTAAATCTTTTTTTATTGACCTTGTCTCAAATGATGCTATAGAAAGAAAACAAAAAACTATCCAACAAATCGAAAAGCACAAACTCCGATCGAATAGTGTCGCGGCATTGGAATTACGAAAATAGAATCATCATAATATTCTAAAATCAAAAATCCGACACGCCGTTCCGTACATTAGTCGCATCGATGCGCTATGAAAATAAATTGTTTATATGTATATGTACAAGAAAATACGTAACGGTCAGTCAGTTGTCAGTTACTTGTGGGAAAGAGGGGCGAGTAGGGCGTTCGTCGCTCATGAAATAAAATTGTTTTCACCGCGTACAAAGTGTCTGAAAGCAACACGTGGTAGAAGTACGAGAGTTCGCTAACAATTCGGTTGATTAGCAAAAGTTTTCGGCGCGTTTGCGTTCCAATTACGTGCAGTGTGTGGCTCAAATTGTGTTGTGTTGTGCATTTATTTAATGTTTATCTGATTCAACCGGTGAGTTGCGGCGATTATGCTAATTTTTATTGTTTTTTGTTGTTTATTAGGTGTGCTTTCACTGTGTTACGTATTTTCATGAGCCTAATTGGCCATATTGACGTAATTTTTGAATTTTGTAGGCGTCCATTTGTTATTTATTACTGGTGATTATATTGTTGAATATAACTTTCGGTAATAGAGACGTCTGTGATGATTACATAAAAAAATTGGTACATTCTTGGAATTTTTGGTGTGAATCTCAAGTTCTCGTCAAATAGTTATTTAAGTTACTAAGTTTTGATACAACCTCGTATAACTTTGAAACGTTCTTCTGATATGAAAATTGATGTAACTTTTACGTGATTTTTTTATGAAATGGTTAGAAGTATTTTATTGGGTGGAGATAATATTACGACAAGCTTTCATTACTTTTAAAAATATCATCAGAAGTGATATAAGATACTTTAAATTTAATTAACGAAATATTTATTATTTCAATTACTTATATTATAAATTACTTAAAATTATTTTGTTTGACGAATTCGTGAACCATAAAAATGTACAGAGGCCAGCACATCAAGCTACCACAATCTGTCAAATTTCTTTGATTGATTTTCAACTTTAATACAAAATGTTATGGTTCATATTCAATTGGGAAAATTTGACAGTTTTGGATAGCTTGACCTGCTGGCGTCTGTACTTACTAAAACAAGATCTGAGTTTAGTTTAAAAAATCTGTGGAGATCCTTTTTTTAAACAATACTCGTATTAGGTACTTTCCAATATAATTATGTTAATTAGCCCATGAACATTAATAATTATGATGACCCTTCATCGACCTTTAAATATAAAATGCCTTATAGAATGTTTATTACTTTACACAATTGTAAAGGAGATTACATACTTATTGCATATTGATTGAACTATCTCAGTAGGGTAAGGCAGTGGCCTATTTATTATATTTATACACGGGCAGATCGATAATATGTTTTGAATCCCATACAATACCTAAATGGCGAGCCTATTGCCATCAACCGGGCACAAAATCAAAATGAAAAACTGAGAACTGCGAATAAAAAAAAACAAATATTTATTTATACTTTTTGTACAAAAAAAGCGTACAAAGGTGGTCCTAATGCCATTAGGCATTTTCTACCAGACAACCTTTGGGTGACGCAGAGATGAACAAAGTAGATGCACTAATAAAATATGAGCGAGAGGTAAGAGGCAATGAGTTATTGCCCAAATAGCTATAAATACACAATATAAGTTTACTTAAAAATAATTACATTAATAAGAACGATACCTACATATTTTAAGAGAGGAAGTAGGGCATAGTGGGAGTAATTCCACTGAAATTCCTTCGCCTTATAGAAAATCGAAGTAAAACAAGCTGTGTTGTGTTTGTTATGGTGAGCAAGGTTGCCAGTGCTCCACGAGGAAACATTGTATTGGCAATGGGGGTACTTTGACCCTTACATTGCCAACCCAACTATTCCTTATTCAATACAGGATAATATGTCTATAGGCTACGGTAACCGCTTACCATCAGGTGGGCCGTATGCTTGTTTGCCACCTTGGTAGAATAAAATATATATATATGAAAGAAAGAAAGAATAAGTATTAGCGTACTTTGGTTTTAAAGGAGTGCCGACTGTTTAGCATTTTGAAATCATCATTCTGAAAAAATTAGATTTTTCAAGAACTCTGCTCGATCTAGGAATCAAATTCTTGATCTAGGGCTCTAGTGTAACCACTACATTAATGAGCTTATGATAAATTATTACCAATAAATTCGATTTGAGCTGGATACTAAGCCGTTGGCATATGTTTATAGTCTCCGCCTTAATAACTGACTTCGGGGCCTCTGACCTGCCTTCGCGGGAAAACCAACAGCTGACAACTACCACCCCATAACTGTAGCATTAAGTCAGTTATTTAAGTAACTCTTGTGTATTTGGAGTACGTAATAACGTTATGTACAATTAGCCACGAGCCCCCGAGTATGTATAATTATTTAATTAAGGAGGGGATGTGATAAGTTACTAACTAAGCAACTGCGTTGATTGATTAAACTCGCATAAATATGGCTAAGATGAGCTAAGAGTTATCCGCAGTTAGCTTAGGTACCTATGCATCTGCGAACGAATGCTACAGCGCTCCCGTAGTCCCGGCACAAAAGTGGTGACGCGAAACGCCGAGGTTGGTTTTAGTCGGTAGATCGCCCTTTTCAGAGCGGAGTCCGACACACCCCACCGTTCTCCCCGGAGCGGTGGGTAGTGCACAAAGCATTTCCAACCCCGTCAACAAAAAAAAAGGTACCTATGCATGAGTGGGACGGCAGATGTAGGTACCTAAGGATTTCCACAGAGGAAAAAATAGGTATGCATGAGTGATCTGTCATGGTCGTGGAGAATGTCATGAATGTCAGTCATACGATATCCATAAAATCGGCCCTTGCCTTCACTTGCCCTATAGTCAGGGCAAATGAAGGCAAGTGCCGATTTTTTGTCGATACGAAAACAACAATACACATTTGAAATACTTATCACTAGATGGCAAACAATCTGGAAGGATTTTAATATTTTCTTTCCTATACTTTACTATAAAGGTTCCTAATAAATTAAGTATAATTATAATTCTTAACATGTTATTTTTCATTCATATTAATTATGTTATTACGATATTAAAATTAAAATTTGCTACAGAGCTTTACTAGTACAGTTAGCAACGAAAGTCGCGGAACATGTTGCATACTTCAATATGATTTTTAATAAGTATGAAGTTACTAATCTGTGAAGGTTATGCGTAATAATTGCATAGATGACCATTATATATTTAGGTTACCTTAATAGAAAAAACCTCTTGACTAGTTTTGGAGCTGAGATGTTTTAAAAAATTTGCTGTTTAGCGACTTGCGTTACTAACCGTACCTACTTTTATTTTCCAGCGTCTAGATAAAAGCTAATGCATGGTTTAGTCTTCCTGCTGAGGTTTTCTCATTGCGCTGCGCTGCTACCCCAGCTCCCATCGTCTTGGAGCTTCCCCATATCATGGGGTTATTTCAAACGCCGCGTACTCTTTATAGTGACATCAATAACTCATCCGCATTCATCCGCAACTCATTGCAAATTGTCCACGGGTGGCAATAACCACTTAGATACCATCAGGTGGCTGGTCTGCTCGTTTTCTGACGTCTAAACATTAAAAAACTCCAGTATTTTAAGCGTAGTCAAACAATTTTATTTATCTTCCAGCGCTAATCGTCCCAAGCCCTATTTATTTAAATCTTAATAAACTGAAACAAAGCTGCGTCATCCATTTCCCGGTAATATGTTCATGACTAACTGTTAGTCATAAAACTGACTTTATTATATATTTTTGGGAACTTGATAGTGTCTCAGTTTTAAAACACCTCATCGTTATCATTTATTTATTTACTGTTCCAATGATAGGTCTGGGTCTCCTCTCAGAATGAGAGGGCTATTGGGAATGTAAGGCCACATTAGTCTAGCCTAGGTTAGCAGACTTCACAATATATCATCAACCCATATACTGTCCCACTGCTGGGCACAGGTCTCTTCTTACAGAATGATAGGAATTAGGCTATAGTCCACCACGCTGGCCTAGTGCGGGTTGGCAGACCACACGCCGTCGAGAAAATCTCTAAGGCCTGCAGGTTTCCATACGATGTTTTCCTTCACCGTTCACGCGAGTGATATTTAAATATTAATACGCACATGATTTCGAAAAGTCTGAGGTGCGTGCCTTATATTCAAACTCGAGGCCTTCAATTTGGCAGTCCAATGGTCATACCACTGGGCTAGTACTGCTTTTTTTGACTTCACAAAGACTTCACAAACTGGAAAGAAAAATCAGGTATTTTCTCACTTCTCTCTTTTCTATTTCGCCTTCTTCCAACGTCAAAGACTGGTAGATCCTGTTCCAAGCGTCGAGATCCATAGACACACAAAAATCTTTGACGTTGCGTTGCGTTTGATCAAGCTACCTCAATATGTCAAATTTCTTTGATAGATTTTCAACTTTAAAACAAAGTAATAAGGTTCATGTTAAATTGGGAAAATTTTACAGTCGAAAGCTAAAAAGCCTGACAACTACTCTATCTTCAGTGTATCGGTATTACCCAAAAATTAGCTGTCGCTCCGTGTAAAATACTGATATTCAGCTGCATCTGGTTAGACTGGAAGTCGACCCCAACATAGTTGGGCAAAGGCTCGGAGAAAGAAAGAATACTTAGCCAAGAGCCCCTCTACAGGTGTAATATGTAACATGACGATTAATTAATAATGCAAATTGCAAAATATCATCATCATCATCATCATCATCAGCCCATATTCGTCCACTGCTGGACGTAGGCCTATACAGGGTGTTACAAAACTACCCGTAAAGCCGAAAGGAGGTTAAATGGGGCCTTATAACGAGTCCATTCACAATATTTAAGAAACGTAGCAACGCATACCTAACGGAAAACAACAACATTTATGAATGAAAACTAGAAAAACTATTAAAGAAGACAATTATTAGTTAAAATAGGTACGTAGGCCTATCTGTTAAATAATCTGGTTCCCTGACATGACAGCTGACAAAATTGTTGACTGTGATAATTAATTATATTTTTACGGGGTATTTTGTAACAAGTTGTATATTACAAAAATATATACTAGTAGCGAATAAGCACTGTCGACTGTGACGTATCAACCGAACCAGGGGTTATCTCCGTCCGTCGCACAGGTCAACGCATTTCTGTCATGCCCATCTATCTTTATCTTCATTCCTTGATCGTTAGTTGTTATATTATATCGATATAATATTAGTACATATTATAGTTATGTAATAGTTGTTAATTTAGTGATAAGCAGGTAGGTAATAATCCCGAAGATTATTGTTGATCACGTGGTAAAATAAATAAATATTCTTGGACAATTTTACACAGCACCATCTAGTCCCAAATTAAGCAGAACTTATATGTACTATTTTTTTTAATTTATTTTTTTATTCGTCTATTCGTGGATATTATACATACAAAATAATACAATTCTTCTGCCAAACTGCAGTACAGTTTGTCGGCAGTGTTCTCGTAGATACAGTTTTAATTAAAGATAAAATAAATTTATTTATTTATTTATAGGAAAACATACAGCATTCATAATAACATTTAAACAGGTTACATTACTGTGACACAAAAAGCCAATAAAGTTTTCACTATTGTGTATACATGGAGTGAACATATTTTTATATAGACAAAGGAAAGAAAAAGTCAGTAAAACTAGTAGTTTTTGACAATTTCTAGACTTAAAATACTTAAATACATCGATGTGATTATATGATTTGTTATGAGTATGACATGCTCTTGCAATGAAACTATTTTTAAAGTAATTTGTTCTACATGTTGGGGTGTAAAATGTCGGTTTATAATGGGCATTATTACGTGGGCAATGGAAAACGATGTTACTTAAAAGGTAAGGGCAGATGGAAAACTGTTGGGAGTTGTAAACATAAATTTTTCAAAAAAAAAAAGAATAACAGTTTACTTATTCATTTCAAAAAAAGAATGAGACTAACACAAACAAAAAATATACATTTCACACAACACCGTCTAGACCCAAACTAAGCAGAGCTTGTACTATGGGTACTAGACAATGGATATAATACTTATATTCTTTTTTTGTAAATATATACTTATAATACATAAGAAACACCCAGGCAAATACAAATACTCATGTTTTATTCACACAAATATTTGTGTCCTGTGAGAATCGAACCCACGACCCCAGAGGTCGTCAAGTAAAGTAAAGTCAGTTAATTACTTGAATAATATGTAAATTAACCTTAAGAATTGCAGATAAAAACATTATTTTTAAACGTTTGCGGTCACATTGAAAACAATGAGCTTTAAAAAGCACCTGCTTCAATAATTTTCTCCGTAATATATCGTTTGATTATTTTAAAACTTCAACACAGAATAAAATTCTGTAAAACAGAAACTTATAAAACTTGTTCAGTTGCATTTGTGTTTCAGTGAAATGACCATTTTGGCTTCGTACCAAATTGTTAATCCTGAAGATTTCATAATAATGCTTAGGGTTAGTATATACATTATTTATATGTAAATATATCGAATATAGATATTATACCTACTTATATATATTTTTTCTCACCTATATGATCCCACTGCTGAGCAAAGGTCTCCCCCATCTCCTTCCACTGATCTCTGTTCAGAGCTATCTGAGGCCAGTCTGTCCGGAAAGCGTCTAAATCGTCCCGCCAGCGTTTTCTGGGCCTTCCTCGGCATCGACGGCCATCTTCTGGCAACCATTGGGTTACGATGTTGGTCTATCTCTCCGGGTACATCCGAGTTACATGACCCGCCCAATTCCACTTCAATCCAGCGGTACCGTACCTGTTATATAGAATTTATCTAACATGAAGCTAGACAATTTATTAAGCATCATAACGAAATATATATACCATCACGCCTAAATTTCCTAAAGGCTTAGGCAGCAGTGTACACAACCAGTACACTTACAGTTTACAGAAATGTTTTCGGTCTCATGTAAAAGCGGGCAAGCCTATTGCCATTAACGGGGCACAAATCCGAACTCTAATTCCAAGAATTTCATGGAAACACGCCTTGCATGGCCTTAGAATCGAGATGGGACCTTTAGACTTTCCCGGGTTCGATTCTAAGGCCGTAAAGGGTATTACCATTAGGCTAATGAAGCTTTGTTTATAATAATTTATTTATTGTAAGTGCACGATAACAGTTACATTAGTTTAGAGACTGTGTCGTAGCCACTAACGCCCACCTCCAGAGACGGCGGCGCAGCGTTCCAGAAAAAGTAAGGTTATATATATATGCGTTTGTGGTGTGGTGTGTCCGTGTGTCCGTGTGTGTGTATGTGTATGTGTGTGCGTGTGTGTGTGTTTGTGTGTGGTCATGGTGAATTTCACGATCCCATGGGCATGACTGGGAAAGTGAAGACAAGTGTGGTTTTTAGTCGGTACAAATCCGACATACCTTACCACCTCCCCGGGTGCCGGTCAATACATAAGGATTTAATTTTAAATAAGATAAGATTAAATTTTAATTTTAAATATATAAGGATGATAATTATCACGTGTACGGAGGTCAACACATTACCCCAATCCGTCAAATTTCTTTGACAGGTTTTCAATTTTAATACAAAACGATAAGGTTCATATTCGACTGGGAAAGTTTGACAGTTGTGGATAGCTTGACCTGCTGGCGTCCGTACCAAGAAAATGTACGTTCAACCAAATTGACAAAAGAAAATAGTGCATTCCGAACTTTGTACTTTCTTGAAATACCTACTCCTCTACAATAATTAAAGACTGGCCTGAATTTTGTAATTATGTTTCGCGAACTTTTGCTGGTCCCTCGCCAACTGAATGAACTCTGACGCAGCCGTTGTTCCGCGTCTCGCAAGACATCTTCATGCCACACAAGTATCAAAACCTTACAAGCCAAACCATCACTTTTAGAAAATGATTTTATGACGTCTACAGTATCGAGAGAATTAAATAAAAAAAATGAATGTGGAACAGATTATATATAATTTACTAGGGACGCGATCCACCCCAGCTTCGTACAGATATTGCACCCGTACTACCTAATAACATGTATAAGTATACATAAATATAGCCTATGTTACTCAGGGATAATGTGAGCATTCTAATGGTGAAAGAATTTTTGAAATACGTCCAGTAGTTTTTGAGTTTATTTGTTACAAACATACATAGTGTAAATTCCATGAGCCACCTTTTGTTATGTCCGGTAAAAAAACCCTGTTAAAAGATCTAAAATCGAAAAAACATTGACATGGAAAGAAAACGTAATGAAGTTACATCTTCTTTTCATGTCACTTTATGTGGTACTTAATTAAACTTAATTCCATATGACACCGCATGTCTACAAGTTTTATTTATATAAATTTCCCTCAATGCCCAGTAGTACTCGATGAGCGACTGTAGAAACAAAGTCATATTGGGTTTATCTACAGTAGCAGCTCTTAATTTGGATTCGTACCCGTATCCTCGCTTCACACATCGGGCAATACAGGTATGTAACGTGATGTTGTGTTAACATAAATTCACCTTCTGCTGACTTCCTTTCGTAAAGCAAAACCTGGCAAAAAACCGAGAAAGCTAACTTAAGGAGATGATTTTTTAAGATTTCCAGGTTATTGACCCAGGTGGCATGTAACAGGAGAAAGGCACACATCTTAAGGTTGCCTGGAAGAAATTAGCGATAAGGCCACTCATTGTATATTTTTGTATTGCATCTGGCTTCTTTTTTGTATTTTTTGTCATTTTCTTCAGCTTTTCGAACCTGTCTTCTGGTTAGGTACACCAGAGTCCGAATCCTGCCCGCCACGGTCGAATTTTTCCTTCGCCAAAATAGCACCAATCAACCTGTTTACTTCGTACACGAAAAACAAAACAATTGTCTTTGAAAAACAAGTAAATCGACCTATCGATGCACGGAAAATAAAATGTGTACGTAGGCAGTGACCTCGAAAGTGTAATTATTTTGGGCGTGCAACGCGAAACGACCGCGGTGCACGGAGATAGCTCGGTCACCAACCGGAGCGCTGTCATTATAAAATCGTTTATAAAGAATACATTCTGACGACGTCTGTGCTCTAGTTGTTCTAGCGTCGAACTGCCTAAGAGATTTTGGGTTTATCCATTCTCACAGGATACAAATATTTATGTGATGAACATACTCGTTAACAAGCATTGATAACCTAGTGGTATGAATCGAATACAAGGCACGCACCTCAGACTTTTCGAATTCATGTGCGTATTAATAATTAATTATCACTCGCTTAAGCGGTGAAGAAAAACATCGTAAGGAAACCTGCATACCTTAGAGATTTTTCTCGACGGTTTGTGAAGTCTGCCAACCCGCACTACGCCAGCGTGGTGGACTATAGCCTAATCCCTCTCAATATGAGAGGAGACCCGTGCCCAGCAGTGGAACTATATTTATGGGTTCATGATGATGATGAACATACTCGTATGTGTTTGTGTTGGGTTGGGTGTTCCTTATATGTTATAAATAGATTAGTTTAAGTGTATTTACAATAAAAAAAATATAGACGCTAGCAATACCAGTTCCACTCGTGCGTTATCATCTTGAGAACTTGTTGTTAAGCCTCTTATATTCTTAAGCTAAAAAGTGTGAAGTTATTAAATTCATTAAAGAAATTGTGACCCTCCAGAGGGTCTAAACAATTGTTTTTTCAATTGTGTATGTATGTATCAAAGTGTATTAAAAGCAACAAAATAATAGTATCTTGTCTAACATAGTTTTATCAATGCAGGAAGGACCTCGTCTCCAATTGATTTGTTAGACATTTGAACAATTAATATTATTAATGCATATTACTTAATAACCGCTATCTAATAATAAATAAGGAATACTGATAGTTGTACACGTTATATAACATAACTAAAGTATATATAACCTACTGAGAGAAATTATAGGTCAGACTATCTCCACTTTAAAGGACTGAATATACATTCAATCTAACTTGTATACATTCTTATTTGTACAAGCAAATATGTACTTTAAGACTGTACACCGTGTGGTCATAGTCATATGAACACAACAGTGTTTTTTGCCCAAACTTGGACCAACCCTTCTTCTTCTTTCTCCGAGCTTTTTGGTGTCAGTTTCTAGTCTAACAAGATACGGCTGAATATCAGTATTCTACACGAAGCGACTGCCATCAGACCCTCGCAACCCAATTTTGCACACTGTTTGCACATGTATATATAAGTTTTTTTTTAATCCTTATAAGCCTGCGTTAGATCGCTACTGTTGATCGGTCTGTTGGTTAGCACAGTACGGTCTACGAGTTGTAAGTTGGAGCGTATAACCGAGCCTTTAATTTAAGTTATTTGGTAACCATCTAATAGCTGGAAAACGAAAACTCTTCCTATTAATTGTTCGATAGGGGTGGTATTGCTGTCGTAAACGCTACATGGCAGAAGACTTAAGCAGCAATATGACTACACCCACCGTTTCCTCAACCGTTCTGTTCACCAAAACGAGTTTACCCTTAGAAGCATTACAGAGGGCTTAGACAAGTGGCAAATGCTCCGTATCTATTCCATGCCGAAAAACGCTTACGCCTTAGCGTTAACGATAACAATTTGGTAGACAAGCGTACAAGGACTTATCGAACGCTCAGTCTATTCCATCATACGCTAAAAGTCGCAAGTAGTCTATGGTTTCGTTTTAAAATGTCATTTTAACAATGTGAAGTGATCATATTTCTCAACATAAATATTTATAACTAGATAGTGTTGAGTGCCCCTACAACTTACATGACGTAACTATTACCTACGTAGTAATAAAATGATTTATTTATTTAAGTACCTTTATTTCCAAGGGAATTTCTTTAGTTCCTCGCATTAATGTATGAACACGTAAATACCGACAAAGCCTCCTAAATCTTATTTTGTCCAGTCTCAAACTTTCGATAAATAAATATCTGGTATTTCACAAATTTTCTCCAAACACTGACGATATATGTTTCTTTGGCGTCGTGTCAACCACACATCTTCATTATGCGCAGCCCACAATAGTCTAAGCTTATGCATTTTAACGAAAATTAAAACTAAATATCTAATAACACTAACACAATCACAACATATTCGCGTTCAGCTGATCAAAGATCGGCCATTTTGTAGCGTTATCTACAAGGTGTTGGCGTTCGCTAAGTGTCGAACGATAGCAAGCGAATTCGTTTGTCAAAAGTGCCACTTGGCTAGGATTTCTAGTTCTTCTGAACTTTGAATATATTAATGTCAAGACATTTGGAAAGGCAAGAAATGGGTGTCGGCTGGTATAGGCCGTTCCATCTTCGAAAACAGGCAGCAAAAACAAAGGCATAAATTTTCAGGTAACTGTTTTTGTTGTATTAAACCCAAAATACACCGAGAATCCTCAAAATAAAGCCATCTGGCTGTGACTAATGACTATAAATCCCAATAAATGTAGGACTTTGGACATTAATCTTACAACCACTATATACCTAAAACAATTCACAATTGCATCGTGTACGAGTGAAATTTTGGTAAGTATTATATTTTGGATCGACTCCAAAACAATTAGTGCAGTTTGTGCAGTGCGTCCAGGGTTGTCGATGACTCTGATTTAGTTTGGTCGTTCAGATTTATGTAGCGTCTTAAGTAGAACAGAATTCCTTGAACGTATCATAGGAAAAATATCTTCTGCTATTTTAGGCTCCAAAAAATGTGCCCTAAATGTATGTGTTTTGCAGAAGTGTACAAATTGATTTCATATTGGTCAAATTCAATAAAATAACGTTCAAAAAGTTTATTTCTCATTGGAAATTCAAGAGCTAACAGAATTTGAACTTGGTGCCCGTTTCGGTATGATGCTTTGCATCTTTCTTGATGCTCTTGGAAGAGGAATGTCTGTTATGAGGTTACAACTTTCATTCTCAAAAAAAAAAAACAAAATTATATTATTCTATCCTATGCCACTAATCCTACTAATGTTATAAATGTGAAAGTTTATGAGGATGGATGGATGGATGTTTGTTACTCTTTCTCGCTAAAACTACTGAACGGATTTTGATGAAACTTTACAGTATTATTATTTATACACCAGAATAACATATAGGCTAATTAAAAGTAACTTTTCCACGCGGACCAAGTCGCGGGCAGAAGCTAGTGACTTTATACACTTGCTCAGCATGCGTCAATTTTCGGTACATATTAAAAACTTCTGACCTGTATATTTATTTATCTTAAAAGTATAATCAGAGAAAAACAATAAAAAAATCTTTCAGACTAGCTTGAGTTGCTTTGGGCCACTTTTATAAAAGATTCTGTTCCAAGTTTGAAAATAAAAGCGACATTAAAAAAAAATCTTGGCACTCGACAGCCCTAAGTACCCGCCAACGGTTTGGCGAATCGAGGGAAACGCCTCCAAATGCATTTAGTGCAGTCTAGTTGAGCATTTTAACACTTGATTTAACTACAGGCTTATTACTGTTTTAACCAGAATAAACATGGTCATGCATTTTGAACAGAATGAAGAAGCTAACTGAAGTTCAAAGGAATAGAGATTTTAAATAAGATTGTATTTAAAGGACTTTCATACTGAACTTCAAAGTTTGCAACACCGAAATAAATTTTAGCAAAAGAAAAATTCGATCTCAGACAGGATTTGAACCTGCGTCCTTCCAGTTAAATACACCAGACTCTCAAGCCAACTAAGCCACCGAGACCGCTGAAATTCAAGTCTTTCTTCTTTCTATCGCAAAATGTTATATTATTTATTTACATACATACATACACTCACGCCTTTTTCCCACAGGGATAGGCAGAAACTAAAGAACTCCACTTGCTACGATTCTTGCATACTTCTTTCGCTTCGACCACATTCATACATCTTGTCATACACACGCGCCGGTTATTTATTTAGCCTGCGTTAATTACATTAGTTAAATAAGCGAAGGAAAAATTCGACTGCGGGCAGGATTCGAACCTGCGTCTTCTGGTTAGATACACCAGACGCTATGACCACTAAGCCATCCCAAGTCCCACCCACCAGGTCGAAATTTGCCTTCAAATTCTGAATTTATACTACTTTATAGTAGTTTAAAAAAAAACTAACAGGTAAACCAGTTTTAAATGGTATAAGGTTTTTAATTCTATTAACCCTTACGTAAGCTAAATGTTCTTCATACAAGTAGTCCGTATCCGGTAATAGTTCTCTGGGGACATATTTAAGCTCACAGACAATTTTCCACACTTACCGACTATTGCCTTCTGGATAAACAGAAAAGTCTACAACATATAGAACGACAGCTTAAATGTTGTAGAATTTCTAAGTAGTCTAGGGGACGATTTCTGTATTGGAACAAAAATCTTTATTGTTCTTTATATTCAGGACAGGATAACGTTTGATAAAATTCTTTGGTCTAAAATAGAGTATACTTTCGCATCTCCAATATATATATAAAAAACATGCCGAAGAGTAAAGACTCTTCGGCATCTTTTTTATATATATATTCAAAATAAAAGCTTCTAAAATAATAAGTCTATATTTAGGACATTTTTGCCGACCCTGAAAAACGAAAGAGGAATAGTTGGTTTGGCAGTATAAGGGTCAAAGCCCCCACTGCCAACACAACGTTTCCTCGTGGAGCACTGGAAACCTTGCTCACTGTAAGAAACATATCACAGCTCAAAGCAGTGTTATTACACTTCGATTTTCTGCAATTCTGCTTATACATATTAGAAATCCTTATATCGTATAAATAATTATGAGAACTGACTTCAAACATCCTCTTTTTTCAATTCTTTTCCTTCCTTCCTCTTTTAACCTAACCTCATTTGACAAATTTAGCTCCGGAGATATTTCTATATTAATTTATAACATCAAAGTACAGAGTAGTCATTTAAAAAAAGACAACACCAATAAAAAATATCTACGGGATACATCAAAAAACACAAAAGCATTTTGTTCTCGAAAGAACCTGCAAAAATTCAAATTATTTAAACCTGTCCTCGCTAACATTAATACATAAATTCGCTTTTACATAATCTGATAATCACTGTACCTATAAAATTTTGTGAATGCCTGCCAAAAAAAAAACTCTGTAATCATGTAAAAAAATATAATTTCGGCTTTTTTATGAATGCCGTACATCCTCATTAGACCAGTGATGTGCGATTTAATGATATAATAGGTGACATAGTTACATATTAATATGAATAAATGAATGGACGTGCATTAGTTTGGCAACGAGCCGATTAATATTTGGGTGTCGTGTATTTCCGATTGTGTGTAGTCATGTGTTTTAGATGTATATAACATAATATATATTTATTGATTTCTGACATTTACGCGAATATTATACATTGAAATAAAACTACTTTTTACGGATTTTATCGTGTATATTGATATTATTAATCCCGACGTTTCGGACCCTTTACAGCGTCCATGGTCATGGGTAGACTGAGGTGGTGGGCGTCTTGATGATATAATTACTGACAGCTATTCTACATTTTTTATTGTTACATGATTTTATTACTAATTATTAATTAAAACTAGATGGAGCCGGCATTTCCTAGCTGACGACCTCTGAGAAGAAACGCTTAAACAAACTCAGAGAATCATGGTCTCTTTTAAAGTAACAATATTCAATGATCATGCTTTAGTTATTAGTTATTGGCAATCTGATTCACGCAAAACGAGCTCACAGTATCCTTTGGTCTTGCAGTTGTAGGCCTGGATTTTGGTTTAATAGAATCTATAACAGGATTCCAACCCAGCCACCTTCTCTATTGAAATTTGGATGTTTTTTAACTTCAATAGCCTCACGAATCATCCTGGGTAGGTATCGACTTTCCTTCGCAAGGATTTGTGGTTTATCAAATCTGATATGAAATGTCAGTTAGGAAATGCTGGAGCCATCTAGCTTAATAAAATATTTACTTGTAAAAGTGTCTTTAAAAGATCTATTTATAGAAAAATAATGGTCTGGTAAAGAATGGAATTATTCTATTCTATTCTAAAGCTTGGAGTGGAGGAGTCGATTGTTTAGCAGATGGACCTCTTTCCGCTGATAATTATGATGATGAGTCTGTATAATATGTATAAACGATCGTTGACCTAATCCCTACTTCTCTGCTAATATTAGAAATGCGAATGTGATTCCGTCTATCTATAATGCTTTCACGCCTAAACCGCTGATCCAATTTTGATGAAATTTGGTACAGACATAGACTAGACTTTGGAGAAAAAGACAGGCTTTTGACACAAAAAGACCCTTAGAATATAGATGAAAGCGCGGCCAATAGATAGTTGTTCTATAAAGTGATAGTGTGTCGTTGCAGCTTAATTATTATTTTTGGCTCATTCATAACTGTTGAGCTCATTGTTGTGTGTGATTCACTGCGGCGTATTTTATATCGTGGGCTAGCATACAGGCTCGTCTTATTAAAATATCAATTTCTTCATCGGCTATTATATGAAGCGTTATGAATGGAAACTTTAGTATGGTGATCTACAAAAGGGTACATACAGTAATTTATGTAAAAAAAAAAAACAAAATAAGTAAATGTTATTGAAAATGAAAAAAGCGTGTAAGAAAATGAGATTAAATGCCATGCAAATATGCCAATAGCTTTTAAGTTTTTTCTGTGTACCTGCTAGATTAAGAGAATATTGGAATCTAGTATTTTTTGTCCTCCTTTGCTAATTTTTAACTTATATTTTCTCACTGCTAGGCAAATGTTTCCCTCAGGCTCCAAACTTAGTAATCTTTTTAATACTTACACCGACTATTGCTCTTATTTATCGAGTTATGTCTAGTAAATGAAATGCACTATTTTGTTTTAAGAATCTCTGCTTAGTTCAACAACAAGCGCGTGAAGCGTAAGGTCCTTGGTTCAATTCCCAGGTAGTGTTATTGGAGTTTTCAATGAAATTCCCAATAACAGCTTGAAGTTTATATTAGGTAAATGCAAATAGGTTAGCCACCTATTTAGTGGGACTAAAAAAAACCGGCGAACTGATGTAACCAAAGTATACCTCTACAGAATCCTTCGAGAATACTGTCGTGATGGTGTGAGAGCACATAAAGCCGTCGTTCCCCGTAGTCATACGAAAACCAGTGACAATTGTTAGTGGTAGCCAGAAGCTCAAAAAGTCTGACAACCATTCTCTCCACTGGATATCCCCTGGTATTACCCATAAATTGGGTTACGGAGGTCTTATAGCAGTCGCTTTGACTGGAAGTCGACCCCAACATAATTGAAAAAAGGCTCTGAGGATGTTGATCGCTAAGAACTGTATGAACCAACGTGTTATTGCGATTGTTTTGCGATTGAGAGAGAGGGATGCCGCTCTACACATTATATAGCGCCATCCCTTTCACACAACTTAAAGATAATCACGTTATCGTACTGTGGTAAGGCCTCAGGTCTTTGTACCCTGAGTTAAATAGAGACACTTAATAGTGTCCTCATTTTTGTGATTTATTTGTGTCAGTGAATGCTTGGCAACCAATCATATCTCTTGCGACACTAACTCATAAAGCATACGACAGGTGGCGCTTTTAGCCATTGCTCTACGAACAATTTTATATAAGAACTAGCTCTTGCCTGCGGTTTCGCCCGCATATCAAAGAGCTTTTTGAGACAAAAGTTTGTATTTATATATCTATTTTTATTCTTAATGTACAGAGGCCAGCACATCAAGCTACCACAATCCTTCAAATTTCTTTGATAGATTTTCAACTTTAATACAACATAATAAGGTTCATTTTCTGCCGGCGTCTGTACAAAAGTGTACAAATGCCTTAAGCAGTCTCTACCAGACAACCTTTAGGTGGTGCAGATACGATTACGGTACATGCACTACAATGGTAGATGAGAAGTACAAAGCGAATACAACATTTTACATAAATTTTATAATAAAAAACGATGACGCTCAAACTAATTTGTTTTTCATTGCGTCCACTAATTGTTATTGATCTACAAAAAAAAGTATTTAGCAATTATATCCATTGTCTAGTACAAGCTCTGCTTAGTTAAAAATGAATAATAAATACTTTTTGTTTCTTTCTTAGTCTATTCAATAAAACTTAAGGTTTAAATATGTTGGCATATTGTTCAATTTCTGATATCATCGCAAAATCGAATATGTCGTATTTTAAATCTTTGTGAATTTAGCACACGAAGTGTTTGTGTAGTTTGTGCAGCCGTATCCAGTGAGCCAGCTTGGGGCTGTCATGTATGTATGTGTGTATGTTAAGCTACCGATAGAAGCGAATCCTATCGGTACAACCAACACAACTATAACATCACAAACACAAAGGACAATAACACAAATTACCATAGGTATCGTAGACTCGCGGTCGATACGGAGCGGTCAATAGTTGATGAGGTCGACAGTTACTTGGATACGGCGATACAATACGCGTATTGACCCGCGGCTATTACTAGAATACTTTTTTATACCATCCGACACGATCGCGATACGATCCCAATTATGGTACGGTCATCATCACAGCTCCAAAACTTTTCAAGAGGTTTTTTCTATGATGGTAACCTAAATATTTATTTTATTTATTTATTTTGGAAAACCAACAGCTACACAAAAAAATAATTAGGTTAGGAAACATTAAGTCAATTATAGGTTTTCATTGATAGTTATAGAAAAACACTTATAGCTATTCGGGCGATCTTATAAAATTAAACTTAACTAATACTTATAAAGTATAACAATACATGTAGACATATTAACATATTATAATTAGGACAGTTAGCTATATTCAAAGAAATCAAGGTTCAGCTGTCTGCGAGCTACGCCACTACTGGTATTAAATGGATTAAAAGAGTACTCTTTGCATAATTTATTAAAGTCTCTGCTCGCTCGCACTATATATGAGTGATTGATATGATTTAACGGTCAGCTATGCAATAATTTCGCATGACCTTCACAGGTCCAGTTACTTCATAATTATTAAAAATCATATTGAAGTTTGCAACATGATCAGCGATTTTTTAATAATGCGTGACACATTAATAAATAATACTCAATTATTCTTCTTCTATACTTCTTATCCAATATTAATATACATATGGGTATGTGTCCTGTGGGTTCGATTCCCACAGGACACAAATATTTGTGTGGATAAAACATGAGTATTTGTGTTTGTCTGGGTGTTTCTTATGTATTATAAGTAT
The DNA here is from genome assembly GCA_964056405.1 of Acronicta alni. Taxonomy (NCBI): domain Eukaryota; kingdom Metazoa; phylum Arthropoda; class Insecta; order Lepidoptera; family Noctuidae; genus Acronicta; species Acronicta alni. The sequence goes on along the minus strand of OZ043919.1, from coordinate 3,684,857 downwards.
ATATTTACAAAATAAAAGTATATATATAAGTATCATATCCATTGTCTAGTACCCATAGTACAAGCTCTGCTTAGTTTGGGACTAGTTGGTGCTGTGTAAAATTGTCCCAAAAATATATTATATTATATTATTATTATATTATACCATCATACCTATATTCCCCGAAGGGTACAATGGTGTACTAATGTACACACACAGATCGCGGGTATGTTTATGTCCGATGGAATAGGCCATTAACTGGGCACAATAATTCCAAACTTGGTGCTGCTACTAAACACAATATCAATGGTTCGAACACAGGTAATCGAACCCAGGACCTCTAGAGTAGCAGTAAAAAACTTAAACTAATGTAAACACACAACTGTAAACTTGTGTATTTAAGTGTTTACATAATTTAACGTCTTTTCGCTTTGTCATTTTTTCTAGTGTTGTGACTATCAGAATATAATTTCTTTCATTCTTTCCTTCCTTCTTTCTTCCCTTCTTTCTTTCTTTAACTAACTTTGTCAACAGTAAAGAAAAATAATCTGAACTATGATATTATGGTTTACAGTCTTCAAGCATATCGTTACGACGGGTGCATTACAAGCGCTTCAATAATAAATGCACTCAGTCGTAGGGTATGCCATGCTTTTTTACTAGTTTAAATTTAGACTTGGTACCTTTTATTATTTTAAAATACCCGCTTTCAAATAGAATCGAAGTTTAATGTGTAATGTTTTATGCGGTATAGTAACTATGTACACACATACATACAATCACGCCTTTTTCCCATAGGGGTAGGTAGAAAATAAAGAACGCCACTTGCTACGATTCTTGCATACTTCTTTCGCTTCGACTACATTAATACATCTTGTCATTAATACACGCCGGTTGCGAGTACTACGCACCTGACCTTTTTGAAGAACCTCACCAATATGGTCGGTATAAGTTTTCCTAGGGCGTCCCCTCTCGGCGGTTCCACTGAAATTCACCATATAAATCCTTTTTGTTAGTCGCTTTTCATCAAGTCTTTATCCCTGGATTAAGCAGAGTTGCAAATCAAGAGTACGAGCCTCAGATTCGAATTCGACACCTATGACTTCGAAGTCAATACCAACCATCCCTATTTTCATTAAATCTTCTATAAAAATAAATATATAATTTCAGGAAAAATCCAATAAAAATCCAAATGACGTAATGAACTGGAAAATCAGCAAAGAGATTTGTTAAAAGCCTATGTATTATGCTATTTAAATAAAAAATAAGTGCGTTTAGCGTCTCAAAGTAAAGAAATTACGTTACATATACAATCAGTTTCTTAAGAGTTACGAGTGATTCCCCTTAAGTATACTGTCTCCATATTATTTATTCATGAACAATTTGCGATGCAATCAGGTCAGGTGGAAAGGCTCGAGTCCAGTAGAAGCGAAGCTATGTCATCCAGGGGAAAATATATTTAAAAAAACGGAACACACGCTTTGTGATAGGTTGTTTTATTTTGGTGGTTAGAATCACGTCAGTGTTCCATACGAATAAGATACACATCTGTAGTCACCACTATACCCACAATTCACCGGTGTTAGGGAGCGAGCCTCCTCAAACTCCAAGTTAGTAATTAAAATAGCGTGCTAATTAAACAGGCTTCTTTTTAATATCATTATACGCCTCCAAAAATGTGTTTTGCCTTCTAAATTACTAAGTCAGCCACAATTGACGAGCAAAATAGTCACCTCAAAATATTGTTATATACACTCAAAACATTCAGATTTGGTTCTGGCGTTGTATGGTCACTGTTCTAACCTAACCCATATCTGTATTTTGCTGCTCAATCAGTAATTTTGTCGCTCAATCAGCATTTTTGATACGCGGTTTATTATATTCCATTAAAATAGCATAGAAAGTCCTCGACGAGACCTCGAGTGGAGACGGCGAATCGGCAAACGTATTGTGGGACGCCCCCCAGCCAGATGGACCGACGATCTCAGGAGGGCGGCTGTTCAGACTGGATGTGGAAGGCGGAGAACCAGGCGTTGTGGTGTAATTTGGGAGAGGCGTATGTCCAGCAGTGGACTGCGATAGGCTGATTTGAGATTTGATTTGAGAAAATCTTAACAACATTAATTCATCATCATCATCAATCCATATGCTGTCCCTCAGCTGGCCACAGGGCTCATATTGAGAGAGATTAGGCTATAATCCACCACGCTAGCCTAGTGCGGGATGGCAGACTTCACAGACCGTTGAGAAAGATAACATTACTTACTCTAAATAAGATCGAACATGTAGTCACCACGTAGAAACCATAGCTGAAACTACTAAGCAGTTCTAGTAGAAATAAAATTATTGTGAAATTTTGGCTCTTCTTATAATTTCCATGAAAATATAAATTAATTTTGTAGAATTTTGATAAATAAATCCAAGGTTAACTTTTTGTGACGATGATGAGTAATGAAAAAAATAACCAATTTGAAATAATTCTATTCTTTTTTAAATAACCAATTTATATAATTAGGAGAATGAGTCCTTTGGCTCGAATGGAATTATTTTTAAAATGTACTTAGTGTGATTACCACATTAGCTTAATGAGGTGTGAGTGCGACTATAACGCTTGAGATCCTGGACTTCTAGGTCGAGCAAGGTTTTATTGGGTTTTCTACGAAATTCTAGCAGCAGAAGCTTTTGTAGCAGCTCAGAGTACAGATTTGTGGTAATCAGTTATGCCAATAAACTTGCCCTATTACATGGAACATAAAAATACTGTGGCTGTACATTAGTACATCTCTGCCTAGTTAGGCAGAGATTTTCGTGTTTCGACATTGTAAAAGCTTTAGGCATCACTCCAGTGAAAGCTTTTACAATGTCGAAACGCGAAAATCTCTGCCTAACTAGGCAGAGATGTACTAATGTACAGTACATCACGCGTGTATTCCTCGAAGAACTCTTCGAGGAATACACGCGTGATGGTATGTCATATTCCGTTAACCGTGACGATACCGAACTGCCCATCCTCAGCTTTATTAGACGCTTAGCTTAGTTTATCTTCCACTGGAGTGATGCCTAAAGCTTTTACAATGTCGAAACGCGATTTGACTTTGATAAAATACGATTATAAACTTCATGGTCCGTTTTTGCATTTTTATAAAGATGGGTACGTTCGATTTGCATTTCGTTCGCCTTAAAAAATTAGGTCCTTTTTATTTATTTGCAACATTACCTATATTGAAAATTAATAGAATTCTGTTCGAAGAGTTAGATTAACAAAAAATTTTAGGTAGGTAGCTTTAGTTGATTCTTTATTTTACACATTACTTGCACAATTTTATAAATATTATATTGTTAGGTATAATATAATATTTGTAAAACTAGCTGACCAGGCAAAAGTTGTTTGGCCCTAAAAAAAATCTGGAGAGGGGTATAAAAAACAGCCTACGACCTGTTCTAAGACCTACACAAAAAAAAACATAAAAATTGGTCCAGCCATTTCGGAGGACTTCGATAACAAACACTGTGACACGAGATTTTATATATCAGATGTATTTTTTTTGCTTTAACAATTCGTAAAGTTATGTTGAATGCATGTAATATTATGCCCGTGACATATAGAGCACGGGAAGGCAAGGGCGGTTTTCTGTCGGTAGGAGTCCGATTTACCCTGACACCTCCCCGGCTGGAGGTTGATTCATAAGGATTTCCGTACGTAAGAAAAGGGATACGCCAAAATGGGGATAATAAGGCCAATAATGGAAGAGTGGCTGAAGAGGCACCAAGACACCGTCAGCATCTGGCTGACTGGACTTCCCTACGTATATTACCATACAATTCCATGTTCCAAAAAAAATCCCATGTAATTTTTTGCTTTTCTTCCAGTTATAATAAAAATTCTTTAATTTCTTTCTATTTTCCAAGTAAAATATGTACAGACGCCAGCAGGTCAAACTATCCAAAACTGTCAAATTTTCGCAATTCAAAATGAACCTTATTGTCTGGTGTTAAAGTTGAAAATCAATCAAAGACATTTGACAGGTTGTGGTTACTTGATGTGATGGCCTCTGTACATACTCAGCTTGTACCCACATTTTTATACATATTATTTTAAATTCATAAGTTATGAAAAGTTTCCATTATAAGATATAAAACCTTTGTAGAACAAAATTGCCACTGGCCGTAAAAGATGTTACATGATAAATCGTTAAAAAAACACTGACTTTTCCATGTCATTATTTTTTTCTCAGTTGTGAGACAAATGGCCGAGCAATGTGACTAAAATTTTAGTTAATACATATTTTGTGTTGTGTGTTTTTTTTATATATTTTATGTAGTCTTTTTTTGATTTCGATTTTTATCTTTGATTTTGTACGAAATTTTTAGTGTTTGATACGTCGCGCTGCATTATTTTAGAATCTACCGTGACTCTGAAGTATATCAAGCAGGAGATTTTGCTGTCTAAAGAACTTATTTACGATTATAAAGGTAAGCAAAATACTTAGTTATAATAATAATTATATCTATTTACATTTTTATGCAAGAAAATATATATCTAAAAATACCACAATGACATTTAATGAATGGCGGGTCATTGTCATCTCAGGGGCAGACGTTTCGTAAATTGCCATCCAAACTCCGAGCTGCTACTGAGAATTTCATAGAAAAATCCAATAGCACTGCTTGACCCTTGAACCGAACCCAGGACCTCTTGTGTAGCTGTCGCACTTAGGACCACTTAGGCTAATGAGGCAACTCCAAGACATTACACATGGAAACTGGTCCAGTTGGAAATAAAACATAATTAGAACGTGGTGACTTGATAGAATTGAGAAATGTAATGAATAATGGCCGCGGGCGCATTATATTTTCCTTACGCTAAGTTAAGAAACCAAAACATACAATATTAACACGCCTATATCGCCGAAGGGCTAGGCAGAGGTGTATACTAACATAAACCCACAATTCACCATTATATTTTGTAGGTTCCAAGTAATAGGTGTGATCAAGCCTATTGCCATTAACCGAGAGTATAGAATCCAAATATCGACTTGCTACTGTCATTTTTCATAGAAATAACTAAATTATAAGCCTACAAAATCGAACTTAGAAACCACTAGTCAAATGAAGCGCTATATAATGAGCAATTTAAAATCCAGATATTTTAAACTCAGTCCTTATTGGTGAGGTTCTTCAAAAAGGTCAGGTGCGTAGTACTCGCAACCGGCGTGTATGTATGACAAGATGTATGAATGTGGTCGAAGCGAAAGAAGTATGCAAGAATCGTAGCAAGTGGCGTTCTTTAGTTTTGCCTACCCCTATGGGAAAAAGGCGTGAGTGTATGTATGTATTTAAACTCAGTAAATTAGTTACACTAACCATCGGATGTGGTATTAAGCAAAATTTTCGTATCATCATCATCACAATATCAGCCACAGGAGGTCTATTGCTAAACAAATGCCTCCCCCATAGACTTCCTTAACGACCGGTTATAAGCCGCCTGCATCCAAGGACTTCCAGCGACCTTTACCCGGTCGTCCGTCCATCTCGTTGGAGCCCGTCCCACGCTGCACTTACCGGTGCGTGGGAATTTCAGCATAAAGATTTCTTTTTTATCTAGCCTCTTTTCTGCCATAATCCTCCCCTATCTTCTTCTTCATCGTTTCCTCATTGCAGTCTTCCGATGTGTGGACCGATCGGTACATGCTGTTCACCGACAGCTTTCTTAATTGCGTCGGACCATCTTACCGGACCTCTACTTTGAGCTCGTTCCTCTATCTTAGTCCAAGACTTTCTATCCTAGGCTTCTTCATACCACAAGGGATTAATTATTAAATAAAATATTTTATCAGAGGGATAGCACTTAATTATTACTGACTTAAGTACTTATAATATAGGGAAGCAAGTTCCCCTAAGTATCCGCAATTTATTCGTTATAAAATAGGGGTTTATACAACTATGGAAGCAGAACCGTTGCTTCTCAACCTATATGTCACATACGGACGTTTCTGTACAACATTAATTAAATAAATAAATATTTGGGATATTATACAGCACCATTTAGTCCCAAAATAAACAGAGCTTGTACTGTATGTACTAGACAATTATAGATATAATAGGTACTTGTATACTTTATTCAGAAGAGTCCTGCTACATAAGTCGATTGTGATTGCTGTTCTGGATTTGATTTCATTTCCATGAAGTTCCCAGTAACATTTTAGAGTTTGGATATAATATACGTTAAGTAACAATAGGGTTCATGTTAGCTTATCCCTTTGAAGAATACAAGCGTGAACATAAAGTTCGTTTATGTGCGATGACCAAGGAGGTAGCAGTAGACATTTCCACATATTTTTTTATAGCTAAACAAACATGCGTAGAAATCGCCTTTATAATGTTACTTAAGGCTAGACGAATTAATGTTTTTTGAATTCCAAATGGTTTCTTTGAACTTTGCATTTTCAGTATATTGCACTTAATTATTCTTTAGTCTGTTATTTTGTGAAATTAGTGTTCTAACTTTGTAAATATTTCATTTTAAAATAGCGTTTTAGTAGTCTCTAAATGAAAGTTGTCTATTAACAAACAGTTTAGAGCTAGATACGAGTACTAAAATATTAAATAGTGTGTTGGATTTGTTTTTCAGCAGAAATCTCAAATATTTTAAATTAGAAAAGAAATAATTACATTAGTTTAACCTTGGTGCAATTCCATAATAATCCGCATCGTACCGTATTTCCTAGGCGAATATATAGCTCTTATTTATACACACTTTGAAAATCGAAGTACTTGACGGACTCACCCTCATGATAATCATTTATGCCGTTCATTGTGCGGCACAGTTGCACATTCAGAAACCACAGTCGTGTTGCTATTTTTCAATGAAGATCGTATATATTTTGCATATTTTAATACGCTGAGTTACCTGTTGCTATATTGATTCCATTTAACAGGACTACACTATTCACCCAGTGTAGTTCTGTTAAATAGAATCAATTTACTTTTTAGTATACATTACTTACTATTAAAAAAAATACAATAATCTTTAAGAAGCTGGTGAAAGATCATTATCTTTCTCTTGTACCCAGGAATGCTTAACTCGCTACTCGCTTGCACTGTCATTCATTAATTTCCTTAGCTTAATATTTTATATATATATATATAATATTTATATATGTATTTATTATATTTATATAATATGTATACATTTATGAGTATATATTTGTTTATTACTATAATTTATTATTATTTTACACATACATAATAGTACGCCTACACTACCCTCTGTGTTTCCTTTCTTCCAATCCATCCAAAGGTTGTCTGGAAGAGATCACCTTGTGTGATAAGACCGCCCATTGTACCTACTCTTACTTTGTTTTATATAATGTTTGTAATTGTGTTTTCGGTGTGCAATAAAGCGTATATAAATAAATATAAATAAATAAATAATACAATATCAATTTTGAGTCCGTAACTTTGACATGTTACTATATATATTATCATAGCTACGTGTATCATTTATGACAGCCTTCATTGCATAACGAAAAGCAAAAGGCACATAAAAATATAAACTTTTGCGTAAAATAATTGTTACATCATAAATAGACATAATACGACTTAATTACTTTGTAAACAAGACGGTCAGAATCAATCAACTGAAATTGTTAAACTAAAAGTTCTTCAATAAAAAATACCGTGTGTCACCCATATAAGTCTCATTGGGGATTTTAATCGGCTTACAGCTTCAACGTAGCAGCATTCACTCGAAAAAGCTTCCTATTTTAGTATTATTACTGACTCGAATTGAAAAAGGTTATAATTATAAATCAAATTCAATACTCATTTCATTTTAGATGCTCTTCGTTAAATTATATAATAATCAATTAATACTTGGTTACCGAAGTCAGCCTTAGATGGGTGATCATCTCCGTGCCTCGGAGAGCCAAACCATTAACCATGTAACGTTAGTGGTAGTCAGAACCCTGAAAAGCTTGATAAGTTTATTTTAGGATCAGTATTGCTCAAAACTTGTTAAAATCTTATGCTGATGAACATAAAATGCTGATAGGTATTAAGCCTCATCTGGGTGTAAAATTCTCATCATTATCCCAGATAATATTGATGTATCTAAGATGATTTCTTAATTATTAGCCTATCGCAGTCCACTGCTGGACATAGGCCTCTCCAAAATCGCGCCACAACATCTGGTTCTCCGCTGTCCGCAAGTCTGACTCAGCCGGGCGACCGACAATTTCAATAGGGCTACTGAGATTGTCGGTCCATCTGGCTGGGGGCGTTTGCCGATTCGCGGTCTCCACTCAAGGATTCCTCCAACATGGCTGGCCCACTGTCATTTCAGTTTGCTTATTCGGGAAGCTATTTTTATTATACCACTAAGGTAGCAAACAAGCATACCTACGGCCTGATGGTAAGCGGTAACCGTAGCCTATAGAAGCTTGTACCACCAGAGGTGTCATTTGCGCGTTACCAACCTTGTAAAATGAAAGAATATAAGGGTCAAAGTCCCCCCCCCAATGCCAACACAACCTTTCCTCGAGGAGCACTGGCAACCATGCTCACCGTAAGCAACACAACACAGCTTAAAGGAAACACTGCTTTAAGCTGTGTTGCTTTAAGCTTTTTACATACCGATTTTCTGCAAGGCGGAGGTAAGTACTACCCCAGTCGGGTGGCTCCAATTTTTGTGCAATTACTCCCACTATGCCCTACCTTACCTTCTCTTAAAATATAATATTTCAGTGACTCCAGTTCTGTTCCGAATAATCTCATTGCAAATTTTATCCTTTAAAGAACCCCTTAGTATATGATGATATTGTGTAATATTATAGGTACCTATAGTTATTTGTCCCCAGGCGTTATTATTAAAGTATATCAATCAAATCTACGATAGCAAAATTAACTAAATTATGTTAAACTTTATTACATTTTTAAGTAGATATTATATACTCTAGTTTAAAAAGTTTAATGAGTACCTAAATACTTTCAAAGTTATATTATGAATAAGTCTCAGTAATTTTAGTACTCAAGTTTAAGATTTGCTATTGAGTTAATCTTGAGTTAATATAGTTAGCAAAGGTACTTAACATCGTTAAGAGACAATAGACGACATTAACAAAGTAAAGCAAGAGTTTAAAACAATAGTTTAAAGTCAAAAAGTATTATTAATAAGTTTTTATTAGGTTAATTATTTATTTATTTATTTATTTTATCTTTATGCACTGATGGTACAAAGGCGGTCTTAATGCCATTAGGCATTTTCTGCCAGACAACCTTAGGGTGATGCAGAGAAAATAAGATCACAGTAGATGCACTATTTACATTATGAGATTTTTGCTGACTAATATATAATATTGCTTATAAATACACAATTACAAAAAAAAAAATAACTACATGCTATATAATATATCTAATAAATACTTAAAAATACATATAATATGTATACATACAAATATATATAAAAAAATATATATATCCAGATAGGTCAACGTCGAGATGATGAAACAGCCAACGAACTATCCTGGAGGTATTTCCGTACCTTGTATTTGAAGGAAAACCGACTGTTTGCCATCCTGATTTCAGATGGAAGAGCATTCCATAACAAGATTGACTGGGCAAAGAAAGTAGAATGAACAAAGTCAGAGCGGTGAGAGGGACATTGAAGGAGACGATTATTAGTAGATCGCAAATATTTAGTATGATTCGCACATAAATACTGAAATTGAGAATTTAGGTAAGAAGGGGAAGTGGGAGAGAAAAGTACAGAGAAAAGCGTAGTCAGTGCTCTCAAGTGTCTACGTTGCCGAATAGGCAACCATTTGAGCACAGAACGACACTCAGACACATGATCATATTTACGAAGGTTAAAGACGAATCGAATGCAGTTATTAAGAAGACGATCAAGTTTGTTGAGTAGGTCAGCATTCAGGTCAAAGTAGCACACATCACCATAGTCGATTATAGGGAAGATTAGGGCCTGCACAAGCATTGCTTTGGTTTTTGGTGGAAGTAGATTTTTTAGGCGATATAGAGTCCGTAGCGATCCCGTAACTTTCTGACTAACACTTGCCACTTGGTCTCGCCAGCTAAGGGTAGTGTCAAGATGCAAGCCAAGATCTTTGACACTAGGACTGATAGGTATAACCAAGCCATCAAACATAACTGGAGGAAGGGTGACAAAATCCAATTTTTGAATGTTGCGTTGACTGCCTATGATGATGGCTTGACATTTGTCGGGATTAACCGCAACCCCAAACATATCCGACCATTCCTTTATGACCGTCAAGTCTACGTTTATTTCATTGATTGCATCGACTAAATTTTCCACCGCAGCTTGACAATATAACTGCAAGTCATCGGCATAAAGGTGATAAGAACACTGAAGGTTTTGTGTAATGAAATTTATAAATATAGAAAATAGAAGAGGAGAAAGAATGCCGCCTTGTGGGACGCCAGTCTCTAAGTCACACCAATTTGAGGATGAATCCTCAATATGGACAGACTGCTGACGGCCCCGAAGATAAGAAGAAAACCATTCCAGCGCTTCATCAGAGACCATAAGATGGGAGAGAAGAGACAGGAGAATTTCGTGATTGACGGTATTAAATGCGTTGGAAAAATCGATCAACACTAGCACGGAAATTTTGGATTTCTCCATACCAGTTTTTATATCGCCAGTCACTTTAAGAAGTGCGGAAACAGTGCTATGGCCTGGCCTAAACCCAGACTGGAAAGGACTTAAGAGATTGTTGAGGTGAATGTACTGGGAGAACTGTTTATGAACACAGGCCTCTAGCACTTTGGATAGAAAAGGGAGGATGGAAATAGGTCGGAAATGACAGGGAAGAGTAGGATTGGAGATCTTAGGCAGAGGGCGTACGTAGGCTTTACGCCATAAGGTAGGAAATGAACCGGAATCTAAGGAGAAATTTATAATGTGAGATATAGCTGGGAGGAGATGATCTAGCAAGGTAACAATCATTCTCCGACTGACGTTATCACAGCCCACAGCCTTAGATTTGATGGAGAGGATTATCTTTTTGATCTCCCCTTCAGCAACTGGAATGAATTGAAAATTATTTATTTTAGGACGCGTTAGACCAGATATTAAACCAAGTGTTTGCTGTTTGGTAAGACTATCCAGTGTAGGAAAAGTGGTGAAATGATTATTGAGGACGTCTAGGCCAATTGAGTTTGGAGGGTCTAAATGTCGCGATTTGCCGATACCCAAAGATCCAAGGAACTTCCAAATATCGGCAGAAGAAGAAGAGGAAACATTATCTAAAATGTAGCGGCGTTTAGCATTCCGTATCATTTGGTTACAGCGATTCCTTGCAGCCTTGAAGAGATTCCAATTCTCGTCGATGCGATCCTTTTTGTATCTGCGGAAAGCACGGTCCCTACGTCTCATTGCCATCAGAACCCCTTTAGTCATCCAAGGCGCAGGTGGACGCTTAACCTTGACTTTCTTAACCGGTGCATTAAGATCATAAACATCAGTCACAACCCGGTTAAAAATTTGAACCTTATCGTCGACTGTAATGGCGTCTACCAGAGGTTTCCAGTCAATATTAGACGCATCCTTAACTAATTTTTCCACATCCATCCGCCCAAAACAGCGCCTGTTCAGGACCTTAGGTTTAGGTTTAGGGGGTTTCAAGATATAGGACAGGAAGATGAGGTCGTGACGGGAAAAACCGGGTGCAAGAAGTTGACCGTGTGAGGAAACGAGAGCAGTATTAGAGGTTAGGATTAGATCAAGCCAGGTATCCTCACCCACATTGTTGTGATGAGTGGCTTGAAGAGGAAGGACATACAGGTTAGCTGACTCAATCAGGTGCAGGAGTTTACCAGCACGCGATGAGTTTTGAGCAAGGAGGTTTGTGTTAAAATCACCCATGATGATATGATGAGCATACTCTGAACCCACAGATTCTAATACTGATTCGAATTCAGTGAAGTAGTCTACAGAAGGGGGACAGTAAACAACACCCATAATGGTCTTAGCACCTTTGACACAAACCTCTATAAAAAGAAACTCAGCAGAGGAGGAATAGCTTGGAGATGAAGTAGCAATAATTTTAAAGGGAAATTCACTGCGGAGGTAAATAGCAACACCACCTCCTCCCTTACCAACCCGATCATTCCGAATCAAAACGAAACCAGGCAGCGAGTAAGAGGTGGATGGTAGTTGAGGTTTGAGCCAAGACTCTGAAATCAGGATAGCATGAACATCGGTATCAGAAAAAGCCTCATACAGATCACTAAAGTGACTAGGGACACTTTGTGCATTGAGATGGCAAACATTAAATAGACGGCAATTTTGACGACTAAATAACTCACGTAAATTATCTCCAAGAGTATTAATGACAGAACAAAAACTATCATCAAGCGATGTTACAGATTCATTGGCTGAATGAAATGATACACTATCGTCATCAGATATCATCAAAATAAATATACAATAGATATAAGTAATAATAATAATACTATAGATATAATAATACTAATCCTATAGATAAATTTAAAGTTACTTGATAATAACAACAACAAATAAATAATTAGTGCAAACAAACTAATACACAGTACGCATCTCTGCACCACCCGCCAGCTAACAATAATAAAGAAATAAAAAATTGAAAACACAAATTGAACAGACATCCAACATCAAATAAATTATGTAATATTTCGGAACGCACCCACGTTACATGGTAATATATTTCGGAATATACCCCTTTAAATCTAGTGATTGAGTGCCGTATGTCGTATCCGAACATTGATTCTAGTCAGAATTATTTTTAAACTGGCAACACAATATCAAATATACGTTAAAGTAGAAATACACTACCAACAATGACAAAATAATAAATTGAATTTGACATGTCAACCAACCAGTGTCTGTGGACAGTTTAAAAAAACAAACAATGAAACATTAGCAAAAAAAAAAAAACTGAGGGTAAGAAGTTGAAGAAGTGGCCAGACATAGTTAAACTACCACATCATTCTGTCTGTTTTGGATCTAGGGATGTTATCAAAACAAATACCAGAGTAACAAATTAACAGAGTAGGTAAGTATTTTTGAACAAGAAACTTTATAATAATGTAAAATACCTACAAAGTGATTAATAATTAATTAATTATTTACGTGTTTTGTTTCCCTCAGACCCGCCAGTTCTACTCGTTGCTGCCGAAGGAAACCTCGTCAGGAGCGGGCTTAACTCGTCGAAAGTTACTATCTTGTGCCGGCTACCGTCGGTGGCTTTTATGATGATGACCCCATCCTGCGTCCAGCATGCACGCATACCAAAATGCATACGAGCTTTGGCGAAGACTGCCTGTCTAGACTTGGTCAAGAACTCCTTCAATGTGATGGAAGAACCCTTCAATCTTGTCTTTGCCCTCCAAACTGAGTATTTGTCAATGATGCAGGAAAACTTAACAAGAATAGGCCGATGATGTTCTTTACTTGTGGCCCCTAGTCTATGACAGACCTTAATTGAAGATGCAGATATATTTGTGAGGGACAGCTTTTTATGGAGAATATCCAAGACTACTGCTTTGCTGTCTTCCTTATCTGCTTCCGTGACACCCAAGAAGATGATTGCTTTCCGTCTGTGCCGAGTCTCAATTATATCAATCTCCCTGGAGCACTCGCTGATCTGCTTCCGAAGGAGCCCGAGCATGCTGAACATAAGCTCACGGAAGGTCCTGAATTCTTCTGCAATCTTGGCCACAGTATCCTTGGCTGGTCCTGCACTCTGAATTTGAGCTTCAAGGTCATTCATCTTTCTGAGAAAACTTTCCTCAAGGGTTTTCTGCACCGTCAGTACTTCAGCAAGTTGCGACATTTTGATGACTTAACAGTTGTGTTCCAATAGTTTTAAGTAAGTGTAGTTTAAGCTGGCAGGTGGTGATTGGAAGAAGTGCTTTAGTTACATTTAATGCAATGCCAACGTGAGTATTAATTTATTAATAAATTTAAACTGATAAATTGAAAAAAAAATGTAAAAATATTGATTAATTTAATAAAAATAAAATGAACTAGTCAGAAACACGTCTTTACTTTTTCGCACCTACCGGCAAAAAAAAAAAAAAACTATGATTCTATTTTCTCCTTATTTTTAATAATATAATTATAAAGTCTCAATCCATAATAATACTTTAAATGAGAAAGTAACTGGGATTGTTTGTTACGTTTTCACGCCTAAACCGCTGAACCAATTATGATGAATTTTGTTATAGAGAGAGATTGGCCCTAAGAGAAGGACGTAGGCATCCTTTTGTCTTTTTCTCGACCGGTGCATCGAGCCCAGGACCTCTAGCATAGCTGTCGTGAACATACATTTGAATACAACAAGGAGCAAGCTTTACAAAATTAAAATCTGATAGAATAAATACCTAATTGATCCCATATAGGTTTGTTTCTATGTCTGTAAACACAAATTTAGTATTTTAATTAAAAAGTTAATTATTTTTTGGTAATTATTTCATTAGTAAAAATATAAAATATCAATTTAATTTTCACTCTCTTTAAATGAAACCATTACTTCATTAGTAAAAATATAAAATATCAATTTAATTTTCACTCTCTTTAAACGAAAACAAGTTATTCACATTATTTCCTAGCCGCACACGAAGAACACAGGACGAATCAACAACACTTATCATTCTGTCGGTACTTTGGGAATAATTGCTAGGATTGTTGGCGTACAGACAGGAAAACTTGTGAGGGTGTCTGAGGGGATGGATAAACTAAATGTTTCTTAGCTATAGCGAATATGTTGTACGAATGTGTATGTATGTGGCTCTTGGCTAAGTAATGACTACGCTGATCAATCGATCTGCAATCATAAACTGCACTAGCCACGGAATAGATAAATAGGAAAGGCCCTCACTGTAATTTTCTATTAAGACCAGTGTCGCCGCTCGACTCCTACTATTTTAATTTCTAACACATACGCAATACTATGTTTACAAATATTTCGCACACAACCAAATCACACAAAGATAAATTTTAGGGCAGCTATTGGTTTGCACACTAGCACGCGCTGTACATCATGGCCAATCACGGCAAGCGACAAAAAACGGACGTAATGCACGCAGTACATTGCATGCGGTTTCGGTTATTGCGTTGATTAAGCGAGTACACACATCAGGCAATGTATTTTTAGATTTTTAATCTTTTGTATAGGTAATATTTTTTATTAATCTTATTTTTTATACGATGTTTCCAAATCTTATTGTATTAAATTAAAAAAACACCATTGTACTGACAATTCAAATTTGATATCTAAAAAACGTGACTAAAAAAAAGTAGAAACTATCTTGAATACCAGAACATTTCTGTTACCCTCACAGTATTTTACCTTAACGAATGTAACGTGAAAGTACAATATCCGAATACGAATACACAGTACAATAGGTTATCCTATACCCTTCAATGGACCGCAAATCAAAACAAAAGGTACGACTTTAAATTCTGAACAATAACTGATCGCGTTTCCAACATTTCACAATGACGTTCGGATGGGCGGCGGTTTTAATTTCACGTCGGCAATTGTGCTCTAACGAGGCAGATGAACTAGAAACGCTGACAGTCGCGCGCGGCAATTCTGTATGAGTTGGCGGGCTTAGTGATGAGCGGAGCGGGTAATGTCTGTACGGTAGCGAGCGGTAGAAGTAGGAAATATAAACTTATGACTTCCTTCACGAAAAACAACATAACACCACCATCGTCATCATCATGATCAGCCTGTAATCGTCTACATATCACCATAAATCTTTAAAATTCAAATATGTCTACTACTAACATAGGTTTTTAAGTCATTTCTAATAATTACATGCTACGGGCCTTATATCAGTGTCTTTTTTTATTTGCCTGAACCGCCCCGGCTTCGCACGGGTGCTATGTACTACCTAATAATATGCATCTATTATTCATAAATATAGCCTATGAAACTCACAAATAATGTAGCTTTCTCTTGGTAAAATAATTTTCATAATCGGTTCAGTAGATCCAGAGATTACCTCCTACAAACTCACAAACTTTACCTACCTCTTTATAATATTATTAGTATAGATTATACACCAGTGTTTATATTCAAGTTGGCCGGTACGTTTTAAAGAGTAAGACTAATATTATTAAGGGGTGGCAAAACTTACTCATTAGATCTTATCTCAAATAATATGACAATAAATTATTTCATTTTGTTTTAAAATTATAATGTTTACGTACAATGAAACATTGTTCTATTTTTTGACATGCCCAAGACGGAAACGTCGCGTTGGCGTCGTCCAACTAAAATATTAAATAATATTCCATCTGCACTAAAATCCGCTTACCCGTAGCACTAAAACCACAGCCTAAAAAGAGTGAAATGTGCGGTTCGGAGCGTATCAGCCAAACTCAACTTTTCTCGTTAGCACGGGGGTGAAACCGCCTTAGTCTTGCGTTTTATTCATTATTTGATCTCCACTGAGCATCTGTCATCGCTTTTCACCGTTTCAAAACAATATGGCGGCTGATAATTGCAAATGTTGACAGCTGACAGGTGACATACCGTTAAATTAAAATTTCGCTGTAATGCGTACAGTGAATTTGATATTAATATATTTTGTAAGTGACTTTTTGGGTCTGTCAAGATGCAGCTTATAGTAAATATTGATTTTAAGTAGGACGCATTAACAAATCTTTGGTCTATTAAAAAAAACTACATTGGGATGCAAGTCTACATTTAATTTTATTCATTTTTAATCGTTGATTTATTTAAAGATATTACTATTTATATTAATCTTGGTTTTTATTATATGAATTTTAATGTAAAAATAAGTTCAATTTATGTATTTAATTTGAGTTTAGCATCTGTCATCGCTTTTCACTGTCTCAAAACAATATGGCGGCTATTAATTGCAAATGTTCGTGGCATGTACGCATTGACAAGTGACAGATCGTTAAATTAAAATTTTGCTATAATTATACGTACGTTAGGTTAACAAGTTTTGTTGTTACATACAAGTGAGTTTTTGGTTTTATAATGATCAATTTAAAGAGGCACTGGTAAGCATTTATTTGTTTAAAAACAAAGGTTGGAATAGAAATCTTGTTTTTTGTTTATTCTCAATAGCAATAGCTACCTATGTATGTATGTGTATGTGTATGAATATGTCCATAGACTACATGCGGTAGGTTTAACTATCTCTAATTTAATAAAATCGTTTAACTCGTTTCACAGTGTGTTATCGAACTGCTCCGAAACGGCTCGACCGATTTGTAGGTCTGAGAATAGGTCGTAGGCTATTTTTTATAACCCTAGGTGTTTTTATAACCCATTAATTTAATTTGAAATACAGTGATTCTTGACAAGGTATATAGGGTTATCTCGCTATTTAGTTTATTCAATTCAATTTACTAAAACATTTTAACTACCTACCTACATTAGGTACTCATATTAGATTTAAACTTATATAGCAAATTCGACCGCGGGCAGGATTCGAACCTGCGTGTTCTGGTTAGGTACACCAGACGCTATGATCATTAAGCCACTGCGAGTCCTGTACGTAGGTATTCGTTACTATTTTAACATTTATACCCAAGTTTCTCAAAAAGGTTATATTGTTTTGTTTCAGGTCTTCAAAAGTCGGCAAGCTGGCGCACATAAGTAAGTAAAATTAAGATCTACCCTACTTTTTTATTATCTTGTATTATTGTATGCCTCATCCGAAGTTTTCAGTCCAAGTCTGTGGCATCTTTGATGTTCCTTGATTTTTCTTAGAGAAATAATAGTAGTTGTTGTTTTTATTATTTTTTGGCATGGAAATGCTAAGATTTTAAAGTTTTTCTGCAAAGGAAAAATTCGACCGTGGGCAGGATTCAAAGCTGCGTCTTATGGTTAGGTACACCAGACGCTATGACCACTAAGCCACCGCGATACCTACCCGCCATGTCGAAGGCAAAATTCGAAGGTTCGAATCCAGCCCGCGATCGAATTTTTCCTTTGCTTAAAAACTTTAAAATTGTTAAGTTATAAAAGCACCACTAGATGGCGTTGACGCTGAATAGTATATTAGGCAGCCGGAAGCTGAGGGTGCCGTATCGCCTCTCCAGCCACTCTTCCATGACGCGCCTTACATATAAATATCCACGGCCTAAACGCTTGTTTATAATCTAGTAAATTTGAAAAGAAAAGAAAACACAAACATTTGCATTCATAAATTTACTCATTAAACTATTGAAACATTCTTGGTGACCATTCTAAAGACAGTGAGATTCTTCTGTGACTATAGAGAGGTGTCCATTCTCAAGACATTGAGATGCTTCCGTGACTCTAGAGAGGTGTCAGTATTGGTTGACATAACAACACTTAGGACAATCATTACTGGTAGTCAGAAGCCCAAAAATCCTGAGAGCTCGTCTATCCTCAGGATATCTTTATTGCTTTATTTTTAGCTATCGCGTTGACATCTGACTAGACTGGAAACCGAACCCTAAAATAGTTGAGAAAAGGTTAAGAGAATGAGGACAATTATTATATTATGTAACACACACACATTCATTTGAAGTCTTTGTCCAACAGTGGACACAGAAGGTCCACTGCAGAACAAAGACCTCCCCCGATAGACTTCCACAAGGATCGGTTATATGCGCTTGCATCCAAGGACAATTATCTCACACAATTATTATCATCAATCATATACCTACGAAAGTTTTAATTAATTTGAATAAAAAAAATCAGTAGAACCGCAAACTTTGTTTTGGGGTACCGGTTGCGAAGAAATTTATACCTACAGACGATATTATACTCAAATACAGCTTTGCATAAAGTTGTGAAAAAAGGGAACCACCTGTGTATAAGTAGCAGTTATGGTCGAACGAAATCAAACTGGTGTTTTTAAGTTTTTGTCAGCGGTGTTCAACTGTTAGTTCAAGGTCTAAAATGAAATAAAATCTCAATTCCATCCATTAACTCCATCATGTTTTTGTAACCATTTCATTAAAAAACTATCTGTGTCATGATAATGATCTCGTTTTACTCAATACTTTGGGATTCTCCAAAAAAACCCGCTTAGCTCTTGCTTACGTTATATGAGGGATTCCCGTGCTAAATATCATACTGCAAGACTCAATGGATTAAACTGTGCATTGTTGTCATGTAATCGGTGTTATAGTTTTATTAAGTAGATGACTTGAAAAAAAAACCGACCAAGCATTTTGTAAGATATACCTTTAAATCTTTGACTTGCTACTACGTTTGACAATAATGAACATTGTATTGGTTGCAAAATACAATCCATGTTTACCGTGTTCTTTGCTAAAATGGATCTGAAGTTTTTAACGGATAATTTTACAGCATATAAACAGAAAATCAATTCATCATTATAATAAAAACATAATGTTGACTGTTCTTTTTGTTTGATAGAATATACATTTGGTATCTGATTATCAGCTCAAGTTACATTTCAACTATAATGTTTGAAAAACTGAGCAGGCACTTGCTACTTTATTTTTTCGGAACCTTTAAAACAATTTAATTTGAGTTGAGGTTGAGAATCACAGGCCCAGGCGATCCTGCCGCGAATGAAAAAAGTTCGCAACGCACCCCATGCTAAGAAATTCACGCGACACTCCGAAAAAACACGCGGATCACGTTATTCTAAGCCTCTTATATTCTTAACGCGAACGTGCTGTGGAAATACCGAAATTTACCTTTTTTTACTGCCGCGACGAAATGTAATTTCGCTTCTAACTTTTCACTTAGGTTGCGAACTCGGCAGATGGGAATGTAAGTTCGGTTATTTTGGAAACTTCTTTGGAGTTCATCCAAATAAACCTGGGTGTATTGCCTAGCTAGTGGCTCCACCTACAGTTTCAGATGGTATTTCATAAAAATGATCTCTGCTCCACTTATTAGTAGACAACAGGCGATGTCACATTGCTTTAAAATGATAATATTTTTTTAATAAAATCTCGACGGTTGTGTATTCGTTTTAATAATGCTCCGCTTTTAAATATTGGCTGCTTTTTTGTTTTTTTTTTTTCGTTATGCATAGGTAGAGTACTGATTTTATAAAACAACAACTGCAGATGTTGTGCCATCTCTCTCTTGTGTACCTGTACTGTATACTGTGCGGTAGAGATAGCAAGAAATTGACAGTTATTTTATAAAACTACTAGCTTTTACCCGCGACTTCGTACGCCTAGACTTAGTAACACAATTGTTGTCGGATTGTATTCATGGGATAAGAAGTACTCAATGTTACGGAAATTCCCGCTTTGTTCTGAGAAAAGAAGTATTCAATATGCCAGCGCCAATCACAAACTATTAGTGTACCAACATTTCATTCAAATCCCATAAGTAGGTCTCCTACATAAGTTTTCTCGGAATTCCCATATAATTTTTGGCGTAAAATGTATCCTGTTTGTTATTCCTGTCACATACTGTGTGTATGAAATTTTATTCAAATCCCGTAAGATATTCGTTTTTCGGGATTTCCGGGATATTCCCACATTTTTCTGAGGTAAAATATATATTGTGTTATTCCTGGTCACATACTATGTGTGTATGAAATTTCATTCAAATCCCGTAAGCTATTAGTTTTTCGGGATTTCTGGGATATTCCCACATTTTTCTGGGGTAAAAAGTAGCCTATACTTTATTCCCGGTCACATACTACATGTGTATGAAATTTCATTCAAATCCCGTAAGTAGTTCCCCTATATCAGTTTTTCGGGATTACCGGGATATTCCGAAAACAACATTCCGAAGACAAACAAACAAACAAACAAACATCCAAACATTCACATTTATAATATTAGTATGATAGTATGATTTCATAGCGACGCAAATCATAATATATTATGTTTATAAGTTTACTAGTTGTTCCTCGCGGTTTCACTCCGACCTAAAAGAACTTTACCTTTATCCTATTGGCGACGCGTAGTTGTTCTCATATCATTGGTTTCAATTTTGTTTTTGCGCAACACTATTTTTTTTCCAAATAAATAAAAATAGCCTAAGTTAGTCCTTATAACATCAGCTGAACTTAAGTACACAGTTCCAAAAAGTTGATCCTATGGAAAGCAACCGTCTGTAGTCTTCATGGACAATTATTGAACACTCACTTAAAATACGTATTTCCATATTTTCACTGAAAAAATATTCAACTGGATCGGGCATGTAAATAGCAATTAATGAGTGATTAAACGAACTTACCTGTAAGTGAAGTTCGATCATCATTATATGAAGACACTGTCCTTCAATGATCACCATGTAGTCCCCTCGTTTTCATGGAACCGACGCACGATATTCAAAGATTTTTTAGAAAATATTTCTGCTGAAACTAAACGCCCTGTCTCCGGCTCCATCAGTTGTCAACTGTAACTGTCATTCTTTTTAAAGCCACACATTTTTCACAATTTTGTTCTGGGTAAAAAGAAAGAATTCTTTCGAATGGGTGTGGGTGGGCTCCCGTGATCATTGAAGGACAGTGTCTTCATATAATGATGATCGAACTTCACTTACAGGTAAGTTCGTTTAATCACTCATTATACTTCAGACGTCCTTCAATGATCACCATGTAGATGTTTAAAGCTTCATCAAAATTGTAACAAATGTGTAAAATTAAGGAAACATCCTGTACATTTATATAGTTTCTTTACTTTTAATTATTGAATGTTGAACTATATTTCAGTTTATGTTGGAATACAAATTTCGTTATATAAGTACTTAATTATATTGCACTTTATTATATTTATTGTAACACCATGTATACCATGTTTTATGCAAATAAATGTATTATTATTATTAATTATTTCATTTTTATCCATACCTCATTGCACATTGTGGCACACAAGGCAGTACCAGTGCCGAGAGGCACTCTCCATCAGTCAACCCTCAGATCAAAAGGAAATCAACCAAATCAGATTAATATTATCATAATAATTTAAACATTTAAGTTTTAATATTCTTAATCTTTGTAATCATTTTAATTAATAAGATTACTAATCATTTACCATAATTATAACCATCTTTATAATAATATAGAGCTCCAATGCGTTACTTGAACCTGTACTGTGCTCCACACTGAATAATATTACCTTTGTGAAAGAGATAAATAAATACCTTTATTATTATGACATATTGTAATATGAAGTGAAAGGTTTTATATCCTCCAATGAGTAGGTACTGCTCATGTAGTGTTAAGAGTAAATTATTTAGAATTGTTATAGGTTGTAAGGTCTATCTTACAGTAGGTAATTATGCACATGCACAAAAGCACTTCGTCATTAATGATATACTGTCTAGTTGAGACTGAAGTAGATGCGTGTCTAATACCTGTACTTACCTACATAAATGTATTTATGTATTGAATAAGTTGAATGTATATTTGTGAATAAATATTTCCATTTATTATTAATAGGAAATAGGTAATTAAAGACCAGGTACTCTTACGTGTCCTTTATCTGTCTACTGATTGTTATTGTTGTAGGCCTTCTATTTGCTGTGGGCTTTTATAAGCTATACAGATTTCAATATTATCTCTATGGACCTCTGCTCTATGTGTCTAGACGTGCCATAGAAGGACAAATTTTAAGGTTGTTTTGTAAAGATAAGAGAATTAAGTTGGGTTGTTATCAGCTGGTAGCATTTATTTTGATACTATCAGGTGTTGTGGTCTGTAGTTATCTTAACTGAATTTTAGCATTTTGCCTGACAAATGTTATACTGAAGTATACTTATTAGATATTGATATATAATAATGAGATAGGTTCATAGTTGAATTTTATGAACAGAAAATCTAATCTCTATTAAGGTTAGTCTTCTTGGCTAATTATTCTACATATATTTTTATAAAAATAGCTTTTTCTAAAAATATAATAAGGTTGGTTTCGTTTCTAATGAACATAATGAAGAAGTATTAGATAAGTCAACCCACAATCTCAAAGATAACTAACTATTATAGTATTTATATTATAACGTCTTGGATGTATAAATAAGTACTTATGTAATTAGACACTACACAACCTATCTGTATTGTGGGTACTGTAGGATGAACCTTGATTACTTATATATTGTCGTAGAAATATATAAAAAAATTTGCACTATGGCTATTGATAAAGGAAAACAAATATGTTTTAATTTCACTCATGTTAAGCAGTACCTAACTATTAATTGGGATTGTTTTAATTCAATGATGGAAGCCATTATAATAAGTATCTGTAAGTACAGATAGCTCTTCCTTGTCTGGTAAGATAATGATCCCCAGACTATAATCTCCTAGTTGCAGGCTCTTTCTGAATATGAATGGTTATTTCTCTGTTGAACAATCAAAAGATGTGAGACAACCATTGACATATAAGTGTTGGGAACCTTAGGTTGAGCAACCCATGTGGCACTATTGTGATAGGCTCAGCTTCATCCTAACCTTGTTTGAAAGTTTTAAGAATTAAAGAATAATGGTGGAAATGCCTAGAAAAGAGAATTGACCCTTTTGCAAAAGTTTAAATACTTATGTACTTTGTGCTTATGTCAAGCAATATATTCTTTCTTTCATTAATAAACTTGACACTAATAGATTATTCCAGGGTATTTATTATAATAATTTTATACCAATTGTCTGCACCTATGTCAATGTCAGGCCCCTTCCAATTTATATTATATCATAATTTAATTAGATTTGATGTTGTCTTATTTATGTGAATGTGATATGATTATCTTTTAGAGGTAATAAGAAGCAAATAACCAATTACTTATATTTTTACTCCACTAGATACCATAGGTATTAGTGAAGAAAGTGAGAGAAGTGAACACCACTCACTGTGCATAGGTACCAATATAATTATTAGATAACAGTACCTAGTATTGTTATCAAAATTGAAGTAATAATATGACAACACATATTTACAGTTTCAGTTTTGTTTTCTATTATTTTCAAGGATTGCAGTTTTCAACTTTGTATGGGTATATACTAACATTTGTTTTGTGTAATTAACTGCATATCTAATTTAGTAGATAAGGATGCATCAAATGATCTCTATTCAATATAACATTGTTTGAATAGTGATATGTACAGTTGTGTGTACCAATGCATATTGGTTTTTTATCATTTAAAATCCTAGGTATGAGCGAGTCAGATGTCTTACTATCATAATTTACTATAACATGATAGTATTTATAAACAATCTTTAAAGACATCTTACCTATACCAAACATGATGGTTAGTATAAATTCTTATTAAATATAAGTGTGATCCTAATTTATTTCCTCGGTTTAGGTACCTATGTTTTATTTTGGTTATCCTTTTAATTGAATAATGTGTAAGTAATGAATTATCCAAGTTGATTGATTTTTAGGTCCAGGATCAAAGTACTTAATAACAACTACTTTCAGAATTTTAGTGAACACAATGGTTCTATAAATTCTCCAATATCAAACTATTACATTAATATGATGAACTAAGGTATTTCTTATGTCTTTGATTTATATCACAAAACAGATATCCTTTAGGTGTACTTATGTAAAATGACAGTTTCTGGTTATGATACTTGAAACTACAATCTTCTAGCAATTTAAAGTTCTGATCAATATTAAATAAAATTAATCATTACTTTTGCATAAGTTAATAGTAATTTGTCCTGCTTAGTACAAAGGCTAAGGTCTAATAGATCCTTATCTTTGTAATATTCAGTAACATCAACCAATTTTGTTCAGTTTGTTAAGATTTCCTCCTGTTTTGTGAAACAGGTATCGGATGGTCATAAAACTTTACTGTTTGTTGAAACAAAAAGTGCAAATCCTTTGATCACTGGGGCGAATGTTATCCAGAGGGTCTTGGGTAATTCTCTAATAATTGTTATAAAAGAAAACTTTAATTTTAAAACTTTACCCGGTATGTCTGTGATAACACAGATCACTGTGGAACTCTCTGGCAATATGCTGGTGATACTGTAACTACTTCCTGGCCATGTGTACTTGCCTCCTGCTACTGCTTTAGCTCTCTTCTGAGATGTCATTATGATGTACCTGCTATGGCTCTATTTAGTATGAGGTTTGGTAGATATTTGCTCACATCCTTACTGAGGTGGACTTGTCCGGGTAAAAGGTTGTGAGCCTTTTGATTGAGTTATCCATAGGTTGTTTAACCTGCTAGCTTCTTTCTTGAGGCTTTACATTTCAGTGACATATAATCTGTTAGTACATAATTTAAATTATTTTGGTTATGCCTCTGTTTTAACACAGAAAATAGCTGCTTTGACGTGGATTTGCGGAAAGCAGACTGCTATACCATACCATACCATGCCTCCGTTTACACCGTTTTGGATGCATGTGCAATCCCAGGAGTGGTTAGCTGGCATCAATGCTAAAAATCCCACCCTGTTGGATTTGGTACATTCAGCTAGCAAGCAGCATTAATTTTAAGGATAAATTATTATTAGTTGAGAGTGATTATTGTATAGTATTATAATCAATGGTAAAGGATGTGTTTTCATTCTTTGTAAGGCAACGACACACAGTCACAGTGCATTTTTTCAATTGTGTTTTACAAGAACACTTAGGAAATCCGTCCATTATTTTAACATTATCTGAAAAAAAAAAATCAGTAATTTACATACCTCGTGATCCTTGGTCTGGTGTATCCTCCTCGCCCCCCCCCTCCTCCTTTTCCATATCACAAATAGAACACTTCTTGTTAGTATATTGTGCATCTTGTTGCATCAAAACTTCGCCCCTAAGGCGACTGCCATTGAGAGGTCCCCCAGTACCAGTTCTAGGCAGTAAGCATCGCGCTGAATGACCCCCCAGTGACATTTCTAGGCGTGCATGGCCATTAAACGATCTCACAGTATCGATCTTAGGCCTAGTTCGTGTATTGTGAGTGAATGGCGACAGTGTCGCATATTCCAGGTAGGAGGTAGGTAAACGACGCCGTGAATGACCTCACAGTGACAATCCTTGGCGTGTTAATGTCATCGACCAACCCCACAGTGATGGTTCTAGACGTACCTAATAAGACATGTTCCAGGTATGAGGTAGATAAACGACGCCGTGAATGACCTCACAGTGACAATCCTTGGCGTGTTAACGTCATCGACCAACCCCACAGTGATGGTTCTAGACGTACATAATAATACTATTGAACAATCTTATGTCTTATGTTGGGAGGGAGGCCGACCATGTTGACAGCGATTTCTTTTACGTCGTCGTATTGGTTTTTCATCTTGCATAATTTCTTCCATATGCACTCCTCACTATCACTGCATTTCAGCATGTTTATTTTAGTATAATATTAACGTAAAAACACTTTTTAAACGAAAAGAAAAGTTTTTACGTTGTGCGTCATTTACACGAAAAAAAGGAATGACAGTTACAGTTGACAACTGATGGAGCCGGAGACAGGGCGTTTAGTTTCAGCAGAAATATTTTCTAAAAAATCTTTGAATATCGTGCGTCGGTTCCATGAAAACGAGGGGACTACATGGTGATCATTGAAGGACGTCTGAAGTATAATTGCCCATATTAAATACCTTCCGGCGGAGAACATACTTAAATACATACACTCACGCCTTTTTCCTATGGGGGTAGGCAGAAATTAAAGAACGCCATTTTCTACGATTCTTGCATACTTCTTTTGCTTCGACCACATTCATACATCTTGTCATGCATACACGCCGGTTGTGAGTACTATGCACATGACGGACGGACGGACAATTGGTGGCCGTAAATTCTTTAAAATAAAATAAAATCTCAAGTATCCATTAAGTTTCCTTATATATTTTATTGAACAACTATCCATGTGCCAGCAATAACCTCGTTTTAACCCAACCCTGTAGGTTTCTGCCTGTGGGTACTGCCTGATTAGCCTAGTGGCCCTAAGCGTGACTGCAACGTTATAGGTCTTTGGTTCGATTCCCAGGTCGAGCATTCTTTATTTATTTATTGTATCAGAACGACCAACAATACTGCACATTGTTGTTGGGTTTTATGAAATACGAAATTCACAATAGCATTTCACAGTTTGCATTTGTGCCTGGTTAATGGCAATAGGCTACCTAAATATGGTACCTAAATATGCAAGTGAACTGTGGGTATACATTGGTCTTCACCTCTGCCTAACCCTTCCGGGAATTCTAGCGTGATGGTATGTGAAAAATTATTTACCTATCAATATTTTACCACAACAGTTCAGTTTTTAAATGAATCTCTTTCACCGATTAAGTCCGTCTGAAGTTCATTTTAAAGTTCTTAACGAAATAAAAAGATCTACTATCGATTAAGTTAATTAAAAATTAGTATACACGCTCCGTCTCGGTTCAAATAATTACTGGAGCGCTTGAAACGGTTAAAAAGAAACTATTAAACGATTCCCAAGGAACTCGGGTGAACATTGCAGGCGCTGGTTTTAAGGAATTCATAATTAAATTCCAGGACGAAGTGAGAATTTTGTGATTTCATTAAAGAGACGATGAATTAATTAGTTGTTTTTTTTTTATTTGATCAAATGATTTTCATGAAGCACACGTAGAAACAATTATATTATACTAGTGATCCGGCCATGCTTTGCAAGGGTTTGTTCATAAATTATAGCCTACTAGCTGCAAGGAATTTTGAGACAAAAGATTGTCCTTCTTCAAGGTCTCATCTATCTCTGTACCAAATTTCATTAAAATCTGTTCAGCGGTTTAGGCGTGAAAGCGTAACAGACAAATAGACAAAATTACTTTCGCATTTGTAATATTAGCAGGGATATTACTCTCTGATAATGTAGCTTTATATAGGTGTTTTTTTTTAATTGGTTAATTCTTTGAATTTGGGGTTTGAGAGATAAGTAACAAATACGTTGGTCAAACGATATGTGCAAGGTTAAGCTGCGCTAGCCGCGGCCAGTCTGTTAATGGGTGACCATACTTAACACTACGAGACCCCTCCGTGCTTCGGAGAGCACGTAAAGTCGGTCCCGGTTGTCATATGAACATCTATCTATGACTGTCGTTATTGATAGTGAGAAATCCAAAAAGCCCAATATCGTCAGGATATCGGTATTACCCAGAACTTAGGTTGGGTGGGGTTGGGTGGTGTTGGGTGGTGTTGAGTGGTGTTGGGTGGTGTTGGGTGGTGTTGGGTTGAACAACTGAAATGTATGTAATTTTAAAAATCATTCTCCATCCGTCTGTATGTCAAATGAATGTGGAGGAAGCGAAAGGAGTATGCGAGAAACGTAGCAATTGGCCTTCTTTAGTTTCTGCTAAGCCCCATGGGAAAAAAGGCGTTAGTTAATAGTGTATTATGTGTTTTGTATTCGTAATTTTAGGTAAATAAGTAGAAATCAAATGTTTCTTCGATCAATTTTATTTATTTGCCAAGTAAATCACACTGCACAATTTACGCGTAGGTACAGTTAACAAAAAAAGTCGTAAAGTACAGCCACGTCTATAAATGCCAGATGAAATTCTGCACCTTTATTTATTTGCGGGAAACATTTGCTCGACTTTGCGGGTTTACTACGAGTGCTCGAGTATTATCCTTAAAATCGTATTAAGCTCAGTACTTCAGGGTTTTATTTTATTGCGATTAAGGTAACAGGGTTAAGTACATACCAACAAAATGAAAATGAGTGAATGAATGAATGATACTCTATAGTAATTATTAAATCAATAATAATATTTATTAGTAATTTATTAACTTAATTTTCTCATATCTCTAGTGGTCCCAAGTGCAGTTTCTGAGTGTCCTGTGTTCGGTACTTGGGTTGAGCAAAGTGTTATTGCGTTTTCATGAAAAAACTTCATTAGGAGCGTAGAAATAGTACAAAGGTTGCCTGGTAGAAATTCATCATCAACTACATCATTTACAGCTTTTATTGACCCACTGCATAAGCGAATGGCGTGAAAGGGAGGTTTTACGCCATTAATTCCTGTTTTGCGCCAATCTTGTCCAGGTCTTTCCAACATACTTCACTACATAATCCACCCTGGTCTTCCTACAATCTGGCCTTTTCTTGTTCACCATTCCGACAGGGATCTATTCCACCTGCCATCACCACGCCAAGTGTCCTGCCCCACTTGAGTTTGGCTACACCGATATCCTCAAGTTTGGTCTTTTTTCGGATATCCGTATTTCGAACTTGGTCGTGGTAGAAAATGCCTAATAGCATTAAGATCGCCTTTGTGCACTTTTTGTAGGTACATAAAAAATAAATAAAGCTACAAGATTTTTCACGAAAAACTACAGAGAAACCTAGTCGATTCGTACTCTCTTAGTAAGGCCGCCAGGGGTTGCAATAAAATTGCAACTTGCAATCGCAATCTCAAGGGATTGCCGAGAACAATCAATCCCAAGCTGGAACGTAATTTACTTTTGCCGCCTTGTAAATAAGAATCAAACATGGACGCATTTGAGTTTAAAGCCCCAGGCTACGAGTGAAATGAGCGAATTTTAAAAAAAGTGTTGTTATTTTGAATTTACAATGGAGTACAGAATGAAAATGTCTTACTGAGAACTGTTAACCCCAGTATCTGTATATTATTCTGAACTAGCAACCCGCGCCGGCTTTACACGGGTATGTTCATCAATTCTTAGCCACATATGTATACACTTTCCTATATACCTACAATCACTGATACTATTGGTAAAAAGCCATGTTAGGGCCCGAAAAACGTTGTTTTTGACGAATCCAAAACAAAAAAAAATATAAATCTATTTGAAAAAAAAAACAGTCCTAAAAGTAAATTAATGTCACAAGTATCCTTAACAACCTTGAAGGTTGTGTCAAACTAAATTTAATTCTAAAACTTATTAACAGCTAATGGTGTTTCTTACACACAAATAAATTGGTAAGGAATGGAATCAGCTGCCTGAGTCTGTATTTCCTGACGTGTACAATTTGGGGGTCTTCAAGTCATGAGTGAATAGGTATCTTCTAGGTAAGCGTGCTACATCTTAGACCACATCGTCACTTACCACCAGGTGAGATTGTGGTCAAATGCTAACCTATCTCTTATAAAAAAAAAAGGTAGGTATTTTATGATCTGTATCCCGATTTATTTTGCGTATAAAATAATTAAAATGAATTTTGCGTATACCTATATGCTATATGATTGCTGTACCTTACGTTATTTCTCCGAAGGCTAATAAGTTTTCCGGAAAAAAAAACGTAAGGTACAGTTACGGCACAGTACACAATTCATTAATATGTTTTTATCTGTGCCCGACTGTAGTGAACCATGCCAATGGGGCACAAATTGAAACTAAATCCTGTAGATGATATTTTCATGGAAAATCCAATAACACTGCTCAACTTGGCATCAAATCTGGATCTCATGATCAGCAGCCGCGATCGCCATTTGACAAATGAGGCAGTCAACGTGACGAAAAAACTGTTTACTGAAATAAAATTTGTTGTGATTCGAAACTTTATGGTTAAGAGCACGTTTTATAAACAGTAAAAAAAAAATATTCAGTTTCCCAACGTAAAAGTATCATAAAAGTTTATTAGAGTTAGTACAATTGTTGAGATAATTACAAAATAAAAAATATGAGCGATATAAAATTAAAAAAAAAACCCTTATATTTATTAAAACATAAAACCAATTAAGTTTGATTAGTTAGGCAGTTAGGTTTTTTTATCATAATTGAAAACATTTTAGAAAAACAAACCTGTTTTCAAACATTTTGGTGACATCAAATTACAGTCGAATTCAGAAACTCCTATTTTTTTAAGTCGTTTATAAATTTACTTATATAATAATACCTACATAATTCAAACACGTACCTCTCAATATAATCAAGATTGTTTTTGATAAACATTCTAAGGATATCTTTGATGTCGAATAACTGAGTTTTTACTTTTCCTTCTCCATTTTTGATTCACCAGTTTCAGTTCAAGTCGCCACAGTAAAACTCTTCGCATTTATTTTTAATAGCAAAAATAAATTAACCCCGCTGCAGTGCTCGACTGTACCATAAACAAGCGGCAGCTTCATTACTTACCTCGAAGCCTTAGGAAGTACAGTCGGGCGCAACGGGTTGAAGCCATACTGGGTAGAACGCGGTAATGGCTAATAGTCGTTGCGAAACGGTCAATGTTTTTGCAAAATTGTTTTTATTTGTTAGAACTTGTGGTTGTGAGTTTTCGCCTCCATTTCTTGTAAAGGTGGTGACTGTAAGCTTTAAGCTTTATCGCGTAAATTAAAAAAAAATATAAGAACAATACTTAGTCAGTTCAAAATGGACCAAAATAGTCGTTTCAAAATAATTATAATGCTTCATTAATATAGTTGTCGTAAGCGCGAAAGTTTTGCTAGAGGTCCCAGGTTCGATTCTTAGGCCGAACAGTGTTATTGTGTTTTTCTGAAATTCTTAGTAGGTGATAGTTTGGATTTTTACCTGGTTAAATGACATATAAGCTCCGGGGGAGCCTATTACATGGGCGGAAAGCACATATAATACATATACATACACATATAAGTACATCTCTGCCTCACTCTTCAGGGAATACAGGCGTGATCGTATGTAGATATGTAAAATAATTCGATTGCTACTTAGACTGCCTAGTGTGTCCCACTACTGGGCTATTCTTGTCCTTCATCCCTTATGTCTATCTCAATCTTGTGCCATTTGTGCCCACCAATCCGAGATATTAAATGTGGAGGTCTTAAAAGTATCATGGTCGAATCATCGATAGCTTTTTGTCTGCCATTATACTTCATATCATCATGACTCCACTTAGTAGTGATTTTAACCTACCCAATCTAGGATAGGCGGCCCATTTGGTCAGCCCAGCTTCACTTAAGCCTATTGATCTTTGGAACTAAGTCAACTATTTGGAGCGCAATATTGAGTTACGTATGCTGCGCTCCATCATCCACTGCATATCTGGAGTTATTGTTTTTGCTTCTATTTATAAACAACTAGCTTTTGCCCGCGGTATCACTCGCATACCAAAAGGTTTTTAAGACAAAAGCTAGCCTATGTCCTTTTTCAAGGTCTAACCTAGCTCTAACCTAACTCTGTATCAAATTTTATCCAAATTGGTTGAAAGCGTAAAAGATAGTTACTTTCGCATTTATAATATTAAGTAGGGTTTTAAGCATACGGCCCACCTGATGGTAAGCGGTTACCTATAGACGCTTAAAACACCTAGGGTTTCACTTGCGCGTTGTCAACCTGTAAAAAGAAAGAGGAATAGTTGGGTTGGCAGGATAAGGGTCAATCCCCCCACTGCCAACGCAACGTTTCCTCGTGGAGCCCTCGCCACCTTGCTCACCATAAGGAACACAAGGTTTCTGCAAGGCGGAGGTACTTCCCCAGTCGGGTAGCTCCAATTTGAGTGGAATGACTCCCATTATGCCCTACCTCTAGGGATTTTTTAAAACCTTAAAAAAAAGAAAAACATCAGACATCTTACATAATATAATACACGAGCTGATACTTAAAAACAATGCCGTCTTTATAATATGCAGTTGGGTAAGTAAATGCGTATCAAAACATATTTTTTCACTTACTCTACTCTCATATTGATACCTATTACCATAAATACTGCCATAGTACAGCCACTTGGTTAAATGGTAAAGGTTCACTCAGGGTATTAATAGGCCTTCAGTTATACGATTATAGTACAGGCCTATTGCTCCAGGCCGTCATTCCAATGCAACTGGACATTCCGTTACTATAATACGGCAGTAAAGACAGGGACACAACATAGACAACATATTTTAGACTTTCGTTCTTAAAATGGCGTGCTTTTGTTGACACGTTGATAGCGGCCAAGAAATTTTGAAAGACGAGACTTGCTAAGAAAATGCAACTGCTGTGGTAATTGGAAAACATTAAAAAGTAGAATAATAATATTATTTTCGACACACTGATCTCAGTTGCAGCTCGGAGTTTGGATTTGTGTATTTAATGCCGATAGGCTCGCCTCCTATTACATGGGACCTAAATATTTATGGGATAAGTAAGTATGTACCAACTTATTCCTGAATATTCACATAATCAGAATTAAATAGTACACTCCCTTAGATCTTCACCCCGCACACAATCAACATTACAATCGCAAAGATCACATCTGCACCCCCAATCTAAATTTGTCCTACCTTTTTAATTAGTCTTTATTATCATTATTTGTTTTTTTTAAGTCCTTGTTCACATAGTTACTTGTTGTTCACATGACAAAATATGTCATGTGAACGCACTCCTTGGCTTTCATATTACAGGTATATGCATATATATATAGGTTGGAAGTCAAGTGTTCCGTAAACTCTGTACTACCTATGTAAACTTGGTAAATAAACCATTTTTATTATTATATACCAGCGAACTGAGGGTATAGCTCTCTACCACACACAGTAGGCGGCGGCACAGCTCTATCCCCGACGTTGCTGATGTCCATGGGCGGCGGGGACCACTTACCATCAAGTGGGCCGCTTGCTCGTTAGCCACTGTAGGTAATAAAAAAAAACTTTAGTACACCTCTGCCTAACCCTTCGGGGATTATAAGCGTGATGGTTTTATGTTAATTATATTCAAAATTCTAAGCAAGACACTGCTAGTGTGCTCCTAACCTAATGTTAATGTTGCTAAGGCATATCGGCAACAATATTAATATTATGCTATCTGTTTGTATTTGTTTATCTACAGTGCTTATTGGAAACAGTAAATTATTAGCCCGGTCTATCGGATGACATTCTAGACAGCTGTGACTTAATTATGAGAAGAAAGAGTCCTATAAATTAAAATGTATCTTATTCATATTATAACGAATTCCTTGAAAATCTTGATTGGATTTGAAAGTTAAATAAGATTTGAAGCTTCATCTGTTTTCGAAGAATTCATAAGTCAAGAAAGAACTAAATTTTTGTAAATATAAATTTTTGTAAATATAAAAGCTGACCTTTTTTGTCGTTTATACAGTCCGTAGCAGTCCACAAATACTGGCCATTTATACAGTATTAATTTAAATAAAGTGAAACATGCTCAATTTTACCGTTTAAGTTGAAAAGGGATTCATAATCATATATATTTTTATCATCAATCCATATACCTATTTTATCACTGCTGGGCAAGGGTCTCCTCTCAGAATGAGAGGGATTAGGCTATAGTCCACTACGCTGGCCTAGTGCGGGTTGGCAGACTTCACACGCGTTTGAGAAAATCTCTCAGGCATGTGGGTTTCCTCACGATGTTTTCTTTCACCGTTTAAGCGAGTGATAATTAATTATTAATACGCACATGATTTCGAAAAGTCAGAGGTGGTTGCCTTGGATTCGAACTAACCTTTGACTTCGTTATATAGGCTATTATTGCTTTTTGAAAACGGATTATTTTAAAGTAATGACGAATAAATGCGATGAATTAAAGCTCGTAAATATTATTTTTCCAGAATACCCACTATTTTATATTCCCGTCATTTCCTCCATCAAATAATGGCATAAGGGTTATTGCACCCATCGACGAAATTATAGGTGATCCATAATTATTTCTATATAAACAAATGGTGCACCCCAAAAAAGTAATGGGAAACTTTTGAAACGTTGGCCACCCCAAACCGTGACGTCAAAGTGACGGGTCGTATGATTGATTGCGTCATTTTTTGTCTCACTCCAACGGTTTATTGAAATTGATGGCTTGTTCACCAAGAACGGACTATAGACATTCGTTCAGTAATCGTTCCAATTTTGAGTGTTATTAATGATATTTTTTTTGTCTTTTTTATTGTCATTAGAGCCAATTAC
Source organism: Acronicta alni (assembly GCA_964056405.1). Taxonomy (NCBI): domain Eukaryota; kingdom Metazoa; phylum Arthropoda; class Insecta; order Lepidoptera; family Noctuidae; genus Acronicta; species Acronicta alni. The sequence continues at coordinate 3,650,149 of OZ043919.1, read as the reverse complement.
AGGACTAGAAGATTTAGAAAAGATAAGTTTGTCGGTCATTTGTAAGTAGGGCGTTAATGTATTAGTTTGAGTTATGGTTCTTTAGTTCTGAATAAACAAGTTACATGGAGTCTTTACTAGTTACTTAGAATACTATTAAAAAAACTGTCATGTATCCTTTGTCCTGTGTTGTTGTCTGGGGAGGTAGCAAGGTATCTCTAGGGCTAGACTAGAGCACTTGCCCCATAGTCTTCTTCTTCTTTCTGAGTTTATTTAGGTATTTCTTATCAGTTAGGAAATTCCGGCGCCATCTAGCATTAAAGATTTGACATTAACTTGTAAAAGTGTCTTTAAAAGATCTATTTACAGAAAATAAATATCATCATTTCATCACGACTATGAATTTAGATTTTAATATACTTAATCAGCCAATCATTACAACCTATAATAAATTTGCCTAATATGTCATATTATTCCAGCATTAGTTCAATAAACTAAAATAAAAAAAAAACATTTTGAGCAGTTCATTAATGGTTGGCAACCGAAAATTGCTCAAAACCGAGTGCCCAATGAAGGAGAGTTGTCAACTTTTGTATTGTAAACACGTGTTAGTGACGAAACTATTATATTATCCTAAGTATCAAAGGTATTGGCGACTTTTCTGTTTACAACACAAAAGTTACCAACTTTCTTTCAGTGGAGACTGGGTTGACACGCTCTGGTCTTGTTCTATCGGAACTTAGTTTTTAGTTTGCTGAAACCTTGACAACATAACTAGACAAGGTGGTAGAACACGAAGTGCCTTCAGCCGGGATCGGGCTGGTCCTATATTTGCTTATGTCATTATCAGCATATCCGCCAAAAGAAGTATGCTGCTGAATAAAAACGACTCGGTAAATCTTGTGGGAATAGATGCCCCCCCCCCCATATATATTTCCACGACTCCCGACCTCTGCCAGGACCTTCTCGTTGGAGGCCGTCGTTCGATTTTTAGTTCTACGAGCGAGAGTTAAGCTTTCTAAGCCTTGCAGCTTTGATGGTAACTTTTGTTCTTCTGCGGATCTTCTCATTTCTGATTCGGTCACGCAGAGAAATTCCAAGTATAGCTTAGCTTAGCTTATAGACAAGAGCTATGCTTGGAATTTCTCTCATAGTAGGAGTGGTTTTGAGCTTTCTTATGAGATACCACGTCCCCGTGCCATAAGTCATCACTGTAGGTGCTTATGTGCTTATGCTTATGTGTGAATACACACAAGTATTCAAATGAAATTATATTCATGAATACACAGAAAAATAGTTGAACATAACAATTAATAGAAACTCCAAACCCAAGGGCCCCTGCTAACATTTAAATTAAAAGCAAATCTATTTCAAATTCAACTCGACGGCAAAGTTAAATAAATAAAACTTATTTATTTCTGAAATAAAATAGACCCTCGGCTAAGAGATCGCTAATTAGTCTGATAAATAAACACTAATTAAAAAAGTAAATAAAAATGTCGAAGCTTGTCTTGATTCCTTCTTTGTGACTTTTTTTTTACTCTGAGTATAGAGGAATATCTATTAGATGCTTTCTTAACTGTTTTAATTACTAAGTAATAAAAAGGTTTTATTTATTTAAGAAGGTACATGTAGTAATTATGTTATGTTAGGTGTTAAAAAAATAATTAAGTATTTTGTACAGTTGTTTGGTATCCAAAAAAAGACATTGCAAAAGAAAAATAAAATGATATGAATGATAGAATTTTTCACTTTAGAAATGATTTGGTTAATATTTTTATACGTATTTTACGCGCCAGCATACCAAGCTACCCCAATCTATCAAATTCCATTGATAGATTTTCAACTTTAAGTCAGATTAATAAGGTTCATGTTCAATTAATAAAATGTCAGTTTAGGTCAAGTTATAACGATTTGTTAATTTGCAGAATTACAACGATAATTAAAAGTAACTTTTCCACGCAGATAAAGTCACGGGCAGAAGCTAGTTCTTACATAATTTGAATACCACTTTTTCTACCCTAACCCTAAGTGGGAAAGCGCGATATAAAACAATGTAGTGTGGGGTCATGCTTGAAGCATTTTGGGACGTAACTCACTTACAGCCATTCAATTTGACGGTATATTTTTGAATCAATTTGCCGCTTGAGTTCTCGTGTTTGGTCCATAGAGTGAATTGTTCGTGCGTATAGATTTTTTTTATACTAAGTTTAAGGGATTGCAACTGCTGAGAATTTAGTTTCGCGTTTTTGGAAATAAAGAGGGTATTAAATCGAGTGCGAAATCTTGTGGTGAAGGTTTGGAAATTTATATTCTTGATTTTATTATATACTTACACTTAATATTATAAAGAGGTAAAGTTTGTGAGGTTGTAGGGGGTATATACTTACACTTAATATTATAAAGAGGTAAAGTTTGTGAGGTTGTAGGGGGTATTAATATTATTTTATTATTATTATAATGCGTGGTGGACTATAGCCTAATCCCTCTCAATATGAGAGGAGACCCGTGCCCAGCAGTGGGACAGTATATGGGTTGATGATGATTATTATAATGCGGGTGTAGTATCACTGTGACTGCAGCCGATCTATTGTGATCGCCACTCGTTGCATTAGAGCTCACCGCTAAACCCTGCGGCTACTATAAACTGCAGGATTTGCTTAGGGGTGAGCTCTTTTATTTCATCTGGGCTTACGATATGTTACGATATGTTGTTTTATTAGGGACCCGCTTTCCCCCACGAGATGAAGTGGCGTTTCGTCCGCCTCCTCACAACGCCGGCAGGTTCGCGTGTCGCTCAGCCTTAGGTTGAACATGTGCTTGTTTAAGCAGCAGTGTCCTGTTAAGGCTCTCGTTACAATGCGCAAGTTGTTCCTGTTTAACGCTAGGACAAGGTTTGTGTGCCGTTTATCATAGGCTTTAATTAAAGCTTTGGAGTGCGCCATGCCAAGCGATTCCTTCCAGAGCTGGATAGCAGTCTCATAGATTAAGTTTGTGATGGTTTTTAGAGCAAGGTCTTTCGGTATTCCACAGAAGGGCTCTGGTCCCTGCTGCGTACCACTAGCACACGCTATAGCGAGTTTATCGGCACTAGCTTGAGAATCGTACTATTACAAGTCTTAGATTTTGAGGTTATAATTGACTAATAATTATCGTGAATATCCGATGCTTTTAGCGTACAGTACGAAAAATTACAATGTCCTTTGCAATTTTCCGGGTAACGTATTTTTATTTTTTATTTAAGACGAACTAAGCCAAGGAACGAGCCGTGTTTCGCGGGGGACTTTAAAAACATACAATTAACGAAAACAAAGTACCTACACAGCTTCGAAACAAAAATTTGTAGATCACACTAATATTTTTATCGGGTGGGAAGCAAACCCACGACATGGCATGACGGTAGTGGCCACTATAACCGCTATGCCAAACGTCATTCAATTTTTATTTTTATACCTAGATAAACTTTGTTCTAGCTAGTTCCTTTAACATTTTAAAGAAACCTACCTGCCTAACTCGAACTTGTAAGTGGTTTCTGTACACAGCTTCGAAACAAAAATTTGTAGATCACACTAATGTTTGTCTCGGGTGGGAAGCAAACCCACGACATGGCATGACGGTAGTGGCCACTATAACCGCTATGCCAAACGTCATTCAATTTTTATTTTTATACCTAGATAAACTTTGTTCTAGCTAGTTCCTTTAACATTTTAAAGAAACCTACCTGCCTAACTCGAACTTGTAAGTGGTTTCTGAGGCGTACATTAGTACACCTCTACTTAACCTTTGGCGAACACAGGCGTGATAAGTTATGTTAGTTTTTGATATGTAGTAGTAATTCAGTGAGTGCGTGGTATTTCGCTTTAATGTATGTAACTTAAGATAATTCGGTACAAATATTCGTCCCAAACTCAATAGCATATTGACTATCGACAGCGCACCCTTACTCCTAACCCTCACGTACCATCAGAGGGTTGAAGAAATCAATACGCCTTTGGAAATTTTAAACGCCCGTTACCAAGGATTTTTGAAGGGTAGCACAACATAATATATAGGGTGTACGGACCGGTATTAACTGGTTGGAACTGCTTTAAACTTGATTAGGGCGGACATTTTGATGTTACACTCGTTTGTATCGTTAAGTCAAGATGGCGATAAGCGTGGATCTATTGAAAAGGGTAAAAGAGTTTATGGCTTTATCTTTTCGGTCCTTTAGAATGGGGGTTTGTGTAAAATAAAATATCAAGTTACGTGTAAATATTTTAAAAATAACTCGTATTTATCTGAAGCAATCTCTTTTTCTTATTTCAATACTTTTTTTGTTAATACACACTTAGATAGAATACATATGAAACCTTCAGATCAACAAAAGCACTTGTGTTTATCAAATAAATATTAATTGTGTCCTGTGGGAATTGAATCCACGTACTCGATATACACACGATCCACACACGTTTTCAGAACGTATTTACTGTTTTCTTTTTTTTTTGAGAAATATATATTTTTTCGTAAGTCAAAATAAACCTTTTATCCTCGATTTGCTCGGAACTCTATTATTCTTCACAAAACAATAAATAATCAATTTCTTCTCAAAGTTCATAACAGCTTTCAGAAATTTCCTATCAATAACATTTTGGCATAAGCCAAAGAACACAATACCAATTAATAACGAGTAATGGTATTATGGTGGACAAATTAATAATCATCCTTTGGAAGACCTTACAATGCCATGGGTCAGATTCTTTCACTATAAGTACCGTCGACACAAACATTTTTTTACATAATGTAAAAAAAAATGTGCTTTTTGCAAATTTCATGATTATAACTTATACATAAATAGCTACTCCCCGCGACTTAAAAAAAATATACTTTTAATTAATCCTTGTAATTTGGCAAATTAACTCAGAATCGTTTTAAATTACAGCCTCTGATGTATAAGTAATAATACTGTAAAGTTTCATTAAAATAAAAATAAAAAACAAACAAACATCTATCCATCCATCCATGCTCACAAACTTTCACATTTAAAATAATAAGTAGGATAGGATAGGATTAAATGCTACTGAATAAATCTTTCAACTCTATTTGACTGAAATACAATAAGTCTAGAAAAAAAATACCCAGAGTTCCATATAGGAATAATAATTATTATAATGTAGGTAGATGATACAAGATTTTGAGAAGTTCCTACGAGATTTGTATTTATATATTCCATTTATATATTCCTTGCATTTTGTTCACTTAAATCAAACTATGCCAATACTAAAATAAATCTTTTTAATGTTATCTGCACAGTATTTCTCTGCCGACCGTAGCCGCAATACGGAACATGAATAGGCCATCCCCTATAGAACTGAATTCTATACATTCATCCGATATTGGAATTCTATCACAAAGGATTGGTCAACCTTTTTAGGGGTACATACACCCTAATATCTATGACTGAGTTTCTATAAAACTATTGTATAACAAATGATAAGGGCAGAGTAGATTTGGTATTATGAGTAAAAAAAATGATGGGTCGAAGCATTTTTGTGGAATAAAAAGGTTTTATGCTAAGGTAGATAGGATCTTTTGCTGTTTATTTTTTTATTGCGGTGAAATGAAGTGATTTGGGTAGGTACTTCACAGACTTCATTATGTGTATTTTTGTGGATAATATGTTGTTTTATAACAGTAACAGCTATGCCACTATTAATATATAGTATCACCGAAACTAGTAACATTGGTTACTGATTTTTCTTGTGTAATTATTCACATGCTAAATGACAGTCGAAAGAAACGAACAAATCAAGCCATACTGATTATGAATGACAAATATTAGTCATTGCCATAAATAACATTGTATATATATGTGATTTACACTATAGATACAAAAAAAAATAGTTATTTCAATATTTTACTAATTAATCAATACCAATATAGCGCAATAAAATTCGCTAAAAGTAATTTCAAGATTTTCACGGAATAAATAATTATCAATAATAATCGCGATAAAACCGTGAAAAATACAAAATTTCTCATATTAACCAGAACATTAGTCGCTGTAATGCATTTAACTGTTTTTTGTATTTGAACCGTCGAGAATTAAATAATAATAATATAAACCAATAAGAAATGCCTCGACGCCAGCAGGTCAAGGTATCCAAAACTGTCAATTTTTCCCAATTGAATGTGAACTTTATTACTTCGTGTTAAAGTTGAAAATCTATCAAAGAAATTTGACAGATTAGGGCAGTTTGATGTGCTGGCCTCTGTACATGATTTAATTTTAGTAAATTAGTTTTAAATTGTTACTAACATTAGGGTATAAGTTGTAGTTTTTAAGGTGTACTAACAAATTGGGTCGTATTTTGTCCGAAAATAAAAAGATTTATTAATATTATAAAATCTGTAAAGCAGTTTTACTTCAACATTTTATTATGACCACAAATTCATCTAACATTCACAGTTTAAGACGTTTGTACCGCACATCTTCACCGGTAATGCTACGCGATAACACCTGTCAGTCCATATGTCAGGACACGTCACCAGGATTGCGCGGCTTACTTCAACGACACATCCAATTAGAAGATATTTATTAGGGCTTAGGCAACCCCTCGAACACTAATTGCGCCGGCTATGCTTTTCAATTCAAGTGAATTATGGCGAATTTAACGTTCGTACCGATCGATTGTCTAATGTTTCATAAAAAGTTGGTTTTCGAACCATTTTATCGGTTCATTTTCGTTCGTTTATCTGTGTTTTTAGAAGAAAAATAAATTCATTTACATTACTTTAATGATCGCGATATATCCGCCAATTGTGAACAGATTTTGACTTTTTTTGTCTAATAAAATAGACTTCATAATTAGCCCCATATAAATTTGGACCAATCAAATCTATATGGGGCTATTGTTTGACGAACATTTCTGAAGAAACACTACAAAATGCTTTGTGTATTTTATTTTCCCAAAAAGCTTTTTTTATACCACGAGGTGGCAAACAAACATACGGCCCACCTGATGGTAAGCGGTTACCGTAGCCTTTAGACGCTTATAACACCAGAGGAATAACTTGCGCGTTGCCCAACCCAACTATTCCTCCTTCGTTTTACAGGGTTGGCCAGGAATAGTTGAGTTGGCAGTATAAGGGTCGAAATCCTCGCACTGCCAATACAATATTAATTTTCCTCGCGGAGCACTGGCAACCTTGCTCAACGGTAGGGACACAACACAGCTCGAAGCTGTGTTATTAAGCTATTTTCTTTTCTTCATGCTCTTGTGTAATTTTGTCAACTTAAGTCCAACTTCATACGATACACAAACACAGAATAATAATTGAAACCTGCATATGCAAATAACGCCGAGGGTAGCAGCAATTTTACAAATGCGACGTGATATAGGTGTGACAATTTAATTTGTAAAGATTCAATAGAATCGATTCCTTTATACGGGAATCGTTTATGGTAAATTCCTATCGATTTATTACAGTATTTATCGTTAACTTTATTTGTTTCAGACGAAATGTACTTGATGCCGGGAACACAATTAGGTATAAAAGACTTGTGATGTTTTATGTAATGTTGTGTAGTTAGAAAGGAGAGCGTATCAGATTTGAAGTATAACGTACTAACTTACGCGAATATTAAGAGACATTGGAATACTATACCTGTTACGGATTGTATGGCCTTTAATTTGTCTTAGTTAACCTCATGTATGCTGTAACCTAAAGAATCAGAAATATTGGGACTTACCCGTCCAGTAAGAAGATGCAAACACAAAGCAATATCTATAGTTCTTGGACGCCAGGGTGCGTAAGCGATTTGGTAAATTAATAATATCAAATGCGATAAAATCCGTTTTCCAGATTATTTTGAAGTTCTAAGACTGTCAATATACTTTCTTTTTTTTTAAAGTATCTATAATATAGTTAAGATTACTCTTTTTAATGTGTCAATAATTAATTTGTAAATGTAGTAACAACATACCACTCTAACCTTTATCTCTGAAAGATTAGGCAGATCTTTTACTATGTATACCCGATTCGGTGGTATGTTTTAGTTTAGTTAATGTAGATAGTTTAAACTACATAGTAATAGTTAAGTATTTTGTTGTAATAGGTAAAATCAGTCTTTCTATAAAAGATATCGCTAACCGGTTAAGCACAGCTCATCAGGTTAGCGGTTTCTTTTTGACAACCAAAGCGACTTGATAACATATTTGGGGTGACTTATTTAATTAAAATTTGAAATATTTATTCCGATTGAGAACCGAATCATCGACCTGACAGTAAAATGGACACTACAAAGAAACGCACAAATCCAAAAGCCACACAAACTTTTTCTAAACCAGTGACCAATTTTATTATTGATTCATAAATATTATAGTTTCAACAATCAATTAATTCTCAAAACCAACTTCTTGGTTAGATCAAAAGTAGGATTCGTTATAAAACACAAAAAGCTGATGAAGCCTCTATAGCATCATATTATTATATAATGTGCAATAACTATCACCCATCGCTCATAAAAGAAATTATCAAATAAATCACGAAAGAAGTGTCGACCTTACTCGACATCTTTGGCAGTGTACAGTCGGCGACACGTGAAGCTATACAGTCGCTTAAACACAAGTATACAATTGTTCCAAAGGGAAACTATGAAGCTTGATGTGTTGCCGTATTTAGAGTCAATGAGCATTAATATTAATTGTATACACTTTTTTTATAGTACGGAATATTCTCATGGATCATCCGCCACCCGGGGAGGTGGCAGGGGATGTCGGACTCGTACTGACTACAAACTGAGTTTTCCTTAACCTGCCCTATAGTCATGGCCATGGGATCCGTGAAATTTGCCACAATAAATTTAATGTATACACTTACTACAATTTGAAAGCGACTTTTTCGCGAAATGGCGATTGCAACTTTGAGATAACACCAATATAATAAATCCACCTATAAAATTTCAATAACAAATTTTAGAGAAAATTTTTTTTTTTTCCAAAGGTATACATGTTTTGTCACGGCGGTGGTAAATGTCACGGATCTTAAAGCCATGACTATGAGGCAAAGAAGGCAAACGTGATTTCAGTCGGTAGGTAGACCGACATACCCTGCCGCGTCCCCAGGTGGTAGCCGATCCATGAGAATATTCCGTACTGTAAAAAAAATGTATACATATTATTTATACTCTAGACTGTACAGTGTCCGCATCTCACATTCCAGTCACGATGCGCTGGGGCAATGATTACAGTTCGCGCCGTCTTTATGCTAATCTAACTGTTGGAAATTCACTTTTGCGTTGATTTTTTCTTAGCACTTCGACTGTTTGGGCGCGAAAATTGTGAGGCGGACTGAGGTACCTATTGTTGAAGCATGATGTACCTACTCTTGAAAGCGTGTTATTGGAAAAAACTGAAAAAATATATTTAATAGCTTGATTATATAATACTAGCAACTTCCCGCGGTTTCACTCGATTTCCAATGATCTTTGAGATATATGGTATCCTAGTCGTTTTCTAGGTCTTCTCCATTCAAAATTTCACCAAAATTGGTTCAATAATGTAGCAAACAGACAGACAGGTGGAGTTGGTTTCCCGTTTACAATATTTAAACGGGTACTTATCTGGAATCCCCGAAAGGTTAGACGAGAAAGAAAGAGGGTTATTTCTTTGCGACAATGACCTTAAGATGGGCAATTTGATAACACAGGCAGTCTTTTCTGTAGTTTAGTGGCTGGTGTCTGGTATTCCAAACACAAGTTACTCACGGATCGTCTTCCACCTGGGGAAGTGGCAGTGCTTAAAAACCGCACTTGCCTTCCCTTGTCCCAATGTCATTCGACACACCGAAAAGAATAAATTCGACTAATACATTAAAAAATACTACAATACAAAATACAATTTATTTTGCCCGTATTTAGTCCGGTCAAATTAGACCAAAAAATATGAGTGGAGTTAAAAAAAAGTATTTTGACATTTTTTATAGATAATTATCTGATCTACAGTTTTTGTCAGGGCTTTTATGATAAAACTTACCATTTTGCTGAAAATCCCGGAAAACCCGTTTCCGAGACCTTAACCCTGAGTAATTTTTTTTTAGGTGTCGGACTTTTCAGAGATTTCATTTATAATGATGTTTTGAACAATCGTACAAATTTTCAGCTGGGTGCGAATTTTTATACCCTCGGATGTCTAAATTGACCGGACTAATTTTGTAGACATTATTATGGTACCACTCTCTCAACTTCTTTAGTAATTGCGTCTTTTTTTTCTAAAAAAGTTGACTAAATCCATCCTGTAGCCGATCGCGGTAAATTGTCGAGGGTTCGTGATTGCGGTGGAAGAGAATTTAAAATTTTGGGGCACGTACTAGCGTGTGTATTGAATACAAATGGAGGGGCGCTTGCACTTTCTTTTGAAGAGTCGGAAGTCTAAAACACTTTTAGTGTCGAGGTTATAGTCGTATATTAAAGAATGTTTAATGTATTGTCAACGATTTTGATTTAATTTGGAACAATATACATCCAGCTCGTCAATACAATATCAATATCTTTACATTATCTTCGTTAGTCTATTGTTTCTCAGTGCAACTACTACGCTAGTCCTGGGTTCGATTCCCAAGTTAAGCAGTTTTATTATGTTTTTCTAGTTTTATTATCAGTAGCAGCTCAAGTTTGGATTTGCGCCTGGTTAATGGCAAGAGGCTTGCTCTATATTATACATGAATTTATAAATGGGACCTAAATATACTAACGGACTGTGAGTATATTATATTGCTACACCTTTGCTTAACCCTAATACAAGAGTGATGATAGTATGAGTAAATCAGACGTGGGACGTTGGACATATCTGCTTTATCTTTAGAAGAAGTAAGGCATGATATTATTTTTTAAATTTTTGGGTTAAATGTTGCCTCAAGCAAGTTTAATCTTATATCGTGGATACGCAAAATTTCACAAACACAATCACCACACCCGGAACAACTACCTACGTTATAAAAATCAAGAGATTGAACCTAGAAGCCACCACCACAGTGGAGTACTATCGAAATTTAAAATAATGGGGTATAACAAAAAGTTTCTTTATATCACTAAGGTGGAAAATAACAATACGGCCCACCTGATAGTAAGCGGTTACCGTAGCATAGACACTTGCAACACCAGTTGTGTAGCATTTGCGCGTTGCCGACCCTGTAAAACGAAACAGAAAGTTACCGTATTTAAAAAAATACTGTACCTTGTCACGTGTTCAAAATTTTTACTTACCTGTCAAGGCTTTTTATTAGGCTTCTCCAGAAGGCAGGTGGCGTCACTTGCGACTTTATCAACCCTCCCCATTATCGGATTCTTTGAATCAGTTCCACCCCACTTTGAAAGTTTCATTTTGTGAATTCCTCACTCCCTTTTGACTTTTTGTTCAGTTTGAATTCATAAACTGCGACGTGCAGGTCATTGCGACAAAAAATCGTCTGTGTATAGGTATTAATAAAGTTTCACAAAAATTGGTATTTGTCAAACGGACGAACCATTTATTCATGTTTGTAGATAGTAAAGAGAAAGTTAGAATTTCATTGACGTGATCGTTGTTTTTTTTTTTGAGCTTTATTTACCTCATGTTTTAGGGGTGAATTTTTTGGGTTTGGAAGAACCTGAAACCTGTATTTAATAACAAATATAATTATACCGTGACAAAATGCGTGATAAAATGGTTTTATTTCACTACGTATCATGTGTTGCTCATATTTTATTGGAGGTATGAAAATCCTCCTGGACCCTCTGTCACCTGGGGGCAGCAACAATGTGCAGGGTACTACAGGTAATGTAGCTTTCTACAAGTGAAATATTCTTTAAAATCGGTTAAGTTTTTTATAAGTTATATTTATCTATTATTTATAATTATAGATTACAATATTAGCAGTGATAGCCTAGTGGTATGACCATTGGACTACCAAGTCGAAGGTCTCGAGTTGGAACCCCAGGCACGCACCTCTGACTTTTCGAATTCATGTGCGTATTAATAATTAATTATCACTCGCTTAAACTGTGAAAGAAAACATCGTGAGGAAACCTAGCATACCTTAGAGATTTTTCTAAACGGTTTGTGAAGTCTGTCAACCCGCACTAGGCCAGCGTGGTGGATAATAGCCATGGTGGATAATATGCAGGTTTCCTCACGATGTTTTCCTTCACCGTTTAAGCGGATAATAAATTATTAATACGCACATGATTTCGAAAAGTTACGAGGTACGTGCCGTGGATTCGAGTTCGAGACCTTCGACTTGGCAGCACAATGGTCTTACCACTAGGCTATCTATTACAAACAAACAAAAAAACAGTAAGCATCAACAAAATACCTATTAGTTGAGATAGATAAATCTAAATAATATTTTATCCTTACAGTCGCGTAACTTCCAACTACTTACCGACAATCTTACATCATCCCATCCACTAAATCTGACCGCTCATACAGAAGCCTTAACCTTTCACAAAAAAACCCTACAAGATTCTAAAGTAAGCACCTTAAATAACATAGTGAACCCACCTAAAATAATGCAGCCGACATAAAAAGATTAACAGCACACCCACTTTTGTGCTTGAGACAGGGGATCGAGAAATATGGCCGGAGAAGGGAAGGCGATACGGGACAATCGCTACGTAAGATAGAATATTTTCTTACAAAACATGGTTTTGGATATTTGGTGTTTCGTAGTTTGTTTTTCGATTTCTACGCTAGAAAGTCCCTGGGTTCGATTCTCAGGACGAGCAAATAGGTATTGGGGTTTTCTTTCAAGATTATCAGTAGTAGTTTGATGTTTAGATTTGTGCCCGGTTAATGGTATGAGGGTTGCGTCCATGGGACCTAAACATACCTGTGAGCCAAGAGTTGTCATTATAAACACCCAGGATCTTTTTGTATTTTTTGGCATTTTCCATGCTAAGATTTTAAAGTTATTAAGCAAAGGAAAAAATCGATCGAGGCAGGATTCCAACCTGCATCTTCTAGTTAAGTACACCAGCTTAGTGGTCATAGCGTCTGGTCGAATTTTTCCTTTGCTTAAAAACCCAGGACATCGTTAATGGTAGTAAAAAACCCGAAATGTTTGGAATGTGGAGGTCTGATGGTTCCTTGTAAAATACCTATACTCAGCCGCATCTGGTTAGATTTAGAGAAGACCTAATCATATCGGGAAAAGGCTAGAATTATGATATATTTATAGAGATTTAGGAACAATTTATTCTGCACTTGAGTTTATCAAATTATATTCTGAAAATATCCTAAAAAAAACGACAAAACGTTTACATTTACTCTTTTCTATCCCAAACACCCTCATTCTTCACCTTTATCACGAAATATGAATCTGTTCCAACACCCCAATAAAAATCATTTTCTGGTAATCGCTGGCTTCCCTTCCAAACAAATAATCTTCATATGTTCTAATGTCACCATAATACATGGTAGGGGAACCCATTTTGTACTATCATAAACATGGCTTAGGCTGTGAACAGAAGAGCAGTTTGCACTGAACTGACGAATTAAAATTATTTTTATTTAAAGAAAGATAACTGAAGAAAGAACTGTCTCGTTAGTCTAGTGGTCCTAAGCTACTGCACTAGAGGTCTTGGGTTCGATTTCAGGTCGAGCAAAGTGTTATTGGGTTTTTCTGTGAAGTTCTCAATAGCAGCTGGGAGTAAAACATTGACTTGTAAATTTAAAAGATTTATTTACAGAAATAAATAATTATCATTTAGCATGTGGGTAAATTTATGCTATTACTACTTAATAATTAAATATATTAAAAAAAAAACAAATGTAATACATAAATAAATACACGTGAAAAATGTTGCCTAGTTTTTGCAAAAAATGATCATGTGCTCTGGGCTTTAGCCACTATAAACTAGGAAAGGGCGCAGATAAAACGAATAAAGTCGATAAAAAAGCTCTGTGGCTCATTTTAATCTTTGTCTAATATATAAAATTCTCGTGTCACAGTTTTCGTTGCCATACTCCTCCGAAACGGCTTGACCGATTTTGATGAAATTTTTTGTGCTTATCGGGGAGGTCTGAGAATAGGCCAACATCTAATTTTCATACCCTAATTTTTTTTTTATGGCAAAACAACGTTTGCGGGGGCAACTAGTAATAGTATAAATATGGGTAGGTATTTTGATTGTCGTTTCAAGAGACTGTAGTTTCGTTGTGGGAAAGATAATAGTAAACTACATCCTCTCTGCGCGTTGGGAATAAATGCGGATCGTATAATTCCATGATAGGATCTAATGATCTGCCCAGTTGGCTATCACCCTTGTAGGTAAGGCCGGCGCTAAGTAGCTTTACTGTTTCGGCTTGATTTTAGATATTTGCAATCTTTTTCACGAGGGCGTCCGGCGGGACACTTTTCATACTTTTCTTCGCGGCTGGACTGTCCAGTTGTTATCATAAAAAAAACTTCACCATCACGCCTGTATCCCCCGAAGGGTAAGGCAGAGTACCAATGTAACCCAAAGCTCGCTTGTATGTTTAGGTCTCACGTAATAAGGGGTGAGCGTCTTATTATTAACCGGGCACAAATTCAAACTCTCTCTCTCTATCTGAGCTATATAAAAAAAGTGTTGTAGGTACAAAAGCAGACTTCATAATGCCATAGGGATTCCCTACCAGTAAATCTTGGAGTAATGCAGAGATAAAAATAAAGTAGTAGGTGATAAATAGTTGACTCAAGAAAAGGAAAAATAATTATAATATGGATTCATAAATACAATTAAATGAAAACTTACACATAATCATTAAATAATAACACAAAAATATCAATAACAATGTTATAACTACATGCAAATTAATACCTACCTTCACAGAAATAGGTAAATAGACTAGTGGTATGGTCATTTCACTAGGCTATTACTGCTATATTTTTTTTCTGCCAAGTCGAAGATCTCGAGTTCGAATCCAGGGCATTTTTTTTAATCGTAACGTAGGTTACGCATAAAAATTTTCAAGTATTACATATTTTCGTCATCAAGAATCTTTGTTTACTCGTAAGAGCTTCAATGTTCTGCAACACCGGAGCACACAAATTGTTTTCTTCAAAAAATATCTCCCAAATTGTCAATTGCCAATTTTTCGACTTGACGCGAACATCGTTACTGAAGTTATTCGTGCCGGTGCTATGCAATTTATAAAGGGGCACATTTCACTCAGAAAAAATCCTTCGTGGCAGTGTGAAAAAAAAACAATTTCGCGAGAAAACGTAGGGAAATTTGGAAAGTTTCGGAATCTCGGATACACGTCTACCGTAATTTCGTGGGTGCCCAAAAATTGGATTTGATAACTTCAGTTTCTTACCTAACCTAATCATAAAACATGCGATGTAGAATGACAGGACGAAAACGGTGGCTTTAGTGTTAATAAATCAAAATACAATTGCTTTCTCTGAAATCTTTTTATAAAAATGATTGATAACTAAACCTTCAATGACTTATAATAAATGGTGGTAGATTGATTAAGTGTACATTTGACAGTAAATAACAAAGTAAATAGATTGAAAATTTTAATAAAAAAGTACCTCTGTATAGTACACAAATGACATTTGGTACAAATAGCGTTTTAATATTTCATTGAATGACGAAATGATCAAGAATAATATTAATATTTAAAAAAATACGTAAGTATAATTTTACTAGCAATTTATTTATATTTTTCAGACTGTTTTCCAGACAAATTGCTGCCTTAAGATTACGCAATTATCTTTATTTCTCGATTTCAATTATTCTGAATAAGACACAGCTTTTGTTTACTTTAATTTGACATTAATTTTATTTAGATTATTCCTACAGATGAGCACTGTAATTTCACTCCAGTAATAAGCTTTTAACTGAAAACTAATTTACTTCTAGACTAGCTTTGAACATTGCCTATTATTGGTAATAGGCAATGTTCAGAGCTACATTGTAATTTCTAGACAGATTTGAAGCTGGCATTTGAAATATTTTAGTAATGTCTCGAGACAAATAGTCAAAAGATATTTATTAAGCACTTTATATTCTCCCGAACACTTAAGTAATAACTTCTTGTCAAAATAGAGTGGGGAAAATAAATTTTAAGAACGTCATTATTTATCGACAGTTTATTCATAATTCTCCGAGCCTTTTCCCAGTGTTGTGGTCGGCTTGTCTTAACTAAATGAGGCTGAATATCAGTATTTTACACGAAGCGAATGCCATCAGACCTCCCCAATTTCTGAGCAATACCGATATCCTGGGGAAAGACTGGTTGTCAGGCTTTTTGGGCTTCTGACTACCACTAACGTTTGCCATAGGTGTTCATATAACAACCGGGACCGATGGCTTTACGTACTCTGCAAGGTACGGAGGGGTCTCGGATGTGATAACAATGGTCACCCATCCACAGACCGACCGCGGCTAGTGTAGCTTAACTTTGCAGATCGGTTGATCTGCAAAGTTATAACTGTACAGAGGCCAGCACATCAAGCTACCACAATCTGTCAAATTCCTTTGATTGATTTTCAACTTTAACACAAAACAATGAGGTTCATATTCAATTGGGAAAATTTGACAGTTTTGGATAGGTTGACCTGCTGGCGTCTGTACAACGAGCCTCTCAGTCTACTATATTATGAGTCAAAAAGACGGTCCTAACAAATGAATATTATAGGTAATATTAGTCATTTTAAAACGTTTTAAATATATTCAATAGCAATATTTGCAGCTGTTGTCGCCGCCTCACCATTAATCAATTATTTAATGGATAGTGATAGGCTTTGGAATCGATTAAGCACCTGACGTATTTCAATTACTTATCCATTAGCTATATGTTTTATTTTTTCATACTTTAATCCAAGCATAAAATTATGTAGTCTGTGTATGTAGCATTATGAAGTCCAAGCATAATAGTATGTCGTGTCAAAGAAGAAAATAGAACAAAACTTTGACCCCCTTTTTATATACAAAACAATCATGTGTACTGTGAGAATATATAAATATTTTCTCCGAACGGAAATTGAACCCGTGACTCGCAGCCCAGACGCCAATAGCTTGACCACTGCGCCATCAGACGCTTGACTTAACTTCTTATTCTGCAATAAAATATAAATCTACTTAGTCATAACACAAAGCACATTCAAACATGATTTTCAAATATAAAAACATCGCTTTGGAAAAGCTTTCAACCTCATAACAACCCATAAACACACCATACAACCCACTTACGCAACACTCGCCATAAATAAAGGAGTTTTTCAGGCAAAAGTTTCAGTAGGCCTGCCCCCATGGGTTTTGGCTCGAATAAGAGAAACGTCTGTGCCACTTTCAGCTCTCGAAAAGTATGTTGCGACTGTCGCGCTCCCAGCGGAAGGAATTAGAACTAACTGTCGCCGGAAATTGGGGATTGTCATAAAATGCCAAGGTTGAGTTGTGTTCGTGGCTTTAGACTTAACTTGGTAATAAAATGTTGGAGTGTTTGTTGCTTTTTTTGTAGTGAATTAGGTTGTAAGCACTTTTTTTGTTTGTTGAAATTTAAAGGAAGATTGTTTTTGGCTCAAATCTTTTTGCTAAAAAAGTATATGTGTCTCCTATGGTATCAGATACAGAATCTTGTTCTTGATAATTAAAAATATATGCAGTTAGATTATTTTTGAGAAAGTTTCTATATAGTTGGTAAAAAAAATCTTCTGTCAGGCTAATATTTTTCTTTTTCCTTACGCAATTTAATTTGCTATCTATTCTTTTTTCTTTAAGCAAACTAAAGCAGGTTATGATAGTAAAATTACCTCCCTTTTCGTTAATTATGAATCCGAATAATGTTTCATACGTCACAGAAAAATCACCGTTGTTCGTCACAATCGAGTAACATTGGTGTCTCTTTTGTGATGTGCGATTAACTGACCATACAATAACCTTTTTATTATAAAGAAAATAACAGTTCTTCTCTCAACAACAAATCATTTCACAATGGAGCATTTATCAACTGTTTCACGCCTGCCACGAAATTCTTAAAGACGTCGCGATATTGCGATACGGAGTCAAAAACGTTGGCTGTCAACAGCACCATTACTCATAGAAATAAGCAATCATCTGGAGCACCCCTTTTTAATTATGCAAAATCTGTGCCATTCATTAACCCCCCATGCCCCAACCCCCCGTCCATTATCTCTGAGGAATGGACAAAATTATTTACTTGGAAATTATGAAAAATATATAAGATGGATGGCACAATCTGTTTCAATTTTTGCCGAATGGTGAGCGTTTACCATTGTTGCGAAGCGTTGCGGGTTCCAAATTGGACAGGTGAGGGTCGGAGAAGTTTTTCGATATTTATCATGCTTAAAATATTGTAAGAGGAAACTTTTTTAGATATTTGTGACGTTTTTTGTTGATTGATTGACGTATCATTACCGTGGTTGTCATTGTATTGTGTGATAACTCTCCAATGCTGGTTTAATGCGTTCCCGTTACGCACTTCATATTATTTCCTACCAGCTGCGGCCTATGGTGTTATCCGGGCATTAGATTTTGTCCCGTTTGAAAATCCTATAGGAATGTCCTTAAATCTTTTTGTGCGTCGCAAAATAAATCATTTTGTACGATTTGCATAATGACACATTCCATAGACCCTTGTGGATTGTGCTTTTTTGTTCTTGACTAACTCAATAACTAAAAATAATACTCCTTCTTCTCTCGTATCAGCTTATGTTACCGAATATAAGTTCATGCTGAGGTAAGAATATGATATTTCTCTTTCGAGCCTTTTCCCAACTGTGTTGGGATCGGCTTCCAGTCTAACCAGATGCGGCTGAATATCAGTATTTTACACGAAGCGACTGCCATCAGACCTTCGCAACCCAATTTTTGAGTAACACTGATACCCTGAGGATAGACTGGTTGTCAGGCTTTTTAGGGTTCTGACTACCACTAACAATTATTGTAGGTGTTCCCAAGACAACTGGGACCAACGGCTTTACGTGCTCTCCGAGGCACGGAAAGGTGTCGATGTGTTAAAAATGGTCACCTATCCACAGAATAACCACGGATACTGTGGCTTAGCCTTGCAAATAGGTTGATCAGCGTAATTATAACATAACCATGAACCTTTCCTCAGGAGCTAAAGTAAAAATAATAAAACAATAATTTAAACAAACGTCTTATTCCAAAAATATAAAGTTGATAAAAATACAATACAAATATTAGTAATTATTTTTTTTTTTTTTTAAGTCATAGGGTGGGCAAACGAGCAGACGGATCGCCTGATGGTAAGCGATTACCGCCGCCCATGGACACCTTTCAGGTGCGTTGCCACCCTTTTAAGGGGTTTGGGCCTCCGGTATCCTCACTCACTCGACAAAACACAACGAAAACGTTATTTCACGCCGGTTTTCTGTGAGGCCGTGGTATCAAGTCCGGTCGAGCCGGCCCATTCGTGCCGAAGCATGGCTCTCCCACGGTAAAATTATAAAGGTATAATAACATTTGGTGTGTATACTAGGTGATACCGTTGTTTATGAAGATCGCTAGTGGTAGTCATAAGCCTATTGCGCAGAAATTGGGTTGCGGAGGTCTGACGGCAGTTCGTTCATGTAAAATAATGATATTCAGCCACATCTGGTTAGACTAGAAGCCGATCCCAACATAGTCGTGAACAAGCTCCGAGGAGCAACACTAAGAATACCCTAAAACCACTAACAAATCAATTTCGCAGTTAACAAAATACTCGATCATCACCGCACGATTATCAATTCAACCCGTTAGCTAGTGGGATGTCAATATTCATTTAGCGGTCACAGTGTGCGCGTGATTTGTCGTACTCCCCCACTCCGCCGCGCCAAAGGGAGTGGCCACGTGGTCCGAATACAGAATCGCGACGAATTTCGCCGAAGCCCGCCAATTGATGTCGAAAATCGTTTGAGTTATTAATAATTCGGAATTCGTCTCTTAGATTTTCGCTTTGATTTGTATGCTGATGTGTTTGTTTTTGTTTTTGTCGTATAAAATTGTCTTTGATTCAGACTTTAGTTGTTTATTTTTCAGGAGTTTAATAATCCATTACCATCATCAAACGCTAAATCATTCAAGATTTTAAACTCAATTAATTTACTTTGAAATTAATAATATTGTTTGTGGAAATGCTGTGGTTTACCCGGGAATCGAACTCAGGACTTCAATCATTACAGTTTCAGACTGTTTCGTCAGCTTATTGGTGGCTAGGCTCATGAAGAAGTTTGAACATAATTCATATACTATGTACTACTACATTTTACTGTTTTATATTCGTACATAATTTAAATGCAACATACAGCCAAAATTTGAAGTTAAATAACTTCAAAAAAATTTCATGAGAATCTTTAAAAAAAAATCCAGTACATCCTACCTACAACAATACAAAGGCTGATTTTTTATATACAAAGAAAGTTCGTAGCAAAAGTCATCCATTAAGTAGTTGCCTAATTAGGCATTAGTTTGAGCTCCTTTATTCAGTACACTATTCAGTAGCTGAGTTTAGGTCAACGGCAACGGTTTAGCCACCGCGATCCCTACATGCCATGTCGATATTTTACTTCACATTCTGAATTTATGTCTTTATGGTGACGTCAGTGACACTTATTGAAAAGCAAGTTTTTGCTTCTCATAAAGACGTAAACTTAGAATTTGAAGGCAAATTTCGACCTTCCTGCCCGCGGTTAAATTTTTCCTTCGCTAAAATAACTTTAAAATGTTAGCATGAAAAATGCAAAAAAATACAAAAAGATTGTCTAAATAATATAATAATTCTTTTTCAGATTTTTCTCAGTACATGGGTGACATGGACATTCAAGACTACAAGGCAATGGCCGGTGGAACTGACAGGTTAGTGTAATGTTAATTGACCTAAAATCATCCTTCCATAACACTGTCCCACTGGGCACGGGTCTCCTCTCAGATTGAGAGGGATTAGGCTATACCCCACCACGCTTGCCTAGTGCGAGTTGGCAGACTTCACACACCGTCGAGAAAAATCTCGAAAGGCATGCAGACTTCGTCGCAGTGTTTTCCTTCACCGTTTAAGCGAGTGATAATCAATGATTACTAAAAATTTGAAACAGGTGCGTGTATAATAAATAAATTCAGCTTTTATGATTGTACACTTTAATTAAAATGTCAGCTGCGCTTCGATTTTATAGTTTGCTATGTAAATATACCTTAACTTTAATTTCGTAGCTCCCTTTGTACTCGTACACTGACGATACGTTTGATTGAAAATTCGGATAACACTTTCCTCGATTTGCAACTGAACCCAGGACTTGTAGCGTAGCAGCCGCGCTTACGACTACTGATGAGCCAGTCACAATGCCGTCACTTTCTTTTTTATTGTGTATCTATTAGCTGACTCGACAGATGTTGTCCTGCTACCCGATTGTAGTGCCAATTATGGTGAATTAAAAGCATCAAGGTGAGTCCCTTCAACTTCAAATACACACACAAAATGTCATCGTGATTGCTCCAGCCGTTTTTGAGTTAGCGAGACTAACGAACTGCATTTGATTTTTGTATACAAGACTAGCTTCTGCCCGCGACTTTGTCTGCGTAGACTCTACCTGAAAGTAGCGAAATTGTTTCATCCGTTCACGCGTGATGCAATGACCAAGTTCAAATTCAAATTTAGAGATTCATTTTTATATATTGGTATAGATTGCATAGTGATGCCAGGTTACAATTTGTTATAACTTGTCTTTTAGCCTTAAAAATAAGTAAAGGGTTAATTTGCAAGCGTCATTATCGAGTGAAAAAAGTTACTTAAATGAAATATTAAAAAAAAATATGCCACTATAATAAAACATAAACATTGATAAGTAACTTAAAAAAGAAACAAAATAAATTTTAACTTTAAGATTAAACTTTATCGAAAATAACTGAACTGTATTTTAACTTAAAACAAAACTTTATAGAAAATTTGTGAACTGTATATACCGTTGCTTGTCTTAGGCGTTACACTGCCCTAAGATTTATAACATACTCGAGCAATTTAGCAACAATTCAGCCGTACACAAGTAATGGTAGCCTTTTGCTGTAGCGTCTACACGTTGTCGATTGAGTCGCGCGACTGACCCTGTATGCTGACATATAAATTGGTGTTTTATTATAATATTACTACCTCAATTATAACCGAGCAGTACTGTTTTTTTTAAATAACTTTACAAATAATTAATGTGCGTATTAAAAATAATAATTAATTGTTTTCAAAAATAAATAATTGTTAATAGATAGACTTAATTATTATTAAGGGTTAATTACTTGATTAATTTACCTTTATAACCATTTGTTTGTACTACTTTGGGTGTATTTACCTGAAAAATATTATTGTAATTATTAATTAATTATCACTCGCTTAAACGGCGAAAGAAAACATCGTGAGGAAACCTGCAGGCCTTAGAGATTTTCTCGACGGCGTGTGAAGTCTGCCCGCACTAGGCCAGCTTGGTGGAATATTATTGGCGTAACCTCTCTCGCTCTGTGAGAAAAGTCCCTTGCCCGGCAGTGCAACAGTATATGGGTTGATGATGCTACTCTTTGCTACTCTTATTTTGGAAGGCTGTGTTTTTTTTTATTCAGCCTATATTAAGTAATAGCTATTCCTAATAATAAATCAGTCAGTATTGAAATAAAACTACTTTTTACGGATTTTATCGTCAGTACAGCGTCCATGGTCACGGGTAGACTGACAGTCTGCCCGTGACCATGGACGCTGTAAAGGGTCCGAAACGTCGGGATTAATAATATCAATATAACGCGATAAAATCCGAAAAAAGTAGTTTTATTTCAATGTTCGAGTAAATGTCAGAAATCAATAAATCAGTCAGTAGATTAGTCTATTAAAGATAAGATTTTATTTTTGATATATATACAAGTACAGACGCCAGCAGGTCAAGCTATCCAAAACTCTCAAATTTTTCAATTGAATATTATGAACCTTATTGTTTTGTATTAAAGCTGAAAATTTGTCAAATAAATTTGACAGATTGTGGTAGCTCGATGTGCTGGCCTCTGTACTTACAAGTAATGTCAAAGTCTTCAATTTCTGAGCGATATACTTTTGCATCATGGAGCGGCGAAGAAACTTTGGTTCTCTCTGTTTGGTCCGCTTGCTCGTCTGCCACTGTAGGCAATAAAAAAGAACTATATTTTGATGGCTTACAAAAACCTTGTTATTAGTGTATGTGAGGAACAAAAAAATCTTAACATGAGTAAAACTAAATTGTTTGACATTCAATTTACCGAAAAGTATAAAATCAAAAAAACGTGTTTACAAATGCAAGCTGTGCAAAAGATCATACTTTATTTTAACGCTTGATTTCCAAATTATATTTCATTTAAATTCTCCTTTGTTCTTTTGATGCACGGCCCTTTGTCTCCTGTCAAATAAATATTAAATGACGCTCCAACATCAATACTGAAAATAACAGGTGGTAAAATGCACAAAATTTATCGCAAAAAAATACAAAGGTATTAACAGTGTTTATTTTATTGTTTAAAAAAGGCGTTGCCTCACTAGGGTTGTATCTTGTATTGTGGGTGCCTTTAACACATATTTCCAATGCACGAATACCCAGATCCAGAACAATTAGTTATATGCTATACAAATATTTGTTCTCTACGGGCATCGAATCCGTGATTCCTAATACAGCGGCCGAACAACTACTCCTATTCAAAAGTGACTACCGACGTAATTTATTTAATTGAAATAACTAAATATTACAATATAAATACTTATGTACAATATTTGCAAAGCCTCAAGGACCCTCCAATCTGCCTCCATTCATTCACACGAAGTCATCCATCTTGTTTTTCTTTTTTTTTGTCGTATATCCCTCGAGCGGGGCGTTCGTCAAAGTGCAGTATCATCAAATCACTGTAAAAGAAGTTTCATGATTTGAGGGGGTGCAGGGGGATGAAATATTACAACGAGAGAGGTTCGTTTGAACGGACGAGTTGCTCGTGCCAGTCAAGTAACAAAAGCTAGGATATTAAAGCTATGTTTTATGTTAGTGGGGCAGATAAATTCCACCGTGTATCGGGCTATTAGCATTGCTCTTCTGATTGGAATGCACAGTCATATTACAGCTAGTTAGGTGACTATTTGATACGATACTGCACTATTAACTTCTGAGTGTTGTTGTTTTTTTGTTAGTTTTTTTTTTCTTTAATCCAAACGCGTTCGCGGATTTTAGATAAATACCTATTCCAGCAATAAAATAATAGCCAACATTTACTACTATTAATTTTAAAACAGTATTAAGCTTATTCTTAGTCATTCTAATTTTATAATACCACAGCCTAATATTAATTTTTAAAATTACCACAAGTGAAATCTTGGCTGAAAATCTAAAACACTCACTTGTCAAAGTATCTCAAGTTATGTATTTTACAGAAGTAAATATTTTTATTGACATTTATATAAAAGTAGAATATTTTCTTTTTATGTCACTAGATCTCTCAAGAAAAAGTTATAGGAACATAATAATTTACGATGGTTCCATACATAGTTCATGAAATTATATTAAGCCATATTATAGCTCTATCTACAGCACATACGTATCGTTTTTAGTGTCGGCGTCTTGTGCCGAGTCACTCACGGCGTATTTCATGCTACGTCGACTCACGAAATGATATTGTCGGGAATATGATTCGTGTGTTACAAATGTATTATGTACTTCGACCTTTGAAGACGTTGGTTCAATTCTCGGACGGTGACTGCAACGTGTTCATTTATTCAATCATTGTTATGAAGTTGTGTATGTTATTTTTAGATCTCTGGTGTTTTATAAATATTTTTTATTTAGTTTGACTTAATAGTGATGGATATTGATATACAATTGGATTTATAAACTAATTTTATCATAGACCTTATTAAATTTTAAACATGTCCAGCACGTCACTATTTTTCTATTATTTATTTTTGGAAAATAACTGTGAAGATAGATGAGATGGAAATTCAGAATAATTTTATTGTTAGCTATACGTCGAGAGAATGGATGAAAGGCGACTAACAAAAAGGACTTATATGGCGAATGTCAGTGGAACCGCCGAGAGGGGACGCCTTAGAAAAATTTATACCGACCTTATTGGTGAGGTTCTTCAAAAAGGTCAGGTGCGTAGTACTCGCAACCGGCGTGTATGTATGACAAGATGTATGAATGTGGTCGAACCGAAAGAAGTATGCAAGAATCGTAGCAAGTGGCGTTCTTTAGTTTCTGCCTACCCTTATGGGAAAAAGGCGAGAGTGTATGTATGTATGTACGTTCGTGAGTGAGTGTATTTGGTATTTTTTGTAGATTTAAGAGTCGATATTACAACTAGCATGAGTTTATGTTTCTATATAAACCCAGTGTCACATAGTAAATGTGACATATAATATACTGAAACCATTTCAAGGCGTTATAAAAGTTAGTGTTCGTAGCAACTCGTAGCCGCGTAGCTGACGGGCGCCATTAGGGCTACGCCGTAGCACGTAGTTGTAGCCTTCTATAAACATAAAGTAGACACTGAGTGACGATTTTTTACAATAAACATTTTAACGTCGGGACGATTATTTTGTATGTAAAAAACGTTCAGAAAGGTTTTATAAAAAGTGGGCTAAAAATGAAAATCAAACTGAAGAATAAAATTCTGTTCGATATTTCAGTTTTCTATTTAATGTAAAAAAGTATTGAACGTATCAATTTTAGAAGAACTGTTAGGCCTAAATTCGGCTCCGTGAATTTGATAGAAGCACCTGTAAACAAGCTATCCTGGCGTGCATTTATCATGCAAGATGTCACATACAGGACTTCCCAAGTAAATTACGTAACCTCGAAAAATCCGGATATATTTGTAGGTGGGCTATGTTCTTAGCCTGGGTTAAAGTGGTAGTTGCGTCATTTTATCTGCTAACATGCAAGGCTATGACATAATTTTGCTGTAATTTTATCTCGTCTTCAGCCATAGTTTCGGCACGAGATAAGCGACGACAAAATTATTTCGAGGCACGCATATCATAGCCTAGCAACACCTGTTAGGCTAACTTAACATAAATATCGTCTCGTCTGTACTCCCGGAGGGTTTAGGCAGAGGTATACTTTATTGTACACCCACAGTTTACCGGAATGTTTAGGTCCCCTGTAATAGAGGGCGAGCCTATTGCCATTATCCGGGCACAAATAAAAACTCCGTGCTGCTACTGAGATTTCTTAGAAAAGCTCTAACTCTTTGTTCTACCTCTAGAGTAGCAGTCGCGCTTAGGATCACTAGATTAATGAGACAGTTTAAAAAAAAAACCTCTTAAAAATATTTTTGTCATAGCGAAGCTCAGTGATATCATGGCTGAAGGCACTAATGTAAGCCTTCTGATGAGCGGCGCGACCGCCTGTAAGCGTGCGGCCAGTGTGATGCATGTGCTCATGTTCTAATATTATGTTGGTAGGATGGTACAAGTTAGAAGCGAATGGCGATTATTTTCAAAATTAAATATCAAATAAATAAAGAGCCCATGAACAAAAAATTTGATTCTGTCAGTTACAAGCTCATTAAAAGAACTCGTGATTAAGTAATAACTACGTTAATCAACCGATGTAAGGTTAAGTTCTAATTCTAAAAACATCAACACCCTTTCGTGCCTTGGAGAGCACGTAAAGACATACCTGACAACTAGTCCTCAGGATATCGGTATTTTCCAGAAATTGGGTTGCGGAGGTATGATGGCAGTCGCTTCGTGTAAAATACTGGTATTCAGCCGCCTCTGGTTAGCCTGAAAGCTAACCCAACATAGTTGAAAATGTCTAGGAGAATTATGGTGCTACTAGCTCATTGGAATGATTATTTTAATTCAGGCGTTTTTTAGCTAGCTTCATCCAGTGGCGTTAATTTTTTTGTTTTTAAATTGGCGAGATTTGTCAATGATATTAAACATCCCCAAGTACCTTTAAGTGGGAAGCAATGCAAGCCCTAGTCCCTTAATAGGGTCCAGTAATTAAACTAAATCACAGCCTATCAGCCTTGACCTTAAATCAAAATCACTTGTAATTACTCTATAGTCAAGGCTAAGGGATTCCTGACATTTGAAGGTACGAGTCCAATTATATACGGTATGCTAATACAAAACGCAAGAATTATTTGCAGACTACATTAGTTTTTAGGATGCACTTGCAATGTAAGCCACGTAAAGGATAGCACCTTCCTTGGGGGAGATAAACCCCAACCTTATATCGCTTGACCATTTCGTTAAATATCAGAATACCTAATTTAAAATGTTCCCATGAATCTGTATAAGATTAACATACAACAACAGAGCCGAATGACGTCCAAGTATTCTCGAAGATTTCCTCGCGTCACAAAAACTGTTTTGTAACCGCTCCCGCTCGTGACTCGTGACAAACATTAATACTCCGCTCCAGTGTAGGTAACTTCATGCGTGAGATCATTGTTCGCTGGCCTATTAATCAGAAAGTCCGCTTCAATAATATTTTGTATAAATAGCCACCTGATCCATGTACTGGTAAAATTAATATAATCATTTTTATAAACATTTGTGAAGATTAAATAATAATATTTTTTAAGCACACCTAGTACTTATTTCAAAACATAGGATGTATTTTTATCATTATACATAACTTGTTTGTCTTGGGATGGGGAGAGAATTCCAGTTTATTTCTGCTTTTTTCTTCGTGTCGTTGGCATTTGTATGATTAAATTTGACGAAGTCGGTTTCAGTGGCAGATCAAAAGTCTCTCAGGGTGCAGGTGGTAAGGCACAAAGAGCAGGACAGTAAATG
Organism: Acronicta alni; assembly: GCA_964056405.1. Lineage (NCBI taxonomy): Eukaryota > Metazoa > Arthropoda > Insecta > Lepidoptera > Noctuidae > Acronicta > Acronicta alni. The sequence continues at coordinate 3,622,400 of OZ043919.1, read as the reverse complement.
CGATATGGTTCGAGGGCTAGTACTACATTGACGGGTCGTCGTTGTTTCGTCTATGTAGCCCCATCTGCTCATATCATATTTGCTTCTCCTACCAACGATTTGATTGGATTTGGTTCATGTGGAAAAGGGGAGACTAAAACTCGTAGTAAGCGTTTCTTCGGGAACTTTCTGCTACGATTATAGTATATCACTTTAGCGTTTTAGTAAGCACATGAATATAATATTTTTTTCGAACCCGGAACCATTCTTCATAAAATGTATTTAATTGATCGATTTGATATAAAAAAATTAGTGGATGTTTATAAATTATTACAATGTAACAAACATCTCTTCTTATATTTTTATTTAATTATAGAAATGTTCAAAGGTATTCTTAAACCATAATAAATGACTCTTCTAGAGTACAAAATAAAATGGAACGTTTATTCGTCTCATAAATTTTATGTAATGTATATGATCAAATGTTATTAATAAATATAATTTAACACTCACACATCATCTGAAATCTCTTAAAAAAGCTAGCGACTTTGATGCAGCCATACGGTGACAAAAGTTTCTCAAGTACCAGGAGTCCATCAATAACAGAAACTATCTTGAGCCAAGGTGGCGGCGGATCGATAACCAATCAGCTGCTCTCTCCGGCCGCTAGAATTACCTGGCCCATGATTAGGTGCTCGCGATCTCTGTAACTACAACATAGACCAGAGATGGCAAACCGTTTTGCATTTTCAAAAAAAGTATTTGTTATTAAAACATAACTGGTTACATTTTACCTCACACCGATTTAAAATGTAACTTTTTAACGGAAATAGACTAAAAAAACTTCATTCGAGGGAAAAATAATCTTCTCAATGGCGTATCAAACATTAATTTTGATACGGTATTAAGGAAGATATTTCATACTAGCCAACATAAAAAAAACCTTTAGGAAATATTATATGGTTGGATTTCCGCAGCACTGGAGAATGTCAAATATAATACATACACTTTCTCGCCTTTTTCCCGTAAGTGTAGACAGCAACTACATAAGGTCTTCAGCAGTGATATTTGCATGTGGTTTCTTCCATATTTATTCAGTATTACGCATTTCACCTGACATGTTAAATATAATTTCAAAAATCTATAATTTTTAATGTTGTTATCGTTGCTGGTGCCGAACGCCGAATGTCAAATTCATTTTTTTTTTATATAATTACTACCATTGGTTGGCGATCCCTGACCTAGACGGTCAATAAACTTGCACGACGTTGACGCTCCTCTTAATACTTTCCCTTGACAACCATTAAGAGTTAATGGTGTTTCGTAGAGAAATGTTTTGATGCGTCTTGGACAAAATTATCTGTTAATGATTGTGTTTTGTTTGGAAATGGAAGATAATGACTTATAATTATACATTTTATTTAAAAGGATTTTGGTTTGTTGGTATTGCAGAATGATAATAAAATGACACAGATATGACAACTATAATTATAATATACCATCACGCCTATATTCCTTACTTTCTATTGTACAACCACAGTTCACCTGTATGCTTAGGTCCTACATACTAAAAAACTGTGTCAATAATGTAGATTACTATAATAATCTAAACTGCTACGTTAAAGGTCCTGGGTTCGATTCCCAGACCCACCAGTGTCATATTGTTTTTTATGATTTTCTCTGTGACAGCTCGGAGTTTTGTGTGTGCCCGGTAAATCGCAATAGGCTCGCCTCCTATTAATTACTATTCTTCTGCATAACCCTCCGGCGAATACACTCGTGTTGGTATGTTATCATGTTGTGTTATAACGTAAAAAATAAGATTGAAACTGAAAATAAGATTAAAACTTTTATGGAACCTCAGTCAGTTTAAAATATACAATGTTTTAGAAAAAAACAATAAACCTTTTTAGAGATTGTTTTTATTTTTATTTTGTCTTTTTTTAGTAAGCTTACCACAAACCGTAGTACTTTTGTACTTATCTGTACTACTCCAAGAGACTTGTAAAGAAAATTCCACCATCATTATCTGGAGCGTTCAGGACAGTTCCGAGTGGGGATGTCTAGCTCGCTGTGTATAGTCAAGGAGCTCCTTCCTATACACTGAGGGATTTCTAGTGGATGAAATTAGACGTTTTATTTTTACGGTCAATGATATCGTTGTGTCAAAATCGGCAATAATTTCAGGTTGTAGTAACTACCAAATCTGTCAGTCGTTGTGTTATTTACTGTGATTATGTGATAAAATATATACTTCAAAAGAAGTCAATTACATCACGCCAGTTGATTGTTAGTAACGTCCGAAGGGTTAGGCATATATAAACTAAAATACACCCAAAATCAGCGCTGTGCTGTGTTGCAAGCGTTCACAACACAGTTTCAGCTTAACGTTGAGCGCCACTCGTTGTCCTTGCGAGAATGAGTCGCACTACATACCATCATACATACCATCACGCCTGTATTCCCCGAAGGGTTAGGCAGAGGTGTACTAATGTACACCCACATTTCGCCGGTATGTTTAGGTCCCATGTAATAGGGGGCGAGCCTATTGCCATTAACCGGGCACAAATCCAGACTCCGAGCTGCTACTGAGAATTTCATTGAAAAACCAAATAACACTTTGCTCGACCTGGGGATCGAACCCAGGACCTCTAGCGTAGCAGTCACGCTTAGGACCACTAGACTAATGAAGCAGTCGCACAAATTATGTAATTTTGTTTTTATTTTATTATTTGTTCGTGTTAGTGATAATTTAATTTTTTGCAAGGAAATACATTGTTTTTCTTCCTTTCTTTACAGTATCCTGCTATATTTAGGTCCCACATAAAAGGGACGATCCTATTTCCATTAACTGGAAACACGTCTAAGCTCCGAGCTACTAATGAGAATTTCATAGAAAATTCCAATTACACTACTCGTCCTGTAAATTAAATACAGGAAATTAAAAGCAGTCGCGCATATGACCACAATACTAATGAGGCAGTTAAAAAAAGACAATGATTATTCATTAAAATCATAAAAACATTTCTCGTTTAAAATGTTCGCCGATGAAGCAGAATAGAAAACATTGCATAAGACTAGTACAATCTTGCACAATTTGATAAACAGCAAATCTTGTTTTCCTCCTTCGTAAACCAAGAAAAATAATCCCACACTACAGTGACATATACACAGATACAAAAAGTTGTCGGAACTGTGTCCCCAATACAAACGAGCCTCAACATCACGGACCATTGTTATTCGTTATCGTGACGTTTCAATTGAAACTTTCCATGAACGTTACTTTGAGACGGTAGTTCTTATTTGTGGCGCGACGGAATTGTCTCCGATGCATGAAGTATTAATAAAACATGGGATGAAGATCATTCATTTGTGACACTTTCGTGAATTAGACAAAGAAATAAACGAATTTGCGGGTTTTATCGCGTTTATTGACATCATTAATCCTGGTGTTGAATGTATCGGATTGATAATAATAAATTAATAGCCAAGAGCCTCGACCAACATCTAAGGAGGCTCTCGTTGGATGGCTGGATCAAGGGCTTGATACAGAAAGCAGTACTCTTGGACACGGCCCGTATCGTTAGGAGGTTTCTTTCTCTGGGGCCCTGACCACCGGTAGCTTGGACCCTGCTCCCGATGCCGGTGGGTTTCTATTTTTTATATTTTTAAATGTTTTTTTTTTCTTATATGTTACGATGAAATATTTAAAAATAAAAAAAATATGTATAAGTTTAAATAAAGGCAATTAATAGTATAATAAAGGGTAATTGTTAGTAATAATTTCAATTTCAATTCAATTTATTTGCAAAAATATGGTACAATAGTTGTTACAGGCGCATTTGTTTCACATATTCTGCCATAGAACATGGCGTGCAAATGTACTCGTAATTACAATGTCAATAGATTAAAATAGATTATTAAATTATTAGAAATATAAATTAGAAATAAATTATAATGTTATGTCCCTTAAATAATCCTTAATATCATAATATTTGTTTGTCAGGAGTAAATTAAATAGTGTCCTCTTAAACATCGTCATAGGTAATGTTTTTAAATTATCTGGCAATTTGTTAAAAAATATTATTATTTATTTAATTTATTAAATATAATTGACGTATGTCAATTATAATTTTTAACAAATTGCCATCCTCTTAAACATCGTCATAGGTAATGTTTTTAAATTATCTGACAATTTGTTAAAAAATATTATTATTTATTTAATTTATTATATAATTGACGTATGTCAATTATAATTTTTAACAAATTGCCAGATAAATTTCAACGCTTACTGTATAGTAAGCGTTGAAATTTATATATATTAAGTATCAGCAAGATGACCTTTTGGACATTGTAAAGGGATCACACACCGGAAAGCGCAGCGTGGGACGGCCTCCAATGAGATGGATGGACGACCTGGTAAAGGTCGCTGGAAGTCGTTGGATGCAGACGGCTTGTAACCAGTCCTTATGGAAGTCTACAGGAGAGGCCTTTGTTCAGCAGTATACTTCCTGTGGCTGATATGATGATGATGATGATGAAACGTTGGGATTAATAATGTCAATAAACGGGATAAAATCCGTAAATAGGTTTTTTCAATGAAGGTCATCTATATATATATATATTAGATAAAGTTTAAAATTTTGATATAAGTACTTACGATTCCAAGGCACACGAAAAGCCAAGTTTATAAAATATACTAGCTATCTTTACAATAAAATAAAACTAACGAGTTTTTTTTGTTTGTTTGAACGCGCTAATCAATTAGTTATTAGTGTTAATACCATAGCCGCACGGCCCCGCAATGTAGCGCAACTCGCACAATATTTCTCGCATCGTCTAAATGAAGCTTTATAAACCCACGTACAATGTGGGTGGTACTAAAACTGGGTCCCATACTAACTAAGCCCCTATAAAGTCATCAACCGGAGTCCTCGAACGTCAATGTTATCTGTTATTAAAATCTAGGTTAGGTTAGACACAGCCCATACCCGGCGCAGGAACAGTTTTTAATTAAGTATACATATAGATAACATGTTACGTAGGTAATAATCAACCTACAAACGATGTGAAGATTAGTTTTTTTCGGTAAATTAAGAATTATAGTGCAACAAACTTATTTGACCCTGTGGCCGTGATTGAAACTAAAGTCACTTGGAACGTCGCCATTTTGATTAATTCATTAAAGACACCGTGACCTCTCGAGTGTCGTAACAAATGATTATTTTTCTAATCAGTTTAGGGTTTTCATGATTGTTTATTACTCAATCATGTAAAAGCTACATAAGTACTGCTAATAATACGAGTAGGTAAGTCCCGAATTTTGTACATTGTTATTTAAATTTTTTACTTTATTTTTTCTTAGAAATAAACAATTGCAATAGCAAACGCGGCAAAGCGGCTTAGTCCAGCTATGCTTTTGCCTTAGTCCAGCAGAAGACTGTAATACCTACGGTATTTGATTCACTGATTGCCTCAACCACCCACCCTATTTCTACATACATAATTATTTGAATTTTACCCTTGCAACCCTATCATCTAAGTGTCTAACCGTATAATCAATCTTTTTTAAGACAATAATGAACATAGTCTATTTTTACTATCCATCTTCGTCATCTTAGCATTATAACCTTCCAATGCTAAATAAAGGGATTTCCAAGAATATAATATTAAATTTACAAAATACCTTGATTTTATTTTTAGCGCAGGGAACCCGGAAACTGATTTGTATTATAGCGGTCAAAAGGTTAAATAGGAGATGGGTTGGCGGGCATTTTCCTTAAACCGTAATATGCATTATGTGGCTACGTGAATTATGTGTTGGGGTATTATAGGTATATATAAATTTTCGTGACTTTGTATAGCATTATTGTATGTACTAATTTGAATGTTTATTAAGATTATTTTTATGTTTTAACTAGCTTATGCCCGCGACTTCATCCGTGTAAAATTTACCTGGATAAAAAATAGACCTGCGCAGTTTTTTAAATTTTTCTTTCCGAAAAACCTTTTACAAAGTATTAGAAAACTGAAAAAAAATCGGTAAAATCGTTGTCAAGTAATGGCGTGACCAGGGATTCATTGATATATCTACATTGTAATTATAAATACTAAAAACAGTAGAAATTAAAAGATTTAAATGATTAAAGGATTTCATTCTGAAAATCCAAAAACAAAACACGTATTATGTTTGATGCAAGTTATTCCAATTCTCATTGAATTGAATAAATCAAATTTTAGTGATGTCAACCTTGATGGCATTAGCTAGTTTTTTTTTTAAATTTATGATATGGTCATTACTTTGCACAACCATAATCACTAGGTACTACAGTATAGGGTTGTTCAAAGGTAATATTATAGAGAAATTTTAATTAAACCGGAAAAACGTATCGCTATCGTTTCACTCCTTGCATTGCGTTCAGGGTTACTACTAACGTCAGAACGAAAATTAAATGACATAAAAACTGCTAACCCAGAAGCTAGATAAGAAGCTCCTACAATCAAAGATATTGTTACAGAATAATGTATAGATTATTAATAAGTACTTGGTAGCACGGATTATTAAGAAATAATAGGATAAATAAAATTACAATGCATATAGCATAATAAATATTGAGAGTGATGATAATGATGAAATACGTTTTCATTTCTATCCCATACATTATTATTAATACTATTTTAAAAGAATAAAGAAACGAAAAACTGAATACGCAGTGATTTTCTCCATTAGTCTAAGCTCGAAAGTGTCAACCCTGTGAGTGTTTGACGTTGACAGCTTGTAATACTTTAATTAAAATGTTGTCGACTGCACTTCGATTTTATAGTTTGCTATAGAAATATACATTAATTTTAATTTTGTAGCTCCGTTTGTACTCGTATACTGACGATACGTTTGATTGAAAATTCGGTGGTTATTGGAAACATGCTACGTTTTTGTATGTAGCAATGCTACATATAAAAACCCAAGAACAATTTGCTCAACCTGGGTCGAATCCAGGATCGGCCGTAATATAATAATGAGGCAGTCCCAACCCCCTGAATTACAATCGTCCATTATACATCGTGTTCTTATTTGTCGTCTTACAGCCGAAAGGATATAGCTTCTAATCATCATGATCAACAATTTCTTGTGCGAAATGTTTGTAAAACTAAACTGTACTTTTTTTTTATTTAAAGTCTCAATCTTGTCGCTGGAGCAATTGCCACTGTTTCTGTTCTATCCTCTAGACTCATTGATAGCTAGAGTCTAGCTCTGCTAAAGTCTAGCATCTGTTTTCTGTATGACTTCTTGATACGACTTGCTGTCCAGCTTTTCCTTCACTTTTTCTCAAAATTTCTCAATTTCACCTACTAAAATTATTATAATGTGCATTTAAACTATACTTTTAAAATCAACGTATTAATTAAACGTTACAAAAATCCGCGCCTTTTGTTTACATTGTTCGAATAAGAGCGTAATATTTTGCATTCTTTCTTATTAATGAATCGGATCCCGCCTGCATAGTTTTTAATATCTGTAATGAAAGCTGCAAATATGATGAGAGAGGTGCGCGCTTCGAGTGTGGCGCTGAGTCGTTGGGGTGCGGACTGAGAGGCGGAAAGATTTTTTTAAAATACCACTGAGGTGGCAAACATGCATACGTCCCACCTGATGGTAAGCGGTTACCGTAGCCTATAGACGCTTGCAACACTAGGGGTATCACTTTAGCATTGCCGACCTTGTAAAATGAAAGAGGAATAGTTGGGTTGGCAGTTTGCGAGGATCCTCGCGGAGGGCAACAAGTCGACGAAGTAGCGGATCATTGCTATTCTGCCTATTATCGAGAATGTGAGCGTAAGTCCCATATCCGGCCCCTTCCCTTACTGCGATTTTGACTTGGTCTGAAATGCCTGCTCTCCTGGTGACAGACAACCTGTAAGACATGGTTATTATAAGACATGGAAAACACTATAAAAACATGGTTCATTAATATTTTTGAAACTCTACTTAACGAGAGAAACAAAATTAGAAGTAAATTATCGTAGCTAATGTTATGTATAGGTACGTAGGTTAGATTATAAGATGAGATGAGATTTCAATCAATGAGGTACATTTTACACAAGGGGTAAATTTTGGTAAGAAGGAACCCGGAGCAAAAATCTTGATTTAACTTGCTATTTGGAAATCGTAGACACTAATAGGGACTGCTCAAAAGTAAAGACGGTGGGAATCGTGTTGTTTCGGGTCTTCACCACTGATGTCTCGGGTAAAATCGTTTTTTTTTTTAATTTAAGTATTTGGAGATATAGTTTCACCGCGAGCATAATGATCAGACTATTGTGATCGCTACTCGTGGAGTTTGAGTTCGAGAATAGGGTTGTTATCTATTCCACATTTGCAAGTTCAGCTAATCGCTACGCTATATCGCTACGCTATATCGCTACGCTATATCGCTACGCTATATCGATACGCTATATCGCTACGCTATATGGCTACGCTATAACGCTACGCTATATCGCTACCGCTATCGCTTCCGCTCTCTACAAAGTCACACCGCCCACCACATTTCATTCCCATTGCGATACGAAACTGCGACGTTGGTGCATTAGTAAATTACTCACGTACGGAAAGTTCGTACTTTTCAAAACTTGGAATTTGTCGCTAGATCGTACAACACTCTACTAACTAATTTGTTTAATTAACATTCGTTGCCGACTGTTAGATTAGACTGTTGTTTTGCAAATTTCCCCTAATTTAATTTTGGAAGAAATATTTTTGTCTGTGTTGGGGTGCGATGAGCATTCGCGCGCTTTTTGAATTCTTGGAAAGAGTGTAGTGATAATACTTACATGTGCGTAATAACTATTTAGTTATTAATGGTATTATGTTATTAATGTTATCTTTATAATTATTTTGTATTTAGATTTATTGCATGCCTACTGGAAAAATATGGCTGTACCTATTATTTTATTTATCAACATGTTTATACCCATATTTGCAAAATAAAAAATTATCTTATCTTATCTTATCTTATCTTAGTAAATATTTTTACATTCAGATTTTAGTAGCTCGGGGATAATTTGAAACCACCCTGAACAATCTTCACGGTTAAGCTGCGCTAACTGTGGTCAATCTGTGGATGGATGATCATTCATCAGCATCATCAGACCCCTCCGTGCCTTGGAGAGCACGTAAAGCCCTCGTTCCTGGTTGTCACATCATGACGCACCATGACAATGGAAGTATGAAGCCCAAATTATTGGTCTGATTGCAATCGCTCCGTGTAAAATACTAATATTCAGGCGCATCTGGTTAGACTGGAAAACGACTCCAATTACAAAGTAAAGATACATGCCTAATTTGGGATTGTTTTTTTTTATTACATACCATACCATGTATGTAATAAAAAAAGCAATCCCAAATTAGGCATGTATCTTTACAATACACAATCTTCTTTATCGGTGCAACTAAATAAAAAACAGAGCGACGAGTGCAATAAAGTGCCAAGTTAATATATCACTTTAGTAGTAACAGGTGGGTTAAATAAATAACTCGCTCGCCTTGTTGACTCTTGCAATTTCTGAGGGATAAAAAGCTACTGAGATAAGCTATTTTGTTTTGATCTCAAACTGGCAAAGATAAATTTTGTATTCAACTTCAGTTGATTTATAACTTGAGCTGACAGTTGTAAAAAACCTTACAAAGTATGCTTTCCAGATTTATATTATTAAGTGATAGAATAAGTACTAATTGAACTATTTGATCAACAGTGGTCAACTTTCCAGTAGTTTAAGTAATTGATTATCACCTACTGGTAAAAAACTGGATGACATAATTTCTTATTCTTTTATGAGGTGTTTATTAAAATAACCTGAATTAAGAAACACATTTGATTTAATTGAATACCTATTTTATTTGTCATTTTAATTCATAAATCATTTTATATACATATTTCAATTAAATTATTATTACCTAAACACTCCTTTTTAACCCCTGACCCAAAAAGGAGGGGTGTTTTAAGTTTCACCACTCTGTCCAATCTATGTGTATATCTGTTTGCGCCACTTGCACTTCTTGTATACTTGCATGCTGCTTTTATTGCATACTTATTTTGCTTCGTCCACATTCATAAAACTTGTCATAAGTAAACACGCACATTACTAAATAAATATAATTATTATGTGAAATGAAGGGAAGCCGTTGCCCAGCAGTGGGACAGTAATGGCTAAAAAAAGATATCAGTTGGCTCCCCTGAAAGGCTAAGGCCTCCTCCCACTCCTCACGGTTTTTCGGCCATATTAAGTAGAAATTCAGTTCATTCTGCCTTCTTTGTCTGACCTCACTTAACATTTAAGGCCTTATTCTTACTAATATTATAAATTTGAAAGTAACTCTGTCTTTTACGCTTTTACGCCTAAACTGCTGACCCAATTTAGATGAAATTTGGTACAAAGATAGAATAGACCTTGCAGAAAAACATAGGCTAGTCATTTTGTCTCAAAAGACCCTTTTGGATACCAGTAAGTTAATACAGTTATTTTAGTAATTATTTTTCACAGTTAGGTTAACTGTGAAAAATAAAAACAACTTTACGGAGACCTAACCAAACTTGATATTCAAAAGCAATAAAAGCTCCCCGAAAGTATACTCGAAACGAATGTATTGTATGAACTTTCCAATGTTTCACTGACAGAAAAAACATTGTCGTGTTAAAATAAGCAACGTTGCTAAAAGGCATTACCTATAGCAATACGTTACCTTAACGACAGCCGCCGGGAACGTAAACCTACGGGTACATTCGTGGTGCGGCCTAAAGTAATGGAATAAAAACATAAAGAGCATTAGAGTGAGCCGTGCGAAGGACGCAAGATAATACAGTGGTACCCGACCTTATCGACCGTGGTAAAGCGCACAAGCGATGTTTGATAGGGTAAAAAACCTCGGCTGAAATATTACAACCCTTTTTTTTGTTAAAGAAGGTACTACGAAGTTAGCTGACAAGATTTTTTCGTGTTTAAAGGGTTCTGTGAAGGATTTATTGTGGTCGTGATGGTATCTGTTCATAAAAGGTGGATACAACGTTACGATATTAAATGAAATCATAGCCCAGTGGTTCTTAAACTTTTTCTTGACCACTTTCGGACTGGTTTGGTCGGTCCCCTTGCGCATTCAATAAACGATGCGTGAATAACTGCATAATTTTCCTAATAAATATATTAAGAGTGATCTGAGCGATTGTGGACCCCACGTCACGGACCACTAATGGGTTGGTGGACCCAAAATTAAGAAACCCTGTCATATCATATTGTACTAGTCTAAAGAAGTACTTTAAAATAAGAAAATAATGGTAATTATAACAAAAGAAACAGTTTCGTACATAAGTTCGCCAACTCATCAATTTAGTTTGTATGGACAGGTTTTATTATATATTATAGTGATTTTTAAATTAACAGTTACAGCGTTACCCCTCGCGCCTTTTTCCCAACTATGTTGCGCCTTCCAGTCAGACGCAGCTGAATATCTGTACTTTACACGAAGAGACTGCTATCAGACTTCCATAACCCAATTTCAGGGTAATACCGATATCCTGATGATATGCAGGTATGACAAGCAGGACCGATGAATTTACGAGGGACGGCACGGAGGGGTGTTAAGAATGGTACATTATAGAGTGGCCGTCCCTTTTTTTTGTTGACGGGGTTGGAAATGCTTTATGCACTACCCACCATTCCGGGGAAAGCGGTGGGGTGTGTGGGACTCCGCTCTGAAAAGAGCGATCTACCGACTATAAAACCAACCTCGGCGTTTCGCGTCACCACTTTAGTGCCGGGACTACGGGAGCGCTGTAGCAATCGTCCGCAGAGTGGCCGTCCCTAGCGCAGCTTCACCTGGCAGGGGCTCGGCTAACTACGTTGAATAACCGCAGCATAGCTATTAGCCACGAGCCCCTCTACAGTTACAGCATATCCATTATACTTGAGTTATTGATGAGAGAACTTCTCTCCAAAGATAATTGCACGACAAAGGTTCCAACCAACTCGGTTGATTTTTCAACCTATTTGGTTTTCAACTCGTTCGATTTTTAATCAGCTAACGTTGGAAAATGTCCAGTTGCCAGTTATTGGAAAGAGTTTTAATCAGAACTTTGGCGTGTGTGCGCCGGGCCAATACCTATTTTGGCGTATTAAAACGTTTAATTTAAATTTTGTAATGGGTTGCTAGATTAAAATATTCATTGCATATTTTTCATCAGTTGCGAGTAATGTTTTTAGTTAGCGGCTTCTATTTTTCACAACCAGTATTAGTATTTATTATTGCCAACTAGCATATTAAGCAAAGTAAGCAGTTCTTAATCTTGACAGGACACAGGTTGACCTGGGAGTCGAACCCAGAACCTCTTGGTAAACATCTGCGCTGGCGACCACTATACACAAAAGGCATTTTATACAAAATAACTATTCATTTATACGTCGTACTATCATCACGTCGAACACAGCGTCGACCATTTTTAAAAACGTTACATTACAATGGAATGCTCTAGTATACCCACCTTAAGGAATTATTAATTATTGACAGTTTTTTTTACTACACGATCGAATCTATGTGTGTACTTGGTGTCCGTAAATTGTATGTTTGTAAAGTCACTCAAGACAAACCCCAGTTTTTTGTACCCTAGAACAGGAACTGTCTAGGTTTATTCAAAAGTCAAAAGTAACCAAACCTGTAATATTTAATATCATTAAACAACCATTCTGATTGGGCCCCTGCCATTCTGACATGAATTCTTTCCTTTTCACATAAAGTTTAATTTCATTTGGTACTGACTACAATATCTATTTTCTTGGCTAAAGGACTTTGCGAATTCCATTAAACAATACGAAAGACTGATCACCGCTGCCGTTAGCCGTTTGTTATTGTCGTGAAGTTATTGAGTTTTCAGTGTCATAAATAGGTGCATTAGCTGTAATGTCCGTGGCGGAGACACCTGGGTACTAAACTAAATGATTGGCGGGTGTATCGATTTGTTGAGTATACAATGCGTATTGGCTATATTGATATAGACGGACTTGTTGTTATGGTCGTGCAATAGTTGATTTGTTGAAACATACCGTGTTGGACGGTTTTTGTATTGGAATCCTCATTCGGTCGGGTGATATCGTGAGGGCAGTGGGGAATCAGTGGTTGCGACTTGCACAAGACCGGCAACAGTGGGGGGATAGAGAAGAGGTCTTCACTCAGCAGTGGGTGTTACTGGCTTATTAGATAGAGATCCTTATTTCATTATGCTTTCCAAGATCACGTTAATTAAGCTACCATCTTTCATCATCATTTACAACTTTTTATTGACCCACTGTGAGACATAAACCTCCTTCCTTTTACGTCATTCATCTCTGTTTTGCGCCAATCTTGTCCAGGTCTTGCAATTTCACTATATCATCCACCCAACTGACCATCGGTCTGCCTACACTCCGTGTGCTTACTTTCAGCCGCCATTCCAACAGGGGTCTACTCCATTTGCCGTCATCACGTCTAGCCAAGTGCCTAATGCCATTTGTGTTTGGCAAGCACGTTTTCCAATGAAAATATACTTAATGATTTAATTAATCTTTATTACATTTTTGTCCTCTTATTGTATAAAACAAAGTCGCTTCCCGTTGTTTGTTTCTCTGTATGCTGATATATTTTAAACTACGCAACGGATTTTAATGCGAATTCCACTACCATTTAGATATTTTCTTCGGGGAAGTTCATTATGTAATGTATGCATGTTGAACCCATGCAAAGCCGGGGCAGATCACTAGTATCTTACTTAGAACAATTTATTATCATTCCTCTTTTGATTACATTTTCGCCAGAAATAAACAAAAAATACAAAAAGACGACATAACCACCAGATGACCCGCATTCCTATAAAAAAAAACATGTTTACCCTTCAAGGATTTACCTTGCAATGTAAACATGTTTAGGTAACAAAAACACAACTAAAATCAATAACAACCTATCCACTTCCCATCATCTAAATAATTACAAAATTGTCCCTCCAATTTTCCTTCTTACACGTAGAGCGAAAATATCGTAAAGTATAGTACAACGAACGCTGCATTCTCTATTCCCGTCACGAACGTCGGTACTCAGGGGGCAATGTACCACATCAGGCTTGTAATCACCGTAATGTCTCATTACTCGGGGGGGTTCTATATTGAAATATGATAGGGTCCCAGCTGTAAGTCCCCCCGCACTAATTCAAGTGTTTAATCGACCGAAGACTGGCGCAAAGACTCTCGGGTGGTCACGTGAAATGATGTGATTGAATGGTTTGGGACATTTTTATAGACTATGATGAAGATAATTATTGTAGAAGTAGAGGTATTGAGTACCCTTACCTATATGTATATATCATGGGACAGAAAAGACAGAAACTGCCTCATTACGCTAGTGGTTGTAAGCGTATGATGTTTTCCTTTTTGTTTTTTTTTTTATGAAATTCTAGCATTTACCCCTATTACATGGTCCCAAACATAATACTTTATTTTTAATTTTTTTAATTTGCAAACTGTCGGTGTACATTAGTACACCTCCATCTAACCCTTCAGAAAATACAGGTTGATATGATTTAGTAAAAGTAATTCAAATAAACTATTTTTCATTTTCATTCATATAAGTTTATAGCTTTTTTTGTATATAATATGGAAATAGAATAAAGACATTTCCTGCTTTTTTAATTTTATTTTCTGATTAATTTTTGTTACGACGGTTTTCTTTATTCCTCTGAGACAAAAGCTTCATTTTGCAAGGTTCTTAATCTAGACCATCCAAGAGCCTCCACGTTGGATGTTCCTAAAAAAATATGTTTTATAATTATTTGGAATTAGAATATGTCAAAAAAACATACATTAATCATTATCACACACATTTTAATGATTTAGTTCTTTTTTAGTTTTTTACAAGTTTTATTATTTTTTCAATTACATTAACAAACATAACATACCATCACGCCTGTATTCCCAAAAGGGTTAGATAGAGGTGTACACCCACATTTCGCCGGTAGGTCTCATGTAATAGGGGGCGAGCCTTATTGCCTTTAACCGGGCACAAATCCAGACTCCGAGATGCTACTGAGAATTTCATAGAAAAACCCAATAACACTTTGCTCGACCTGGGGATCGAACCCAGGACCTCTAGCGTTAAAGTCGCGCTTAGAACCACTATTCTAATGAGGCAGTCAATTACATTAATAGGCATTTATTGGTAATAGCCATAAAAAATCCATTCATTTATATTAATGTTACAAGTATCATACATAATTTCATGGTTTGTAAATATACCAGTTCCTTTTTATATCTCCTTACAATGTTTGTTTTCATCTCCCAAAGTAAATTCAGTTTGCTCCTCATAATTCAATATTATAATCGTATCAACTTTGTGTCTGATGGAAAATTCATAAGGCACGTACCAAGTTTGATTCGACGTAGTCTAATAGAAGCACCGGATCTCTGTCAAAACAGACCTCAATCAGGACTTGATCGTATAAATTTTGATTACAACCGCCGTCACTAGAATACGAAATTGCCGAAACACGGGATCAAAGTGTTTCACGTTATTTTTTAGCGACAAAGTTGTGTACATTATCAATATTTCATCAATTTAGCAATAATACGTCTCTTCAAAGGGAATACTGGAGTAGCCAGGACATTTTTTTGCACGCAAACAGCCGAGGTTAATTAACTATGTAGTGTTATGAAAAAAAACGTGCCATCCTGGTTTATGTGTTCATACACATTGAGATATGCTAAGTGTTTTCTTACTCACACACTGGGTGGAATCCCGTTGTCCCCATAGACGCTGTCCCCATTGTATACACAATGGCCATAATATTAACGGCATGTGATTCTTTCTGTAGACATTTCTTTTCTGCATCCGAAACGGGTCAAACTTAAATTTCTATAAAGCCTAAAATAATTGTAATTTTAGCGTGAGCGATTGATTATTTTTAATATACTTTTATTAGCTTCACCTGTACCTATGTAAAAAATCTTTGAAGTTATTGTTGACCCACTTCCCGGTTTTTGATTGAGTTGAAATTTTGCATAATATAATAATTATGTTTAGTTTCGATGGTAAAATGACGTCATTCGAAATCCAACATGGTGCACTCTCAAAGATGGCGGACTAGTTATTTTTTATGCATTCCCATGATATGAGAATCAAAGAGTTTGCTGAGAAGAACATGAAAAACACTAAATATAAAGCTTTTTTTAGTATTTTTTAATTTAATTTTATTACTAGCTTTTACCCGCGACTTCGTACGCCAAGAATTAGTAACACAATTGTCGTGGGATTGTATTCATGGGATAAGAAGTACTCAATGTTAGGGAAATTCCCGCTTTGTGCCAAGAAAAGAAGTATTCAATATGCCAGCGCCAATCACAAACTATTAGTGTACCAACATTTCATTGAAATCCCGTAAGTAGGTCTCCTACATAAGTTTTCTGGGAATTCCCAGATAATTTTGGGGTAAAATGTATCCTTGGGAATTCCCAGATAATTTTGGGGTAAAATGTATCCTATCTGTTATTCCCGGTTACATACTATGTGTGTATGAAATTTCATTCAAATCCGGTAAGATATTAGTTTTTCGGGATTTCCGGGATATTCCCACATTTTTCTGGGGTAAAAAATATCCTATTTGTTATTCCCGTTATGTACCCGGTCACATACTATTAGGGTACCAAATTTCATACAAATCGGTTCAGCCGTTTTTGCGTGATTGAGTAACAAATAAACAAACATCCAAACTTTCATATTTATAATATTAGTATGACAGTATGATTATTCCTCTTGCACATCACATACCGATGTAAAACAAATTTCAAAATAGCTATGCTATTTTAAAATCTATCGGTGTAAAACTTGAAGACTGAAATAGGCCTATGGCATAACACATAATAAAACAGGTACCTAGTATTCTATGCTATATATGAAGTGATAGAGTCATATCTCTAGAGTCCCAATCACATTATTTTTCTTGCCCACGATTTTTTTAAATGTCAGACCTATCATATCGCGACTGAGAAAACACTAATCCTTATAGAATACCCATCAAGTTGCTGAATCATGATTGTAATGTACTGAAATTCTCAAGAGATGAACACTGACACATTTCGCCTCGCACGTTTGGCGTGTGTATGAATCATGATGGCAAAAATATGCCTTTTTTTATTATTTTTTTATGTTATTTTTGTGAGTAGATTTTGGGTGTAGCGTAATTTTGTACTGTGCTGTATTTTTCCTCGTGACGTGTTGTATTAGCCTACAATAAAAAAAAATGTTGGGATGAAATTACATTTTATGGCTACCATTTTTCACGAAGGAATTGATAAATATGTACATTCATCCTTATTCACTGATAGCTAACTTCAGTAAGGTAATTTTCTGTTTGATAGAAAACTGTAATGAAGATAAAAACTGACTTATAAACTAATACAGGCAGATCAATCTAAAACTATAACTGGATTATATCTCGTTTATGTGCATTGGGGTTTTATGATACCTTACATCATAATAGTATATTAAATTACAAGGATAACGACTCACTCACTCATTTCACATTGATCAATAAACACGTGATTTTAAAGGATCAAAGAAATAATCCATAGCAATAATTCGAGTCACATTTAAAACTGAATCTGTTCGTTTTAACGATCTGCACGTCGACGTAGCGGGCAGACGCGTCTTCTCCACAAAATTTACATAAATCAATTTCAATACAAACACCTCTTAGTGAACTCTGTCCGCGGTCTCCATAAATGTGTGGTGCCAGTTTTAGCAAACATAATAAAATAAAATATTTAATTTTATTGATAATACGCGATCGTCAATATTATATCCATCAACACCATCTATATAATCAATAACGAGCCAATTATATTGGCAATATACTTAGTAAATATTGACATTAATTATTGAATAAGAAAATCGTGTGCGTTTGACATTTGCTCATGCCATATTCTATCACGTGCTAGGGGAATATACCATAAATGTTCCTGGGAGGAGGTATTTACGAAAGTCCGTAAGTCTTCCATAAATATAATACGTACTTTATATATTATATAGGTGAGAAGGCATTCCTTGGAATGTTGAGATAATGATCACCTAACTTACCAATAACTTTTAGTCTTCTCCTTTTTCTCCACACAACAAAGCATTAATGACCATTTCACTGTCATGTAAATGATTTGAGTAGTCGCCTGCTGTCATAATGCGACAGGTGCTATTAAATGTCATGCATCATGCAAGCCCAAGACCGGGATGGTTGGCGCTCTTTGAGGGAGTCCTACGTTGAGCAGTGGACGGCAATAGGCTGAAATGATCATCATCGTTCTAAGGCGGCCCGACCATAATATGGCATCAAAATTGAATGATATCTTATTAAGAATCATCTTTTTTCAAGGTATATTTTATTTTCCTCCCTCCGCTATCACTGTAACCCCACCCCAGTCCGTGACTTGGATGGCGAACGGGCCGCGGTTACTGGGCGACAGTTGGAACGCAGTTAGACTGATCAAATTGAGTCAGTTGCTTCTGAAGTAACGTCAATGTTGGGTGCGACGCGATTTATATCGCAGATGTTGGCGACAATTCTTTAGGTACTTCTTTACTTTATAGAATGGAGTTTGGAAAAAACAGGTGCGTTGGGAGATCGTTTTTTTAAATAAGCGACAGTTATTTTATTCTGGGCATCATTCTACACCAGCACAGAGAACTACCTTTTGACTTGGTTCCTTTGGATAGGCGAAGAAAAGATTTGGTTTGCATGAACTCCCAAACTAAACGTGCTTTTGCTAGAAGAATTTATGTGTTTTTGGGTCCATTTTTGTATAAAAAGCTCAACAAATTACTTAATTTATATAGTGTAAATTATAAGAAATGTAGTTTATTGTTATCGGAGTATCTTTCGAAACTCGACTATTCAGACACAGAAAACTTAATAGAAGTTGTTAAATGATAGTACTCTGTAAGTTAAATTAAAAAAAAATATGTTATAGTTATACATAGTCTTAATCTCTCTGTTGTTTGCTTTCTCTCTTAGAACTTTTATATTTTCATATTACTTTTGTTTCTAATAGCTTGTCCTAATTATAAATATGTGGTAAATGATGGCCTTAAACACAGGTTTGTATAAACCTAGATCAGGCAGGACGCTTTTATAATTTTATATGAGTAGGTTTCTTTTTTCTTGTACCGCTAATTAATATATTTAGTTATATACAATTTTATTTAGGCCTTATTAACACCTTTCGAATTTCTACTACTAACCCACTACTGCAAATGTATGTACTTATTTTATTGTTGTGAAAAGTTTTTTGAAATAACTTTATTATTCATTTATTATTTATTAAATTGTCAAAGGTATCGAGTTCGAACCCAAGGCACGCACCTCTGACTTTTCGAATTCATGTGCGTATTAATAATTAATTATCACTCGCTCAAACGGTGAAGGAATACATCGTGAGGAAACCTAACTGCATACCTTAGAGATCTTTCTCGACGGTTTGTGAAGTCTGCCAACCCGCACTAGGCCAGCGTGGTGGACTATAGCCTAATCCCTCTCAATATGAGAGGAGACCCGTGCCCAGCAGTGGGACAGTATATGGGTTGATGATGATGATGATTTATTAAATTTATTATACTGAACGTTGCATGTTAAATAAAAGCTAGTAATAATGACACAAGAATTCAAACACCACATCCTTCATAGTATCATTTTGACTTGTCTCACATGTGGGTATTATAATTATAATTTCCTACGTAATAATTTAGCTTACAAACAAAACGATCTTCAGCCCAGCTGTTTGTCTGTTACGCGTTCACGCCTAAACCGATGAACCAATTTTGATGAAATTAGGTACAGAGATAGATTAGACTTTAGAAAAGGACATAGGCTACCTTTTGTCTCAAAAAATCCTTTGGTATGTGAGTGAAACCATGAGCAGGTATAGTACATAAAACAATTGAAGCGGTAGGCAGACCATTTGGTCCGCTCGTATTCCGTCGCAATAGCGTTGATTTTTGTACTGCAATTGTATACCTTGACATATAGTCGTGTGTTATTCAACTGCATGCACAGATTTATTTGATATTGCTGTCGAATATGTATTTCATGAACAGTAACCACTCAAAACTGCAGATATTTTGCATACAAATGATACTTTATGCCATTGACATAAAAACAACAGTCAATCAACCCCAGACCAGAGGACAGTTCGTTCCATTTTGAAAAAAGTCCTTAACTAACGGAATATATCCGAATTTATAGAGCCAACTGTGTTTTTATAACAGTTTTTGTAGATTTTCCAGATAAGTACAAATAAATATTTGTATTATTGTTCATTACCTCGTTAATTAGAGGTTCTAAGCGACTGCCACACTAGAGGATCTGGGTTTGATTTCCATATCAAGCAAAGCGTTGTTTCTTAGTAGCAGCTTTGATTTGTGCCCAGTTAACGGCAATAGGCTCGCCCCCTATTACATGAGACCTAAAAATACCAGCGAACTGTGAGAGTACATGAGTACAAGTCTGCCTAACCCTTTGGGAGATAAAGCCGTGATAGTATGAAGCATGCTGCAGGAAGTAAATCAGCGCTAATATATATTCAATTCAATTAATTTATTTTGCAAATAAAATTACGTTAAAAAAAAACCTTTACAAGAAATCTTGAAAACTTGAACGGGTGCACTTGAGTTCCAGGAACATTTTTCTCGCATTTAGCAACAAAGGAAGAGACAGGAAACTTGTCAAGAACAGGTGACTTGACTACCGTATTCATAATTTGAAGAAAACTTCTTCACAAAAAAATGTTTCGCTTTGATTTATTCGTCGCAAAAAGCAAAGCCTTCGTCGTTTATTTACTTCGCTTTAGAACTAGCATTTGTTTTGTTTTTTCTTTTGCGTCCCAGAAAGAAATTCGTGTCCCGTTTTAGATTCACTGGCCTGTATATTCATTTCTCACAAAATGAAACTGCTTTAAGTTCAAAATTAATTTTTCATTGGTCTCGAGCGTGATTGCTAAGCGTGTTGTCCAGGTTCTATGGTGTATGTGACCACAGTCCATCATGGTCGCGGTGAATGTCAGAAAACGCATAGCGGTGGCATAATCCATGAGGATTATAAAATTCCCAATAGGCTATCTCCTTATTACACGGGGTCTACACATGCTGGTGAACTTTGGGTCTACAAAATACACCAATGACTGCCCTTTCGTGAATACAGGCGTCATGGTTTTATCGTTTACAACTACACTAAAGTTGTACTCTATAAAAAAAATCTCAATGACCGCAAAATGTTCTTTTTATGAAAAAAATTTACCTTCTTTTTGTAGGAAAGTGTTTTGTCATATTTTCTTAAAGACTTTTTACGTTTCACGAGGCTTGTTGCCAGTATGTGCTTTTGAGCCTTCATGAGACCTCGGGAACAAGACAAAGCCCAAAGTATCACCTCCCAAATTAGTGGACCTTTTTACCAGAATAGATTTTTTTCGTACTGTTGTTGTATCCGGGCAAATTTGTTAATATTAAAGTGCTTTAGCTTTATTTAAAAAAAATAGTTGGTTTGATTTGCTTCTAAACTTACCGTGGATAAATTGTGATCTAGTACATATATCACGTTCGTATTCGCCTATACTAGTGAGTCGCCTCGGCTTCACACAGGCTAATGTGTAGGTATGTTCGTATAAACAAACAAAAATAAACTACGTTCATCATACAAAATAATATAACACTTAAGTATATACAGGTTACAAAACTACCCGTAAAGCCGAAAGGAGATTAAATGGGGCATATAACATACTCCCCATAAAAAGGAAAACAACAACATTTACGAATGAAAAACAGAAAAACTATTAAAGTATACAATTACTAGGTAAAATAGGTACGTAGGCCTTTCTGTTAAATAATCTGGTTCCCTGACATGACAGCTTAATGATAATTCCCTGACATGATAATTAATTATATTTTTACGGAGTATTTTGTAACACGTTGTATAACTACTTTAAAAATAAATTATGTAGTGTAGAGAGAAAATGCTCCTTTATTATTCTCTTGAAAACATACAGAGAAGGGTTGTCACGTAGCGAGTGTGGGAGAGAGTTCCAGAGATGTACTGTATGTACAATTAATGATCCGTCATATTGACTCGAGCTGTGTTGATAGGTACGCAGGAGAAGGGACCTCGGCTGAAAGGAATCTTGTTCAGGAACCTAGATTGAATGTCCTTAACTTATCAATCAAATAAATATTAGGTGATAGGCCTCTGCTCAAGGTGCAGTTTTCATCTGGAGTGACCAGTGAAATTACTGGGAACGAGACAACTGAGGTCTTAAGGTGACAACTCCATGAGTGTACTGGCGCCTATAGGCTGCGGTTGCCAATTACCATCATATGCTTGTTTGCAATTTAATTTAATCCAGCAAATAGATAAACTCGGGCGCAGAGAGATTGTAATATAATTTGGTAAATTAAATTACTTTTGTAAAAATACCTAAATACCCCTCTATAATTGAATGACAAACTTATTCACTTTAGCAAAATCGGGACATTCAATTCCAAATCCCATAATAAGATACTAATTTAACTCCGTAAAAACCTAATGTATACCTATTTCAATGTCGAAAACAGGTCGTGTTTATTTGGCGTGTCTATCCCATCCATGCGCATAGGCATAAACCCTATAAACAAAAACCGGGGGTATCCAATCAGAAAGTTTTGCAAAATAAATTTTGGTTTCACATGAAGTTTAATGGAGAAAGGCCCTATTGTTTTATATTTATGTATTGCCTTCGAAGTCTAAAGGGCTCCGTAATTTAGCCCCACCCTTAGGGATGGGAAAACATTCAGGATTGAGAATTAACGCAGATTTTACCTGGGAATTCTTACTTATAGGTAAAGTCAGGCACAAAAGTGTTTGTTTACAGTTAATTTAATATTTAAAATTATTTTTATGTACGTACCTAACTGTTCATATGACATATTCTATAAAATAATTCAATTAACTTGAAATACGATAAATTTTCAAATTCAATTACTCAATCTTGTCATAATTATTTTGTCCTGTTTATTTTTAACCTCTGAATTATAGGCGAGAAACTGTTATCTTAAATCTTCAAAGTAAACAAACAAGAATAGAAATGTCAACAGATTCCAATTCAGATAATAGCTCCAATGTCTAAGTTCTTAGACATTAATCAAGATTGAATTGTTATTTATTAAGTTAAACTAAGATTTTACTGTAATTAATATTGCGTAAATGGATTAAGTGCACCTTAAATAATATAACTAACTTCGAAATACAATTATATAATGGAAACGAATTTTAAATAAGTAATAAAAGCTGATAAATTATTTTAAGTGAAAATAAACTAAATAAAATAAGTAAATACTAAAAATAATGTATCAAAGAATATAGAAATTCCTATTAGAAACATAAATAATAGAAAAAGAATGTTTAAATTATTTCTATAAATACTTTGTTCGCAACAGTACCTACCAATTCAACCCGTGCGTTACGAACTCATAGTGATTACATACACTCAGGTAAAGTACCGAGACTAGACTAAACATAATATTATGTCGACCCAAAGTCCATAATTCGGCCGTTAGAGCAATTTATTGATAACCAGATTTCTTTACGTAAAGGGATGCCTACAATGAGGTTTATATATTTTTATAAACTGATGATTTAACTGCTCCATTCGTCTAGTAAGCGTGACTACTATGCTAGAGGGCCTGTATTTGATTCCCAGGTCAAGCAAAGTGTTCTTGGGCTTTTCTATGTAATTCTCAGTAGCAGCTCTTGAGTTTGGATCCGTGCCCGGTTAATGGCAATAATCTCATCCCCTACTATGTTGAACCTCGACATTGAAACTGTGAGTATACACTATTAAGTATCTGCGTGGCACCTCGTGAAATATATGTTATGTTAAAAATTATATAAAAGAATTGTAGCGTGTTTAACACTCGATCCTTCGTCCTAGGGCATCGTACATCCCTTAAGGCTACTCAGCTATGCCGACTACTGAAGCTAAAACGCCTGGGATTTATAATAGGGTTACATACATAGTAAAATAGAGAAAAAGAAATTTAATCAATCAGCTAAAGCTACCTGACTGATTGGGAAAATAGCGGTCTTCGTAAAGGCCCAATGCTAATATTTACGAAGGGGGAACCTAGGCAAAGATTATTCTTGATTGATTAAACCAGCAAGCAACAGGTTAGACAGAGCTCTGTGAAACTTGTATTTTTCGTTCTGAAATTTATCTGTGTGGAAAAGTTAATTTCGAAATGTTTAATGAGTTTTTTTGTTTGAGCTTTTGATTGGATCCTGTATAAATGAGAATTTTTGAATTAGGAATGTTGTCTATTTTATTGGTTTTGGGTATTCTAATTTATATAATCTATACTTTATTTTGAAAACATTCGTATTTTGACTTTGGAAGGGTACAATTACGTCTGGCTTACTAAACTATTAATTTAAATTGAGTTTTTTTATCGTCGTCAGGATTAATGTATTTTTTCATTCCGCTTAAAATAACTGATGTGTATAGAGTTTTCGTTTGTAAAATCATTATTTCATAAATATTCTTTAATGTATTTTTTATAGCTATATTTAAAAATATAAATGATAAATAATTCCGCGACACAGGGCTTGTTGCGTTTAGTGCAGGAGTTGTCTTTTTAAAAAGAAAAAAAGAGTTAAAATCAAATAAATAATATTAAAGTAAAAAAATATTTTGGACATTTCACAGTAGTATCGAGTCGCAAACTAAGGAAAGCTTGTATTGTGGGTATAAGAAACGCCTACAAAAAAGAAACACATATATGTTCATCTCATAATTTTTTTACTGAGTAAATCTAACCACGGCTACAGACGTCATGTTTCAAGCTCTAATGGGATTTGTTTGAAATTAAGCACACGGTTCCAAAAAGGTCAAACAAAAAGGTACGCTATGAATACTCTTTTTAAACTTAGGTAACGACCACAAACAATATAGACATCCTAAGCAACACTGCATTACAATAACATTCTTTTGAAAAACATTCAAAATTGAAAGGAATACTCAATAATTTACTGGCTGCAGCAACATGGTTGAAATAAAAATAAAACGAGTTTGTGGTGAGGCGTCAGTGTTGCGCCTGACGAAGCCATAGCAGCGTGCCTAAACTAATTATTATTGGAGGAAAGGGAAAACCGGGCGAGTATTTTATTAGAAACTTTTATATGGAAATTGTAGACTCAATCGTCCCGAAAGTACAGTATAAAAATATAAAATCATCCTAACCTTTTCCCAACTATGTTAGGGTCGGTCTTCCAACCCGATATGGCTAAATATCAGTATTTTACACGAAGTCATTGCCATCAAAAATAAAAAATATTTCATTTCGTTATTATACCGGTTTACATACATATTTTATGGCATCTCCTTTTAAGTATGCCTATGCTTAAAAGGAGCCTATGCCTGTGCTAGCAGGTGCCGCTTCTTCAGTTTCCCATACACATTTCTGAACAATACCGATATCCTAAGGATAAATTGTTGTTCAATATTTACTGCAAAACGATTGTCATAGGTGTTCGTATGACAACCGGGACCCCGAGGGCTTTACGTGCTTTCGAGGCACGGAGGGGACTCGATGTATTAAGAATGGTCACCCATCCATGAACTGACCGCATCAAACGCAACTTATCCTAGCAGATTGATTGACTAGCGTAGTTATTACTTACAGGTTTCTCCTAGAAAGTTTTTATTGTGTTAGCAAAAGGCAATGCCTTTGAAATTGGAAACGACGCCATATTTTCCACACCAGAGAGATCAGAAACGATTAAACGCAGAAACTCGAAACAACACATCACGTACAATCGAGCAGAATAGTTGTAGATAGGAAACTATCGGGGCACAGCTGAGCGTATATTACCTACTGTCATACGACGTTATTTACGACTGTGCTCAACTGTACCGCACGGCTTCCTTTGTGAGGCTCGCTCTCTAAAAGACACGTGCTGTTACAGGAATGAGATATGACGTTACTGTGATATTTTTTTATATATATTTTTGCTCTTTGTTGTTATATCAAAGAATCATGGTGAGATGTACTTAGAAAAAAATATATTTAAATGTTAAATATGTACAATCAATTCTTAAAGTGCACGACGATTTTCTGAATCTAGCATTTGTCGATGTCTTGTTGATGATTATTATAACCCATATTTCGATGACGTGCAAATTTCTCTGGACGTGAGAAAAATATAATTAAAAACCTTAATTATATTTTATCATAGAAAAGTTGCGAATTGCTTTAGAATTTAGATCTAAAATTACATGCTTCTATTATCAGTACAAAGTATTTTTTTTTAATTTTTGCATACTCTACATTATTTTCCGATATATTTGTACCTACGCACCGATAGTCGAAACACGCTTGGCATTTATGTGCTCGTTCTTTGAAAATCCAACTTTAACTCTCGACGCTACTTGAGTTTCACTCGTCGCTTTGTACGTGTGTCCGGCACACGCTCAAGCACCTGAGCCGTCGGACTGGTCCGGACAGATCAAACGCGAAAATACGCAGGATATTACATATTACGCTCAACTTCACAGAATAGTTACCATGAGGAGAGCTTGCTATTCAATTTTATACAGCTATTTACAATCATGTCTGCAGCGTCGTGTCATTTCCTTTGTTGGAAGACTAGTTTGGCAACTGAGCTGTCATTTTCGTATAAAATTTAACGAATGATAATTTGGTCAGGCAGGATTAGAAACTGCGTCCCCCCGGAACACTGGACGCTAAGCTACCGAGACCACTGCCTGTGATGTCTAATTTCTTTCCACATTCTAAGTCTTGACATCTATTGAAGTAATATTACTATGTTCTTTAACATACTTATCTGATTTACAGTTAGTACAACGCCTTACATTTTTAACTAGTTATTTATTTGACATAATCGCATACTTAACATTTTCAAAGAAATAGGTACATTTTAGCGAAAGTAAAATTATATCTCGGGCAGGATTCGAACCTGCGTCCAGTTAAGTGCACCGGACGCCTTAGCCAACCGAGACCACTGACTCCGATGTCGGATCTCTCTGCCACATTCTAGGCCTTCAGTTGTCATTTATAATTATATAGTGGCAATAGGTTCGTCCCGTAAAAGCTTCGTAGCTATTAAAGAGTTGTCACATCGGTACATAACAATTCTATGCCCCATCGTGTGACTGCCTACTTGCCTAGTGCCTACCTGTGACGGCCATATTGCTCTCACAAAGGCTGCAACGCATCGAACAATTAGGTCGGCTGCATGTAACTACTGTTTCACGCCCGACGTACCCTCCTATCCGTTCATGTGTAGCTAACAAGGCTTTGAAGGCTTACACTGAAGTAGGTGACAAGTTGAAGTTTTCACAGAACTTGATCGCGATTGCGCTCTTGAAATAAATACGATGCTATGTTCAGAGTGGGCTACAGAGAGGGTCAAAGCGATGAACCGGTGTTCGGATCGGCGCTGTTGAAATATTTTGCGCTACGTGTGACTACAGTTACGCGGAAGGGTGGAAAAGGATTTGTGCTATGTACTCGTATGTAGCTTACAAATAGGTGTAACAATAGAGACAAATTGAGATAAAGCAAATTAATAAATCATCATCAACTTATATACTGTCCCACTGCTGGGCAGAGGTCTCCTCTCAGAATTAGAAGGATTAGGCTATAGTCCACCACGCTGGTTTAATGCAGATTGGCACACGCCGTCGAAAAAGTCTCTCAGGCATGCTCTTCACTCTTCCTCAGGTTTCTCACAATATTTTCCTTCACTAGGGTGAACATTCATCATCATCATCAACCCATATACTGTCCCACTGTTGGGCACGGATCTCCTCTCAGAATGAGAGGGATTAGGGTATAGTCCACCACGCTGGCCTAATGCGGGTTGGCAGACTTCACACGCCATCGAGAAAGTCTCTCAGACGTGCAGGTTTCCTCGTGATATTTTCCTTCACCATTTAAGCGCGTGACAGTTTATTAAGATATTAGAAAGGCTAATTAAGTTGGTGATAGGCTCTACTGCAGAGATTATCTGCAGCTTAGCATGAATGTTCTAACATTATTGTGTTCTAGTTTGAAGGGCAATGTAGCCAGTGAAATTACTGGACATAATATGAAACTTAATAACTGTGATGTGACTACGTGCGAGTGATACCATTGGTGTTGCTGGTGTCCATGGGCTGATATTGTTGCTTAACATCAGGCGGCCCGTATGCTTGTTTATCAGCCTATAAAAAATAAAACTTTTAGGAAAAAAAATAACTTATAAAAAAAGACCTAACTTAAAATATAACTTTGACTTCAAGCATGGTGTGTAAAAATAAGACTTATATGATTTTCCCATGCATACCATTGTCAGGACTGGAAGCACCAGCTTCCAATTATAAAAAGAATCATGAAAATCGGTTTACCAGTCGAAAGTTCTGAGGCAACTAAACAAATAAAAAAATACCGTCGAATTGAGAACCTCCACATTTTTGAAGTCGGTTAAAAATAAAAATTAGTCGCAGAAATAATATAAATAAAAAATTTGTTTCGCAGTCTTTACTTACATAATATGGGGACCTGACTTTATTCCTATTGATGCACACAGTCACAGTAATGATTAAATTAGCATCATAAGCAAGCCAGCTATCACAATTATCCTTCCCTTTCAAGATTTAGTTTGAGCGAATTTGAATAATTTCCCCGTGAGCTTTCCATGCGATCCGGGAACAACAAAGCCACGGAAATCACGGAAATGAAGATGGCTCGTCCCTAATTGTGTTTTGGTTTTGTTTTGCACTTAATGTAGGAGCGTGTTTATTTTTATTAGCGAGAAAACATTGTATTTGATTGTTGTACCCATTGTGAATAATCTGCATAGTTTTTGCTTTGACCTTTTATAAAAAGTAGATGCTTAATAGCATTTGTTCATTTACAAATACGAATTCTGACACAGAAACATAATGAAATCATCATCATTTTCCAAGGTCTATGTACAGATGCCAGCGTATCAACCTACCCCAATCTGTCAAATTTCTTTGGTAGATTTTCAACTGTAATACAACATAATAAGGTTCATATTCAATTGGGAAAAATTGACAGTTGTGGATAGCTTGTCCTGCTGGCGTCTGTACCAACCATCAATTTATAAAATTAGCAGACATATTAACATGATTATTATATTATATTATACAATTATATATCAGGTTTATAGTACGGATCTATCGATGAACAGAAAAGTAAATATCGGTTCACAATTATTGGCGAAGACATCGCGTAACATAATATACAATAAAAAGTCATATCTTTCTGATGTCCGCTAAAAAGACTCTCTATTTTAACATTTCCATTACTTTTTTTATAATAAAATACAGAAACTGTGTGGACTTCAAATTGCCGTATAAGTGTAGCAGCCCACGTCGGTGCCTGTCTTGAATAATTTAAGTTCATTCGGCCCGCAATTTGAGCATATTATAAACGGACCGACCGAAATTAGGCACAACCGCAGGCGTCGGCGAAAAAATGAATTCTTAGGCAGGACGTTTTTAATTAAAATACTGTGAATAAATTATCTACGTAATTCATATTTTAGAGACACTATGGGTAATCTTGTAGTCAATGATAGAAAACGGCCTGAGTGGTGCAGCGGTTCGGAAATCAGATTCTATTTTCGCACGGACCAAATCGACCAACCGTGCAGTGATAGCCGAGTGGTATGAACATTGGACTGCCAAGTCGAAGGTCTCAAGTTCGAATCCAGGCACCACTCTGACTTTTCGAAGTCATGTGCGTATTAATCATTAATTATCACTTTCTTAAACGATGAAGGAAAACATCGTGAGGAAACCCGCATTAGAAATTTTCTCGACGACGTATGAAGTCTGCCAACCCGCAGTCGGCCAGCGTGGTGGACTATAGTCTAATCCCTCTCAATCTGTGAGAGGAGACCCGTGCCCAGCAGTGGCCTTTTTGCTATGCCCTATCTGAAGGCACGCGTGTGATCACCACGAGTGCTCCTACTGTGGGCACTTATGATCCTAACCTAACCCTTCGACAAACAGTCCTGATGATAATAATGTTATATTTGTGTTACGTGTTGGTATATTTACATTATGTATGTCATGTGTATAAACAGTCGCTAGTCATTAATCTAGAGTAATGACCAAGTCCTGGTATTTTGTTATCATCAATCACTCGTGTCAATATCAATAAGTCACCCTCATAGTGGGGTTCAAATTTATATTTTGTAAATTATTAAACAAAGAGAGCAATTACATTCATACAAATGACTATTTTTTATTTATCTCTGCCTCATTGATCGCAAGCGCAGCTGCTGAAAGTGGGTTCGGTTCCCTGGTTAAGCAGCTTTCTGTCATGGTTGTGAATTTCACGGATTCCATGGCCATGACTATAGGGCAAGTGATAAACTGCGGTTTTTGGTTAATATGGCGACAGGGTTGTCACCTCCCCAAGTAGCGAACTATCCAAGAGGATGTTCCATACTATAAAAAAGAAAGGTTAAGCAGTTTTTGTATTTGTGTCCGATTTGTGGCAATAGGAACGCTCTTTATAACCTTCTTCTATATCGTTTCGCTCTTGGCAGAGCGGTCGTGGACGTCATGTGGACGTCATGCATTAGATATCATCAGATGATAATCGCCTCACAATATATTGATTTCTGACATTTACGCGAATATTATACATTGAAATAAAACTACTTTTTACGGATTTTTTCGCGTATATTGATATTATTAATCCCGACGTTTCGGACCCTTTACAGCGTCCATGGTCACGGGTAGACTGAGGTGGTGGGCGTCTTGATGATATAATTACTGACAGCTACCCTACATTTTTTATTGTTACATGATCAATGACATTTATTACTAATTATTAATTAAAACTAGATGGAGCCGGCATTTCCTAGCTGACGACCTCTGAGAAGAAACGCCGAAACAAACTCAGAGAATCATGGTCTCTTTTAAAGTAAAAATATTCAATGATCATGTTTTAGTTGTTAATTATTGGCAATCCGATTCACGCAGAACGAGCTCACAGTATCCTTTGGTCTTGCAGTTGTAGGCCTGGATTTTGGTTTAATAGAATCTATAACAGGATTCCAAGCAGGTGGTAAGACCCAGCCATCTTCTCTATTGAAATTTGGATGTTTTTTAATTTCAATAGCCTCACGAATCATCCTGGGTAGGTATCGACTTTCCTTCGCAAGTATTTGTGGTTTATCAAATCTGATATAATGCTGGGCCTTGTCAAGAGTATGTTCACAAACTGCTGACTTCTTGGAACGGCGGTGTTTGACATCGGCGATGTGTTCTTTTACGCGGGTCCCTATGCTTCTTTTAGTTTGGCCTATATATGAGAGACCGCAATCACAATCAAGCTTGTATACGCCCGCATCTTGTAGAGGTATATGGCACTTGACAGATGGTAAGAACTGACTGATCTTCTTCAGCGGCTTGAAGTATGTTTTAATTGAAGCACGCTTCAAGATGTAGCCAATTTTGTCGGTGACTCCTCTAACATATGGTAGTACGGCAGGTAAGCGCTCAACTGTGGCACGTTTCACACGGTTTCTGTGGCAAGGGCGCGGTATTCGGAGCTTGTTGTCATGCAGGACTTGCTTGACATGTTGAAGCTCAGCAGCCAGGTGTTGCTCATCACAGATCCCATGTGCTCTCTGAAACAAAGATTTACCGACGGTAGATAACTGTGTTGGGTGGTGGTGCGATTCACCATTTAGGTATTTGTCTGTATGGGTTTTCTTTCGATACATATCAATATACGCGATAAAATCCGTAAAAAGTAGTTTTATTTCAACGCCTCACAATATCTCGCCATCGTTTTCTGTTGGTGGACATTCTAGTACACTCGTGTAAGGGCCCACCCACACAAGAATTAATTTGATCGGTCCATCGCATGGGTGACCTTCCGTGCGGTCTGGTGCCTTCCATCTTCCCCTACACGACGAGTCGCTCTATGGAGTGATATTCCCGTCCTGACACGTGTCCAAAAAAAAAACTTCAGGATATGACACTGTACTACAGAAGATAGACGCTGCTTGATGCCGAGTTCTTGGAGTATGGATACATCTTGGATTCTCTATAGCCTACGTGGGACATATTAGCGAAGTGTGTATTAATTGCCAAAGTTTTCCTCAGCCCGTGCGTCGATTGCGTTTGGTCGGCGCGAATAAATTGGTGTCATATAAACCCGCCTTATAATTTCTTTTTTTAAATACAATGCCAGCTCCAGAATACAAGGCCTTTGTCGTGGGGGAATTTACAAACATAAAATTCACGTACAGACGCCAGCAGGCCAAACTATCCAAAACTGTCAAACTTTCCCAATCGAATATGAACCCTAGTGTTTTGTATTAAAGTTGAAATTCTATCAAAGAAATTTAACAGATTGGGGTAGCTTGATGTGCTGGCCTCTGTACATAGAGTACACTCATACTCGAAACAGAGTTGCAGTGATAGCCTAGTGGTATGACCATTGGACTGGCAAGTCGCAGGTCTCGAGTTCGAATCCAAGGCACGCACCTCTGACTTTTCGAATTCATGTGCGTATTAATAATTAACTATCACTAGCTTAAACGGTGAAGGAAAACATCCTGAGGAAATCTGCATAACTTAGAGATTTTCTCGACGGTTTGTGAAGTCTGCCAACCCGCACTAGGCCAGCGTGGTGGACTATAGCCTTATCCCTCTCATATGAGAGGAGACCCGTGCCCAGCAGTGGGACGTATATGGGTTGATGATGATACTCGAAACAAATATCTCAAATATCTATACAAATATGGGTATCTAGAATAGAATACAATATTCTTTATTGTACACCATAAACAAATGGCAAGTACATATTTATAAATGATAGAATGTTACAATGGTCGGTCTTATCGTTAAAAGCAATCTCTTACAGCCAACCATCTAGGGGGAATCGAACCCACAACGCATGGCCCAACGATAATGACAAATTGACCACCTTAACCTCTGCGCCTAAGGTGCAGTCAAGTTGACTTTATTAGTATTAATCCGAACATCTAGCAGCCAAAGTTGTAATGGTCGTTGAAAAAATATGAATTTCAAAAGTACTGAGCCGACCCAAGTTTGAAGCAAATGCAATACCCAAAAGGCATCTTAAGAAGCTTTGGCCTTGTTTCGGGGAGGTTCAGAGGGGATGGAAATTCTACCATATTTGCTTATCGATAGGGATTCTGCTACCTGAGGGATTGTTATGTAAATGTTCAGTTTTCGGAGATATACTTTTACAGAGATTGCGCTTTGTTTGTATTTGACGACCTCTGTGGTCTAGCGGTTCGAGTGCCGGACTGCTGGTCGTGGGTCCGATTCCCACAGGACGCAAATATTTGTGTGGATAAAACATGAGTATTTGTGTTTCCTATGTATTATAAGTATGTATTTACAAAAAAAAGTATATATGTATTATATCCATTGTCTAGTACCCATAGTACAAGCTCTGCTTAGTTTGGGACTAGATGGCGTTGTGTAAAAATGTCCCAATAAAATACTCAAAACTGTCAAATTGAAAGTTATGTCCTTTTTTGAACACTGTTAACATTAAATTTTATTGTTTTCTGACATTTACGCGAATATTATAAATTGAAATAATACAACAACCTTTTACAGCATCCATGGTCACGGGTAGACAGTCTACCCGTAACCATGGACGCTGTAAAGGGTCCGAAACGTCGGGTTAAATAATATCAACGCCATATAATCCGTAAAAACTAGTTTTATTTCACTAAAATTTTACTTCAAAATTACATATTCGGAAATATATTACTGCAACATAACAATATCATCATATGTTTCATTAAGTTAATCTCTTACATTTATGCAATGACACATAAGGCCATCTACACATTTGCGTACGTAGAGTGACAACGGCGCGTCCGCGGCTCGCCGGTAATCGATCGCGCGTCATCAATCACCCGTGTCGCGTCGCACTGTTGCCAGAGAAGGTTTTGTGCGTTTTATTAGCGGCCGTCCATCGGCTATGAATATTACTCATCGTGTGCGGATGGCTGAGTGGTTGGTGATTATGAGCTGGTAATTTGCTATGTACCTAAGTATCGTTACGTTTATGTTAAGGGGCATATACATATAGATAGTAGTACTGATGGTGGTAGAGGCAATAGGGTCCTTGAGTGGAGACAACGGACTGGAAAGCGTAGCGTAGCACGGTTTCCACAGAGATGGATAGACGACCTGGACACTGGGGGTCGTTAGATGCAGGCTACCTTCATTTTATAAGAGATAGGTTAGCGTTTGACCACAATCTCACCTGATGGTAAGTGACGATGTGGTTGAAGATGTAGCACGCTTACCTAGAAAATACCTATTCACTCGTGACTCGAAGATCCCCAAATTGACCCCCCCTTAACGTATAATAAACACAACATAAAAACGAAAAAAATATATGCCATTGTACTGATAATTATCAACAACTTTGACTATGGAGCCAACCCTGAAATTGCGACAAAGAGTCTACTGTTCCATGGATACATTTTATAAAGGTAAATGAATAATAATGTAAAAAGCAGAAGTTTTTTTTTGCGCGATTTCAGGGTTGGTCCTGTTAGTACCAACCTGTTAGTGCCTACTGAGGCACTCTAGCTCATCCAGTCACTGCCAAACTGACCTTTCGCAATTTATTAGTTACTGTACCTAGCTGGTGTCCCACATGACATTTGTCAAAAGATCACAATCTAATTATCAATGGCGAAGTGCCAATACCTCCTAACTAACATAGACCAAAATTTACACAAAGTTAAAAACAAAGTGTAATTTCCTAAAAACTTTTAAATATTACGCGGTCAAATATAGTCGTGTTTTAAGTAGAAAGGAGTTGTTTTTAAAAATACAAATGTGGCTTCATCAAAACACTCGGAAATCGACCTTAAAGTCTTAGTGTAGAAAGCTAAATTAATATCAAAAACCTTAAGATAGGAGGTATTGGTGATTCGCCGTCGTTATGCTGTGCTCTTTCCATGGTTAAGAATAGGTCTATTAATACTAATCGATTAGGTGTTGCAATATGCAACTAGGTTATTGCATACCACTCTTAGTTAGTTTTTTTTTTTTTGAGGAGGGAGTTGCAGACGTTCCTGTCTTGTTTTTTTCGAAGTAGGGGTATGTCATATGTATGTATGCCATTCCATATTGCACGTACAGAAGCCAGCACACCAAGCTACCTCAATCTGTCAAATTTCTTGGATAGATTTACAACTTTAATAAATTATAATATGGTTCATATTCAATTGGGAAAATTTTACAGTTTTGGATAGCTTGATCTGCTGAAGTCTGTGCCTATCTCCATCTCCAAAGGGTTACTTACACCCACAGATTGACATTAAATAAAACTATAAAACTACTCGACCACGGAATCGAACTCTTACTCAGCAGTCGCACTTTCGACCACTAGATCACTAACTCAACTTTGGTTTAATGCAAATTTATTTATCCCTAACCTCAGAATTAACATTATTATTATCTCTACACCTTTCATTACAAATTAACCCGATCCATCCCAATATAGCAGTTAATTAAAATGGTTGCGTCGCACGGTTGACGCGCGGCGCGGTATGCCGACCGTTGCTAAGCAACCGAACGCTTTGAAGTGCACGCGAGGTACTCCGCACTGTCACTCGATTGTCACTCGATTCTCGCGTGTTTTGTTTAATCAAGTGTGTGCTGAGCTTATAAAGAAGGGTGGGGAGAGAAAAGAGTTTATTACATTTGTTAGGTGGATGTAGAATTTAGCCTTTGATATATGTCGCAATTATACGGACTAAAATCTTTCGTCACATCTTCTTCAGATCTTAACCTAGGTATTCTTACTTACAGGTAATATCATTACTCATCATCACTCAAGAAAAATTGACAACTAGTTTATCCCGTCGGGAATACAGGCGTGATGGTATGTTATTTGTTTTTATTTCAATTTGACCATAGAGTTTATCATCATCGTCATCAACCCACATACTGTCACATTGCTGGACATGTGTCTCTTCTAAAGGATTAGGCTTAGTTTTAGCTTATAGTCCACCACGCTGGCCTAGTGCGGGTTGGCAGACTTCACACGCCATCGAGAAAATCTCTAAGGCATGCAGGTTTCCTCACGATGTTTTCCTTCACCGTTTAAGCGAGTGATAATTAATTATTAATACGCACATGAATTCTAAAAGTCAGAGGTCCATGCCTTGGACTCAAACTCTAGACCTTTGACTTTGCTGTCCAATGGTCATAGTACTAGGCTATCACTGCTTCTTGCATAGAGTTTATACACCATGCAATTTTAGTGGTTCTGGAGTCAAAAATGCATCATTGGAATAACCTTGAAATCGTAGAAAGTCGACTCTTTCGTAGAAGTAATTCTAGGAACAAATTATAGGAAATTACCACTAACATAATATATATGTTAAGTTATAGGTTAGGGAAAAAGGAATTAGAGCTCTATCAATAATGATGGGAATAATGGGAAAACTGACATTAAATATAGTCGTGAGCAACGAGACAATGACGACATCTATGGTAGAGTGTCGCACTGCTGATCACAAAGTCATAAGTTCGATTCCCACACGACAAAAAATATTTATGTGATGGACATATAACGTTTTGGCTGGGTGTTTCTTTTTTATTTACAGAAAACAGTATTTATTTATTATATCCATTATCTTGTCAGTAATCAGAGCTTTTACTATAGGTACTATATAATATAGGCCTATAGTAAAAGCTCTGATTACTTTGGGACTAGATGGTGCTGTGTAAATTGTCCCAAATATAATAAATAATGTGTAATCTCTACTTTGGGGCTTACTTCTTCATTTAAAGCTGGTCTACCATTATCCCAACCCGTATTATCTCCTCGAAGGTGTATCTCAAATGTGACCTAATTTCTAATACATGACGGGTAACATCTTAACAAAACACGTTGTCTCGACGCGTAGATCGTTTCAATTCATACATTATTCATTGATGAGTGGCTACCGTTTCCACGCCAGCTGGGGTCTGGGACACCTGTGAACGAGCAATGAACGATGATATGTGAGAAACTCCTCACTGGAAGGACTATTAGGGCATTTAGCGTAGCGGTTAAGATGGTCACCTCGCCACTACCGTTCTACCGCGTGTCGTAGGTTCGATTCCCACTCGAGAAAATCGTTGTGTGATTAAATAATATTTGTTTCGTGGCTATTGGCTATTATTTTTATAAAGTTTCTCGCGATACAGGGCTTGAGTCTGTACTAGGGAAGTACAGACTCCAGCAGGTCAAGCTATCCAAAACTGTCAAATTTTCCTAATTAAATATGAACCATAATGTTTTGTGTTAAAGTTGAAAATCAATCAAAGAAATTTGACAGATTATGGTAGCTTGATGTGCTGGCCTCTGACTTATAGCAGTCTTTAAAAAAAATAACTATTATTTCTACCCTCGAGCGGGTTACCGTTCATTAAAGCCGATACTCAAAGTGGAAATGTGTAAGACGAGAAATTTCATATCTAGGTATAATAAAATGTATTATACCTAGTTATGAAATTTCTCGTCTTGAAAAAAAAAAGACAAAGGACATTCATCATGATTGCAGTAGACCCTTCAAATAATCTCTTTCCGAAGTACCTAGAAATGTTTAATCAAGTTTTATGTAAATAATATATCATTCATATTACTACGCACCATCGAATCATTTCTGTGTAACAATATTCAAGTTAATTAACAGATACCGTATAAATGATGTTACTGTGAACTCAACATTAAAACGCAATATTCAATTTGTATTGACACTGGCCGTCAGCAAATACGTTTTGTAATGAATAAAGTTGGCACTTAAATATCAATAATGTAATACAAATATAACATATATTATCATACTGTTAAAGTTTGAAATGGAATGAAGCAATTAATTCCTAAAAACTTTTTTGAATTTTGTTACAAAATTTCATCAAACATATTTATTGATATTATTATTTATCAATATACATTGCTTGGAATCCTGTTATAGATTCTATTAAACCAAAATCCAGGCCTACAACTGCAAGACCAAAGGATACTGTGAGCTCGTTCTGCATGAATCGGTTTGCCAATAATTAACAGCTAAAACATGATCATTGAATATTGCTACTTTAAAAGAGACCATGTTTCTCTGAGTTTGTTTCGGCGTTTCTTCTCAGAGGTCATCAGCTAGGAAATGCCGGCTCCATCTAGTATTAATTAATAATTAGTAATAAATGTCATTGATCATGTAACAATAAAAAAATGTAGGGTAGCTGTCAGTAATTATATCATCAAGACGCCCACCACCTCAGTCTACCCGTGACCATGGACGCTGTAAAGGGTCCGAAACGTCGGGATTAATAATATCAATATACGCGATAAAATCCGTAAAAAGTAGTTTTATTTCAATGTATAATATTCGCGTAAATGTCAGAAATCAATATTATTATTTATAATTATTTCTTCTTTATTCCTAGTTCATTCCGTAATTGTTTTTTTTATTTATTTTTGAAATGTTACATATGAGCCTTAATTTCATTGTTTTCCTGTGTTTAAAAATATATTATAACTAGGGACCCGCTCCGGCTTTGCACGGATGCAATGTACTATTATCATGCATGTAGTATACATATAAACCTTTCGAAAAAAAAATAGCTAAATGGTAATAAAAACCGCATTAAAATCCGTTGCATAGTCTAAAAGATCACAGCGTACAGAGGGACAGGCAGTGGGAAGCGACTTTATTTTATACTATTAGATAATAGCTATATATACATAATTATATAGCCGACCTGCATATGAAGACGAAATGCTACCTACGATGACTCCAAAATGTTACCTAAAAAAAAATTTACGGCACGCCCCCTCCACAACAACGGTGTGCGTACATGATTAATCAATTAACCCGTGGGAATTTAATAAAATAACGTCGATAGGATTACGCGTTGATAATTATATCGGTTAATGGCGGGTTGGGTGGCGGAGAGGGCCTTCCTTTATTGTAAACTAATCTTTAGGGTTATCTAAATAAAGATATTTACTGTATGCCTGATAATTACAACCTAGGACTGTTGCGTCTGGTATGTCACTGATAAACGTTGCACTGGGTACTTTTACAACAAAAAAAAAAAAAAAAAAAATATAATATTCTTGAACAATTTACGGTCTAGTCCCAAACTAAGGAGACCTTGTACTATTGGGTACTAAACAATGGACATACTACTTTTTTTTCGTAAATACATACTTATAAGAAGCACCCAGTCAAACACAAACACCTAAGTTCATCACATAAATAGTTGTGTCCTGTGGAAATAGAACCCACGACCTTGTGATCAGTAGCCCGACACGCGAACCACTGGACCACAGACGTCGTAGAATATATTTTTATAGAATATCTTATAATGACATACTTTAAAAAAACTGATTATTTTAGTTTTTTTTATGCTTCTTAGCTCTCCAACACAAGAACCAATACAAGAAGCCTTATATATATTGAGATGATGGCAAAAGCCTGCCTCTTCTTAACAACCTTCTACTCCTCATAGCTAAAAAGTATTTTTGATCTAATTTGACAAGTAGGCTAGAAACTTGGCCTTTAATTGATTATTGCGCTTTTAAGTACGAAAATGTTTTTTATCAATATACTCACCTACCTAATAGAGAGCTCTAAAAAGATTCCTTAAAATAAATAAAAAACGGTACTATCAAAAAGTCTTTATAAAAATCTCGTGCAAATTAATTCTCTTGCGAACCCAATTTTAAGATAATTTTGTTCATTACACACCATGAAAATGAC
Source organism: Acronicta alni (assembly GCA_964056405.1). NCBI lineage: Eukaryota > Metazoa > Arthropoda > Insecta > Lepidoptera > Noctuidae > Acronicta > Acronicta alni. Next base: position 3,582,537 of record OZ043919.1, on the reverse strand, counting down.
ACATAAAAGATTAAATTAATTAATAATAAAACAAGACAATAATAGATACAGTCGTATAAACAGTGAACCCATTCCAACCCGCCATAATAATTACCACACTCACTAATTCTCAAAAACAATTATCACAGCGAAATTATTTCGTCACAAATCAATTGACGAATAAGATCACGGTACACGGAGATTTGTTTAACACGGTGCGGGGGAGACAGGGAAACAAAGAAAGGCCCGTAAGGGCGGGCGGGGGCGACGCTTTGGGCGGCCGGCAGTGCTTGCCGAGCAGTCGGCAGAACCGGTCGCGTCATAACGCTTGACGCCCCTCTTCATACGCTCGCGATAACAAGTGTTTGTGTTTATCAATTCATAAAACGAATCCATTTTAAATAAAGAATATACAATAGTGACGTCATTGTTGCGATGTTTTGTTTCACAATCACGTGGTTGCTTGTTGTGTTGCATGCTAAAGCGGCCGGCTTGTCAGTTGCAATAAACGGTGAGAGAATCTTACATTTAATTATTAATAATTTTAAGATGAGGAATTATTGTAATATTCAGCGAGAAATTATTTGTTAATCCGATATGGCAGTTACAGATTTTTAAAATTATCGTTTCTCAGTTTCATGACTATTCACACTGTACGAGTCTCATACAATTGGGATCTTAATTCAACGTATCACTTCCTGATAAATAAAAATTTAAAAGTAAAGTATGATTGTAAAGAATTAAACATCTCGTTACAAAAATAATATTTTTATTTTAGGTAAGAATATAAATATGTAATAAAGATTCGTTCTTAAGATCATTCCTAGGAAATTAAATGAGTCGACTACGAAATTCCACGTAAGAGGACTCAACAGAGTGAAACTGAATGCATTATGTGGATGTAAATATGGAAGCATGACAGTGTACATGCTGAGGCATGGAGGCACAGTCTGAAGTGTCTAAAAAGGCCCTATGGCCCTAGACCAATGCTTATTTTACTTGTTTATAGTCTATCTATAACAATATGGATTTTTAACAATTAAATGTAACTATCTCTGAAAAACAAGTTTCTAAGATTAATATTTTAAAAATAATACTGTAATGTATATGGCCTTATTACTAGAGATCTTTGAAAAATTAAAGCTGGATATAGACTACTAGTGATAGCCTAGTGGTATGACCATTGGACTGCCAAGTCGAAGGTCTCGAGTTCGAACCCTAGGCACTCACCTCTGACTTTTCGAATTCATGTGCGTATTAATTAATTATCACACGCTCAAACGATGAAGGAAGAGAAATAAAGATATCCTTGCCTTGCACGATTTTCAGAAGATAATATTTTTTTTAGATTCTTGAAAATAAATTCAAGAAGTAAATATAATACTAAACTATACCTTAAAAAGTTCTTAAAATATTTTACAATAAACAAAACGACTTAATTTCTGTCAGAAAACATCCATTTAGTTTTATTCGGAAGGATATTTCGACAAATCAAGAAGCTGATCTCAAGGTCAACCTTTTAGGTCGCTTCAATTCAGGGTTCATATTGAAAAAGGTCACGTAACCTTTATGTACAATAATATTATATCTTAAGTACGATAGAAAATATATAACTAAATATTTTTTTTTATCACAAGAATAGTGTATTCAAGTGTATTTGACACTGGTTTTAATTAAAGGGATTAGGATTACTAAGAAACCGGCAAAACAGTAACTGTACTCAGTTTTAATTGGAATAAAAAATATTTGATTTTTTCATAGACAGTAAATAAGAATTCGTCGAAATATTAGTTAAATTATATTAAAAAAAAAGATTTAAAATTATTCGACACGAGAAATAGAAAATGCGAATACATTTTATAATAGCATATTATAGCATGGATTATTTTTTGCTCTTACTTACATAACAATGTAAATCATTAATGATGATATAGCCAGTTACCTTGATTTCTCATTAATGTCACTACTTATTCATTCAGTGAATTTTCACAATTATTATTCACTATCATTATTCATACCTGTTGGGTATAGGTAGTGAATATGACTAATTAATAAAAAAATACCATGACATGCATGACAGGCAAACAAGCATACGGCCCACCTGGTGGTAAGCGGTTACCGTAGCCTATAGACGCTTGTAACACCAGGGGTATCACTTGCGTAGCCGAACCTGTAAAACGAAAGAGGAATAGTTGGGTTGGCAGTATAAGGGTAGAAAGTCTTACATTTCATAATTAAATAATAAACTATAAAAATTAAAATTATTGTACGCAAAAATATTGTATTTGCTCATTCTGCAAATATAAAGTGCAAGTACTAATATATCGTTAAGATATTTTTTTCTAATATTAGCCAATAACAATGGATCGCTGACCAAAAATGTTTGCTCGGCAAAAAGCCGAGCAAATATTTTTATTTTACTCAGTATATATTTTACTGTAAACATAGACATAAAGTAAATTTAATATTACTATGTGTGTGCTTAATACAAGATTGATACGTAAAATAAACACCAATATATACACCGATTGATTCATTTGTTTGCTTACTTTATTAAAGTTGCAAGCAAAATAATATGAATGAGTTTTGTGGCAAACACTCAAATTGTATACATATTTTATTTTATCATCGTCATCAACCCCTATACTGTTCCACTGCTGGGACTGGTCTCATCTCAGAATGAAAGGGATTAGGATACAGTCTACACGCTGGCCTAGTGTGGGTTGGCAGACTTCACACATCGTGGAGAAAAATCTCTAGGCATGCAGGTTTCCTCATGATGTTTTCCTTCACTGGTTAAGCAAGTGATAATTAATTATTTATTCATTTATTTTATTTATATATATTAAGGACTTCCAACAAGCGATGTACAGAATTCGTATTACATTCATCAATATCATAATTATGTGCAAAGAAATGTACTCCCTCAATTATAGGAGGCCACATCATTCAATTAAGGTGTACAATTATGAATTAGAAAGTAGACATTATAAATATTAAAATTAAGTTATCAATAAATTTAAACACAATAAAATAGATCCTGGAATAATAAAAACTAATACAATAAAATATTAAACAATCATTTTAAACACATGTAGGGAAAGTTAATTAAATTTAAACTAAAAGTTAAAACGAAAATTACAAGTAAATACAATAAAACAGTGATAGGAAGTATAGGGAGGGACACATTAATCTACCGCTAACATAATTTTTCGCAGTTTTTTTTAACATTGGCAATGGGTCGCTGATGTTGATGTCGCTTGTTTTTGAAAGCGCGTTATATTGCCTGCAGAGACTGGGAATGGCAGCGTTATGTCCAAGGTTTATTATTAATACACACATGAATTCGAAAATTCAGAGGTGCGTGCCTGCCTCCAAGGAAAATTCCAATCACAAATCATACCGCTAGGCTATCACTACTACCATACTACATGCATTCCTTACTTTGGAGACCATTATCTCTTGTAGGCTATTACTGTTTTCCTATTGAAGCTGAACCACAGTCTGTCATGTTCGTGGCTAATTTCAAGGACCCCATGGCTATGACCATGACGTTTGAGTAGGTACGAGTCGGACATACCCTGCAGCCTCCCCAGATGGTAAATAACCCATGAGGATTTCTCGTACTATGAAAAGGTTATCACAGTTTTATAAACATAACATATACCACGCCTGTGTTCCCCAACAGGTTAGGCAGACGTGTATTAATCTATACCCACAGTTCGTCGGTATGCTTAGGTCTCATGTCTTAGGGATAAGTCTATACCCATTATGTTTTATATACACACACAGACACACACAGGTACACAACAACCCATATACTGTCCCACTGCTGGTCTCCTCCCAGGATAAGAGGGCTATAGGCTATAGTCCACCACGCTGGCCTAGTGCGGGTTGGCATGCAGGCATGCTAAGGCATGCAGGTTTTCTCACGATGTTTTCCTTCACCGTTTAAGCGAGTGATAATTATTTATTAATACGCACACGATTTTGAAAAGTCAGATGTGCGTGCCTTGGATTCGAACTCGATACCTTTGACTTGCCAGTCCAATGGTCATACCACTAGGCTATCACTGCTTTATATAGCCGAAAAAAATATATTTTTGACTAGTTCAATATATTTTATAGCTAGATACAGCTACAAAATATTCATGCAACAATCTATCCTCACTGAATACTATGCATAACTTACTTCAGGACCAGGTAAATGCATCCAATCAAAAGACTCCAGATAGCAGCGAACAACCGTTTGCCTTTACAATCATATCAGATAAATATCTTTATGTCATACCGGTATCCGTCGTTAAAGTGTATTGTTCTCGTTCTCTCGGAAACGAGATTCGCCGCAACATTGTCTTTATATTAAATGTGGTATACACTGTTTTGACGTGGGTTAATGTTTTCTTTTTGATCTTCGTCGGAAAAATTAAAAAGTTCAATTGCTTATAGTTTTATCATTATCAGCCTGTGGTTTTTATGTAACCATTTAGTAATAACTACGCTGATCAACCGATCTTGAAGGTTAAGCTGCGGTAGCTTCGGTCAAGCTGTGGATTGGTGACCATTCTTAACACATTGAGGCTACTCCGTGCCTCCGAGAGCACGTAATCCCATCACGGCTGTCATAGGGACACCTCTGACCTCGTTAGTGGTAGTATTATGAAGCGGGTGCGACGCAGTGCCTTCCGGTGCCGTCTGGATGGGTTTATCTGCTGGAGCTGGTGTAGGCGTAGGTTATGACTAACGAAATGATACGGAGCGACAAGTATCTGATGTGGTTTATTAAGCGTTTCAGGACCAAGAGGCCAAAATGACCGTTACATGTGATTTTATACTAAACTAGAAATCAGTGTTGCCAGTATAAAGAAAATTAATTGCCTACTACAGAAATAATACAGATGATTGATAGTTTATGTTATAAGTTTACAATTAGGATTTAAATCAACCATGATTAATTAAATAATATAAGTCAAAATATATAAGTACTAAAATCATTGCTTCTGATACGAAGTTGTCCCTGGGTTGGCTGGTCCTCGGGTTTGTAACAGTAGTCAGACGCCCAAAAATCCTGACAACCAGTCTATCTTTAGAATATCGGTATTACCCACAAATTGGTCTGATGGCAGTCGCTTCATGTAAAATACCTACTGATATTCAGCCACATTTAGATACACTGAAAGCCGACCCCAATATAGTTGAGAAAAGGCTCGGAGGCTGACGAATTCAAGAACTACAGTGAGGATATTGTCATGTGTGCACGTTTCGCTTATGGATTTGTAAGTGCTGTTAATGCTTCTGCACTAGAGCATACAAGGACTTCATCAAAGTTAGTAATCCAGTGATGGATTTTGAAGTGCCTGCTACTGTTCTTCGTCATCTACCGAGTCAAGTTATAATAGCGGCATTACATAACATCCATCACGCCTGTATTAATATTATTGTAGGCAGAGATGTACTAATTGTACACCTACATTTCGTGTGTGTTGAGGTCTTTCCCGATAACTGGTCATAATATAATTATAAACTCTGAGCTGCTACTGCTGCTGGTAATCGACCTGGAAATCGAACCCAGGATCGTACAGGTCGTAGCAGTAATACTTAGGAATAATTAACTATTATGATTCTCTCAAAAAAGCCGAAGTGTTTGGTTCTAACTTTATTTTTTTCTAGAGGAATGACTTACTGTGCCCTTTTAAAATACTTATAAAAGTCATATTTATCTTCAAAAATTTAACCATAAATTGTGAAGCAAAGAAGGATGAATAGATAAAACTCAATCTAATCGTCACGGAACTGTTTGAAACATCAGAAAAGCCATAAGATTTTTCCAAATCCTTTCATCTTAACGTTCGACAAATCGTTTTAAACGTCTTATTTTACTCTCAATGGAGTTTATCCTGAATAACGGAGTGCTAACTGCTTTTTTTTCTCCAAAATCCGCTAATCTATAACACTGGGACTGCGAAACATTCTCGAAACATCAAAGTGTTTAAATTGTACTTCAAATTTGCTACGAATTTTACCGCCATTAATTGGAATCGAATGCTTATTTTGTTTTGTTCTTTGTAGTTTTTTTTTTTGAAGAATTGATTTTGATTCTTGGCAAGTAAAAGGGTAGGCTCGATTTACATATTAAAAATACATGTTTTGGCTATACTCAATATTTTATTGTATTCCATAATGTTATAAAAAGATATAAAATGGTTAAATTTGGTAATTATGGACCCTGTCGGGCAGCCAAAATAGAAGTAAAGGAAGAAAGTTTACCTGCAATTTGGCGGATTTATTGCTTTTGTATAAAGTTATCATTTTTAAATTATTTATTAACAATTGAAATAAAACTACTTTTTACGGATTTTATCGCGTATATTGATATTATTAATCCCGACGTTTCCGTAAATCCGAAAATCCGTAAAAAGTAGTTTTATTTCAATGTATAACATTCGCGTAAATGTCAAAAATCAATATTATTTATTAACAAACACAAAACATACATCCCATCACGCCTGTATTCCCTGAAGGGTTAGGCAGAGGTGTACTAATGTACATCCACATTTCGCCGGTATGTTTAGGTAGGTCCCATGTAATAGGGGGCGATCCTATTTCCATTAACCGGGCACAATTAATCCAGACTCCGAGCTGCTACTGAGAATTTCATAGAAAAACCCAATAACACTTTGCTCGACCTGGGGATCGAACCCAGGACTTCTAGCGTAGCAGTCGCGCTTAGGACCACTAGACTAATGAGGCAGTCAGGCATTTATTAACAAATTATTATAATATTCAGTTTTCGTATTTATTATTCTATCTATATATTATTTTTTATTGTACTACTTTTTTACCCGACTTCTGAAATCAAGATATGCACAGTAAACAAACTACTATTTGTTGAACTTTATGCGACTTAAAATGTATTTTTAATTGCTGCTTTAAATAACGTAGACAACCATTAGGGGTTTATCGAACCACATTCACAACATTTTAGTTCAGTTCTTTGTTTAATAGCAATCATTGCAACGCGACACGAAACCCTGGTAAACAAAGAAAACGGTCAATTGTAACTGTGAATTCTTTTTTAGTGCAAGCTGAAGAAATTTATACAGTATTTTTAATTAAAATTAGGGTATAACTTAACATACCATCACGCATGTATTCCGCGAAGGGTTAGGCAGAGGTGTACCAATGTAGTACACTCATAGGTCACCGGTATATTTAGGTCCCATGTAATAGTAGGCGACCCTATTTCCTCTCTTTGTTCATTAACCGGGCACAAATTCAAAGTCCGAGATACTACTGAGAGTTTCTTTGAAAAACCCAATAATACATAAATTGCTCGGCCTGGGTATCGGAACCAGGACCTCGAGCGTAGCAGTCGCGCTTAGGACTACTAGACTAATGAGGCAGTCATACATAACATACCAACACGCCTGTATTCCCCAAAGAGTTAGGCAGAGGAGTACTGGTGAACACTCACTGTTATGTTAAGCTTAGGTCCTATGACCCGAACATCGAGCCTCTTCTGGGAATTTTATAGAACATTCCAATAACAAGTCGGCCCAGGAATTGAATCCAAGACATCCTACTTGGCAGTCTCGACCATTAGACTGATGAGGTAGTTAAGTTTTAGATGATGACAAAAGATTGTTTTTTTCAGGTGAGGTAAGCACAAATGCTTACCTCACCTGAAAAAAACAATATCACTGCATTGCAATACAAATATTGCAATGCAGTGATAGCCTAGTGGTATGACCATTGGACTGCCAAGTCGAAGGTCTCGAGTTCGAAGGCACGCACCTCTGACTTCGAATTCATGTGCGTATTAATAATTAATTATCACTCGCTTAAACGGTGAAGGAAAACATCGTGAGGAAACCTGCATACCTTAGAGATTTTTCTCGACGGGTTGTGAAGTCTGCCAACCCGCACTTGGCCAGCGTGGTGGAGAGGGATTATATAGCCTAATCCCTCTCATTCTGAGAGGAGACCCGTGCCCAGCAGTGGGACAGTGTATGGGTTGATGATGAAGCATTTATTTCCGGCAATAACTTTTTCTTAACAAAATTGACCCTTCGCCACTGCTATGCACCTCACCCATAATACCCATCTTCTCATTTTACATATAAGTCGGAGTACAGTGCCCCCTTCCATGTGTAAAAATGGTGGCCACTGGTGTAGTTTTAGTGGGTAAGAATCCCGTACTCCCCGGTCTAACCCCAGGTAGACTGGCAGCCTTTTGAAGGTTTGCCTCTGTAAACAAAAAAGAAGGTATTAGGGCAACTTCTCTTTGTTTGAAAGTAACCCTTCGTCTCTCAGAAATAAATACTATAAATACTACCACTACTTCAAGACAGGTAGTCGATAAACGAGTTACGAGATTTATGGCTCCAAACAGCAGCTTCCATTTCAGCTCCGAGTTTACACAACTTGGTCAGACTAGTGAAAAGTGTAGGATTACACAATCAAGGGTTGTATGAAACTAGACTTTGTTTTGCAGTTTCAAAATGAGCAAAATGTATATCCAGATGGGATGGACTTGGGTTTACACTAGTACTAATAGTGTACTGACATGAATTAATCATCAACCCTTAAACAGTCCCATTTCTGGGCACGGGTCTCCTCTCACAGAATGAGGGCTTAGGTTATAGTCCACCACGATGGCCTAATGCGGGTTAGCAGACATCATACGCCGTCGAGAAAATCTCAGGCATTCAGATTTCCTCACAAAGCCAAACACAAGCACTTATGCTCATCAGATATTTGTGTTATGTAGAAATCGAACCCACATTCTCGTGACCACTAGATCACAGACGTCGCAAATTAATTGTTTTTAAAATAACTACGTTTCAGACTTTTCGGGCTTCTGACTACCACGTACGATTGTCATAGATGTTATGTAAGGATACCAATGGATAAGCGTGCTCTCCGAATCACGGAAGATAGTCACTCATCTATAGACTGACCGCAGCTTAACCTTGGAGACCGATTAATCAGTATTAGCTACGAGCCTCTCCAAGGGGAGCCTTCTCTATGAGTGTAACCATCATAATTTGCAAAGATATTATCTTAATTCTGTCCTCATATATTACCTAACCGTAGATGTATGCTGAAGCTTCAAGCACAATGACGTCACTTGTCCCTCAAACTTAAGCCATTTCCTCTCAAGCGAATGCAGTTACACTTAACGGAACTTGGTTAACGTGTGGACTTGGTTTAGTTTGTGCTTATTTCTACTGTGAAGCGGTTACTGTTCTGGTTTGCAAGGCTACTGGTAATCAAAGGCATTCCCGCAAGGAGGTGATAGAGGGACCTTAATGCAACAACTACTTGACATTAATGTCCGATATTAAATAAATAAATAACATACTATTTACACAGCACGATCTAGTCCCAAACTAAGCAAAGCTTGCCATATTTTTTGTAAATTACTTATAATACAGAAACACCCAGACAAACACAAACTATGTTCATCACATAAATATGTGTATCCTGTGGGAATCGAACCCACGACCTCGTGATCAGCAGTCTGACACTCGGATCACCACAGACGTTGTCATTAAATACATTTGGAGATTTCGTAACCTTTGCGTGTTCCTTGGTGGTTATCTACTTGCTATTGTTGTTTTTTGTAAATTGTCTGCCTTCAGTCACAAATTTATTTGCTTACGCTAATTTGTTAGTTTGAAATTATTAATTTTTACTGATTTCTATAGATGAATAACATGGGGTTTAGATGATGTTAAAAGTGGTTGAAAATGCAGATTTATTTCATGATTCAGTCCCTCTATCATCTCTTTGCGAGTATTCCTCTAATTACCCATAACCCTTCATAGGGCTCGCTCTAAATTACATGGGAAATGAATATACCGGTGAACACCCAGTACCTTGTAGAGTAGTCATCGTAGACTACAAGGTTATTGATATTATTATAATGGATTCGAAATTAATACGAACCTACGGATCATTAACGATGTCTACCGGCTTTTGTAGACTTCAAAGACCTTAAAGGGTTGGAAACCCAAACTGACACGTGGTTGAACCTACCGCTTTAATTCGTTTAATGGTCCAAATTATGTTGATACCACTTTGAAGATTAGAGATTACGTTAATACCTTTAACTTAACGTAAATTATGTTTTAAACTGTAACAATTAACTTAAGGTACCTATATCTCTTTAACAGCTTGAAAGCTAAGTAATTCTGGTATATTTAATATTAAAATTTTTAGTGGTTAATAAAATATATATTACAATATTGATTTCTGACATTTACGCGAATTTTATACATTTAAACAAAACTACTTTTTACGGAGTTTTTATCGCGTTATATTGATATTATTAATCCCGACGTTTCAGACCCTTTACCTGTGTTCCCGTGGAGTCTACCCGTGACCATAGATGCTGTAAAGGGTCCGATACGTCAGGATTAATAATATAACGCGATAAAATCCGTACAAAGTAGTTTTATTTCAACATACTTATTATAAAAAACTAAAAAACGTTTTCAAATTACAGTTAAAGCTATTTTATTTTTCGGATTATTCTTAGCAAATCCTTTTAATTCATATCCATATCACGGGAGTGCATAAAAAATAACTAGTCCACTATTTTTGGGAGCCCGCCACCTTTAGGGAGTCTGCCATCTTTGGGTGTCCGCCATATTGGATTTACAATGCCGTGTCCATGCATTGCCATCCAAATTAAATTTGTATGCAAAATTTCGGCTCTATAGGTGACCGGAAAGAGTACATGTAAATTAGTTACAGGTGAAGCTAATAAAAACGTGTTAAAAACTAATCTTCATTTAAATTCATTCAGTCCCATTCGAGCCCGGCGCCCAAATACAATAGATTTGCTATTTAAACTGTCTATATTTTTGCTTGATGGGTTAAGCCATTACTAAACAGACTAAACACAATATTATTATATTGCAAAAATATGTCACAGTTTACATTACCTAAATATTGAAGCTTGATTGATCAGCTTAAGTAGTTATTATGTATCTCTTTCAAATTCTTTTTCTAGCAAACAACGTTAAAATATCATCGAATGTATCCGGCTGACAGTCATGAAAAAAAAACAACATTACAAACGGCAACAAAACGAAATAACCCTCGTCCAAGAACTTCCTGGAAACCGTTTATCATAACTCGCAGAGTAATTACAAAAACAACTAGAATATTCCGCATCGCGGTGTCGCTATTTATTTTCGATAGCATTGCATCTACACTGGAAGTCGACAGTTTTAATAATGTACGTACGCCGTCCAATTAGGGCTGGCGCGATGCGGATATTATACGAATTGCGTTTTTGCGGTGCGGTTATTTTATTAGTTTTTCGTTGGAAATGTTGAATGAGTTTTGCTTTTGATGGCGTGCGTTGATTTGAATGGAAAATGAGTTTCGGTTTTGATAATAATTTATTTCGCTTTTCAGAATTATTCTGGTATAGTGATAATAAAAGTTTCGTGGAGTTTGATTAATTTTTATTCAATTTGAAGACTAGCTAACAAATCAATGTACTTTTATAGAAAATCAAATCCTTTGATAGCCTTTTAAGTTGCTATAATAACACATGACGGGTATCTTCGAGTACAACCACCACTACCAGTGAATTGACTACCACACAGTTACTTTGAAATATTAGTGACTCCTAGGAAGGAAGAAGAAGAAAGAAAGAAAATTTGTTTGGGTAAAAACAATGAGCCACTAAAATAAGCTGGATTTGGTTAACTTGCATATGATGTTATAAAATAACTTAATATTATAAAGAAGCATTTAATCCTTAATATTATATTTAATATTACTACATTACTAAGTTCTTTACTGAACAAAAAAATCTCAGCAATTTTAATAAGTTAGCAGCCCTAATGCGGATCGCGCGGCTAGCCACCGAGGCGACGACGTAATAGTATCGCGAAATAATAACACATCAGTGCTCACCCTTACATGGCCACGTGAAACAAGGATATTTGGTGTCGCACTCACCGCCCGCGTAATTTACCGCGTCGCTTGTGGTAAATTGGTAGGTAATAGGCGCATATTAAATTTAATTCATTTTGACTATTTTGTTTTTCAATGTTCTCATTTTCAAGAACACTAGTGAAATATAGAGATTTTTTAGTTTAAAACTGCAGTTTAAAAATGATAGTGAAGAACATTTCCACAAAGATCCGTATCTCAGGTACATTTTGTCAACTTTTTACACCATTATTAATGGTTTTCCTCTTATGTATGCTTGCTATTGTAATTTGGTTTTAACATACCTACCAAATTATTTAACATTTTAGATAAATTTACGTCATCATCAACCTAGCCCTTTCCCAACTATATTGGGTTGGCAACCAATCTCATCAAATACGGTCGAATATCGGTATTTTAAACGAAGCGACTACCATCAAACTTTTCAACCCAATATCTAGGTAATACCGATATCTTAAGGATAATGGTTGTCAAGTTTTTCATGCTTAACAGGATGACAGGTGGGACCAACGGCTTAACGTCGTGCCTCAAAATGCTTTTTGAGGCACTATGTGCTAAGAATAGTTCATATCCGCGTCGCGGCATCTTAACTCTGCAGATAGATTGGTCAGCATATTTATTTTAAAAATAATATCTTTCAAGATGACTACGCGCAAGTCATAACGTTGTCGTCTCACTGCAGGGCAAAGTAAAAAAAGTAGGTATATAAGTATTATATCTATTGTCTAGTACCCATAGTACAAGCTCTGCTTAGTTTGAGACTAGATGGTAACACCATCTAGTCTCAAACTAAGCAGAGCTTGTGTTGCGTTTCACACAACAGTGTGAAAATGTCCTAAATATGTATTTATTATTGTAATTATTTATAAAGGTCTCCTTATCCTCCTTCCATTCCTTATGGTTCAAGGCTATTTTGGGCCAATCCTTCCAGAAAAAGTCAAGCTCAGCCATCTCCGTCAAGGCCTGCCGCGCTGCGTATGGAGTAGTATAAAAAGGCCAGCTGAAACAATCCAACACTAACTTAAGTGTTGCTATCGGCGTGTCGAGTAGTATATTATATAGCTTTATATCCGTACACCACTAGGTGGCCACTGAAAAGCAGCGCTTTGTTATGGTCTTGTACCATAACAAAGCATTATGCTGAGTGGTAACCTTTTTTGTCGTGGACACGACGTGCAACATTTAAAAAAACATGTTAAGTAGTACCTATTAATTAAGTTTGCTTGGACGTCTGTTGACAAATAAGTGTTTTTTCTTTCTTTCTTTCTAATATAAAAAAGCTAGCTGGAGCTATCCACCTCCACTCTTAGTGTTCCTATTTGCATATCGAGTCGTATACAAAGCTAGCTGAAGCTATCTAGCAACCACCCTTTAGTACCTATTAATTAAGTTTGCTTGGACGTCTGTTGACAAATAAATGTATTTTCTTTCTTTCTTTCTAATATAAAAAAGCTAGCTGGAGCTGTCAACCTCCACTCTTAGTGTTCCTATTTGCATATCGAGTCGTATACAAAGCTAGCTGAAGCTATCTAGCAACCACCCTTAATGTTGCTAGCAGCGGTAGTGTATGGAATAAAAAAGCCAGCTAACATGAACCAGCACCAAATCAATATAAAAACAATTTTATAAAACATGGAAACCTACCGCAGCACGTAATCTAGGGGCATCAATTTAATATAAAACTACTAGGTAGCTAGGAGCCAGGCTTGTGTTCCCACATAAATATTGAATATCAACTGAACAATCGATTATTCATTAATACTATGAGAATGGACGCATTTGTTATACTATAGCAGGTCATTTATTAATCGATATTAAAGCCAAGGATAGAATGAAATCGTTAGATTCCTTTGTTAGCATTGTGTTTCAAATAGTTTAAAAAGCCAAGTGCAAGTCGGGCTCGCGCACGAAGGGGTCCGTCCGTTTTTTAAATTAACACAAACGTTTTTTAAATTAAAATTTACTAATAGAGTGACTTACTAATGAAAAATACAAGATTTTGACCGAATATTCAGAAATAGAGGGACCTATATAAAAAAAGAGTCTTTTAAAAAAACGGTGGCTTTAATATTATAAAGACCTAATATAGACACTTTTTTTTAATATTAAAAAAAAATACGTTTCCCTGAAATGGACATTTTTAAAATATGTCACTATAATTCTAAGGGTGCGATTTGGCAAAATATTAACTTATTAATGTCTAGCAAAAAACGGCAAAATAATCACGTTTGTGGTATGGGATGACCCTTAAATATTTACTTTATTCTGTTTTTAGTATTTGTTGTTACAGGGTTGCCCCTGTAACATCATTTGTGACAATTTTAACTGTCTAGCTATCACGGTTCATGAAGTACAGTCTGGTGACAGACGGAAGGAAGGACGGACAGCGGAGTCTAAGTGATAGGGTCCCTTGTGTTCATGTAATTTATAACTTGGTTCAGGTTTTCTCTCTCTCTCTCTCTATTATTTTAACATGATAAAATAACAAGAGCATGCTTGTATATAAAGTTGATGTTATTCGTTCAATTTCCCCTAACGAGTCTAGGTAATACAATGGCGTCCAGTTCGCCTCTGAGATCGTTTTACTAATTGAGAGCCTACCTCTATCATAAAGAACAATTCAGAAGGCCCACCAATAACATTTACTTAAGTTGTGTGATCATGAGTGCTTTGCAGTGCTGTGCAGCATAGTGCTGAGATATGGACCTATTCTGACATTGTACAGAATAACGTACTTCCTTAGTATAATTCATTTGCACATAAAAATAATTACTAAAATTGTGACAGGATAATAATTATATTTTTGTATATTTTTGGCTTTTTCCATGCTAAGATTTTAAAGTTATTTAGAAAAGGTAAAATTCGACCGCGGGCAGGATAATAATTATCAACTTTTAAATAAACATGAAAGTTAGAAAATTATTTAAATAACCTTTAATTATGTCAAACATTGTGTCAGACGTAGACAACCTCTAAGAGAGCGCTTTTAGCGATAAGACAGCCCACTGTACCATTATATAATTTATAAACATGTAATTGGCATTTGTTTATGGTGTACAATAACGAATATTATATTCTATTCTATCACAGGCAGTAGCACCTTCCGTTGTTACAATTTATTTGAATTCTGATAAACATTTTCTGTGACGTTATAAATATTATAAATAAAAAATAGTTCTTAGCGATAAGTCTGACAATTATCATGTACTCTTGTAACTTTTGTATGTAATTTGTAATCTTTGTTTTTTTTTTTCTGACGTCCTTTGGTATTATAAATTAATATAGTAGTAAGTATTCTTAACCGTATAGGTTAAGAATACTTACTACTATTTTTTTTTTTTTTCATGTTTTGTACGGAATAAACCTTTTGTTATTTTCAAATCTGTTTAGTGTGTACTTATTGTACTAAGGTTGTATATTGTACTGATGTTAGTATATTATTGTGGTTAAGAGGATTATTTTGCTTTTCTAGCTACCACTGTAGACCACAAAAATACTAGCATTTCAGTTCTCGTCTGTAGTTTAGATATAAATTGTTATTTTGGTAAAAGAATTAAATAAAGACAAAATAAACATAGTTTGTTATATGTTTGAGATAACTGCATTTTAGACTTTAAAGGAGAATGGCAGGCTTATATGGGGCTTTCGTACCGGTAATAAAATTTCGTGTTTTGTGATATTTTTGGAACGAAGTTCCTTATTCTAATTCTTACGAAAAGTTGTCACGACACTTTTTGCTTGTCAACAATATTTGAATTTCGAATTATTGAGTGAATGACAATATTTGAATTTCGCGCGTTGTGAATTGTTGAGTGTATACAGGTTTTTTTATTTTTAATTATTAAATTTTAATGAAAGGAACTTCGTTCCATCCGGGTGTCCCTTGACACCTCTCAAGTTTTTTGTTTTAATTGGTACGTAGTTAATATGATAGACGAGCCCTTTTTAAATTCTTAGATTTTTAGAACTTGGGACGTAAAAGTTATAACCAGTTTTATTTTTTAACGTTATGTACTAGTGTCCCAATATAGATTGTTAATAGGTACATAAACATTGATTTTGTGATACAAGTAAATGTTCAAAATTGCTTGTTGCTATCTTTGTAGTGTTTTACTTACCATTAAGTAGGTAGATTGAGATGGAGGATCGTACCTACTCAGTGCGGTGCATTAGGAGATACCTATTTCCAGCAGTGGACTTTGTAGTCCACTGCTGTAGTGGACTTTGTAGTGCACTGCTGTAGTGGACTTTGTAGTGCACAGGTTGATAATGAAGAAGTCTGGAACATCGCCGCAAAGGGTTGTTAGCTTATCAGTTTTTATCGGATACATTTTGGAGAATGTCCATCAAATCTCCATGATCTTGTTCCCGATCATATTAAATGTTATTTCTATTTCTAAATAATTAATTATCATTTCGATATTTGTGTTATTTTACATATAGCAACTTCTAAAAACATAACTGCGTTTAGTTTACGATTTTATTACGTTTATTTATTAAAATATTTCTATTGATATTATAAATTAATCCGAAGTTCTAAAAATAATATATTTACATTAAAATAAATGGCTTAGTTGCCCTGATAAGTGGTACAAATTCTATAACAGAACAACAAAAAAAGTATGCGGTACGAAATCTGCCGTTCGCCTTTGTTTGTAAATGGTAAATAGAGTACATTCCTTTGTGCAGAGCTCACTAGAGGCTTGTGTAGAAATAACGATGGTAGTACAATGTAATTTGTCCAATTTTATATAAATAAATAATCAATGGAGTAGCTATAGGCACGTTCGAGTTTTCACAAGCCTACCTGATCTTTGCAGTCCGTCTGGTAGGTGTCGATTTTAGCTAAAACATGAGACTTACTAAATATACCGGTGCATCAAAAAACAAAAATGTGCTCTTACCCTTTGAGGAATACAGGCGTGACGGTATGGGATGATAAGACAGGGATAAAAATACAAGTATAATCATCTCAGAAATTAATAAACACTGGGGTTAAAACAAATAATAATGTAGATACGCAAATTCAAAAAATACCAATGCAATCAATAAAAACCGAATTGTTCAAAAGTTTCCAGACCTAATGAAGCTCAGGCTTTTATCCGAAATTCTTTTTATTCTCTTTATTTGCATATAAGTACGTATCAGACGGTCAAACTTTCAAACTTTTTTAATTTGGCCTCCCTGCCGGAACGCGTGGCGGCGTAGCACACACTACGGCGTAGAGGGCCGTAGTTACTACGGCGTAGAGGAGCTGTATACATGCTACGCCGTAGAGTGCCATAGCCCCTTTACGCATAATATCGAGACTGTAAAGATAACTAAATACAAATTATTATAAAGTTATGTAATATCTAAAACTTATGTAATTGTAATTTGTTACTTGCCGGATTGATATTTAAAGAAAAAACTAAACAAATTTTGCCTGTTACTAAAGCTGATTTCCTTTAATACTTAGCCTTTTTATGTATTTCATAAAAAAAATTGTTTCGTAAAACAAAATTTGACAATCGTTCTCCATTCGTTAATTTTATATATAATACATAGTTCTCCCTAATAATATACATCAACTAGCATATGAATATTGAATACCTAACTTATTGAAATAAACACCAATATTGTATTTCCGTAAACAAACAATAATGACCCAAACTATGGCTATTAGCTGAACCCGCGTGGCCTTGAATTCAGGCGATGTAATTTATTCATGCATCCCTTGTCCCGGGAATGCCGTGATTCTATTGTGATCAATAGTAATGAGTTTCTGAGGTGTTCCATACAACTATTGCAAACAAAAGTGAACTTATTTACATAGTATAAGTACACAGTATATTGAATCGGTTACCAAAATTTTACAAATAATGTTTATATAAAAAAAACAAGAAGATAAGCTTACAAATATACACAGCTACGTACATAGTTATCAAGCTAAAACTGAACTCTCATTATATAAACTTTTCGTACAATGACAGACCAGTTTTTACCCGATTACACGAGGAAAACAATAGTAATGCGTTTAAATTTTATATGTATACCTTAATGTTTAGCAGTGCGTACGAGGGTTCTTCATATAAATTTATTAAAATAGATTCAATATTACATAAAATTACTTTTGCTAATCCTATCAACAGAAAATTGAAAATCTGTCATGATATATTATTCAACGCAATACTCGATAACACAATCATAAAATTGCAGACCAAATTGATTGAATAATCGAATTAAAATCGATTCAACACTGTGTCATGTCGACTTCAAATATACTTTCAATCTATCATTACAACTGACATTATAATGCTGACACGCATATCTATGTTGAGGTATTGATCTTCGTTAGGGCTTGCGCGTACGCATTTTTGTTAGTGAGCTTTAGTTGAAGTCCAAAGAAAAGATTATTTTGAACAGGTATATTATGCCACTAAGCATTCATTTACTAACATTATTGTGTTCGGGTTTGAATGGCAATGTAGCTAGTGAAATTAACGGTATATGAGACTTAAAAACTTAGATCTCAAGATGAAAACGCGTTAAACTGTTATGCTGCGGCTGATGCTTACAAAGAGGTGCCCCTATGCTTGTTTCTCATCTTCTTATACAAAAACCGGGTGGTTACTAACACTTATAATTATTAAAGGGAAGAGCTAATGTAATAATGCATAAGTTTCCACGTAGTGCCCTTGAAACTTTTCGTTTTGTTAGATACTTAATTCGCATCATTATTATTTTAATAATTCTTTTTTACCCCCGTACTATGTAGTTTTATTTATTCGCTTCATGCAATTTTATTTTAAATAAACTATTAATAATAATTAATCAAATTTTTATAATTATTTTATTAATTATTATTTTAGTTATTTATTGCGTTAATGTAGGTATTAAATGTATTAATATGATTCAACATGAAACCCGGTAACGGACAACAACTAATAAAATATTACATTTTAACCAAAAATAGGAGAAAAACTGTTTGATAAACTCATGCGCTAACCCTATCAGTGATCTCTCGGCGCGAGCGCTGAAACTTGGCGCTCAACGTCATACCAATCGCATGAGACTGACTCTGATCTTGCGTATCTATGTCGACAAGATGTTGAATGATTTACAGTGTTATAAAGACTATTTTGTACTTAGGAAACCTTGATAGCTCTATATTATTATAGACCCCGTTTAAACGAGACAAATTACATAATTATAAACTTTGTTGTTATACTGGTTTCGGACGGGAATTAAATACTAGACATTGAATGCAAAATACTTTTTTTCAAATTTTGTCGCGTTATATTGATGAATGGTTAAGTTTTCTTATTAATAATTTTTATGGCCTTAACTATTTGTGTTATTGAAATCTTAGATTTTTAGATATTGTGCCTTACCATTTTAAAAATCACTAGCTAATATATATTTAAATATATATTATTATTATGTATTACTATTATATAAGCAAATATATATGTATTTATATACAAGCAATTATCTCGTTTTTCCCAATGCCTGGATTTTCTCCCAAAGGATTTTCCCATAATCCCGTCTTAGCGCTCACATTTGTGCTGTAAAATCTCCTGTGTTTCATGGGTTTAAGCTATTCTCTGTCAGTTAGCGCAAGCGGAAGATTTATAAAAGAAAATAAGTTGCATTAAATATGACCTAATCATTTATATAAACGACCCTACAAAACTTGTCAACACATAATGTCACACTTAAAAGCATTAATATATCGTACTTAAAAGCTTACGTCTATTTTGGGGCACATTCAAGCCATCATAATGCACGATTATTTCGAAATTATGCAAAATGCTGCAAATTAAATTCAAATATGGCCGCCCGACGATAAAACAGTGATCGATCGGCGATATGGAACACGAGAACATATGTTTTGCCACGTTATTAGTTTGATAGACAATCGCTGGTTTGAGTAATTCATTTAATGAACTAAATTTGAAAATGAAAATGGTGATACCAAACAAAATAATGTGAAAATATTTTATTCCTTAAAATATTTGGTCAAAGTCTAGTCACATATATGTATAGCTCTATAGCTATACATATATGTGAGTATACCTTGTCACCAATGTGTTTTAGAGTTATTTAGCGAAGGAAAAATTCGACCGAAGGCAGAATTTGAACCTGCGTCTTCTGGTTAGGTACACCAGACGCTATGACCACTAAGCCACCGCAAGTCCCACACGCCATGACGAATTTTGCCTTCACATTCAGAATTTACGTCTTTATGGTGACGTCAGTAACACCTATTACAAAAAGACACTGGGTTTTAGGTTAAATATAGGTAAGAGTGGGTGGAGATGTCCATTAACTGGGCTAATCTCAGAACTGCTTCTGACACTTTTTAACAGAAAGTTTCAATAACGCTGCTCGACCTAAAATTCTAATCCATGACTTGAATGAGCTGCCTAGGAGCCGGGCTTGCGACCTCTAGATGATTTTTAATAATTTTGATATTCAGCCGTATTTGGGTAGATTGGAAGCTGGCCACTACAGAGTTGGTATAAGGCTAGGATGGTTAAGATTTTGCACATTGGCGTAAGGTCATGGAGGAGAGGCTGGAGAGGCGCCATGGAGGCACTCTCAGTTTGGCTGACGCAAAAAAGGTACTCTCTGTACATGGTTGTTTCGCGAAGTACCTATGTCGGAAACGCAGGGAGCCAAAATTGATATAGGTAATTTTGTTTTATTGAATACTAGCTGACCCCGCAAACGTTGTTTTGCCATAAAAAAAAATTAGGGGTATGAAAAAGATGTAGATGGATAGATAGGGTAGATGTTGGCCTATTCTCAGACCTCCCCGATAAGCACAAAAAATTTCATCAAAATCGGTCAAGCCGTTTCGGAGGAGTATGGCAACGAAAACTGTGACACGAGAATTTTATATATTAGATTAAGATTTTTTCAGTATGAAAATGTAATGGTGCGTTTGTTGTGTTTTGCACATAAGTCATAAAACTGAATAACACCACGCCCACCAATAACCGACCGGTAAAAAACATTTGAAGCGATACTTGCGCCCATTCAGGGCAATTAAAGAGGATAAACGCCAATAAAAGTCTATTGAATAGTTATTTATTAATGAATTGATTCTGTTGCGGGATTTGAGGCTAACATTTTGAGCCAAATTTCCCTGGTATTGAGTGAAATGGTTTTCGTTTTTGGGACTAGAAAAGTTGCAAATATTACGTCTCAATTTGCAGGAATGTAAGCAACCACATATTATACGAATTTTATATATTATATTTTATTTTATTACGTTAACCAACAATTGTACACTTAAATCATGATGGAATAATGAATAACAATAATTCATACATGTACCAATTATTAAAAGAGCCATAAAATACAATACACACATTGTATTGGACATTCAATTGTAGTATGTTCCATTTACTTTTGAAATTAATATTACATTACAAGAAAATAATTTATTATTGGATGTGCTCAAGTATCATGTAATATTTAGATAAAATAAAATGATCCAACTAATCTTTGCTCACGTGGAATTCTAATATTTATTTCCAATTTGCCGTTTTTAGTACATATTTTTGTCTGTAAAAGAATTGAATACTAAAATTATCACACCACATTATAAAGTACAGTTTATTTTCATCCAAAGATCGAAATTACCCTTTGCAAGTTCAATCGTCTGCAGTGTTACACAACCTGCCAGTGTCTATCCGTTGGTCACTTTATCCTCTGCCCCTCGATCCTGATTTAGCACTAAAAGGGGGAAGAGAAGTAGGGTCGCCAGCAAAACAAACGACACGATTGTGTTGCAATGGTAACGATGAATTTCTAACACAAAATGCAACTTTTGCGATTGTTCTTAAGGCGGATGTTTATTTTTGCAGCAACTGTTATGGTATTTCATTTTATGACTATTTGTTCGAATGGTGATATCCAAAATATTGATATCTAGTTGTTGCCCGCGATTTCACTCGTGTACTATTTATATATTTTTTGAGACAAGATAGCGTATGTGCCCGCCAAATTTTATCAAAATCGGTTTTGCGGTATACGCGTGAAAAGGGGCCAAAGAAACAGAGGTACTTTCGCTTTTATAATAGAAGTATAGTACTTATTACCGAACGGCTGGATTAAAGCCTATATTCGGAGATATTTTTGAATAAAATCCTCTTTTCATCATTCACGTTTTTAATCCAGATGAAAAAACCAAAAAAAAAACTCTCGAAAATAGACAATGTTTATAAAATAAAAAAACATAGACAAATTATCAAAAAGGTGCCAATCGAGCACATGCTGTAGTATGGGTGTTCTAATTTATCACCATCATGCTGAAAATATGCAAATGATATAGAGCTCCCTGGAATTCCATTTCGCAAGCGTAGCAGCCCTAACAAGGATGCTTCTAAAAGTGCATCGTGCCCCCACCACCCTTCATGGCCCATTAGATGCGTCCGCGGGAAATCGTCATTTGCATAAGCGGCTTGGCTCTTTGCACATAGTAATTGGGATCACATGAACGCGACCAATTCAGTTAGACACTTGTCCCCTCCCTGTCACCTACGATATTAGGGTAAAGGCGGGGCCAAAGCGCCGGGGATCAGAGCTCTTGGTAATCCCGAACTGTCCAGCGTAGGTTTAAGCTAGCTTGTACCAATGTTTGTTCAGCACTTACGCGTTGCTCTTAAAGCTTTTAATCGAAGTGCGAAATTTGAATGTGATTTAAATTCGTTGGTTCTTGTTGGGGGTACGAAGGGTAGGGGGTTAATGACTGTTCATAGCTGGCGTTTCGTGAGAATGCTACTTGAAATTTGCATTAACTTTACAGCGGGTGCGCCTTGTATTGTTTCTTGAACGTCAACATCTGGTTTAGTTTAGATTGCTGAATAAAGCAGTGTAGAAGAGAATGATGAACAGACTCAACGTTTATCGTGTTATTTACATATCAAAACATTGAAGTTAAATGAAGAAGCGATTTAGTCAATTTTATTTAATATACTGTCATGCCTTAATTCCTCGAAGGATAAACAGAGGTGTACTGCTCTACACCCATGCTAAATTTAGGTCCCATTTACCTAATAAAGGGCAAGGCTATTATCATAAAACGGGTAAAAATTCAAATAAAACCTTAATAAAACTAACCAACCGGGAACTCGAACCCCCTATATATATGTTCTAAAAATGTGTAAAAATCATTCAAAATGTGGTTTTACAAATATACCTTCAAGAATATTTTGAGTAAAGTTAACAAATTTTCGCGCTCAAAATAAACCTGATTAGCGATTATATAGAAGATCTGTATAAACTTATTACGGCTTATACCTATATACACATAAAACGTAACATAAAAAATCATACAAACTTGACGTATTTTATTAAATAATTAATTAATTCAAGCAACGCACGGACACAGACAAACGGCCGGCTCAACGGGAGGCACAGATTAAAAATCGCCATTTTATTTCTAATTTATAAACGCGCAAGAGGGGCGGTTGCGCGCGTGTTGGGTGCGTTTTATGACCACCAGAGGGCGCTAATGACGTCAAATAATTGGTGCTTTAAATGTAAATGACTACACACGCCAACCTCTCGGCTTTATTAAATTTCGCGATTGCTTGGCAACTGTATGGCGTGTTATCGCCGTTTGACAAGTAATAGGGAATCTGGTACTAAAGTTGTGTCTTTTGAACGCTTAAGAATGTGCAATACTATACCTAGTAGGTAAAAATCTTCATGGGTTGTTCACTCCCTTTTTTTTATAGTACAGACATACCTCATGGATCCTCCGCCACCCGGGGAGGTGGCAGGGTATGTCGGACTCATACCGACTAAAAATCGCACTTGCCTTCACGTGCCCTATTGTCATAGCCATGGGATCCGCGAAATTCGTCACGACCATGACAGGCTGTGGTCATGGAGGCGTTGTTCACTCCCCTGGCGGTTGCAGAATATTCCTTTGCCCTGTGGTCGTGCAACATTTCCTTACTCTAGTAACAAAATAATTGGGATCGACGCAGCTTGTCCTTACCTGTGTTTCATCCCTAAATAACTGGCTGTCTTCTTCTAGCTCATGGAGGTGTTGTTCACTCCCCTGACGGTTGCAGAATATTCCTTTGCCCTGTGGTCGTGCAACATTTCCTTACTCTGATAACAAAATAATTGGGATCGACGCAGCTTGTCCTTACCTGTGTTTCATCCCTAATTAACTGGCTGTCTTCTTCTAGCTCATGGAGGTGTTGTTCACTCCCCTGGCGGATGCAGAATATTCCTTTGCCCTGTGATCGTGCAACATTTCCTTACTCTGGTAACAAAATAATTGGGATCGACACAGCCTGTCCTTACCTTCGATTCATCCCTAAATAAAATGCTGGTTTCTTCTTTCTTTGAGCCTTTTCCCAACAATATTGGGGTCGGCTCCCAGTCTAACCAGATGCGGCTGAATATCAGTATTTTACACGAAGCCACTGCCCTAAATAAATGCCTCTAAATTATTGAAATTTAAACATCATTACATGAAGGTCATACAGGTCTTTATGAAATAAAATATCTTTAGCTATAGTCTGATTATTCACTCTCTCTTCAATCAAATCGACTATTAGAAGACAGAATTTCAAAGTTATATGTTCACAAGATTCGCCTTACCTGCTGTATTTATAGCTAACTGTTTAAAATTAATTAAAATGACTGTTACACGCTCTAATGCGAGCGGTTGCAAGTGCTCCTTGCTGCTACATTGATGAATGCTCTCTCTCATTAGCGAACTCAGTGTTAACTAAAATAGTTTGGTTATTTTCGTTTAATCGCTGTAAATGAGGGTAGATTATTACTAGCTATAAGTTTACCTCATTGGTATGTGGGTGTGTTGTATTATTAGTTATATATTATTATTTCTATATTGATTTCTGACAACAACTCTTTACGGATTATATCTCATTAATCCCAACGTTTCGGACTCCTTATTGTTATTGGTTATTATAAAATTTCTAGCGGACCCGACTCCTGACACACGTCCAATCCAAACTTAAATAAATCATACCAATTTCGCTAAATAATAGTTATATCCAATTTCTTCTTGCTTAAAAACCTTTTTCTAGTTTCCGGGCTATTTTTATTTTTACTCAGATTATAACGATCAATGTTAAAAAGAAAATTATTCAAATCGGTACAGCCGTTCTCAAGAAATGCGTTCACCAATGAACGGCATTTCTTTTTTATCTAAATAGAAATCCGATTTAGTTATATACCGAACAGTCTTTTTCAACTTCAAGAAAACAACCGCGACCGCCTCGTGTAAAAAATTGCCAATAAAAAAAAACATAAATTAACCAAAGAATTTTATTTAATTACACAGATTTGTCAAAAGGGCGATATTCTTGCGCAAAATACTTGCTTTGTTTGTTTCTAATCTGCTTACGGACGATTTCTGAAGGGCTAATTAAGTCGATTAAACACAAAAGGGAAGTACCTGAGTACACAAAGTTAATGCACCCGTTTGATTGAAGTGTACCGTTTTGTTATCTACCCCTGTTTACTGCGGTGTGAAGAAGGGACGGATAGACAACTTACACTAAGCACTGTACACTTTGGAGATAGAAAGCTAAAGGTTTGATGGCTGAAAAATATGAAAGGAGGTAGGTACGGTCAACAAAAGAGTTAGGTATACAGGCAGCTAATTAATAATCTGTGTTTTGATAAAGATAGTGTAGTAATGTATCACGCAATATGTTTCAAAACGTAGGTATTGTAAGCAGCTACATACCTGACACTTTGGCGCGTAATTATTTATGTCGAAATTGTATAAAAATGCATATTTCGTTTGCTATCTGCATACTTCTCTTTTGATGACTGTACTATGAATAACAATATTTAAAAAAAAAAACCTAACATCACGCCTGTTTTTTTGACGGGATTGGTTAAGTTGTACTGATTGATTTGCAACCATAAATCGAGCAGTATTTGCACGAATTCTAAATAACAGTTCGGACTTTGGATTTGTATCGCAAATAGCAATAGTCTTGTATTACATGAGACGTAACGTAAAACATACCGAGCTTGGGTGTGCTTCAGTACCTCTATGTAACCCTTAGGGAATAAGTGTTGTAGTGTATCCATCAAATAGATATGTAAACACACACACACACAAGTGGTGAGGTATCTAATGTCACTAAAGTCAACTGTCAGTCACTGCGAATGGCGGGAAAGTAGCTGACTGTGAGGAAAAAGTGTAGCTACACAGCTCAGGAACTTGGTGTGATAGTGAGCCAATGAATAAGCTGAAGTGTTAGGTAATTACTTACCAGCCTTACAGGATCGACTCGACGGTATACTATAGGCGTGATGGTCTCTAAATATATATAACTAGCTTCTGCCCGCGACTTCGTCTGCGTAGACTTTACCTGAAAGTATCTAGTTGTAAAGTTTTTTAAATTTTCTAATTTCCAGCACATTTTTTTTTTCCTAAGAAACTTCTCCTGACAACAATTAACACAACAAAAAAAAAAAATTAGCGAAATTGATGCGATGACCAAGGGAAATAGAGATTCATTTTTATATACTTATATTTATATATATAAATTATTAAAGTAACTATCTGTTTTCATTATGACACTCTGAAGTTGTTTAATTTTTTATACTACTAAAGTGGCAAACACGCATATGACCCACTGACGGGTCAGCATGCAGTTACCGTAGCCTATAGATGGCAACACCAGAGGTCAATGTCTTCGCGGGGTTCTGGTAACCTTGCTCACCGTTAGGAATACAACACAGCTCAAAGCAGTGTTATTTCACTTACTGCAAGATGTACTTCCCCAGACGGGTAGCTGAATTACTCCCCCTATGCTCCATTAATTTTTTTTCCTCGTTTGTGCAAAGCACTAGTTTCGCACAAACTTTAATTATAATAAAGACACATGTATTCTGATAATTACCCGTAACATATACATAGACTTGCAAGAAACTCACTTTATACTATTAAGATTATTTCATAAAAGTAAGAGTACAACACTAACACCTAAGTAACAGGAATTAGCAGTTCAGGAGCCAGGGTTTATTCACATTCATGTCACCTCAATAATTGTAACCCATTGATTTCTGACATTTACGCGAATATTATACATTGAAATAAAACTACGTTTTACGCCATTTAATCGCGATAAAATCCGTAAAAAGTATTTCAATTGTAACCCAATCTGTAAAATATTTTTGTAAATTGGTTATTGTGGAATAAAAATATATTATTATTATCATATTAAGTGTTATGAGAATTACCCCTGATATATAACCACATTATATGCGTTCTGTGAATTACCCCTAGCGCTGTGTTACTTAGAGTTCTTGAACATCACTTCAAAGGCACACGTTGCTCCGTCCAACCCAAGTATTCCCCCGGTGTTTACTAAATCAACACTAAGATCGGAGTTTATCAACATCGTCAGGATTTCTTACTAAAAGCATTGAAAATTCAATCAAGTTTCCTGAAGGAGATTACCCACTTTTGATTGAAACTGTTTTATACCTGGAAAGGTTTAATTAAACAAATTACTTAGCTATGTCAACATTACCCTTAACTGGTTCTCCTTAGTCCTCTATCTAACGAAAAGATAAATATCGGCATTAATTAAAAAAAAACGGAGGAGGTTCACAATTCGACTGCTTTTTTTTAAACTAATTTTGAGTCGGCGTCAATCAAACTTGATGTTCATTGATTATTTGTCTGGCGCCCAACGACTCGCACTTAGAAGACTAAAAAAGGCTATTTTATTTGTAACAAAGCTAACAACTGATTATTACGCTGGTACTTTCTAATACATATTTAATTGACCACAACGCGATGTGAGCTGTTTTTTCGTTCACCGAGCGTTTTCGATCTCTAAGCGTAACATTTATATATAAATAAATAAATTATGTTATACAGTCTGGACTCACCTTTACAAACTAGTATCACTCAATACGGACACTCTCCAATGAACAATACCGCTTTACCTATACAGGGTGTGCTGGTCCATATTAATTACGTACCTACCTACCTACCTACATCGATTTGCAATAATGATTTATTACAATCAACGCTAAACGCTCTACCAGATATAATCCTGAACGTATAATTGCACACACTCGAATGGATATTCATAGGTGATTAGTATAATCACAGTGATATTAGGTTCGTGTGGACTAGGGTTGCCAAAAATTTGTTGCTACAACAAATAATAAATTGTATTTCTTGTTCCACTATTACTGTATGTTAATTGTTTAGCTTTTCGTTAGCATTGCCTTTAAATATTTAATTTTATATTAAGTAGAATTATTATTACTTTAACCCTGCATGAAACTGTACGCTTGAGGTCTTATATAAATCAATATTACTTGTTAAAATATGAATTACTGCCTGTACAAACTAAACACTAAAAGCCTCAAATAATCTATATTAACTCCACATTATTTGATACCATACCAAAATATACGTTTCGGGTAGCACTACCTCCTATCTTACTTAAATTAATTATAATTACCTATTAATACATTAGCTCTGATATAAACTAAATACATACTGCTTCAAAAAATTATTAACTCAGGATATTTGATATTATACGATAATTG
The DNA here is from genome assembly GCA_964056405.1 of Acronicta alni. NCBI lineage: Eukaryota > Metazoa > Arthropoda > Insecta > Lepidoptera > Noctuidae > Acronicta > Acronicta alni. The sequence continues at coordinate 3,554,013 of OZ043919.1, read as the reverse complement.
ACGCTTGAGGCAGCCCTACGTCTGTCTTTATTGAAACGATATTACCTTTGCTCATCACTATTAAGTTACATACAATATCTGCTAAATTGGCAAGCGCTGTAACAGTTATTTATATACCGGTATTGGGTACATCTGCGTATGTAGTTTACCTACTTCGCTTCGAAATTTATATGACATGACCATAACGTTTAGTTTTGAAATATTTTAATCTTCAACATTCATTCAGGAACATTTGTTTTACGAAGTTCATCATTATTCTATTAGTTGGAAGCGCGACGGCTACGTTAGAGGTCTTGGTTTCATTCCTAGGTCGAGTAGAGTCATTAGGATTTTCTGGGAAAACCAATTCGCCCCTTATTACATAAACCATAAACATACCCTTGGGTTGGGTTAATCAGAGAAGTACCAATGTACCCCACATTGGTACTTCTTTGATGAACCCTTCGTGAATATAGGCATGATAGTTGATAATAGTACTCATTGGTTGTTCGATCGTCCTCAAGTTGTGATTCGTTCGTTTCCAGATCGAGCAAGAGAGTTCGGAGTTTAGATTTGTGCTCTTTTACATGCCAGTGAACTAGGTATATATTAGTACGAATTTTATTCATCTTAAGCCCTCAAGCGTTGGTCGCAAACATAAGCTGTTAATTAGTTAAGTTAGCTTCACCTTACTCAAAATATATGTAATTGCGTTATATTTCGTGCACGTGTAGACTGATTCTTAAGAACATAACACCAACACACACGCAATTAATTCCGTGCTATTAAGACTCGTGTTTAATGACAGGAAATGATAACCCACGTATTCTAAGAGAAATACAGTGGGAGTAATCCCACTCAAATAGGAGCTGCCTGACTGGGGAAGTAACTCCACCTTGCAGAAAATCGAAGTTAAATAACACTGCTTTGAGCTACGTTGTGTTGCTTACGGTGAGCATGGTTGCCAGGGCAGTGGAAAGGTTATTACAGCAGTGGGGGGACTCTGACCCTTATACTGCCAACCCAATTATTCCACTCTCAAATGAGAGAGGAAACTTGCGTATTGCCTGTAAAATTACAGGCAACACGCAAGTGATACCCCCGGTGTTACAAGCGTATATAGGCTACGGTAACCGCTTACCATCAGGTGGGCTGTATGCTTGTTTGCCACATTAGTAGTATAAAAAAATCTAATATCTAAAATTTTATAACAAAATATGATCATAAAAAATAAAACCCTAATTTGTTAAAATGAAAAATGTAAGATGCGAACAGCAACAGTAAATAAGCAAATATTTTGAACTGGATATTTCTCACGGTCTCACCCCTATATCAAAGGACGTTTTGAGATAAAAAGGTAGCCTATGTCCTTCGCCAAGGTTGAGTCTATAACTATACCAAAACTCATCAAAATTGGTTCGGCTGTTTTAGCATGAAAACGTAACAAACAAACGAAGCTATTTTTGCATTTATGATATTTGTATGGATGGTGGCAATATTTGTGTTTACCCTTCCTATCCAACATTTGACTATTGAAAATTATCAAATTTGGACTACAAAACACGTAATATATGCAGGTTGCCATTTAACCGGCCTACCCCGACGCATCCCGGCACCCAAGCGTGACGTAGCACTCTCACCCGACCGTAAAAAAAGCGAAATCAATTACACCGAAATGGCAAGAGAACCACCCAACATAACGCGAGCCACCCCGCTTTCGTTATTGTTATAAAATCCTAACAATGAATACCCATATCACCCACATGAGGGTTCAACTTACAATGGGGTTGCAGGACCTTTTCAAAGAACACAATATGTCTCGTCCCTTTCAAATTGATTCCTAATTAGCGTTGTAGGCAAATTTGTTGCTACACTGAAAAATCTTTTGTTAGATTCCTTCTGGGGGGTGCTAATTGCATTGTTCTTGGCAGTAATGAGACCGATAGGTATCGAAAGTATACCTAATTTGTTTTATCTCAAGACTGTTATGCGAATACTGAAATAAGTCTTTAATTTTGTAGATTGTCTAAATATTAAAACAGAAAAATTATTACGTAATTATTAGAATTTGATTTGCAAGCTTTGCGTTGGTTTATTAGATTCTAGAAAGGGTTGTCATTTAACAATAAATTTTAGCTGGACCGAAACCGAAGTAGTCATTCGAAAACTTAAAATATCTTCCACGTGTTAAAAATCGAAGGCTAACGCAATTGTATATTGCTATAATTAACATTGTCAAGTCTTATTACCATTTAAGCCATTTATTTGCCGCACATAGACAACATTATTAAACAAAAAAATAAAAATTACAATAAATAACAAAAATAAGTTACAGGTTTAAAGCAGAAGATTCAGCTCAGTATTTGTTGCGCATTTAAGCACAGCAATGATTTTCAGTTCGCTTCTGTCATTTGAGCAACATTTCATAATTTAAATTCATGCGCACAAGAAAAAGGTGAACTATGTTGACATTTGAAACAACATATTATCATAAAAATACAAATATTAAAAAAAATGGTATTAGGTTTTTTTTAAGAAATTCTCAATAGCAGCTCGAAGTTTGGATTGTGACTGGTAAATGGTAATAGGCTCACCTCTTATTCCATGGGACCTAAACATACCGGTGAAGTATGGGTGTAAGTAAGGTGTAAGTACAGAGGCCAGCACATCAAGCTACCACAATCTGTCAAATTTCTTTAATGGATTTTCAACATTAATGCAAAAAAATAAGGTTCATATTCAATTGGGAAAATTTGACAGTTTTGGATAGGTTGACCTGCTGGCGTCAGTACACCTCTGCGTTACCTCTCGGAGACAGGGGTGATAACATGATTTCCTCGAAAAATCAAATTGAACTGCTAATCATAAATATAAAAAAGCATTTATTAAATCACTGCAACCAATGCAATCTGAACACACGTGGAGCATCAAACTACCAATGTACCAACTCGTAGTGCGATTTTTTCACATGACTATGTTGCCATGTGAAAAAATCGCACTACGAGTGACTGACATTTCAGCGAATGAAATTTCGAAGCAAAGCTCAATCAGAGCACGAACTTCGAACGATCTCCGACTCGAAACGAACCGAACTAGTCTGTGTACTTTTTCTCGGCCTCATGTGCACAAACAGTGTTTAGTTACCAGATGGTGTATTTTATCTTGTTGTTGTTTTGTAGCCGTAGAGGGGGTGGTGTGGGCGGGGGGTGGCACCTGTTGCCCCGAGTTTCGATGTAGGAAAGCCTAATCCTAGCCGAGATGAAATAAATACAACATTGGCTCAACGGAAACGTTCTCGAGATGTCTTTTGTTGGTATTCACTAAAGCCGTGTGAGCTCGCGATATTTGGGAGTTTAAAGGAATCGCTATTTTTATTATAAATGTCTACTACTGTGTCAAGTTGATTTTTTATGCAACAAGTGTGCTTTGACAGTATTAATGAAGGTTTTATTTGTTCCTTAACCTGTTCAACAAGAAATTACAAACAGTGAGCACTCATGAACCATTATTACATAATATTATTATTTGAAGCTTGCATCTGAAAAGCAACACATTAAGTGTTTGTTTTTGTTCGGGTGGGTTTTATGTATTATATAAAGTTATTTACAATAAAACGTATATTTATATTTTTTTCTAATACCCATAGTATAAGTCCTGATTAGTTTGCGACTAGATGGTACTATTTATGATATAAGTAAAAATTTTCCAAGTAAGTCCAAGTAAATTCTATTTATTGAACTAAAAATTGTATTAAATAAATACAATACAAAAATTGTATTGTATTTATTTATTTTTGTTAAGTATTAGCAGACGCAATAGATAAGCAATTGTTTTATTTCAACATCATTTAATGAACTGAACTCGTTGTTAGGTGAACCAGTCGACTAGAATGACGCGTTATCAACCCTTCCGAAGTTGATATTTGTATGTTCCAAGACCGTGTCATATTATTCATTGTATTTTTTATCTGTATTATAAATATTCGATAAATAGGAATCGTTTAAAAAATCTTTAAATAATAAACAAAATGCAATAAAATATCAAAATGTATTCAATTGCTTAGCTCATTGGCAATCTGTTATGACCTCGAAAAATACAAAAAGCTCCTAGCACATCTCCTTAGGATTAGGTAGTTCACAACTGAATGACACTAGGCTCGCCCTAGTGTCATTGATAACAATATCAAACTGTGATCTGCTACCGGGAATTCCAGTGAAAACCCAAGAACACTTTGCTCGCCCTATGACCAATAACCTGCGACCGGTGACCTCAAGCACAGAGCTGACAAAAATATTCAACCAATTCTAAAAAATACTGAAATAACTATTCTATAAAAATTACAGAAATAATTTACTAATATTTTTTTGTCTTTTTGTTTCAGGTAATGGCTGTTCTAAATATGTTCATTAATTTATTAAATTACAAAAAAAAAATTACAAGTAAGTGGTATCATTCTAAAAATAATATAAGCTTGGCAATATTTAAAAAATATTTCCTAGTTTCATAATAATCTGGATTTTGCCAATACATTTAAAAGTTTTAGTGATGTAAATTATACATACCTATTAATTTAATTGTAATTTACCAACTCTGATTAAATAATAATGAATGCGCTAATTATTTTAATGCTTTGACGTGATTCATTAATTAAACAGTGATCATCAGTAATGAATGCACGAGAAATAAAAGAGAAAATAAAATACATAGGATTGGTAGAATGTTGATCATCAACATCAACTTATTTAGTCCCACTATTGGACAAAGATTTCCATTCCAGCTGAAAGGATTTATAACCGAATTTAAGGATAACTTAGTAAACACCAGTAATTGGCTATAGTCATGCTGGACAGCATGCTGGCCTAATGTGGTTTTGTAACTTCAACTAGCCTTTGTGAACATCTCTTGGGAATTTAGGTTTCAAGTTATTTTACTTCTTAAAATATAGCTGATTCATGAATAATAAGTATTAAAATCTTTTTAAGCAAAAGTAAATAATATTGCATCCACACCGCAGTTACTTTTTGTTGTTCACTATTAATAGAAGAAATATACCAACAAGACAAAAAACTTAATGATGCTCAAGAAAATATTTGTACAGACCACTCGAGACCAGCTCAATAAAAAGCATTTCATATCTCCTATAAAAATCACCGCAGTCTTTGCATCCGACAAGTTAATTGAACATGTTTTTAACCCTTCACCGCGTACTTAGTCAGCCAATACTTGACTCGCCGCAAAATAGTTTATATTTTTAGAATCGCCCCTATTTCGACACACGGCCCATATTTCTATTTCCGTTGGCAGACATTGACATCAATATGTTTTCGCGTACCGGATTATTTTGACATCGCCAACTATTTGATTCTCGCCTACGTATACTTGATGTCTGTATTAAGTCTCCGTGATATATCTTTTAGCATTTTGACTGCGTTGCGATATCTATGTGGCTATAGGGGGGTTAATTAGTTAGATAATGTTTGAAGATAAGTTATTATAATGATGGAGTACCTAGTTTTGATTTTTAACCATGACAGGGACAGTTCCACTAGATTTTTACGGTTAGAAAGAAAGGGAATATACGAGTACCTTTACTTTGACATAATGGTATGGTATGGTATAGCGGGCTGGTTTCCGCAAATCCATGACAAAGCTCGCATTTTGCGTGACACTTTAACATAACGTAGCGTAGTATGATAGCTTACTTGACTTGACATAGATACAAACTTATTGTAAAAAATATTGAACATTATATTATTATGAGAATATTCTTGACTATTCCAGTAAAAACAAAATTATTCACGTTTATCTCTATTATCATAATAAGTATCAGAGATTTTGTAATTCATTTCATATTATTTCTTTCATAACCTTTCATTCCTCCTCAAACAATTGACAAACCAATAAAAAGGACTGAAAATTCTTATAAAAAACGTGACATATAGCAGCTAATAAAGCCACAAGCCCGTTAAATTGCGCCATGAATCAAATAGCGACATAACATTTAGTTCAGGCAGGAAATAATAAAAACGAAACATATCTTCCGAGTCGACTGATGAAAAAAAATATAACGCGTTCTAGGAATATAGTGCTATTAAGAGTTTCCACAAAATAAAATAAAATAAACAAGCATAAGCATTAAATTAGGTGACTGCTCATGCTGCAGAATTTGTCTACAATGGTACGGTCACCAACGAAAGTGGCTGAACATAATCAAATTTTGAAAACATCACTACAACAAACTACCTCATTAGTCTAGTGGTCTTAAGCGCGACGGCTACGCTAGAGGTCCTGGGTTCCATCCCCAGGTCGAGCAGTGTTATTGGGTTTTTCTAATATATTTTTAAACATACCTGCGAAATGTGGGTGTACATTAGTATACCTCTGCCTAACCCTTCGGCGAACACAGGCGTCATGGTATGTACTACAACCTACAACAAAAACTTTTGATTAAATTCAAGTTAAGGTAAAGCTTGTAATTATTTTTTTGTTCGTATTGTCGGAGATCCCACACTTACAGATAGACTGGAATCACTGGAGTGGCGGAGAAACTTTGGTTCTCTCTGTGTGCTCTATCGTCTATTTCACGGGGAGTGCTCCGAAGAACTGTTTGACCTGGTACCTTCTTCAACATTCTACTACCGCACCACTCGACACCGCAGTAGAGTTCACCCGAATTACCTGAAATCGATCACATCCAGCACAGTTCGCTTCCAAAGATCATTCCTACCACGCACCATCAGGCTCTGGAATGAACTACCTACTGCGGTGTTTCACTTGCGTTATGACATGTCCTTCTTTAAACGAGGCCTAAAAAGAGCTCTCTACCACACACAGTAGGCGGCGGCACAGCTCTGTCCCCGACGTTGCTGATGTCCATGGGCGGCGATAACCACATACCATCAGGTTGGCCGCCTGCTCGTCTAAAAAAAAAACTCATGCTACCTTCTCGGGTTAGTAACTTCTAGATAATAAAAAATGTTAAAGCGTTTTAAAAACTGCATCGTGTTCAGCTACTTTCGTTGCTGACTGTACCACTGCATTGCCAATTATTCTGTTGCTAAGAAATAATGTGCTAGCATTGGGTATTGCTTGTCATCATCATCATCATCAACAACCCATATAGTGTCCCACTCTTAGGCACGGGTCTCCTCTCATGTTGAGAGGGATTAGGCTATAGTCCACCACGCTGGCCTGCTGCGGGTTGGCAGACTTCACAAACCATCGAGAAAAATCTCTAAGGTAGGTATGCAGGTTTCCTCATAATGTTTTCCTTCACCGTTAAAGCGAGTGATAATTAATTATTAATACGCACATGAATTTGAAAAGTCAGAGGTGCCTTGGATTTGAACTCGAGACCTTCAACTTGGCAGTCCAATGGTCATACCACTAGGCTATCACTATTATTCCACATGCTTGTGTTCCGCAAAAAAACTCTGAAACTGAAAAGGAAACAAGGCTCGCAATGGAGACCCATGAAAATGATTAACTTACTAAAAAATTTACTACATCTTAGTTATAGTATCAACATTTTGTAGTAGGTATTGTGCATCTGTGGTCGCCGGTTACTGATAATTTTTAAGCTTACCCACTCAGTCTTATATAATTTCTTGTGTTACTTTATTTACTTTTTGTACGCTCGCATAAGTGAACCTTCATTTTAGTTTGTAAATAGTTTTCCCAGTAAGTGAATTTATGTAATTCTTTACGAGAAAATAAAGTTCTTAAACCATAATATACAAGGTGTCTTATAACATAAGGCTCCTAAGGGTCGTAGCATGATGTTAATTAAAAAACCTATAGCCTTTGTCAAGAACTGGGCTATCAAATGAAAAGAAAATCTATTTAAGATCCGACTAGCAGTATCAGAGATTAGCGCGTTCAAAGAAACAAACATACTTATACAGATACGTACATTATTCTTCTAAACATTGTGATAGGTGTAACAGTATTTTATAAAATAACGATAAAGTAACGGTTGAAGTGTAAATTTATTGCACAAAATAATAACCTGACAGGACGGAAAACGATAATAAAGAACGTGTCTCTTGAAGTTTTTTGGCAACAAACCTTACTCGGAGAGCGTTGAGATTTTTGAGAATGTTGCTAGTTAAATTTATCTTTTTGGGTGTACAATTTGTACCTTATTAAAAAAAAAACAATTCGTCTCCACATATATTTTAGTATGTTACTATGGTCGCACATAATTTAGATTACGAAAGTTTTATAAAGCTTCCAAGATAGTCGATAAATCGATAATACTGACCATATACGTACATTACTTATATGTATGACTTAACAAACTTTTATCAAGTTTGTAAAACTAAACATAATCATCATCATATCAGCCTCAAGAACTCCACTGCTGAACAAAGGTCTCCCCTATACACTTCCACGTCTTCGTTTTCCAGTTCTACGCTGCGTTTTCCGATGCGTGGTCTCCATTCCAGAATCTTTTTGTCCCAGTGGCCATTTAGTTAGTTATGTGCCCCGCTTATTGCCACTTAAGCTTGCTAAGTAAGTAATACATAGCTTTGCAATTTTTTTAAAGACCGTTATTTTGGGATAATAGTTAGTATGTTATAAATTAATTGTTTAATAAATTAGGTTATGGACGTTTTTGAATCGTAGATGCATCAATTTTATTAATAAACGTCGTACCAATATTACGTATTATTGTTTTTGAGCTTTCAAAACTTTGTACTATACAACTTTCTGCTAGTTACATGCCCCATCCCCTGCCACGATATTCATGAATATATTCTCAATAACTTCAACACATTCCTATATAAAATGTTTAGCAATTCAAATCAATGCATAAACCTACATCGAGAAGCCTTCACTACTCACGTCGGTTCACTTTAGACTCAAAACGGAAATATTGCCGGTGGCGCCATCGCGCGGCGGATGCTGCATGGGCGCCAGCGAGCCGCTTCCGGCCCGCCCTCGTTACGTCCGCTTTGTGTGACGGCCGACATGGCACGCCAGCGCCAGTGAACGTCCGAATGACCCATTGTCAACGCTATTACACTTTACTATGATTTATTCGGTGTGTTTAATGTCAAGTGAAAGTTTGATATTAGAAGAAAACTACTCTCTGTTTCTTTGCTCGGACTCAGGCATGTCTTTCTGATTCAGGCTGTGCTCTTATGAGGGTGTATTCAAGTTTTGGAATACCCATTTGGTTTTACGGCTTGCTGGTTTACTCATAAGCTGACCGCTCTTTTTGGGAATAAGCAATGATTCTTTCATGTTTGCCTTAGAAAATTCAAGCCTTAAGATCATAACAATTCCGTAGTGGTTTTTTGTTATGTTTAAATTAAATAAAATACCAAAAATCAATTACTAGCCGTAACTGATTTCATTTAAACATAACATATCAACCCACAGTTCACCGGCGATATAAACATGGGACCAAAACATATAGGACAAGTCTATTGCCATTAACCGGGCACAAATCTAAACTCCGAGCTGCTACTGAGAATTTCGTAGTAAAACCCAATAACACTACTTGACCTGGGAATCATACCCGGGACATTATCGTAGCTGTCGCGCTTAGGATCACTAAACTAACGAAGCAGTTTTGTATCAGATAATATCAGTTACAATCAGATGGAGTTAAAAAAACATTTCGTCATGGTTAACTATTTCAATTTCAACAGAGTAGCGCCTTCGCTTCAACTGAAGTGTAACTTTACTACAACAACAACAACTGACGCAACACTTTACAAAACTTTTCAGATAGACTTAATTTATTCCATTCGGACCCATCCGTAAAAGTCCAAGACTAATTGTTTAGCCAGTTGCTTATTACCCCAGTGTACTTCAATTAATGTCTTGTCTTGCTCGAAGAAAATTTGCTCGAAACGACGGGTTTCATTCCAATGCTCGAAGTAGTAAGTTTCGTGTTGTTTTGGTGCTTGGAAAAGGATTTTGTGGTGGATCGGCGGTTTGGCTTTTGCTTGTTGCAGGTTTCCTGGTAATTAATTCCTGCTTTTACTTTTGGCACTTTAGATTTGGCAGTATTAAAAAGTAAATTGATTAAAAAATATTAATATATTACTTCAGAAAAATTATACTGAACGCATTATTATTATTTGTATCCCCTTAAGTGTTCACGGCGTGTCTTCCGTGAAGAAGAAAGCTTGCTTGGGGAAACAGCTCCAACGCGTAGAAGGCCCCTTGGAGAACTTTGTGTTCGCACCTTTGGGATGGTTCGGCTATTGGTACACCTCTGCCTAACCCTTCGGGGAATACTGACGTTATGGTATGTTATGTTTGTTATAAAATTTGTAAAGTAGGGCCCCATCAAATAAATAATAACAGTACTATTGTTACAATTTTATCTTAATAAATGCAATAGCTATAATAACCAAAGTTTGTTCAGTATATTGCTCAATTAAAAACTGTAATAGATTTTGAATACAATCAGCTCGTGAAATTTGATTTTAGGCAATTTGTTTTATGGCTTTATATTTTGTATGAAAGAATGAAGTTGAGGGGAAAGTTGAATTTTGTTAAATGTTTGCTGAACTGTACTCAAATGAATGTATGCACAGACGCCAGTAGGTCAAGCTATCCATAACTGTCAAATTTTCCCAATTGAATATGAACCTTATTGTTTTGTGTTAGAGTTGAAAATTAATCAAAGATATTTGACAGACGACAGATGACAAATTAAAATATAAGTAATTCCACTATCGGAGAACTACTTACAGGATTTGAATGAAATGTTAGTACACCAATAGTTTCTGTCTAACACTGGCAAAGCGGGATTTCCCTAACATTGAGTACTTCATAACCCATGAAATCAATCTGACAACAATGTTTTTACTAAGTTCACGCGTACGAAGTCGCGGGTAAAAGCTAGTTAATAAATTTAAGTAAGTCTTGCGTATCTCTAGTACCATAAATGACATCAAATCACGACGTGGATCATGATGCCCCGTAATAATATCGACTAGTGAGGTTCTGCCGAATGGTATCCTGATGATGTAGCAATGATATTAAACAATGATTTCACACCCATTCCACTTTTATGACTTTTACCAGCACAAGAAATTCAATTTGAGCTAACCTAACGACGTATTATAAATAAAACCTAGTTGTGGCTGTGGTCGCCGGACGTACTAGGTGGGGATGACAATCTAGCTGTCTGCCAGACCAAGCAGCCGTACCACTGCAGCTATACAAGTAAATACATGAGTTATTTCATTATATAATATCCTCCCATCTATGTGACTGCTGGACGTCACAATCAACATAAAAAAACAACAGTTTCGACCCTATGTAGGGTCACGGAGCATTAAAACTGCAATGTAGCCCGCAATGAAAAAAAAAACTGTTTTATTGTCCAAAATCTAATAATTTCGTTAAATGTATTACAGTCATCTTTGTGACATTAGGTAACTAAATTCCCCTTCTATATGAATCGCTCCGTATACTGTCCAAACTACGTCTTTTCCGATAATGTCCAGTTTTCATGATGGATGCACATTTAGCGGTCATGGGTAATGATTTATATCTGTAGTAGTACTTAATTTCGCCTCCCCTTGGTCCCTTGAATTGGGGTTACGTTTTGGGTGAAGTAGAGACATTTTGGTTGTGCCTTCAATTTCCTTTCGATTGAAAGGTCCTTTTTATACCCTCTTCACTATTTTTTTGTATAGAATTTTGTCATGTAATTGTCCCACTGTGCACTGTGGAGCAAAATTCTCTTCACTCAAAGGAACATTGACCAACATGTTAAGTAATTGCCAGTTGGCGATTTAAATTATTTTTTATTCATTTTTCTCTGGTCAGAATGATCCCAGAGACCTAGAGGGTCGAAATAACTGTTTTTCTATTGTATAAATGTTAATAAGATATATTTTAGTTAAGAAACTCGACGTTCGTTTGTAGTGGAAAGCGACGAAATTATATTTTTAGCAATTTTGAAACAATATTACGTTTGCCCGCGAGGGGTTTCGGTGGCTGAAATAAATAAAGCAACGTTTACATGCACGGCTCTGGCCAGAGTTCAAATTATGTATAATTGTATTTCAGTGTTGTTGTCACAACTCTAACTTAACCGACCGTGTGAATAATTTGAGCCGTGTTATAATTGAACTGCATGTGTGCGGTATGCACTGCAGCTGTTTCACAGAATCTATGGAACAGCTGATTAAATAAATATTTGGGACTACATTTGAGCACCATCTAGTCCCAAACTAAGGTGAGCTTGTACTATGGCTCCTAGACCATGGATATAATACTTATCCCGCCTACACGCCTACACGCCGTCGAGATAATCTCTAAGGCATGCAGGTTTCCTCACGATGTTTTCCTGTCCATTACTGTCTCATATGTTTATTATTTTAAACAATATGCATATTCAACTCTATATGCTTCCATACGTACTGCATTCAATCCACCATATCAAGTGTATTGAAAAAAAAAAGTACACACGGTAGGGATGTTCGCAAAGCTCAGATTAATATTTCATTGTTAGTTACATACATACCTACCTTTGTTTTTTATCACTGCTATTGGGCAACGGCAAGGCTTTGTTGATGCCAAATAAATATCTATAATTGGCTCTGCTACCGGTCGAAATAAAAACGGAATATGAATTGTTTGAGCATTTTTTGACGTTCTGTGTCGGGAATTTTTAAATTTGTCGTGAGCTTTTACGGAGAAATGATATGTATTATATTCGAGATTCAAATTAAAATATATACATCATTTCGAGATCTACCAATCGTCACATAAAACATGATCATCATCTTCCATACTGACTTCACCCACTGCTGGGCAAAGGCCTCCCTTGCCTTTGTCCAAGCCACTGTGTCCACTATTATAGCAGCCCAGTCTCACCCGTAAGATTCGAGGTGGTCGCGCTACATCCGCTGTCGCTTCGCTCATTGGGGATCCAAGTTGTGGTAGCTTTTGCCCATAGCTGGTCTGGCATACAATAAACACTTGAACAAAAATGTCCACTAAGACGTATTCCTACGTACGTAACGTATTCCACTTGAGCCTAAGGTCTACTATTTTATTGTGTTAAAGTCCTTCGTCATTCAATGACTTTAGTTGTTGATTTTGGCGTCGTTTACTATCACTGAACGACCTTTTTAATACCATTGAAAATGCAAACTTGAGCCCCAGCGTGAGCTCGATACGGGTAACAGTCAAATTTCGCTCTTTCTACAATAAAATAAGATTATTTCACGATAGAGTTCTGGTTTTAATTCATTCAATTCGGTCACTAAACAGTGGATAGTTCTACAAAAAAGAAAACTTGAAAAGCCGTTTATTTTTAAATAAAAAATGTGGTGAACATTTTTTTTATATTTCTGACGTTAATCTACTGTTAGGTAACCCTCTAGTACCTAGTAATAATACAAATTACGGTTATCTCGAGTGAAAAAATATTTACTTTTTGTGATATATCTATATAGTTACACCCTTAAGTTGGTGAAATGAAATGTAAATTTAATTTAATTACTAACGAGACAATAGGGATACTTAATTATTATCACCGCTTTTACCACAATGTAGTCCTTTAAAACTCACTATAAAGCCTTTTTTAATCTATGATACAGTAAAACCTTGATGCCCAATCCAATGTTCGGTTTCTAACATTTTTGATTCTATTGCTGTATTTCCTTTTTTTTTTCGAGCATCGACGCCGGTAACCCGCGCCAGTCAATTCGTTCTGCGATACGCATCTGCAACGAATTTGTGTGTTCCACGGTCTATCGTGTTCCTTTTTTCGATTTTTAAATTTGAAAATAGAAGAAAAAAATTGTGACGGCCGCATGTGGGGAAAATATTCATGGAGTTTTCATTGCACGTTGTTTCCATTTGAGAGTACTCTTACAATGATTGGGGGTATATCGAGTGGCATTGTATCTATGGTTGTTTTTACTTGGGCAACGTACCTATACAACTGTAACATTACTTTGTTACTGGTATCACAAAAAATTATAACCTTCAATGGCTATATTTCTGTAGTGGTTACAGGTTTTTATAACTGTTTAAAATAATTGACGTGATATGTAAGCTCAGAATTTGAATTTTATTATCTCCTATAATAATATTATTGATTTTTCGGGTGTATTATAATAACGTCAAATATTACGCAGAGAGTTAAATATAATGTTTCGTGGTGACTGCTGAGACTAGGTGCATGAGATGATAAACACTGCTTTTTTTTCATTCTTCAAACAGGTCCAAGATCATACTACTTTCCTTGTTGTAAAATGAAATTAAACGATATTCTTCTTTTTATTATATTGTCAATGGTTACAATTTGCGAATAATATAAGACCATCACATTTATAACTCGCAATTAAACGATAATTGGCTGATATAATGATGACGAAATGGAATTTGGTTTCCTTTATTTTCGAAACGAGTGCATTTCTGAATTTATTCAACGCACACGTAGTTTTCGTTTGCTGTTCAATTTCAATTATTCAAGTACTCTGTTCTGTCAGCACCGATTCTACCAACAGTAATCACACCGATATCCTACATTATAAAAATCATACATCGAAAAAGAAACAGTTCAAACACATAATTCCTATATTATTCACAGGTGAGCCATAAAATATACATAACTTCGGCAAACAACTATGAAAATTTCACATTTTTATCACTTTACAAGTATCTCAGTATAAACCAGGGCCCCAAATCTGCTATTTTTATCCGACTGTGGAAAAGAAAGGATATTTTTTTTATATTTTGGTACGTTTTTTACACAGCATCATCATCCAGCCCCAAACTAAGCAGAGCTTGTACTATGGGTACTAGATAATGGATATAATACTTACGTACTTTTTTTAAAAATAAATACTTATAAGTATAAGAAACACCCAGACAACACACGAAACACTTTATGTTCGTCATATAAATATTTGTGTCCTGTGGGAACCCACGACCTTATGATCAGCAGTCGACTCAAACCATTAATGATATTACAGTCTATGAATGTATTATGTATATCTATCTATGTTCGATTGTAGCTCCAAAGCTACAGATTACTTTAGCCGCATCTACTTACATCTACTTTGACTGAAATAAATAAATAAACTAGAACTATGTTTGGGTAAACATAGTCGAAAAAGCTAGGTCAATGATCATTTCAACTCAAACCTATGTGTACTATGTAGCCAGTATATTACATAATTTAATTTACAAGAGGAAAGTAATAAAACTTAACACGTCTGCTACCGATGTTTGTCGAAATACGTATACACGACCAGTTTATTTGACCCCTCAGCTCTCCAACTCTCGCCTTTTTTGCTATTGTTCCGCCCAATGTTATGGGTTGTAAAGTAGTTCTAGTTTAGTGGTCGTTGAAGTCTTGCATGTAGTGATGTAAGCACATTAGCAGAAACGGCGTGTTTCTTCGAGCATGTGACACCTGTAAGAGATTCCGTGATTTCGTTTTCTGAAGACTTCAATTAAAGACGTATTTAGAAATTAGGAGTTGATAAGTTTTATCGCATTTATGTTTTGCATATTATTGCATTTAACTTTTTTTTTATACCACTAAGGAGGCAAACAAGCATACGGCCCACCTGATGTTAAGCGGATTCCATAGCCTATAGACGCTTGTAACACCAGGGGTATCACTTGCGCGTTACCGACCCTGTAAAACGAAAGAGGAATAGTTGGGTTAATGAACTGAACTTATGAATACTGTGGATGTAACTTTTGATGTACTGGAGTTGGCTACGACGGGTTTTGGTCCAATACTACCGGGATCGGACTTCGTCAAAGGGCGGGGCTTCTCCTCGCTTTCTACTCGGAGGCGCGTGAGTAGCAAACTTGCGCTCCACCTATTGGGGCACTGTGAATGAGACTTTCACTATAAATATATCCAGCTATAAAGTATAGCTTTTGTTTTGAGATTTAGTATACTTTCCGATTAGTAAAATCGATAATCGATTAATAAAACTTTTCGTTATGAGTTGATAGAAATCAACCATTTGTCATTATTTTAAAAACAGATTCATGATTAAGATTTGATTACCATAATCAGCTTAAACGTTTTCTGAACATGGTACTTTTCAAAATAAACTTCAAAACATATAACAAGACAGGGCATTTAAAACAAAATGGCCATTGCAACTTCTATCAAATATAATTATATCATACAATTTCTATAAAATACTCGTATATACTGCTAACCTTTCTACCCTAGCCATGTTGGGGGTGCAAAAATAATTGTTTCCGGTATTACTGATGCGCGCGAATGGACGGGGGTATGATTTCGATACCCTGGGCTAATGGTGCTTTAGAGTATCCTCACGGTTCCATAAATCTAAATGATATACGGTACTCTTTATGTGTAAAATTGGGAACTGTAAAGCTATAGGACTATAATGAACTATTTCTTCGTGGATAAGTCACGGGATTTGTAATATTAATATTACGCGATAAAATCCGCAAAAAGTAATTTTATTTCAATGTCTAATAATCGGGTAATTATGTGTCAAATATTCGCGTAAGTGTCCAATATTTACGTAAGTGTCCAATATTCACGTAAGTGTCCGATATTCACGTAAGTGTCCAATATTCACGTAAGTGTCAAAATAATATTCGCGTAGGTAAGTGCCAAAAAACCGCGTAAGTGTCAAATATTCGCGTAATTGTCAAATATTCGCGTAAGTGTCATAGATTCGCGTAAGTGTCAAATATTTGCGTAAGTGTCAAATATTCGCGTAAGTGTCAAATATTCGCGTAAGTGTCAAATATTCGCGTAAGGGTCAAATATTAAGCATTATATTTTATATTCCCTCATAATAGATTTACGTGGTAAGTAATCGACTGTAATTTTATTTCTTGCATAACATAACATACCATCACGCCTATATTCTCCGAAGGGTTAGGCAGAGGTGTACTAATACCCACTGTTCACCGCTATGCTTGGTCCCATGTATTATATATCGCCATATAAACGGAGACAAATTTTATCTCCGAGCTGCTGAGAATTTCATAGAAAAACCCAAAAAACTTGCTCGACCTGGGAATCGAACCCAAAACCTCTTAACGTAGCAGTGACGCTGAAATATTATTTATTTATTTCAATATACTTTATTGTACGCCAAGTAATTAACTAGTACAGACACATACATTTTGTATATACATATATAGACATACAATGGGCGGCCTTATCGCGGTCTGCGATTCCTTTCAGGGAATCTTTGGATGGATATAATATATATCCATTACCCATAATACCTACATAAAAACTGCTTAGTTTGTAACTAGATAGTGCTATGTAAAATATCCCAAATATGTATTTATGTATCAACATCTATAATACCGCAACCGACTTTGTACTATGATGAATGTATTTGCAAAATTCAAAATATTTTTCAATCCCACTAATTGATAAAATTGAAATCGGGATCCCGCACTCCAATATCCAATGTAAATTGAGCTTTCGTACACGCAATAATTACAGATAATTGTGGTTTATTTTGTTTAATTATTTCGATTCTGTTTTATTATTTCATGCATATTCCGCGCATTTTTAATGAAAACCTTTATTGGTATCGTGTTTCGGTTGAAAATTTTCAACCGAAACACGATACCAATAAAGGTTGTTGTTAATGAGAATATGATATGTTGTCGCTCATTATCATTGTCATTTGTTTAATTTGCGTTTTGTGTTATAATATAGGCTTTTTTTAATTTGAAGTCTGACGTATGTAAACATATTTTATTATTTGGATTTGTTTTGAGGGTGGCTCTATTTCATCTTTGGTAAGACTCAAGTGTTACTCAAACCACACTAGCTGACTTCTAACACATAGACATTTAAATAAAACTAAGGCACAGTAATTGATATTATTAATCACGACCTTTCAGGCTCTTTACAGCAGTGACCGCGGTCATTGTAAAGGATCCAAAACTTCGAGTATATATCGTTGCTTGTAAAACCTTACATAAACAAATTCATAAGCAAAATGACGTTTGTACAATACAAGCGAAAATTTATGCAAGAAATCTACTCACCGACCTCATTAGAGACAACTAACGAATTTAATTATGCTAGTATAGTCTCTGACTTTTTCTGATTCATGTACGTATTAATAATTAATCACTCGCTTAAACGGTGAAGGAAAACATCGTGAGGAAACCTGCATCCCATAGAAATTTTTCACGACGGTTTGTGAAGTCTGCCCCGCACTAGGCCAACGTGGTGGACTATAGCCTAATCCCTCTCAATAGGAGAGGAGACCAGCAGTGGGACAGTATATGGGTTGATGATGATGAGTATAGTCATAGTAAAAATACTGCAGTGGCCGACAGTATACGAGCAGCTACAACCTCGAACGCAGAACGAATGCACGTTTGGCGTAGCGGTTAAAGTATTCACTTCGCCTTTGATTCCTACCCGAAATACCTTTGTGTGATCTACAGATACATTTTTCGAGTCTGGGTGTTCTTTGTCTTCATAATTTATATGATTACGTCCCCTGCGGAACAGCGGAGCTGCCATACCTTGTAAAGGATCTGTCGTTATTAAAAAAACCGCTTGAACGCGTGACCGCCGGCTGAAAAACCCAAACCTTTGAACTTTACCATCCCTGTAGATATTTTGCATATCCCTCTGTCTTATTAATATATTCTTTTGTAACATCAACAGCTATAATTTTCCAAAATGAACTAAAGAATCAACCGTAACTTGAGACGCCAATTTCAACAAAGCGTGTGACTGTAATAAAAGTAAAATTATGCAAATCGACCACCCTCCCAGCTCGCCCCGCATGGTGGTAGTTTTATTGTAATCATTTACGGAGGGACGAATCTCTTTATGCGTCACCACGCGCTACTCGGCCCCTAAGGGCAGCATTTTTGACATTTCGCTTTATTTATAATAATAATAATGTTCACTTTTCAACCCCCTGTGTTAGGGTTCAATGTTCAATATTTTTTCATAATTGGCAGTCAGCAAAGAGTTTTATGTTACATAGCAATGAAATGAAATAAAAATCCGAATTGGCTTTACTCATTTTTTTATATTTGAAAAGTTTTGAATTTCAAATCATATAAAATTATAATTAATTATTACATAGTAGATTGCTACGTCACATTGCGTAGTAGAAGCTAATTATAATATAAAAGATATTGTGTGTTGGTCTTGGTCTTTTTATAATTTTTAAGCCCAGTTCCAAATCCACCTAATGGTATGCAATTAGGCGGATTTGGAACTGGGCTTACTGTAGGCTGGGCTACCTGTAGAGTTGTGCTAAAAGACACCTTTAATTGGCTGGTATATTTTAGGACCCAATTATTATGGAGCCAGCCTATCGCCATTAACCGGGCACAAATCCAAACTTCGAGCTAGTGCTGAGAATTGCCTAGTGACAAACCTAAATCATAACATTTACATCAAATAAAATTAAATTAAGTAACTCTTATTATCACACATTGTTTGTTATAAATAGAACTAAGTACAATGTTCTAAAATTTTCACAAAAAACTAATTCTATACGTTTCTCTTGAAACAAGAAACTTGTTAGCTACATTCATTGGCTTGAATGCCGTTCAATTACGTATACGTAATTCTGTATATAAATAGTCTACACAATTCGAGGTAATTTCATTAGTAAAATAATAGGCAACCCTAACTAGGTGCTGGCATTCCACACTTGGTAATTTTAGAAAACAAATTAATATTAATCAGATGTGGGATTTTATGTAGCAGTGTAAAAAATGCTTGAGCCACAATAGCAGGATTACTGGAACATATTATGAAAAGTTTTTTATTATTATGGAATACGAAATTGATGTACACCAGCGGGTCAAGCTATCCAAAGGCGTCAAATTTTCGCAATTGAATATGAACCTTATAATTTTATATTAATGTTAAAAATCAATCGAAGAAATATGACAGATTTTAGTAGCTTGATTTGTACATCACGCCTTAGATATTAGGTACCTACTCAAATGGTCAGTAATAATCATGATTATAGAGCAAATGAAGCAAATGAAGGCAAGTGTGGTTTTTTATACGGTACGAGTTAACATCATGCCACTTCCCCGTGGCAGACGATCCATGAGAATTTTCTGTGCAATAAAAGTTTGAGATGCGTTCAAAGATGGCCGGCATCCCAAGGAAATTTCAACTGTATCAAAAAGGTCGTCCACTAAGACCTACAGATTTATTAGATAACGCTGTTAGAAATCGAAAATACTGAATCTGTTACGATTTTTCCATTTATTTCCTATCATATGACTATGACAAAGTCATTATGCAATAGGAAACAAGTCATCAACCGAACACATACCCTAGCTCTAGCTGAGCGTGTGGCCCTGAATAGATTCAACCTTCTAATCAGAGGTACGAGCCTTGGATTCAAACACTCCAAAACTTTGACTGACATACTGTACATGTATACCACTAGAATATCACTGTGCGGTAGCAAAGGGAACGGGACTTGCCGTGGCGACCGACTGCGGTAGGATCGCGTGATGATGTACTACCAAGTATTATAATTGTCCATCACTATCACTACAGTCCGCATCTCTTACTTTACTTTTTTATAATGATCATGAGTAATTAGCGTAATGCAATGCTCATGCCTTGTCTATAGATACACGAAAAGAGACCAACACTTATCCCACCCGCGGAAATTTCCTTTGAAATTTGAGAACAGCTACATTTTGATTTATTATTTTACCTACAATTTAAATAAAAAATGCAGCTTGCTTTAGCAAAAGCAGTGGTTTGTAAATAACATTTCTGGTATAAAATTTGGCGGGAACATAGTGAGAGCAACCTTTTTTTACTGGAAAATAAAATATATGTATATAAATAACATGTTATTTTTGAAAAAATAATCTGACGGAGAGAGAGAGGTGTTTTTTTACACCAGTAAAAGCACAGTTTGGTGGCTATCGTATAATGCGCCCCTCAGCATTCTTTGTTTGATTAAAAATTACTTAGGGTGCAGTCTATCGGGGTTCCGTAAAAAGACAAAAGGGAAATTGAAATGCCCAGTGGAACATTTCGTGCTGGCTCTTTTGCATTCCTTATTTGGGAAACAAGCACTCAATACTTTCTCGCATTCTATAATCTATACTTCTAAACTATAATATTATAAAGAGGTAAAGTTTGTGAGGTTGTAGGGGGATCTCTGGATCTACTGAACCGATTTTGAAAATTCTTTTACCAATAGAAAGCCACATTATTTGTGAGTGTTATAGGCTAATTTCCCATATATATATAGGTATATATGGGAAATTGTAAACCCATTCTTCTCTCCTAATTTATTATAATAAATACGACGACGTCTGTGATCTAGTGGTTCGGGTGTCGGACTACTTATCAAGATGTAGTGGGTTCGATTCCCACAGTACACAAATACTTATCTCATGAACATAAGTGTTTGTGTTTGTTTGTCTAGTACCCATAGTACAAGCTCTGCTTAGTTTTCTAGATGGTGGTGTGTAAAATTTTCCCAAATAGTAGTTATATAGTGATTAATCATGTATTACTTTTGTAGTTTCTATTTCATTGATTTTTGTATAGTATTACATCACTATTTCTGAAAACTATTGCACTGCTGACTTGTTTACTATAAAATTTGATATAGCTATATTTTGCTATACACCCTATCTCGAAGCGATAAAGTTTAAATGCTTATATCCATATTTCACCTACATTCTCAGAACCTCACAACCTTATTTGCCAAACAATAGAGTCGAAAATTGTTTATGCCAGGGTTGTCACCTCTTGTCGTGTGTCCCGGAAAGTTTTAAATGGTCACCGTTGTGAGTGTGACGAGGTGTCGTGGGTAGTGACGGCCCTATTATTGCTTGGTTACGGTTTGATTTTAAAGTTGTGGTTGATGTCGCTCGAAGCTTTCGGAGCGTCCAATTAAAAGCTCAACAATTTCCGTAGGAAACTATGAAGTATGGTGTTAGTTTGGTAGATATTTTAAGGGGTCTTTTATTATTAGGTATTCTTTCAATAATGAGTACTATAACTAAACAAACTGCATGGTGAAAATTTGTGTTTTCAATCTACCATTTTCTTTATTTATTGGATAAAGGAAAGAAAAAATATTTACTGAGTGCGAAGTAAAGGTACCGATAGACATACTCATTACTAGCACGAAACGTTTTACGCCTGCAAATAAGCATACTATTTTAGTAGCACGTCTATATGTACCCTAACAGTAAACGAAAGTACGTATGGGTGGGTTCATTATAACAAAATGATATGCCAAGATTTACAAAAAATCATAAAAATGAAATTCCTGTTCTTTTTGAAGTCTGTTAATCACGAAAAACATTTGATAACTGCCATATTACAGCGTATTTAATTTTAACGTAAGAATTTTAACATGCAAAATCCAAGACGAATGATTAAACACGAACGAAATAAAAAAGAAAAAATACACAACCTACCATTTGGACTGCGTAAGCTGATAAAATTCGCGCACGGCACAGTTTTCAAAGCAAAAACGGGCGACACAGCCGGCTGATTACCTTCATTTTCTTGGGGCACGCATATACCCTGGGGGTTAGGAGGTGCCCCCTCTATCCCGCACAATTTATTTCGCCTCATCAAAACGTCAACACGTTGACGTGTATTTTAGGGATTTTAATCGGGCGGCCCGTGCCCCGGGCGAGATGTCGCCCTCTATGTAAATCGCTCGGCCCGTTTGCGAGCGTAATTGTTTTCGTTGAGAATTGACACGTACCCGGTTTTAGTTTTGACGCATGTAACAAGGTGTTGGCGAAGCTTGCGGAGTTGCAGGCGATAAAACTAGTGTTTCGGATTTTAGGCTATTACTGAATCTGTTCGCAGTCAACATGAATTACCGAGTTACCATTTAACTAACCGACTTCAAATCCTAAGAACGAACATTTTATAAGACTTTATAACATAATATATTTTATTTATCTAATATATAAAATTCTCGTGTCACAGTTTTCGTTGCCATACTCCTCCGAAACGGCTTGACCGATTTTGATGAAATTGTTTGTGCTTATCGGGGAGGTCTCCAACATCTATTTTTCATACCCCAAAATTTTTTTTTTATGGCAAAACAACGTTTGCGGGGTCAGCTAGTATTATATAAATATAAACTTATTTACACTACTAACAAATTAAAATTTAAAAAACTACAAAGTAAACTAATGTAAACAATAATAGACAATTATACTTATTATTATAATTATTACCATCACGCCTGTATTCCCTTAAGGGTTTTTCAGAGATGTACCAATGTACACTTACAGTTCGCTGGTATATTTAGGTTCCTTGGGGCGAGCCAAATAGAAAATTGCAGAAAATCGAAGTGAAATAACACTCCTCAGAGCTATGTTGTGTTCCTTACGGTGAGCAAGGTTGCCAGTACTCCGCGAGGAAACGTTGTGTTGGTAGTTGGAAACGTTGTGGGGGGACTTTGAGCCATATACTGCCAACCCAACTATTCCGCTTTCGTTTACAGGTTCGGCAACGCGAAAGTGTTACCCCTGGTGTTACTAGCGTCTATAGGCTACGGTAACCGCTTACCATCAGGTGGGACGTATGCTTGTTTTCCACCTTGGTGTTATAAAAAATAAGGTCAGCACATATAGCGGAAAACTTCTCTGCCATATTTTTTTGTCATAAGTCACAACGACAGATTTTCCTGTACCTACTGCTTTGACCTTTTGAAATCTTTCAAGAAAAATGACACAATACTCGACTCTATTGCCACAGTCGACGACAGCGTATCCAATTTAATTTGCCTCGTCATTAGCTCATTACAAGCTTATTTGAGGTTACATACGAAAGAATGTAATCTGAAACATGTTTCAGAGGGGGAATAAAATTGGGGTACCTAATGAAGTACAGGGTAATTAGATATAGGGTTGAAATAGTAGAATAATTTAATAGACTTCGAACATCAACAACGAAAACAATTTTTTTACATAAACACCCGGAACAGCTACCCGTAGGGCATACAAATATTTGTTCTGTTCGGGAATTGAACCCGCGACACGTGGCGCAAAAGTCGATCGGTCGGCCACTACGCTAAAATTTTCATCAATCTTCAGTTTCAATATGTCATTATCGTTGATATAATATATAACATAATCTCGAGTGAATCGGTTTCTTCTAGGCAAGCTCGTTCCGCCGTAGATCGCTGTCGCAGTATATATTTACCAGTTGCTGAACAGCAGTATTCTACGTGAAACTACTGCCATCAGACCTCCACAACTCAATTTCTAGGCAACAACGATATCTTGAAGATAGACTGGTTGTCAGCCTGTTTGGGCTTTGACTAACATTAAGAACTTTTATGTTCGTAGGTTTCCTTTTGACAACCGTTACTG
This sequence comes from Acronicta alni, assembly GCA_964056405.1. Lineage (NCBI taxonomy): Eukaryota > Metazoa > Arthropoda > Insecta > Lepidoptera > Noctuidae > Acronicta > Acronicta alni. Next base: position 3,529,701 of record OZ043919.1, on the reverse strand, counting down.
ATGACTTTCATGCTCTTCGAGGCACGGAGGGGTCTTGATGTGTTAAAAATGGTCACCCATCCACAGATTGACCACGCTAGAGCCGCTTAACCTTGCAGATCGGTTGTTAAGCATAAACATTATATAAAGCATCGAGCCCCTCTACGAAAAATGATTCATCATCAACCCATTATACAGTCCCACTGCTGTCAGGTCGGGTCTTCTCTCACAGAATGAGAGGGATTAGGCTATAGTCTACCACGCTGGCCTAATGCAGGTTGGCAGACTTCACACACCGTCAAGAAAATCTCTAAGGCATGCAGGTTTCCTCACGATGACGATTTTTCCTTCACCGTTTAAGCGAGTCATAATTAATTAATTATTAATACGCACATGATTTCGAAAAGTCAGAGGTGCGTGGGTTCGAACTCGAGACCTTCGACTTGGCAGTCCAATGGCCAACCACTAGCCTATCACTGCTTGTATGGAAAATGATTGGTGGTAAATAATGGACCATTATACAAAATTAATTACACTCAGGTGCTTAAGAAGTAATAACCATCCTCGTTACCCGTTACCCTAAGCCGCTGCACGCCACTTCATTAACCATGGGTTATGCAAATCATGGTCGCATTAAACTACCCTTTAAAGCGCCGTAAAACCAGTAGTAATAGCCATGAAAATCTGTTTACAGGTCATATACATTGTTTGAAGTTCGACTAAGATTTAACAGGGTTGGAAGTTCACTGTTGTGATTTGAAATTACACGTTCCATGTAGCGGCTGAGCGGTCGGCTTTTGCGCCACAAGTTGTGGGTTTGAGTCTCGAAACAATTATAATTGTATGTCCAACAGGTTTTACATCCTCTGGTACAGTCAGCAACGAAAATCTTCAATATTAGTTTTAATAAGTATGAAGTTATTGACCTGTAAAGGTTATGCGAAATAATTGCATAGATGACCATTAAATATTTAGGTTACCTTAATAGAAAAAACCTCTTGACAAGTTTTGGAGCTGTCATGTTTTCAAAACTTTCAACTTTAACTTTCTTTGCTGACCGTACAATTAGATGTGTAGGTACTATGAGGGATCGTTAGACCGAGAGAAAGGAAACTCATTTAAACTATTTTAAAAGAGCTATATTATTCAAGAGTCAAGGGAATTCTGACAATATCAAGTTTCACCTTTTTACTAGACATTCTACCAGTCATATTTGATTAAATGTTTGTATTTAGTAAAACCAGCCAGTCATGGAGTAATGCCTACTCTACTCTCTCTCTCCTCTCCTCTCTCCTCTCTCTCACTCTCTTGTAGCGATCTATATAGTACCTACCTAAAAGTTATTGTTGCAATTACGATTCGCCTGGTGTGTCGCACTGCTTGACAAAGGTCTCCCCTCACTCTCATCTCGGTCATGTGCTGCTCAAATCTGGATTCAAAGAATCAAGGTCGTCACGTCATCTATTTTTTGGTGTGCCACGACGTTGTCTTGATTTCAGGGCCACTCCAGTCTACTTAGTAGTGATTTTAGCTCACTGATCATCAGACATGCAACAGCCAATGACTAGCCCCAGCTCCATTTAAGCTTAGAGACCGTTAGAAAGAAACCGTGACCTCCAGAGGATCGAAAGAATTGTTTTCTAATTGTGTCTGATAATATATTCTTAACTATTGCCCGTGGTTTCACTCAAATTTTTAGACTAATGGTATGGTTGGCCTATGTCCTTCTCCAAAGTCTATGTCTGTACCAAACTTCATAAAAATCAGTTCAGTGATATAGGCGTGAAAGCGTAACAGATAGACAAAGTGACTTTCGCCTTTATATATTTAAGTAGGGAAATACGGATTGTTTAAGTTTTTTAGACCAAAACATTCCTATATTGGCATAAAATATATCCTTTTGATATAAAAAAGCGAAATGTGAACGATATTTGATGAAGGATCTTTTCCGGAGCCATGTGACGTTGGTACGTGACCTGAGATGTATATGTGTTTGTGGTCGCTTTGAATCATAGCACATAATATATCTGGTCCTAACATGAGAGTCGAGCATTCTGGATCGGAAAGATGGATTGCTCGGCGAATTTCAATGAAGGAGGAGGTAGTATTTGGAAACAGCTACCCTTCTCTCGGTTTCCATTGGTAATCGAACTTAGAGATTACATAGATACACGCCTTTTTCCCATGGGGATAGGTAGAAACTAAAGGATGCCACTTGCTACGATTCTTGCATATTTCTTTCGCTTCCACATTCATTAATCTTGTTATACACACATGCCAGTTGCGATTACCTTAAAGATTATGCCCTATGTAAAGGCACAGGGAGTCGAAAGTAATGTGGAAGTGAACCTGAACCTGATTCCGTACAATATTTATTTATTTGGAGTTACCAACATTTGTTTAAACATAAACATTACAAAATAAAGAACTTAAGTTTAGAACTTTAAAGCTATCAACCGATCTGCAAGGTTAAGCTGCGCTAGTCGCGGTCAGTCTGTGGATGGGTGACCACTTTTAACACATCGAGACCCCTCCGTGCCTCGGAGAGCACGTAAAGCCGTCAGTCCCGGTTGTCATACGAGCACCTATGACAATCGTTAGTGGTAGTCAGAAGCCCAAAAAGCCTGACAACCAGTCTATCCTCAGGGTATCGGTATTACCCAAAAATTTGGTTGCGAAGGTCTGATGGCAGTCGCTTCGTGTAAAATACTGATATTCAGCCGCATCTGGTTAGACTGGAAGCCGACCCCAATATAGCTGGGAAAAGGCTCAGAGAAAGACACTGGACCTGAAAAATACTGGTAACTGGTTACATCAGTACACCTCCGCCTAATCCTTCTGGGAGTGATAGTAGTAACAAAATGTTCAAATACAAAAGCGGACTTACTCGCACATCGTCTGATATAAAGAAATACGCAAAGGGAAATGAAACCCATTTTATTTATACGCCTACATAATGCAGATGCCCACTCTCTTCAACCCAAAACAATACATTACTTATTCACAAGAAGAATCCACTAACACTGTCCTACTTTCCGATTCCTTGCTCCTAAAACGATACGGCAAGATATAATTATCTCTGCGGTTCTTGTACATTAATTATTCATAATGCTTAGTGGGTATATTAGCCTGGTTGTAACGAGCAATGGATGGTACGATATGCTCTTTTCCCAAAGGTGTTGAACGAGTAGGTACTAGTGTAGTAGAGGTTATTGCCGCGCTCGGAATATGCAAATCAATGTGGATAATTGGTGCAAAGTTTCAAATTGACGCTGTGCAATTTCAAGTTTTAGATTATTGCCCAAGTTTTAGAAGTTGTGGCTTAGAACTAGTCGGAATTTGAATTACAATGAAGTTGGATGTCATTTATATTTTATTTTAAGTTAAACTGATGACAAAACAGCTGTTAGATAAGGCAAAATGTTGGTGGAACACCATCACGTCTGTTCTTCTTATATCCACAGTTTGTTGGCATGTTTTATTAGGTTGTATCTAATAGTTTGTAGCCAAGATAATTCTTATTAACCGGGCTCAAATCCAAACCCACGAGCTGCTATTGAGAAGTCAAAGAAAAACCCAATAAGATTACTTGACTTGGGCATCGACTTCTCAGTAAGCAGCTGAGTTTCTTACGCTAATATAGTATAAAATTAATATTTGCAGTAGTGATTGCTTTGGGTTTATGTAGGAAGATTGTACATTTTTGAGCTATGGAACAGAATCAACATATTTTCTTTTTTTTGTTTCATTATTTAACTGTCCTTATGCCAATTTACTTGAAGTCGATACAGTAAGTCTTTGTCTGTATAATTCTATATCAGCGCCGGCATTTTATCATTCACATACTTCGCCATACACATTATTATTTAAACACTAAACAAATATATTTTCGTTCAAAACAAAAGCGGCACGACCCATCTCTAAGTATCCTAACATTTAACTACATTAATCTATCCAACACTAATGACTTAATGGTGTTCTTTTGCTGGGAACACAATTAAGATCCTTGCCGTGTTTCTACGGCAATTATGACAATTTCTGTCTCCAGTCAGCTTGCTATTGCAGAACTGTTGACAAAGTCTCAACGTAAATGCGACTTTCAGTCGCACAATTTTGCCTTAAATTGACGATGTTGACCATGTTTTTTTTTTCAGTTTGATTTCATTTGTTTTATTGAAAAAAGACAGGCAAGATTTTGAATGAGAAATGCAATAAAAAGTAGATTAGTTTTAATTGACATATTTTTTTAGAATCCTTTCGGTCGCATTATGTCAGGTTTTTTATAGACCGGCAGATGAAAGGTTCATTTACGAATACAAGTACTATAATTATATAAACACCAACATTTGGAACAACTATTGATAAAAATATACTATCTAAATCCAAAATTATATATTGCTGACCATTATTTATTTGACCAGAAAACAAAAATACGTCCTACTTTCCTGACAAATATGCAAATAACTTTTTCCTATATTATTCCATCAGTATAAAATGAACAAAAGCAGCAACACCATACGACTTAAAATAGAAACTATAAACGCGAATAGGGATCCGTACAAACTTAAAACAAAACTTAAAAAACAACTACTTATTTTTGCCTGTGTAGCTGTAGTTGTGTGTGGGGGAGAACACACTTCCTTTTGACGTCCAACCGTTATTTGCGTATGAGCCCTCATATTTTCCTTATTTAGAAAGCCGTCAAGCGCGAGCCCGTGTTTATTGTTGAGTTTGAGAAGGAAGCAATAATAAACTTTTAGAGTACTTTTAACATCACATTCCTATTTGTCCTTTTTGATGGAATGAGATCCTTTATGTAAGAACTGTTTTCTAAAAAAGCAAAATAAGTTCTACATAACCTACAACCGTATGTACCTATACGTATACACGGTGTTTTTTTTTGTCGTCTTACAGCCGAAATAACATTATTTCAATATAGTTTCTACTAGATATGGGACCGTCTGAAATTTTGAAAAAAAAGAGCTGTTAGAAAAAAGGTCAAGTCACGACAAAATGTAGGATGTAGCTGTTTGTTTGCACTTCATGGTTGATCCCATACCAAGAAATTGTTGATCATGAGTAAAAGTGTTATCCTTTCGGCTAAGATGGTAAGACGACAAAAAAAAACATAAATGTTTGTTTGCCTTAAAGGCAGTCCTCCTTTAACTACCTACACTTTTTGGCCTTCTGGCTACTAGAAAGAAAGAAAGAAAGAAACTAAATTACTAGTTATGATTGTCGTATGATAACAGGAACCCGAATAGGCCTCCGAATATTAAGAATACTCATAAATCCATAGGCAAACCGTAGCAAGAGCAGCTTAACCTTGCAGATTGATTGATCAGTGTAGTTCTTACTTAACCACGAGCCTGTCTTTTCCGTCACCTAAATATAAGTCATATTCACAAAAACATAATCGTACCCAAACACAAAAGGCAGAAAAATCTCGTCATTACTATAGCAACGATTGAGTCAAACATCATGGCGGGACATTCAGGAGTCACAGTGTATAGCTATAATGAGTGTAGAGCAATCATCACAATGAATGGGGAGCGAGACGAGGAGCTTCGTAGTATGAATGCCACTCCTCCGCCGGCTCGACGGCTCCCGTGGTGAGCATGAGTTTAGGAAAATATGGGATATCTTAGGGACAGCTTAAATATTTAATTATTTATGACCCCTATTTATTTGTAACCTATGTTACTCGCTGACTATGTTGAAGTATTTTTAATTTATTACATTACAAAAACATAAAAATAAAATCATTTCTCGATATAATGTTACGTTTAAATGAACTCAGTATGTAGTAGATATTACTTTATACTGAGTTGGTAGAAAGTTTGAATTACATTAGGTTTCTACTCGACTACCTTAGGATAATAAAGAAACAGTAAAAACACTATGTACAGACGCCAGCAGGTCAACCTATCCAAAACTGTCAACTTTTCCCGATAGAATATGAACCTTATTTGTTCGTGTTAAAGTTGAAAATCAATCGAAGAAATTTGACAGATTGTGGTAGCTTGATGTGCTGGCCTCTGTACAATGAACAATCAATTATATTTCAAGGTAAAAAAAAATCCATGATCATTTGAGCAACTAAAATATTATTTTAGTTTATTATAAAACATTAAGATTTATACAAACGAGAGTTCAAGGAGTAACGTTGTTTTTATGATGACATTAATATATTTCAGTTGCTTTTAAAACTTCGCCATTTCTAGTAATTAACATCTTGATATAATGAGTTTTTCAAAAAGTAATTACAACCGTTTGATTATAAACGCGATCCTCGATTACCATAATTAAGAGTTTCACATGAAACATGGCGTGTTGCCGTTTCATGTTTAGATTTTCTCATGAAGAAATAAAAAGAAGCAACAAAGCATTCAAAGCTTAATAATTTTAAATGGTCAGCAAATACAGCATAAAAACTCAATTTTAAATATCATTATTATTCCAACTTGGCCGTACAGCGTGGTCCCCCTACATTAGGACTTCTCTTTAATTTGTCTCGCACTCAACAGACTCTGAAAAGATATGACCCCAACGACTGTAAGAATGCTCTGTTTTCAAGTATGTATGTATGTCTGAAAAAGTTGTGGAATGCGGAGCAAAACCACGGCTTTTTTAGAAATTTGAAGAAAGCGTATGGAACTTACCAGAAGCTGTCGCGTCTGTCAGCGCATTCGTATGACACACCGGTGTTCTATGCACATCGTGCAGTTTTTAGCATCTTTAAGAGTAGGTAAGTAATAAAAATGTACGTGCATTTTTTTAATTTAAATTCATAAGTTGTAAAGTTTAAAACTAGTTATTATTGAATCCCCTAAATATATTTAGCGAAGGAAATATTTGACCGCGGGCAGGATTCGAACCTGCGTCTTCTGATTAGGCACACCAAACGCTATGACCAGCAGTTTCTTAGAGGTCATAGTATCTGATGTACATAATCAGAGTAAAGGAAAGGATCGAATCCTTTCCGCAGTCGAATTTTTTCTTCGCTAAATAACTTTAAAAATATTTTTATAAATTAGCATGGAATATGCCAAAAAATACAAAAAAGATAGTCTTAGGCGACAAAATAATCTAGCACAACACTATTTTATAAAAGTTAACCGAATTTTGTAGCATTGATGTGTTCAGTTAATTGTTTCTAAAATGTTCACCGACATTGTTATGTCCCATTTATAACATGGTGGTATAAAAAAACTCCGTTTTTAAATAGTCTTGATATTATGACATTAGAAATTCATATGTTTACTGTAAGTTAACTAAGACGTAGATGATCTTTTGCAATAAGGCAGATGATGTTCACCACAGAGGCCAGGTGATAACAAGTTAAGGAACTCTTCAGTTTGGACTATTGTCGTAGACTTTACATCAGTACACCACGTTTCGTGGATACAGGCGTGATGGTGTTTCATGTAACAACCTTTTATAACTTCTTAGAATGAGAATTGGCGTTTCTTTGAAAAGTCCAGGCGGATAGTACTCGCAACCGGCGCGTGCTTATGACAAAATGTATGGAATAGTATGAAGCAAAATAAGTATGCTAAAATCGTAGAAGTGAAGTGAAGAAAGTGGCCATTCTTGAGTTTCTGCCTAGCCCTATAGGGAAACGGCATAAGTGTTTTATTTATGTTTAAAAAAATTGTTTTCTTCTTTCTTATTTATGTATGCATGTATGTACAACAGGATGTTGTCACCACCAGTCGATAATCCAATGTATTTTTCCATGCTCTCTCAAAGGTATATTTTATTAAAGCAAATGTAGCATTTTAATCATGCGTAAATCCGATAAAATCACCCGCATCGTGTAAGGGAGAACGTAAAAAAATGCCGTGCGTGACCATTATAATTTTACACCTACACCCGTGATTTTCATTTGCCAAACTTTTTTATTCGAGGAAAAAAAGCATTCCCTAGAGTAATTTACCTAATTAGGGCAACAAACAGAAGGAATTTAATGGGACCGGGTACTCAAAGGACTCTAAATTATTTACATTTCTCTAGAGGCCGCGTCTTTACCATTCTGACCAAAATATGGAAAGTCCACTCTGTATAGCTTCGCATTTTATTCTTTGTTTTGAATTATTATTTTTAAAAAGGTCGGACGTTTGTAAGCCAATGGTTTCCGTTGAATAGGGCTGTGCCGTTTCTTTTTTGTTCATTAATTCATGTCGTAATGTTGTTTGCGGCTTTTTCGGTTGGAAGAACATTTGTTACATTGTTCACTAAAGATGAGTATGAATTAAATTGAAGGAAAAACAATTGTAAAACACCTGTAGAAGGGATGGCAGTGGTACTATTTCATTTTAGTGATTTTTACATCACTTTAGTTTGGAAACATGAGGGTTAAATGTTTTTGTATAAAACCACAAGTGTCTGGCTGTTATCGAAATTAATGACCAAAAACTAAAAGCTTTAATGGCCATTATCCATCTCAATTATAGGCACAATGGCCACATGGCACACACTGGTTCTGCTCTCCTACATAACTGTGCCCAACTGGGGTCTATAATGAGCGAATTAAGTTTAGTATTCATCACCTAAGCTAGGTACATTATGGAATGCAATAAATATTGAGAATCCAAATCTCAGGCCTGAATCAAAAATTTAAGCTGATTCTTGAGAATATTTTTTTTTAGTTGTTTGTAATTGGAAATCTATAATAGTTCCTGCTTACCCAATGGAGGACAGGCATGTAAATATGTATATTTGTTATGCTAGGTAAAGGCTTCTTCAGGCTTAGTACAGTGGATTTTCTATTCCGTACCGAAATAGACTATTCTGGCAAAAACCATTTTATAGTAATTTTGCAAAATTCCTATTAAATAATTTTAAATTCGAGTAGAAATTCTTAAAACTCAACTCCAATCTTAAGAAAAGATCACAACGGACTAAAGTCTGTTCGTGCATTTCTGCTACAAAAGCATCCAGTCTTGTACTAAAATATTCGTCAGCTGACTAAAACACTAACATAATCTGGTCTAGGCTTTAGCTGGCGTCTTGTGTTATCTCGGCGTGGTTGCAGAGATTACGGCAAAGTCTTCTAGGAGCTCTGATCTTGTGCGAGCTTAATATGACAATGTCGGCTTTGTGTTGCCCATTTTGTCTTCCATGTATTAAGAGAAGCAAATTACTGGAAAATATTTTTGACTACGATTTTTTTAGGAATTGCAGTCATTTGATTTATTGAATAACAAAAAATATAAATTTAAAACTGGTTGGTAAATGACAAAACACAGACTTTTGCCCCCTATTATATGGGAAGGTAAGTTATTGATTTCTGTGAAATAAAATTTACATCGTCATATCACCTCATCTCTAGCAATTGTATAAGCACAAAATACGTAACGATCTAATACTGAGCCAACACCCAAAACACTGCTCGACCTGGGGATCGAATCCAGGACCTCTAACGTAGCAGTCATGCTTAGGACTACTAGACTAACGAGGCAGTTAAAAAGTTAGAACTTATGAAAAAATATATCAATATGAATTTATACATTAACCAAAATTATAAACACAAATTTATTCTCATTGAAATAAAACTCCTTTTTACAGATTTTATCGCATTAGATGGGTAGACTACCCGTGACCATGGACGCTGTAAAGGGTCATATTGACCATATTGAATCCCGACGGAATAAATAAAAGTAGTTTTATTTCAATATCAAGTATTCGCGTAAGTAGGTAGGTATCAGAAATCAAAACACAAATTATCATTCACGGCTCTATCAAAATGTGCTCTCCATAAAATGTTGCTGAATTACGTAAACAATAAAATGCAAATAAAAATAAATCGAACAAATAATTTTGTTTATTTAGCTCTTTGAATTCAAATTGTTTTGTTTGTCAGCGATCATTATCGCAGATTGTATTTTTGCTTCGGTAAAATTGGAAAATTTCTGATGGAATATACGAGTACTATCTCAATACTACAGCTATTGCGAAACTAAAAAAAACATTTTATTTAGTTTGAAAGTAATATTTTTGATCGAATGAACAGATTTGTTATGAAATTCTTTAGTATTGTAATGGACTTTCCCATCTCTTCATTCTAAGAAATGTAAAAGTGAGCAATGTGTCAGATATAAAGCCTAAGTTAAATGTAATATCAATCTGTATACTGATTTCTGACATTTACGCGAATATTATACATTGAAATAAAACTACTTTTTACGGATTTTATCGCGTTATATTGATATTATTAATCCCGACGGTCCCAAACGTTCCTTTACAGCGTCCATGGTCACGAGTAGACTGTCTACCCGTGACCATGGACGCTCAATATAACGGATACGGATGGGATCGGAGAACGAATCAATATAACGCGATAAAATCGCATTCGCAATCGTAAAAAGTAGTTTTATATTAATCAATCTGTATCTTTACCATTAAACATTTCTGCGTATGGTACGAGAGCTCGTGGCTAAGTATTAACTTTGCTAATCGGCAGATCTGCAAGATTAAGCTGCCGCGGTCAATCTGTGGATGGGTGATCATCCACAAATCGAAACACCTCCGTGTCCTCAGGATATCGGCACCATCCAAAAATTGGGTTGGAGTAGAAAAGAAAGAAAGAAAGAAAGAAAGAAAGAAAGTGTTCATTCACAGTAAAAAACATTTTAAACCAAATAATTTTATATCTCTGCCAAACTGCATAGCAGTTTGTTGGCAGGTACGCATCTGATTAGGTATTTTTACAGTATACCTACATAACTTACTAAACTAAAGAGAGGTAGGGCATTGTGGGAGCAATTCCACTCAAATTAGAGCTGCCCGACTGGGAAGTACCCTCCACCTTGCAAAAAAATCGAAGAGTAATAACACTGCTTTGAGCTGTGTTGTTTCTTACGGTGAGCAAGGTTACCAGTGCTCCACGAGGAAACGTTGTGTTGGCAGTGGGGGGACTTTGACCTTTATACTGCCAATCCAACTAGTCCTCTTTCGTTTTACAGGGTCGGCAACAAGTGATACCCCTGATGTTACAAACGTCTATAGGTGACGGTAACCGCTTACCATCAGGTGGGCCGTATGCTTGTTTGCCACCTTAGTAGTATAAAGAAAAACTTACATACATCACGCCTGTGGTCCCTGAAGATATTAGTATGTACACCCACAGTTTTCCGGTATGTTTCAGTCCCATATAATATAAGGGGACTTCATTGTCATTAAGCTCCGAGCTGCTGTTGAGAGTTTCATAGAAAAACCCCGTAACACTGCTCAACCTGGCAATCAAACCCAGTACCCAGGATTTAATAAATAAATTGTTGAACAACATGACTAATACATACATACCATCACGCCTGTATTCCCCGAAGGGTTAGGCAGAGGTGTACTAATATACACCCACATTTCGCCGGTACGTATGTTTTAGGTCCCATGTAATAGGGTGCGAGCTTATTACCATTAACCGGGCACAAATCCAGACTTCGAGCTGCTACTGAGAATTTCATAGAAAAACGCAGTCGCACTTAGGACCACTAGACTAATGAGGCAGTTAACATGACTAACAAAATTAAAAAATACATTTACGTGTAAATACTTATAGGTACTTGTACCTATAAGCGTAGCCGTAACGCTAGTTAAATATGAAATAGTTTTCAACTCCAGCTTGGGCTGCAAACATGTTGGTATTCAGTCGGTGCCACGTCCAGTCAAATGTCTACTTTTAAATACGCCTTCCGCAGACATTCATCTCATACATACGAAATCAGTGACGGTCGCTCGACCCAGTTGAGTTGAGTTTCGGTACACAGCCGGACGTGTTGTGAAGCGGTGTAATATTTATGCAATCCGATTTCTGGTATATGCTGTGTATACCGATGTTATGGAACTACGTTTTGTTTGACTATATAAGGAACTGGTTATCATTAGACATGTTCAGCTTATCAATAGGTCCGCCCCTTACACATTTTTGATAATGTATACAACGTGTTACAAAATACCCCATAAAAAATATAATTAATTATCAAAGCCAAAAATTTTGTCAACTCTAGTAAGCTGTCATGTCAGGGAACCAGATTATTTAACAGAAAGGCCTACGTACCTTTTTTACCTATTAATTGTCTACTCTAATAGTTTTTCTATTTTTCATTCATAAATGTTGTTGTTTTCCTTTTTTTGGGGTATGTTATGCAGCGTTACTATGGTTCTTAAATATTGTGAATGGATTCGTTATAAGGCCCCATTTAACCTCCTTTCGGCTTTACGGGTAGTTTTATAACACCCTGTATATGTATTGTATAACTGCGGTCGATTGCCAGTTCAAGCAGTGTTATAGGGGTTTTTTATAGAATTCTATGTAGCAAAGTTGTCTCCAGACAACCTTTGGGTGATGCAGAGACGATCACAATTATTATGCTTCGTCTGCGTGGAGTGGATGAGAAATATCTAGTTTATTGATTTCTGACATTTACGCGAATATTATACATTGAAATTTTCATCGGGTTCATTGTCACGGGTAGACAGGTCTTGGACGCTGTAAAGGGTCCGAAACGTCGGGATTAATAATATCAATATACGCGATAAAATCCGTAAAAAGTAGTTTTATTTCAAATATCTAGTTAAGTTTTCTGAAATATTTAAATTTCCTGCGCAATTGTCTTATTTTATTTTCCAGAAAAACCTTCTATAAAGTATTCGAAAACTTAGTCATGGCATGACTAAGGGAAACAGGGATTCATTTTTATATTATATACTTAGATAATAAAATCAATACAAAGGCGAATCTGACAACAATCGCCATAATTTTTTTCATACAACGATTTGAAATGAGCCGCCATAATAATATCAACTAATGTTTCTATTGACTTGTGTGATTCTTATTAATCCGTAAACCACCTTTTCATAATTTTTTGCTAATTGTGCTTAATTTACAAGTGTAAATTGAATTACGAGGGAAAACTTTGATGTTGACTCAATTTTTTCAATGTAGGTACTACTTAGTGTTTGATTACTAGGCTAAGGAATTGTTATTAATATATAAAAAGAAAAAGATTGAATCGAACACGAAAAACAGCAGTGACAACCTAGTGATGTGACCATTGAACTGCCAAGTCAAAAGTCTCGAGTTCGAATCAAAACTACGAATCTCTGACTATCGAATTCATGTGCTTATTAATAATTAATAATCACTCGCTTAAACGGTGAAATCTTAAAATATTAAACCGTGGGGAAACCTGCATGCCTTAGAGATTTTTCTCGACGTTGTGTGAAGTCTACCAACCCGCACTAGGCCAGCGTGGTGGACTATCCTCTCAATCTGAGATGAGACCCATGCCCAGTAGTGGGACAGTATATGGGTTTATGATGAATGAACACCAGAAGTTACACCTCCTCTTCGGAGAATACACGCGTGATGTTTTATGTACAAGCTTCTAAATGTAGTTCAGAATTATCGTGTATTTCCCATTTTATATATGTACTTAGTAAGCGGAGATTAATTCTAAAACTGTTGGTCGTGTTTGTGGCTGTGAGTGCTTTCAGTAAAGCTGTGGTTCAAACAGTTTAAACTAATGTAATTGGATGTTGAAATGAAAATATAAAGGTACTGTTTTGGCTCCTTAGTTTTTATACAGGCCTAGCTTCTGTCCGCAACTTCGTCCGCGTGGAAAATTATCGTTGTAATAGAAAGAAAGAAAGAAAGATTTTATTGCCATAAAAACAGCGACTAGTACTACATACAAAGAAGAGAAGAAATAACAAAATAAATGAAGGTACTGTACGTCGCCGTTGTTCATCACCACTCAGCATGATGCGGCAGCGCATTAAATCGCTGCAGCGCTGATTTTCAGTGGGGCCTAGATGACGTGTAACGTCACTCAGCGGTGGCATTAACAATTTTTTTTTTTATTGCTTAACTATTTAATTATACAGTATTTGCTTAAAACAGTTTAATTCAAAATGGTAATTAAATATGATATGAACTGAATTATTTAGGCTTATTATTTAAGTTATTCCTTTTGGCTGTGGAGTATTTAATAAAAGTAATAAGTATTATTATAATTAATAAGTAAATAATTCTTAGTGTACCTGAAAATAATGTAATATAAAGTCAGTAGTGTAGTGTGTGTAATCAGGTGTTATGATGAATGACTCGCATAGCTGTAGATACGTGGATAAATAGGCATATCAATCAATAATCACGTAGACTCGATCTAAAATTCTCAGAACCGGTCGCACCGCGGTACGTTGCGAGCGCATGACACAACGCGAAATATTTTTTTTTACTCATCACCATTAAAATGGCAACTATAAATTTTAGAAGTTGGATTAGACTGCCGCACGAGCAATGTTTATCCATATAAGAATGAACCTGGTATCCTGTCGGTTTATGCTACAATCATATTATTATAACCGACCAAACTCAACAGAAGCCCAAACAAAGCAGTAATAATAATAATGCTGTATAAATAATAATACTGTAAAGTTTCATCAGAATCTGTTCAGTAGTTTAACCGTGAAAGAATATTAAATATCCATCCATCCATCCAGAAAGAAAAAATAATAAAATTGTGCAGGATATTGCAAAATTGCAGAAAATTTTACGACCACACTTTTTATTCAGGTAAATTCCACGAAATTTTTAAAAAATACCAGACAAAGTCGCGGGCAGAATTTAGTAAATTTATATAATAACCAACTATGGGACAATGAATGAATACTTTTTTAAATATTATAATGTTCTGAATTTCTTATAATTTTTTATGTATTTTTTAATGTAAAAACATGACATTAAATCCTATTGCACTCCGATGATATAAAGAAAAGGAAATGAAAATTATACAGATATCGGTTAATTGGAAATCTTTTGTACCTGTTAGAAACTCTCTTTCCGCTAGTTTAATCTGCCGAGGCTTTTTAAAAGCACACTTCGTCTGTATTGAGGCTATTTCTTTAGCTCAAAGCCTCAAAGTGTCTCGTTAGTGTGTTCTCAAATAGTCTGGCTTGCTCTGACCACTCTATGGACTCTTTTCAACTATTATACCAAAGTTGATTGCCCTGCAGACTTCGAGAATTTACCGGGTTTATGACCTTTTTATTTGAAATGTTTTATGTCTGCTCTTGATTGAGATTTAAATCGTTACACTATTCCATTTAAAAAAATGTGCTTAAAACCTTCTTCATTGGTGCAAACCCGGCTGCTTAGTGTGACCCTATCGATTTGCGAGGTAAATATAATAGGTCGAGCTATGTTATTAGGTTTCCTTATGAAATTCTTAATAACCACGGAGTTTGGACTACAGGCATTATGTAAGGTGTAAGTAAATAGGGTTTGGTTTATAATGTGACTAACCAAATCAATATCCTAGCCATTTCCCAGGTTAGTTTGTTACTTTCGGCTGGAAGCCGAAGTCTAATCAGGTGTTATGAATTTTATTAAATATTGACTTGTAAAAGTATCTTTAAAAGATCTATTTACAAAAATAAATATCATTTATCATTTATGTCTGTGATCAGACCTCCGCAAAACAATATTTGCCCAATACCGGTATCCTAAGGATAGACTGGTTGTTTTTTAGGCTTTTAACTAACACTAATGATCATCATAGTATGACAACCGGGATCGACGGCTTTACGTGTAAACCTAAAACTATTCATTTCGTTCTTTTAAATGGAAGCCCCATCAAAGTTCTTTCACAAAGGAGTCATAACGGAAGTTTCCCATTAACAACGTCACTTTCACAGTCATTAATTTTAACCAATGCACCCATTACAATTTATACCAACACCGATGTTATCGGACGCAGGTTACAAACAAAAGGCGAGTTATTGCTTCCGCACCGCCACCCCTTCCCACCCCCTCTCAGTGACTGCATGAATATCAATTATAGTGCAAGCCTGGAAACTTTCCAGACGATAATATCTTGAGCACACGTCAAAACACTCGTTGTGTTGCTTGTCTTGGCGTGAATGAGCTCCCTAAATAAAGGTTGAGCTACACGATGACTGATGTATGCGTGCGGTCAGGACTGGTCAACTCAAAGATCCTATGTCTAGCTCTTGCCTTATGTAAAACACATCTAATAAGCCTGAATCCTGTTCCAGTGATCATGATTCTCTGAGTTTGTTTCTGTGTTTCTCCTCAGAGGTCGTCAACTAGGAAATGCCAGCGCCATCTCTGATTAAATATTGACTAGTAGAAGTGTTTTTAAAAGATCTATTTAAAAAAAAACAATTATCATTAATTACTTGGGTGTTGGGTTCTAAAAGCTCTCGTTAAATATAAATGCGTTGCAAAAGAGAAATGAGACCTTAACCAATGCCATTTAATGCCGGTTCCGGACACAAATCCATATTCTGAGCTGCTACTGAGAATTTCATAGAAAAACCCGCTTGACTATTGAATTGAACCCAAGACCTCTAGCGTAGCAATCGCGCTTTCATTAGACTAACGAGTCAGAATGATGAGTCGGCCTCATTAGTCTAGTAAATCTAAAAACATTATTTATTCTATGAACGAGGACGAAGCGAGAAAAGGTAGTATCAATTGGCGTTCTGTAGTGCAAGCATTCCCCTGTGGGAAAATTATGTTTCCCGTACGCAATAAAGTAGCACTTTTGAAAAGTCAAAACTAGTTGCACGGTTCCAAAAAGTGGGTCTTATGGAGAAAAACCGGCAAGAAACTCCATAGACACTATTTTTTAAAAACAACATGATTACAATGTTAATCTTGATTTACAAGTTTGTTAAGAATAGTTAATGAGAACAATGCAGTTTGATGTGTGCTATGACATGTCCTTCTTCAAATGACGCCTAAAAAGAGTCCTCTACCACATACAGTAGGCGGCGGCTCAGCTCTGTCCCCGACGTCGCTGATGTCTAGGGTAGCGGGGGCCACTTACCATCAGGTGGGCCGCTTTCTCGTCTGCCACTGTTGGAAATAAAGAAAAGTAAATACATTCATTCACGCTTTTTGGTAGAGAAACGAAAGAAAGCCATTTGCTACGAATCTTGCATACTTCTTTTGTTTCGTCCACATTCATAGATCTTGTCGTATACACGCGCCGATTGAGTACTACATACCTAACGTTTATGAAGAAACTCATTCGTATTTATTGTACGTATGAAGTATTTATTTATTAGACCCAACTTATAAATTGTAAGCGTATGTAATTAAATAGAAAGCGTCACCATTAATTAGCCGCAGTCGATTGCCGCGCACCAATAATAGACTAATTATGCTTTGAACATCTGCCAATCTGTAAAGTGGTCGATATAACTTTATAGGTTACTAATTATATATAGACTATTGATTAGTGCGTGTTAGTATGGCGTATTGTATATCTATTTTTTTCCTCGTGGACTGGTTTAAAAAGGCTGCTTTAGATACTATAAGCACAAGCATTATTTCTACTTTTTTATTTATTTGTTTGTTAATCACGTCCACAAAAACGTTTCTGACGATTTTATTAAAATTGATTACATTGAGCAAAAAACATTGAACTAGCTGGGAAAATTCATTTTCTTAGTATTTTCACGCACTAAGCAATTCATTTTAGGTTACAACCTAAGAACATTTATATGATTGCTGGAATTTGGTGTGGAAGATTCTTATGGAATTTAATATGGGTTCTAAATATTATAATATTGCAGAGGAATAGCGTGTGGCCTTAATAACCAGCTGATTTGATTTAGTTTTCAATTCGATAACATTGAATTTTGATGCAGAAAGGTTTTAGTGAAGAAGTGAGTACCCAATTGACTTTTGCTTTTGGTCGCAATTGATTAAAATACAATAGCAATTTGTATATCTGCAACAACTGTACAGTGTATACCTAGTATAGCGTATTTTTTTATGTTTGCTTAAAAAGCTATTCACGTCTTATAAGAGCTTAAAGAATACCTACTCAATGCTGCTCACTGTCACATAGTAGACAGGTAATAGTTACCTACCATTTCTTTAAAATGGATCCTAAATTCTAAACGATACTGCCAACCACTTGTTCTTTTAAAAACTAAAAGAATATTCCTATCTTTACATAATGATCGTAACTGTCAGTGAAAACTCATTCCATTTTCAACCTTTCCGTTTTTAGATTAATAGACAGCCTCCAATAGATATGCAAATATGAATTGAAGATAACTCCAATCCTAGACTTAATTTTCAATATTAACTTTCTAAGACCAATCGCATATTCATTAGAAGAGCGCTCTTTTCCCCGAGTTATCAATTTACTCGGGTGTCGATTACAATCGGTATTCAATCGAGTACCGAGTTGAATCGATTCGCAAGTCGTTCAATTTAATTGAGCGTTGAATGAAAACTTTTTCAATCGTTTGTCTTTTGATTGTTTTGGATGATAAAAGATGTTTAATGAGCGTAGACTTTGTTTTAATAAGTCAAAATAGTCATTTTGAGCGAACATGACTGTTTTTATAACTGGGAACTTAAGTTGATATAAACTACAAAATATACTAAATTATACTTTCAAGACTTAATAAAACATTTTATTCACCTCGGTGTATTCATTTGGTGTTATTTGTTCACCTTGAAATTTACCTATGTGAACAGACTATACTGCGACTTTATCGTAAGGAATTGACTCACCCATATACAAAAAACAAAAAACTTCCAATCAAGGCCAACTCAATATTTAAGTTGAATTTAATAGAGAATAAACAAAAATTTTAAAAAATCTTCTTTCTACGGATTTTATCACGTTATATCAATATTATTAAATCCGCACTTTTACAGCGTACAAGTTTACGGGTAGATTATGAGCTTAATAATATCAATATAACGCAATAAAATCCGTAAAAAGGAGTTTTGTTTCAATGTATAAAATTTTCAGAGATCAGTAAATTATAAATCAGTAATCATGTTTATTAAAATAAACGCTGTAGTTTCTCTGTCAAGAAAGTGGAATATACCACTAAAACGAACGTCTCTTGAATATTTTCTTATTAACGCGCGGTGATATAGAGTTGTAAATAATAGAAGTTCTTACAAAGATTTTTAGTCAAGGACTGTGTTTAAGCATGCTCTTATCACAAGAACGTATGTAAGCACAAAACTAAATGTTTTAGAAGCACTTTAAGACAGGTGTCAGGTAACTAAATAATTTAGCATAGGTACGTACACTTGTCTAGACCAATTTGTTAACATTTAAGGAGCTGTAACATTAGAATTCAAAACTCGTGGTTATATTCAGAGAATCCCATTTAGTTGGATAACGAAGAATTAACAAGAATATTATAAAACCTCGTTTGTATACAATTGGCGGCGAAACACTTTTCGCATTATTATTAAAATTCACTACAGGTTCTGGTTTCGATTCCCTTTTCGGTCAAATAAAAGCGTACAGCGCCAATTTCATTAATTATTGGAATACGTACATAGCTGCTTCTAAGTAACTCAAAGGTCTAATGGTCAAGGCGGCTGTTGAGCGTGACGTGATAGGTTCGATTTCCCAAAGTTTTATTGGTTTATTAGCTTCCAACCGCGACTTCGTCTGCGTGGAAAAGTCACTTTTAATTATCGTTGTAATTTGGCTAATTAAGTCAAAATCGTTACAAATTGTAGCCTATATGTTATTCTGATGTATAAATAGTAATACTGTAAAGTTTCATCTAAATCCGTTCAGTAGTTTTAGCGTGAAAGAGTAACAAGAATCCATCCATCCATCCTTACAAACTTTCATATTTATAATATTAGTAGGAAATTCCCTGCAGCAGCTTAGTTTGTATTTGTGCCCGGTTAAGGGCAATAGGGTCTCTTAAACATACCAGTGAATTGTGGGTATGTAACAGTAAAACTTCTGCCTAGCCCTTTGAGATACGAGCGTGATGTTGTCATGTTTCAACAAACAAATATCAAAGGTGCATGATTAGATTATTTGATTAATAAATAATTGACAAACGTTGAGCAAGGGATACGTCACACGGTACGATAGTTTGTCAACTTAATTTGTCGACCGCTAAATACACAGACTATGTACGTGGGACACTATTTGATTTCAGTGTTCAAATTTTCGTTTCAGTATTGTATCCATGTTTGAGTTATATATCCTGTCTGTCTGTTTGATGATTGCTGATTTTATCAAGTTTTGTAACCAGCTTCAACTAATTTTAAACGTAATAAATAAATAATCTTGGACAATATTACACAGCACCATCTAGTCCCAAACTAAGCAGAGCTTACAAGCTCTGCTTAGTTTGGGAAGTATTATTTCCATTGTCTAGTACCCATAGTACACTATGGGTACTAGACAATGGAAATAATACTTATATACTTTTTTTTGTAAATAAATACTTATAATACATAAAAAACACCCAGACAAATCACATAAATATTTGTGTCCTGTCGGAATCGAATTCACGACCTCTTGATCAGCAGTTCGATACGCAAACCACTAGACCACAGACGTCAATACAAAGAAATACATACATAGGTACTTATTACACAAAAAAGGTGTTATAAAACTTGGTTTTGCTTAACCTCTTGACCGCCACGTCAATAGTGAATATCTGTGTTCTCTACGCCAAGCACTATAAAAAAGTGATATTTTTGTCGTGACATGCCGTCGTTTGGCGTCGTGAGCAAGTTTTAATTTGACGTCTATAGACGTCTGTGCGGGCAAAGGGTTAAACTAATTGTGATTTATTAACTTTAAAAATGAAAACTTATTAAGTTACTAGCTGGCCGACTTTGTCTTGCAACCCGATTACAGTGCCACCTACCGGGGTAATTATGAATCTAAGCCATCAAGACCCACTCAAACATACATAACCAAGACTGTTAAATTTTCCCAATTGAACATGAAACTTATAATTTTGTATTAAGGTTGAAAATCTATTAAAGGAATTTGACAGATTGGGTAGCTTAATATGTTGGCCTATGTACCGACATAAGATCAAACATAAAATCATCTATAACTGACAAATTCCAAGTTTTTGAAATCTGAACTTACTACTGGGATATGAGACTTTCAAAATGACAACCTTGAAAGATCACTGGTGTTGCTAGTGTCATAGGCTGTGGTTGCTACTTACCATCAGGCGGCACGTATGCTTATTTGTCATAATTATTATCACAAAAAAAATATTTCAGGGTCAAGTTAAGCATCGATATAATTATGAAATCGAAGTCCGTTTTGTCTTATTGTGACTGTCAAAAATTAATTTCCTTTCTTTCCTTCTTTCTTGATTTCTTTGAATTATAATTGATAAACGAACAGTGACAGTTGTCATAACCACAAGGCACTTATCTCGTTCATGAACGGTAACCTGTTCCGTGTCTCAGGTAATGAAGAAATTTATCCAACTTTCTACTAATTTTAATACACCTTGATCCATTTTGATACAAAATAATGAATGAGCAAACAGAAATACGTATGTACATGGTGATCTACAACCGCGATAGACACGTCACTTTACACACTGGTAACACCAAAACAAACTTATTAATAATCTGTCAGCACAACTTGATCAATTAGCACTTTATTAATTCAAAAATATACTGTGCGCTCCTTCTTGTGAAGTAACGGTTCCCACCACTGTGTTATACGAAGTTAAACGCTTGATTTGCATAGAAATTATATCGTCCGCTTGTTCATAGGAAATTTTCCTAATTAAAACGCCTTCGGTACTGGGATTTTGTTCCAATTAAAAGTTTGTTCTCAGCACTGTCGGTTGAGTTGGGCGTGCAATATTGATAAATTTAGCGTGCTATGTGCTATTCTATCATTAGTTTGATATTGATGATCAGTACAGAATATGACAGAAAATATTCTCTATGAATGGAAAAGGTAAAATACCAAATAATTAATGCTGTAAAACGCTGGATTAATAATATCATTATAACGCGATAAAATCAGTAAAAAGTAGTTTTATTTCAATGTATAATATTCGCGTATATGTCAGAAATCAATATAAAACATATATATATATTTGTACATTCCCATGTAAAATATGCGCTTTATCATAGATTTGGAAAAAACAGCAAACTAAAGCTTGCTGTTTACCACATTTGCCATACCATACTATAGCGTAGGTAGAACATTCTCATGGATTGCACTGGGTATGTTGGTCGTACCAACTAAAACCACACACATGTTTTCCTAAACCAATTGACAGCTTTGGGAACATATTCACCACGAATCAGGTACGATTCACACCTGATGAAAAGCTTTGTACTAGCCGCAATTTGTAAGTGTTGTGAAACAGTTTCGTTTTGTTATATCAAATTATTATTATGCGTGTCAGTCTACCAACCAACATTAGGCCAATATGGTGGAGTATAACCTAAACTGTACAGTAAACACGTTAGTGACTTTTGAATGTCTCTTTTGAAATAAGTACTTCTGAAAAACCCCAGCACATAAAAAAAAAAAATATATCATATATTTTCTTTGAAACGCCAACGCACTGTATCAGGCTTTATAAAACATTGACTCGTCTATTTCAACGGCATTTCCTAAAAAAGCCATCTAAACTTGAAACAGAAATTACTCCTCTTCCTTTAACTAAACAAATATTCTATTCTAAACTAGAATTTGACGTGTCCTTTGGGGTAAACTTTTGTACAATAAAGTAAAAGTAACAACCCTGGATACACGAATAAATTTTTAGGTGTGTAGGATTTGTTTATAGTCACTAGTTATTACTGAGAATTTCCTGACTTGAATAACACATGAACCCATATATTGTTCCATTGGATTGCCTCCTCTCAGATTGAAGGGGATTAGACTTAGTTCACCACGTTGGCCAAGTGCTGGTTAGCAGACTTCACGCAGTATATCAGTATTGCCCAGAAAATGGGTAGAAGAGGTCTAATGGCAGTCGTTGTGGCGAATTTCACGGATCCCATGGCCAATACTATAGGGAAAGTTAAGGAAAGTGCGATTTTTAGTCGATATGAGTCCGACATACCCTGCCGCCTCTCCAGGTGGCGGATCGTCCATGAGGATTTTCCGTACCTACTATAAAAAAAGTCTACACAATGGATGCTCGAAGGCGGTAGGCGTCGTCGAGGCCGGCCCAGAAAACGGTGGCGGGACGACTTGGATGCGTACCGCGAGGGCTGGTTCGAGGCAGCACAGGAAAAGTGTACCTGAAAGGACCTGGTGGAAGCCTTTGCTTAGCAGTGGGACAGTAATGGCTAACAAAAAAAGGTCTGACAGCAGTCGTTTTGTGTAAAATACTGATATTCAGCCGCATCTGGTTAGACTGGAAGCCGACCCCAATATAGTTGGGAATGAATACCATAAATTTTGAAGCGTCCCCCCAAAGTCAAACTATACTTATACTCGACGATAGTGTGCATCTGCTCACCCCAAATGTGCGCGTTCCATATCATGACAGCCACACGTAAGTAAACACAATAAATTATGCAAATTATATATTTTATTACCCTCCACTCCCCCAATTGTTGGCACTTTACAACTGCACATCGCAGGTTAAGTTACACAAGTTTGTGACATGATGCCGTAAATAGTGTTGCGATTAGAGTTTGGGGCCATAGAGTCAGCGGCAGTATTTATTAGATAATTTAATTGTACAAAAATCGTATTTGGGTGAAGGTTTTTTTAAACTGGCACCAATATAGTTGGGAAAGGGTCAGATAATGTTGAAATGCTAATAAATTCTCCTTCTTCTTTTCGTGTCGATGGTAAGTACATTATTTATATTACTTGAGCCCTGTAGGCGGCCATGTTAATTGCGGCATCAATAGCGTTAATAAATTGTCCTGTTAACGGGGATACCTAATTGTTTTATATCATATAATGCAAGTAGAAAACATTGTTTGTAAAGTAAAATAATAATGAATTTACTTCAAACTTCGTGAAACCTAATATTTTCTCTCACGTACACGAAAATTGTAATGGTTTTCGGTAGACTACATAAAATATATCTTCCAAAATGTTTTAACATTATCTTTTTGTATTTTAACATTACTTCCATTGTGGTCGACATATTTTTGATACACTAAATTAGAATTCAACCCTCCGGTGTATTGAGTATCTTACGTAAAAGCCTGTAAGCAAAATAAAAAAAAAATACTAAAAACTCTTTGAGAAAAATTTAAGATAATAAAGTAATTTACTGTAGTCGACTCCCGTTCTAAATGCGATCTTGAGGTTATACTTTCGATTCAACAGTTCCTCTTCCAAGACTTGTTAGCTCAAGTACTTTGCAGAATATTCATAGACCAGAGATCCTTTTAAAAGGGAGCGTTGAGTGGTTCGGTTAAGATCAACGTCGATATCGGGAATTAATTGAATAAAACGCAGTGTTGGACGGGAAAATTCCGCGGCATCAAGACACTGCCCTCATGAATATGGATCCATGTTAAAGTGTTTTTAGCCCAGTAAAAAGTTGAAGTTATTAAGTCGATGGCCATTAAATCGGAGGTCAAAGAACGTACAATTGCTGAATGGGGGCTTGCGAGATTTATCGGTTTCCTAATTGATAATTTATTACACCGAATCGAATGAATTTGAAATGGAAATATGCCTTTAAGTACTTTAGTGGCGTAGATTGACAGAAAAATATTGAAATTGATAATTGAAAGACGTTTGACACAAGTGTCGTTTCTTAAGATGAATCTTTTTTCATACAATCTTTCTATGAGGCTATCTCTAGTTACTAGAGATAGCCTCATAGAAAGATTGTATTGATTGTGGTTGTTATCGTATTAATATTATTATCCTGTCTGCTATGAGGCTTTATGTCGAAACAAAGGCTCAATACGTATTTTATAATAGAAGATTGTGTCGAATCAACTTTTGGAAGGTTGCCAGACGTTATCGAATTCATGTAAAAGATGGAAATTGAGGTGAGAAATGCAAGAAAAATGTGCTTTCGTTTCTATAGAATAGTAAATTTAAAATATAGTAAGCAGCCAAGCGAATGAGAAGTTGAAACGCAATATTTTTAGAACACAAATTTTGAATATGTATAGCCAATTTCGAATATATAATTTTATGATTATTTTCCTTAGTAGGTACGTTTCTCAGTAATATTGAGAATTCTTAACATTTCGTGTCGAAGTCAATTGAGTAAGAGGGTGCAAAGTTATCACTAAAATAACTTTCCATACATCCAATTTGCTCTTGTGGCTCCACATCTCAAAGCGAACAAGGCAAAGCCTCTTCTTAAATCTCAAGCCTTGTGTTTTCATATCAGAAGCTTATAACCCACAACTTTCTGAATTTTATTAATTACTTGCAAATACTTGAAATACCGTTATGAATTACTTTTGAAATTTAAATGCAAGGTATTTCATTTTCATTTAAATTCACTTTGTGAATTTATGTTGATGATTGATATTAACATTTTGAATGAAAACAAAGAGTTATTCAGTTTGTTGTTCTCTTACATTTTGTGTAATAATATCCTTTTTAAGTCAACAATAATTATTCTGGCAGATCCAAGTGTAGATGAAAAGCGTTTCTGTGTAAAATAAACATAACTATTATAACGCTCTCTGCGTTCAATATAATAATGCGTTTAGGTTGCTGGTGGGGCTGCCCCGTTTCTGTAGTGCATCGGAGATGTTTGCCGACGCTCACGTAAATTGCTTCTATACAATGATGCGAAAGAGATGTGCATCCCTGGTCGGTAGGGTGCGGGCCAGCTCCAACAGTGTCCTAAGCGTAATTGCTAACAGGCTGGACTGCACTTATGTGAGTCGTTGTTGCGCCATCTCCCACGGCATGGCGCAGCAATAGATTGCATGTCTGTACATAAATTATTAAATTATATTATTAATTTGCTACTAACATAGTTTTTAAGTTTTACTAAAATAATGAGTCATGGTTACTTGAATAAATAAAAATTCTTTTCTATTCTATTCTATAACTACACTACACTAGGTACTACTAACACTAAGTAGTATTTCAAAAAGAAGAACAAAATAACTATACGTAGTATTAGTAAATCAGATTATATATAGCAAGTTGTAAGGTGGAAATTTTAAAATTCCAACTAAAAATTTAACCAAAACGTGATGAAAAAATATAACCAAAAGTTACATGAAATAGTGAAGCGGGGAAAAATGGACCTATACCACAACAAACGATGGTAATTGGCCCTGAATAAATTTCTATGACAAAGTGTTTGGGTTAATTACTAAAGGTCCGACGAAAATGGAGCAGTGCTTTGTAATCCCAGTGGCGATGACAAATTTGCAAAATTGTTTCGGTTTTGTTTGGGTTCTGAGGTTCAGACCTTACTAATGAGCGTTGGTACGCCGCGAAGACCGCCTATGGTTTTTACCTGTTTTTCGGTCGCATAACGTTGAATTTGATGGTATTTCGCTCTCTTATGATTAAGTATTCATTAGGCTTTAAAAGGGTCTTACAATATGCCCGTAGAAAGCCCTTTTGCGGAGGGTGTGCGGTTTGTTTTGTTTCAGAAATAATTATTTTGTGAAGTCCTTTGTTAGATTGTATTCACCTATCTTACTTAAAATATATTTTTTTAGCTGCCCTTACGTATCTTTCTCATTCAGTATCAGATAATAATTTGTAAACTTTGCTAACTTCAGACGGTTCAAATTTTCAGCTCGCAAATGCAATATATTGTATATTGCAATAAAACTCGTTACGAAAATGATGATTAGAAAAGATTTAACATCCGCGATCAATTTTCCATACAAAATACGACGGTACTTGAAATACACTGGCTCAATTACTCCCCTTTCACCCACAGCTACTTGAAGCTCTCTTAACTATTTAATCCGACTCACCAGCTCTGAAGCTTAAATAAATATCGACCTACAAAAGCAAATATCTACTTCGAAAGAGGAATTAAGAACTAGCATTTTATAGTGCTAATTTCCTCGCGAGTTCTAGACTAAAGGAATTTTTCAACTTTTCTACGTGAGGTGAGATGAAACTAATTAATGGTGCTGTTCCATTGTTGAAATGTGTATACATTGTTCGTTTGTTAATTAAAATGAAGTAGGTAATTTTAATTTTATTTAATAGAAGTCGAACGAATTTTTTTTTAAGCGTTGTTTAATGTACTGATAAATTTAAATTTGAAACAAGCATATTTACAATAAAACAAATGCATTTTGAAAATCACAAAAACATTTATTACAGTATTTGTAAGAATATTAAAAAAAAAAATGTTTATGATAAAAGTTAGATTTTAACTAAATCGCTGATTTAATGGCTTCAGGGGCATTATATCACGTACAGTTTGTGCCCCGGATTTACGTCGCGTTCCATCCCAGTCACGTGACGTGACGCCCGTCGATACTAATTAGATAAGGTTTTAGTTCCCGCTCGTTTTATGGCCCGCGAATTATACACGTAATAAGGTCTGACCCTAAGTTTTACGGTATGGCAATTTTGATATTAATCTAACTTTTGATCGGGATGTGTGATAGTAAGTTTATTTAATAGATTTCAGTGTTTACGTCTTGAGTGGATAGCTTAGGATATATTTTTTTTCACAAGTATGTTCGTGCTTTTGAAAGAAATTACACCCTTTAATACAGTACACACATTTGTATACACGCACATATAAATGTTCGTCAGTCGCGCTTACTTTCCTTTTTATTATATCATAAAAACATCTTTACTTTGTAATAGTTTACCAGTGATTTTTATTTTTAAACGTTTTTAATAAAGTAGGTTTTATATGATATTATTAAGTTGGCTTGCGCGCATGGCTATATCATTTATCTACCGATCTTGGCAATTCTTTATTTTGAGTTTATTAAAGTACTTTTACTTGCATACAGGTACTGATATAAATTTAGTTGACTAAAGACTGGAATTAATATCCTATATTTTCCATAATGAAGATCGAAATTTGACATACCTTATCTCCATTGAGGTAATATTAAATGTCAATTTTTCCAGTAAGGAAATCAATCTTAAGGGTTTTAATACCGGCCGTTTATCCTCAGAATTTATGGGTAAATACGCTATGGCGGAGTGGAGTTAGTTATGGGTCAGGTCACGCCTTGGCCCAGCCATGGGATAAATCTGACTAAATCAACCGTACACCATAATGTCTACAGATTAATAATGTTGAAGCAATGTAATGAATGAAGCAGTTAAAGCAATTAAATCACAGGGTTTAACAAGCATATTATAAATATCAGACTGAGAATGTCCGCCATTCCAAAGTTCAGACTAAAAATAATAATTTAATTAAAATTCCAAAACGCGGTGTTCTCTGCAAGCAATAACAATTAAACGAAAGCCAGACTGCAGCCGGCTAACTGAATAAATTGAAGTTAGCATTCACTGGTCCGCCGTGTAAACCGTTATGTTTAACTGTTTGTGAGTTTTCTTATGAAGTAGATAAACTTCTGGAAAATATAGAAGCAAATAATGAATGCCATACGCCAGTATCCCCGGAAGTTTAGACAGAGTTTAAGGAGAGTTCGCCGGTATATTTTTAAGAAGGAAACATAAACGGAGAAGTTCACATTCAGAATTTACGTCTTTATGGTGATGTCAGTAACCTATTGAAAAGCAAGTTTTTTGCTTCTCAACCGACATGACTTACTTGACCTGGAATCATACTGTGTATGTGTCATGTTCACTCCTTTGAGTTTTCCTTCCTTTAGTCGTCATCTCGTTACTTCCTTGGTTTCTCTATTCATCATCTTTCACAGTCTATTCATCTTTTCTCAAATCCTTCCTGGTAACATGCTGTTCACGCCCACAGATAACTACTTTACATAACTAAAATACAGAGCCATGATAATAATGACATTCAGAAATTAAAAGAAGGTTTCACAAACACCGCCTTCGTTGCTCCAAAGCAATAAAATCGAACAGACAATCAACAAATACGCCGCGTTGCGCTCACATACAGATCTCCATGGAAATTTCAAACACAATGATCTCGGAAGCAAAAGAAGTGCCACTTACTGCTCTGTATAGCTTGCAAAGATTAATTTGTACCTTCACCCGGCGGCAAAAGAAAAGTAATGACGGAAATACTAAGGGAGCTGTCATCTTTGTAATGTACATGGAATCCTTAGTTATTAAGCGTAAGGGAAAATATAAAAGGACACGTCTTATTCGATGCAGGGATGGATTTGGAGTTGAATAGTTTTAGCTGCGTCGTTATTCTAGTGGTTTTAAGACGTCCTTGGTTCGGTTCCCAGGTCGAGCAGTGTTATTGGATTTTTCTATGAAACAGCACAAATAACGTAAACCGTTACGTCAAAATAACTGATTTATTTAAGATTAATTTAAAGAAATACGAAATAGACGGATATACCTGCCCCGCGGTGTCTACCGCAATTTTTTTTTTTCATTTTGCTCGGCACAAATTGGTCATAGCGTGATGTTATATACCTTCCACGATAAATAGACTATTCAACAGAAAAATATTTTTTCTTTTTGAACCAGTAGTTCCTGAGACTAGCGCGTTCAACAAAACAAAAAGCATCTTATATAATATGTATGTATAAATACGGAATTTTTAATATTATAAATTATCCCAAATATTTCATTTGTTCACTGTATACAATAAAAAAAAATTCAATCTTTCAATATTTATTTAATTTTTTCAAGGTTAGTAAGAATACAATGTTTTAAGCTAAAATCTTAATACGACCCTGTAATAATGTATCTGGTATCCATTAATGACGAAATATTATTAGATTTGTCACACGACTAATCTGTCACGACATACGTAATGAGATATGTCGTAACTATTTATTTTCCTTTGATATAGAAAATGCCATTATTTGTTATTATCATAATTATAGCATACCTATCTCATTAGTCTGGTGATTACAAGCGTGGCTACTGAGTGTGGGGCCTTGGGTTTGATACCCAGGTCGAGCAAAGGCGTGTCTGCTTGTAGTTTAAATTCGTACCCGATTAAAGGCAATTGGCTCCTCGCCTATTATATAGGAAAAACTGTGAATATGCATCAATATAATTATCTCTGTCTATCCCTTGCAGTTATGATGTTGGTTTATTTTAGCATAGCAGATTCAATTTTGATGTTTGTCTATGCCCAGACACGGGGGTGATATCGTCGGCAGCAGAATAAATAACTTGGAGACTATTTGATGAAAAATATGTTGAATTTATTGATTAGCAAAGAAACAGTTACAAAAGGTGTTTTGCGTGCGATGATCGTGATTCTATACAAAGTTAATATAGCCGCGCTCGCGCACTGCACTACGGTGGCGCCATCTGTTCCACTCAATAACGGACCAATCGAGCGCCGTCGTTGATGCCGTTGCAATTTTGATTGGTTCTTCAACAATGTTTGTTTGTTTTACTTGTAATTTCAGGATTGAAATATTGGAATTCTTCAAAATCCTATGTAGTGGTCATTTATCATATTTATAGACTAGCATTGCCTCTTCAGTTAAATATCTATTACATGGAAAACGCCGTCTTCTGTAGTAATTAATTATATATAATTACCAATTAATAAAAGTAAAATATTTTTAGGCTAGGTTAAAATTATAAGCAAATTTTGCAGTTTCAAATGGCCGTTGGGTTAACCGGTGACGTCTAACTGATCACATAGACTGACTATAGTAGCAGTTATAATAAAAGCCAACAGTCTATCACCAGAAAATCTTAGCAAACTAAATCTACACCAAATCTGAACAAATTCAAACACTCCTACGAACTCATGTGGGCCTAGTAATCGGATTCAGCTAATGAGTTATGTAGAAGCAAATATACTAAAGCTCACTCCGGAACACAAGTTACCAAGCGCGCCAAGTTCCACAATCGCTAGAATTCGTCACGTGCGAGACCCCAAGTTAATAACGGCCAAGTGTCGCCCCCGGGCTCTGCCTGTTCTGTTATAATTGTAGAACAAAGGGATCGCCAGATGTGAGCCTTGCGAGGAAACTTTATCTGGAAAGCTTTGTCAATGGCTCCAAGATGTTTGTCACTTAGATTTGTGTTTATGCAGTAACTAGCGACCCGCCGATTCGCACGGGTGCAATGTACTAATAAAATACATGTATTATACATATAAACCTTCCTCTTCAATCACTCTATCTATTAAAAACCGCTTCAAAATCCGTTGCGTAGTTTTAAAGATTTAAGCATACTTAAGGATATAGGGACAGAGAAAGCGATTTTGTTTTATACTATGTAGTGATAGTGATGATTATCACGCGCAACTTAATTCGATAAGAGAATTAACTGTAATGGTGCGCAGTTACTTTTTGTGGAGCAACGTTTCCAAGTGTGAGTGGGCAACGTCCGGCAGCAAAAAGTTATTTGTTGTTAGTGTATGTTACCGTGAAAGTTGAAGAATGTTTCCTAATGTTATGGTGTTGCATTCTGTTGCTCCACAAAAAGTTACTGTTGTGTGGATGCACCATAACTTTTTGATGTGGTATTGACAAAAGTTAGAAATATTTATACAGCATTGGGAATTGGGAAAGACGGAAGAAGAATAAATATTTTCTAAGGTAGGAATTGGTTGGTGAATTTACTTGGGTATCACTGCATTGCCAAATATTCTAACGCTAAGATAATTATAATGTGCTGAAATTATTGTGTTTGAGTTTGAAGATTTTATTTTTTGGAACGAAGTTCCTTATCGCGCGTTGTGAAAGGGGGCTAGACGGAGAAAATTCTTATGAAAAGTTGTCACGACACTTTTTTCGAAATTCAAATATTGTTGACAAGCATTCAAATATTATTGAGTAAATGACAATATTTGAATTTCGCGCGTTGTGAATTGTTGAGTGTATACAGGTTTTTTTATTTTTAATTATTAAATTCTAATGAAAGGAACTTCGTTCCATCCGGGTGTCCCTTGACACCTCTCAAGTTTTTATTTTTTTGCGGATACATCACTGCGCCCGTAGCTGCGTAAGTAGTGTATTGTGATCGCCACTGTTTGAGTTACAAGTTCACCGCTTAACCCTGCGACTAATATAAACTGCAGGATTTGTTTATACATATATTTTTGTTTTGTTTATTAGAATTGAGCTCTATTACTTTAGCTGGGCTTAAGATATGTTTTCCTAGATGAATATTGCGCTTGTGTATTAGCGATCCGCATTCCCCCATAAAGTGAAGTGGTGTTTGGCTTAACAAACTGAGACTTCAAGATGGCTACGCTCGAGAGGTACCGCTGGTGTTGCTGGCGTCTAAGTTTAACGTATAAAGGAGTTGCCAGTATGCTTGCTTTTCATCTTAAAAAATACATAACATACCATCACG
Organism: Acronicta alni; assembly: GCA_964056405.1. NCBI lineage: Eukaryota > Metazoa > Arthropoda > Insecta > Lepidoptera > Noctuidae > Acronicta > Acronicta alni. The sequence goes on along the minus strand of OZ043919.1, from coordinate 3,497,578 downwards.
CCTGTATTCCCCGAAGGGTTAGGCAGAGGTGTTTTTACAAAACTGCCTTATTAGCCTAGGAGTTGTAAGCGTGTCTGCTATACTTGAGATCCTGGGTTCGAGCAGTGTGAAATTCTCAGTAGCAACTCGGAGCTTGAAATTGTGCCCTGGCTCACCCTCCTATTACATAGGACCTATAACCGGCAAACTGTTGGTTATTATTATTAGCACACCTCTTTCTATCATCTTATTACAATAAAAAAAAAACAAACAAACAAAAAGGTTTTATCTTTTATAGATTTTGAACTTGTTTTGAATAAAGAAGCGAGATGATAATATGAATTATGTCGGCGGTATTTCAACCCTTGTCTGTTGTCAATCACCAAGTGAAATGGGTTACCCGTAATCCAGGAATACAGGCTTATAACGGAATTGTTTTCTTTACAAAACAACTTTATCATTTTGTATGAAAACTAGCTATTTCCAACGGTGTCACTCTCATCTTAAGTCATCCTGTGTCCTTCTCTAAGGCCTCGTCTATATCTATAACAAAAATCATCGAAACTGATTCAGCTGTTTAGTCATGAAAATGTGATAAATAAACATAAAAAGTTAGTTTAATAGTTCAATTTTGAATCTTTTCTCATTTCATTGGTGTAGTGATGTGAGTGAGTGTGAGATCTGAGGTCCGATTTCCAAGTTGAGCAGTCTTAGTGGGTTTTTCTATGAAATTCTAAATAGCAGCTCGAAATTTGGACTTGTAATGATAACTAACTAACTGTTTGTTAGTAGTTTTAAGTCCCATGTAAAAGAAGGCTGACTGCCTCATTGGACAAGTGGTCATAAGCGTGGCTGCTTATAATAGAAACCTAAGAGAGGTAGGGCATAGTGGGAGTAATTCCACTCAAATTGGAGACGCCCGATCGGGGAAGTACCTCCGCTTTGCAGAAAATCGAAGTGAAATAACACTGCTTTGACCTGTGTTGTGTTCCTTACGGTAAGCAAGGTTGCAAGTGTTCCGCGAGGAAACGTTGTATTGGCAGTGGGGGGACTTTGATACTTATACTGCCAACCCAACTATTCCTCTTTCATTTTACAGGGTCGGCAACGTGCAAGTGATACCCCTGGTGTTGCAAGCGTCTATAGGTTACGGTAACCGCTTACTATCTTGTTTGCCACCTTAATAGTATAAAAAAGAGAGATCCTGAATTTGATACACAGGTCGAGTTATTGGGTTTTTTAACAAATAATCAGTAGCAACTCCGAGTTTGGATTTGTGCCCAGTTAAATGGCAATAAACGCTTCCTCTATTATATGAGACCGTTCATAACGGTGATCTGTCGGTATATACCTCTGTACACCTCTGCCTATCTACCTTCGACAAATAAAAGCGTGATGGTATGTGTTATGTGAAGTAAAAGAGAGCTAGTCAAAAACATTTAAATATTAGTAGCAATAAATGGGACTTCACGGATAAAATCGTAATTTACCTACTACGTGTTTCCTATATACGCTCGATAGTTGACGTTGACGTTTACTAACAGGCGAAGTCTCTGTGAAATGCAGACCCGTTGAGAAAAAAAAAAACAACTTACCAGGCTGTAACTGTAAATTGCACAAAGTCAGAATCATTCATTGAAGGTAGACTACTATGTGGTACTTTTTTAACGTATTTTTTACATTATTTTGCGAAGGAAAAATTCGATCGTGGCCACGTCATGGCGGGTGGGACTCGCGGTGGCTTAGTAGTCATAGCGTCTGGTGTACCTAACCAAAGGGCGCAGGTTCGAATCCTGCCCGCAGTCAAATTTTTCCTTCGCTAAAATAACTTTAAAATCTTAGTATGTAAAATGCCAAGAAATACAAAAAGATAGTATTTTTTACATTTAAGATAGAGCCCCCAAAACGCCCGTCCGTTAGAAACCTGAAAACTCTTTACTTTAACTAAGAATGTAAAACAAGACATCACACTCGTCAGCCAAGCCTACAACCAATATACATAATTCAATATGGGTGCTAATTAAACAGACTTCTTTTTGATTGCATTATTCGCCTCTAATAATCTACATTGCTTTCTAAATTACTAAGTTAGTCACAATTAACAAGCGTCTGAATGATCTTAGCCACTAGTTATCCTATGATCTTAAAACATTCAAGTTGCAAAAAACATGAACACAACTTGGTTATGGCGATGTGTGGTCACATTTATTGTACGGTTAACCTAACTTAACCGATATCTGTATTTAGAATTTTGCTGCTCAATCAGTAATTTTGTCAGTATTTTTGAAACGCGGTTTATTTTTATATTTTATTATTGATTTGCGGCTATAGAGTATCACTGTGACTGCAGTCGGTCTATTGTGATCGCCACTCGTTGAGTTAGAGTTCACCGCAAAACCCTGCGGCTACTATAAACTGCAGGATTTGCTTAGGAGTAAACTCCTTTATTTCATCCAAGCTTACGATATGCTTCCCCAGATAAGTACTGCGCTTGTGTAATAAGGGTTAAATTATAAAATTTCCTTTTAAATATAATAGGTACTTTGAATTGACATAGAACCTTCATGGTTTGAGATTTTTGAGTGAAACTTTCACATTCATACCATGTGAAAGTTCTTCTTTTAAAAAATGTGCTACATTTGATTATCGACTTTTAGTTGTTTTTGCCCCAGAAGGTGAAGTGGCGTATCTTCAGCCTCCTCACAACGCCGGCAGGTTCGCGTGTCACTCAGCCTTAAGTTAAACATGTGCTTCAAGCGACAGGATTTTTTTATTATAGCAGTTTATTATATCCCATTGAATAAAAAACAAAGTAAGATCACATCAAGGGTGGCTAAGGGCCTCCTACTTCATACGTCATCGTATACTTGGCGGCCGCACAAACGACTTCGTCTCGCTCTTCGAGTCACTAGTTTCCTCGAGTGACTCTTGCCATCGGATTCTCAAGCATCTAAGATAACAACCACATTGAGACGTAGACTTTGTTTGATATATGAGTCTTATATGTTAACAATGCGGTTTCACTCGCATTCCAAAAGATTTTTTGAGACAAAAGGTCCAACTATGATTCTCTGAGTTAGTATCGGCGTTTCTTCTCAGAGGTCGTCAGCTAGGAAATGCCGGAGCCATCTAGCTTCAAAAATATGTAAAATATTGACTTGTAAAAGCGTCTTTAAAAGATCTATTTACAGAAATAAATATAATTTATCATTAACTAAGCCCATGTCCTTATCCAAGGTTCAATCTTACTCTATATTAAAATTCATGAAAATTGGTTCACCAGTAGGCGTGAAAACTTAAGGAACATACAGTCAAAGTTACTTTCTATTAGAGTATTAGTCAGGATGGATTAACTTTTTTGGAAAAGATAGCTTTGAAGTATTTTGTGGTGTATCTTCAGACCATCGATGGTCAGACACCAAATTTCATCATCATCATCAACCCATATACTGCTCGGCACGGGTCTCCTCTCACAGAATGAGAGGGCTTAGGCTATAGTCATTTAGAAATTTCAATGAGAAAATAATAAATCAGTAGAATAGAGAACCTTCTCATTTTCTAAAGTTGGTTAAATACTATTCCCATAAAAAATATGCAGAGACCAAAACTTGCTTAAGTTCAGAACTTAAGTTCTTCAATATTTTTATGGCTTCATCCAAGTTTCAAAATTATATTTTTCTGATATCAGAATTTATCTTAACTTAAATTCTTGATAAAACTTTTATCCGTTACGTCACATTTCTAATCGATTAATGGCCCCTAAAAACGCCTAAAGACTGAAATAATGTTCTCGGCTCTGACCTCTAAGTAAAATAGAAAGTACTAGGACAATAGTAGGTCGCAGGAGATTTACGATATTCACTGGCTCTTAGTAAGTGTCCTCTTGTCACACTCTGTTCGCCTAGTAATTTTATCCGCTACGTCGAAAGATTTTGCAAGATTTACTGTGGCGATATTTCTTCACTGATTTTGGGGATAGATGAAAATCAGGGTCTCTCTATTCTCTTGTGTGTTAGGAACAAATCACTAGTAGTTTTGTATTTGTGTGACAATGTGGACTAGTTACAGAATTCTTGCGTAGTTTTCCCTGGAATTGGACAGGCACTTTTTATGATTATTTTAACACTTCATCACATCAGCCAAAGGACGTTCACTGCCGAAGAAAGGCCTCCTTCATAGAATTCCACAAGAACCAATCAAGACCATCAAACGACTCGCATCATTACCAACCCACATACCATTCCATTGCTGGGCGCAGGTTTCCTCTTAGGTTTATAGTCCACCACGCTGGATTAATGTTTGTTAATAGACTTACCACATTGTTGAGAAAATCAGGCGTACAGGTTTCCTCACGATGTTTTTCTTCACCGTTTAAGCGCATGATAAATAATTATTAATATACACATGATTTAGAAAAGTCAGAGGTATGTGCTTTGCCATTGATTTGACTTGATATTCCAATGGTCATATCATTATATTGCTATCATGGCTTATAACACAAGTAAATAATATTATTTTACAAAAAGTTTCTAAAAATATAACAGGAAAAATTGTTTAAATATTTAAACAACAACAACAACATACACCTTAAATATCACTCTGTTTAGTTTCCCAATTGAAAAGTGCCTAGGGGGCTCCCTACCCCAGACCACGTAACGAAAAAACTCCCTTTACCAAAAAACAACCCTCCATTGCAGTGTACAAATCAACCGGCACTTTCGATTAGTACAATACACGAGGGCGATATGTTTCAACGGGGTTTCAGATCGATATCGGCAGCCGGATCAAGCGTGTTGATTGGCTTCGGACTATCACCGGTCGCGACTAGTGTAAACCGGTTGTACGCTCCCAGCTACACTGCTCGCTTTGATTTTCGTTTACGAAAAAATTCGGAGCGAATTTTCGAGGTGTTAGTTTGATGCGGTGGTGGCGGAAGGGTTGATTGAGAATCATAAAACATGGCAGTAAAAGTGGCTTAAAAGGAATCTAGTCATTAGAATAAACTATCTATTAATTATTATCTAATGGGCTCAACCAAGCTTATGCTTCCAACTATATGGAAAAATTGTCCGTCAGGCTTTTGAACGTAAAGCTCCTATAAGTTCTGAATTTAAGTAGGTACATGTTATTATTACGTATATAGATAAGCACTAAAGTAGCTAAAAATAGCTGGAAGATAAGCTATATGATGTATTAAAATGACCTCCACCGGTCAAACCGTTTAGAAGTTACACGTTCACTTCTACACACACAAGATTTTTTATAGTAAGTACAAACACCAAGTTCTTCCAATCCATCCAAAGGTTGTCTGGAAGAGATCACCTTGTGTGATAAGACCGCCCATTGTACCTACTCTGACTTTGTTTTAAATAATGTTTGTAATTGTGTTTTTGGTGTGCAATAAAGCGTATATAAATAAATAAATAAAAATAAACACGTACATTCGTACAACCGTACAACGAAAGCATAGTAATGGCTTAGTGATATCACCATTTGACAGGTCATTAGTAGTTTCAAGTTCAAATTCAAGGCTTCTGACTTTTTTCAATCATTTGCATATTATTAAATTTACTATCAATCAAAGGAAAAAAACGTGAAGATACCTCGTGAAGTCTGCCAATCTACACTAGGTCAGCGTGTTTGTACATAGCCTAATCTCATTCTGAGGTATTCAACCCGTACCCGGCTGTGGAATAGTAAATGGGTTGATAGTACAAAGATTTTACGTGAAAATAATATTCTCAACACCTAATTCAAAACACATGTCGTAACCCCACACATAGCTACATAACATCTTTAACAACTTCACCCAAATTATCACAGAGCAACTCTAATACACTCCTCCATAAATCTCTCATATAAACTCCACCTATAATGGGGCCACATTAAAACGGAAACTTGTAATAGGAACTCGGTTATAATTAACCCTAGAGAATCGGAGGTGTGTTTTCAGCCGATCGTCTTTACACTAGAGTACGTTGCCGTCTCGCGAGCAAGATTACACCGCTTTAAAATTCTCTAGACACTTCACACGATCCAACTCTTCATAGGTGGATAATGGTCTAGGTTTAAGCTGACAGCGGAATAGATTTATGACAGTAGGTACAGCGTACTGACTACGCTCTTGTATCTGACGATTAATATCCGGTACGGCTTTCTTACGTAGAAATATGATAGGTAATGTGAATTTCTATTCCGTTTCAATTTATGAAAATAATACATTTCTCTTTCATTATTTGCCTATTACAGCCGTAAGTCACCGAGCCCTTTAAACCAAGTCACAAATTCAACTATAAGTTCTGGGTAACAAGTATGGTTTTAGTTCGGTACGAGTCCAACGTATCCTGATACCTCCCCCGTGTGGCGGACGGTTCATGAAGATTTTCGTAAAAAAGGCTCACTTAACAAGTATTAAACAAATATTGAACAAAAAGGATTCATTTCAATTGTCAGGCTAATTTGAATTGTTAAAAAAAAAAAATCGGCAAAAAACCGTCATTTCGTTCATGTTATTCAATATGATTGTAACATCTTAATCCCACATTACATTCAAAAGTCACATTAAACTAAAAAAAAAAAAGCTTTCCGTACCAGTAGTTATAGTAGTTATATTGGAAGTAATTTACAGCCTACTTACTCTGTATATATTACTACCATTCTCGCTACTCGCTTGCACGAGGACCAAGCTTTTCTTCCCGTTGCTCAGCTCACCCGGGGGCCTAGTATTCGAGCTCGCTAGCTAATTGAGTCGAGTTTCCCTGTGATTGTAAACTGAGAACAAAACTAGTTTTATATTTACATTAGTTTATTTAAATATGGCGGGACTCGGCGTGGTATTTCCACTCAACTAGTATGTGTTTCCAAAAAAAAATAGTATCTAAGTATTATAATAATATCCATTGTCTAATACTCAGAGTATAAGGTCTGCTCAATTTACATGGTGCTGCGTATAATGCGTCAATTCGTCAATTATTTTTTTTGTTGATCCCGTTATTAACACATTATAAATGCAATAGAAAAATATTGTTGTAGGGCGTTTCAAAATTCACTAAATCATAAATTATAGGAGTATTTGAATACTCCAATGTGATTTAGTGAATTCATGAAGATTGGTTTAATAAAACACACTCCTGGTTGTCAGCCTTTCTGTGGACATGCTGAGTATTTTTTTTGCAACGGCATGACGTGCTAGGTCATACCGAAGCAATTATTTATATAATCTCATTATATAAATAAAACTAAAATATATATGTTGAAAACAAAACAAAAAAAAAACGAAACAAATTAAATATGTAATATAATAAGACCGTTCAATAATGTAAATGAATTTCCAAGTATAAGTAGTCGTATTTACGTCACACGTCTAGTTGACGAAGGGACGGACGTAGGGATGGAAAAAGGACCAGCATCACAGTAAAAATAGGACGTACAAAAGGACCACGGATCCCGGAAGGGCCGAGCCGGGAAGCTTTGAGAAGTTCAATACTCAATATTTATTGCATTCCACAAGTTCTTTAGACGGTAAATAGTTATTAGGAGAGTAAGTTCTGAACGCTGAGCAGAAATATAGTTTTTAATTTTATCAGCATTCAATGATATTAATCATTTTTCATCAATTATCAATTTCATTGTGTCTTGAGTTCCATTCTCCCTTTCCCTTCCTTATTAGAAAAAGCCAATGACACAAATATAGTCATCAACAATGCATAATTATGAAAGTCGTGCTGCATGGATCAAATTTCCATATCTAGGGTTTTCAGCCAGCTTGCGGCGGCTGGTGTGAATTTGTGGCCTTCCGACATTCCACCGTCAAAACAGCGAAGTCAGCATTCGTTTACCACATGGGATAGGGTGTGGTACTCTGCAATCGCACGGCGGTGACTTCCTTAATACCCATGTATGGAGGTGGTGGACTGGTGGTTAGTTTTACCATGGTTGGAACAAAATCGGTTCAGTAAGGTCCAGGATTTACGGTATATTTGTATTTACCATACCAATAATATAGTATTTTCGTTTTACCTAATTCTCGTGTCAAAATTTTCCCGTTTCTTGTCGAGTTAAACTTCTCTTCCTTTACGTTATTTTGTGGGAGGTCCGGTATCAAATGCCGATAAACACATTCGGGGTCCGTTTATTGAGCGACGTATAGGGTCACGGGTTCGATTCCCGTTTCAATTTGTTGGAACCGCTTTATTTTGGGGCCTCTGTCCAGTCGCAGATTGATATAATTAAATTAGTTTTCTGTGGTGGCTTCTGGGTAAAGTTTTGCAGAATTAAGGTAAAATGGGGATAGATATATGAAATTCAATTATAAATTTATTTAAACTGATTGTTAGAGTTTTTGGTAAGTTAATTAATGAATAGGTACTTTTATATTATTTTATTTTTTATTTTATAAGTATATGGAACTTTGACATATTTTGAACTTAATACGTATTGTAAAGGTTATGTTATTCCAATTACTGGATGTCCGCATTTTATTTCAAATGAAAAAATCCTTCATAGTCTTCCCTTATAACTACCTAATTTGCTAAAACTATGCCACAATGTATTTTCAAGATACGTATATTATGACGTATATCCGACTCTTCTTCACATCTCACTCTTACATTGTTTACATTATTAATCCCAAAGTTGCAATTTTATTGCTGCAACCCAATAAAACCAAGTCTAGATACAACTGTAATCAGCGCGCAAAGATACAAGTTCTCAGCAAACAAAGAAGCTAACATTAAGCTGAATACACAACGCCGCTAATCCTCTCCGGTTGTAAGTTGTAATGCGCCCGACCGCGTCGAAAAGTTGAGCTACACCCACCCTCTTGATATTAAACCCGTTTAGTGCGGTTTATACTGGCTTTATTATATTAGCGCGTCGACGCTTCGCTGTGAATTCGGCGGTTTAATTAGAAACGTTGCGATATGAATGGTTAGAGGTGAGAGTGAGTGCTCACTGTGTGTCCTCGGCATTAAGTCTGCGGATTCGCTTAATGCTCTGTCGGATTATTTGCGATATTCGGATTATAGGAGTCGATAATTTGTGGTTGGTGGGTCCAGCAAGATAATTTTTGGTTGAAGGATTTTAAGAGAAATAATAATTTCATAATTAAAAACATCGTTTATTAGAATAACTCAGTATTCTCTTTATTTTTAAGCAAAAAAAACCGTTTACATTTATGGTTTTTGTAAGAATCAGCTTAGACCGAACAGACTTCAGCTCAGTATGTACAGCAATAGGTTGTCTTGCCTGCTGACTGAGGTTCAGTTGAGGCAAAATTAAGAACTGCTGAAAATAACACTATTTGGATGTTCTGATGATCTAACGTTTTAGGTGACTTTCGAGTGCACGTTTCGCGTTTCCTATCCAAAACAAATCTTTCTGTGATGCACAGATATTTGTTTTAGTGTGGGTTTACTTTGAGTCTGTTAATTATATCTTTGCAAAGTCCCCCGCGCCAGGGATAGTGCGGAATATGTATAAAAAATACATAACAACCTTTTTGGACCTATTTCTAGGTCTATAAACAGGGGTGGATGTACATCCTCCTCCTCCATAATAATAATTTCTTTAGATGAGATGATTAAGCTATAGTTCACCACGCTGGCGTAATCCGGGTTGGCAGACTACACACACCTTCGAGAAAATCTCTCAATGTAGGTTTCCTCACGATGTTTTCACCACCCACACACATCAAAATTCTACCCTAACACTGTCAAAATTGACCAGTAAACGAAGGATTGCATACATACAATCGAAATTAGATAAAAACACGAACTCGTGGATCGAGACCCGTAGAAAAGTTTATTACCAATGATTTTTCGCAGTTGCCTATCTGGAATATTTATTTTATCTCCAAAGTCGCGAGCAGGTGAGGCTTTTCACATGAAAACCTTTTAATATGATTTACAAGTTTTAACGAAAAGGTTTCTGGCTACTTAGTGCCCTGAAAAGCTTTCAATGTTTCTGTTGAATTCTGTTTGGAAAGTACTTTCGATTTTTCTCTCTCTGGATTCAATGTGATTGTAGGATAAATGGATTTTGCGTAAATGTTACATACTTTGATCTGTAAGTAAATCTAAATTATGAGAAGTGTAATTTAATTTTGTAATTAATCATAGTCATGACGGATAGTTTGGATAAAAAAGACGGTAAAACTTACAAAAATATCATACTAACGACAACAGAATAAGATGAAATATTCAGTAAAATCGTTTGCTTACTTTTTTTTTTCTATTTCAGCAAAAGAATTACCCTAAATAAGTTCTCATAAAAATGAAATCAGTATTTTATATGTTGAAGAACAACTTCAACATATTTTTATTTATTTCTTTAATACCCTCTTAAACACAAATGGGTCATGAAGGTCTAACGTATCTACGTTAGTTCCATAAGGCAGGATACAAACTGCCGACTAACATATAAAGCTACATTTATTATTACTAATGTTTTACGTCTTTGTGCACACTTAACGACTTTGTTTTCTTGTTCCAGGTACATAAAAATCTTCAATTCGCAGCGGTGTTCGATTTTATTATCCAACAAATTAGGGTAACGGTTTAGTGTGGCTATTAATGTAGTCGTAAAACCTATTGATGTGGATTATGCCTAAGGATGGAGTTTTATTATTGTAGTCTGTGGACTGGGCAAGTGGGCAAACTTCAGAAGAGCTGCACTCTATATGAGAGGATCTAGTGATCTGCCTAGCTAGCCACCACCACCCTGATATCTAAGACTGCCTCCTAACAGTTTTACTACGTTCCAGTGAGCGTCAGAGCATGAAAGGGAATTTACTTGAATCATTAGCTTTTATTACACATTGATATGCAGTGCATTGTTTCTTTTTATTTCATTGTAATTGCTAAAACCCTGCGGCTACTATAAACTACAGGGTTTACTTAGGGATGAGCTTCATTTCATCTGTGTTTCCCTAGATGAGTACTACGCTTGTGTATTAGGTCCGCATTCCCTTAGAAGGTGAAGTGGCATTTCATCAGCCTCCTCACAACGTCGCCAATCGGTTTGCGTGTCACAACCTTATATGTGCTTGTTTAGGCAGCAGTGTAATCTTTAGAATAACGATATTGCTTAGAAATTGTTTTGCGGGGCTCTGATTGCAGTCGCTTCGTGTAAAAACCGATATTCAGCCGTATCTGAGAGTGGAAACTGACCCTAACATGGTTCGAAAAAGGCTGTTAATCTAATACATAAAAATCTCGTGTCACTGTGTTTTTACCGAACTCTTCCGAAACGGCTTGACCGATTTTTACATATATTTTTTTTGGTGTTTATTTGGTAGGTCTGAGAATAGATAGTAGGCTTTTTTATACCCCTTAGTAATAAGGGTGGACTTACCCAGACTTTTTTTTAAGGCTAAACAACGTTTTGCAAGTCAGCTAGTCCTACTATCTTATCCTAGGTCCTATCCTACTAATATTCTACTCCTACTAATATTATAAATGTATGTTTGTAAGTATGGATAGATGGATGGATGGATGTTTGTTACTCTTTCACGCTAAAATGACTGAAGGGATTTCGATTAAACTTTACAGTAGTATTGTTTATACGTGATTATAACATATAGGCTATAATACCATACCATCACGCCTGTGTTCCCCGAAGGGTTAGGCAGAGGTGTACTAATGTACACCCACATTTCGCCGGTGTGTTTTAGGCTATAATTTAAAACGATTTTGAGTTAATTAGCCAAATTACAACGATAATTAAAAGTAACTTTTTCACGCGAAGCTTGTATGATAATAATACGTTTGTAACTACTGTAAGGAACGTCTTAAAAATGTATGCTACCAGTTCTCTTAAATAAAAATATTTTTTGAAAATACCTGCTAAAATAAATTACATAAATTACTTACATGAAAGTATACAACTGTTGAGATGTTTTCTCAGATACCAGTACATTATCTTGCTGTGGGCAATAGCCCCTAATGTGGTACATTACGAGAACTAATGTAAATGTGTTATCCGCCATTATAGCACGGCCGTTTTACAGAGGGGCAGTTTTATAGGCGAGATAAATGTACGGGAAATAAATGTATTACGATGATTGGACTTCGGTATTATTTTAATTAAATATAAGGGTAGGTAGGAAAGCAGTGATAGTGGTATGACTATTGGACTACCAAGTCAAAGGTCTCTAGTTCAAATCCAAGCCACCTCTGACTTTTCGAAATCATGTGCGTAATAATATCTAATTAATTATCACTCGCTTAAACGGTGAAGGAAAACATCGTGAGGAAACCTGCATGCCTTAGAGATTTTCTCGACGGCGTGTGAAGTCTGCCAACCCGCTGGGCCAGTGTGGTGGACTACAGCCTAATCCCAGTCATCCTGTGCCTAGCAGTGGGACAGTATTATGGGTTGATGATGTGTGTGGAGTAGGCTCTGCACGTGCTGCTGAGTTTGTCTAGGGTAGTACGAATGTACTTCCAAATAATATTTATTCATTTATTTATTTCACACTAACTTTACAGGATAACCCCATTCTCAACATAGTTATATTTAAAACTAAGTAAAAAAATCAACAAAACTCTTACGACTTCACTTAGATACTCTGTGTTCTATTGTTGTGTTCTGGTTTAGAGGGTAATGTAGTCGCTGATATTACGGGCATAATATGAGAAATATTATAATTTATCAATATACCGATTTGATTTTAACTATCAGGCTAAACTTAACTTTCATTTAGATATCTTACCTAAACTGTGGTCGGTCTCAGATTGCGCATCTCCAGCGCTTCCGGTTATCGTATACGAAATATCCGGAACGTATACGTACGTGACCGCACATCCGCAACGCAACCGCAGCGGTTGTATCTAGCGCGGCGTACACTTGGCTTTAATTAACTAAATACTTAAGCTTACGGAGGGTCAGTCTGCAGATATTGTGGAAATTTGGATAAGTAGGTATGCTTCCGCTTGAATCTACTTATGAAGATTGTCTATATCTCTTGCGTAGCAATTGTTTCTGTACGAGATGTGCAACGACAAAATTATTTCATGTTTTAAAAAGCTAGCTTGTCAGAAAAACTTCGACCACCACAACTACATATTCGAAATCTTTTCTTTGTTGTTGATAAAAAATTATGGTTTTCTCACGGGGTAACAATTTTCACCATTCTTTCTCCACTGATAAACAATTACTCTTAAACAGGCTGTATGCACCTTGTGATGTCTACAGTGATACTTCACCAGTGTCTAATATTTCGTATATGTACTGTACAACTTACCAAAAGAGGTGAAGAGTGCTAACTCGTTCAACATATTTAAAAGTAAACTGAAAAAATATGTGCTGCAAAGCACCACACTACTGAAGTAATATAAAACTAATACCATTACCTTAATATTATACCTATATAATATCATCAAAACAAAAACAACGAAAAAAAAAAAGTAAAAAGAATCCGAATAAAATCAGATTAAGAAAACTAGAAGTACTACGGAATTATTACTTGTATTGTGAAAATGAGTCCGCACTCCTTTATCGTCGAGTGGGGTACTTTTGCGTAGTTTCACCAGCCGATAGTTGTTTGTGACTTGTTAGAATACCCACAATAATAGAATAAGTAATATGATAGTATGTATTAGTTATGTGTTAAGTGTTGCAAAGACCTTATTGTATTTTATGTGACTGTCGAAGTTTTTAAAATTTACTTATAGTTAAAAGTGTTCTCAAATAAGTGAAATGTAAATTTCTTTATGAGAAAATAAAATCTTTAACCAGATATTTAAAGCTGGGACGGGCGCAGTAAAGGTTAGTAATTTTCTTTTTCTTTTTTTAATTATTGACATACTGTCCCACTGCTAGGCAAAGGCCCTCCTTTATTGAGCTGCCTAGAACTAACCCCCGCTGTATGCATCTAAATCACCCTCGTTCTTTTACCTACATGATATTTTGTTTGTCACTTTTCCAATCAGTTATGCGAGGTCTTAGAGTATTACAGAGTCTCTACTTAATAAGAGCTACTTACTGTCTTTAATATTTTTTTTAGACCTGCGCTCAGATTTGGCACCCAACCAAATCAGTTTCATATACAAAACTTATATTTTTATATTTAAACAGAGATTACATTAAAACTAGACCCGTTAAAAACTTACAATAAGTTAATCAAGTCTTACTTAACTAACTATTTCATTTATGCTCAGATCCACATCACTGTCTTCTAAGCTAAAGTTAACAAGTAAACGGCCACAAGTAAAGAATCGTAAAAACTAAAATCGTCCAACAATCCGCTGCCCGTCCCATGCTTTAGTTATTTTTCCAAAGTTTCACCCCTGAGATTTTTCGCTTCTTTTTTCATTTTACCAACTTAAAACTTGATTCTGCTGGAGGTAGCTTGAACACTAAAACAACACTTGTTTATCTCGAACTCCAACAAAGTTTGTCTTCGCCGAAACAGCTGTTTAGGCAACTAAAACAGGCTGTAGACATCACAAGGTGCATACAGCCTGTTTAACAGTAATTGTTTGTCAGTGGAGAAAGAATGGTGAAAATTATTACCCCGTGAGAAAACCAAATTTTTTACCAACAAGAAAGATAATATTTCGAATATGTAGTTGTGGTGGTCGAAAAGTTTTTAGGACAAGCTAGCTTTTTAAAATACGAAATAATTTTGTCGTTGCACATCTCGTACAGAAACAATTGCTACGCACGAGATAATTCATCTAGATATTATATAGATATTCATCTCTTGCGATCGCATGTCCAAGTTTCTTAAAAATAAAGGGAATATAATAAATACGAATCAAAAATACTGATTGAGCGACAAAATTACTGATTGAGCAGCAAAATTACTGATTGAGCAGCAAAATACAGATATCGGTTAGGTTAGATTAGAACTGTGACCACACAACGCACGAGCCGAGCGAGCGAAGCGAGTGGTGCCGTAATAGCGGCCGGCGAGTGCCAGAACCAAATCTGTATGTTGTGTATATAACAATATTATGAGGCGACTATTTTTCTATGCAAAAAAGTATTTTTACTGTTCAATAAGAATTTTTGCTGTGCAATAAGTACTTTTGCTTAGGATTGGGAATTGTTTCGTTATACAAAACGACATTTTTTTATTTGCAGTTAAATACTAGCCAAAATAAAGTCGTGACGTTTTGTGACTCGTCTTAGGGTGCCGTTAAAGTTCTAATTATATTAGTAAACTTCTTAAGTGATGAAATGAGTTTATTTCTGTAAATACATCTTTTAAAGTAACATATATCTATACTTGTCATGTATTAATTTCTTTAATGTATTAATAATTTCTTTAATACTAGATGACGCCGCATTTTAACAATTTACTAATTTATAGAACGACTTACGTCCACCTTTACATTTAAATCATTTATTATTTGCGAAACATAGGTAGAAAGAAAAAGAAAAATAAAAAAAATATAAAAAAATATATTATTATTATTCTTTATAAAATATAAAGATCTTATATATAATTATACAGTGCACTATATTTTGTCTATGGTACAAAATACATAAGGTTTTTTATAGTTTTATATTAAAACGTTGTCATCTAAAAACTTATTAACTGTATAATAACATTTATCTAAATTTCTGGTAATTTTTTTAATGTGATCGGGCATTTTATTATAATTTTAGGACTGATGCCAAACTATACAGTACAGTAGCATAATATATTTCCATAATATACAGTAGCATCACAGATTTACATTAATGGAAAATAATGATCGTTAGGAAACCTATACTTCTGTAACTTCTGACAGTCCCAATTCACATAAAGAAAATGACTTATAAAACCTTCAAAGACGTAACGCAAAATCATTAGATTTCAGTTAATCTAATGATAGACTTACTGCCTTTGGATGCAGAACCATAATCCCTAGTGTCACTTCCCCATCCAGTGTTCCAAAAAATAATATATTTTAAGTAATTTTGACCAGTTCTAAGGTTTCTTCTAAACTTTCTTATTTCAGCCAGCACTTTTCCATTATTCGGCATAAACTTGGCTCTTAAATATCTCGAATAAGTTGTTCAACTTTCCATGAGTCGGATGAAGCGCTCAATAATATAAAGTTTCCATTTTCCTTGTCAAATTCTACCAGTGGCTCCATCTAGCTCCGAGGAAGATTGATTATATTTGAAGTGATTCCGTAAAATATTTACTGTACCTTTTTCCAATTTTAGGGGTTATCACTTGTTTTGTTGTTAAACACTGTTATTGTGTAGATCGTTTTCATTTTTATCAACGTTTGCAAATGATACTGCCTAATGGCATTAAGACCGCCTTTGTACATTATTAATAAATAGATATTGCACCTGTGACGCTGGGTTTACATGTAAAAATACATGCAAAAAATTGTGTATCAGTATTTCTTGCTCTTGGACCTTGTTTTGTGAAGTAGATTAAAAAAGGTTTCATACACAAATACAACTGAAGTGAATTCCTGTAGGTCATACATATATTTTTGCGTTCCCATAGCACTGAAGCCATTCACTTGTCCATGCGCCAGTGAGCCGTTGCATAATCCGAAAGAAAATTGGACAGTATATTTTTAGTTGTAATGGAGACACGTAATAAGTACGAATTTGTTGTAATTCAATCCCTAAAGACAAGACGTAGGACGTGTTAAAATGTACCTAAAGGAGAAAAGCCAAGACTAGCTACAGTGTTAGAAATATTTCAGTCTAGATGACCTCGTTTTCTTACCCTACTCCTACATAAATCAATCTACCTACTTACCTAAACATTTCAGATTCTATTCCGCGAACATTTTAGTGAAACTCGATTGAAATACTAGTTCGCTGAGTAGGGACGTGTTCTATACCTCACAATATTTGGTACACGAGAAATATTGGAGATGTCGAAAGTATACTCGATGCAAACAGAATGCTGTCACGCATATAGGCCTTGGTTTTCATGAGAGCGGGGATTTCAGTGAGCGGGGCGGGAAAGGGTTGGAAGTATAAAATATTATCATCATCGTTCCGGTTGTATGGCTGCATCCAACGACTCTTGGAAGCACATTCGTTAAATACACCGTGATAGTCAATGACCTATACTGATGCCTGGAAGTAATAACCTATATCTCAATTGTTTTCCCAACTAGAGATTGAAATTTGACGTAAATTTACAAAAGGTTTAATAGTTTTTTATTGATATAAAACAGTTTAATCAAAGATCTAACTTCTGAGCTTGGTAAAAACCTATGTTACAGCAATCAGTGTCTGCTGTTTAAGTCGCTAATAATTTGCAATAAAAACTAAAATAAAAAAACAATCAAGAGGCTGATTACATTATAGAGTAGATTATTGATCCCGGCTGTTAGTTATACCTACGTACCGACTTCAAAATTGCAGGCCTATAGTTATTGTTGAAAGCATATGCATAATAGAGTCGCTTACTCATAAACGGCGAAGGGAACCATATTTAGCACGCCTGAGAGATTCTCTTCAATTAGTTTGCATACCCGCACTAAGCCAGTATCCTAACCCCTCTCCTTCAGAGAGTAAATGAGATAATGAAGGAGAATTCTGAGTAACTTCTGAGCTTGGTAAAAACCTATGTTACAGCAATCAGTGTCTGCTGTTTAAGTCGCTAATAATTTGCAATAAAAACTAAAATAAAAAAACAATCAAGAGGCTGATTACATTATAGAGTAGATTATTGATCCCGGCTGTTAGTTATACCTACGTACCGACTTCAAAATTGCAGGCCTATAGTTATTGTTGAAAGCATATGCATAATAGAGTCGCTTACTCATAAACGGCGAAGGGAACCATATTTAGCACGCCTGAGAGATTCTCTTCAATTAGTTTGCATACCCGCACTAAGCCAGTATCCTAACCCCTCTCCTTCAGAGAGTAAATGAGATAATGAAGGAGAATTCTGAGACTAGACATTAGTACTAGCCGAAACCAGAGGACCTACTATACTATCAGAAACCTGAGGACCTACTATACTATCCGAAACCAGAGGACCTACTATACTATCCGAAACCTGAGGACCTACTATACTATCCGAAACCTGAGGACCTACTATACTATCGATTCTGTATTTTTCTTGTAGCATTAAAATACTCGTTAAAATCTTACACTAGCCTTTGTCATGAACACAATCACTATTTATAAAACAAAGTCGCTTCCCGGTATCTGTCCCTATGTGCTTAGATCTTTAAAACTACGCAACGTATTTAGATGCGGTTTTCTTATAATAGATAATGATTCAAGAGGAAGGTTTATATGTATAATAAATGTATGTTATTAATACATTGTACCCGTGCAAAGCGGGGGCGGGTCGCTAGTAATGTATAAACCCCACCGGGAATATTATTTCACTCTCACATAGTGACACATAACTAAAGATTTCCTAGTAATTTTTCCTCGTGTGTACAATGACCCAAAGATTTGTGCCTTCCGTAAGGTGCATTTAGGTTAGACGGTTGTACCTTATAACCCCTTGAGACCGGCAAGAGTTCAACATCCTTTACTGACTAACCTCCCCTTGTGAGGCATAAAGTCGTCTATGGGCACAACGATTTTTCTTTCAGAAAAGAGTGATCTTATTCATCGTATAGAAATTTTGCTTTGTGTTTTTCTTGCATTTGTATTTTAACAACTAACACATAAATAATAATAACAGTATTTTTATGAAAGACTGACTAGGAAAAGAAATTTTTGAGACTTAAGTTAGCGTAAGTCCTTCTCCAAGGTATAATCTAGCTCTGTACCAAATTTTATAAAAATCAGTTCAGCGGTTTAGCCGTCAAAGCGTAACAGATACAGATAGACCGACGGACACAGACAGACACAGTTACTTTCGCATAAAATTTATAACATTAGTAAGGATAGTACGGACATTTTTCTACTACGTTTATGAGGATTTTTGGAACGAAGTTCCTTATCGCGCGTTGTGAAAGGGGGCTAGACGGAAAAAAATCTTACGAAAAGTTGTCACGACACTTTTTTCGAAATTCAATTATTGTTGACAAGCATTCAAATATTATTGAGTGAATGACAATATTTGAATTTCGCGCGTTGTGAATTGTTGAGTGTATACAGGTTGTTTTATTTTTAATTATTAAATTTTAATGAAAGGAACTTCGTTCCATCCGGGTGTCCTTTGACACCTCTCAAGTTTTTTTTCCAGTGCAAATTAATTTAAGGACACGTTAACGGTATATTGACAGAACATTGATATGCCAATCATATAATGAGGTCCTTTTTTTTTTTCGGGTGGGGAAATGCGCCTTATGCATGCCGCCCCCCTCGGTGACGCGGGACGGTTATGTCGGGCTCTCCGGCCAGGTAGCCAGCATACCGACTAAAACCACCACCACTCTTCCACCTTCCGCATAGTGGTGGGATCACGGGAATCACTCTCGCATGATCCGCAATCCCACCACGGACGTCCAGTGTTGGACCCTCCTCGAGGGCCAAGTGCAATGGGCGACCGACGGCCCTGATTCCACCGCCCAAGGCCCTCTTTACGGCGGGACAGATGATCGTGGCCCCGCCGTCCACACTTCGGCCGCAGAGGGTAGGGAGAGCGGCGCATCGCAATACCGACACTCGTCTTCCCCTGCGGCTCCACCGTGCCCACAGTCCTGCGGCTGCGACCCCGCCGAGTCCGCGGAAAGCAGGGAGAGCGGCGCACCGTGATACCGGCACTCCTCTCCCGCCACGGCCCCGTAAACCTCCAGCCGCAGTGTCGCCCATACAACACCGCGGCCCGCCTCAGTTGCGGTGCCTCCCATATGACACCGCAACCTACATTGGCCGCTCCAATGCAGGCTTCGGTCCAAGCCCGCAGGAGCAACCCCTCCTTGGGGTTCTACTTCGCTTCACCGTGGGCCATCAATCCACGGTTACTAAGCCCCCCCGCCGCGGCAAGGCGAGAACCCCTTGGGGGGGATATAATAATGAGGTCCTCCCAAAAGTATACTCTATCAAAAACAAAAGAGGAAAGAATCGGTTCATATTTCTTCAAAACTA
The DNA here is from genome assembly GCA_964056405.1 of Acronicta alni. NCBI lineage: Eukaryota > Metazoa > Arthropoda > Insecta > Lepidoptera > Noctuidae > Acronicta > Acronicta alni. The sequence continues at coordinate 3,477,631 of OZ043919.1, read as the reverse complement.
TTCCTGAACATAATTATCTACATAAAAAATACAGATAATAGTAGTACACATAATACATATTGGGTGAGCCCCTTAATGCCGGCGACATTTCGGAACTTTCCCTGAACCTTCGGGGAATACAGGCGTGATGTTAATTAAATACATATAAAAGCGAATTGTCAACTCCCCCATATTTTAATACAGTTAAAAAGACGTTAAATTCTAGTAGACCCGTACCGAGATTTATTAAATCGCTTACACTTTAACCTAACCTTTATGCTAACGTAACATGCTTGAGATAAATGTGGTCATATGTTACGCACCGCTTTTAAGGTGCAAAGAAACGAGGAGTTTGGTGGGTGGTAGAAATCTCGAGTCACATGCGGGATTCCCCCACCGGTTACATTTGAATGTGGTGTATTAGTGAATGGTTAGATTTATAGTCGTCGTAACGACAACCGTCCTACGATTTATGGTAGGGCGCTGTAGTACGTACGTGGAATGTAGAAGCGTGGAAGAGTAATCTCATTAGTATGTGCATATTAGTGGCTGTTTATCGATGTCCTCTTGTTGCCGTGCCGTGCTGTTATACAAGCACATTCTCCCCGCTTTTCCTGTTTACCAGTTTTATTCAGTTCCGCCCCTCTGTCTAGCCTCCCTAACCTCTTAGGTGCGCATTCATTTTATTTTTATTCAATTTACTGCAATTCTTCACGTCGTTATCGGTTGCATCGTGAATTTCTTATTTATTGAAAGCTTTGTTGTATTTTCTGTTGCTGTAACTGTATTAAATAAATTGTGCTTCGAGTATAACAGACTATCAGAGGGTAGTTGCTGGCAATCTAGCAATTATTTCAAGAAGTTTCTACTATTTGAATTAAATTGATTTGTATTTATTAATCTACTTGTATAAATAATGTCCTCTAAAATATATCTCTGTGCGTCGATACTCGTGCCCTTAAAAACAAAAAGAACTTCTAAAATAATTTTGTTTATCCATCGCTACATTTTATAACATGCCTGCATTCACGCATGGTTCAGCAAAGTTGTGATGTTACTAAAATACAGTACATAAGGCAAGCCTATTAACATTGCATGGTTACAGATCCAAATTCCAAGATGCTTTTGAGAACTTCCTAACATGACAATCCAGGACTAATGAAGCATTTGATGACACGCTTGACGTAGCGGCTGAGCTATCGTCTTCTACGCCACCGGTACGATCCCCACACGGAACAAATATTTTTATGACCTACAGGTAGTTGTTCTGGGTCTGGGTGTTTGTGTGTGTTCATAAAAGCTCCTACGATACAGGAGAAAATCCTAGTGTAGGGCGTTTAAAAGAATAATAATTTAAAATGTTACTAATCCACATCTATTATATTCTAAGCTTGTACATAGACTGACGTACATCACGTTTCATGCTTTACGAATGGGTACCTACATATCCTTCCCATCTTAAACTCAGTCTGTGGTACATTTAATGTCACCCTGTCATTTATATACGAGTAACTCGGTAATATTTTTTATTCAGACCCTAGTAAGTGCTTATAGGATTCGTACTGGGATTGTTTATTACACGATTTATTTTCTGTGGTAAATTTACAAAGGCCAGCACATCAAGCTACCACAATCTGTCAAATTTCTTTGATTGATTTTCAACTGTAATACAAAACAATAAGGTTCTTATTCAATTGGGAAAATTTGACAGTTTTGGATACTGAGATGTGGTCATGTTGGATATATTATTGTCATTCAGCAGAAATATTTCCATTGACAGTAAGAGCTGACCAGCTCCGGCATCGTTCGAGCTCAACCATGTTGCAGGGAATAAAACGACCCGACACACAACGAAGTTAAATAACACTGCTTTGAGCTGTTGAGTTCCTTACGGTGAGCAAGGTTGCCAGTGCTCCGCGAGGAAACGTTGTGTTGGCAGTGGGGGCACTTTGACCTTTATGCTGCCAACCAAACTATTCCTCTTCCGTTTTACAGGGAAAAGGAGAGAGAAAAGTGATACCCCTGGTGTTACAAGCATCTAAGGCTATGGGAACCGCTTACCATCAGTTGGGCCGTATGCTTATTTGCTGCCTTAGTGGTATAAAATAAAACAAACACTTATTAGAAATTGAAATAATTCTATTTTTACGGATTGTATCGCGTTTTTATAAATCCCGTGACTAAACGCTGATAAGGGTCCGAAACTTCGAATCCACGAATAAATAACAGTCCATTATAGTAGATACTACTCCATAGTGCATAGATAAAACTGTCTCATTAGTCTAGTGGTCGTAAGTGCGACTGCTGCATGTCATGGGTTCGATTCCCATTGGTTTTTTTTATGAAATTCTCAGTAGCAGATTGGAATTAGATTGGTGCCTGGCTACTGGCAATAGGCTCACCATAAGACTTAAAGATACCGATGAACTGCTATATACATTAGTACACCTGAGCCAAACCCTTCGAGAATACAGGAGTGATTGTATATTATGTTTTTTTTAACTATGTATTTCCACTGCTAGGGTTGTAGAGTTTTAGCTTTCAATATTGAATTTGTAAAATAATCACTGCGGGCATATAAACTTTATTTTCTTTTGTAAATATAAAATAAAATGTAACAGAAAATAGCAAATTTATTTGTCAACTTTCACTATAGTTAATTGCATATAACGCAAGCGGTGAAGAGCTGCGGTTTTGCTTAATTGAACATTATTACTATGAACTCACCATTAACTTGAAACACTGTTCATACTACACCTTATTTACGTCAGACTGTTGCCGTTTTTACGCTCTAAGTGTTCAAAAGTTGCTGACGAGCGTGAGAATGAGAATCTGGGTTCGGTTTCCAGGTCGAACTATTGAGTTTTTCTATGAAATTCTCAACAGCAACTCGGAGTTCGTTTATGGCCGTTCAATGGCAAAAAGGCGAGTGTGGGTGAATAAACCTATACCTTGTTTTTTCTTTTTTTTATCATACATGTAGAGGGTTCCGTAAGTAGATTTTCTGTTTCAGATTTTTTTTTATCTGAATCTAAAAGGAGTAGGTATGCATAGTGCCGGACTGTTGAAACCTATGTTTAAAATTTATTTTCTTACGTTACATATCCGTCTTTGGGTTACCGACTTACATCTGTGTACTAAATTTCAACTCAATCGGTTCAGTAGTCTCCGAGCAAATTGGCTGTGATAGACAGACAAACACGCGAGTCCTAAAAGGGTTGTGGTTTTTTTCCTTTTGACGAACGGATCCCTAAAAACCAAGAAATATTTGGTAACAATTCGCGCCATGTTTGAAACATACCGTTTAGTGGGTGTTAATTCCACCTATCATGAATGCAGGCGGTCGCGTACCAATCTAATAAATTCAAATGAAATAAGGCCCGGTTTAACACGAACTAAGGCCGAAGTCAGAAGGGCAAAGTTGAATTTACTGCATTGCAATTTATTGGACTTACAACGTGCAAGCTCCTTTCCATTACATGTTACAAAAAGACACATTACAATTCCATACTTTTAATATAAAAAGACAGATCTTATAATGATCTCAACTGAACAATTTCGAAGTTTGGTCACCATCATCAACCCATATACTGTTTCACTGCTGGGCACGGGTCTCCTCCCATATTGAGAGGGATTAGGAAATTTAGTAGTAGGTAAGTAAGGAAGAAGATGATAGGAAAGACGATAGGAGCATCTCCCAAAGCTTTTCAAGAGAATAGTCCCAACGGCTGGACATAGGCTACTGTGCCTCCTTCCAAGCTTCCGTCTCTTGAATGTGATAATTTAAGTATGCCTCTATACTTACTTCAAAAACTGCAAAAATGGTTTTCTATATTCTGACTAACTTATTACAGTACGTAATCATTCGAACAGCATTACATATTTTATTCCTCACTGTTTAAATTCTTACTAATCTTATAAATGTGAAATTAATGCGATGAAATGAAAAGAATTGCAAGTGAAATTGCTGGCAAAAGCTAGTTCCACTATAAGTTATACTATCGCAGTGTGAACACACCATAACCGTCTGCGCTCGCCTGCTGTTAGGCGAAATTTATTAACGCGTCACCGACGTAAATCGCCACCCTAACGTGATTCAATCGCGGGTATCATGCATATTTGTGTATTAGAATTTATTCGCCTATTCGTTTTCATTGAAGACGCCAGAAAACAAAGAAAAAGATCCGGTATTACAGTTTTAAAGAAGTTTACGAAAGTATACTCTAAGATAAGGCACAGAGTTTATAAGTATTTTTTTTTTGTATAGTGGGGAAAATCCTCATAGATTTTCTGTCGACTAAAAACCGCACTAACCCTACCTTTGCCTTATAGCCGTGACACTTGTGATCACATTCGCCAAGTCCTCTACAGACTATAGACCAATGAAAATGAAGGAAAATCGTTTCTTACTCAAGCCCTTTTCTTCGTAACTAATAATATACAACAATTCTTTATAAAGAAGTTGTGTTTGTCTGGGTGTTTCTTATATGTCTTTATTTACAAATATATATATATTATATCCATTGTCTAGTACCCATAGTACAAGCTCTGCTTAGTTCGGGACTAGATGGTGTGGTGTGAAAATGTCCCAAGATATTTATTTCAATTTTATTTATTTATTCTTTTAAAAATCTTCTAAAGAACTGGTGTCATACTCAGAATTCAGAATATTTCTTAGTTTACTACGGGAATATTTATAGAAATTTATCACCCGCACAAAGTCATCCCAAGACCCGGAACAATTACTAAGCGGGTATTGGCGAAAACCGAACCCACGAAATGTTTCTGTCAAGCGAGATTGGATAGCATTTGTAGTTGCAACCAATCATCATCTACCACGACATAATACTAAGCCGCGTTTAACACACGCCAGTTGAGTTGAACACATGTAATTACTAACATGCTTGCTGTTTGGCCTGTGTCCAGAACTTATTGGTATCGCGTTTCTAACCAATACCATTAGCCGGTGGTATCGCTATGTTAATCACCGATAGCCATCGCTGTACTATTTCCTCTATCATTGGTTACGTTTTAGTTTGCATTGTAGCCACGATACTGCACTGCCACAGTATAACTGAATGCATACCTGATTACTGTCGTGATGTTTCATTGAGTACTTATTTTTTCTAATCTAAAGGAAATGATCCGAATTTTAGTGAAAGCAAGATTTGGACCTACGTCCTCCAGGTACGCCGAACGCTTGAGCTAACTAAATTACCAAGATTGTGATGTGGATTTTCTCTGCCATATTATCAGTCTTCAAAAGATTAACCTCTTTCCGATTGCAAAACAAGACTGATCAGAAGGGATATATAAACCCCTCTTATCGTCGCACGAATCCTTCACGATTGGTTACAGAAAGCATTAACAGACTGAATAATATTAGTCTATGGCAGCACTTATTGATATTGGGATAGTATGGCCAATTTCAACACATTGTTTCTCTTTGGCTTTTAAGATATTGCCTCGAAATAAGATCTTAACTTTATACGAACACGAACGGGCAGGTACCTATTATCCTATTATAGTGTAAATTGGGCTCAAATAGTCTAGTAACTTCGCTGATATAAGAGTCACCTTAGTCTTTGCACCTTTAAACTCATAAAGCGTGAAGTATAGGAAAGTTTTTAAAACAGCACTGTAGCAGGTGCCTCAAAGAAAAACTTGTCAAAAGGGATATCCGCGTTTAATACAATATTCCTTACCCCCCTCGACCCCCCTGTCTCCTCGCTCCGATCTACAAGTAAACCCTTCAACTGAGGACTCTTCGCCAAACTTAGATACAGTGATTTGCATAACACGAAAGTTACAATCGTAAGCACTGGAGTGCGCTTCATTTTTCATTTTGATTACTTTGGATTTGTATTTCAAAAGCACTCAAGATTTATATTTTAAAGCTCACTGAGAAATAAAACTGTCCCTGTTAATATTCGTATGCTATTTTTCAGTTATTTATCGATTCATATAGTAAATATTGTTTAAGTAAATAGAAAATCCTTTCTAGACAAGGTAAAACCCCTTATAATTTTTGTGAACAATAAAAACAACCTGTATTTTCTGGTACATTGGTCACTCTAGCCAATTAAACTATCAAGGTCACTCATGGCAGTTTTATGATCACACAGTACTGTAATATCTTTCAAGCAGATATACAAATATGTTCTCCCTCCATTATGCATGTCATCATCAACCTATATTTGTGTACTGAAGGACGTAGACAGAGCTCAGAGATCGCGCTCTATGGCGTTCACTAGGACAGCCTAGTGAACACTATTTAATTGAGTACGATTTTCAGCATTCTTCATCCAGTCTCCACCAGCTACCTTCCGTAAGTCGTTACTCCACCTATCACCTTCCGTAAGTCGTTACTCCACCTATCACTATGCATGTGTAAATGCTCAATTCCATAAAAAATAACATTGAATTGCTAAGGTAGTTAAAATTGTACAGATTCAACAAGACAGTGTCTTTGTCCTCTATAATTTGCAAAGAAAATAAATAAATGTATATTCCTTTCTCCTCTTAAGAAACAACAAAATTTGTCAAATTGTCTACGATATTACCTTAAACCGACTTACCCAAATTGTAATGAACTCGAAGTTTGATAATTAAATTTATATTTGCCGACTATAAGACGAGTACTTTGTTTCATTAGCCATTTTGTTTCAAACAATTTTGTGATGTGACGAGATCCGACCGATGTCCTCGGAAGTTTTACATTTTTGAGGTATATTTTCGTAAGCGAAGGAATGGAGGGTGTGACTCACATTTACGTAAAACAGTGGGTTACCACAAGGAGCTATCTTGTGTCCCTTACTAAGCTACTAGTACTTTACTGAACACAATTATGAAAATCATAATATCTGACTGAGACTAAATTTAAAAGAATGAGACTCACTAACACAAACAAAAAACATAAATTACATAATTCGACATCATGGCGCTCAGCATTATACTGAACTACGTTACGAATTCTTGCAACACAATGCAGCGCTGATTTTTGGCACCAACTTAATAATCAAAGAGTGACGACTGACGTCTCCCAGTGCGCAATGAACAGATGTTTATGTACCAATAATAAAATAAAATGAAAAAATAGATGTGTGTATTATAAACAATTGGTTAATCAAGAAGACAGTAATGTCACCTTCACTTGAACTTGATACAAAAATATACACAATAACAACACCCACTTAGAAGGACACGATAATAGAAATTAAAGCCAGTTAGATGTAATCACGTTAGTCTGTGCTTCTAATTTCTCGATATTAATATTATATAGATTGTATTTTGGATTATAAGCTTCTAAATTTTATCAATTCGTGTAAGCTGTCAATCATAATCTGAAGTAGTATTATATAATATAACATCAATGATATTGTCTTTTGTTTATATTTTACGTAAAAGGCGTCCTTTAATTATTTCGTGATCTTATTGAACGTTTTTGAATCACTTTCATCATTTTTCATCTTTTCTGTAATCTTTTGTTGTTATAGTATTCTTGTAACCTATTTATAAGGGGATAACACTGGCTCCTGTAATACAGTGTACACTAGCGCAGGAGTCAGGGAAATCTATTGTTGTAATAGATTTCCCTGACGATGCATGTAAAAATATAACAATAAAGATTATTATTATTACTTTATAACTAGGTTATCTCCCTCTTAGTTTTTTTACGTCTAAGATCTTTGGTCCAATTCACTACACTAACATTTACATCTTCCTTCGTAGGTTCATTCCTAAGTCTTGGCTTTTTTGCAACAATGATTTTCGCCTTTTTTAATTGAGTTCCTTTCTGTAGATAGATGTTAAGTTTGGGTAACACTGGGGCTCTCATATCCTTGGTGACATATGCCCCTAAATAAATAAAGAAAAAAAAAGTCTTGGCTTTAGATACTTTTTTTTGTAATAAGTATTTATATGAGTAACGTGGCTTTATTATTAAGATTAATTTAGTGATTATACAGATACAAATAATTAACTACGAGTACCAAATGCCTACAAGTCAAAACTATAAATTTGAAAAGTTATATTTATATAAATACAAAACTGGATAGTTTTCTCTTTGGATGGCTTATCTCTATTGTTTATATCGTAAGATTAATCCCTACTTCCTTACTTAATATTCAAAATGCGATGGTAACTCTGTCTGCCTGTTTATCTGTCACGCTTTCACACATAAACCCCTGAAACAATTTTGATGAAATTTGGTACAGAGATATTGATGCAGGTAAAACCACAGGTAACAGCTATTAGTTTATATATTGCAGAAAAACACGAATAAAGAAACAATATTGAATTATCTACTCTTATAAGTCTAGAAGAAACATTTTCAACCCTAATAAACCAATAATATCTTTAATATTTCATTGCGTGGATTCGTTCGTCAATCGTAAAGTACACGCAACGTTCCAAGGTCTTTACTGAGTGATGTAAAAAACAGGATATTACTCGTAAAATGCGAAAAATACTAGTACCCAAAAGTCAAACACAAACGACCCTAATTTTTATCATACTACGACAAAATTTCGGAACAAGTTACGAGGTATTAAGTCAATATAAAAGAATATCATAGTCTAAGCAGATTTTAATGTAATATTTTCTCTTCTTTTTGTAATATCTTAGGTAAATAAAGAGAGTTTAAGTTCTTTAAATACAGAAACTTCTTATTAAAGGATGTTTTTCTAATAGTTACTTGTTAGGTACATCAGACGCTATGGCTATGATAGTTCAATGTCGAACGATGCTACCTTACCTACTAACTGTAAAGTAAGTTGTGTCGGTTGAAAAGCAAGCTTTTCAATAGGTGTTACTGACGTCACCATAAAGACGTAAATTCTGAATGTGAAGGCAAAATTCGTCATGGCGGGTGGGACTCGCGGTGGCTTAGCGGTCATAGCGTCTGGTGTACCTAACCAGAAGATGCAGGTTCAAATCCTGCCCGCGGTCGAATTTAAAATCTTAGCATGGAAAATGCCAAAAAAAAAATACAAAAAGATAGTTACTTGTTCTCAGACCCGAAGCAAGAATCAGTAAATCAGTTAAGCATATAAATGTTTTTAACATGTTTTTCGATATGGCAACCCTAACCTTACCAAGACTTGTAGCGTAGAAAACATTCACCCCCATCTACGGCACTCTTTGTACTGTTCGAAGATGCTTAAATTGCTTATCTGCAATAATAAGTTGATATAAGAATAATATATTCTTATATTCTTTAAGGTCAAGTTAACAACGCTGATTTCACGTCCCATTTTGACCTCGTAACTATAAGTAGGAAAGAAATACTAGAGAATATATCTTAGCAGTCAAATATTTTTCGTCCATATTTTTTCGTGTCCACCCGACCGGAATTGTCCAAGAGACCGGCCGGCTATTACTTAACGATGAGAATGGCCGCGATTTATCTGCAAAGATTTCATTGTAGGTGATGAATAGACGCTGTGTGCGTTATCGCTCATGTTTTTCGTCTTGTGGACCCGGGTTCAAGGGTGAGACCCCATTTTGACGTGTTTGATGTTTTGATTTAATGAATTACGTTTTGTTCTCAGTAGTGAGTAGCGGGAGGGTGATTTATCTGTGACTACATTATACACCGTGTTTTTTTTGTCATCTTACAGCTGAAAGGAAACCATTATTTAAATATTATTTCTAATAGATATGGAACTGAGTCTGAAATCTTGAAAAAAAAGTGTGCTGTTTCTCAGAAAAAAAAGAAAAATCCAAGAAATTGTTGATCATGATGAGTAGAAGTATATCCTTGCGGCTGTAAGACGACAAAAAAAACACGGTGTATAATATTTACAAAAGGATCTCCTTTTGTTTACAAACATTTTACAGTTACGATTAGCCTGGTGTGTCCCACTGTTGGGCAAAAGCCTTCCCTCACATGCCTCCATCATGTAAATATGTTATTTAAGCAAAATTATTTTCTATTAATTTTTTTATGAAGTAACTTTATCGTAGTAGTTTATTTAATTTTATCGTAGTTGTTAGACCGGTTTTATATTTAAACTAGTGATCTGCCGACTTTGCCCGGTTGCAATGTACCAATAACACGCATATTTATTGTTATACATATAAGCCTTCCGGAAGGAATTGTCTGATAGTCAAAGTCAATAAGTAAATATACATAGGTAATAAATGTTGAATTTGTTGTTTGTTGAATTTGTTAATTAATTCTATAAACATAATTATATATTAATTAGATTAGATACAAGAAAATATTACTAATTAGATAATAAGATTAGATATAAGAAAATATTGCTGTGCCCTAACAGGGTTCATGTTTGAAACAAACCTCAATGTACCCAACACCTTGTAACCAACATGAATGCAATAAAATTTATTTAAACATCGAGTAGTTTAAGAGGGACAGACAGCGGGAAACGACTTTGCTTTATACATATTTTTGGGCCTCCGTCTAAAAATAAAAACTGGTATTTGATGCATGGTGTGATCCCGGGGTTTATTGTAACTTTCATCATCATAATCATAACGGATATTAAACCCGTCAACTTCAATAAGCTTAAATCCTCGTGACATGTCTCTGTCTTGAGTCTCCTCTTCTGTCTTTTCAGAATCATAATTATTATTGAAAATGTTTGTTACTTACATTATTATTTATTTATTTTTATATTATTTTTACTACTTATATTAATATTATTGTTCATATCGTAATAGTTAGTAGTAATTACTTTTTTATCGCTTAAATTGTGAAATAAAAAGTTGTGAAGAAATCTAAATGCCTGAGAGATTTTCCCGACAGAATGTAAAGTCTGCCAATCCGCAATAGGCCAGTGTGGTGGACTGTCCAACCAGTGCCAACAGAAGGATAGCAAATGGGTTGATAATGAATCGTTCAATTAACAAATGAAAAAGAATATTACCTAGGTTAATATTACAGCAAAGGAAGCTCTAAATTACGAATCTTATTTTTCATAATACCTTTACTAGCTGAACCGGCAATCGTAGTGTTGCCATTAAAAAAAACTGGAGAGGGCCACCCTATCACCTAATGGTATAAAAATGCCTACTACCTATTCTGTCCTATAAAATATACAAAAAAAAAGTCATAAAAATCAGTCAAACTGTTTCGGAGGGGTTCAATAACACTACTGTGACGCAAAATTTTTATATATTAAATTAGATAAGTATACACTATTGTAACTTTTATTACCTAGTTCTAAGAACTTTTTGAATATTTTTTTACCTAAAAGTCATATACATCATAATATAGAAGTACTTAGCTCAGCGTCCTTTAATAGTCACGTTCGATCGGAAAACCAATTTATTTTGTTTTGATTTCACTACATTGAGTCTTGTAGCCCGAGGCAAGCCATACGATCCATTCTAGGAGGTATGGACTTCTGACAGAACAAAAGAATCGATACGACTCTTTGCAAATGGAATAGTGGATAGGCTCTTTGTGGACGATTTCATTGAAAATAATATGTCTGGTTGCTAGAATCTCAAAATGATACGCAGACAAAATATTAATGTCTAGAAATAGAATTAGATTTTTTATCTTGTATATTGGATAGGTAATTTTGTAAATGGGATACGTCGATATAGTTTTATTTGATTTATCTATTGTGCCTTGTGTTTATCCCTGTAGTATTTTTTAGTACCTGTATCCCTCTAACATTTTCTACTGTATCGTGGGTGCGTTTGCAAACACAAACTTTCACATACACAAACACCCAGTACCGGAACAACTACCTGTAGGTCATACAATTATTTGTTCCGTACGGGGATTAAACCGACAACCCGTGGCGCAGAAGCCGGTCGAGCTATCTGCTCCACCGCTTCTGCGCCTCGACAAACGCTGTCACCAGATATTGTACATATACATACCATCACGCCTATATTCCCCGAAGGGCTGGGTAGAGGTGTACTAATGTACACCCAAATTTCGTCGGTATGTTCGCTTCGTGTAAAATATTGATATTCAGCCGCATCTGGTTAGATAGGAAGCCGATGCGAATATTATTGGGGAAAGGCTCGGAGAAAGATTTAGGTTAATAAACGTGGAATTAAATAAACATCAATAACACCCATGAAATCCCACGGTATAACACTGGATGGCTGATAAACAATGACAGTGCTGTACTTACAAATCCACTCGGAGCCACAAGATTAATGCTTCGTGACACTTGTACGACTCTAATTCTGCCGACCTACATATGATATGCATGAAATGAGTAGAGGAAGCGATCCGGGATACAGGTACGATGGACGATTTCACATCTGGGTTTAGGACGGCTGTACACTTGCGACTGGCCTCTGCGATTGGGACTGTTGATTGTTTTCAAGCAACGTGTATAATTATGAAATGGATGTGAAATGGGCAAGAGTAGCCCAGAGCAGAAACGAGTGGAAGATGCATGAAGAGACCCTAGTCCAGCAGTGGACAGCATCGGGCTGATGATGATGATGATGATGATGAACGTGTATATGATATAACTTATACGACGTGACGACATCTATGGTCTTGTTGTTCGAGTGTCGAACTGAGGTTTCAGAGTTAGATTCCCACAGTATACAAATGTTTATATGATGAACATATACTTATGTTTTTGTCTGGGTGTTACATTAGTGTTATAAGTATATATTTACTAAAAAAAAGTACATAAGTATTTCAGCCATTGCTTAGTATCTATAGTAAAAGCTCTGTTTAAAATACTGCGAGGAAAATGTATAAAGTAAACCATTTAAAAATGGTTAATTTTGGGTGCCAAGTCTATTGAAATATGCACTAAGCCATACCTGAAGACTTAGATATCTTTTGTCTCCTTTAGAAGTCTTTAGAATGCACGCTGTGTAATTACATTATTTTTTTCCTAGGGTCAGTATCTCTGGTTATTTGATCCTATTTCTCTGGTATTTAAAATTTAACCGTATTTTTCTAAAGCCAAGGATATGGCAAGACCTTTTATCTTTTTGAATGTGTGCCATAAAGGTAAAACGATGCTAGTATTTTGAAGTTAATCATTAAAAGAATCTAGCGATCCCAAATAATTATCATGTTGATAGGAGTGAATATCAGTGTCGTGCGTTTAACGTAAAATGAATCATGTAACGTAGAATAAATCGCATGTAGGCAGAGTAGTATCATAAATTGCTCGAAAAAATCGCAACGTTTGTCAACCGCCTACACAATATAACGTCAGTTGCGGATTTAGCAACGTCACAGTGACAAAGGAAAATGCGCTTCGAGTTATGACCCTCTCGGCTCCCCTTTTGTTTGGCTAATGTCCTCATTCCTCCTTTTTTTATTTTTTCCCCCAACCTACCATTTTTATGCCCTTTTTTACGGGAAATAGGAGCAGGTGTCGAGTTCTGTGACGTTCACACTTTGTTTACGGCTTGAGTGTGTCCGTCTCAATTTTGCTTGAATTTTTTGAATCGCTTGTTTCGAACATTTTTTTTCCTGTCTCTTTGTGACGTTCCTTTTATAAATGCTCGCTTCTGCTACCACTTAGTGTGTCTAGAATTTGATTAACTGTTGTTACCTTTGTTGTCTTTCAACGGGAATATATGAACTGCAAATACCAGAGGCCGTACCACAACGTATTATTGTGATCATTTTTAGGTTGTGAGGAAGGGAAGGCGCTATTTCATTTATAGAGCGACGTCCCTCTCTCTCAATGGGAAAACGATCGCAATAACACGTTGTGGTACGGCCTCTGTTCCTTTGTGAGTGTAGAATTGATATTTTGTTAGAAGAGCGTGAAAGGTCATGAAGATGGGCTCGTGACTAAGTAATAACCGATATGCAAGGTTAAACTTCACTAGTTGCGTTCAATCTATGGATGAGTGACCATTTTTGACACATTCAGACCCCTCGGAGAGCACGTAAAACCACCGGTTCTGGTCATCCGAACACTTATTAACAATCTTAGCCAACGACAACCAGTATATCCTAAGGATATCAGTATTGCCCAAACATTGGGTTGCGGAGGATGGCAGGCCCTTCGTGTAAAATACTGATATTCAGCCATATCTGGTTAGCCTGGAAGCCGACTCCAACAGAGTTATGAAAAAACAGAGGCTCATGATGATGATAAGTTGAATGTTCGTGCAAACCAAATGAACTTAAGTACAAAATAGAAACTTCAAACTGAATTTCACTAATAAAATATATTCTAACATCGTCCAAATAGTAAATCTTCTACATCACTAAAATAAGGTTGCCTCAATTATTTTCAGTTAATCCAAAACAATATGTTGCTTCACCGAGTAGAAACTACTTCAATCTTATTAAGAACTACCCAAACCAAGAACATTATTCGTGATCTATTTCCTGAATTTAACTGTTTATGTCTTATGTAATACGCCATTATGACACGAAATTGGAATCCATTATGCGACGTTTAAAAATGTGTATTTCCACGATGATGCCATAACAATTTAGTGGGGCGCGTTTAATCATTAATCTATTGTCCCATGTTGGGCCACAATGGGGAAACAATGGCGGCCCGGCCTAGGGGAGCCCATCGATATTCAATCAGGATAGTGAACGACCGAGCAGTTACGTGACGGCGGTGGTACCAATTCTTTTTACTATTGAAGGCATTTTACGATTTGATCGAACTCGTTTTTTTTTTTTAATCATATGTTGAGAAATGTTTCAGTAAGAGATCAAGGTACTGCATGAAATAAGATTAATTAGATATTATGCAATAAGGATTAAGGGGCTCGTGGTCAAGTTATGACTACCATTGATCTGCAAGATTAAGCTATACTAGCCGCGGTCATTCTGTGGATGGATGGCCATTCTTAATGTATCAAGACCCGGAGTTTCGGAGACTCGGACTCCGGAAAATCTCTGAGAGCACGTAAAGTCGTCGATCCCGGATGTCATGTAAACCTATGACATTGGTTAGTGGTAGATATAAGCCCAAAAAGCTTGAGAACCAGTCTATCCTCAGTATATCGGTATTGTTCTGAATTTGGGTTGCTGAGATCTGATGGTAGTCGCTTCGTGTAAAATACTGATTGGAAGCCGACCCCGTATAGTTGGGAAAAGGCTCAGATGGACAATTTGATTATATTCAAAAACGTATAATAAGTTATTTAGCGAAGGCATAATTCGACTGCGGGCAGGATTCGAACCTGCATCTTCTGGTTAGGTACACCAGACGCTATGACCACTAAGCCACCGCGAGTCCCACCCGCCATGACGAATTTTGCCTTCACATTCAGAATTTATGTCTTTATGGTGACGTCAATAACACCTATCTAACTTTACATCTATCTTCTTGATGTAAATTAAAGTATGATCTATGTAGGTATGTATTTAAATTTAAATTCTGGCCCCATATTTATTCCTAGCAGAGCGATTTCAAGAAACCCCTTTCTAAGAAGCTACACCTGTATCAAAATTTCATACAAAGCGTCTTCGATGTCGGTAGCTCGTCAGTGCTGCGGTCTATACAAGATGGACCAAAGCCGGCTGAATGCAAGGACCCTTGGGAAATCGGAGCCACTCCCTCTTGTAACCACCTAATCAACGCTGCGATGCAGTTTTGTTTTAAATCGATTGCATTCTAAACTGAATCTGCAGAAAACTGTAGCCGTTTGTTGGATTTTGTTAATTTTGCAGAACAATACCAAAACGAAATGTTTGAAATGTTTGATAACATTTGTGACTGCATGTTAAGCCATTCTACTTTTTTTTATACCACTAAGATGGCAAACGAGGATACTGCTCAACTGCCATCAGTTGAGCTTACCATTAAGCGGTTACCATAGCCTATAGAGGCTTGCAAAACCACGGGTATCACTTGCGCGTTGCCTATCCTGAAAAACGAAAGAGGAATAGTTGACATATTGATTTCTGACATTTACGCGAATATTATACCTACATTGAAATAAAACTACTTTTTACGGATTTTATCGCGTATATTGGTATTATTAATCCCGACGTTTCGGACCCTTTACAGCGTCCATGGTCACGGGTAGACTGAGGTGGTCGGCGTCTTGATGATAATTATAATTACTGACAGCTACCCTATATTTTTTTTTTTTGTTATAAAAAATGTAGGGTAGTTTTACTTCAAGGAATAGTTGAGTTGGCAGTATAAGGGTCAAAGTCCTTACTGCCACAACGTTTCCTCGAGCAGCACTGGCAACCTTGCTCACCGTAAGGAAAACAACACAGGTCAAAGCAGTGTTATTTCACTTCGATTTTCTACAAGTCCAAGTTACGAACTGAACACTCTTAAGGCTATCTTGAGCGGTAGACCGAAAAGCCTGACCACTAGTTTATCCTAATAAACTACTAGTACTACTGTATAATAAACTAATTAAGTTGCGGAGGTTTCATGATAGACACTTCGAGTAAAATACTAAAACAACTGGATCTAACTGGATTGGAAACCGACCCTAATATCAATACTTGGTAAAAGGCTAGGACGATAATATGATAAAAATACGTGTCTATTAGGTTCTAGATCTTAAATGTTGAACATTTTGCGAATGATCTAGCGAAATTTATCCCTGGATATGTAAGCCATTTTTTCTATGGAATTATTACTCATTTTAATTATGACTTAATACAGTTATAACGTTGAAAAATACATTTTAAAGTTTCTTAAGATTATGCTACGTATTGCGTACAAAACTGAGTAAAGTTTAAATTAAACTATTACAGTTACGAATAAGGGTAAATATTTCAGCAATCGAGTCATAAACACAATCAACAAAAATTCACTGCTATACCAAAACATAAATGTCGACAACATTAAACAACACCATGACAAACAAACCGTTTCAAATAACGAAATAATAAAACAGTCGACGGTTTATAGCAGCAGGCAACACTGCAACACAGTTTATTCCTACTATTTAAAATATTTCAGACGCTAATGAAAATGAAAAAAAAAAAAAAACAAAATAACACACAGCAGTGAAGCCGGCCCCGAGGGTAGTTTGTATCAATAAATAATAATAAGGGAATTTTGCGAGAATGGAATTTAATTATTCCCAACAAGTCTGCAAAGCAAAGTTGCCAGATTGAACCAAAATATATTTCCACGAATTCTACTAAATACTGTAATTTGGGCAATAAAATTGAGTATTGGACGTTGAAAACGGCTGGACGGTGACTGTGAAGAGAATTATGATATCAAAATTAAGACCTTTATTTTATTGCTAAAATTCATATTTTATGGATTAAAGTAACTTTTAGCACTAGACGCTGTGATAACTAGAATTCCCTTCTATGTTACATTTTTTTTTGGATTGATCATTTAATAACTTTCAGAGGGGCTCGTGGCTAAGTAATAACTAAGCTGGTAAACCGATCTGCAAGGTTAAGCTGCGCTAGTCGCGGTCAGTCTGTGGATGGGTAACCATTCTTAACACATCGAGACCCAGCAACTACAGAAACCTGCAATGCAAGTTTAAAATTTCTTCTAATGATATACCAGAATGCAATTGTTCACAAAACGTCTTCTGGCAGATTTACTGAGCAGTTTTCGTTCGATAAAAGATAATGAAATAGTCTCATGGAACGACTTAGGTCGATATGATTGTAAATTGAGATGTGATTGGAACAATTCCAAAAATATAACAATTGGAAGGCAAATTGCCGAGTGCAATTGTCTTTTTGCTCTAAGAAGTATGCGGATTAATGCATTATTTTATTTTTAAGTGGAGCATTGTTGATAATGATGAAATTGATTATAAAATAGCTGATGTTTTAATGACCTGTTAGTCTTGAAAAAACATTAACCTCCTTCGGCAGGTAAATGTATGGCCTGTAAAAATGTGTGTTGAGACGATTTGACCTCGCAAGTCAGGTCGAAGACTGCACGGAAAAGCAAATGCACACGGCTACTGAAAAGACCACAATTAGTAATAATATCTCGGGATTAAAATCATTAATATTTCAAACCTATTAATAGCACCTGTGGTTTCGGTTTAATATAACATGTAAAATAAGATGTGACATGTTATATACACCTATTCCAAAAAAAAAATTGTATTATATAGTTTTTTAGGCCGTCCTTAAATATATTCATAAATTTTGACACTTTTTAGCAACTTTCTAGAATTGAATCCTATTATGATTCATTTGTAAAGTATTTTTAGCACGACAGATCACCGCAACTGATCATGTAGTGCACTGTGAATAAAATGTTATTATTTTTGGGTCCTTTTATTTTCGGTATTTTGCTACTAAGGCTTCAGAGCTTAAATAATCTCAATTAGCAATGATCTTATTTCACTTCAGCCGGGCTTTAGTAATAAAGTTTCCCAAACCGGTATTAACGGCACTTGCTACTCAACCAATAAAGCTAAACGGCTCCGATTTTCAACCGAATTCCATAGGAATCGGTCTTACATTTCTTTATATTGCAATATGAACTTTTTTATACTACCCTCATCTTCATTCCCTACTTAAAGTCTTAGTGGAGTAGTAAAATAACTTTTGGACGAAGGGTACCAACTTGAGACATAATTTTTGCGAGCTTCGAACTTTCCGGTCTGTGCGAAGGGCGTTGGAGTTTTATGAAGAGAAAACTGCGAATCTATAGATCATAATAAATTTTCAAGAGTGGCCGCATTAAGCCTTGAGGCTTTATTTATCCACGTGAAAAAAAAGTATTATAAATAATGATCGAAGTTTTTTGTTTTCGGACTGTGGAATGAGCCGACCGTTTTTTTTTTGGAAGTAAAAAGTTTTGAGGCTTTAAGTCTTGCTTTGCTCGTGTTGGGAATATATTTCGGGCTTGCATTAAAAGTTGTTTATAAAACAATCACTGTTATATTTAAATCTGTTTTCATACAGTACTTTAGCAAGAAATCTACGGAAATTTTAACTAAAGTTTTACTTAGTTAATATGCTGAACTGAAAATTTGTGCTCAGGGA
This sequence comes from Acronicta alni, assembly GCA_964056405.1. NCBI lineage: Eukaryota > Metazoa > Arthropoda > Insecta > Lepidoptera > Noctuidae > Acronicta > Acronicta alni. The sequence continues at coordinate 3,458,772 of OZ043919.1, read as the reverse complement.
ATTTGTGGTCTTTAGTACCTGGTAATCTTCTTAGTAAAACTCGCACTGAAAGAAGTATAGAATTTTGTACATACGGTTCTCATATAAAACATAGGTGAGCACCTGTGCACTGAACGACCCAGTACATAAATTCCATTCTGTAGTTACCTCACAAATATATGAAAATCGAATAGAGGGTACGCAAATATCTAGACCGTAGATTATAGCATACCATAGATGTCATGCCATGACGTCTGTATCCCTCTAAATGCTAGGCCCAGGTTTATTAATGTACACCCACGGTTATGTTTAGGTCCCATGTGATAGAGCCTATTGCCATTAACTGGGCGTTTAATGGAAAAAACCAATAACACTATTCGTTCTGGGGAATCGAACCCAGGCAGCAATCGCGATTATGACCACTAGATTAATGAAGCAGTTGCATTTGTATGTGTTTTTATTGCTAGAAAATATGACACAAGGGGCATTTGTAAAGGTCGGCTTTCATTCTAACCAGAGGCGGCTGAATATCAGTATTTTACACGAAGCGACTGCCGTCAGACCTCCACAGCCTGATTTCAGGGAAATACTGATATCTTTAGGATACCTGTTTATCAGGCTTTTTGGGCTTCTGACTACCACTAACGATTGTCATAGGTGTCCGTATGACAACGGGAACCAACGCCTCTCTCCGAGGCACAGACGAGTTTCGGTGTTTTAAGCATGGTCACCCATCCACAGATTGGCCGCGACAACCGCAGCTTAACCTTGCATATCGGTTGATCAGCGTAATTATTACTTAACCACGAGCCCCTCGTAGGCGTGAAGCGTGATAGTGTATTATGTTTAAGAAGCCACTTATAAAAATAATACATGCATTCTTATATTTTCGTAGCAACATCTACAGGGGCCATCATTCATTTTAAATTTCACCCGTTTATTTCTGTTATTCTCACACAGAACCTCGAATATACTTTTATGTTTTGACATAAAACATAAGTAGTAGTAATACGCGTTGCGGGTAAGTGCAAGATATTTTTCTACTTGTACGAAGTCTTTTCTGTGGAACGCAATAGGGTTGTCGCTTCCTATTAGAGTTTAGTGAAAATGTAAAGGCGGTTTTAAAGATGTTGTTTGTGGTACAGAATTGGATTCGCGTGTTTTTAATAGTTTTGAAAATATTTTAATGTAACGTCACTCGGCAATATTTTGTTTAGCTTTATGATCGTTCTGAGTATATTAGGGCCCCTTGGCTCAGTAATAACTATACCAGACCACGTAAAGCCTTCGGTCCTGGTTGACATAAGAACACCTATCCCATAAACGTCATTAATTAATGATAGTCAGAAGCGTAAAAAAAGCCTGACAACCATTCTATCGTTTGCCAAACTGCACTAGGCCAGCGTGGTGAATTGTAGCGTCATCCCTCTCAATCTGATAGTAAACCCGTGCCCAGCAGTGGGACAGTGTATGGGTTGCTGATGATAAGTTCTAAAAAGTAGGCTGTTGAGCATCAGGTCCTGGGTTTAAACCCCAAGTCGAGCACATGTGTTGGTTACCCATTTCTTGAAAGGTTCGCCTCGTCCATGGAATTTAAAAGAAACCAGTGAATTCTGAATCAGTACACCTCTGCTGTACCCTTCGGGGATTATTCTGGCGTGGTGGTTATGTTATAAGTAACGTTTTTATGACGAGTAGTGAAAAATTAATGAGAGCCTTAAATTGAAATGAGAGCCTTTACGGTGAATCACGTTATCGATCAAATTTTGAACTTATGTTATAAAAAGGTGTCAACCGCCTACAACCCAGCTGATTCCGTTATTCTTTCTTTTTTACTCTAATTCATTTTTTCATGACATCTCCACTTTGCAAGAGATTGACGATTCAATCAAAATACGAGCCTTGACAAATTGTAATAATCTCGAATATGACAACCCTGTACGTCAGAATATTATAATATAACCCTTTCCTTGAGACCGTATACTTGTGGCGTTAATCAAAAAAGGCTATATCGCCCTTCACGACCGATATAGCGGGGGATTTATTTACTCTCATATAATATAACTTATGTCGAATTTTTGGGGTAATTCTGTGGCCAACATTTTTGGGTTAATTCTATTTTCAAAATTACAAAAGTTGTTATCATGTTTTAGCTTATTACATTTTATTTCAGTTTTTCTTTGAATATCATCACAACAGTAATTAGCAGCCATGAGTAGTTTGATAAGTGCTAAGTATTGATCGGTTATCTCTTTCTAACAAACCATTACGCCTGTATTCCCCGGAGGGGTAGAGATGTACCAATGTTTAACTACAGTTTTAAGTCCCATGAGGGCAAGGCAATTACAAAAATTTTAAAAAGATTAGAAACAGATTTTTTTTAATAAAACGTTTTATCTAAATTATAGTTCAATAAAGCTTTCCTATTTTGCTAAATGCGATATAAAGCAGTAGCTATTTCACTATTTCGCTGTAACCGAGCACCGGCAGGACGCTCAATCGATTCCCGATCGCAGAAATAACAATATAATTCAACTGCTCACTCGACTATCGGTTCAACCCCACCTGATCTGCCCTCCTCCCCCTATCAGACCTTCCCGTGGGATACCGGCTAGTAAAAATAGAAGAAAGCGAGAATAGTAGGCTTGGAAAGAGGTTCAGTACAGATTTTGCAGTTATTTATAATATTATTTTGAAATAAAGAAAATTTTATTAATTAATTCAACTAAAAGCAGTCAAAGTGAAAACTATATAATTTCATAAAAAATTATCAGCTCATTCATTTTTATGTAAATTCTTCGAATACAAACAGATTTTACTGGAAAACAAATTTATGCGATCCTGTGTTTAAATAACACAACAATTCATTAGAAAACTGAAAATAATAATGAAGATAAATGACTCATTCAGAAAAATAAAGACGGAACTTATTTGCTGTTTAACGGTCTAGATTTTATAACGGGTACCAAAGAATTTGTTGAATAATACATAGGAAATTAAGATATAAAAAACAGTTTATGGTAACTCGTAAAAATCTCCAAAGATAGTATATATTACTAGCTGACCCCGCAAACGTAGTTTTGCCATAAAAAAAAAATGTAGGGGTATGAAAAATAGATGTTGGCCTATTCTCAGACCTCCCCGATAAGCACAAAAAATTTCATCAAAATCGGTCAAGCCGTTTCGGAGGAGTATGGCAACGAAAACTGTGACACGAGAATTTTATATATTAGATATCATGTTCAGTGTTCCTGTTTCCATATTATATTTGAAGGCGGAACTCTAAAATTTGTGCAAGGGGAAAATAGTAAAAGTTGACGGTAACCCATAACTCAACGTGAAGAAGACGTAACACTGATAATAAAGTAAAGGCGATGAATCTAAATTTATAAGCTTTAAACTTTAATCATAAAAATGAGTTAAGTGCGTTATATTTCCAAAAACTTAAAAACGTTAAATAAGTGCTTGTACATATATCAAGTCAGACTTATCCATCATCATCAACCCATATACTGTCCCACTGCTGGGCACGGGTCGCCTCTCATATTGAGAGGGATTAGGCTATAGTCCACCACGCTGGCCAAGTGCGGGTTGGCAGACTTCACAAACCGTCGAGAAAAATCTCTAAGGTATGCAGGTTTCCTCACGATGTTTTCCTTCACCGTTTAAGGGAGTGATAATTAATTATTAATACGCACTTATCCAACTTACCAACACTTGTAAACTACCGTAAAACATTTTGCTTGATCTGAGAATCGAACCCAGGTCCAGTCACTCTTACGACCACTAGATTAATTAATAATATCTTTATTTCAGATCACAAAAGTATCCATACACATAGACATTCAAAAATATAAAAAAGAGAGAACATAACTTACATACTAATTGCGCACATATGTGAATTGACTTTTTATAATTTTAGCCCAGTGATTTTGAATAGGACAAACCATATTCGCTGCTTTATGTTTCAGTTTAATTATTAAAGCAGTTAGAAAAAAAAGATGGAATTTAACTATATACTCGTATATAAAAATTAATCCCTATTTCCCATACATATTCACGCCATAACTTAACGACTTTACCGATTTCATTCATATTTTTTTGTTTACTAATATTTAGTAGAAGGATCTTACGGAAAGAACAAATAAAAAAAATGGGCAGTAAATTGCAATTGCAAGTTTCAGAGAACTTAATAACTAGATACATATTGATTTCTGACATTATGTCTAACTAGATACTTGTTATCTAGTTAAAGTCCACACAGACAAAATTGCAGGCAAAATCTTGTATTAGTATATAAATAAACTGCCTTAAAGACTTATAGTTTGTTGATTTCTTATAACCTGTAATCCTTATAGGTCATGTAAACCATTTCATTCCATTCTCTTATATAGAAATATCTCAGAAGCATATATTATTATATTTAGTTTACAATCGATGAAGGTAACTCGTCATCATCATCAACCCATATAGTGTCCCACTGCTGGGCACGGGTCTTCTTACAAAATGTCATATTCTAACAAACATAAAACAAAAATAATCACTAAAAATCTCCTCATTTTTTAAAATCAGTTATTAATTTATTGTCAGAGGACAAAAGTAACCCAAAGTATGAGCAGTAAACAAGCGTTGAGCATTGTATCGTATTGCCATATAGTGGACGACCCAGGTAACCACTACTACTAATGTACGTATTTTTGGCCGACTATGGCCAACGTGTGTGTGTATAGCGTACGAGTCTCTTTACACACAAGTTACGAACTAACATTCGAATTGACAATCGAGTCGAACAAAATGCATGGAAATGATATATATGTATACTAATGTCAGAAACGTTCATAAATCGAACGATTAATGATAAACTGACCCATTTGAACATAGGTCAGAAACAAGGAATACGTACAGTCTTCTAGGAATGCCATCTATGATTTTATTAATGGAAGAACCAGAAGGCTTTCTGGTAATGCCAATTATGATTTGATACAATCACAGAAGGCTGTGATTGTGGAACTGTTTACGAATGTGGAACTGTATCTGAACTATGTCGCAATTTGTCAGTTTATCATTAAGCGTATGAAATGTGATGTCCATATATTTGATCGATTCGTTCGCCGATTCGAACTTTAGAACCATAAACGAACAATGACGTCACCATAAAGACGTAAATTCAGTATGTGAAGGCAAAATTCGACATGGCGGGTGGGAGTCACGGTGGCTGACCACTAGGTTATAGCGTCTGGTATACCTAACCAGAAGACGCAGGTTCGAATCCTGCCCGCGGTCGTATTAACCATTGCTAAATAACTTTAGAATTCAAATTATCTAGTACAGTCAACAAAAGAGATTGGTATACAGGTAGCGAACGAAATCTGCATCTTTATACGGATTGTGTTTTAAATAATTAGCCGTCAAAGGGTTTGATGTGTAGCAGTAGCAGCTTACAATACCTGCATTTTGACACATATTGCGTGATACATTATTACACAATATTTAATAAACAGAGATGTTTAATTAGCTGCCTGTATACTTAACGCTTTTGTCGACTGTACCAAATAGCATTTTTATAGCGAAAGCTTGAGAATTAAATGGTATCCCAAAGCTGGTAAAATATCTACGTATACCACCCAATTCGTACATATTTACGTTACACTCCACAGCGTGACGCATTCCCACAGGCTGTGAACAATCAAATCAAATGAAAATTAAATCGAGTACGGCACGAACACGGAGACTTAACATTAATTATTCATTAATCCGACACGGTACAGAATTGATGATAGCAAAACATGGTGACGGCTGTCTCGTATTGACTATAGGTAAAGCAGTATGTGTTTTTGGAGCATATATTACCTGCTTGTATGTATAATATATTGTGAATAGAATATAATAATGATTATATAAAAATTACCACCAGTGATAGCCTAGTAGTATGACCATCGGACTGCTAAGATTTCAAGTTCGAATCCAAGGCCTCGAACCTCCAGGTACGGACCTCTGACTTTTCGAAATCATGAAGAAACGGAGAAAGGAAAATATCGTGAGGAAACCTGCATGCTTTAGAGATTTTCTCGACGACGTGTGAAGTCTGCCAACCCGCACTAGGCCAGCATGGTGGATTATAGCCTAATCCCTCTTATTATGTGAGGGGAGACCCTGCCCGCAATGGGACAGTATATAGGTTGATGATGATGATAAAAGTTACCATAGATACAATTGATATTTACAAGTTACGCTGTTGTAGATTGTAGTCTAAAACTGGACATGAAAAACGATACTGAAGAACTATTCGTTCGTTGACTTTACTATACTAGTATTAATTAAATATTTCTCAGATTATAATAATTTGTTATGCATATTTTGTGTATTTTAAGACTATAAGACCTACTTCCTCTAAAATCGATCCCTCATGGATGAATGGATCCTAATGGATCGTAACTCGATCAGCGCGTGCCGTAGTGGATACTTTTGCGCCAGGCTATCCAATTTTGGTCAGGTCTCATGGCCTCATAGAACTGTATGTGTACTCCTGGATGAGGTCCGTCCAATGCATTGGTCTACGGAAAACTTGCTCACCGTTTGAAACACAAAGCTCAAAGTTGTGTTATTTCACTTCGATTTTCTGCAACACTTCCCCAGTCGAGCAGCTCCAATTTGAGTAGAATTACTCCCACTATGTCCTACTTTTGTTAAAAGGATGTCATTAAGTCCTAGTTCTTTTCTCTCTCTTTAGGATATACCTTACCCAACAAAAGTTATACCTAAATCCTCATGTAACCCAACGAATTATTTCTCTATCCGCGCCCTAATTTCTAACAAAAAATCCATAAACATTAGGTGGGCTCCCCCCGTGGCCACATTATACCATCCCGCATGATTTATTGAGGTGAAGCCTCATGAATTCCACGTTAACTTTATACAATAATATTGATGCTCGAAGCTATCTATTAAAAAGAAATTAGGGTCTACTTGTAGCATATAATTACTTATTATTCTATAAAATTGCACGAAAAAATAGAAAATAAGTAGGTATCTAAAATTATTTAGATAACACAAAGATATATTAACTTAGTATATGTTCTTGTAATGGTTCTCTAATAGGTACTAATAATAAATACTTTTGGGACATTTTACACACTATCTAGTCCCAAACTAAGCAGAGCTTGTACTATGGGTACTAGACAATGGATATAATACTTATATAATTTTTTTTATAGATACATACTTAATATACATAAGAAATACCTAGACAAACACAAATACTCATGTTTTACCCACACAAATATTTGTGTCCTGTGGGCATGATCAGCAGTCGAACCGCTAGACCACACAGATTGTCAAGATACAGGAATAGAATACATAGGACTATTGGTTATCTTGGTTTTATAATGTCTATTGTGCTCTGATATAGACGCAGTGATAGCCTAGTGGTATGACCATATTGGACTGCAAAGTCGAATCAAAATGATTTTTCGAATTCACTTGCTTAAACTGTGAAGGAAAATCGTGAGGAAACCTGCATACCTCAGACATTTTTCTCGAAGGTTTGATAAAACTGCCAACCTGCAGTAGGCCAGCATGCCAACTATATAGCCTAATCCCTCTCAATATGAGAGGAGACCCGTTCCCAGCAGTGGGACAGTATAAGGGTTGATGATGATAGTGCTGGTAGGCCCTGCTCATTCTGCAGAGTTCGTCTGTGGTGGTACGAACATCCACAATGCCAATATTCTGCCACCAAGCAATAATGGCGCATCTTTGGGGGAGGCCTACGTTCAGCAGTGGACGGAATAGGCTGATATGATGAAGCAATAAAAATCAAAATAGTTGTATTTTCATATAAACCTACAGGCGCTTATGAAATGTCGAGTCTAGATGCACGGTTCCTAATTAGTCGTTTCTTATGGAGAAGAGCCGGCAAGAAACTCCATGGTTACTCTTTTAAATATAATGTGCTAATCGCCTCATTAGTCTAGTGATCCTAAGCGCGACTGCTACGCTAGAGGTCCTGGGTTCGATCCCCAGGTCGAGCATAGTGTTATTGGGGTTTTCTATGAAGCCTTCTCAGTAGCAGATTTGGATTTGTGCCCGGTTAATGGCAATAGGCTCGCCCCCTACTACATGGAACCTAAACATACCGGCGAAATGTGGATGTACATTAGTACAACACTGCCTAACCCTTCGGGGAATACAGGCGTGATGGTATGTGACTAACATTATTTTTTCCGGTTTGAAGGGCAATGAAGCCAGTGAAATTACTGCTCATATGAGACTTAACAACTGTAGTTTGAAGTTGACAACGCGCCAGTTACATCACTGTTATCTTCTCTTAATAAAAAACTAGTAACAACTTAATTTGATCAAACTTCTATTTAATGTAACAGCATTCTAATACGTTTTTCTTGTTTGTTTCAGGTGGATTTCTAATGAAATATTAATCGTCCCATGCGATAAGTATGCACCGTGATATTTTTAATTATTTGTTGTATTCAAACTCAAATTCATTTAATTTCACACATTAATTAATTGAGTTCATAAGAACGCCATGTAGTTTATGCCTAATTTCTCGTACAATTGTACGTGGTTTTATTTTTTCCTAATTAATTCTAATATATTAATCTAGGAATTTATAGGATTAATTGTTTTATTTCTATTAATCTTACGAAATTTGCAGGAACTTCATAATTTACTTTGTGTTTATCACGTTATAAACAACATTATTTTTTATATTAAATCAATCTACATAATTATTATTCACTAAATAATTTAAATAAAATATTCTACATAATAACACATAGACCTGACGAAAAATCATTGCAAATTGGTACTGATGACAGTAAATCTAATAAAGACGAAAATAGCGTATTTTATTCCAGATTTGTATAAAAAATAGGGTGGTATTTAATACTTTAACTGTAAATCCCCTTTTTTCAATCAAAATATTCGAAATTAGCACCAAAAATACTGAATTGCACACTAAATTTGCTCATCAAAGTGTTATTATATACACTTTCTTGGTTTTCAGATTCGGTATCATTCTGATTTGGTTCTGGCGATGTGTGGTCACAGTTCTAACCTAACCTAACCGATATCTGTATTTTGCTGCTTAATCAGTAATTTTGTTGCTCAATCAGTATTTTTGATGCGCGGTTTATAATATTCCTAAAAAATATAGCACTGCGCCAAAATTGGTCCTCATTACGGCCAAATTAGTTTTATGACCTCTGTAAACACTATCGAGATAATACTGGCCATAATCCACACTGAGCCATTAAAACTTTCCATGTACAACCTAAATGTACTGATTCTGTTGATGATTAAAACGGTACTACCAATACGTGCCAGGATTGCAGTTGGCAATATTAGGCGGTATGTCCGATATATGAGCCGGATATTTACAATAAGTTTAGGCTATAATCAATATCGTTTTTTTTAGAATATTTTTTTAGTATTTTGTATGGACCTTGTTTAAATAAAAATCAAATAGTATACAAGAAATGGTAGGTATAGTTTCATCATCCTGATTACCGTTAGGTGATAGAAAAAGAAAGACATATGTAATCCGAAGAAGTATATAAGGACATTCTTACTTATTTCTTCCCCATTAAAACAAGTCATGTAGGTAATAGCTAGGTAATGTACTTTTTGGTGATTTGAAAGTACTTGTAATAGTAATCTAATAGATTTTAAAATATCAGGTATCGTTTCCCACTTTTTTTATTGGTAAAATTATTTTTTCAACAGTATTATAGCAAACAAAATACCACCACATTCTATTACACTTTTTTCCTCCCTTTAATTATGACACATCTTGGGTTTCTCTAATTGGGAGCATTTTTCATCAAGAACAAAGGCCGGATAAATCTTCATTTCGAGGCCGACAGACAGACCGACGGACAAAAGAGCATTGCTAATAAAATTTATATTTTTAGGAGGCTATTTTGCCCCCCAAATGTGACTACAAACGTAACTTAGGAAGTCAGCACCCCGCGAATTTAAAAGGGTGCGTACACATTATGAAAAAGTATATTCGATTTTGATTCTGCTCTCTCAGTCATTGGATAAACCTGCATAATGATTGTTATAGCTTTTAATACTATAATAAATTGATTAGCTTTTTCTAACTGGCAAGAATTTTATTTCTTTATTCGTTCTTTATGAACATAGTACAAAGGTCTTAATGCTATCAGGCATTTGTCCCAGTCAACCTTAGGCTGATGCAGGAACAATAAGATCACAATATATACACTATTTATATTTCGAGATATTATTTACAGACTAAATATAATAGGATTCTAGTTGAAAGCTACATATTATGGTATCGAAATTAGATATCACCTATCAAGTACTAACCAAAAATTTAAAATCTTAAAACAACATAAAACACCTAACAATGTTTTTGCACATAAAAGTTATGGTTGCGATGATGCCCAAATATGGCTACATCACACAGACATATCTAGACGCAATGTGCAGTCCAGTACGAGTTATCTAAATAGTGCGCACCCTACACTCTGTGGCCAAGCTTCACCGCTCCCCACAGACGTGCCCCGCTGGTGTTACATTTCGCAGGGGTCCGAAAACCAACAAATTATTCCCCGCGGGCACAGCCTAACGTAATTACAGTAATTCGTTCGCGCAGTTTACTGTGTTCGGGATTAGCAGACGGTAGGGTTACCTTGATTAAATCTAGAGAAGTGGATGTTTAGTGGTATTCGATTTTGTTCTGTATCAGTTTGAATTTCGCTGATAGATAAACATTTTTGTTTAAATTAATTATAAAAGACAGCTCCCGCAGTAGCTTTGTGTTGCAGAGAAGTTTACAAACATATAATTAACGGAAACAATTTCGAGTTTGAATTACATAGTTAGAACGGATTTTTTTTATATACAAAGCATAGAATTTAATGAAATAGTACAGATGACGATGGTCAATATATAGATATACCCAATAACTCAATGAAATAAAGCACTAGGCACACTACTTTTTACAGATTTCATTGCGTTATATTGATATTATTAATCCCGACGTTTCGGACCCTTTACAGCGTCCATGGTGACGGGTAGATACTAACGTCACAATTAATAATCTATAACTCAATAAAATCCGTAAAAAATAGTGTAGTGTTTGGGTTACAGTGACCTGGGTATCGTACCCAGCGTAGCAGTCACACTTACGACCACTACGCTAATAAGGCAGTAACGTTACAGATACATTCTGTAATTTTTATCATCGTCATTTTCATCTAATCAAACTGCCTTACTTAAATTCTGTGTAGCTACTCGATATTTGGATTTGTCCCCGGTTCATGGCATTGGCATGGCTTCCTATTAGAACTATATTAGGGACCTAAACATACCGGTGAACTATGGGCATACAGCAAGAGGCTTGATGGTATATTGTTTATCTTTTACATATTTTATTATCCCTTATAATAGATCTCGTCTAAGATACTTCAATTCAATTAGTTTTAACATCTAAACAAACACTTTTAGCCGCTATATTGTTTATTACATCGTATTTTATAATCACGTCGTAAAAATCCTCTCAACGCGGCCCTCCGAAGTCGTTCTTAATCTTTGTCTTCACAAAATTAACATGAATTAATATCTTGTTAAAATAGCTGTGAAAATAATAATTAGATTATTACGCCACCGTGGTCACTGAATTGGGATCATTTTAAGTACCATCAAATTATAACCTGCCTAATAATGTTAATGTCGGAAAAAATTAAGGCATCATGGCTAAGTCATGGTAATAACTACGGTAACCAATCGATCTGCAAGGTTAAGCTCCGCTAGCCGAGGTCAGTCTGTGGATGGGTGACCATTCTTAACACATACGAAACCCCTCCGTGCCCCAGAGAACACTTATCATTGTCATACGAATACGTTTACATAAAATTAAGTATATTTACTTACTATACAGCATTGTGATAAAAACATAAATTTTATGTAGACTTAAACACCTTATAAAATTCATAACAGGCATAAATAACATGTCTATGCAACAGCCAATAAAATTTCACTATATATTTTTAATAGACTCACTTTATTAGTTCTCAAGTAGTGTAGTGAGTGACGTAGTTCTGCTATCACCTCAGTATTTCTACTTTAATATCACCTATTACGGTTTTATGAGATTCTTAAGAGGACGCCTCAAAAATGCTCTACGTAGCGTAATGCAACGGTAAAGGTTAAGACCTCTAGTAGTTATAATAAGGACCGTGAAATTTTGTTCGCTGGAAGTCGACTTTATTATAAGGTGCTTCACACGAGGGGCTGCGGTGACGTCAAAAATATGTAGATATATAAAAAGTGTAATTTTTCAAAGTATTGCAGTATTTTTGCCAACTCATTCATGGCCGCGGGAAAGATTCAACTCTGAGAGTAATTAGCAGTGGTATACCGGTTGCATTATGATTACTACGGGTATAGTTATAGTCAGAACTTTACACTTTATAGGCTTTGGTAACCAATGAAAAAATTTAAGGACCCACAAAAGCAGTAAACAGCTTATTAGTACGTAAAGAGTTTTAGTAGACTCAATAGATCGAAGAGCAAGGAGACTTATAATGAGTCGCTCGTCAAAACCAAACTTCAAAGTCTGGAACATCGGCGAAAGGTCGCTTGCCTTTCGGTTTTACAAGGCGTATTATGGAGAGTGTCATCATCATCATCAACCCATATACTGTCCCACTGCTGGGCACGGGTCTCCTCTCATATTGAGAGGGATTAGGCTATAGTCCACCACGCTAGCCTATTGCGGGTTGGTAGACTTCACAAACCTTCGAGAAAAATCTCTAAGATGCAGGTTTCCTCACGATGTTTTCCTTCACCGTTTAAGTGAGTGATAATTAATTATTAATACGCACATGAATTCGAAAAGTCAGAGGTGCGTGCCTTGGGTTCGAAATCGAGACCTTCGACTTGGCAGTCCAATGGTCATACCGCTAGGTTATCACTGGTTTGAGAGTGTGCCCAGCTTCTTCACGACCTAATCCCACCTTCCACTTTCCTTCATCGGACTACCAGACGCCGGGAGGGCTTTCACCCACATGTGGTCTAATTCCCTTTTCAGCGCACGAAGCGACATGCTTCATCTTTTCTCATTCGCACCGCAAAAGAGTGGAATGCTCTCCCTGCGTCTGTGTTCCCAGACTCATACAACCTTGATGTTTTTAAGATGAGTGAATAGGCATCTTCTGGGTAAGCGTGTTCCACCTCTGACCTCGTCATCGCTTACCATCAGGTGAGACTGAGGTCAAACGCAAGCCCATCAACCATAAAAAAAAGTACGGAAATAGTTACAGTAAACCAGTTTTAATAAAAAGCAAAATAAAAACACATACAAAATCAATTACTGTTCGTAAGTGTCACTAAAAATCAATCAATTTTGGTGATTTTTTTTGTGTCTGTGATTTTCTTAATGGTTTAGATTTACTATTAGATCCGGTAGGTGGCACTGCAATCGACTTGCTGGATAACGTCTGACGAGTCGGCTAGTAAATAATATAATTTTAAAGAACAACTAAACGCCATACCATATAAGCCATTTCCATTCCATTCGCTGCGTTTTAAAAATTACGTATTGTACTTTATTTTAAATCGCAGCAACACATTTTCATGTGAAACAACCTATGTCAAGCGCTGTGAAATTTCATCTGGCGATGTCGGCTGTATTATTATGGAACAAACTAGAGCATGGTAGCATCAGCCAGTGTAATATTAGAGCGCATTGTCGCCAGCCTCGCCTTTCTCATATTTCTTACATCATTAAGTCAACGCGTATTGTGGTACGGTCACAATGACAGCGTATGTAAAAAGTGCAGTTGGTGGAGACAACAATATTGGGTTAACTTTAAAACACTAATAACCTCGCGGTACTATATTAATAACCTTATAAACAACAAATTTTGTTTTAGGTACATATTTTAATAATTATTCACCAAATGTTACTTTCATACCAATTAAAAATATTTCAATTTAACGTTCTAAATATTAACAATTCTCCATGGTATAAAAAAAATAACTAGGACAATATCATCACTACATAGTATAAAACAAAGTCGCTTTCTCTGTCCCTATATATGCTTAAAAACTACGCAATGGATTTTGATGCGGTTTTTTTTAATAGATAGTGTGATTGAAGAGGAAGGTTTATATGTATAATACATGTATTTTATTAGTACATTGCACCCGTGCGAAGCGGGGGCAGGTCGCTAGTTAACAAAATTATAAATAACTAATTTTGGTTTAGGTAGAAATAATTCATCAAATTTTACTCTCATACAGAAATAAAAATATTTGAATTTATCGCTCTAAATTCTAAGAGAGCAATGATATAAAACTGTTTTATCTCGCTCATACTATCGCTCTCGTTAGAACCTTTCCCGAAGGCTTAGCATAGTAAGTGAAGGCTTCTCTGTAATACACTGTAGGTAATAGTGGAACGACCCAATGGTAATGAGATCACTGGGACCTAAAGTAATAATGCTATTTATAATCTATGGTAACAATGATTTATTCATAATGGAGGTAAACATTAGTGTCGAGGCCTTGGGTTCGGATTCCCTTAAAATTTTCAGGTAGGTTGGAGTTTGGATTCACATGGGTTCTTAAGTGAATTATGGCTGTACATTTAGTACACAGCCTATAGATCAGTTGTGATGGTAGTTTTTTTTTCAAACTTTACCTCAATAGGATTTTGTTAGGCTCTGTACAGTCAACAAAAGAGTTAAGTATACAGATAGCAAACGAAATATGCATTTTTATACAGATTTCGATATAAATAATTACGCGCCAAAGGGTTAGGTATGTAGCTGATTACAATACCTACGTTTTGACACATATTGCGTGATACATTATTACACTATCTTTATCAAAACACAGATTATCAATTAGCTGCCTGTATATCTAAATCTTTCGTTGACCGTTTAAAGATTTTTTTAAAACGTCGCCCTACACTAGAATTTTCCTCAGTATCGTGAGTGCATTTACAAACACAAATCACCACATACACAAACACCCGGAACAACTAGCTGTAATTCATACAAATATTTATTCTGTGTGGGATCGAACCCACAACCCGATTTAAATTACTTATAGAAAGAAAGAAAGAAATAAAAGTAATAATATAATAATAATAATATTTATAATATTATCACACAGTTTCTTACGTGACTCATTAAAGTAAAATTAATTGAACCATTTGATTAGAGAAAACCGCAACCTTCTCTTGCATTAATAATTCGATCTCTCAGAAACTATAAACTCTTCATTCATTCACTCGCTCACATAAGATTCATTCGTTTCCCTTTTGCCCCAAAACCACATACGTCTTATATCAACGCGTTTAGATTACTCGTTTCAACCCCTACGGAACTACCCTTGTCGATACCTGAGTTTTTGGATACAGAGGGGTGTTGATAAAGAATTATCTGAACATTTTTATTTTTGTGTAATATGTTTGAAATTGTCTCACTACCTTATTTGTCATACGCTATTGGTACGCTTGACGTCATAGATTCGATAACCAAATCGAGCATTTGTTTTTTGTTATGAAATCCTCAGTAGCAGCTTGGAGCTAGGATTTTATGCTCGGTTAATGGTAATAAGCTCGCCCCTCTATTACATGGGACCTAAACATACTAGTGAACTGTGGTACATTAGTACAACTGTGCCTAATACTTCGAGGAGTACAGATATCACGGTATAAGTTTTATATACTAATTTTATTACCATCGCGGTATTCCCCGAAGGGTTAGGTCGAGGTACAATACAATCTCTGCGGACGAATGCTACAGCGCTCCCGTAGACTGGTGACGCGAAACGCCGAGGTTGGTTTTAGTCAGTAGATCGCTCTTTTCAGAGCGGAGTCCGACACACTGACCCTGAAACCGAACCGAAGCTAGAACCTCATGCTAAGCAGCTGTACTTGTAAACATTTGATCAATGAGAATAACTATCATAGGTTCTAATGAAATCTTTTAAAACCCTTAATTATTCTCTTTATATACCTTTCTGAGTGACCCTGTATAGTATTTTATTTTTAATTCTTATTCTCAAAAAAATGTTTCAATCAGTCAACATAATTATTATATCATTCGTATCAATGAAGCCTGTATAAATCTATAAAACGTCACTAAACCCAAAACTAACCATGCTATCCCTACATTTGAATAAATATAAAAAATAAAATAATGGCAACACTGACATCATTGAATCACTCGAATACATAAAGCGGCCCATTCACGCCGTAAAGCGTCCCTCGAATAACCGCAAATATATCGTGCATAGGTGAATTTAAATTGTTACCGTCTATTGCCGTCCCTCTTTCTAAGAAATAAAAAAATAGAGAAGGTTCACTCCTTAACAACACGCGATAAGGAAGTTGCGCATACATTTTCGTTTGAATAAAGAATGTCAGATATCCGGCTATTTAGAGATTCTCGGTTGAGGATTTTTTTTTTATAAGAGACAGTTTAGCGTTTGACCACAATCTCACCTGATGGTAAGTGACGATGTGGTCTAAGATGTAGCACGCTTACCTAGAAGATACCTATTCACTCGTGACTAGAATACCCCCAAATTGTACACGTCAGGATACGTGTTGGGTTTATTGACTCGTTTGTTTTTTACATAAACATGTTTCCAAATTTAAAAACCAGGTATTCACTTGTCTAGCTAGTCTTTTTTGTACTAAGTCACTTATACGGGCACGGGAAACATTTTGAGGAAACCTGCTGGACTTAATGATATAAAATTACCAACACGCAACCAACGTTTCGGTCAATGGTTGCTGCTTCGCTCTATTGTGTTACGTTTTATTACATTATTTATAATAATTCTACTGTCAAAATTTTTTTTTTCTCCATATTTTAGGTATTTAACAAATAATGTGCAAAAATATTACAAAGACTTATTGGAGACTAAGGAATTTTTTAGTGATAATGAGATACAAGTAGTTACGTGTACTGACTATCTTATTTTGCTACAGTTTGTATTACATTAATTATAGTTATCATAATTATTCATCCATAATATTCAATTTTATGATGTAATATGTAGGTAGTGGATCTTCTTTATTTTCGTATCTTTATCGTCCCCTAACTCAATACCTGCCGTATCTGAGCAAGAACGCCTATCGGTGAGTCGTGTGTGTCCCGAAACAATATTTCTAAATAAAATACTTCCTTGAGGGACTTGAAATAGAGTTTGGTGCAAGTCACAAGTTTAAAAAAATCTTAAAAAAATACAGAATTTAAATATAGAATAAATCTTTGTTGCTAAACCAATTTCGAAGAGAAAGTTAGGTAAACTTAGGTTTTATAATTAATAGTAGGTATTATATTTGCAGTTTAAACTTTGCAGGCTTATGTGTGATGTAAAGGATATAATAATCTATACTGGTTAATGTAATGTTTAACTATGTCGATGTAATTCAAGGTTTCACTCCACTTCTTTATTTTTGAACTAGAGATTTTATAAATACTTTATATTAAAATAAAACTATTTTTTACGGATTTTATCTTGATAAATTGATAATATTAATGACGACGTTTACAGCGTCCATGGTCAACTAAAATTTTAATTTAACCTCAATGCTTAATATTCACGTAAGTTGAGAAATCAGTAAATAATTTAAATCTTTCAGCTTCAGTCTTGCAACCCCACATCAAATGTATTTAATAGACCACTCATCAATCGCGACCTCTCTTAGCTTACAAATCCACAACCCGCGAATAAAAACGCTCCACCGCTCTCCGTATCGGCCGCATTATATTTAAGTGGGTAGTTTGTGAGAAAAACAGCGTATTGTTGTCGGAATTGAAAATAAACTCGCACCAACCCCCCACTTCGGGGATGTATAGCTCTCCCCTGTATAATATTAGGCCTGAGGCCGCAAAGTGTACTTTACAGAAGGTGAGATATAATTGCTCTGGTATAGATTCCTGAACATGAAAGTGAGAATTTGTTCCAGATTTCTATGGTGTTTTTGTATTTAAGATTAACATGAACTTTAAGTGAAAAATAACTATGTGCTAGTTTCTTAGGTTCAAAACATTCATAAAACCCTGTAGATTATAAATCAAATTTGATATGTATTAAAAACTTTGAACTCCGATTGAGAAAAAAAATACATAATTATGTAACCATCCCGCTGTCATTCTCTTGAACAATATAATAAGTTCAATGCTCATGATACAATGTTTCATTACTCAGGATTATTAAAGACCATACTAAGTAAAACTTCTATATTTCATTTTACTGTGGTTCTGGCTATTTTTTATACAGTTGTTGTGTGTTTCACTCGCTTCTCGTATATCCCAATTATTGTCGTCCATTGTTTGTCGGAGCCCTGATTGGAACTGGGACCAAGGCTACCTAACCCCTGTTGTAAGTTGTTTTTATTGATACATTTATAGTTACAATAATATGGAGTGGTCCAATTTAATATTTATACGTTAATAAGTAAAGGTGGTTTATCTATACGTTCTAAGCTTCTTAACACCAAGGTTTGACATATTTTTTTTGTACTGAATATTTACATTTATTTTTTCTCACTAGATATACATCGATATTATTATGATCATTATTTCTGATTTCAATCAGTTGATGTCTTAAATCGTTGTAACAAAATTTTGTATCCAGTAATAAGTAATAGTCTAACATAGACTAGATATATGTTTTTGATAGATTGGGCAATAACCCAATCTGTCAAAAACAAACGGGCGACAATCAAACAAAATAATGAATATTTTTATTCATTCTTCAAATCACATTTTTCCATCAAGGGCCAATTTTTTGCTGCGTTCATTTAAAATAATCAAATCGATACGTTGGGTAAAATCGATAACAATCGAATCAATTCGATACGAAACTGTGTACCTACAGAATAAAATCTCTCTCATTACCTTCGACGCCCGGTCTCCGCTATGAAAGAGGGTTACCATGAATTAAGGTAACGTAGGACATCCAGATATTTGGTACTCGGAAGTAGGTTTTTTTTAATTTGATGCTTCTCCTTATTTGAGTAATTAAATAAAAAAATACCTAAATATTTGAGACATTTTACACAGCATTATCTAATCCTAACCTAAGTAGAGCTACTAGAGCTACTAGCAGAGGTACTAGACAGTGGGAACTTATATTTATTTCGTAAATATTGTCCTATAATACAGAAACACCAAAGCCAACAACCAAGCTTATGTTTATCACATACATATATTCGTTTGTGGAAATCGAACCCATGATCAGCATGATCATGACCAGCAGTACAGCTTGCAATTAATAAGCACAATAAATTGCAAATAAGCAATTATGATACCTACTTATTACAAGCTACACTAAAAGCAAAAAGCTTCAGGGACGTATTTTCGTAACCTATCTACCTAAATATTTCGATATTTCTCTTAAAATTTTCTATCACACAATTTCAAAACTTTGAATAATGCACCAATTAATTATATCATCACAGTTATAACCATAGGCAGTCTATTTACGGATGTCTGCAATTTTATCTGCACGTTATTCTCACTTTTCCGATCGTCTAATCGAATCAAACTGGCGTCTCATCCCCCACACTTGGCTGTAATTTAATCTCCTCACTTATAAGACTGGCTCCATTTAAAACGGAAAGTATATCCACCCTACGCTATCGATGGTAGCAGAGTGGCTGCTCACTCAATCTGTCAATTACCGTGCGTTACTTGGACTGTTACATGCTACGCTTTTACACGTTTTCATACAATGCGGATGAGTGCAGAAGGTATAAATGATATTTATTTCTGTTAATAGATCTTTTAAAAAATAAACGTTTTTTATTGCTAGACGTTGCCGACATTCCCTAATTGACCTCTGAGAAGAAAAAGGGACACAAATTCGGAGAATTATTATCTATCATCTCTAACTATGATCACGTCTGTATTCTCAGAAGAGTTATGCAAGTGTATACTAAGGTACAGACGCCAGCAGTTCTAGCTATCCAAAACTGTCAAAATAATTTTCCCAATGAACATGAACTGTGTATTAAAAAAATTTGACCAACCACAGTTTTCCGATATGTTTAGATCCCTTGTAATAGGGGACCCGCCGATTGCTTGAAAGGTCACAGTTAGAACAACTAACTACAGTAGGTCTCAATAACGATAATTATAGATTTATCTGAGATACGCTTTACAAAAAATTGTAATGAGCCTGTTGTTAGGAGTGCACTTTCTATATTTTTTTTCTATAATGTGGTTACCGCGTGCTCCCAAAAGTTTCATGTATTGTGGTAGATATTTAGTTTGTGCCCTTAGTATCCCTCCAAATGAGACTAATAAAAGTTTGACAGTTTCTATCCTTCCAAATGGAAAGTCTGCAAGTGAAAAAGCTATGAAAATGTGTCACTTTATAGCACTGGATATCTCGAGCTAATTTTAGATGAAAAGTACTATTGGATTGTCAATAAAGGAACCAATCTATAATTAATGTGTGAAGTGAAAATAATATTTGAAGGGAATACTTTGTACCCCCTTTAAGCATTGTGAGATTTGGCATAGTTGAAGATTTTATTGACGAGGTGCGCAGAAAGCTAAAATTTATATTTTTTTTATTATTTATTTTACGGCCCTGGATACATGTCCTTTAAGCCTCTAAAATTTATAATAATTATGTAAAGTGTTACAAAATGCATGATATTAAATAAAACATTCGTTGTTTGCGTTCATGCTGTTATGGTGTCAATGCCAAACACATAAATGTGAATATGCCAATTGCTTCTTTAAATAAACTTTGACAAAGGCACCTCTATAACATTCTAACTTAAAACATTCAAATACCGACCATCACCGTGGGACCACGAATTTCAATTAATGGGGCAACATTGTTAATTAATACCTAGTACTTATAAAAATAACTTAATATCTGTAACATTGTTTTATCCCGATCAAAAAATATTTTTTTCTCAAACAAGAATAATGCAATCAAAATTTGAAATAAAACTCCTTTTTACAGACTATATTTTTAGATTTTTGACCTGGGATTCGCACCCAGGACCTATCGAGCGAGTGATTAGCACACGATCGATAGGTCCTGGGTGCGAATTATTCATTTACAATTTACTATCACTCTAGATAAATACGTGTTCTTGGACAATTTTACACAACACCACCTAGTCGCAAACAGCAGAGCTCTTACTATGGGTACTAGACAATGTATATAATACATATATACGTTTTTTGTAAATACATACTTATAATACATAAGATACTTTTATAATGAATTCCCATTTGTGTGAAATGTGAATCCCAATTGTGAAACGAGTATACAATCAATCTTGTGCTCATAGCTACAGATTAGATTCCACACAGAGCACTCATAAGTCAATCAAACATTTATAACACAACTTGGGGCTAACTCTACAACTGTAATGACTACCACTCTAACGCTTAGTTTATCTTAGCTTCGTGGACGATCGGGATTCGTCGGGACTCGGGTCGTCCGCCCGGAGGCATCAAATCACCGTACGAGAGTACGCCAACTCACTCAGAATAGTTCCATTCAATTTGTGAATATTTGTACAACCGCTATCCCGTGTTTGGCATTTAAATATTTGGTCACTTAGCGTATGTGAGGATTGCTAATTAAATGTGAAAAGATTTGAAATTGCGGGAATTTCGTTCGTAGAATTTGAATTTTAGGAAATATATTATATACATTTAAATTTCGAATGCGAATATTAGTTTCATTACGACGGCGTCCGTGGTCTAGTAGTTCCAGTACCAGGCTTCTGATAACAAAGTCGTGGATTCGATTCCTATAGGACACAAATATTTATGTAATACAATAGGAGTATGTTATTTAGAAAAGGAAAAATTCGACCGCGGGCAGGATTCGAACCTGCGTCTTCTGGTTAGATCCAGACGCTATGACCACTAAGCTACCGCGATACCTACCCGTCATGTCGAATTTTTCCTTCACATACTGAATTTACGTCTTTATGGTGACGTCAGTAACACCTATTGAAATGCAAGTTTTTGCTCCTCAACCGACACAACTTACTTTACAGTTAGTTCAATGTCGAACGTTGCCACCTTACCTTCTAACTATCTTTTTGTATATTTTTGGCATTTTCCATGCTGATTTAAAATCTTAGCATGAAAAATGCCAAAAATATACAAAAAGATAATAGGAGTATGTGTTTATCTAGGTGTTTTTAGATTACAAATATTAGAAGTATATATTAAAAAAATAATATTAAATCTACTGTCTACTTAATAGTAGTATACAATAGATATAATATTTTTTTTTAATACTAGATGGTTCTAGTACAAGCTCCGTTCAGTTTGGGACTTTATAAAATATCTTAATAACAATTTATACTCTGAAATCACAATTTTTTCATTTACCTAAAAAAACATTAAGCAAAATAAAAAGAAACACAACAATCTTATTTGATAGCCAAAGTAGGAGCCTGAATAAAAAGTGGCGCTTGCCCTCACCTTCACTTAAATTACGTACAAGACAAGAATTTTGATGGCATACCGACATTCTACACGGAAATTATGCTGGGGACCCGAAAGAAAAAATCTCATTAGAAAAGGTACCTGCCCCCTAAGATTGACTTCCGTTGACAGTAAATGCAATGATTTGGCCTGTAAGTAGCGGGATGTCTTTTGAATTTGAATATTTTTATTTACATTGTTCTTTTTAGTAGATATTTTTACTGTATGTATCTACAGTAAAACGATTTACATAAGAAAATTTTTTTTTTAAATGTATTTTTTGTAAAATATGGATAGATACATTTGTTATTAAAATATATAGTTGTTTGTGGTACATATTTTTACTGTGCCTACGTATTATTTATTCTATTTAAATATAATACATGTTTTTTAGTAGGCAGCGGTGTACTAAACTTCTCCCACTGCTGAGCTGTTACTGAGAATTAGAAGAAACATAGGAAACCCAGTAACTGCTCTCGACCTGGGATTCGCACCCAGGACGTGTCACCAGCGAGTGCTAATTTTTACATAATAAATACACGAACACATTATCTGATGTGTATCCCAAACAAGCTCTGTTGATAATTAATTCGCTTAGCTTTACGGTAAAGCTAGATGGGTATGGAAGGGGGGTGGATGTGGGGGGCTCGTCCATTTGTACCATCAATTATTCGTTTAGCGTCCGCCTGATTTATGTTGTTTCGCGCTTGACCTATTAATCCCAACTAGTTTCGATTGTAAATTGTTTTTCAGACAAAAACTAATGGGTAAGCTAATTAATACGTCTGTTTCTAGGTGAATTGGTTTAGTTGATTGGGGAAATTAACTGACTAATTAAAGAGATTAAGAAAATTATTTGTTTTACTTTTTTGGCCTTTTTATTTTTTCTGTTATTTGTATTATTTTTGTTATATTAATACAGTAAGTATTATCTTGTGAGGGGAACAAATTTACGATTTGACTTTCATTCCTTTTTTGAAGACCATAATACAGCCTTATTATGGTATCATGTCTAAAAGATATTAGTAGATTTAATATATCTTTTGTATTGTTTGGCATTTTCCATACTAAGATTTTAAAGTTATTTAGCGAAGGAAAAATTCGACCGTGGGTAGGATTCTAACCTGCGTCTTCTGGTTACTTACACTAGACGCTATGACCACAACACCACCACGTCCCAGGTCCCGCCAGGTTAAAGTTTGCCTTCACATTCAGAATTTACGTCTTTATGGTGACGTCAGTAAAACCTATTGAAAAGCAAGTTTTCGCTAGTGCAAGTAGGCAGACTTCACACACCATCGAGAAAAATCTCAAAGATATGCAGGTTTTCTCACAATGTTTTCGGTTTTGCGTGCCTTGGATTCAAACTAAAGACCTTTAACTTGGCAGTCCAATGGTCGTATCACCAGGCTATCACTGCATCATTATCCTATGACCATCTAATGATAAACGTAAGGATCTCATTGGGAAATATTGTACTGGATATAAAACCTTCCGAGGTCTTGAAACATTCCGTTGTGACAGCTAGACTCGAGTGTTCGGGGATCCACCATTTTATTTTATTTTATTTTCAAGTTCAGTAAACTAACAGCTAGTGAAATCACAATTTAGATTATAAGTAGACTAAGGCCAATTATAAGTTTTCACAAATAATATTAAAAAAAAAAAAGTTAGTAACATACACGCAAATTTAAAATGAATTGAAATTGAAAATTTTCACCACAATAACACCTTAGTGTTGTGCTCGTAATCATCATCATCATTGTATGGTAAAAAAGGTCTACTGTTCAACAAAAGCCTCCGTTGTAGATAGACTTCTTCAAGGACCGGTTAGATGCCGCCTGCATCTCATCTCTCCATTTTGTGGAAATCCATCGTTGTCCATTTCATCTGTCCTTTCCATCATAAGCTGCTTTTTTTCGGTAAGAGTGTTACGCTGTCATTTGAAATGATGAAACGATATTTTTTTTTATTTACACTTTTTTATTTACTAACAATTTAACAAAATGTAGTAGCAATATTAGCAGTAGGTAGTATCAAATACACTACTCACGACATTATCCATGTATTACAAAACAAAATAAGTAAATGTTAAAAAAAGGACAATCGAAAATCGTTGATGTGAAATGATATTTTTACTTTCTGTAAATAGATCTTTTGGACACAAGTCAATGTTTTGATATTTTTATGCTAGAAGGCGTCGGCATTTTCTAACTGATATGGTTACATTACCAATTAAATATTACAGAATATAAATTTAACTACTTTTTAAGGATTTAATCGCGTTTTTATTAATCCCGACGTTTCGGACCCTTTACAGCGTCTAATATTCGCGTAACTGTCAGAAATCAATATCAAAGAATTTTCTCGATGGTTAAATTAATGTTTTCCAAATATATTATAACTCATTTATCACTTAATCGATCTTGTCAAACCTATTTTCTCTCCTAATTTTACTATACAACACCTGCTTTCCAAAATCGAGTGTGCCCACACTCCAGTAAAAGCTACTCTCCACCATAAAACGGTAACCTTCCGATAATTATTCATTTATTGTAACCCGGACCGTTATTTACGACAGCCCGTTTAACGGTCGGCCGCCTCTGCGAGCGACCGCTACGGTGCTACGCTGCTACGCCGCTACGCCGTAGCCATTAAGTACGGTAATAAAGATAAATTAAGTTTTTTTTTGTGATCTGACCTCTGCAAATTGAATGATCAAAGTTTTTATGTGTAATACCTAAATATTAATTAACGGGAAATGAATGAGATGATTATGGCTAGATTTTTGTATTTTGTGTTATGTACAGTCAACAAAATAATATAATATTTGGAACATTTTTACACAACACCATCTAGTCCTAAACTAAGCAGAGCTTGTACTAGGGTACAAGATAATGGATATAATACTTATATACTTTTTTTTTTTGTAAATACATACTTATAATAGATAAGAAACACCCAGACAAACACAAATACTCATGTTTTATCCACACAAATATTTGTGTCCTGTGGGAATCGAACCCACGACCCCATGATCACCAGTCCGGCACTCGAACCGCTAGACCACAGAGGTCGTCAAAAAAGAGTTAGGTATGCAGATAGCGAACGAAATCTGCATCTTTACACAGATTGCGATATAGATAATTACCCGCCAAAGAATTTGGTATGTAGCAGCTAATAATTTGCGTTTTGACATATATATTGTGTGATACATTTACACAATATTTATAAAAACACAAATGTTAAATTAGCTGCCTGTATACCTAACACTTTTGTTGACCGTACGTTGCTTTATTAAATAAGCATTGGAAAAAAAATATTTTTATTTTTTAACTATTCATTCCAATATATATGTAAATTTATATTTCCGTACATCAAAGCCTCTCTGGACTCAATTTACAAATGAAAAGTAAACAAAACTACGCACTTTGTTTTGCATTGTCTTGACACTGTGGGCCTTGTAATATTGTAAACATCTCCAATGAAAGAAAATATGGGACATCCTCAGAATTACATTTGGCAATATTAAATTACCTTCCCGCGGTTATTGAAACCACGCAGCGCTTAATTTAAGCGATTGGTGGCGTTATCAAGCGGCCACAGACGAGTGCTCTCGCCGGAACCGGTCCAGTTGGCTCTTATAGATCGTAGGGCCGTATGACGTCATAACGTACACCGATATGCACCCCGATTGCCCCGTGGTTAATGGGACGAGAGACTTTTTGTGCTTTGTAAAAGTTTTATACTGTTACGATCAGAATGCCGGTCACCATCAATCGTGGAGAGGATTTGAATCGCCATGTTTACATAGACTTAAAACTATACAAAGGTTGTTGTAAGAAAGGATGTTGCATATGGTTTATAAATATTAGTGTGATGTGTGATAGTAAGATAGGATAGGATTTATAAATTAAGAAAAAAAATCGACCAACAAATTGAGTGGATTTTGAATTTGTGACCGCTCAATTGCAATAGGCTCGCCTCCTATCACATGGGACAAAAACACCGGTGAACTGTGGTTGTATATCAATACATTTCTACCTAACCCTTCACAGGCGTGATGGTATGTTGTGTTTATGTTATGTAGGTACTTCAATGTTCATCATCATTTGAACAGTTTGTGCGTCCGTATTTGTAAATATCAGATATAGAATTATATTACGAGAGGCATACAATTGTTTTATTAAGAAAGAGATAGGACTGAGTGGGAGTAGTTCCACTCAAATAGGAGCTGCCTGGCAGGGGGAGTACCTCCGCCTTGCAGAAAATCGAAGTGAAATAACACTGCTTTGAGCTGTGTTGTGCTTCTTACGCAAGGTTAGCGAAATTGCTAGTGTTCCACGAGGAAACGTTGTGTTGGCAGTGGGGGGACTTTGACCCTTATACTGCCAACTCAATTATTCCCCTTTATTTTTACACGGTTGTAATTTGTTGTTGTGTTGCAAGCGTCTGTAGGCTATGATAACCGCTTACCGCCAGGTGGGCTGTATGCTTGTTTGCCACCTTAGTAGTATATAAAAAAATACAGAATTACGCTGCTCTTGAGCATTTTGTGTATTCAAAGCTTTACCTACACTTTACGATATAAATAAAATAATATATGAAATTTGAAAGCCCATTTAGAATACAATAGAACAGAATATTATTTAATGTACACCATAAACAAATGTACAGTACATGTTTATAAATTATAAAATGATACAATAGGCTGTCTTATCGCTGAAAGCGATCTCTTACAGACAACCATTTTTAATATCATTGGGGACTATCATTACTATTTGAATATTTCACTAGAGTGAAAGACGTACCTATCTAGTTAATACATCAAATTTATATCGACGCAGTTGTCCTCAACATTTCATTCAAATGTGTTTCCCAATGAATGTTATTCACAAGACACACACACATACACAACGCGAACTAAACTAATGCTCCTATAGATTTGCGAGTCCATTGTATTTGAACACGTTGCTTCATCAGAGAAATATGGGCATAAGTTGCAATTCTGAACTTTTTGGAAAGATGAAAGAGGTTATAATAATAATGTAAAATGCTACTAGTTATATTGAGACTTAATTTTGTAAGATATTTTCTGTTTTTCTTTTTGTTTAATAGCTATTGTGATTTAGTTATTTTACTTTAACTAAAATGACCGCAGTCCAATTACATATTGCATTCATGCATACAGAGCTATGTATGTAATTGCATATATTGACAAAAGTGTCTTCCAAGTGCGATGATTACTTCCATCCACATCAAGACGCCTGCTTATATCCTCTTAGCCCAACTTCGAAACATACCGATCGAAAAAAACAAAGACACCACATCTTTAGGTTCCATCCAATAAGGCGTGCGCTTATTATCATTAAAAAAGTACTATTCCAAAATACCAGCTGCTAATGAGAAGTTATAGCTTAAAAAAAAAAAAAAAAATACTACTAATTTACTCATCGACCATACCCGAACCTGATGCTCAGCAATTTAATTACTGAGTCCTTACGAATACAGATACTCAGTAATTAGAATTACTGAGTAAATTATTATTTGTGAGTATGTAGTGAGTATTGTTGAATTTTAGTCGAGTCGCAAGAATCATGGAACTTTATTTTTTACAAATCACACTTTACTTACGGTAATCTTTTCTCGTATCGCCAGTTTTCTCGAAACCAGCCCTCGCGGTAAGCATCCAAGTCGTCCCACCACCTCTTTCTGGGCCGACCTCGACGACGCCAACCACTTTCAGGCAACCAATCAAACTCATAAATTTAAAAAATATACCTTGCACATGACACTTTTTCACAATCATTTATTTTATTTAAAACAAATATCAATCCAAATCTAGGCAGAAAAAGTACCGTATGTAAAAAAAATATATTTGTATTTACGCCGGCACAGCGCGCTGTGAAACTGTAGGCACACTTATTCAACTTTCATACTTATGCCGTTTTGTTACTGTTCTCAAATGTACACAAATGTGTACGTAGTTTGGTATCAATGGGTTGAGTTCATTCGTATCGACCTAGGCCACGTTGCGAGCTAAGCCTAATTTCGACAGGGCCACGTTTGAATGGCTTTACAATTGGTCGGTACATATTACGTATAGCATCAACGTTGATGTGTATTTCATGGAATTAATGTATACTGATGTTGCTTACGTAGTATTGAATAGAATGTGGCGTGTATTTTAGAATTCTAGTAGTGAAGATGTTGTAAGCCTTGAATTGAATTTAGATGAGTTTGTAAATATATTATGTAAGTTTGTAAGGGTCTAAGCTTGGATAGTAATCTCTCATTCACAGTTGTTCTTTGTTATTTTCTAAGAAAAATAAGAACTGCTGTATATCAAGTTGGTTTTTGATTAACAAGTTTCTTTCTCTGTGATTCCGAATGCCAGTTCGTGTTTTGTTTCAATGTATTCTGTTTTTTTAAACACTTGTTTGTGTTTGTTGTTGTGATTTGGAAACTTCACCACACTACTTCTCCTTTATCGTGCGTGCGTTTACAAACATAAATGTTCACATACACAGAACACCCAGACCCGGATCAATTACCTGTAGGTCATAAAAGTAAATATTTGTATAATCTACAGTCCGTGGCACAGATTTTGATCGCTCAGACACTACGGTCAGTACAGTATTGGGCTAAGGGCTAATTCAATATCACACCCTCTGAATTGACACTTGATCTATCAATAGATAATACTTCTAGCGAAGTTTACTCGTCGATAAATCAGAACTAGTAAAGCGATAGCTTGCGTCTCAATAGCCAGTTACCTAAGTAAATGGCTATTGATTGACTGGATATTGAAACCTAAGTTTACGAATACCCAATCATGTAAAAGTATCGTTCCATTTAACTTTATTCGTAAAATAAAAGTATTTCGTTTATTCTGATTGTTTGAAGATTGTATCTGTTTAAATTTATGAATATCGGGCACATGAAATGAACCAATATATATATCATAAAATCGGGTCCAAATTTACAATAACTAGAAAGGCGGTTTCTGATACTTAGGCGAATTTAGATATTGAAATAAAACTACTTTTTACAGATTTCGTTACATAAGACATCCAACAGCAGAGTATACCAGTGACATTGGACGCTATAATAGGTGTATTTGTTAAATCTAGTTCATCAACCTCGGAGTCTGTTCCCTACTATGTTAGGGGCGGCTTCCAGTCTAACCAGATGCGGCTATAGGTATATCAATATTTTACACAAAGCGACTGCCATCGGACTTTCTCATCTGAATTTCTGGGCAATACCGATATCCTTCTTTATTTTTATCTTATCTTCCTTATCTTCTTGCGATTCCTGAGGATAGACTGATTGAAAGGGTTTTTCAGCTTCCGAGTACCACTGATAAATGATAAATGATATTTATTTCTGTAAATAGATCTTTTAAAGACACTTTTACAAGTCAATATTTTACATATTTTTTTAAGCTAGATGGCTCCGGCATTTCCTAGCTGACGACCTCTGAGAAGAAACGCCGAAACAAACTCAGAGAACCATAGTCTCTTTTAAAGTCCAGACAATGTATAGTAACAAAATATGTGTCTTACAATGTAGGGCAAAGTCTGAAATGGCCTTTTGAAGAAAGAGCCATAGCGGCTTTGAGTAGACCAGTCCCAACTGACGGCACGCATGCATCAGTCATTGTGTAGCTCAACCATAATTTAGGGAGCTCAACAACCCGTCGCACGACGATACCAGATCAGAAGAACATTTTCGTAGGTCACATAAAAAAAGGCTCAAAGCCACCAGGCTGTTCAAAGCTAAGTATGTATATTTAGCCTATAAAGTACTCACATTTACATTTTATTGAGTTAAAGTATTAAATAATAAGAAAAATATATATATAATCACAGTAACGATTTCAGTAATATCTGATAAATTAAAAAACATTATTGTCAGACTTACATGAGAGCAATGCAGTTTGATGTGTACTATTAAATTAATTAAATTAATACAGTCTACTAAACAGAAAAGGAAAATAATAATTAAAGAGATTGCCATTGACAGTAAGAGCTGACCAGCCCCGACAGACGGCACCCGTTCACGAGTATGACGTGTGTATCGACCTCGTTTGACTCAACCATGTTGTAGGGAATAAAACGACCCGACACACTAACAACTAATGAACGTCTTAGGTGTTCGTATGACGACTATGTCTGACCGGCTTTACGTGCTCTCCGAAGCACGAGGTGGTCTCAATGTATTAAGAATTTTAACCCATTCACAAGACACTGCGGCTAGCGCAGCTGGCCTTACTGGCTTTCCGTGCTCTCCGAGGCACAAGGTCTCAATGTATTAAAAATGTTCACCCATTCACAGTGAAGTCTGACCGCAGGTAGCGCAACAGGCCTGACAGGTTTTACGTGCTCTCCGAGGCACGGAGGTGTCTCAATGTATCAAGAAGTTTTCACCCATTCACAGACTTACCTCGGCTAGTGCAGCTTAACCTTAGAGATCGGTTGATGAGCATTATTACTTGGCCACGTGTTACACCTAGATAAATATTATTATAATAGCCGCGACTAAGGATGAAGTCTAGAAACCGGTCTAACTATAGATAAAGCAGAAAAATCCGGTCTAAACTTGGGGCTATTTCGTAAAAGGGCTCCGGAAGAATAACTGTGTCCCCGGAGCCCCATCTATTGTGCTGGAGATGGCCATTGGGGGTTCGGTCGGTAAAATTCCTACACATTCTGGAATATTCCGCCGGTAATATTTTGTACATCGTCCAAAATCTTTATTCCGTAGTAGGTAGTTTGAATTTGATAAGTCATATAGCAGTCTAAAAAGAAAAGCAAAAACAAATTTATAATAAGAAAAGAATAAAAGAAAATTCTGGTCTCAAGCCATCAGTAGAAATGTAATTCCTTCTTAATAAGTAGTTCATAAAATCATAAAGATATAATCTAACAACACACAAAAATCTTAACAAGTCTATAAATAACAACACTTGGTTTGATACAGGACGCACCTTCACCGTAAATGGCATTAAAGCTGTCACAATATATCACCAAGGCGTAAGGGCCGCCACACAACGGCGTGTCCGCGTAAAAACGCGTAAATTAACACGCGAGTAAATTACGCGCGCCGAAGTCTGAACATGTTTTTTACGAGCGTATTATTCGGATTTGTTGATTCGTTTTAAATGTTTTTTGATGTGTGTATCTGTTTCGATTGCTGTTTAATTGTTTTTTTTTAATTGGGATTTTTTTGCAATTTATTATACAGATGGGTTACATCAAATTATTTGCGCTATATTGACATAAATATATATTTATATTTTATGCAAGTAATGGGGTACTTACTACTTAAAACTCTGTTAATGACAGATGTAAACGTCTTACTCTATTTTATAAGTTTCAGTTATTTTTCTGTTTGTTGCTTGTCCGTGATATCACGGAGAAAACGACTACAGAAATGACACCTAGCGCGATAGATTTTTCGCTCCTTAATTTAATTTGAAATCCTCAGAGCCGTTTTCAAGAACACGAAAAGAAAAAGAAACCTATTTTAAGATCAAATTCTTTTGCCCTGTTTGGGTTATAAAATGTCATAGTGAACGAAATAACCCGCTGTATATTATACTAAAAATCTGTGGCCATACTACAACGTGTTAAAGCGATCATTTTTAGGTTCTGAGAAAGGGATGGCGATATTTATTTTACAGAGCGACATCCCTCTCTCTCAATCGGAAAACGATCGCAATAACAGGTTGTAGTACGGCCACTGATCTTACAAGAACACAACTATGTGTCAAGTTAATTTGATAAGATACTAATTACAATTAAACGAGATTTCAGGTAGAAAAAGACTGATCCCACGTACGCAACGTATGCAACGCAGATAATTTACGGATTAGAAACACACGTACAGGATTGCGTTGCATACGATAAGTGTGTCTTTGATGAATACGTTTTTTATATAAAATCAAGGGTATATCTTAATATAACACATTGCATACGTTGCGTACGTGGGATCAGTCTGTTTCTACCTTTAAGAAACACTAGTATAAAATAGACATAGGTACACATAAACTGAGGCTTATATTACATCACTTTCATTTTAATTTATTTTCGGTTCGGATCGTTTCAATTAATTATCGTAGGAATGAAATAAAATCGTCTAACCTTCAAATAAACTCTATTTAATCTAAAAACAACATTCAAAGTTAATAGAGCTGATTTTATATTCGTCGTCTATTGTCTAGTGGTTCGCGTATTGGAATGCTGGTCACGATTCATGGGTTCGATTCCCACAGGACACAAATATTTATTTTATGAACATAAGTGTTTGTGTTTGGATGTTTCTTATGTATTATAAGTATTTAAAGTTATTTAGAAAAGGAAAAATTCGACCGCGGGCAGGATTCGAACCTGCTTCTTCTGGTTAGGTACACCAGACGCTATGACCACTAAGCCACCGCGATACCTACCCGTCATGTCGAATTTTTCCTTCACATACAGAATTTACGTCTTTATGGTGGCGTTAGTAACACAACTATTGAAATGCAAGTTTTTGCTTTTCAACCGACACAACTTACTTTACCTTTTTTCCTTCTCGCTCCGCTCGTATTAGGCGAAGCGTGATATTTTAAATCCAATATCCTTCCTCAACTATCCAACACACAATAATTTTTCAATTCGAACCAGTAGTTTAACAGACCGACAAACAATCTCTTCAAGTTTATAATATTAGTACTTATAGATATAAATACAGAGTATGTATACAATAAACAGTCCCGCTTTCCTAAGAGTACTTACTATAATAGAACGCGTAAAAATCCGACATTCTGACATGACCTTTAGGTCACCGCTTTTGTGACCACTTGACATACACTATTATGCGCGTCTAGACATAAATAATCGTCCATTGTACATAACAAATGTAAATTCAAACGCTTTTCTTTTCATATCTTTACCTTTATTTATTGTCACTGATTGTAAGAAAGCCTTTTTTATTCTGACTTGAAAAGGTCGCAGAATTTAAATAGCGGACTTTCAGCTATTGTTGTCGCTTTTTATGGAAGTAATGATTTAGCTATAATAAAAAAATTCTTATGCCATAGGCGGAATTGATAAATGTGTCCATTCAAATATGGACTTTGAAGGTTTTGATGTCAACAAAACGTCATAATAAAACAGCGCTAGCTAGTGGTATGACTATTGGACTGGCAAGTCAAAGGTCTCGAGTTCGAATCTGAGGCGCACCTCGTATACATCTATTTATCTATCTATTCATCTGGTAACAGCCTCTACTGAGGAAGGCCTCTTGCCCCGCCACTGTTGCCGATCTTGAGCAAGTCGCACCCACTGATTCCCCACTGCTCTCATAATCTCATCCGACCATCGGGCTGGTGGTCGGCCCTTCGATCGTTTTATATCCCTTGGCCACCATTCGGTTACTGTTTTGGTCCACCTAAGATCCTCCCGTCTTGCTGAATGCCCTGCCCATCTCCACTTAAGTCTCGCGATCCGTATACCTACATCTTCGACCTTTGTTCGACATCTTATCTCGACGTTAGGTATACATAAATTAAATAAATTATTAATATTAAAATTAAAAGATTTCGAAAAATCATGTGCGTATTAATTTATTATCACTCGCTTCAACGGTGAAGGAAAAGATCTTGAGGAAATCTTCATGCCTTAGAGATTTTCTAGAAGGCGTGTAAAGTCTGCCAACCCGCATTAGGCCAGCGTGGTGGACCATAGCCTAATTCCTCTCATTCTGAGAGGAGACCTGTGCCTAGCAGTGGGACAGTATATGGATTGATGATGAAAAAGTCGTTATGATGAATCGTTCCAATCGTCCCAAAAATTCTCACACGGAACAAATATCTGTCAGACCTATAGACAGTTATTCCGGGTTTGGGTGTTTGTGTAAGGCGACTGACTTTTTTATTACCTAATACAGATATTCTCCACCTTCTCCTATGGACTAAGATAGGGCAGGCCTTTGCCTTGAAGTGGAACTCAAAACAGGCTACATAAAAAAACCTCATGAAACTATATATTGCTTTCAGAGTAAATAAATCATAGCGAGTTTATGAAAATATTTCATAATATTGCGTGTATATCAAGCACTGCAAAGTTAATTAATATAATGACAGTTTAATGAAAAGGGCTATCTGGCCATGACGTCATAACATGAACATGGTAAAATTAAATTTTGTTTGTTTTTATAGACTTTTTCAGTTTCTGTGTGAATCTGCTTTTGATTTTAAATTTTGATATTGGAAAAATATGTATAAAATTCGAATTATATTTATCTTTGACATTTATGGAATGGATCATTTAAAAAAAAGTGAATTGGATATTTTATGAAAAGCTTAATTTATTGAAATGGATGATTGGAAAAATCTGAATTCACTGATTCATATCACTATGGATGATAGTCAAGCTTCTCAACTACGGGTAGTGGGTTTGATTATTGTAGGTTACAACCTATTTATACAGTCTACTGTCTGTGAGCAGTTATATCCTGGGGATAATTATGATCATTTGACTGCCAAGTCAGAGGTCTCGAGTTCGAATCCAAGGCCTCTCGAAATCATGTGCGCATTAATAATAATTTAACACTCGCATAAACGGTGAAGGAAAACATCAACAAGAGATTTTCTTGACGGCTTATGAAGCCTATCAACTCACATTGGGCCAACGTGCTGGACTATAGCCTAATCCCTCTCGTTCTGAGAGGAGACCCGTGCCCAGCAGTGGTACAATATGGGTTGATTATGATGTTGAAACAGACTACGTAATATAATATATAAAATTCTCGTGTCACAGTTTTCGTTGCCATACTCCTCCGAAACGGCTTGACCGATTTTGATGAAATTTTTTGTGCTTATCGGGGAGGTCTGAATAGGCCAACATCTATTTTTCATACCCAAAATTTTTTTTTTATGGCAAAACAACGTTTGCGGGGTCAGCTAGTATAAAATAAATATAGTTTCCAGGATCTGGAGACATTTTTCTATAAAGCTAACAATCATTTTCAATATTTTTGTCTAGATCTGTTTGGCCCAGGCCTGGGCAAAGGGTCG
Organism: Acronicta alni; assembly: GCA_964056405.1. Classification (NCBI taxonomy): domain Eukaryota; kingdom Metazoa; phylum Arthropoda; class Insecta; order Lepidoptera; family Noctuidae; genus Acronicta; species Acronicta alni. The sequence continues at coordinate 3,423,243 of OZ043919.1, read as the reverse complement.
TTATATAGGCGAATATCGCCTTTTTACTCAGTCTCACTCAACATCTTCATCCATGAATTTTCCAAAACCTTAAATAGCAGCAAGCGTAGTATGAAATTTTATATCACGTCTAGTCATGTGAGATAATGAATTATTCTCTTTCAATCCCGATGTAACAAAGAATAACATACACTGTTTGTGTATGTCATGTTAGAATTTGTTTGTTGTAAATGTACAATAATTAATAATGCATAATTGCGTTAAGAAACAAAAACTTCAGATATTTAAGAATTTGACGTGAAAAACGTCGAGTAAAGTCCACACGCCTACAGAAATATAGTTCACTCATAAACACCACTAAAATGATTAACTATGGCTTCCTTCCCGCCTCGTCGCTACCGGGCAAAAACTAATTTACTGTCACCAGACGTCCTGTATTGCAGAATACAAACGATGCTCCGTTTCACTCTAATAAATCAAAATGGTCGCGGTTGAAGAAACAGAATGTAAATACTACAAGATATGATTCGCGGACGCGAAGACGTACGTGGGTAAATCGTTTGTTAGCGAGTACAGTGGTGGATAGTGGTGTTTATCTTAGATTTTTTATTATTTTAATAATTTATGACAAACTAACAAACGGTAGCAGACGTAGCCTATAGACACCAGCAACACCAATTACGCAGCACTATAATAACCTGTTCTCTCAAGATGTCATCTCTATCGTGTCGTGTCTATTGCCATCACTAGCACATTGTCATTTTGAGACATCAGTTGTTATAATTTTATGCCAATGAAGAAGAAGAAGAAGATGACAGGCACAAAACAGGACAAAATACAATTTAACATAACAATTTAAAAATCTTAAAACTAAGGAAGTAGGTACTTTATCCTGTGCGATGTCAGAATAGGTCCCTATCTCAGCACTGTGCTGCAGCAAAAAGCAAATCAAGCTGCAGCGCTGATATTCTGATAGGGCCTGTTTATGAAGCCACGGACAGTATGTATAATTTAACAAAAATAAATAAAATAAAATAATTCAATAATTTTTAAATAAATAACGTAACAAAACCATCAGGGCTTTGCAGAAGCAGAAATATAGACGCATAAACTAAGTAAAAACTATTAACAGACAGAATACATAATATTTTAGTATATATGCGTAATCTGTGCCACACGCGCAATGTTGTGGCCAATAATTTTATTGGCTAAACCTTCAAAAGGCTACCGGTCCACGGGGGTTAGACCGGGGAGTGTGGGATTCTTACCTACTAAAACCACACCGGTGGCCACCATCAGCACATGGAGGGGGGCACTGTGTCCTCATAAGAGACCACCCCAAAACCCCCCTGTGCACCGCCTATTAAGGCACATTACCTGGTGTCATCTTCACCGTTCTGCCACCGCAGCACTTGACACCAGTCCATCCGTATTACCTGGAATCAATCTCGTCCAGCACAGTGCGCTTTCAAAGATCATTCCTACCCCGTACTATCAGGCTTTGGAATGAACTACCTGCTGTGTTTCCCGTGCGCTATGATAAGTCTTTCTTCAAACGAGGCCTAAAAAGAACTCTCTATCACACACAGTACGCGGCGGTTACCTCTTACCATCACCTACTAGCTACATTGTGAAACTCACATATTTGATATTATTGTGTCTGGACTTTAAAAGAGACCATGATACTATGAGTTTGTTTCGGTGTTTCTTCTCAGAGGTCTTCAGTTAGGAAATGCCGGCGCCTTCTAGAATAAAAAAATCAAAACATTGACTTATAAAAATGTCTTTAAAAGATCTATTTACAGAAAATAAATATTATTTCATTTCATCAGGTGGGCTGCTTGCTCGTCTGCCACTGTAGGGAATAAAAAAAAGAAAATAATTATAACCAAAATCATAACCATTTTTAGGGTTAACACTTTTGCGTGCACACATACTCGTACATATTATGATCGCACTGTGACTGTGCACCGCCTCAGTTCCGTAATATTACCGTAACAAATGGTCTGTCGTTAGTTTAACGGCAATATTAATCGTTGTTTTGTCTATTCTCACCGACGAAACCAACGATTTATGAGCAACAATAGTTAACACGATTGATGACTCGTGTAACTTTAATAAATTATAATTAATACATTTTAAATAATAATAACTCAATTGTTCTATATAAAGTAAACAAAGAAAAATAAAGCCCATAGATAACGTATTCTACAAGAAAATATTACATACCTCAGGGAGTTACATGAATGGAGTATGACTTTAAAAAGTTTAACAATTCTCTGTTAAACAGTAACTACAAGAAAAAGCTAAGCGGTCTTTCTAAAGCGAAACTCCCATTTGAAACCATAATCACTTTAAAAAAGTAAAGCAAACTTGTCAATTGTGAAGCAAAGACTTTGTGCCGTGCGCTGTGAACTTAACAAGTGGGTAGTTAAAAAAATAAGCTGCTTAAGGTTCTTCAGTACTATCTTAGCTGCAAAAAGTCATTTTCACAAAGCGCTTATTGGCTTACGGGTGTTGTTAATTGGCTCGTTTAAAATTAAAGACACTGTAGTATTTTTTTATATTCAGTCATTATTGTCTTTTGCAAGTTTTTTAATCGTGGGGATTCTATTAAATTCGAAATTTAAAAGTCTTTGTACGTACCTCTTAGTCTGAGGACAGTTAAAAAAAAAAACTCTTTTCATTTGGCAGCTGTCAAAAATACGCTTACGTCACATGTGGCGTGGATCATTGCAAAAAAGCCATCCGTTCGATTCTATAAAAAAAAAACTATCGTATCAGCTTTAACTACTCAATAATGGTTGTCCAATTTAAGACCTCAATCAATCAAACATCAACCTATATACTGTCCCACTGCTGGGCATGGGTCTCCTGTCAGGTTGACAGGGATTAGGTTATAGACCCTCATCAATGATAATACAAAAGATCCTCAAAAAAAGTGAGGTGTGTTTTACAAAATATTTGAACGTGGACGAAGCAAAACGAGTATTCAAGAATGGTAAATTCGTAAAAATTAGTGTTCTGCGGTATTGTCTACCCCTGAACGTGTGTATGAACGTAATTTATCAACATCATCAAAAGCCTGGGATTCAAAGAATTCCACAAGAGCTGGTTATATACCGTCTGCATCCAACGACACAGCGACCTTTACCAGATTGTAGACCGTCCTGAACTGTACGGTCTCCACTTGAGAACTTTTGTTCCTAACATGCAATCAAATTTACGCACTACGTATAGACGCCAGCAGGTCAAACTATTCAAAACTGTCAAATGTTTTCAATTGAATATGAACCTTATAGTTTTGCATTAAAGTTGAAAATCAATCAAATAAATTTGACAGATTGTGGTAACTTTTCGGAGAGTGTGCATCAGATCTCCACGATCTTATACCTTTCCCGTTCTACTATCGAACGATCAGAAGCACGAAAAAGCGTCATCGATTCGTGGTGGACATCCCAAAAACCCGAACGAAACGCTTTAAATCAAGTTTCATCATGCGTACCGCTGAAATGTGGAATGAGCTTCCTGAGTGGGTCTTCCCCAATAACTATAATCTGTGTCTTTAAATCTCGAGTGAATTGGTTTCTTCTAGGCAAGCGCGCTCCACCGTAGATCGCAGTGTCGCTTAACATCAGGCGAACTAGTGGTCAAGCGTGTAGTAGTGTGTATAGTGAATAATTTAAAAAAAAAAACTTGATATGCTGGCTTCTGTACAATCAGCAACGAAAGTTGCTGAACACAGCTAAATTGATATGGCAGCTCCAAAACTTGTCAAGAGATCTTTTTAATATGAAGGTAAGGTAAAATATTTAATGGTCGTCTATGCAACAATTTTGCACAACCCTCACAGGTCAGTAACTTCATATTAAAGATCGTATACACCGTGTTTTTTTTTGTTGTCTTACAGCCGAAAGGAAACCATTGTTTCAATATTATTTCTACTAGATATGGGACCAATTCTGAAATCTTGGAAAAATAAAGCGAGCTGTTTCTTAGAAGAGTTCAGGTATCTCGAAAAAATTTAGGATGTAACTGTTTTTCTTTTGCACTTCATGGTTGATCCCATACAAGAAATTGTTGATCATGATGAGTACTAGTATGTCCTTTAGGCTGTAAGATGACAAAAATACACGGTGTATAACATGTTCAGCGACTTTTGTTCGTTACTGACTGTACCTATCTATGGATGTAATTACACAAGAATAAAGTTATTTAAAAAAGGAACCTAATATTTTTTCTGTAAATTTTTTCGTGTATAAAAAATCAAATAAATAAAATATTTCTACACTCAGCCGCATTTTACTGGTTGTAATAACCAAAATAATAATACTCGTATAAGAGCAGATTTACATTTTCTATTTTACGAACTCAAGAGTAAGTAGATTGCTCGATTCGGCGCCTATAAATATTAAAACCAATGCTACAAAAGTAATAAAAAAGACGAATGAACTTGCACAGCAATCAAAAGCTTTTACTGGTAAAATCTTAAATATATTGAAGCCCATTTCTTTATGAGTACTCATATAAAAATCGACCACCTCAATCAACAGTAAATTGAAAATGAAAAAATAATGTATAAATACTGGTAGATCTCATGAAACTTAATGAATCCCGTTTAGTCAATCAAATATAAATACATAAATTGGTTTGGTATTGTATTATTTAGTATTATTTGGAGGCCAGCACATCAAGCTACCACAATCTGTCAAATTTCTTTGATAGATATTCAACTTTAATACAACACAATAAAGTTCGTTTTCAATTGGGAAAATTTGACAGTTTTGAATAGCTTGACCATCTGTACATTTAACTACGTTTTAATTTAAGTTATTAATCCCGTTTCAGTTTCAGTTTTTTTAGAGCGAAGCTCAGTCTTTTTGATAAAGCTTGGCTTACACTAGTTCCGACGCCAGCAGATCAAGTCTATTGATTTCTGATATTTACGCGAATATTATACATTGACACGACGACGTCTGTGGTCTAGTGGTTCGAGTCCCGGACTGCTGATCGGTCGTGGGTTCGATTCCCATAAGAGACAAATATTTGTGTGGGTAAAACATAAGTATTTGTGTTTGTCTGGGTTTTACTTATGTATTATAAGTATATATTTACAAAAAATAAGTATATAAGTATTATATCCATTGTTTAGTACCCATAGTACAAGCTCTGCTTAGATTGAGACTAGATGGTGTTGTGTAATTTATTTATTTATTTTATTTATTGAAATAAAACTACTTTTTACGGATTTAATAATATCAATATGACGCGATAAAATCCGTAAAAAGTAGTTTTATTTCAATCTATCCAAATCTGTCAAATTTTTACATTGAAAATGAACCTTATCATTTTGTATTAAAGTTGAAAATGTATCAAATAAATGTGCTGTGTAATGTGTAGATGTGCTGGCCTCAGAACAAATTTCAATTAATAACAAGTAAAAAAGTAACGATTAACTAAAGAGTTTAACTCAAAAATCAGTTGGCAGATCTACGAGGTAAAGATACACTTATCTATGAATTGGTATTTTGGGCTCTTTGACTCGAATAGTACAGAAATTAACATTTCACGAGTAGAGAGATCTAGAACTGTAAACTGAAATACATAGGAGTATTCTAGTAAGAACCGAGTTTTTACCACTTTCTGGGTTGCTGTGTGAAATAGACTGCCTCAATTTTTCAACTAAAAACAGTTTTATAAAACCCACATAAAGAGAGAATATACATATGAAAATTTTTACCCAACTCCATTGCGCTAGGCCTCTTCCAAAAAAACTGCTTGTAACACTAAAACCATTAAAATTTCTACGTGAATTTTTCGAAAGCGCACCACTAGTGTCAGTCGCTCGAGGCTGCTTTGAACTGGCGTTGGCGTCGGTGGGTAGGGCTGTCGCGTTTGTTGCGCTCGTGTCGCGTGTAAATCACGCCTAGTCCTGACGCGGCCTTATTCTGACGTGGGGATTAAATGCCGTCGGGCTGCGTCGAGTAGGTAACATTTTGTACGGTGTTTTATGCTTTTTAACGAATTTATAGCAATTTACAGGCCTTTGTATCAAATTCGCAGCCATTTTTTGGGTTTTATATATCAAATATGCACATCCATTTAGCTTTACTGTGTTCTCTTTTTTCGGCTTTATACCGTTCATGGAAAAATAATTTGGTTAACCTTTCATTTATCGTTCGGCTAATGGATTTTATAAAAGGAGTGGACAGAAAAACTTGCATTTTTTTAAATAAATTCTAATTTCGTAAGCTTTGTGCAAAAGATCTCTTGTCACACCATGAAGTTGACCAGAAGTCCAAGTGTAATTTTCAGTTCAGTGACTCCAGAATGGTTGCTTTTCACAGTTATGCCTACGAAATCAGTCATTTTTAAAATTTAGCTAAATATGAAATCAATCAGAAATCAATTAATTTTGATTAATTTGGATAAAGAAAAATTGGATCGTTAAGAAAGACTCTTATCCCATGACACCTTTTGTTACAAAAAGTCCTTTGGTATACGAGTAATTCCGCAAGCGACGGCTAGTATTTTATATAAATACTAGTTTCTGCCTAGCTTCGTCCGCGTGGAAAAGTTACTTTTAATTATTATCGTTGTAATTTGACTAGAACTCAAAATCGTTACAAATTATCATCAAAATCCGTTCAGTGGTTTTAGCGTGAAAGAGAAACAATCATCCATCCATCCATCCTCACAAACTTTCACATTTATAATATCAGTAGGATTAGTAGGATAGGATAGTAGGATTCTTTACAATATTTACATCCAGGTTTATTTTCAAGCCACAAAGTTAATCACGTCTTCATAAAAGCAACGACACAACAGCAACCAATTACCATGGAAACAAGATAAAAACAATTAACAAACACAATAACAGCAATAACAATGACAAAATGCAATTGTCCCACGTTTATGGGGAAAGTTTCAAACAAAACGGTCAGTAGCAAGGAGTACCAATACAGACACAACTCTCGCGATAAAAACTTGTAACAATCTGATTAGACTTATAAAAGGACATTCGAGAAAGGATTTTTATCTAAAAACGAACGTTTTGTGAAGAAAAGTTCGTTAATTGCGTCTGAAACGATAAAATCTCTCGGATTTACTGTTAACGCACTTTGATTTGCAGAAAAAAGTTGTTAAGTCAGGAATGGCTTTCAGTTAGACGCGATCATTCATTTTCATCTGGAAATGTATTAAAGTTTCAGTACGAAAGAGACGTTATTACTATTACATAAAGAGTATTTTTTTACATAGTATGGTTGTCATTTTAAGCCGTGTATTTTAATATCTTATTGTAATAGATGTCACGGACTTTGACGTCATAACACGCCTTGCTCTAGCTCGTCGCTCGTCAGGTCACCTTGTCTAGGCTTGTAAATTAATGGGGTCGTACTTAATTCACCAGATTTTTCAAAGAAACAAACATTCTGGGTATTTCTTATTATTATTATTGTATTTTTTGGCATTTTCTATGCTAAGATGCAAAAACTTGCTTTTCGATAGGTGTTACTGACGTCACCATAAAGACGTAAATTCAGAATGTAAAGGCAAAATTCGACATGGCGGGTAGGAGTCGCGGTGGCTTAGTGGTCATAAAGTATTTATTCACAAAAAAAAGTATATTAGTATTATGTTCATTGTCTAGTACACTCTGCTTTGTTTGGGACTAAATAGTGCTATGTAAAATGTCCCAAGTATTTATTTATTTATTTTAATTATCTAACTTTCTTAAGGCTTGACTGTTTGATTCACTATTTTAAGAATACTCGTGATAATTGAAGATAAATAGTAATAGTGACACTTGACATTAATTAGTCACACATTAAAACTACTTATGTCATACAAAACACTTAACTGATTGTGACAAGTACATTAATATGATATGGGCCTTATCTACTAACAAAAACCCAGAGTACTATTTTACAACATACAAGTATCATTACCCTTTTTTTTCGGGTGGGGAAATGCGCCATGCTTAATGTCCGCTCGGGGATGCGGGACGGTTATGTCGGGTTCTCCGGCCAGGAGGCCAGCATACCGATTAAAACCACCATCACTACCACCTTCCGCGTAGTGGTGGGATCACGGGAATCGCTCTCGCATGATCCGCGATACCAGTATCATTGCCCTGAGAATGTCTTACATGAATCCATTTTCAGTCATCTGTGAGCCCCGGGTTTAATTCGACATTCAAGATCAGCTCCCTAGGTCTCTTCACGTATACATTTTTTACTAGAATGAAAGAGCTTAGTAGTATGTATATATGCGTCATAGAAGTAAAAATAAACATAGTCACAGAAAGCGCGTATCTGGTTAAAATCAGCATAGTAAGACGTACTGAATACATTATCCACCACGCTGGCCTAGTGCGGGTTGGCAGACTTCATAAACCGTCGAGAAAAATCTCAAAGGTATGCAGGTTTCCTCACGATGTTTTCCTTCACCGTTTAAGCGAGTCATAATTAATTATTAATACGCACATGAATTCGAAAAGTCAGAGGTGCGTTGTCAATGCGAGTCACATCTCCGTGTATTTTACAGAAATTTGTTGAAATAACCTTAGCTACATTTTTTAATAACCGTAGCTATATTATTGTACTGAAACGGAAGATGTAATGACTCGCAAATCGTCGCCGTCGATAACATCAAATCTCTGTAACTTTGGTATTGCAAAGATAAAAACAGTAGGATAATTTGAACATATATTTTGTTATCCATTCATTTCTTGTCCGATTGCTGGGCACGGGTTTCCTTACAGAATGATAGGCCACGGTCCACCACGCTGCCGTAATGCGGGTTGGCACGCGCTCAACATTGTGAAAATTTGACCTTAAACGGTCACACGAATGATAATTATTTATTAACACTCATGATTCATATTCATAACTATTTGTAGACTTTAATACGGTCAGGAACGGAAGCCGCTGAATAGAACAACTTTTTGAAAACATCATAGCACAAAACTTTTCTTTAGATTGTAATTAAGGTGCAAGATTTAATTGTGTTTAAATCGTACTACCTTATCGAATCAGTAATTTCTGGATAATAAAGATTTTAAGGCGTTTTGAAGATTTCACCGTGTTGAGTGACTTTCGTCGCTGACTGTACTTCTGTGGTAATCCTGTCCACTTCGATACAAATCGCAGTCCGCCATCGTCTTGGCTATACGCCGCCGAATACTTACTACTGTTGAAACGGCAAACTTTAACCATAACCATTATCACCGTCCCGCCCTTTGGAACATTGTGTGGTACAAGATTATAAACGACAACGGAATTTAATTATTTTGGTTTCTGTAAATATTGATCTTAAGGAAACGAAAGATCAAATATTTTTATGGCCTGCAGGTTCCAAGTCTGAGTGTATAAGAATTTGTGTTAGTAAATACCACCTACAATACAGGAGAATACCCAGTATGGGACTTTAATATAATACAATCATTATCTACAATTAATGTACCTAAGTCATCGTAAACTAGCAGCTAGTACACGAAAAGGACATAACTTGAATCCTCACATTTTAAAATATATAATTATTTACATTCGTAAATAATTATATACCAGAAGTACCTACATATTTGCTTACCTAAATATTGTATTCTTGAATATTCTTTAAAAAATGGACTAGTAACAAAAAAGTTAAGTAGATAGGTACTTCTGTTAAGTAAACTATTTTTTTTTTCTTTAAAAACTAGATACTATATTATATTTATACTATATCATTAACTGTTATATAAAATATTATATTTAGTATATGAACTATAAAAAAATCGAATTAAAAAAATACAGAAATAGTACAAAATATGACCTATTCTAAAAAGTCAGTACGTGAATAATGTAATCATCAAAGAATCAGGCTGAATCCGAGAACACACTCCCCGGACTCATTTCTCCACGTCTAGAACATATTGTCACATCATAAAAAAGAAGTTGGCCCATTAAGGCCAGCCCGTGGCGGCCGAAAGTTTATTACTTGAACCAAACTTTTCGAAGTCATTCGTTCAGGCGAAGATTTTTATACAACGTCCCACGCCGTTTATTGCTTAAAATAAGTAATTTGGTAGGACGAATCTACATAATGTTGGTACTAGAAAAACGACTTGTTTTCTTCTTTTGGAGTTTTATGTAAACAGTTTGAGAATTAAGTAGGTATAATAGCCGCGTATGATATAGTCGGGTTTTAATTTCGAAGGTTGTATGTTGTGAGCCCTATTGGTCTAGTGACCAATTAAGGCTTCAAGACTTAAATTATGTCGCCTTTTACTTGGAATCTAAAATTATCAGTACATAATCAAGTTTACCTTATGAGAAATACAGGCGTGATGTATGGTTGCTTGATACATCGTTTTATGGATTTTATTATATGAGCCTATATGAACATAATTATAATTCATATATTCACCATATTTTTAAATATAAATAAAATATAATTACATTAATTTAAGACTTTTTATCTAAACCTTTTTGTATACAATATAAAAATAATTACTTCAAATGAGAAGAACAATAAATAAAAATACCTTTTAAAGGCACCCGCCTAAATAAACCATACTCGACGAATTTAATTTGTCTCTTGAAATGTTCGTGGGTGATGTAAGTGCGGATAAGTCCTTAAATTAAAAATCGTTGAGTACGTAATTTGTCCTTAATAAAATTGACCGTTATAATTCGAAGGAAGAGGGTCCAGAAATTATAATTCATGCCATTTTTGGACCGACAGAAATGTCTCAAAAGATTTCATGATTAAGATAACGACGACGCCACGACTAGACGACGACACGACTCGATGACGTCTGTAGTCTAGTGGTTCACGGGTCGGACCGCTGATCGTGGTCGTGGGATCGATTCCCACAGAACACTAGATATTAGTTATGTGATCATGAATATAAGTGTGTGTTTGTCTGGGTGTTTCTTATGCATTTTATGTATGCATTTACAACAAAAAAAGTATATAAGTATTATATCCATTACCTAGTACCCATAGTACAAGATCTGCTTAGTTTGGGACTAGATCGTGCTGTGTAATATTGTTCAAGAATGTATATGTATACAACATCATTATTAGTATATGCGAAACCTGAAACACGTGTCTAGTATTTTTATGTAAAGAATCTATGTACAAAATTTCAAAACTGTAATATGATAAATCACAAAGTTATAAGTTTGTTAAGTTACCTGGTTGTCCGTGCAAAAACATGCTCATCACGCGCGGGCGCCGCCCCGCGCCCGCGTCGTCGCGGCGCTCATTGATAATAATGTGGCAGTAGGTACCTCACCGTACGGCGATTTCCGATTGCATTGTATTTAACTGATGATACATCACACTTTCCACATTTTCCATCACACTTGCAGTCTTTGAACTGTCGTAATGGTCAAGTGTAGGTAGACATTAATAAATACTTTATTTGTAAATGCAGCCGTAAGTGATTAAATGTAGTCAATGCGATATGTTGCACCTTATACCAAACACTGTAAGTTCAAAATGGATGAAAAGTGTTAAACATCGCATTACTTAAACTATTATTATTATTATTATACTTAACCACAACAGGCTGTAAGTACAAATAAAAACGTGTGTTCATGTGTGTGACGATACTTTAATGTCAGATAGCTCCTCGTGCCGCACTGCCAGGAATACGTTATCACTTATCACCACAAACCGCTAGTATCCGTACCATTTCTTACACGAACACTATGCTTTTTACATACGATAGGTACACGTCAACCGAAACACAACTGCCGTGCGCTCGCGTTATCACCACAAACCGCTAGTGTACGTACCATTTCTTAAACGAACACTACCTATGCTTTTTACATACGATAGGTACAGATCAACCGAAATGCCGTGCGCTCACGGTCGCGCTCGCGTTACGTAGGTACCTACTTATCTGCACGGGAGCGACATACTGGCACACTTCCCTATAGCTGCCGGGCGACTGAAGTGGTTGGTTCACCCCCGGGCCCCGCCCGCCCCACTGCGCCCGCGCTGACCGCTCAGTGTCAGTGACCTGTGTTGCGCGCATATGATTGCGGATAGGTACTTAGTGTCCGCTCGGTGTCCTACTCGTAACATTTTTTTAATGTTTTTGGGACAAAATATCACATGATGTAAAAATTATTGGAATCGATTCAGTTACTTATTCTGAACAAACTATATTCAGTTTTCGCATATACTAATAATGACCTTGTATATGTATCGTCTGGTCGGTCTCCCATTTCAAGCCACCAAACTTTCGCAACCAAGTCAATAGCCTATATCCTTAGGATAAGCTGGTGGTTAGGTTTTCGAGAGTCTGAAAATGAATGAATAAAGGTAATAAAGGAAGCATAGCTCATATCTCCTCTCCACTTTGGTGGAAATATCCTGCCAGCTTCGCAGCACATCACCTCTCGTCTCCTCTCCTCTCAGCTTTGGTGGATACCGGGCCTAACGATTGTCATAGGTATTTGTATGGCAATCAGAACCGATAGATTAACAGTTATACTCAAAACAGTCATCGTCTATAAATTAACCAGGGCAAGTGCTACTTTACTTTCATATCTGAATCATACTGGATCAATAGCCCAGTGTAGCGTATTAAGTAATACGCTATATTGGGCTACTGATCCAGTATTATAAGTAAGTGCGTAAGTATACATACTAGTAGCCACGAAGTCCTACGTGTCGTCAACTAGATAATTTATCATTATGTAAATAACTCTCCCCAAAAACTTTGTTCCGCATGTTATAAGAAAAGATTTCCTTCAGAAAAACCTTTTGATAAGATACATAACGAAGATTTCTAGTTCATTGGTCATAAAATAGAAGAAAAATACTGCGTCGGCATAAAATTATTATAAAACAATACTTTCATTCTTAATAGGAGACCGTAGAGCGTAGAACTATTGTCATCCGAACATCTATGAAAGTCGTGGTCGATGGCAGATACACACGTTATGCGAATATAAATAAACATTTTCTGTCTCTCATGTTTAACCTCTTCGCCTTTTGCATCGCCCTTTATCGATGTAATAAAGTGATAAAATAGACGGATTACTCGCATTTTCTTTCTCATGTAGTTTCCACATTCGTGTGGTAGCTGCAAGAGCAGCTGTTTAGCATGAGATATTTTATTCCAGGTTGCAGGAATATTACAATAATCGAAGTCATGTAACTAAACGATCATGAATTCATTAAATTTACTAATTCAAGCTGTTCAATAACTTGCTCAATCTGTCATTCTGTTCAATATTTAAATTACGCGTTCATAAAAAATAAGTTCAAAAAAATCAGACCGTTAAACACTGCATACGTCTATTGACGTTTCATAGAGACCACGTGGTTTCGTATTCAAAAACTCCCACAGAACGCAAATATTTAGACGATAAACATATGGGTGTTTATTGTGTATTATAAGTATGTATTTACAAGTTTGGGATTTGCTTAGTTTCATTTGCTTAGTTTGGGACTAGATAGTGCTGTGTTAAATATCCCTAATATTTTTTAATTTATTATTTATATTATTATTTTAGAAAAAATAACGATAATTCCCAACTTGCTTAGTAGAGATAAAATAGGATTCTGACATATGGCCCATACTTACTACTAATGTCTCAATCCTATCTCAGTTAGTAAACAAATCTACAGATTGATTTCATTTATTAATATAACTTAAAAAGCCTCAATCTTACAAGAACAAAAACAAATGAAAACACAATAAGCTACATGCAACTAATACCCGTCGATCGTAACAGAACAGAATACAATAAAGACAGAACAAGTATAAACTATCGAAATAACTGTTCTTAACTTAATAGACGCGTAACAAGACAAACAAATCAGCCCGGGACCGTTTGTAGATATCTCTCAACTTTGTCCGGGTAGCGCGGGACTCGTTAATCCCTAGCCCGTGGTCCGGAGACGTAGTGACGGGATACCGTTCCAAGATTCGATATTCAAATCAAAACGGATAAGGTTTTTTTAGACATTGGTGTGAATGGTTGCTACGCTGTGGACTTCGGGTAAAATACAATAATAAGATTAATAATATAATATTTTTGGACATTTTTACACAGCAACATCTAGTTCCAAACCAAGCAAAGTTTGTTTGGGTACTAGACAATATATATAATACTTAGTTTATTTCTTTGCTTTTTTTTTTGTAAATACATACCTACTTAAGAAACAGACGAACATAAGTGTGTTTCTCTGGGAAACGCTTATGTTCCTCACATAATAGTTGATGAGCTCACCCCAATTGCCAAAATAACACTAATTGTATTTTGTTTTCTTTTTCTCCTATTTCTGGCAATAAATCATTGTTTGTTTATTTATTTATAAATATTTGTGGGAACCGATTCCACGATCTCGTGAGCAGCTGTCCGAAACTCGAATTAATAGACCACAGATGTCGTCAAACTCACACTGATTGATTGATTTGAATCTACCAATTGTAGCATAGGGCTTTGTAATAGGTACAGAGGTCAGCACATCAAGCTACCACAAACTGTCAAATTTGACAGTTTTGGATAGCTTGACCTGCTGGCGTCTGTACATTAATAAAAAAAGATTGATCCATAATATTATGAACATGTTTAGATTTTCATTCCTGATCTCAAACCCGTATCACGTAGGTATATGTTATAAAACTAATTTTATTTTGGTTGTAGGTATTTGTCTCTAGGAATCCCAAGATCGTACTTACTGATTACAACTCTATGCCAATTCACAAATTCAATTACCTTCCAGGTTATTATCCGACATCTCGACACTGACACAATCGCGTCCCCACTACAGATTCTATTCGATTACAATAATCGATTGTCAGCCGACTCGAGTTCAGTCCCATCACGTCACTACTCTACCCCGGGACAGCAAACAATACGAGCGGCAATTAATACAGCCATTATACTAACGAGCGCCCCACTATCGATCGAACGATTAGGCACCAGGAAAAACTTGAGAGGTCCCTACAATGGAGCATAGTTGATGGTGCCTTGTGTTTGTTAAATTGAGTACTTCTATCTACGTAAATATCTTTACGGTCATGTAAACTTGGGGGACGATCAGCTCAGGATAAACTGAAATATTCAACATCCAAGTGGTAGGCTCTTCTCATGCTGCAGAGTTGGGGTGGTACAGTCAGCAACGAAAGTCGCTGAACACGATGCAATTTTTAAAACGCTTTAACATTTTTTGTTATCTAGAAATTCTTGAACTGAGAAGGTAGCACGAGTTTTTTATCTATAATTCCAAGCTTTATCTTAACTAGAATTGAATTAAAGTTTTGGTGTAGTGATGTTTTCAAATTTTGGATGTATACAGCGACTTTTGTTGGTGACCGTACCACCGCATTGCCAATTAACATTCTGCCGGTAATCTATAATATGTTACCATTATTAAATTCAGGTTTCAAGGGTAATGTAGCTTAACAATTTTTTTTTTTATTACAGAATGGAAGGCTAACAGCTAAATACAATTTGAATAAAAAACAGTTTGGGCAACAATGAGCCAATTACAAACCTTCACTTTTATGAGATTGCATTGTAATTAATTTTGATGTGAGCAAAAATATGTAGAAAACAATAACTAGACAGATTATTCTTGATTAAAAAATTTTTGGCTTAAGCACCTGGATAAGCAATGGCTGGATTTGGTACCTCAATAAAATTGAGAGGGATCTGGCTGTAGTCCACTATGCCACCCGGGGCGGGTTTGTAGACTTCACATACCAATAAGACTTCATACAACAATAGTTGGTTGAAATTGACCACCAAATTCATCCAAGCACCATTATTCTCCTACCCGTATTATCCTACTTACTTGTGGTCGGCGCAGTACCTCTTTTTTTCCTTACTCACCACATAATTCCTTTCCTACCATGTCGTCTTTCACACAATCTACCTATTTGTTCTTTGGTATTCCTCTTTTCTTAAATCCATCCACATTTCTGCTTTAAACCTTTCCGATAATAAGTCCTTCCTCTCTACGCATCACATGATCATACCACGACAAACGGTTACTACACAATTTTGCAGTCACTGGGGCTAAACTAAATTCATTCAAGTTTAGCAATGAACATATTCAAAGGCTGACTAAGATAACTTAACGGATATTTATAGGAGCATTAAATTCTAAGATCAGTATGGAACATCCACGACCAAAGAACAAATGAAGCTCGTTTTAAAAGTAAAATAACTTCGCTTTGAAAGAACAAGCTGGCTTGAGAAGCCTTTGCTCGTAATTAACGCTAGTATAATTAAAATACCATTCGTTCTACTTGTAAAAAGGAGTCTGAACCTTTGGCAGATCTCTCTGGATGCCTTGTGAAGTATTTTGTCTTGAATGTATTAATATTTTTTTTATTTTTAATATGTTGAGAAAATTGACGCTTGCTGTTTGTATACTATGGATCCTATTCATACAGAAAGTATTTGTATAACCCATAGGTTTTTGTTCCTGGTCTCGATATTTGACTATGTGAGAGTTGATATTTATAAGCACCCATGAAAATGAATTACGCATTTTTTTTCTGCGTTTCTTCTCATAAGTAAGTTGTCAGTTAGTAGAAAATGCGGACGCCATTTTTTACATAAATTTAAATGATATATACTTTTTATATTAGTGTAATAGTATTCATTTAATATGAATAAAGACAAAAATACCTACTTAATTTCACTAATACTTAATTATACAAAAAAGCAAGTGTCAATATTATATTTTGATGTTTCAACAACTCATGCCTTATTATAGTTATCAATATACCGGTGGTATATACGATTATATAAAAAATACACCCTCTATATTCATTACGGCAAAAATCAACAGAAGATGCCAATTAATTGTAATAAGCTTTTCGTCTTTGAAACGCGTATAATCACGCTCGCGCATTAAGGGGGAGACTGTGAAATAGGGTGACTTCCCCTCACGGATCACGAAGGAGTGATCATAAAAAAATCACCCTTAAGTTTGCGTTCGAGAGACTTATTAGAGAAGTGCTTAATAGTAGGTAAATATGAGAACATACGAGGCAATATATAGGGCGACAAAATATTATTACGTAAAATTTCAACTTTGTGCAAATAAATATTTTTAGGTTGCTAAATAGCAATAGTATTACATGACTCTCAAATGGTGACAGAATTATTAAAATAAGTACAATGGTTCCGGAGAGACGTAAATACAAATTTCGTAAATTAATATTTAAACAAACTAAATTGATTATTTTAATCTAATTTGTAGCCAGTTAATGGCAATATCTGCCCTTTATTACATGAGATTTCAAAAATATACAATCATAATTATACATAATATACATGAGTACAACGATACCTTACTTTAGTTACTTTTTGTGGGGAAATGTTTCCAAGTGTCAGTGTGGGCAACATCCGATAACAAAAAGTAATTTGTTGTTAGTATATTATGTTGATGTGAGAGTTGAAGAATGTTACCTAATGTTATCGTGTTGCATTCTGTTGCTCCACAAAAAGTAACTGCGGTGTGGATGCACCATTATGTAGAATTATTACGTAAAATTGATCTACAAGCATGATGGTATATAATGTTTATCTCGACAGAGCCAGCAGACATCAGCGGGTTCGCCTTCAATCTAGTCTCCCCTATGTTTTCATAGCCAACGTCTGAAGGGATTTAATGAAATTTAATTTTGCCGAGATTTTTCTTGCTTCCTTGCTAATAAACTTTACGGCCGGAAATTTAAGGGTAAGCAAATATTTAAAAATCACCCTGTTGAATAATTTCCTTATAATGACGTCATTTTTAATTACTTTACACTACCTTACTCAGACGTGTCTGCAAGAAAATGTCTGATTATTCAAAAGATTTTTATATTGCTGAAGTTTTATTTGTTTAGAACTGGTTTAGGAAAGTATAAAACAATGTTTTAAAATGACAGTTTTTTAAGGTGTTATTATATCACAACCACAAACAATTGAGTTTTGACTTCGTTCTAATTGATAAATAAGTGTTATACGCCTTACTTCATAATTAGTAATTAGCCTAGCGGTTAGCTCATTAGTAACTAGTCTTGAATACGTAAGAAACGTAATCTTGCTAAAAACGTCAGGAACATTTGGATATATTTTTTTAAATTCAGTAACATTGTGTTTTGTGTGTAATGCTTGAAATTTCTTTACAGTGTATTCAGACTTTATGATAATATTATTTTAATTTTGGTTTCAAGGGAAAAACGTAAAATACATAATGACGCCTCGGGCCATACAATAAAATAATAAAATAAAATATATGTAATAAAAATGTATACGTACCTGTACTTATTTACTTTTGTGATTTGAGACGAGTCCGTAATGTTGAGTAAGCAAACATCACGGGACGGTTTTTCGAAATTCAACCGTTAAAAGGCTACCGTCTGGATTAAGTCATTGGCTTAATCAAGTTACAGTTAAGACTATCTGTAGTTTAAGCTCCGTTCTAAAAGACAAATCTTCCGGAAAGTAGATTAGAAGCCGTCCGGTCCGTGATAGGTAAAGACATCAAAAAAAGTTTGCGATCACCAGCATAAGCTGATATAATTTTTTAAATTGAACTTAAAAAGAAAAAAAAAAGTAAAATTCTTTGTTGTGTTTTCTTTAAATAGAAATACGCTGTTTGAAAGAATCTAAAAAGAAGAAGAAATCGTAATAATTATAATCTACCGTAACAAAAAAGATGTCGATTTTTCAAAGTTATCGAAAACTTTTTTAATGTGTCTACCTACGGTATTAGGACTGCGCGCAGTGCAGAGTCAAGCAGCTGAGTCTAGATAAAACTGCCTCACACACCACTGCGCACTGCGCATAAACCAGCCACTGATTCAACGAAAAACTGACTGACTACTGCGCCCAGTCTAGCCGCTGTTTTTAGAAAAAATAGACTGACTAACTGCGCACTGCTCAGGGAGTGATTCTAGAAAAAACAGACCGACAGACTACAACACATCACCCAGCCACTGATTCTAGGAAGAACAGACTGACTACTCCACATAACCCAGCCACTGTATCTAAAAAGAACAGACTGACTACTACACACAGCCCAGCCACTGATTCTAGAAAAACAGGCTGGCTACTACACACAGCCCAGCAACTGATTGTAGAAAGAACAGACTGACTACAACACACAGCCCAGCCACTGATTCTAGAAAAACAGGCTGACTACTACACACAGCCCAGCCACTGATTTTAGAAAAAAACAGATTGACTGACTACTAGACTATTCTAGGAAAAACTGATTGACTGATGATGTTCACAACACGCCAAATAACCACTGACTGACAACTTTGCATAGCGCACAGTTCAAACCGCTGATTCTAAAACACTGATTGACTGAGGACTGAGCAACATAGCCTAAAAGCTAAGTTTAGAAACTTGAAACTTGTAGCTTCAAAACAGATCTCAATTGACAATTTAAACAACATCGTCGTGATTGACCCCTCAAGCTTTACGACATATTCACCATCAGGTTACCACCCACTCAACCTACGCCACGTCACCCGTATAGAAACGATGACGTAATTGATTGGAAGTCCGGACCTCGGAGCGAGCGTAGTCGAAAATTGATAAAGTTTCCAATGAAAACTCACTCGTGGCACAACTTTATATTGCCAAACTGAAACATCATTTTAATTTAATTTCTGACTAAATTACTCATATAAGTTGGTCAACGTGTTTCTATTATGTACTGGGAATTGGAATTCTACTGTATGTGTTGAACTCTGATAAAGGGGTCTAACAAATACAATGATATTAGAAGAATTAGATGAATTAGAAGATGTAGATACGTCATCAGTCTAAGGGAAATGACACATTAAATGACGGGAAATTGTCGCCCTTATTGTGATGTTTGTAACTCTATATCCTGTTATTAGGAGAATGACATATTTTTTTATTGTATACATATATTACCATGATCGATCTAAATATCTAAGAAACTATTTATACGTATTGATTTCTGACATTTACGCTGACTGAGTCCCGTGACCATGTCCCATGTAAAGGGTCCGAAACCTCGGGATTAATAATATCAATATAACGCGATAAAATCCGTAATAAGTACTTTTATTTCAAACTATTCATACGGTTTAATATACCACCACGCCTGTATTTCCCGAAGGGTTAGGCATAAAAGCACTAATTGTACACCCCCCGTTCGCCGGGTATGTTTAGGTCTCATTTAATAGGGGCCTATTGCTATTAACCAGGCACAAATCCAAACTCCGGGCTGCTACTGAGATTTAATAGAAAACCCCAAAATAACACATTTCTTGATCTGGGAATCGAACCCAAGATCGCTAGCGTGGCAGTTGCGCTTGGGATCAATACGCTAATGAGGCAGTCAATGCTCATGGTTTAATATAATTTTATAAAATATATCCGAGACATTAAATGAGACACGAAGTAAGTGTTAACAATAAGTTATATTTTTTAGTTTATTCTAATAGTATTATATTCTATATAATATATATATATTCGTAAAGTATTTTGTATTTTTTTAACCTTTTGGCCGCCACGTCAATACGAATAAATCCATGTTCTCTACGCGACAAAGCGACAAATTCTAATATCTAATGATAAGTAAAAAAAAAACAAAAATAAAATTGTATAGGTTACTATTTATTTTGAACTAAAAAAAAGTGGTATTTTTGACGTGCCATGCCGTCGTTGGCGTCGTGAGCAAGTTTTCATTATTTAGACGTCTATACACGTCCGTGGCGGTCAAAAGGTTAATCTGGTTTTTATTGTCGTTTATTTTGTCGTAGTACCGAGCGCACATTGGTATTTATTGAACTTGCATGAATTATTTTCGTGATTATTATCTTGATGGGATAAATAAATTATAATATCTATATATCTTGCTTGGTGGTCTATTGTCCAGAATACGAAAGGATCCTGCACGCAGTACATATTTTCCATCGCTAAAATAACATTAGAATCTAAGCAAAATCTAAGCATTTTCCAAAATGCAAAAAAAAATACAAAAAAAAAGATTGTATAACATCTCTTTGTTGTGTATTCTGTTTTCTTTAAGAAAACTGAGTCTTTTATGACACAGTTCAACGACCGGTAACAAAATTAGAATTCATAAATCGTTAATGATACTAAAGTTACTCAATAAATCCTACATTTACCAGTGACATTTAAGTTCTCAGGGACATTGTGGAGTACCAAACTAGTGACGTTAAAATGTCCCGGTCACTGTGGAATATCCCAGTTTATTGGCCCTATCCCGGACATAATCTGAATACGGACACCAATTCCGTGTAAATATCCCTCTCGAGGCTAACCGAACAAGCATTTTTATAATATTTAACTAACAAGAATATCAATTAAGACACGGGTTCAACGGTTACTTGGTTTCAGTTTCGTAATGACTTTGTGTAAGTTTTCGTCAACTAGAAGCTGAAATTAGGAAACTAGTCTTCTCTGATATTGCGTTTGTACTAAACTACTTTATACATATTAAATCTCTTTACCGAAATAGTTTCCATATTTAAGGGTAATATTACAGGCTAATAATAATTTTTAGTAATTAATATTGTCATAAATGCTAAATTGAAATCAGTCGTATTTACATTTAATTCTTTCCCGCGAGCTGTATCGATAAGTACAACACTATTGCACGTGAACTTTTCCCGGACATTTTCGACCGGCCCAGCTATGGGAATAAAAGTTAAACAAATGGACGGCGTACCGGCAAGTTTTAATAAGATTCTTGCGAGGTTTAGTACAGAAACTGTTCGCTCGTGTGGAGCTGCCTAGAATTGTGATACGGTTTTCTCTCTTTTTTATTATATTTCTCTTTCATGGCTTTTAATAACGCGTTTTAAAGTTCCGCAATAATGTTCGTTGTAATAAAAATGTGGAAAATATTTAGCTTAAAGAACGTTTTAAAGCAGAAGTAGGTTACGCGTTCAAAGTTATTGTAACGTTAAAAATTTTCTTGTATTAAATTATGACTTTGTAGGATGACAAACCTAAAACATTATAAATTGTAATATTTTCCTGAATCGATAATCGAGGTAATTTGGCAACAGCAATAAGAAAAAATATTGAAGCATCTCAATAAATACGTACGTTACAATAGTTGTAAGACTCTTTATCACCTTTAATTACTATCTCACATCCCTCGCGTATCTTTCCCGGGCCATTGGCGACTTTTTGCGAGCCGGTTCACGTCAGCAAATCTTACGGGAGACCACTCACTTAATCCCGGGGCGGGTTTACGAGGGTTGGGGGCAAGGGAGATGTAGCTAAGAAACTTTTCCTGCCACTTTGTGCCTCGATTAGTGATGTAGGTGTGTTCCAATTTTTACGGGATTATCCCGTTTTGTTTTGTTTATTTGGTCAGCAAACAATTGTTAACAGAAATAGAAGCAGTGAGTAAACATTATAAATGCTACAATTACTTGCAGGCAAACTTGCACAGCTTTGGTAAACATAACAATGTCGATAAAAAAATAATTATTATAAAATTAATATAACAGATAAAATTAAATCAAATAAAATTGAATTTAAATATAAATAGGTCAATAAATTTTTGTTATGAATTGTTTCTTATTTTAAGTGGAATGGGAGTTGCTTCAAAATACACTCAATTGGATTTTAGTTTTCTGGAAGCTTACATTTTTCACAATATTAAAAAAACTAAAATGAAAAATCTTCATAAAATTTAAAAAAATTTTTTTTCTTTATTAATTACGTAAACACGCTAAATTTTACTGTGACCGCAATTTTTTTTTTATATCTGCTTTTGAATAGATTGTTGGAACACTAAGTAAAATTAATTCATGATCTCGAAATATCTTCACTTTATTGGATCAGAAATAAGCTTCACTAACATTTCCACCCCACCCAACCTCGATTCCGCTGTTCCCACCTGGCATGTAACATCACTATCCCGCGACCTGTGAACAATGTCCGATGAGGTGACGTTTTTATAAGATCCCGGCGGATATCTGCTCTTTATTTTTTCCGACACTTTCCCTCTGATTGTGTCGGAAACTTACGAGCTCAGAATTATTATGATTTTAGTGTTATATTGTAACAGTTAGCAGTTCGTTGTACATTTTTAGGTGTCCCTACTCGACTTGAGGCGACATTTTGTGAGTTAATTTTAAACATTTTAGAAACTTTTTATGCGTCTTATTATTTATTAACGCTGCCAAAAGTTTTTTGGCTGGTTTTAAGTATTTTATTCCAATGAGTTTTGTCGTAAGTTTTATAGACTTTTTTATAGACTGGACTTTTATTTTCTGTTAATAAAAGAAGTTTTGTGTCTTCATAAGAATATTTCAGAATGCTAATATTACGAAAGAGTGAAATTAGTTTTCAACTGTCCTTTTGGGGCTGATATAATTTATTTTTTTAGAACTGATTAATGTCACCGACGATGGAAGGTTTTTTCACTGTCTGAAACTATACTTCACTGCAACCCAATGTGTGATTTTAGTATGTCAGATACAAGTTCATGATGAGACCTTGTCATTGTGGACAACAAAGTTGAATTTGCAAAATGGTGTATTCGCAAAATGTTGAATTCGCAAATTGTTGAATCCCCAAATGTTGAATTCGTATAAAGTTGAATTTTCTGTACCCACATTGTTGAATTCATAAAATGAGTTCACTAAAAGTTGATTTTGCAAAATGTAGTTATTATTATGATCAGACGCTTTCACTGGGCACAAAGAACTTCTACAATAATGTGATTGAATTCCCACATTTCACAAGGAACATCACATTTTTTTCACAACATTACTCTCAGTAAAAAAAGACTTCGTGATTCAATTCTAAATGAGCAAAATATCTTTAAGGTAAATAGGAAAAAAAATTGATATCTACAAGAGATCCACTTCAGTTTGTAATTTTATTAGAGTCAATTTATTAAACTAGCTACGTAGATTAGTCGAAAATTATTGTAGTCAGTCTCAACTTTACTAAGTATTTTCAACTTGATCCTTTATATTAAATTATTTTTGTATAGCACTTAATTAATCGAACTTTTTACGAAGTCCAATATCCAACTTTTTTATTTTGTTGTTCTTTTCGACTTAAGTTTGTTCCTCGAGATATTTTACGAGTAATTAAAATGAATGAATATTATTTAGATGCTGAGAGGCCGTTAAAAATTTTAGCGGTTGTTAAGATCTTTTTATGTAGACTTAGTTATGTATTAATAGAGAAAAATGGTTCTTTTGTTGGTTCCAGACATTCTGTAAAAATCGCGCTAAAAAGGCAACTGGAGTTTATTCGTACTATTTTACATTTTTGGAATTTTCTGCTCATCCATTTGTTGAGTCCAGAGGTTGCCGTAAAAACTACTGAAGTTCGCATTCAGAATACATGCATTCTGAAGAAATATCTATAGGTACGATTGTGATGGTACTAACGCATCACAACCTTT
The DNA here is from genome assembly GCA_964056405.1 of Acronicta alni. Taxonomy (NCBI): domain Eukaryota; kingdom Metazoa; phylum Arthropoda; class Insecta; order Lepidoptera; family Noctuidae; genus Acronicta; species Acronicta alni. The sequence goes on along the minus strand of OZ043919.1, from coordinate 3,398,865 downwards.
TCTAACAAATACTGAAAAACTTTGGATATTTTTTTTATTATGTTATATTATTATTTTTTATATTATTTTACTTAACAGCTTTAAAAGGCTTAAAAAATATAATAGTCAAAGACGTAAAATGTACCACTAAGGTGGCAATCAATCCATCTTATGGTAAACGTTTACCATGGCCTATAGACGCTTTTTTTTTTTTTTTATGACGGACGTAGTTCTTAGCTCGAGGGAGCTTTAAAAACTTAACCGGACTAGGCGGCGAGGCACCAAATGCCTCCAGCCAGGGGCAACTTATAAACTAAGCAACACAGCTAAGGGTGTCCCCTGCGGGACTCGGACCTCGGCTTAGGGCGTTGCTGGGGGGGCAGCTAGGGACGGCTGGATCTGGGTTTAAATTATTTAGGGGCGAATTTAAAGCTACTGGCTTGGCACGGGCCGGCTCGAGCAAGGGACGGGGAGGATTACCCTTAAGGGGTCTTCGCGACGGGCCTCGCCGGCGAGGGCGGTATATCGGGCGGCGTTTTTGTGCGTTTGTTTTGAGAGTGCTAGTCACTCTGTTTGATTCCTGTGCTAGGGTGATTTGGTCGTCAGGGTAAGTGAGTGCGTGCCTTGGGCGGCGCACTCTACTTATCTGAGAGGGTTTGTAGTCTACGCTACTGACCACAAGGGGATTAGGGTGAAGGGGGGCCAAATCGAAATAACGCTTTGAGGCGCGTTTCATAAACTGCTTGATGGTAGGCAGTTTTAGGTCTAAGTGAAGGTCCCTATTGCGCACGTACCAAGGGGCGCCCGTGGCTTTGCGCATGAATCGGTTTTGGAGGGTCTGCATCCTATGGATAGCGGGACTTTCTATGTGAGCGAATACGACACTCGCATAGGTCATGATGGGGGCCTATAGACGCTTGCAAAACCAGGGGTATCATTTGCACTTTGCCGACCCTGTAAAATGAAAGAGGAATAGTTGGGTTGGCAGTATAAGGGTCAAAGACCTCCCACTGCCAACACAACGTTTCCTCGCACTGGCAACCTTGTTCACCGTAAGGAACACAACACAGCTTAAAGCAGCGCTTCGATTTTCTGCAAGGTGAAGGTACTTCCCCAGTCGAGCAGCTCAATCTCTCCTAGAAGTATAACTAACATGACTATATTTCATTGTAACAGCGAACACAGCTTATTCTAATCCTATAAAACTCAACTAGTTAGCAATGCAGTGCAAGCTAGCAAATTTAATACCGAACAAAGCTCTAGTGGACCGAATTAATGTAAAACCGTATGCATCTACTAACGACCTGACCGGAGCCGACTAAATCTAAGTTTAAACGATGTTTAAATGACACTTTGTGTAATGGTAGTGTATTTCTAAATCGTCTGGAATGCTCCTCTTATACGGTTGAATGTAATGCTAAAAGATATACGGGCGCAGTTTGTGGGCGCTGCCGCCGCGACTGCACAAGTTTAGAAATAATTTTGCGTTTATTGCAAACAGGTGTTTAAACTTTGCAAAGTGAGGACGGTTTTAATATGATATTTAAAGTTCTATGATAAGTTTATTCTTTGTGTTACTGACAATGAAATATTTTCTATACGTATAAGTACAAACGATTGCCAATTTTTTTTCTAATTGTTAGGCATATTGATTTTTGACAATAAAACTGCTGATTACGGATTTTATTGCGTATAATAATTGACATTGTATACTTTAAAAACGCGATAAGACCTGTAGATTTTATTACAATGTCTAGCGTCAAAGGTTTTCATATACATTTAACGGGGAAATAAATTATTATAATAATAAGAATGTATACAAATGGTAGAAGACACAACATGGTTCCTGTAACTCAGTTGCTGTGCCCAGCGCAGAAGTCAGGAACTCATTATGTTGTATTATATCTTTAAGCCAATAAATAAATAATTAGTGCGAGCTAAGACTTAATTTGTAGGCGTACAATACGCTTTAAATAAACATTAATTAATTGAAACCCCTTCAAACAATATTTATGAAAATGTATAAAAATGATCAAAGATATTGTTCAGCTTGCAAGAGTTATGCACTCATTATAATTCTAAATAAATAAATAAATATAAATATTTTTGGGACATTTTTATGCAGCACCATCTAGTCCCAAACTAAGCAGAGCTTGTTCTATGGGTACTAGACAATGGATATAATATATACTTTTATTAGAAACACCCAGACAAACACAAATACTCATGTTTTACCCACACAAATATTTGTGTCCTGTGGGAATCGAACCCACGACCCCATGATCAGCAGTCCGGTACTCGATTCACTAGACCACAAACGTCGTCAATTTTAAGTGCAATCCCTTTGTCCAGGTTAATCTGTGTATACGTAATCCTTAAAATAGCAGTACATTGCTGCAATCAGGCCAGCGCCGCACTAGATGCGCTAGATCGAGTTTATTCCCACTCTAAATCCCGTCTATACATTGTTCCGTGCCCGGCCATAATTCTCGCCCGTACATTTTCACAGGCAGCCTTCCAAGCCACAGCAGAGCCTGCAGGTGTTCTAGCAGAAATTGTTTCTACCCTCCAATGTAAATATTAGTTAATTAACTGCAAACCGACGTGGTCGCCTCGGCCCCGTTCTCTGTTTAACTTGGGATTCGAAACTTAAAAACCTAGAACTCTGAGCCTATTTAAATAAGAACTGACTTGCTTGACTTGCTTTCGCTAAAGGTTGGTTTCGACTTTGTAACCTCTTTGAAGATGTTATGATTAATTTCAAGATTTACTTTTTAATTGATATTCTGGCTTTCACCAACTCGTAGTCTAGGCTTGCTATTTTCAGATCAGTCTAGTTGTCTTAAGCGCGACTGCTAGGCTGAGTCCTGAGGTCGATTCACAGGTCGAGCAGTGTTATTGGGTATTTATATGAAATCAATAGTAGGAGTTTGGAATTATGCCCGGTTAGTGGCCATGAGCTCGCAATATTACATAGGATCTAAATTAATAATTATATCGGCGAATTGAAGGTGTATATTAAATACACCTGTGCCTAACCCTTCGAGAAATACAGGCGTAATGGTATGTTTTCTTTTTCAAGCAAAAGCTGTATGTTTATTGTTGGAGCCTAGGAGAGTTGTACCTATTCTGGTTTTCTTTTTACTGTGTAAATCCCTAATAATATTATAAATGTGAAAGTTACTTTCTCTGCCTATCTTTACGCTTTCACCCCTGAACAGCTGAAACGATTGTGATGAAATTTGGTACACGGATAGGTTAGACCTTGGACAAGGATATTGAAAGGCTTTTGTCTCAAAAAGCCCTTTTTTGTATGCGGGTGACACAGCTAGTTCTTCTATAATAGAAAATTCGTTTGCCTTCTAGTAGAATCTTACAAACACATCCTAGCTTGTATTTTGTGAAGTACTGAAAACGAGACGTTTCTTAGCAAAATGTACGGCGTCCCATTAAAGGTATATTTTGTAAAATAATTTAATATATACGTCTTGCTTTTTAAGAATCATATTTCCTGAAAGATATCTTGCGAGGCATCGCGTCCACAAAGTTATTTTGTTTCAAAGGCTACAAGGCAGTACTATTCAGTCTTAAATGTAAATTCAATTCTGGGTATACAGAATGTGATTTTATCAACAGTAATTTATTCAAATATGAAACGTTCAAAGTGTGTTCTTTTATATATTTCAGGCAGGTTTTTCGTATCAATTTGCAAGTTCATTATACTTGATGTTTGTAAGAAAGCTTATTTTATTAATAGATAATTTTAATATAAATGATTTTATATATAGGTCGTATAATCAGTGATAGCCTAGTGGTATGACCATTGTACTGCCAAGTCGAAGGTCTCGAGTTGGAACCCAACCCAACATCTGACTTTTCAAAGTTATGTGCGTATTAATAATTAATTTTAAAAATTAAAGGAAAGGAAATTAAAGGAAAACATTGTGAGGAAAAATCTACATACCTTAGAGATTTTCTCAACAGCGTGTGTCAGTGAGTCTACCAACCCGCACTAGGCCAGCGTGGTGTACAATAGTCTATACCTTCTCATTCTGAGTGGAGACCTGTGCCCAGCAGTGGGACAGTATATGGGTTGATGATGATGATACATCGGTCTCTCACACATACTGTATACATATCATCAGTCCTGTACAACCAGAAGAGTTAGGCAGAATACCTTGCCGTGCTAACAATACGAACACAACAAAAAAAAACAGTGATGCTCCGTCATACTTATGGTAATTGATTTATATTTATATTTATACTTAATTCATGAGCACACTCCTGTATATTATATTTTTTTCCTGCCATTTTACGTCAAAAAAGTCACCATAAATATCAAGGTCGGTGATGACGTAGTAATAGGGACCAATTATTCTCTCTCGCCATGTAACGCGTTTCACGAATCTTGGCAATTTGTGTCTTATAATTGGGTGCCGAGTAATCAATGCGTGAAATAATTTGTGCTGAAAAGCGTAGGCGTGTTGGTGGGGGGAGGGGTACTCAAATATAAATGGTGGCATCAGTACCTACGTTTATTCTGTTTTATTCCCAGCATGTTGTGAAGTGTTACTCATTATATTACTTCCTTAAACAGATCTTGAAATTTAAATAGAATTCTTGTTCTAAATGTGTTCTGGGAGAAATGGAACGCTGAAATATTTCTTAACCCTCAAATTATTGGACATCATACCTGTATTGCCCGAAGGGTAAGGTAGAGGTATACCAAAGTACACCCACAGTTTGCCGGTATGTTTAGGTCCCATGTAATACCAAGCCTATCACCGTTAACCGGGCACAAGTCCGAACTCTGAACTTTTAAGTGACTGAGAATTTTATAGAACAATAGCTGGAAATCAAACCCAGGCCCTCGCGCTTACAACCAATAGAATAATTAAATATAAATAGTTAAAATTATATGATTTTCGAATAAAAATACTAATTTTGAAATTTAACTTTTGCGTCATGTACCTACTTATAAATCTAAAGAATAAAACTGTCTTTTATTCTTTAGATTTATAAGTAGGTACATAATTTTGACATAATTTCCAAAAATAATTTATTCAATACACTAAAATAATACCTAATTTCAATAAAGATATTTTGAATAAAGGTTGCTCTTATTTCTTTCATATAAAATTGACAAAACATTCTAAAGCAAATCCAACCAAAGAAGCCGTATTTAAACATAATTTCTTTCTCCCTATTTTGGTACTAAAAACGTTAAACAGTGGGCGATCTTAGAGAGTGTTTTCAGAAAGAGATACTATTTGAATACCTTGAATAAGCGTTCCTCTTGTTTCTTTCATAAAAAATGAATAAAAAGCTCAAAATCGTGAAGCAAATACAGCCAATAAAGCATTTTATCATCAAAAATGGGCAAACTAAAATATTCAACATTATTTAAAGCCAGATATCACAATTTACGGTGTAATAAATTTACGTGAAACGGACCGTAACATGGAATCAGCCGACGAGATAATAATTTTGTAAAAGGTCCATTTTATCGATAAGTTATTAACATTTAATATGTTTATATAGTTGACTATAATTTACATTCGATTGATGTATCGATATAATGAGAAATCGATTACATTATGTACAATCTCTACCGTATAGGTTGAAACATCGGAACATCGTGTATTTTAAGTTCGTACAAGTTAGTTAACATTAACCAGGCACGTGAAGTTTTTTTAATGTCTTCGCCATTCAATTAAGATAATTATGAACAGTAATCAGTTTATTTTAAAGTTAAAACAAATAATTAAATAGTTATTCTACTTCAAGACACTTAGAAACTCAAAACTTTGACCGTTTCTACATTTCAAGCCGTTTAGTTTTAATTTTTTGGTATGAAACAACCCTTTCAGGATTAATTAGCATAGTCCAATTAATTTCAACCTCTTGTTGAATATAATTATCTAGCTGGGTAACCAAACTTGGAGCTAAATGCGCTGTTCATCATAATTTATGTAGTTTTCCGTTATATTAATAGGTGTGAATTTTCTGCCGCTAAGAAATAACGAGCCAACTAACATCATTGTGTTCTAGTTTGAAAGGCAATATCACCAGTGAAATTACTGAGTATTAACAACTGTATGACAACCGGGACCGGCTTTACGAGCTCTCCTAGGAGGGGAGGAGAGGAGAGGAGGAGTTTCGATGTGTTAAGAATGGTTTACCATCCACAGAGTAACCTTGCAGATCAGTTGATCAGCGTAGTTATTACTGTAAAATAACAGAATAAAGTTTATTATAATCACATTTATTATTTCAGTTACAGTTTCGATTTCACCAACACACTATGATTATTTCACTGATAGGATAGAATAATGCCTTATGCAACTGTTCACCGTTCCACCGCTGCAGAGCGAATGCCCGATTTGTAAATGCAAACCATAACCAAGTAATCTGACATAAGTCAATTGAGTTACTTTTATCAATAATAAAATAGTAATATAGCTTCTAAATTTAAACAGCTGTAATTTTATACAAGTATTAATAATGTTAGGTTGTAATATTGAACAGTGTTGTTACATTACTAAGCCACGAGCCCATCGTAACAAGAACTGATAGTCACAAACAAGAAATAAGACAGGCTGGACCACCCGCCGTGGTACGCAAAATTTATGGGGGCCTCCATGACGACACGAACTATTTTGATTTCAATAATATCCACGACAAAAATGTCGAGGGTACGGAAACGCCCCCGGCGGACGGCGGACGCCTCCGCCACGACACGGGTGGAATATCAGCCGGGAATAAAATATGTGTACGAGAATTAACGATGCTACGAATATAGGCGAAAATTTTGTGATGAAAACTGTGTTTTGAGGACGAAAACTATTTTGTTGTTTCGTTTGTGGATTACGATTTGTTTGGCCAAAACTTGAACTTAATTTAACAGGAAGGTTAAATCAAACTTCACGGTCCTGCTCAAGCTTGATTTTTATAAAATGTATTAATATTTCTGTAAATATAAGTCTATTTTATAGCTGTACAAATGTTTTGCTCTACTGCTAACTCGACAAACATTTTGGGTTAATAACACAGGATCTGCTTCCCAATATCATAAAGGAAAATATAACCGGTATTTATGTGCAATTCTTGTATAATCATGTTCATTTATAAACATTTAACATTTATAATAATTCATTTATTAACATGTACCAACTTGGCATTTGTTTATGGTGTACGATAAAGAATATTCTATTCTATTCTATAATTATGCAATGCGCACGTTTATTATTGAGATAATAAGCCTGGAAGTGGTCTTGTAACTTGAATATTTTAGTATTATACATGTCATCATTGAAATTACTTACATCATTGTTATTAATTCAACATGTCTCTATTGAAATATAAAGTCAAGATCAGGAGGTATTCTGATTAAACGGTACCCATTCAACTGAGTCGATTTAGAGTGAGATAGGTAATGTATTAAGACAAGGGCTCTCACCCTCCTTTCTCGGAAATATCCACTATACCATAAATCAAATAAGTAGATCCAAATCGGAACTGCTGACTAATCCGATTTCCTATTGATCTCCTGTCCAGAAAGGATTTATTGTACCTATTGGTAATATATACATAAATAAAGAATATATTCCTGTATAGGCTGCGAATGGTACGGTCAGCAACGAAAGTCGCTGAACATAATCTAAATTTTGAAATCATGACAGCTTCCAAAGATTTTTTTTAATATTTTTGTATATAGTAAAAATTCGATTTGTATATAGTACGAATCCTGCCCGCTGTCGAATTTTTCCTTTTCTAAATAACTTTAAAATCTTAGCATGAAAAATGCCAAAAATATACAAAAAGATAGTTAGAAGCTAATTAACACAAAATCGATGTAAATTATAGCCTAGGTATATGTAGACGTGGTGGTATGTTATGTTGATTTTAATGACGACGACGTCTGTGGTCTAGTGGTCCGCATGTCGGACTGCTGGTCAAGAGGTCGTGGGTTCGATTCCTACAGAACACAAATATTTATCTTTTTGTATATTTTTGGCATTTTTCATGCTAAGATAGTTAGAAGGTAAGGTGGCATCGTTCGGCATTGAACTAACTGTAAAGTAAGTTGTGTCGGTTGAAAAGCAAAAACTTGCATTTCAATAGGTGTTACTGACGTCACCATAAAGACGTAAATTCAATATGTGAAGGAAAAATTCAACATGACGGGTAGGTATCGCGGTGGCTTAGTGGTCATAGCGTCTGGTGTACCGAACCAGAAGACGCAGGTTCGAATCCTGCCCGCGGTCGTATTTTTCCTTTTCTAAATAACAAATATTTATGTGATGAACATTAAGTGTTTGTCTGGGTGTTTGTTATTATAATTTAAGTACTTATGTATTTACAAAAAAAAAGTTTATATAAGTATTATATCAATTAGCTAGTACCCATAGTGCAAGCTCTGCTTAGTTTGGGACTTGATGATGTTGTGTTAGACTCGTCCATCCTCTGAGCCTTTTCCCATATAGGTAGTAGTCGCCTAACCTTTTTTTTTTTTTGCTTAGCGTTTGGAAAATCCCTCATGGACTTCCGCCGCCCGGGGAGGCGGCGAGGCGTGTCGGACTCCACCCAAAGTGGGTGACTTACCGACTAAAAACCACACGGTGTTCCTTCTCGCACCTGCTGCGTCGGGGGCTACGGGAACAGAGCATTCTTCCGCGGTCATCAAACCTCCACAATCCAGTTTCTGGACCATACCGATATTCTAAGGATGGACTGATTATAAAGCTTTGGGTTTCTGGTTACCACTAATAATTGTCATAGGTGTTCCTATGAGAACTGGGACCCAATGCTTTACGTGCTTTCCGAGGCATAGAAGGATGGTCACTCATCTATAAACTCACGGCGGTAAACAAAGCTCCTTCCAGGTCAGTTGAGCAGCGTAGTTATTATTCGTGTAAAACAGATTTATTTTAGACTTCGCACAAATGTGATGGGAGCTCCGTAAAACACACCTGTAGATGGTGGAACATGAGTCAGCCCGTCGCCTTGGCAATTACTCAGCGAATTAGAGAACCCGTCGACCTTTCGCGGCAGCATACTGGGAAGTACAAGCACAAAATAGAAATACACAGAAGTCCAAAATTAACAAAAATACTTTTTACGGATTCTATCACGTCGTCATCATCATCATTCTCTTGCCCTTATTCCAGTTTACTTGGGGTCGGCGTAGGACGTCTATCGCGTCATATTAATCCCGAAGTTTTAGGCCCTTTTAGAAAGAAAGAAAATATGATTTTTTTTAACACTCATTCCGAGACACAACACGGACACTAAACTTATTAAATATTATTATTATTACTAAATTTAAAACTAACATAGGCCTATTGTCTGTGCAGTGTCTCGAGATACCAAATAGGTCCAGCACTTTACAGCGTCTATAGTCACGGGTATACCGAGGTGGTGAGTGGGCATCTTGATGCTATAATTACTGACAGCTACCCTACATAAGTGTCAGAAATCAATAAGAAAAGAAAGAAAGAAGAGATATTTATTATTGATAATAGGCTATTTTTGTGTTCTTGTAAATTTACTATCCGGTAATTGAACCATTTTTATCAGAACATACTTAGTTCCTAAATTCTTATGTTCAGCTTAAATGGGTAGGCGTCACAATTAAAGCCTAATAATAAATATTTTAAAAAAAATTGATGAATGGTCATTTCTCTTTTTGCCGCCAAAGAATGTTACAGTATTATGACTTGTGCATGTAAGAGTCGGAACACTGAGCGGTATTATCATTAACTCAGATTATTGACTCCGTCTTACGACTTTGTGCTTTCATCAGGCAAAACTAGATTCCAAAATATTCAAGATCACAATATAAAAAAATATACCAAATAATTATAAACAACTACAATCTGAATGGTCTTCTTAGTGGTACTACTGTTGTTTTTATTTTTTCCCCTTTTGATTAATTTTCTGGAGAAAATAAGATAAGAATCTTTTTACATTTACTCTTTTATAAAAACGTTTCACATCACTATTATTTTCTCCTGTATCATGGGTGCGTTAACAAACACGAATCAAACTTGCATAAACGTCCAGACCCAACAACTCCGGCAGGTACTAGAATATCGTTCTCTTATTTTCGGAACTTGCAGATTACCTGCCTGGTACATTCCATTTCCCTCGTTAATTTGATTTAAATTCACAACAAACAACCCTTACCTTAACTAATTAAAATGAGTATGTCCACTAAAATAATAATTCCCTCTGTTTACTTTCAAAAGCATCCAGCGTACAAAACAGTAGTGACTCTTGAAGGGTGAAAGAGTTGAAAAGTTGGGACGGATGTAAATTAATGAAATTCTACCACTACGGGCGAGTCGACGGTCGGTTTACAAAGCCAGTGTGCGAGGAGTTTGAACTTGGAACTACGATAAAATGGAATGTACATTTTTTTTTTTTATTTTGGAAGCAATGATGAGTGCGACATGATCACATGACAGATTATAAATCTATTTTATAAATTTTATTAAATATTTCATCTTTGAAAATGCATTATAAGAGCCAAGCAAAATTGAATACATATTTGATAAAAAATAAAAATACCGTTCCTAGGCGGAGTTGGAAAGTGGGTTCAATGTTTAAAAGTAGAATCTATCTTTAGGCTGGAATGCTTGATTTAACCCAAAATGCACGACCTTTGTAAGTACGTTGTTTAAGGTGGGTAATATTTATGTGTGGGTGTTATTGTCTGAAGATTTAATTCGAAGTTATGGAGAATTTTCGAAGGTCGCGCCTACGCAGGAAGACAGCGGGTGACACGTTCATTTAATACTCTTAGAGACACATTTACGTTTACTCCGAAAATATCCCTTCAACCTTGATAATATAAATGTCAGAGAATAGGGTGTTACTTGAATAATTAACTCTGATTTCCTTTTTTTATTGTACTAAGATGACAAATGAACATCGTGCCGTCTGTAGTAGTCAGTAATTTCACTGTATTTTCAAAATGGAGCAAAATAAAGCTGAAAATGTTTAGTCCTAAAACAAGCACATCCTAACTCTCATAACTCTATGCTCCGCTCCACTGGTTCGCTCCACTTGTTACCGCCAACTTTGCACCACTATAACTTGTACAAAACTGACCCACTGCAGATGCTCGACACAGCTTTAATACACAAATAATTACTGGAGACAAGTTTTGAAGACTCTAGTGCCACAGTACAAACTTTTTTATAAAATTTAAATACCAGCCAGTCTCGCGTTCTTTTTTTGAGTTGCTGCCAAAAGTGGGGCTTGACAGTTCAGATTTTTTTTTGAACAAAAAAGGTTTTAATTACTATTTTAGTGTCTGTCTGAAAATTTGTTTATTCAAACTTTGTAGTTTATAAATGGAACACAGATTTGCGTCTGTGCTTGGTTTAAAGTTGGAAGTGTTGCGAGTTGTGAAATATGAGTTGATCTGACGTGACTGCTTACCTTTTGCTCGGTGTAAAGTTTTAAAGTTATTTCAAGGTGTAAAAATTGTTGGCTCGTGAAGTTTATTGCTATACTTGGGTTTTATTGCAGCCGATTATTACCAGGAACTGTCACATTACTTACTCTACTCTACTATTTACTTGTCTTTATTCTTTTTAAGTCTTATTTCTACGATAAGAATGCTACTAGGAATCTTTCACAATAACCACCTAAACCATCACGCCTGTATTCCGAAAAAAACTCAATAACACTTTGCTAGACCCGGGCATTGAATCTGGGACCCCCTTACTCATCAGTGGCGATTACGACCACTAACTAACCAACTTAATTATTTATTTTTTGTAGGCTTTGCTGTATTTACTTGAGACACTACGTACCATTTACAAAAATAAATAATTTAATTTGAATAAACGCACAAAATTTTCCACGAACGATTTGCCAGTCGAATGACCTTTAAAAATTTCATCATAATGTTCTTAAAAAAATTATAACCTCATAACAGCAAGGGGTGGCCGTTCTTACCGCGGGGTAAATAATTTTCCCCGTGCCAAGCCCCATTCGTGACGTCGTCGATTTGGCGTGCTCAATAAAAAAAATCCCCAATTTACGTTCACGTAATAGGCACTGCGGATAATTCGATACGGTCCCACATTGAATGTTCATAATAAAATTGTAGGCTTTTTTTTAATATTCCGAAGTTGTTTCGTCGTAGCACGCTCCCTTGTGGGTTTAAGCAATAAATTTGTGAGGAAACGCAAATTTGGCAATCTTTGTTTTGCATTATCGAACTTTTCTGGTATGATTTGACATTATTAACTACCTTGTTGAGTCCTAAACGTGGCTGCTACGCTAAAAGTCTTTCTTTATTTAATTGAATTATGGTATATAAGTAATTAGGTATATAATGTAAACATATTATTTAAATTGAATTTAAGCATGAACATAATTTATTTATTTAATTTGTGTTAGAGAAAGCTTACATACTAATAATAAAACATTAAGTCAAATGATATAGGTGGGGACATTTGATAATTACAAGCTTTCACGTGTATAAAATAGTATATCATAAAAAATAATCTCAGGCAAGATTTGAACGTGCATCCGGCTACACACACCGGACGCTTTAGCCAATTAAGCTTCCAAGACCACTGATTGCTTAAGTTGCCAAATAAGTTCCGATCCGGAACGACATGGCAACCTTCAAAAGCGAGCCTATTCTTATCTCAAAGGCCGGCAACGCACTTGCCTCTGGTGTTTTTGGTGTTGGTCAATGGGCGACGGTGATCACTTACCATCAGGTGACCCGCTTGCTCGCTTGGCTCCCTATTCCATAATAAAAAAAAACTATTCCATATTCTGCATCTTTTAGGTGACGAATCCTGTCCGAGATAGGTAAATTTTTTGAGATACATTTAAAAATGTTGCCAAATACATTGTAAAAAAACTAGCATCAATATAAATAAATTGTAACAATAGAATCGTTAATTTAATTATAATGATCAAAAAGCTTCGCTTTATCAGAAAGTTTCTAAAACAATGAAGCATTACCCAATGTAGCGGAAAACCCAATAATTAATTTGTTACGAATGATTTTGCAACGTTTGTTTGTTGTATGGAATCGTAATTAATTTTGGTTCCCTATATTAAATCAATTACGTGTTTGTTATATTATGTTATGCGTTAGTTTGATTAATATTAGTTGAGTTTAATCGCAGAGTTGATTATGCTAACTAGAAAGTAGAATAATAATATAAATAATGTTCCATTTAATGACTGACTTCATTGGTCGAGGTCCAGGGTACGGTTTCGAGGTCGAGCAAAATTTTGTTTGCTTTCTATAATATTTTCGGTAGAGTATGGATTTGTGCCCCGATAATGGCTCGCCACCTATTGTATGTACCTAAACGTACTAGTGAACATTGGGAACATACTAGTATTCCCACGTTTGGGAAGAGATGAGAATGTAATCTAAGAGAGATAGGGAACAGTGGGAGCATTTCCACTCAAATTGGAGATGCACGACTGGGGAAGTAGACCTCTGCGTTGCAGAAAATCGAAGTGAAATAACACTGCTTTGGGCTGTGTTGTGTTCCTAACGGTGAGCAAGGTTGCCAGTACTCCTCGAAGATACGTTGTGCTGGCAGAGGGGGACTTTGACCCTTATACTGCCAACCGAGCTATTCCTCTGTCATTTTACAGGGTCGCCAATGCGGAATCGATACCCCTGGTGTTGCAAGCGTCTATAAGCTACATAAAGTAACCGCCTACGATCAGGTGGGCAGTATGGTTGTTCGCTACCTTAATAGTATAATTATCAATGTAATTTTTTTAATGGAAAACCCAATACAATTAGTTCAAACTGGGAATCGAACCAGAGCCTCACGTTTTACAGCCGTTTTTATCAATAATTTTAGACTGCCTATACAATTTACAATCGGGGGGCGGTACGCATTTATGGGCGTTAATGACTGCGACACAGTTTTTAACTAATGCAGTTGTTATCGTACACAGTTTTTTGTAAATTGAGTTTTTTGTAAATTGAGTTTTTTGTTCCCAATAAATGTTTTTTTTATTTATGTTTATAGAACCATGTAACTTAATTAGCTTTTAAACTAAGTTTAAACAACATCTATTTATGTCTTTACTGATCATAAAATTCTTCTTGTTTGTAAAATGTACACGCTATTACATTTTTTATTCCGCACGGCAGCTTAGCAGAAAATACTGCAGACTTTGTATAAGTTCCAAGTCTCCATTGATCGCTTTCAGGGGATTAATATCTCCCCAGACTTCGATAAGTATGTAGAATAGATTGTGAGGCAAACTTTACAGCAAATATGTTCAGCGATAAAGGAAAATGTCGGGAGAGTTTTGTTTTTTAAATTACCCTTCGTTTGTATTTTCTCCTGTATCGTACAGTCAACAAAAGAGTTTTGTATACAGGTAGCGAACGAAATCTGCATCTTTACACAGATTGTGATTTAAATAATTACCCGTCAAAGGGTTTGACGTGTAGCAGCTTACAATACCTGCGTTTTGACTCACATTGCGTGATACATAATTACACAATCTTTAAAAAAACACTGCGTTTAATTAGCTGCCTGTATACTTAACTCTTTTGTCGAACGTACGTAAAATAATATAACATACAATCACGCCTGTATTCCCCGAAAGGTTAGGTAAAAGTGTACTAATTGTATACCTACGGTTGACCTGTATGTATAGGTCCCATGTAATAGGGGGCAAGCCTATTGCCATTAACCGGGCAGAAATCCCGTTGATTCTAGGTAAACATACTCCTTCGTATAATAATACCGTGGCAGACGCAACTTCGTAACCCTCTTCAGACACATCAGAAGATAATTATTTTGTTATAATAGATATCTTAATACTAATTCGTTCTCTTAAGCTACGGTCGCAGCGTGAGCTCGCTCAGAGAGACAATTTGAAAATGTATTAAGATCAATATTTGGGACATTTTAAACCGCACCATGTAGTCCCCAACTAAGCAGAGTTTGTACAGACGCAGGTCAAGCTATCCAACACTGTCAAGTTTTCCCAATTGAACATGAACTTTATAGCTTTGTATTAAAGTTGAAAATCTATCAAAGAAATTTGACAGATTGGGGTAGCTTGATGTGCTGGCCTCTATACTATGTTACAATGGATATAATACTTATATACGTTTTTTTGTTAAAACAACTGCCTGCCTCATAAGTCTAATGGTCCTAAGCGCGACTGTTGCGCTAGAGGTCCTGGGTTCGATCCCAAGGTCGGGCAGTGTTATTGGGTTTTTCTATGAAATCCTTAGTAGCAGCTCGGAGTCTGAATTTGTGCCCGGTTAATGGCAATAGGCTCGCCCCCTATTACATGGGACCTAAAACATACCGGCGAAATGTGAGTGTACATTACTAATGTACACTC
This sequence comes from Acronicta alni, assembly GCA_964056405.1. Taxonomy (NCBI): domain Eukaryota; kingdom Metazoa; phylum Arthropoda; class Insecta; order Lepidoptera; family Noctuidae; genus Acronicta; species Acronicta alni. Next base: position 3,383,514 of record OZ043919.1, on the reverse strand, counting down.
ACATTTCGCCGGTAGGCACCGGCGAAATGTGAGGTGTAATGTAGTGACCATTCGTAGAATACAAGCGTGATGGTATGTATGTAAGTGTGCAAACAAAATAAATCACGGTAAATTTAAGAACCACGGGATCCTATATTTTGCAATAACAATTAAGTACTAGTAGGTTATTCATCACATTAACGTGTTTCTCCGATTCTCGTCTTATGAATACGGAGAAACACTCATAATAACAATTTGGCAAGCCTCTATATGAGGCACTAAAATAGTTCTAGAAAAACTTTTAACTACCAAGCCATCTTTCGAGGACTAAAATACGTAATGAATAGTAGCACTATATGGATGTACAGAAGGCTCACTACCAATACTGTTAAGCCTGTTACATGACATGAAGGAACCTTCCCGGTCAATTCAATTGGTGGTCAGAATTTCGCTCCGGTGCAAACCTCTATTTGGAATTGTGCAACTAGTTTTGACTTTTCAAAAGTGCTATTTTAGTGGTCTAATTGAAATTTGACTTTGACTTTGACTTTGACTTCAGTGGCCGTACCACAACATGTTATTGCGATCGTTTTCCGATGGAGAGAGAGGGATGTCGCTCTATAAATGAAATAGCGCCTTCCCTTTCTCACAACCTAAAAATGATCGCATTAACACGTTGTGGTATGGCCTCTGGGCTAAAGTGAATAGGCGTGCTCCATCCTCAGCAGTAAGTGCCTAGGAGAACACATAAAGCCATCGGTTCAAGTTCTCATAGGAACACCTATGATAATCGTTAATGGTAGTCAGAAGCCCAAAAAGCCTGACATCCAGTCTATCCTTAGAGTATCAGTATTACCCAAAAATTAGGTTGGGAGGTCTGATGGCAGTCACTTCGTATAAAATACTAATATTCAGCCGCATCTGGTTAGAGTGGAAACCGACCCCAATATTGTTGGGAAAAGGCTCGGAGAAAGAAAGAAGATCCTCGGCAGCATCGTCACTTACTATCAGTCGAGGTGCTGCCAAACGCACTCAAATTGGTAATGAAAAATATTTATATTATAATAAAGTGATTTATAATCAGGCTATTACAGTACATTTTCTTTTTAAAGAAATATACTGTACTCAGTTCATGCTGGTTAATCTCACCATTATGCAAGGAAATGATAGATTGACACTGAGCAACCTCTCTACGATCGACCATTTTGTTTATCGTCTTTATATGAATGAACATGATAACGCGCATTACATCAAACAGTACTTCTGAAACTACTCATTCACTGATATGAACAAATAAAATATTTGGCTCTGAAACAAAAACATCAAGATTTTGGCTGGCCACCCTCTGTGGAAAGTATTAAGAGTGGAATTATGATAATGGAATTAATATTAGGGTCCGGAGCGGAACAAATGTAAAGCCGACCGCGTTATACGAATGCTACCGACAAAAATGGCACATTAATGTTCGGGATAAATTCTGGAGTTTTGTATTAGAACGTTTGGATACTTTTTTTATTAATGGTAATATGATTTTGGTTTTCCTCCCTTTTTTGGTAACTGGTGGTTCTGTAAGCCGTGTAACTCGAAATGACAGATTGAGAAATATAAATGTGATCAGGCAACTTACGGTTCAAAAGACGATGTAGTGACAAGAATTAGGAGAATATGCCGAGATGATTTGGGCATGTTGAGAAAATGGATGAAAGGCGACTAACAAAAGGGATTTATATGGCGAATGTCAGTGGAACCGCCGGAAGGGGATGACCTAGAAAGACTTACGCCGACCTTATTGGTGGGTTCTTCAAAAAGGTCAGACGCGTAGTACTCGCAACCGGCGTGTGTTATGACAATGAATGTGGACGAAGCGGAAGAAGTATCCAAGAATCGTAGCAAATGGTGTTCTTTCAGCCTACCCCAATGAGTAAATGTATGTACAGAGGCCAGCACATCAAGCTACCCTAATCTGTCAAATTTCTTTGATAGATTTTCAATTTTAATACAAAACAATTAGGTTCATATTCAATTGGGAAAATTTGACAGTATTGGATAGCTTGACGTGCTGGCGTCTGTACTTATGTATGATGAAGAATTTTGTAGCATTATTTGAAATGTCAAAGAGTTATGTATGGGAGAAGTAGGTATCTTATGTACCTTCATAATGTATGGTGTTGCATTTTGTAACTTTACTTGAAATGTCAAAGTTTTGTATGTAGAGATGAAGTAGTAGCGAAAGCACAAACTATAACCTTTCGCTTCGATTCGCAATCGCTATTTGACAAAGCCTTAAATTAACAAAACATCCTTCCGAAAAACTAGGCATTCTATTTTAGCATACGATCAGCCTTTCCCCTTTTTAACCAATAACTCCTAATCAAAAACAATCGGCACGCCAAATCCACGGTTTACGAACATGGAAGCTTAAACGTAAATAAAAATAAACGTAAAAGAATATTTTTTTGTTGTATTTATAAGCTGTTATTGTACTGTGACTGTGCTCGTGTAAGTACCCATAAAGTCTGCTGGGGACGTGTTTACGTAACGGGTTTAGTAATACGATGTCTAGTGACTCGATGTCGACTGCGTAAAAGTGTTACGGTCAAGGACTAGCGGGTTATTGTGGTGTTAATGGCTACGTCGTTCTATTGATGTCTGGACTTAAAGAGATTTATAAATTACTAGGTAACTTCTGCCCGCGACTTCGTCTGCGAAGACTTTACCTGAAAGTATATATAAGTTAAGTTTTTTAATTTTTCTAATTTCCTGCACAATGTTTTATTTTTTTCTTTCATAAGAACCTTTTTCTGAGAACAATTAACGCAACAAAAAAAGAATTAGCGATTTTGTTATATCCGTTCATGCGTGATGCGATAACCAAGGGAAATAGAGATTTATTTTTATATATTTAGATAGTCGAGCTAAACAATGTTTGGTGCATGCATTGCGTCACTTGGGACTGGTCTACTTAAAGTCGCTATGGATTTCAACAAAGCCCATTTCATATTTTGCTTAACATACCGGCGAACTGTTCCTGTACATTAGTATACCTCTGCCTAACCCTTCGGGTAATAATACAGGCGTGATGGTATGTTGCTATGTTTATTCTTGAGTTTGTTGTTTGTTTTTTAGGGAGATAACTTATCCCCTTTTAAAATAAAATAAAAATTTCAAATTAAGTAGGTACCTATATTTTATTTTTAATAAGCTGTTGAGGTAAAATTGGTAATTTGTAATGGGTAGTCTACCCATTACAAATTACCGATCCCGAAGCCAATTTACATTTGTAAATATTTTGACTTAATTGCAAACCTTTCAGACAGAAATTAAAAAGCAATAAAAAAAATAATTACTTATCACTGAAAATGTTAAAACATAAAAAATCTTATTAAGTCAAAACCCCTATTCAGTGATTATACTTTTACCCCAACATAAACGCCGGCCATGTTTTACCATCCAAGTGAAACGCTTACAAATTGCCTGCAACTTCCGCTGTGCCCAATCCCAATCATAATCCAATGCCCAGTAATTAAACGTAATTTAGACAGATGGACAACGCTTTACCCCAAATTGGATCTCACACACACCAATTTCAGTGTGTTTCAGTTAATTTTATTTGGCAATGCCCATTATACGTAGGCCTGAAATTTTCCGCAAAACGGAACGTGTCGTGCTCATGCCCGATGCTTGCAAATCGGTTGATTATACTTTTATACGACGCTCGATAAGTTGATGCTGATTGGGTTTTTTAGGCTTGTTGAACACTGATCTTGGATTTTGTTAGTGTTCAAAGTCAAAGTCAAATATTTTATTTCAATTAGACCATTAAAATAGCACTTTTGAAAAGTCAAAACTAGTTGCACGGTTCCAAAAAGTGGGTCTTATGGAGAAGAACGGGCAAGAAACTCCATAGACACTCTTTTAATAAAAACATGTTTACAGTGTTCAGTATTACAGTCTAAATCTGAATAGTTCATGAGAACAATGCAGTTTGATGTGTACTATTAAATTAATCTAGTATAATAGTATAATAAACCGAAAAAAATAATTTATTTCTTCTTCTTCTTATTGTGTCAATAGTTAAACAATTTGCGAGTAAGTGTCTTATAATCCCAGCAATTTCTTTGGCCTTTATATCGGAGCACAATAATGTTACCACATTATTGCTTCGAATATTTACCAATGCGGTGGTACAGCACGTCAAGCTATCCAAAACTGTCACATTTTCCCAATTGAATATGAACCTTATAATTTTGTATTAAAGTTGGAAATCAATCTCTGTACCTCCCTAGACCAACTCTGCAGCATGAGCAAAGCCTTGAATAAATATAGCAAACAGTTGCTGATGTAGCACTACAATTATTACAAAATCACAAGTAGCTGTTTCCACAGAACAATGGTGTTATGACACAGCCTAGTGGAAGTGAGCAGCGACCCTAATAGTTAATTAGTTGACACAGCGTAGGTATATCGGTGTCTCAATTCTGTTACAGCCGGGTCAACGCGAGCGGTCGCCCCCGGGGACTCGTTTGAATTGACATGTTACAACCGACCCTAGAGTGTTTGTGTTTCAACAAATACCCCGTTAAGATGGAGACGTCTTGATTCATATGTTTTGACAGGTTTGGATATACAGATATCCTATGTGTGATCCATCCAGAAACAAATGATTAGGAAACCTGTTACTTTTATGTGCATTATGTACCTATAGTTGATGTATTTTTTTAAATCATATGTCTCATTCTTTTCGCGACGAATATTTGTTTTTCTTTATATATCCCAGTAATTTGATTTGAAAAGTAAGGAATGTCAGTATGTACCTACTAGAAATTACCTTTAATCGTGTTTCTCAAGCTTTCCCCTAAATTCGTGGCCATAACAAAAGGAAATACCTAACAAGCTAAATCCAAAAGCTTAACTGACGGTATTTTCATTTTCTTTGAATTTATCATATAAAAAATAATAAAAAAGGTTTTTCTCAAACCGCCTGCGGTCACATATTTCATTACGACGACGCGCGGATATATTTCTCTTTGCTTTGCGTTTTTGTTCAGGCGTTTGTAAATCTGACACCTTAGAAGCCATATTTTTTCGGTAATCCGCGAGGCGATAGGTATTGTTGATATTAAATCTGAATAATAAAGCTCGTTTACAAGCTATGAATCTTATAAATATTTTATCCGAAATACAGGAAAATTTACCGTATGTTTTTGTGAAAAGGTCATGTTGAATTTAGGGCTCAATGAAATTTTTAGTTTTCAATACCCTTAACAACCAAACCCACAAATTGTAAAAACAAAACATCGCAACAGTCATAATCAAAACCATTTTTAATCCAACAGCTAAGTGAGTCTCAAAACTAAAGTGAAGTGTCCTGACCAGTGCAAAATAAAACTCAAATTAGTAATGAAAAAATGCCAAAACCATGTATAAAGCGGACAGGACGCTGACCCATATCGCGTAGAAGTGCAAACATTTACGTTGCGCGTGAGTGTGTGTGCGTGTGTGAGACTGTCAGGTGGAGATGAGGCGGGGGGCGTCTGTGCCCCCGCGCCTCTTATCAGGAGATAAGGCGCCGTGGCCCCCAAGCAGCACCGTCTCGACAAACGTGGTCGACTCATCAGCGTGACCAGGTCGCTTGGATTAAAGCGGCCGCCGCCCGCCATGTTGCATACACTGAACGCACTCGCCGGCAAGATATCCCCGGGCGGCGGCCTAGACACAAATGCGAACAGACACACGCAGCCGAACAAGAACCACAAGCTATTGCCATCGTCGCCCTACAGCAAACCGAAGTAAGTCTAATTTTAAGTCCTGTTTTGTAACCTAGAAAAGTGTTAACTCCCACGATGTTAAATTTTCCCAGGATATTGTGTTTTTTTCACAGCTCATACTGATAAATGTGTTCCGAACGTTAGATAAGTTTTCTATTCGAGATGTGTTATTCGAGTTTCGGGAAAAATTATATATCAGAATTCTTGTTTTTGATACGTCTAATTTTTGTTTCTGTCTCGTTTTCTCGAAAAGAAAATCATAGATTGTGTTAAGTGCTGTTAATGTTAAGTGCTCCTTGATAGGCCTTTTCCCGAAAAAGGAGGTTAGATACTTGTGATCTGCCCTAAATTTTATAGGTATAAGTGTAATAATTAACTATTGTTTCGTATTGATATCAGTAGTTATATTCCTTTGAACCTCTAAAAACAATACACTTCAAAGATAAGGTTAGGTAAACTGTTTTCTGTAACACTTGAATGGTTCAATTATTATTAGGTAATTAGGTCCTAAGCCTTTCTTATCTGCAGACATTATTAGACCTACTTCGAATCATATACGTGTAGATCTTCTATCAAATGTAAGTTTAATATCTGTTTATAAATCTGTGTTTTAGCTACTATTATGTAAACGAAACATCTTATTTTCAACTTTCTGCTATATTACGTACGTACGTTGCAATAACAGCTTTTATATCATGGTCCAAAACACACCCCTCTAAACTTAGAAGACTGGAGTTTTCCCTAAAGCATGCGCAAACGCAAACGATACATACATACATACATCTGCCCCACGAATCAATTTGAAAATTCAGAAAGGCATGCCTCATTGTTTTAAAACCCCTACCACTACACTGAGACAGAGCCAGCAATTGCAGATATTACACATAATTATTGTATGCATTTGATAGATAAGTATCGAAAATATTTGATAGTGTACCGCATCGACATCTTATTTATGAATTTTGTATCATAATTATAAATTAATTTACCGTAATAGCGCCTTAACAATCAAAATACACGTTCTTGATGACGCATCTCCTGATCCAGTACCTCTTTGAGTACTTAATAATAAATGCTATGAATGACATAGTCACGTTCATACATAAAATTACATCACAAAATCACCATAACTATTCTCATCACCAAAAAACTGTTTCTTCAGTTTTACGGTTATGTGATGGAAAAAAGTATATAATATCAGATATTTGAATGTTATCAGCGTGTCTCTAACCTCCATAGACTTTCCATACGAAGCGAAAACTAGCCTCATTCATGTGAAAATGATTTCTTTGAATTTGTTTAGTCACCACTGCATACCTATCCATTTCCATCAATATTCCAATTAAGTTATCAAACTTTACTAAAAACTTGTTCGTGTACTGCTTACCTAGACAGAAAGTTCAATTTTGCTATGTATTCCAGATTCCAAACTTTTCTCTCTAAGTTAGATTTTGGCAAAAGTTTCGACAGTTTTGATGAATCGTTAGATCTGAGGATACACGCTAAGTTTTATTACTATTTTAGTTCTTACTTTAACCAAAGTGTTGCCAATGCCAAAATTCCAACCAATAAGTTGTTTGATTAGGAAAAATGTATAGTCAACCATAAAATTGCTTTAGCACCCTTAGAGTGAATTTCGTTTGCATATCACAAAACAATAAGGTTTACATTTACATAAAAGGCCAAGTGACAGTGACATAATGGGTCTTAGTGAAATTTAATTTGGATGGTAGTTTTTGTCAAAAGCGGTAAAGCTATTTTATGGTCTACTATGCGTTGCAAGATATCTATAGATTTTTATAGCTCACGTGTTATCACCGAAATTATAATATGATTACTGAACTAACTGCCCCCTGCGGTGTAACTCGCCTTTTTTCCTTTTTGCTCGGCTCCTATTGGTTGTAAGGTGATGTTATATTATAACCTTCCTCGATAAATGGACTATCCAACGCAAAAATATATTTCAATTCTAACCAGTATTTCCTGAGATTAGCACGTTCAACCAAACAAACAAACTCTTCAGAAGCGCTAGAGGCTGTTGCTTTTCAAATTTTATATTATTTTCTACTTATTATATTTATTTTGCTATTTGACAACTTTAATCACAATGAAATACGATATCATCAACGTGTCTGAACACTGAAATAAAAACATTCGTAATTTTTTTAGTCACCCCAAAGTTATCTCACACTGTCCTAATAGGAATTGCAATTCGACAGCAACGTCGCTATTAATAGTTCACTAGTGACCTGCCCCGGATGTGCACAGATACAAAAACTAATAACACACATGTTTAAACATTAAAAAAAAAACTTAAACATAAACCATCATAAACTTTTCGCAAGGAGTTATCTTTAAATGATAGTGACAACTGTATCAAAATCTTTTGCGTAGTTTAAAAGATCTTAATGTACAGAGGGACAGACAGTGGAAAAAAACTTTATTAAATACTATACGTATCGATTATTGGCAATTAACAACTTGCGGACCCACAAGCAGACAGATGCGCTGAATTTCTCGATGAAAGATCCGGCAATTGCAGTCCATATTTTCTAGTTTATGTTTCACTCCCTTTTATTTAAGAACTTGGCTCTTGTCTGTGGAACAGCCGCCGCTGCACTCTATGGCTTTCTGATTGACCTCTTGATATGCCTCGACTTTGAATTTTTCTTTGTTGTATTTTTATGGAGCTAAAATATTCAATGTTTACTTATCATAAAGATTTAAAATGCTCCTTTTAATGGTTATAGATGAAATTGCACTATATTTTTGGTGTTGAGTTTTGATCAGTCTTGTATGTTTTAGTTTGTTTTTAAGTTATAATATGTAGTTTTGAATTAATAGAGCTGAAGATCTCAGTGGTGTTCACTAAAAGTATCAGTTCACCTTAGTAGGCAGTGAACGAATACGGGCTGATGATGATGATGATGTTAGTTTTGTTTATATGCTACGCCTAAACAATTGTTGTTTAGGCATAGTAGTATCAAACTATGTGTTTTGCCAAACTTTATGGGCGACCCGAAGTTAATTGCGAATGCGGTATTATAAAGAATTATGGTATATTTTTATGTAGCAAATGAGTTTCAGACATATAACTTAACATACCATCTTCCACAGGTCTCAGGTATGTTTAGGTCCCATGTAATAAGGGGTCTATCGCCTTTATCAAATCCAAACTCCGAAGTGCTTCTAAGAATTTCATAGGAAAACAATGACACTGTTCAAACTGGAAATCAAACCCTCACGCTTACCAGTCACTTCTATCGCTACCCCAATCAGGAAACAGTTCGTATTGAGATCCTAACATAACGCATCTTGCCGTAAGCGTTTCAAATTGTCTGATGGAATCAGCGGACCGAAAATTGTGTAAAGTGACAAGAACGACTGCATGAATATGCCTGTCGCCTTAACTAATATCTGTTTACCGAAGCTTATACATTGTGTTTACGTCACCGCCCATGATTTCATGTCTATGACATCATAATCCTGAACTTTTCGCCCCAAACTGGAATATGAGCAAACATGACATGACGTGACGTCATTCCAAGACGGTTTTGTCAAAAACAGACCCTGTTTAGCTCGTCCTTTTACATTATTAACCGCATTAGGCTAAGTAAGCACTCAAAAAGGTATTCTTTTGATCTTCTGTCCGGTTTTTGGCTTAGGATTATTTTGTTATTTTTATACTAGTAAGCTGGGTTTTCTTTGTAGTTTAAAACATCCCTTAGTAGTTTTAGACATCGTTTAGATTATTAAATCCTTTGTTGTTGGGTTTGGGTCTAACTAGACTCATGTAGATAATAATTTAATGTTATGTTTACTTCGTATATGCAAATGCAATTTCGTTGTGGGTATGTACTATATTTTTATTCGACAACCGATGGCGGGTAAATTTTTTCGTATGAGCGTATGTATAATTCTTTTGTACGCTCTAGTGCCTAAACCGTTTGATGGATTTCAAAATATGATTTGATGTCATTAGATTCGTCTCAGTTGTTGTTGTGACATATTATTTCGATATAGTATCCGCGAAAAAATAAAATTTAGTCTCGCTAAACTACGAGTATACTAACTAACATCAGAAATATTAAATTTATCCATAAATTAAGGAAATTGTTCACAAAGTCATATAATAAATGATTATGAGTGTTAAAAGTGACTTCTTACGACGTCATTATATTAGTAACATCATCATCAACCCATATACTGTCCCACTGCTAGTCACGGATCTCCTCTTAGATTGAGAGGGATTAGGCTATAGTCCACCACGTTGGCCAAGTGCAGGTTGGCACACTTCACACACCGTCGAGAAAAATCATTCAGGTTTCCTCACGATGTTTTCCTTTACCGTTTAATAAAAGCGAGTGACAATTATTAATACGTACATGAATTCTAAAAGTCAGAGGTGCGTGTCTAGGATTCAAACTCATTCGAAAAGTCAGAGGTGCGTCCTGCGCCTGTAGACAAGTGGCAATCTGACAATCGAATCGACGAACGAATGGAAACAAAAAGTATGGAAATGACATAAGCTTTCGACAAATCGAGCGATCATAGATGTCATTCCCATACATTTTGTTTCTATTCGTTCGTCGATTCGATTGTCAGATTGCCACTTGTCTAAGCCCCCTGGTATTCGAACTCATTTGAAAAGTCACGAGGTGTGTGCCTGGGATTCGAACTCGATACATTTGACTTGGCATTACAATAGTCAGGTACACTAAGGTATCACTGCTACGACTCCGACATACCCTACCGTCTCTCCAGGTGGCAAATGATCCATGAGAATTTTTCTTATAAAAAATCGGTCCTAGTTTAAACTTACTGTATGTATGGCATGCATAAAAATAGGAATGGGACTATGTATAAAGAAGAATGAAACTATACGTCATAAAACGCGATTTTATCAAAAATCTAAACAGTCGCCATACATATAACGATATCACATTTGTGATAACCGACATACACATGCATAATGACATACACGCTTACATACATGTTTACACACACAATGTTATCTAACAGCATTTGTTTAAATGGCTGCTGGCGGTACTTATAATATTATATTTTCTACGTGTATTTTTGATGTTCCTTGTGCTACGCGTGTGCCACACGATTTCTATTACGATTCGAGGCGTGGCCTCACCGATTTAAAGCCTTCAGCCACTGCAGAACCACAGCTTGTCATGCTCGTGGCAAATTTCACGGATCCCATGACTATAGGGCAAGTGAAAGCATGTGCAGTTTGTTTGCGTTCGATGAATCGTTCAGTCGAAGTAGCATTTGGCGAATGTTGTTTCGCAATAAATTCCATTCGAGCAATCGTTCAGTCGACTTTCCATTAATCGAACATATATGAAGTTACGAAGTAAAGCAGTGATAGCCTAGTGGTATGACCATTGGACTGCCAAGTCGAAGGTCTCGAGTTCGAACCCAAGGCACGCACCTCTGACTTTTCGAATTCATGTGCGTATTAATAATTAATTATCACTCGCTTAAACGGTGAAGAAAAACATCGTGAGGAAACCTGCATACGTTAGAGATTTTTCTCGACGGTTTGTGAAGTCTGCCAACCCGCACTAGGCCAGCATGGTGGACTATAGCCTAATCCCTCTCAATATGAGAGGAGACCCGTGCCCAGCAGTGGGACAGTATATGGGTTGATGATGATGATGATACGAAGTTATGGACCCATTTTTAATCGGTACGGGTCCAACACATCCTACCGCCTCCCCTAATGGCAGACGATCCATGAGGAATTTACGTACTATAAAAAAAAAACAATATTTTTGTAAATACTTAGCAAGATTTTAGACAAAACGACTGTAATCAGACTTCTTTCACCCAATTTCTGGGCAATACCGATATCCTAAAGATAAACTGATGTGAGCTTCGGACTTCATCGCTGTCAATAATGATTGTTATAGGTGTCCGTATCGTCATAGGTTTTCGTATAACAACTGGGACATATGGCTTTCACCTTCAACACATATACGATTGACGATCTCTGTGGTCTAGCGGTTCGAGTGCCGGACTGCTGATCATGGGGTCGTGGGTTCGATTCCCACAGGACACAAATATTTGTGTGGATAAAACATGAGTATTTGTGTTTACAAAAAAAAAAGTATATATGTATTATATCCATTGTCTAGTACCCATAGTACAAGCTCTGCTTAGTTTGGGACTAGATGATGTTGTGTAAAATGTCCCAAAATTATTATTATATTATTATTATATACTGTCCCACTGCTGGGCATTGGTCTTCTCTCAGGACCAGAGGGATTAGGCTTAAGTCCACCACGCTGGCCTAATGCTGGTTGGCAGACTTTACACGCCTTCGAGAAAATCTCTCAGGCATGCAGGTTTTCCTTCACCGTTTAAGCGAGTGATTATTTAAACGCATGATTTTAAAAAGTCAGGGGTACGTGCCTTAGATTCGAACTGACTTGCTGTCATATGATTATACCACTAGGCTACCACTGCGGATTGTAAATAAAACGATTTCTTGCGATATTAATAGTATTAACGAAAATTAAACTACAGTAAGATAGTGTTTGCGTGCATTATGAAAAAAATCAATCAGTGAAGGTTCACGCTCGGTGATTGGACGAGAGATTTTATGCGTTTGGATTCACGTCCGACAAATTGTTGTGGCGTGAACAACTGTTTTTTTGGCTATATGGCTTTACGTGAGTAATAATATCACCAATCAACATCCATTAAATTTCGACAACAACAATGTTCACACAAATACCGTCTAACCTTACATTGACAATTCCGCGATAAAACTATGTATTGTGTGTACTTAGACAATAAGTGCGGTTAGGGAGGCAGGTGATAAAACATATTGGAACGATAAATATTACCCTCGTTCAACAGTAATACCCCCTTTATTATTGTTCCGATCAATAGATTACGTTTAGATAACGTAGACTACGTAGGTAATGTGTAATGGGCTTATATTAAGGGTAATGAGATAATAAGCCCTAAGGATTGTAGGTTGCAATGTTACCTCAGGCATAAAACCATCAAAATTCATTCTGTATCGTGATGTCGTTTATAGACAAGAATTTCACACATACAATCGTTAAAATTATGTTAGTAAAAAATTTATAGGTAGTATATGAGAAGTAGGGAATGGTGGGAGTACCTATTTCATAGGTAGTATATGAGAAGTAGGGAATGGTGGGAGTATTTCACTCAAATTAAAGCTGCCTGTCTGGAGAAGTACCTTCGCCTTGCAGAAAATCGAAGTGAAATAACACAGCTACATAATAATATGAGCTGTGTTGTGTTCCTAACGGTGAGCAAGGTTGCCAGTGCTCCGCGAGGAAACGTTGTGTTGGTTTACAAGGTCGGCAACTCGCAACTGATACCCCTGGTGTGGCAAGCGTCTATAGGCTACGGTAACCGCTTACCATATGGTGGGCCGTAAGCTTGTTTGCTACCTTAGCAGTAGTATTAAAAAAACATCGATTTAATAGCCCCACAAGCATAGTAGTAGTAAGTAGGTATAATAAATCTGTAGTTAACACTTTAGAAGATTTGCGCTTTTTACAAAATAACGCCACTTATTAGGTACCTACATCCAACAATCAAAGAGATTTAAAATGATAATTATATCTTTGCCACCAATACATCTTAAATTTATCTAAATAAATGGTACCTAAAACTTACATAATTATTATACATAAACTACCAACAGAATAAACAGGTTCATCATCTTAAAGTTGCCTTCTGCTTGCAAAATGCATTTAACAGTACTGCCAACATTTCAATACATGTGTTACTCTAGTTTGTTAAGGAGAATCGTTCAACCCAGCCCGCCAAATACAGTTATTTTTTATTTTTTCTATTTAAAATTGCAGTGCTGACATTGACAGATACTTGAATTATAATTGTTTTAATCATCAGATACAAAGAGGATATAACTGCTACATCTATCGTGACAGGTTCAAAAAAGGTTTTCGTTCATTGATTACCTGAGGATAGGCTCTCTAAGGGGTCGAAGGGGTCTTGGAAGTAAAGAAAAAAAGAAATCAACGTAGTAGCACAACTAGTAGAAGTATAACTTAGCCACGAGCCCCTCAAAACGTGTATTTTAACCATCACCGCGAATACCAAACGATATTTGGTTATTATAAAAAAAAGTTGCTAAAAAGTTAAAGTTAAAAGTTATGATAAAAATTATGTGCGTTTGTTTTTCCAACATAATTATTCCCTATCTAAAATCTGATACGATTATCGTTAAAGTGTGGCCATTAGCCATTGTGTAAAAGCCACAGCCAACGCCTGTCAGTCAATAACAGCCTTTAATAACATGAAAAAAAAAAATCTTTTCTTTTTTAAAAATTCATTTCCCCCACTAGGGTACAAGCCCCGTGTCCCGGGGGACTTTACAAAATAATTAACGGCCACAAAGTACCCTCACACAAAGTCACTAGTCCTCGGGTGGGAATCGAACCCACGATACTCGGCCTCGGCGACAATGCCAGTGGTGACCACGTTAACCGCTACGCCAAACGTGCAGTCATACATTGGAAATCTTCTAGATGACAATAAAAAACAATATTAATTATTTTTTTCTAAATGACCCCTTTTTAGAAAAAGCAACTAATATTATTATCCTTTTTTACTTCTAATGACCTCACAATTGAAATATAATAAATACATTTTAAAAAAAGGAACGTAAAAAAAACTGTTTTCTTTGGTTATTTTTACTCTGTGCTATCAAATTTTTTCTACTCGATAAAAAAGCAACCAGTTTAAATCAGCCGAACGTAGTCCCCTTAAATAAAAGAAACATTAAAATCGCTTGAGAAACTAAACATTATAATCACATAATTCAAATAGAATATCTCCTCATATTCTTAATCATTTAGAAATATTTAATATGAATTAATAGGTATGTTATATTATTAAATCGTAGCTTAAAAAGAATTGTCATAATCCAGTAATCGGAACGCAATTTGTCACTCAAAAGTAGGGTAGTCCTACAAAAAAATACAAACAAGTTCTACCTTACATTTTAGTATAACGTCATTACGTTAGTTCGTGGCGAGTGGTTGCTTGATCGAGTGTGATAAGTGATAAGGTGCTGTAATCGAGCGATGTTCGGCCTTATCAGTGATAACGACGACAAGTGCGTCGCACATACGCGACAATGGTACTTTGGATATTCTAGAATCGCTCGGTACATAACCTTTTTTTATTTTTCTTTGCTATTTTTACTCATTTTTTGTTTGTGGCTCCGTTCCGTTCACTGATGAATGTGACTGTCTTTTAATTACTAACCATAGAATATACTGTCATATTTAATAGGTGGATTCAATAACAGTTGATCACATATTTTGTTATTTTTTCGTTTCTATAAATACATAAGGATGAATTTGCGTGTCGCCTTCGTAGACAAGTTTCATATGACATTCTAACCTTATATTCTGACCTGTCAATAGATCTCTCATAGCATAGTGATTTGTTATAAACTATTCAGACTATGGTAAGGCCAGAGTGGATGTCAGGTTTCCGGGCTTGTCGTGGCGAATGTAAACTATTATAACTTCGGTTTTCAATCAACTCGAGCTCAAAGCCACTATGGCTCTTTCACGAAGAATTACCAATAAGGTATTAAACCTTATTGGTAAGGTGTAATGCTGAACACCACCCCCTCTTTCTTGCGGGAATGGGACGCACTATTTCGGTCGTGGTGCTATCGGGACCGGGACCGCGGTCCCGGATTCCACATGTAGAAATTTATTTTTTATTTTGCGTAGTATTTTGGCACTACTAAAAAAATAAATAAAGTTATGTCAGTAACCTATCCAAAACTGTCAAATATTCTCAATTGAAAATGAACCTTATCTTGTTATTTTAAAGTTGAAAATCTATTAAATAAATTTGACAAATTGTGGTGTCGATGTGCTGACCTCTGTACAATCAACCAAAACATTTAGAAGCGGCTTCAAATTAATCTGAAATTGGGACTTGGGCCAGCTACAGCGAAGGTTAATTTTATGTAGAAAGTACCAGTTTAATAAGCAGTTGTTAGCTTTGGTTTAACTTAAACTGGCATCGAGTTTTTGTATTTATTAAAAAAAAAACTAACAAACTAACCTAGCCTATTTAAGTAGAAATTTGGTGGTTGTTATAAACATTCCTACACAACCTCTAGTGCTGAAATTTTAATATTAGTCGCCATGTCATTATGTATAGTAAGTACCTAGCCTATGATTTAAATTGGTTTCTAGATGCTTTTTGTTAACAATATTTTAATTTATTTTTTCTTGTGGTCTCAAAATACAACTCGGAAAATTATTGTACTTATAAGTGAAATCCGGGACCGAGGTCCCGGTTCCAAAAGCCACGACCCGCACTATTTATAAATTTTGAATTTTGTAATTTATGTTTGTGTTAGTCATAGATTTTTCTTTTTACAGTGAAGAAATCAAATTTATATCTTCTTTACTTCTGATAATTATGATTATGAAAGAATATTCTTATTTACAAATTGGCCAAGAAAATCCCTTTCCAGTTCTGTACCTAAAAAACATAGCCATCCCTACCGTGTGCCTGTCTTTACGGCTTACATTTATATTGTCAAATGATGTAAGCGAAAATAGACCTTATTGTAATCACAGTGAAGTCTAATTTGACATGAGGGCTTAATGTGGTTTTTAGGTTATTTCTTGCCTTTACAAAAGTAGATCTGTTGTTTTTTACTTAGTTTATGTGTTTGTAGGAACTTGTCTAACCATTTGTTTCCTGTTGTTACAGTGGGATGAATATGAACATCAACAACAATAACAGCACCAGTATAAACAACAACAACAATGACGAGAAGCCCGAAGTCCCCGACCCTGATTATATCAAGGTAATATTTTATAAATATATGGGTACTAGACAATGTATATAATAATAATCTTAATTTCCTAGAAAAGTCCTTATTACGAGCCTATTCTTTTCTCAACTGCCAGCAACGCACTGGCAACCCCTCTGGCATTGTGGGTGTCAATGGCGGCGGTGATCACTTACCATCAGGTGACCCGATTGGTCGCTTGCCTCCCACTTCCATAAAAAAAAATACAGATACAGGTAAATGCTATGATAAAATCAAAATACATTTTATCATAGCATTTACCTGTATCTGTTTTTTTTTTTACTGTAGGTACAAAATATTGTCCAAGTATTTGTACCTACAGATGACAGCAGAGCTATCCAAAGCTGCCAAATTTTCCCAATCGAACATGAAAAATATTGTTAGGTATTAAAGTTGAAAATCTATCAAAGAAATTTGACAGATTGAGCTTGATGTGCTGGCCACTGAATAGAAAAGTTTTAGCATCTGGAGTGGAACTAGGAGTACCTGTATTTCAGCTTACAGCGCCAAATATAATCATCATCAACCCATATACTATCCCACTGCTGTGTTCGGGTCTCCTCTCAGATTGAGAGGGATTAGGCTATAGTCGCATCTCGCTGGCCTAGTGCGGGTTGACAGACTTCACACACCGTCGAGAAAAATCTCTAAGGCATGCAGGTTTTCTCACAATATTTTCCTTTACCGTTTAAGCGAGTGATAATAATTATTTATTAATAGGCACATGAATTCGAAAAGGCATAGATGCGTGCCTTGGATTCGAACTCGAGACCTTTGACTTGGCAATTTAATGGTCATATAACTAGGCTATCACTAGGCTTATAATGTACTCGTATAATACTTTTTTATAAGTACAGAGGTCAGCACATCAAGCAACCACAATCTGTCAAATTTCTTTGGTTGATTTTCAACTTAAGACAAAACAATAGGGTTCATAATCGATTAGGAAAATTTGACAGTTTTGGATAGCTTGACCTGCTGGCGTCTGTACATACTTTAATACATAAGAAACACCCAGACAAACATACCTAATAAATTATTATGTTCACCACAAACTTGTGGTGGACGTACTTACCTACAACTCTGCCAGTACAAGCGTGATGGTATCTTGTTATGCGTAACACTGCCCTATAAATTGTGTTTCGCTTCCTTCCATTGGGTTAAAGAGGATGATGACTGCCTTATTGATGTTGTGGTTGCAAATCCAAGAACTTCGATTCCCAGATCGATCAAATTATTATTCCGAGTTTTTCTTTAAGAAACATTTTTCATAGCACTATAGGGATTATATGGGACCCAAATTATATAAAAAAATAGGTGCATACAAAGAGTGGCATCGACACGCAACGGATTTCGATCGGACGCAAAGAACTTCAATACATGATTCTGGGTTGAGCATCCCGGCCACGGTGTATAACGTGTATTTATTTATATTATAAAACAGTTCAGTTATCTCAGTGTGGCAGTCGCTTCGTCGAAAATACTGACATTCAGCCGCATCTGGTTAGTCTGAAAGCCGACTCCCGACATAGTAGAGAAAAAGCTTTGAATTTGATTATAAAACTTACAAAAAAGATTTATTAAAGCAAATAATCTCCATGATGTGTCTAAACATTTCGTGTGCACGTCAATGACCTGTATACCTGACCCACATACCTTTGGAGCCTTATGATAACGATAATCGCTCATGGGAACGCAAATGGAGCATTAAGCCATATGAATAAAAAACTTATAGAAGCCATTACCAATAACCTCACGCCTTTTTACCATAGGGGTACGCAGAAAATAAAGAACGCCACTTTCTACGATTCTGCATACTTCTTTCACTTCGTCCACATTCATACATCTTGCCATACACACACACCGGTTGCGAATACTTACTACGCACCTGACCTTTTTCAAGAACCCCACCAATAAGGACATGTAAGACGTCTTTCTATGGCGTTCCACTTTCATTTCCCGGCGGTTCCACTGACATTCGCCATATAAATCCCTTTTGTTAAAGTAGGGCCAATTTAATAGATCACATTTCACAGTACTGACAAATTCTTAATTCTTTTTTTAATTTTTCTTTCATAAGAACCTTTGTCGAACCTTTGTAAAAAATATCGTAATAAACTTTCTCAATTTCATCCAACCTGTAAATAACATTTTAACAATGCATTAACAAAACGAAAACGTCAAAAACAGCATTGCAAACCTCTTTTCTTGTCGGGACAGAACAAAACGCACTCGGGACTACTTGAGTCGCATTAAATTCATTTCATCCCAAAGAAAATGAAGTTTGAAATTAACAAATGAAGTGATGCGCCCGACGTAATTAAAAATGTTCCGCGTGGTTGGCCGACGGCTCCGCTAGGTGGCAGCACCGCCCCGCTCCCAATTATGTCCTCATGATTGCTTTTATGCACCGAGTTTGCCAACCATGACTTATTAATTGTCCCCATTAATTTGAAATTTATGGTGTTATTGCAATTATCATGCATGAGGTGTCATAGCATAATTTGATTCTGTCATCATGTTTGATATCTTTGTTAAATTACTGCTACGTTTTTACTGACCAACCACAAAAATGAGGCGATTCTTCAATTCGACAGTAACACTATCATTATGACTAACATTCTGACTACCTCAAACTGTAGGCATAGGTATTCATATGACATCCAGGAGCAGTTTTCAGTGGCACGGAGGGATCTTATGTTTGAAATGGTTACCCATCTATACCCATGACTAACCGTGACAAGCGCATCTTAACCTTGCATATCAATTGTATTGTTAAGCCACGAGCCTCTAATGAACCCAATGCATGCCAAATTTCAGATGTTCGTCGGACAGGTGCCTCGAAGCATGGACGAGAACGACCTCCGTCAGATGTTCGAAGAGTTTGGCAGGGTACACCAGATCAACGTGCTGCGGGACAAGATCACTGGAGCCAGCAAAGGTTTGTACCTATAAATGTTATATGTAGAATGTGCAAAAATACATTGGAAGATGGTTATTGTTCCAGTTCCAACCATAATAGAAGGAACCATAGAAGAGTTAATCTAAAAGGTGATCATATTTATGATCTAAATGTAGGCTAATCTACATGTAGGCTTTATACTATGTATTTGGCATATATTGGTATATTTTGTAAGGACACTAAGCAGGCAAACACCCGACATTTCTATCTGGACTTGTAGGCACGTTTATATCCCGAAAAAAGATCACAGTACTCAAACAACATCTTGTTTTAAGAAAAAAAAACTTTCTGATTTACAATAAGGTCCTAATTCAGAAATGTTTGAAAAGGATCAAGATAGAAAAGTTTTTTAATTAACCATTTAAACCATTATTAAATTTTGCCACATATAACGATACAGTATGAATATATAGGTAATATAGCACGGATCCAGCTCAACATTTGATGTGCGTAAAGCACAGTCCATTGCTGCCATTAAATTACCATTTATTTTTTATTATGACGCGCATACGAAATACGACAACAAAAATAATATTTATAGGATTTCACTTGTTGATTGAATCTAATGATCTGCTAAGCTAGCCAACACCAGCAGTTATAAAATCAAAAAGAAAATCCACTCAATGTTTTAACATTGGAGTGGATTTTTTATAAAAACATCTAATTATTTTAGATCAAATTATTTGGTTTGCAAATGTTCAAGTGATACTTAGTGCACAACCAAAATAGCTAGTATAGGTACTAAATTGGTCCCTATTTTTGGGGATTGAACATATTTTGGTGTCATGGCAATCATATTAATACTGTCAGAATCTTAAATAAGTATTTTAATCGAGACTTTTCATAGATGTAAGTAATTCGTCCTCCAAAATATGTTTATAAAAAAAGTACAATTATCATTTATTGCTTTCGACGATACAAAATTTGAAATTGTTAATTTTACTATTGCTTTTATAGAAACTCGTAGAGAAGAGGAATGGAAAATGAACATTACATCTTTATTCAATATTGATGAAGTTATGCTTAGATTAAAAGCTACCCAAAGTAAAATGTTTGAAGATGTAACGGAGAACTGAAATAATGAATTAATTTGTCTCTGTATACCCTGAAGCTTTGCAGTTAACTTTGTTCGTTAATGGTGCTATAAAGGAGCAACTTTTTTTTTATTTTGTAAATCTTCATAGTTCTTATTTTGGTCTTCTGATTGTTCTTCAATCAGCTTACATTATTTTCTTTATTTGATTGATATTATATATTATAATACATTCATCACCAAGAAGGTCAGATACAGTTCTTTTGTTATTATGACTATGTTGTAATTCCTTTTTAAATTAATCTAAAACATCATTATTATTTGTTTTATTTAACCTCAGCTTAGATTACGTCTGAATTAAACTTATATAAACCTTCGCTTTAATATTTTACAATGAATGTTTCAAATATCAGTTCAAAACTGCTTTTAAAATTTCAACTATTTTAAATTCTAAACTTTTGTTTGAGACTGTCTTTATTTTAAATTCAAAACTTTCCCTTTGTACTTTCGTAATTATCAAACTTTGCAACTGTCGATCTTCATTAAGTAATTTGAGATTGGTCGACATTGCTATATTTGACAGCGGAGAAAGTTGTTGGTTAATAAATATATTGTTGAGGACCTTTGATGAATATAATACTCAAGAAACATTGAACTTTATACCTAAATATAAAATCTTGGTTCCTCGATTCACTTTACTAACCGTAACCTTCCAGACGGTCCAAATCGCTTTAGTATTGTATTTAATTATTGATGTTTGTTAATTTAATATTTCATGTTTGATCTATGTAAATTAAAAGTAAATCTTGGAATAATATTCCAGAATGGTTTGCAGTTATACCTACACGTCAAATATTCATATCATGTAAGCCTGGTCATTCATTTTCAGTCCAAAGTATTAATGTTCACAAAACTAATACTTGATTAAGTCAATCCCTGCAGCTTAACTGAGCTTATTTATATCGGATTTATACAAGGAATAAAAGTCACATTAATTTCAAACGTTAAGTATCTGTAATCCTATGTAACACTCATGAAAATGTAAAACAAATATTAAAAAAATATTCGTGTTGTAAACGTGTTGTCTCGCTTTTACGTATCATTGTTTTGCCCAACAATAGGGTCAGGTCCCGTGCACGTATAAACATGTTGACATTTTTGTTTGTCCCATTATTAAAGGCTTTTGTGTGAAAACCCCCCTTTTTCACTTGTACCTTATCCCTCCTTTTGTTAGGTACCGCGGACAAGGCTTGCATTGAAGCGGCGACGGTTTTAAAAAAATGATGTTTTTTATTGTCTTCCTATGTTATTCTCCTGTTCCATTTTTAAACGACGTCGCGTAATTAATGTCTCGTTCGTCAATGGTGAGCGTAGGGAATGTTATTTCAAATCTGTTATGTTTGTTATGAGGAAAATTCTAATTACATTTTCTATGTAAAATACATGAACAAAGTCTCTTTCCCCATTATATAACGTTATTGAACTTCTTAGAAATGTGTTTGAAGAGCAATTCAAGTTAAAATGAAATGACGCATTTAGTTTTCTAGGCATGGTGGGGGTTCTATAAATTAAGATCCTACCATCTAGAATTTTTGTTACTCAAAATAGTAAAAGAAAATAATCATAGCGTCTGGTGTACCTAACCAGAAGACGCAGGTTCGAATCCTGCCCGCGGTCGAATTTTTCCTTTTCTAAATAACTTTAAAGAAAATAATGTTGAAAAGATAATCAAAATTACAACTTTGAAGATTCAATGTAACGAATATTTTAAGTGATATTTTTTCATTGCAACTCTTGACATGTCTGAGCAATAAATAGTACCGTCAAATGGGGTGAATACAAGTGCAGGGGCGAATCGGGGAATGGGATTTTCAGGTTCAAATGTACGACTGATAGGTACCAACAATATTAGATTCCTTTTTAGCAAAAACTAATAATCTATACACAAATAAAATTGAAGTGTCTGTTTGTTATTCCAAATTAACAGATTTAAACTAAATGCATATGAAAGTAAAAAGTATAGTATACTGCTGGATCGATTGTAACGAGACTCACTGGCAGATAGTTGATGTTATAAAGAGTAACTTATAGGTACTACTTTTATTTTAGAAAGAAAAGATTTCCACGATTACGATATTTCATATTGCGAACGGGTAATTTGATGAGACTGCGAATCAGCGACAAATTGCAAATTGAAGAATCTAAAGTGCGAAGAATATAAAACTCCCTTTCAAAGTTTTGACCCGATTCACCCCTGCATCCATATTCACCCCTGCATCCTTATTCACCCCGGTTAATGGTATTTTATTCTTAATAGTATGTAAATAGTTAATAGTGTTCGTGTTCCCTATAACTGGTTGTAATGCAAACTCGTTACTAAACGCACGCCATTCGCGTGTTAAACTCGTCCGATGTACGTAAATGGGCTGTCGATCATTCAAGCAAATTACGACTTGTGTGGCATAGGTACAATCGAGAAACTGCGGTTGACCAGAATTCACCCTTATTACTAAAACAGTAAGGTCCAAAACCACCAACCGCCAACGATCTTCACCGTACTAGTTTATAATTAAACATGTAGTTGGTTTAATTTTTCCCTCCTCCTGAAGCCTCATCAGTCTAGTAGTCGTAAGCGAGACCGCTTCGCTAGAGGTTCTGAGTTCAATTCCCAGGTCGGGCTGTATTATTAGGCTTTTCTAAAACTCTCAGTAGCAGCTCGGAGTTTGGATTTGTGCCGAGTTAACGGTAATAGGCTCGCTCCGTACTACGTGGAGCTAAACATACCGGCAAACTATTGATGTAAGTACACCCCTGCCTAACCCTTCGGGGAATACAGGCGTGATGGTATGTTATGTTATCGATTTCCCTTTATTTGCATTTAGTATTAAAAAACGGCGCATATTTTTTCAGTTACACTAGCGTCATCTAGTTTTTTTTTTTTTAAACATTAACTTGTACTAAGTGTAATAAATATCATTTGTCACTGTATGGTATCGTTTTTGTTAATTTAACATTTTCTTATCGTTTTTATCAGAAGAATATTTCAGATCCATGGTTTCATGGTATATACTCAACAAGAAAGAAAGTTTGATAGCTAATTGGTAGCTAGTTATTAGAATGTTGACATGAAGACGTTATACCTATTCTGTGAGTTTTTATATTGTGGCCACAAAAAAAATATCTTGAAATTAATAACTTTTTCTGACTGCATTAATTACTCTACAAAATCTGTCTACACCAGATATAAAAACTGTCTGATAGCTTTTAATATAAAAATATTTCAGTAAAAATTATAATGTGAAATCTTGTTCAATTTTATATACCTAAATCCAGTCTCAGATGAGTTAAAACGAAACTAATATTATCGAAAGGTACTTTCCATAGGTTCAGTAATAGGTATCTGAAAAGAGCTTAACCCTACTCCAGAGGGATCCATTTCTGTGAAATTATATTAATAAGTTGGCGACCATATTAGTTTACGTAAAAGGGGTTTATAGGTAAATATATATTTAAGATGTATATTCAAGTTACCTATTTCCAACGAATTATTTTAAGGATATCGGGTTCAATCTTGATAAAATTAAAACAAGATGAGGCTCCACTAAGCGGTGCACGTGTTTGCTACACGCGCGCGAATAGGATGCGTAGGTTGAGTAGGCAATTACATGCGTGGCAAAGCTTAGCATCCATCCCAAGGTAAAAGTAGAGTATTATTTTTAGTTTGTACGAGTTCATATACATATATTGTAATGCGGAAAATCGTCATAGCTCTTCTCCCACCCGCGGTAGCATATCGGTATTTCCCTTCCTTTGCCTTATAGTCACGGGCTTCGGATTCGTGGTATTCGCCATGACCATAGGCTTTGGTTCAATACAATCACCGGAAACAAAACCACTCCTTATATTTTTAAAAATGGGTAGTTTTTACTTAACTGCAAATAAAAAAACATTTCGTTTTGTATAAAAAAATAATTTCTAATCCCTAAGCAACAATACTTATTGATCAGCAAAACAGTCGCCTCAAAATATATACACTATCTTAGCCACTAGTTATCTCTTTGGTCTCCAAACATTCAGATTTGGTTCTGGCGGTGTGTGGTCACAGTTCTAACCTAACCTAACCGATATCTGTATTTAGAATTTTGCTGCTCAATCAGTAATGTTGTCGCTCAATTAGTGTTTTTGATGCGCGGTTTATTATATTCCTTACAAAAATACTTCGGTACACTTGGTTACCGATCACCTAATATTTTATTCGCGATTTCCCCCATCTTAAGAAACTATTTTTTTAGATTTAATTAAAGGAATTAGTGAATTACCTTACTTCCACCAGTCACCCTTTAGCATAAAATTTCATAAAAGTAAACAATGTGTGTATTAATCTAGGTTTTGTTTGTATAGAGCTTGCGATGAGTGAAAACTTGTGGCCGTACCATAACGTGTTAACGCGATTATTTTCAGGAGAGAGAGAGAGAAATGGCGCTCTACAGGTTAAATAATGCCATCTCTCTCTAGTAACCCAAAAATGATCGCATTAATACCTTATGGTAGGACCTCTGTCCGTTCTAGAGCTTTACTGATTTACAGGATGTGTTTGTTTAGTGCCTTATTTCAGACAAACCAATTCACATTTATTTTTCTGTGAGTAAATACCTACAATATAAATGCTTTGTAAATACACTTTTTAGCCATAATATAAATCACTGCTAACGCTGAAAAAGATTTTTCATAGCTTTGTATCGGGAAATAGCAAATATTTTTTTTCGATGTCGTAGGGTTGGGCTTTATCAACCCTGAGACATAAAAAAAATTGAAAGTTGTTTATAATCATGAGTGCTGTCACCCACTGTAAGGTTAACAGTGCATTAAAAATCACTATGTATATTCATTAAAGTATTCGTTGGAATTGTGCATAGTTTGTCTGAAGTAAGTTGCGTTGTAGGCAACCCAATGTATGTCGTGTGAATGTCATGTTATGTACGTGTGCGCTTCTGTTACAGGGTGCTGTTTTGTGACGTTTTTCACTCGCAAAGCAGCGTTGAAAGCCCAAGACGCTTTGCACAATATCAAAACTTTGACCGGGGTAAGTGCGTTTTATATGTTTTTATTTTTACATGTTTACCTAAGGCTTAGCGCATAATTTTATGTTACATTAGTTTTATATAAAACAATGTATTATATTTGTCTGTTATAAATGATTTCTGTCAAATTATACGCTTGGCCTTGAAGGGGAAATCAATGCGTTAAAAAAGAACAAATCACTTAAATAAATAACATATTGTTTCTAAGATTGTAATGTTTGGTACAGACGCCAGCACATCAAGCTACCACAATCTGTCAAATTTCTTCAACTTTACCACAAAACGATAAGGTTCATTTTCAATTGGGAAAATTTTACAGTATTTTTATAGCTTGACCTGCTGGCATAAAATGTATTAATTTCTCGGATCGCATTGATTTTCAAAATTTATGTTATCCTATAAATGTTCAGTTGAATTTAAATGATTAATTTGAATTATGAATTTAATACAATAAACGCCGATTCTTTAAATATAATAAGCACACAATTTCATAAAACACCATCTCATTGTGTAATTCAGGAAATATTAAGCTAGCATAAAACAATAGTTTTAATCCAATAATTCTCGCCCTGAAAAGATTATGCCGATTCATTTATCATCAGTATCTGATGTTATTACACAAAAATACGCTTCCACATAATCTTCCCACCCTATCTGCCATAACAAACAAATAGATCAAGATAACAGTCAATAAGAATTAATAACATCATCATTGTAACCTGTTGCTGACCAGAAAAGTTCTACAACAATCTTCTTCATAGCATCACGAGGAAGAAGGGGCGAACAAACACACAATTCGATACTCGCGATTGTTATCGAACACAATGGAATTACAGACTTTCGCCCTGTCTACTTTTCCCCTTTTTCGTAGGGTTGCCAGTAATGAAGTCTGCAATTGAAACTAATTGATGCATGCTGTTGAGATTGAGAGGTTATGAATAATAGAAATTTTCTTACATAATTAACTGGAGAAGTGAAATTAATATGTCGTTTTATTGTCTGCATTAGTGAGTGAAATGTTATTCATCATAAAAAGTTCAAGTGTGTAGGACTCGCAACTTGCGTTGATAAAGTAAAACTATCATGCAAGGGTCGTAGTACCTGGTGTTCTGTATTATTTTACAAGGTTTGTATGATCACATTTTTTTTTCTTGTCATCTGTTCTGAAAATCGATTTTATACTATCGATACCGTTTTTATATGATCTCTATATAATTTAAAGACCGTTTAAGCATCTGTAATCCATATCTAAAAGTCGGCATAACCCTGGAACAGTAGTGCTGCACCAAATAAATATCCGGTACTTAAAAAAATATACCACTAATCCGGATCGGAATTGAACACAAATAGAACAGTGGGGATATGAATGTTTAGACAGCCCTACAGTCGTCTCGTCTTCATCTCTGTGATAATTCGATTCCATTATATTATCGGAGAGGTTTTTTCTCTCTCGATTGATTCTCGAAACGCTCGCGTTTTGATCGTAGCCAGGTGAGGGCTGCCAACGAGAGATAGGAGGAATGAAAATATTTGTATAGTATTTTGTTGCTTTTTCGTTATCTTGTGGGGTGTTGTTTTTATTATACACTGGAGCTCATATATCTTAAAACAATATATTTTAGCTAGCAGAATGGAAAGAAAATGTTAGGATTGTGAAGTTTAAGTTTTTACGTCATCAAACAAACTGTTTAAATATTTGTTGGTTTGCCGATTTCAGTTCCATAGAATTATATGGGCCATAGTAGGCTAGGTTAACACTCATGGTAGTTATTTACATACAAACCAATTGTCACCACCTTACAATAGTGTCTACTAACTGCCTATGAATACCTGAAAACATAGGCAGGTTCCTTTCTACGGTAAATTAAAAGGTCCTGGGTTGGTTTCCCAAGTCCAGCAAAGTGTTATTGGGTGTTCCATTAAATTCTCAGTAGCAACTCGGAGTTATATTACTATACTCGGAATACGTTTGTGTCCGGTTAATGGCAATAAGGTCACCCGCTGATAACATGGGACCCAAAGATACTTCAATTACTATGAGTACATACGTTTGTGTACCTCTACCTAACCACTGGGATACATAGGCGTGATAGTATGTATTTCCTAATTTATTTATTTATTGGTTTACCAGCAGTTATTATACTAAAACATTCGATACAATCAGATTATGGTATTATGCTTAATCTAAGTGCACAACTTATATAGGTAAACACCACATGCATATAATTTAATAACGTTATTTAGTAAACCACATTTGACAAATGTATACATAAAGCAAAAAAATAAATGTTAAAAATCTTAGAAAGTAATGGTAGACCTATCTCTAAATCGGACGGTAATTATTGCATGGATAATTAATCAATAGCAAGATCATGGACTCGGCTCCTAAATCGTTGAAATGTTGTGCCAAATATATCTATTTGTTTACTGTAGTGATTGTACTTCTTACTTAGTCGTGAAATAGGTGAGTTAGAACCCAAAACCGACTTTCGAAAAGGAGGATGTAGGAGGCTAATATTTGTAAAATGCTGAAAATAACCAAGCCAATTTCTTTTTATAAAATAAGTCAATCGTAGTCCAAATTCAGTCGACACAATAAGAAAAGTCACTTCACAACAAGAAAATTACAACTTTACCGAGTCTCCGAGCCGAACGGAAGTGACGAAACTTACCGCGAACTATCCGCAGTCGGCTTTAAATAAATAATAGCCGGGAGCAAGAACTTTAAGTTCGGAATAATTTATAGCCCCCTCACTATCCTAGGGCCGGTCCAAGGACGAAATCGTAAATTATTGTAATCCGATTGTACCTGAGTTTCATCTCGATTATTATCGGTTATTTCGGATTACTTTGGCGATTCAGTTGAGTGGTTGGAATAGTAAAATAGCTCTTAATTCTTTTTAGCTAAGGATGTGCCCTTTAGATGCTGCTGTCAAGGTCAAGGACAAGGACATTCAAAGGTGAAGATCTGTAAATCTAAGAAATTGCTCGCTATCGTACATCTTGTGACTAATCGGTTATTTCCGATCAGTACTGGCGAGTCAGCTGAGTTGCTGGAATAGTAAAATAATTCTTAATTCTTATAACTTAAGAATGTGTGTGCCCTTTAGATGCTGCTGTAGAGGTCAACCACGACATGCAAAGGTAAAAATCTGTTAAGCTAAGAAATTGCTCGCTATCGTGCATCTTGTGACCTTGTATTAGTAAATTAATCGCAAACATGACTGCTGCGTATGAAATCTTGGGTTCCCAGGTCATGAAAACTGTTGTAAAATTTCTATGAAAATCTTAGTAGCTCGTTGTTTGATTTGTGCCCGGTTAATGGTAATAGGCTCGCCCCCTATTATATGGTACCTAAGAAATAAATTGCCGTTCTGTGGATGTACAGAGGTCAGCACATCAAGCAACCTCAACCTGTCAAATTTCTTTGATAGATTTTCAACCTTAATATAATCTTATAAGGTTCATTTTCAAATGGGAAAACTTGACCGTTTTGGATAGCGTGACCTGCTATGGTCTGTTGATCAGTTTCTGCCTAACTCTTCCGAAGCCTGATGGCGTAATGGTATGTACTTATCAAGACTATACCTCACCATTTATTGAAATCTCAATAAGTTGTGCAAAGAGTTCACCCTTGATCCATTTGTTATTAAAAGCTTTGCGGTAAGAAAGATGCTCAACCTTAAGTTTTTTAATAATTAACTATTACGTAAAATATGACTTGTAGTTGTGTTGCATGTGTCCCTAAGTATTTTTTAAATTTAAAGTCTGACACTAACAGTGAAAAGCAGAGCAGGAGCAGGAGAGCAGGAGTTTACTCAGAATCTTTCCAACTCTGGAACAGCTTAGGAGAACTCACTACGGTCTTTCAAGCAGAAATGTATGCCATTATCGCATGCGCAAATGAAACAGGAATGTAGAAAATAAAAATATCTACATTCTAAGCGACAGCCAAGCGTCACTCAAAGCCCTGACGTCCTACAAAGTCAACTCCAGACTGGTCCTAAATGCCATAAAAACTCTTAATGAGCTAGGCCGCAGGAACAGATTACGACTGGTTTGGGTCCCAGGGCATGCAGGCATTAAAGGAAATGAGAAGGCCGATGAGTTAGCTAGAACCGGATCGGCAAATGCCATGATTGGACCAGAACCATGTATGGGACTACCAACATGCGCCATCAAGAAGGCCTTACAGGAATATGCCGATACAAAACGCAAAGAGGAGTGGTGCAATAGCTTAGGGCTAGAGCACTCACGAAGATTTTTCGGCAGCAGCACCACACGCATCTCCAAATTCATACTTAACAATAGAAGGGACAAAGCCCGAGCTGTCATCGGAGCCCTCACAGGGCATTTTACAACCAATGACATGCTCCATAAAATGAAGCTGACCTTGAACAATGATTGCAGAGCTTGTGGTGAATTCAGGGAAACCTTGCAGCACATCTTGTGTGATTGTGACGTCCTAGCGACGAAACGGATGAGTCATCTCGGCAACGGATACCCGAAGCCAGAGGACTACAGGTTCCTTCCTCTTAGTGCGCTAGCCGCCTTCATGAACCACGTCTTTGAAGAGTAAGGAATGTACCATGCTGGGGACAACACAACAGATCACATTTGGTCGAAGTGTTGCTGGCCATGCCAGCCCCCACTGCTAAGATTAAGATTAACAGTGAAAACCTGTAACTGTTTATGACACTTAATGTTTTTCTTTCTTACTCCATTTTATAGCTGTCGGTTTTCCAAAATAAAATAAAGACGCAGTATAATAAGACAATAAAACATGTCCGTAAGCGCCAAAACCAGTACTACATTTTAGGTTGGAGAAAGAGATGGCGCTATTTAGGCTGTAGAGCAACATCTCTCTCTTTTATATTATAACCTAAATAGCTTAAACACGAACAGTAATATACCTAGGTCCTAGTCATGTTCGCATTTATAGTTTTGGAGATATTTCGATTTTTGTGACCAACCCCAACAAATTCCTGCAAGTATTCAGCAAGCGATATAAACTTAAATTTCAATTTATGAATTCACAATTTTGCTGCAATTTTTATCACAAATTCTATCACTAATTTACCCTCAAATAACACCTTTTTTATACAACCCCCTGAACAAGCTTCCTTCACTCAAGTTGGCCTGCAGTAAATGTCTGGGTAAAATTTTTGACATAGTTGGCCCGGAACCCATGATGAGGCCGAGGCGACCGGGGCCCGAGGAGGTACGGAAGAATTTGAGGAATTTTTCTTATTAATTTCGCATCATGTTATAGGATATTAATAGTGATTATATTAAGTACCTGCGTGCTTATAAATTCTGTGGCGGGAGGTATACTGCGGTCCATACACTTACGGTTCTCCGTCTATAAGTTTGAGCCTATTGGTATTTCTTCTTCAATTTAAGAGCTCAGCTTTTGTCGGTATTGGCATTTACTGGGCACAAATCCAAGTACAAATTTTGGACATTATATTATTATAGCCATATAGTTTTCTGACACTTACGGGAATATTGGACATTGAAATAAAAATAGTCTAGGACTAAAACGAAGGACCCTTTACAGCGTAGTCTACCCGTGACCGTGGACGCTATAAGGGGTTCAAAACGTCGGGGTTTATAATATCAATATAACGAATCTAAAAAATCTATAAAAAGTAGTTTTATTTTCATTTCAATTATATAGCAATGAAATTGTTGGAAAAATATGACTAGAAACGAAAGTTTCAAGGTTATAAAGTGCGAGTAACACCAATGTTATTGCTAGCGCTTAAAGGCCGACGCTTGTTTATTTATTACAATAAAAAAAAAGCCTACCTATGTTTGAAGCAGTTATATATTAGGTAGTACAAGGGGTAAATTATATTATATCAATGCAGAGAGATTCGACAACTTTTTGTGAGAGATATGACAAAACTCAGTATTTTTATCCCCTTCTTTATACTTACTCGTACCTTCATGATAAAGCGATATAACGATTCCCGTGAGTATCGACGTAGTTGGTCACTGACCTAAAAATAACCTTTTACTTAACAAATCAATCAACCACAGAGCTTATGACCACTATATAGAAAAATGCAGAAGTACCAAGGACTACCAATACACAGGAGCTCAAGTAATACAAACAAAAAATACTTGGCTGACCTTGCTATAAGCTATGCTAACTTAGCCATTGGGTTACTTCTTGACTGTCCTATCCTAAGATTACGGATATGCTTCATATAAAAAGCGTATCACCTGTTCGTATTATAATGTTATATGGCAGAAAGACAATTACACACTAGGAAACGAATTACATAACACGTCTTTTTGGTACGTTTGTGCAAGTCATTGCATGTCCAGTGGTGAAAAACTATGTGGAGAGGCCTTCGTTTAATAAGATGATTTCTTTGTAAAATTTGATAATCAAAATTACCTAATTCCTTGGTCAATATTTACTAAATACGACCGAATTCGATGAGCATGAGTAAAAGAGACCACGAGAAAATTTGAACATCGCATTATCTCATGGTTGGCCATACATTCGGCACGAGAGATAAACGATGACAAAAATATTTCGTGATTCGTACGTTAGGTTAGTTGAACACTGATTTAGCGCTAGGCCCAACGATTGGTCTAAGATTAAAAAGTACAAATTCTCGTGCACAATAATGTCTAAACCTTCTGTACTTTCCCTTTCTTATCCGCCTTATACTCGCAATACTTACCGGACATGTTTGACCGGGCCGGATACGACCGAACTTTGATCGATAGTCCGGATTTATGATCCGGTTTCCCCCGTCTTAAGTAATTGACCGGCTCCATTAGTGTGGGAGTTGCCTTTCGGGGTTCCGTATAAACATAGTTTGAATTTTGTTGTTTAGTTTATCGTGTGCTCCCGGTTTTATTAATTTCGGCTTTGTTGGTGGTTATTTAAAGATGGGATGGGTGGGTTATAGGATGAGAATATGGAGTCGTTTGCTGCGTAGATTATATTGACGTGTGGTAGGTTTTATTTGGCGAGAGACTTATTTTGTTAGCAGGATTATGGAATTGTAGTTGTACGAATTTGAATCAATTTTTTTCATCTAGGCGAGAACTTTTCACTATTTTTTCCTTCTGTTTATATATATATATAGCTAGTCCGTATGTTTATGTATTGTTTTATGTAATGCATCAATGTATGGTATTAATTTAGCTTAATACGATTTATTATTTATGTATGTATGCATATATATAGCTATTTGGACAATCAGTCTTCGCCACTTACCTCTCGCTCATACTCTATTAGTGCATCAACTTTGATTTACACATGTAACGTGTATATTATATTCATAGATCATCTCTATTAGTTTAGAGGTCGTGAGCGCGACTATGTTAGATCTCCTGGATTCGATTCCTAGGTCGAGCCATGTTATTTGATTTTTCCATGAAATTCCCAGTAGCAGCACGGAGTTCGTATTTGTGCCCGGTTAATGACAATAGGCTCGCCCACTATTACCAGGGACCTAAAAATAGCGTCGAACTGTTGGTGTACATTTAGTACACCTCTGCGTAACCCTTCGAAGCTTATAGGCGCGATGGTATGCTTTGTGTCTTCATGCAGATCGGCAATAATAATAAGAAATTAATTTATTACCCCACCAAAACCGCAATACATTAGGTAACTTAAGTTGTGGTTGACAATTATATATATGGTTGTGGGTAGCTGGTGCCTGAGATCTAGTGGTGAGGACAATTTTCGACCTGTGGTACAAGTCACCAGGTCCCCATTCGAACCCTGGTTTACAGTTTCATAGTTGCCTTATGCAAAGATTGATAGGGCAGACAAAAAAGTAATACAGAAAAGATTTGGATGATTAATTACAGCGTGAGGAGGAACTCTCTCTCGATCGTGTCTAACAAAAATATTTTAAATTACATAAATATAACTAATCTATATAAATAAAAATTAATCTCTATTTAACTTGGTCATCGCATCACGAGTGAACGGATCGAACAATTTGGCTAATTTTTTTTTGTTGTGTTAATTATTGTCAGGAGAAGGTTCTTATGTAAGAAAAAATTAAAAACATTGTGCAGGAAATTAGAAAATTTAAAAATCTTAGATAAAATAAAAACTAGATACTTTCAGGTAAAGTCTACGCAGACGAAGTCGCGGCCAGAAGCTAGTAATTAATAATTACACCTTACAAAGCAGAGAGATACCTGGCCTTAAGGCTGAACGTTTTATTTACAATCACATGTATGTAACTACCTACGCCAGGCAACGGAGCTAAGGACATTATTAACCCCAGCAAAACCATTATTGAAATAAATGGTACCCCTAGCGCGTTCAAGTGGTGCATTTGTAACTATCGACTCGGAACACGAAGGCGACTAAGCGACTGAATTGTTTCTAATGGTGCGTTTAAACGTTACTTTTTCTTCAGAGATAATACAAATATCACACGTTTAAATATGTTTTCCCCTAGGTAGGGGAAAACATATTTAAACGTTACTAGGCTAATCAGGTGATTAGCCTAGTAGCCGAAAGCGTGGATTCGCAGGTCGAGCAATAATGTTTTGAGGTTTTCTATGGAATTGTCAGTAGCAGCCCGGTGTTTGGATTTGTGTTAAAGGCAATAATAAGCCCTTTTGCCGGAACTGTTAGTTCCTGAAAATCTTTTTTGTTTATCTTGACATACGTCAAACCCTATGGTATAATTTTCGAAGACATTACACAAAGTAGAACTTTCATTGTAAGAATGAAAGAAAACACGTTTCTTAGGTCAACGTCAATTAAACAATACGTTGACATGATATATTAAAGAAAGAAGTAAAACATCAACATCGTTCCAACATCATTAACAGTTGCTCTCTGGAAGAATTCATTCCAACATCATTAACAGTTGGTCTCCAGAAGACTTGATTTAGTTTCAGTAGCATTCTGGTTTGTCCTATAGTTATCGAATTATTATTACCTCACCATTTCAAGCTCGCTCAATCTTGGCCGGTACCTCATTATATGTCACCAGCTCAGCAGATGGATGGATCCTGCTAGTTAACTTTCTTAAGCGTTGCTGTCAAAGCACTGGATACTATCATCATCATCATCATCATCATCGTCATCATCAACCCATATAGTGTCCCACTGCTGGGCACGGGTCTCCTCTCATATTGAGAGGGATTAGGCTATTGTCCGCCACGCTGGCCTAGTGTGGGTTGGCAGACTTCACAAACCGTCGAGAAAAATCTCTAAGGTATGCAGGTTTCCTCACGATGTTTTCCTTCACCGTTTAAGCGAGTGATAATTAATTATTACTACGCACATGAATTCGAAAAGTCAGAGGTGCGTGCCTTGGGTTCGAACTCGAGACCTTCGACTTGGCAGTCCAATGATCATACCGCTAGGCTATCACTGCTATCACTGGATACTATGAATGAAGAAAATTTCAAAATCTCGTAATAGCACGTTTGTCTAATCCATACCCTTCATATTACACCAAAAATCGAATACCCAATCACATCACGTTCTACACTTAAACTCGAGCAATCTACGCCCCAAACACACGAATCTCGCAGCCGCATCGTTTGCCACCCACAAAGACCACTTCGCGGTCCTAAGGTCCTAGTAATTACATAAGTAATCGCATAGGTGTAGTGTAACCCAATAAGGCGATTAGTATACACCTCACGTGTCCCGCTCAGTGCGGCCATAGTGATGGCGATTAAGCAATTTACCGTTAGTCGATCCCGGAATCGAATGACGCCGTGTTAGGCGAATGGTAACGATTGCTTCCTTGAAATGCGATTAGATTGAGAGATTGGGATCTGAACGGAGCCGTTGCGGTTGTTGGTCTGTTTACTGTATTTTTTAAGGAATTGAAATAAAGCTAGATGAGAAAAAAAAAGTTTAGATTATGTACTGTAGAGGTCGCTGCAAGGAGTCAGCATTATCGTATGACTGGCTGGTTTTATTAAGAAAAAACAAACATTTAAATGTAGTATCTTAGAATGTTTAGTAAAAAATTGATTTGAAGGACATTTCAGAATTCCCTTGACTCATATAGAATAATAAAAAACCGAGAGTCTCTTTTCTCTCTACCTACAGATACAGACCCACAGTACCTCTATATTATAAACCCAACTAAATGGAACAAATTGAGACAAAATATCATATTAATGATAAAAACTAATAACCTAAGAAACGAGCCAGTGCTTCACATTATTACTGTAACAGGAAACAAAAGCCTTAATTCAGTCGAAGTGAAAGCAACACTGTAAGAACAGAAATTTAATCAGGAGAAAAATAAGCGAAGCGAAGGAAATATACAATATCCAATTTTCTTCCCCAGAAATCCGATGTAAAGGCCCATTGTACATAGGCGTATAATACTAGAACCAATTATCTGTGATATCCAATTTCTTAAATTAATTTATCGGGACGAGATCGTCGAGCTGGCGATAATTGTAATACTTGAAAAGTGTCAAAGCGATCGGAATGGGGGCTGGTGTTAAATTTTACGGCTTTGCTCTCTCGTGCGTCAGGGAATTCAGATGTCTTTGAACAGAACGATAATATTGTCGACGACAAAAAAGTCGCTAGGATTATATTGAATGCCTTGCGTTTCATTTTCAGGAGGGGAGAAGACTTTTTTGTCTTTTGGTCTCTTTTCAATCAGGTTTGCTTTGAAGATTTTTTTGAATATGGAACGTCACTGTGAAGTGAACCGGATTGGTTCTCTGCATTGTGGACAAAGGTTTGGTCCCTCACGTCCACAGAATAGGATAATAGTTGGCTAAATTGTTATCGCGAAGTGAAGTCAAGTAAACATACCTCACTCTCCTGTTTAGTCTTGTTATCATTCCTAATAGTGGATTAGCAAGAAATAGCTATAAGCAAGATCGAAACGTTCACAATCTTTTTGGAAGTTAAAATTTTTCGAGCCTACTCCTATTCGTGCGAATATTATAATGCCTGAATAAACAATTATAATAATATCAAACTTGTGATACAAAATATGTGGTGAATAGTAGGTATACATTTTATTGGTAACACGCACACGACAAAATTTGTCATTATATCAAAGTCTGGTGATAAGTTTAACATGAGACAAACCTTTTAAAATACTTAGTATCTATGGTTTCACTAATTAGCTTAGCTAGCTTTTTTAATAAACTTTAACAATTGCTTCAGCGGAAAAATACACTGTGCTTTCACTGAGAAAAAAATAATTACAATATGCGTTTATTTTCCGCTCAAAAACCAGATAGTCAAAATGAAATTCGATTCCTATTCACCCCAGCAGAAAAATAGCATTAGGAACCCAGACAAATAAAAATTGCAACTTCACACCAACTCCACGCAATTACGTTCGAAAAAACTTCCTAATCTCAAATCGGGATTGATGGCTTAAAAAACTTTTTTAATTTAGTCAGAAAAACAGGTGCGTGCGAATTACCGACTCCATTGTCCGACGATATGAGCAATTTCGTCGGAGTCAGCAAGAGATTAGTACGGGGCTCTTAATCCGAGTATCGGGCGATGGACCCCATCATATTTCATAATACACCTCCGTTAGGGCGCACGCTCATTGGGCCGAGAACAGCGGGTTATTACGGCATGAAATGGACAGCTCATTAGTAGAGGCAATAGGAGTGAAGGATATGAACGCACTTGTGTGATTCAGGTCCGATTAAATGTATACCTCTTTATTAGCAAGTAATGAATACTCTTACGAAATATTAAAATCCACTAAGTATAGATTTATTTGTTTTTTATTACATACCTACTTAGCTAAATTATTAATATTTTCCTCACATACGCAACGCCTGTAAAGTTCAAAACATGTTAGGGTACTTAAGACTGCTTAGTCTAAGTAATGTTTTATCATTAGGCAAGTAATGTTTCGTATTGACAAATTCAAGAAATGTACAGAACTTATTGAAATAGTATTTTATATAATAAACTTGCTTCCTTAAATAAAATATTCTCAAACATTTTGGACTGTGTTTGTTACATTCAAAGGTGTGCTATGGGATTAAAAGGACGAAAATATCCCATAATACAGCCATGAACCGCCTGCAAAAGGGCAAAAGATAGATGGGAATAAATTTCTAAAAATTCTGTGCTACCGCCTTCACTAAGTCCACTTTGTTACTCTCCAAATTTTAGTGAATGTATCCATAACCTTATATCGACCTACTCGCAACTGTCTTCCAAGATAATATCTCTAGGGTGGGCCCTGAACTCACCAGGGTCTCGTGAGCCCGTCCGATTCTTGATATGTTTATTAAGGGCCTAACTTGATTATGTTTTTGATATAAAATATTGCGACCTATCCGTAGAATAAGATTACATATGATTATGTCCCAGAATAGGGTTTTGGCCTAATATTTTATTAGTAAAATCGTTTTTTTTTTTCAAGTTATGTTTATTGTTTATTAAGTTACGAGTATGTTATAACTTAAAAGAATACCAATAAAAAAAGGCCAGCTTAGCTTTTTAACTACACAAAATCCGATTTACTAGACATAATCATAATTATGTCACCTTATTCTATGGATAGGTCGATAAGTCTTATGAGTATCTCGACTGATATTTAGTTGTATTTGTATGGGTAGTTCGAGGCTCAGGTTTTTTTAATTAATCAGATAAATTTTTATAGTCAAAAAGTATTATCTTATGTTGATTAGTAATAGAGGTAAAATGTTATGCGTTATGCAAACGCAATACTTAAAACCAAGCTTAAATGTTTGGGATTGGGATAAATAAAAATGATTTTAAAAATCAACCATAATTAATTGCTCTGATCATTCAGATATATTATAGTATTTTAATAATGTAGTTATTCGAATTTGAAATGAGAAATTGATATTTATTTCAGCCACAAGCAAATATTCACTCAAAATACTAACACGCACACACTAACAGCCCTTAAAAAATAAAACTGTCAACCTCCTTTCGACGCCACTTGACGGCATTGAAACGAGTCCTTAACGCTTTGAACCCCACCTCAAAAGTTCCGTTTTCGACTTCGACAAAAACCCCTCTCATTTCCATCTTCAGCAGTCGAGATGTTGTATAGAAAGGATGTGGAGCAATTCCCACCCCTTCGACCCATATACCTACCGCCCCCTGTGACATCAAATCTTGGATTTATTAAAATAACCGCACGAACGTACGTATTGGTTATCCGTACCCTATACGGGTAAAGCGGGCAAAATGATGCATTGCCCGATAAGACAATGTAGCGGAACGGACCCGGGCATACTCGGGTCGACCTTTCAATTTCCTTGATTGTGACTGGATCGTGACGGCTTCATTTTTATTTCTTTATCTATTGTGATGATTTCTTATGGGTAGACACCGTACGGGTATGAAGTGGTTTCCGAGACCAAATTGGCCTGATAAGGATGGGACCGGACGTTCGATTAGCGCTTCTGCGGAAAATAATTCGGATTTTGTTTGTTGGTATGAAACTTTTGTGTAATCGAAAAAAGAAGGACAGTTGTTCAATTTTCGTCCTACAACTCCATCCAGTATGGAATGCCTAATGCCATTAAGCGGTAAAGAAAGTGTCCCGAGCGGCTAGGTATTGAGAATTTCATAGAAAAACCCAATAATTAATACTTTTTTTCGACCTGGTTATCGAACTCAGAAACTCATGCTCAGCAGCCACCATTCCTACTGCTAGGCTAATGAAGCAGTCCCTACATATCAGTTAAATTGATGATAGATTCGTCACCGGATGACTATACTCTACCACATCGTTTCTTATGTCACGAAGATACGTGAATCAATTAAAAAACCTTATGCTAGTAGCAAGAATCACACAGAGCAACATGAAAAGAAAGAAAGATTTTATTCTGACCGTCACAACACAAGACAAAGTAACAAACAAAACAATAGATTGAAAACTTTACTTAGGTAGGTAACATTACACGTTCACTATTTCAAATGAATATGCACACAATAACACTAAACATACTATTATTATTGATGACGCACTCTAATATCGCGACAATACCCAAAAAAGGTATGATTGATGATGTGTGAGACCTAATACCCCTTCGAAAGGGAAATTGTGTAGATAAAATAGCGACGAACAGTGTTTTGACAGGTGCTGTTATATAATAATATATTCTTTGTAGTTCGAGATACCGAATACATTTACTATTAAGTTTACCTATGATACATAATATGTTACATTTTTTTACGACCAAAATTCAAAGCTTTTAGACAGTACACCCACAGTTCGCCAGTATGTTTATGTCCCATGATATAGAGTATGAGTTTAATGAACGCTGAAGTGGATGTAGACCGGCCATGTCTGTTATGAAGACCCACAGACGATCGATGGAGCAGACGAGTGTTAGAGTAGAGACCTCGTTTGGGCAAGCGTAGTGTGAGCGGATAGATGCGGGCTGCCCAAGACCGGGATGGCTGGTGCTCTTTGGGAGAGGCCTACGTTCAGCAGTGGACGGCAATAGATTGATATGAATGAATGAATGAAATAACACTGCTTGACTTGGATCGATCCCAGGACCTGAAACGTAGCAGTCACGCGTGCGGCCACTAGGCTAATGAGAGTTATAAAATATATTAGTGAATAATAAATAAAATAGTGAGAGTAAAAATTAATATTTTTGTTATCCAAATTAAAAACCCACATAGTAACTGCACATAATATACGATCTAATTGCTGGAAAAAAAGCCCACAGCCATATCTAAGTTCAAGTGAAATTGGAACTGAATGTATACTTCCTATCTACAGAAACATCATGATAGTACATAGCTTAGTATATATAGACGTCATCAAAACGCATAGATCCATTCACTGCCACCTGACTGCCTGCCTGCATGACCCTTTGGCTCAGTCAGAGTAATTGCCTTCACGCAATGTCAACTAAATACCAATCCCGGTATTTGAGTCCAGTGAAGTATAGCTCTGTAGGCCGTAATAGCCACAGGCTACCAATATATTACTCCCTGCCACGATACGTCTTCCAAACATTATTGCGACAGAGATTCCAATACACCGAATTATCAATAATAGCCCTCAGTCCATATAGTATATAAGGAACATAAATTACAAATTTACCGGCATTGAGTCACTTTAGCAGAATAATACCAATACAACCACCACACTATATTAAACTGTAACTCGAATATGATAGAGTACAAAATTGTGTGGAATGAAAATGGTATATTTTTCGCCACTCGAAAATACCCAACGTGTGGCCGTCGCATTCCCTGGCCCGGGTATGATTGATGGCCAGCCTAGTGGGCCGGATAAGACAATGTACCGGAAGGAATGACTGGGCCGGTTCGGACGATGCACCGCTCCGGTACCGAATTATTCCGCCACATTGGAAACTCAATACGGCTTTTCGTACGAAATAATGGAGAGGGCGAATAGGTGGGTAGCGTCTTGTGTATTATATTTAAAAGGCAAACATTATGCAAGTGAATAGTGAAGCAGTCAGTCTTGAGTTCGAATCAAAGACACCTATGACTTTTCGCATTTATGTACCTACTTCATAATAATTAATTGTCATTTGCTTTGACGGTGAAGGAAAACATCGTGAGGAAACCTGCATGCCTCAGAGATTATTATTATAACTACTTTTTACGGATTTCATCGCATTATAATTAGTTTTAAACGGTAACTGTCTCATAAGCCTAGTCGTTTTAAGCACAACTGCTACGTTAGAGGCTCTGGGTTTGATTTCCAGGTCGAGCGGTGTTGTAGATTTTTCTATGGAATTTTCAGTAACAGCTCGCGGTCTAGATTTGTGCCCGGTTAATGGCAATATGCTCGCCCCTTATTACATGGGATCAAAACATACCGGTGCACTGTGAGTATACATTGATACATCTCCTCTGCTTAACCCTTAGGGGAATAATAAATATTAAAATTAAAAATAATGTATATTATAGAATGTTAGAATCTATAATAACAAAAGAGACCATGATTCTCTAAGTTTGTTGCGGTGTTTCTTCTCAGAGGTCGTCAGCTAGGAAATGCCGGCGCCATCTAGTATTATTAATTGATTATTGACTTGTAAAAGTGTCTTTAAAAGATCTATTTACAAAAATTAATATCATTTATCTGTTCCATAGTTAGAATTAAACCGGATTTAGAGATTCTTACACTATCTATTTTCGGTTTGTTCCTAATTTTGATCTAATTTAAAAAAATCGAATTACCTACCCACTGAATTGTCTTAAGTAGTGCCCTAATTTATGACAAGTCTGAAGTCGATCTTAATAATTAAGTGCTTTTAAGG
This sequence comes from Acronicta alni, assembly GCA_964056405.1. Taxonomy (NCBI): domain Eukaryota; kingdom Metazoa; phylum Arthropoda; class Insecta; order Lepidoptera; family Noctuidae; genus Acronicta; species Acronicta alni. Next base: position 3,341,570 of record OZ043919.1, on the reverse strand, counting down.
TTGAAAATATCGGAACCAAGTTTAAACGTTCACATATTTACACTAATTTTGCTTGTGAGCAAGTAGAATTTTTAATATAATCTCTAACCCTGCTTTGCGTAAACGTGCAAAATTAATACTCAATATTGTCGACTGTAGAAAAACTTTTAATTACTTTTTCATATTACGTAGTGTGGATATAGGTTATTTATTAAAGTAATATGTAGTAAGCATATTAATACGTAGAAGGCAGAGCACATACCTACTAGTCATCTTATATTTAGATAATCAACTTATCACTTCACTATATGTAAGTATGTATGTACTTAACATATGTAGGCTATTTTTTTTTATACTGTAAGGTTATATTCTTCTAAATATTTGTTTTTTTGGTAAAAACGACGTTGTCAGTCAAACGTTGAGGTTCAATATCATAAGTTATTTGCTATTAGGTAGCCTGAGCTTCTTTATACCACTCGTGGGCAGGATTCGAACCTGCGTCTTCTGGTTAGTCGCACCAGACGCTATGTATTTATACCACGTTGGCAAAAAGGGGTCTAAACCATACGATTACAACCCACTCGGTAGCTACCCTCGCCTGTTTGTACCTATTTAAAATTAATTAAATAAACATTTACTAATACCATGTTTCTCCTCGGACCAGAGACGGGGGATTTAATAGGTAAATGTGGCAACGCTGTGTTGCAACGGGTTGTTATTGTATCCAGTATAACGTAGTGTGCCACGCTGAAATGCATGTTGCTTTACGTGAAACTCTAGCAATGGGGCCCGAATTGTATAGCAGCATGTAATGTGCCATGTACATGGTGCGAATTTAGAGCTAGGTTTCAATTAACGGTGTGTATAGTATATAACTATACTAGCTTCTGCCCGCGACATCGTCTCCGTGGACTTTAAATAGATAAAAAGTATCCAGTTGTTAAGTTTACTGAAATTTCTCAATTTTTTTTAATAATTTTTCCGTAAGAACAGTCTACAAAGTAGGTATTAGAAAACTTTAAAAAAGATGAATAAAATCGGTAAAGTCTTTCTTGAGTTGCGCCGTGACCAAGGGAAACAGGGATTCACTTTTCTATTAACTATATTGTAAAGATTGCTTTATTAATTTATATTTATATAATTTGTGTAACTGCCTCATTAACGAATGGTCACAAGCGGAACTACGCATGGGACCTGGGTCTGTCCATGACCATCTCCTAGGTTCAATTCACGGGATCGTCGATCGTCCATGAGACGCGTCCATAATATCGCACGTATGGCGTGCATCTCATCTCTCATGTCTAACGTTATACAGCAAAAAGAGCGTACTCCTTTTTCAAGGCCAGCAACGCGATTGTGACTCCTCTGGTGTTGCGGGTGTACATGGGCGGCGGGAATCGCTTACCATCAGGCGATCCGTCTGCTCGTTTGCCCCCTATCCCATAAAAAAAAACAATATTATATCTGTCTTACTCGCAACGATTCAATGTGTGTAGGCTAGCAAGCAAGCGAATGATTTATGTGCTTAAAATTACGATTTTTTTAAATCTATATATTATTAGTATTTTGGTCTCCAATAAAGAATATTCTATCTATCTAGTCTCACCATTATATCATTGAAGGAGTTCATTAAATAAACAAGGTCTTGAGAGATTAAAAACCTAAACAATGTTATACTTTGGTTCAGTTTTATCGATTTAATATATTTTACACCCTGTATACACATCATCACAAAGAAGTTACGTGTTAAGCACAGAGTGCCTACAGGTACACTGTCTATACCGTAAACACCTGTCTACCGTCCAGTTCGAACAGGATATAATATTTTAGAACCTTGTGAATTACGGCCTCTGAAAAGATGTTTGTCTAGAATGTTTGCTGTAATGGAAATGCTGTATCAATGTTATAGTCTACCTGGCAGATAAACAAGCAGGAAAGGCAGATCGAACAATTATCGTTTCTACTAAATCTATTATTATAAGTAAATGTAAAATGTTCTCTTCAGAAATAAAAATTCTTTAAACTGCATCTGATGGTCAAGGGCCAGCACATCAAGCTACCCCAATCTGTCGAATTTCTTTGATAAATTTTTCAACTTTAATACACAGTAATAAGGTTAATTTTCAATTAGAAAAAGTTGACCTCTAGCGTAGCAGTCGCGGTTAGGACCACTAGACCAACGAGGCAGTTTAGTTTACAGTGAAAATCAAGCCTATCGATTTAAAAAAAAAAAACAATCTAATGTTATAACTATAATAATCTTAATGGTATCTATAGAATAACTATCACCCCTTAAATGTTTTTAAAGACACGACCAAAATGCAGTGCAAAATAAAACCTTCTAAAATTGTGCAAATGTTTTTATGCTCCACAAAGCCTTGCAAAGCCAAGCACCCGTATTCTCCAAAACATTCCTTGCATACACCACTTATGTGACGCCAACCAAAACATGATAACAAGACAAGACCAACCTCTATGGTAACAATCTTGTTAAAAATGGAAACTGATGCATGCAAACTGAAAAGGTCATGACATAAAACACTCCATTGTCTACAACCTCCTTCGTATTTCTTTCCACCCATTCATACTAAAGACGTTTAAAATAATGAGTTTTTATTTTGGACTACCAGAACTCTTTTCATTACTTTTATAAGAAACCCCCCTCGTTTCTATTTACCGGGGTTACTGCAAGCGTTTCTTGGTAACAAGCCGCTCTTGAAGTTTGAATGAAATTCTCCAGAAAGCGAACTTGCCAGGTGAAAATGGGTCTTTATTAAAAGCGTTTTGAATATAGTTGGTTTCTCCAGCGTCATAGTTTAACAACAGATTATTTTGAATAGGTCTTCATTCAAGAATGGCTAAGAATTTATACTTCTTGCTTATCGAATTTTAAAAAGAGAAGCTTTAAATTTTTTTTAAAGTTAACTTTTTAAGCATTATGGAACATGCCCTGTGTCACAGAGACAAACATACGGACACATAATACACCCAGATTCGAAACAAATATCCGTGAAACACACATAATTGTCTCGGACAAGGCACCCAGGACACGCGACGCAACGATAGTAGTGAGGTGACAATCTTAACAACATGACCCCCAACATGCAGTTGAGATAACACCAGAGAAGTTGATAACTTCTCGTTAACTATCTATCATCATCATCATCATCAACCCATATGCTGTCCCACTGCTGGACACGGGTCTCCTCTCAGAATGAGAGAGATTAGGTTATAGTCCACCACGCTGGCCTAGTGCGGATTGGCAGACTTCACACACTGTCGAGAAATATCTCTAAGGCATGCAGGTTTCCTCGCGACGTTTTCCTTCACCGTTTATGCGAGTGTGAATTAATTATTAATACTTACGCACATGAATTTGAAAGGCAGAGGTGCGTGCCTTGGATTCGAACTCAAGACTTACAACTTACTTTTATTAGACTTAAATATTACCAGAATAGAAGTCATAATTTTCTAAGCAGTTCTACTGAGTTCACAAACTCATTAATCCGACCTTAACCAAACCGTGCTCCAACTAACAATAATAATAACCTGACCACCGGCAGCTTAGATACTGTTTCCGATAAGGGTGGGCTACTATTTTTATATTTTTAAACGTTTTATTATCTGTTTATATTATTTGTTAACATATCCAAATATGTAAATAAATAAATACACGAGATAATAATAAAGACAAGACAGTCAACAGAGTTGACTGAAACAGACTATGCACTTAAATCTTACATTACATAGTCTGTTTTAGTCAAATCTATGTTTTACAAATGTTTTCAGGGCACAACCATATATCTACCTGGTATGATGCCTAAATTACTTCATACGTTACCTAGAGTAAAATAGTCTACTCTATTCTAAGCCGGATATTAAGCAGCGGTAACTATGGCTCCCAATTTATCCTGCAAGATATCTAGTATGAAGCCAAAGGAGCATTGCAAGCCAAAGTTTTCGGGGAATATCCTCCAACTGTGACTGGTTCCCTTAAATCAAATGCCACTTACCAAAGTTCGCTATAATGGTAGACGTGAGGAATAGACTGCTTTAAGAAGTTTTATATGAAGCAAACTTAGAATGGAAATCTTTTGGAGTATAAAAGCTTTTTCTTTCTAAGTTAATACAAAAATATGCTGAGTGTTGATATTGGAAAATAAAAACTTGGAAATATATATACAACTTATTTATCCAGATAGACAATCAACACATCCAACAGGCATGCTATTAAGCCGCTTCATTGTAAACAAAATGCCCTTTCAGGAAAAATTTCGTCTGTAGTAATTGTACATACGCTTAGTATCTAACTATTAAAATAATACAGTAGCATTGCCCATAAGGGCACAAAATTACACTATTCTGATTTCGAGTACCTGGAAATATTTTCGAACCCTTATTTCTTTAGAAAAACTGCATTAGACTGCAAACAATAAACGAATTATGTTAAGCAACGAGAATCCAGTTGCATTTAGTAATTTGAAAGCAGAAGTTTTAAAATAGAACATGAACTCGTACAGAAAATTGAAATTTGTAAAGTAAGAACAACGCCAACCTCAATTTAAATCCGAAACTGTGCCACATTCAGCATATTTACTCACCCACAAACTTCATGACGCAGTCTCTATTCTAATGAGTTAAGTCTTCACAACTAGTTGATATTACGTTGCGAGGGAACTTTGCGAAAGGAAACTCACTTGAATACTAGCCATTATTATCCTAACACGGGTTGAGGTAACCTCCTCGCAGCCAGAGACGTGGGACCTCTGGATGATGCAGAAATTCCCCTATCTATTCCTTTGGTTTATGGAACCAGAAGCGGCAGGGGAGTTCAAATTAAATTGGACAGTTGGTATAATAGAGAAATGTCCGTATAACGTTACTGTTGCATTCGGTGCACGTATCGACGGATTGAAATCGTGGTATATCGGTTCGCAACGAGTTTCCGTACAATAGTAATAGAAATTGAGATAGTTGACGGGAATTATATCGATTGATAATCGAATACCGGATTTCTTTGCTGTACTGTCCTCCTCCCTATTTCGTTTATACATGAATATTGCGTGTCTTATCCGATCCTAAATCTACTTCGGGGTTATTGGATAGCGTAGTAGTTTTACATATCTCTCCTACAGTAAAATTTATTTCTAAATCTCTGATAGTAACGATTTATGATTCACAATCTGGATATTACTTATGAATTCTAGTCTGATTCATTTCTAGTTTTGTACTTACAAAAGATGCTTCTTTATTTATCTTGATCCCATGATTAAGCGGGCCTCGATACATATAATGTTTGTTTCTTTTAAATTAATTATCTTAACCCTTAAATGATATACACCTATTTTATGGTGAGGTCCTTTCAAAAGGTCTTAATAAAATCACTATATAGATAGTTGACACTTACTGCCAGGCTGGACAGGTGACTCCCATCAGAATGAGAGGGATTAGGTTATATTTCACCGGCATATTACTCCACTGCCGAGACAATCTTTGATGTTTTCAGATTTTTGCACCGTTTAGGCGTAGGATAATAATTAATTCTTAATACGCACATGAGTTCAAACAGTCACGAGATGCGTACTTTGGGTTTGAATTTGAGATCTATGACTTGGCAATCCATTGTCATGGCTTCTAGGCTATCACTCCTACTAGTTTTATAAACACTAATATGTGACTCAATAGCAATCAGAGGAACTGAAACTCAAGAACGGCTTTTATTGCTGTTATTTATAAATCAGGCGCTTTACATTTTTAGGAGTATATACGTCATATAAAACCTATCAACATATTTCAGTGCAGTTATAGAAACAATCAGAATTGACTAATGAGTAATCGAGGTTCTTGATGAGTATTTTTCAATAAGTACGAACTGATATATGTATTGCTAATCGACATCATAGGTACACAATGGAGTCAGCAAGCATGACTGTAAGATGTCTGCTGGTTCAAACATCCTGGCTTCAATACGGCCACAATATTAAACTTCTAGTTCGCCGAGGCTTTACAAACATTGCCGACTCTACCATCCGTGTCCATCTTTTGTGCTGACCGAACATTCATCCGACGGGAACGAGGAATTTTTAGAATGCGGCATTTTGTTAGGCTTTTTGCTCACGAAGCCACTTTTTTTTACGAGATACTCATTCGTTGTATTTTTGAGAAATGTTAGTATTTTTCTCAAAAATTCTAGCCTGTATATAATTAATATATAATTAGGTAATTTATGCTTAAGCTTAACAGATAAAATTTACTAATTATTATTTTAACCATTAACTCGATACGGGAGTAGGAATATGACAAAACATTGCACATGGGTTACATAAATGATTTACAACAAGCTCGAGTGCTAGTCCAATTGTGCTGTCCAACGTACAACTAATTGCATATTTGTTGCTTGCGAAAACCGCATCTACAACTGCACCACATCGCATAGATTAAGCTAAATCTAATACATTGTATTTTTTTAATCTTATCGCAACATACTATCACCCAACGGATGCAACTTTACCCAACAACTTTTCTGTATTAAGGTGTATAAAACGCCTTATCGAGTGCACAGGAAGCCAAACAGTGCTGTCGTCTGGGCACCAATATCTCCTTCAAGCACCGTCTCGAACATGGATATTAGAACGCGACTGCAGTTACAAAGCCCTCTCTGTAAAGGTATCCGCGCGATTCCCGTTCAATAGAGATGTTTTCAATAAAGCTGTTCGGTGTGCAGCCAGCCGAAACATCGGGGTTCGGTTAATTATTGTGAAATTTAGGTATTTTGCTACCTATATAAAACTTCAGTTGTGTTTTGTATATGGATGAGCTTCAAGATGACTGATTGGTGTTTGCCGTCCATTGGGATAGGTCAACTCAAAGCTGCTGATTCTCAACAGATGATTCACGTCATTTTAACATACATAGTTATTAACTAGCATATAACACCCATGTATTATGTATATATAAACCTTCCAGAAGGAATTATTTAAATGATAGTGAAACCGTATCAAAATCTGTTGCGTAGTTTAAAAGATCTCAGCATACCGAGGGAGAGATAACGGGAAGCGAATTTGTTTAATACTATGTATAAATTGAAAATAAAATAGGCAGAAGTGTACATTACACAGACACAAACACGGCTCTGCCTAACCCTTCAATACTACAGGCGTTGGTATGTTTCTGTTATGATATATTTTTATCTGCACCACACTATGGTTGACTGATAGAGAATGCCTAAGGCATTAAGTCCGCCAATGTACAGAGGCCAGCATATCAAGCTACCAAAATCTGTCAAAATACTTTTATTGATTTTCAACTTTATCACAAAACAATAAGGTTCAAACTGTCAAGGAAAATTTGACAGTTTTGGATAGGTTGACCTGCTGGCGTCTGTACATTTATATGTCATAAAGTTTAAATAAATAAAATATCTAAATTGGTGTTTCTTCTCAGATGTCGGCATAGGGTCGTCAGTCAAGTAATGCTATCTTAGGGCAATTTAGTACTTAAATTCTAAAACATTGACTTCTAAAAGTGCCTTTGAAAGATCTTAATGCATAAATATTTCATTTAGAATCATCCTCTGATCCTTTTCTCAAACTATGTTCTCGGCTTTCAGTATAACCAGATGCGGCTGAATATCAGTATTTTACACGAAGAATGAGACCTCGGCAGCCCAATTTTCTGGGTAATACCGATGTCCTGAGGATAGACTAATTACCAGGCATTTTAGGCTTCTGACTACCACTAACAATTGTCACAGATGTTCGTATGACAACGGAACCGACGGCTTTACGTGCTCTCCGAAGCAATGGAGTCTCGGTGTGTTAAGAATGGTCACCCATCCATAGAATGGCCGCAACTAGCGCAGCTTAACCTTGCAGATCGCTTGTTCAACGTAGTTATTACTTAGCCACGACCCCACAAATATTTAAAAATAAAATGAAATATTTCATTTAGAACGTTCAAACATTACCTCGATGTTTAATAACTACAATGACGTCACTTGATGTAAATTTAACTGGCACTTTTCTTATTATACAAAGTATTAAGTACTCCTTGAACTTAACCGAAGTTGGAATCAAATGTTAAAATAATATTAATTACGCAGACGACATCCGCCTTCCGCAAAAAAATAAAGGCTGAAAATTTTCCCCATAAATGAACTTAATTATACCCCTACCTTTTTTTTAACTTTTGCTCGTTTAACATTTTAAGGGTTGACCTGGAAATAATTTTTTTAGGCAAAATAATTTTCCATAAAAACTGACACGAACGTCTTCCGTGACTAATGAAGAGTGGTTTTTTTTTATCAGTTTACAAATAGCATAGCCTGTTAACATGATTCGACTCCAAGGCATGTTCTCAAAGCTTCTCTCACGTTTAAATAATCAAAATCATACCATCACGCCAGTATTCCCCGAAGGGTTAGGCAGAGGTGTTCTAATGTACCTCTACATTCGACGGTATGTTTAGGTCCCATGTAATAGGGGGCGAGTCTATTGACATTAACCGGGCACAAATATAAATCAATACAAGCCACTGATGATAATTTTATAGAAAAATAAATAGCACTTTCCTCAACTTAGGAATCCAAACTAGGTACTATATATATATAGGTCTAGGGTAGCAGTCCCACTTAGGACCACTAGACTATCAAGGCAGTTTCAATACCATGTGTATATTTAAGAATTAATAACCATGTCACTTAACATGCAACTAAGAATCTTTCATTCTCGACGGTGTGTCTGCTGGCCCGCACTGGCATTTATCGTATGGGGAAACCTGTACCCAACAATGGTACATTTAATTAATATAACTGGCACGTATATACGGAATGAAATTAAATTTTATTTTATGTACGGAAAATTCTCAATGATCGTCCGCCAATTGGGGGCGGGGGGGGGGGGTTCGGCAGGATATGTCTAAGTCGTAGTAACTAAGAACCACTCTTACCTTCACTTCGGCCATGAAATCCGTGAAATTCGCCACGACCATGACAGGCTGTGGTCTAGCAGCCGCTGGACCCTTTCAATTAGTAAGGCCTTGCCTGGTATCCTAATTAAATGCACGCATGTAGCGAATACGTGTACCGCCTACCGGGGCGGGCCTATTATCTGGTCGGGTGGTGGAATTCCCCGTTAAGCCCTGCAGGCCACAGTTCATGGAGGATGGAGGTCTGTTTGCGCCCTCTGGCGCCCGGTGCGTCTACTACGGATCGGGAGAGGTGAATGCTTTGCTCTCTGGCCCATAATAAGCTGGCTAAGTGGTCTAGACGAAAATAGAAGTATTATTTATTAATGTAATCTAAACAAATAGTTGTCGATTAAAACAACCGGTACCTACTAATTTATAAAAAAAAACGATAATTTTATTCGAATAAATTTTCGTTTACCGAGATGAGTATGTTGACTTTGTTTTACATGTCGAATGGGACAACCTTTTCTAAAAATGCAAAAAAACAACGACCCAGTAACTTTGTACTCGGGTCACCTCAACCCGTTTATAATCACTTATCTCCCAGCGAAACGTGTGATATTTCACGTGGAAATAATCGGAGAAAAACTCGTCTGATCCCCTGTTTATTTTCCTTGGAGAACAAACTTTCGGGGGCAAGAGACACTGCCCCCGAAAGTTGGAGGGTTGGAAAAAATCACCCCGAAACTAATGGAGCGTGCGACGAATGAACTTTAAACTTGCCTACGTTGCTTTTGTATAAGACTTTCTGTTCATTACAAGTTTTTTGGTTTTCGTGTGTCGTGTTTTGTTTTACTTTATTCTTTTTTTTTCTCGATGGGTCTGCGTTTGACTGCATCTTTCCCTGTTGGCAAGGAACAGTGTGCTCGAGCACGCTTAAGTACCCAGCAAAAATCAAAACTCGAGCCTTGAAGACTGCTAGATTGTAATTCTCCGGAAACACATACTTTTAACCAATATGGTCCCACTGCTAAGCAAAGGTGTCGCCCCAATCTCCTTCCACTGATCTCTGCTGAGGACATTCTGACCAGTAGGCGTCCAAATCGTCCTGTCGGCAGTATCTGAAACCATTGAGGTATACATCAGTTATAACTAGCTAAAAATAAGGATTTTAAATTAAATATGCGCAATAACTCTATCTCTCTTTTCTGATTTCTGAACAATAGATGAGTCAGTAATAACATATAGTATGCTTTTGGCATTAGCAATGCACTACCTTGTATGTAATTCTTCTTATTTAATTGAATTCAACAAAATTTTGTTTGAAATAATATCGGCATGTGTGTACATCAGAAACCTATTTTAAATTCACATCGGATAGTACGTAGACAATGAGAATTCTTTAATGTAAATTCATCCAAATGTGGGTAATTCGATTTGCCGCAAATTTCAACGAAATCGAACTACATTTGCAAATTTTGGAATTTTTGCTCAAACATAATAAACCTATTCGGATACACGTCACGTATACAATCCACGTTTCGTAATTGAGCTCCCTCGTAAATGTGTATAAAAATTTCGCCACACGACGACTTTAAGTCTCGTTGAAAACATAAAGTGCAACGAAAAGCACTGTGAAGGACCAGCTTTATTATAAAGCTATATTTTCAGCGAAATTTGATACTCTTTTATAGTTCCTAAAATATTTTCAAACTGATTTAAGTACCTACTTAGAAAGTTTAGCTGTAAAATAGTCCTAAAATTTAAATTATCGCACTGAAAAAGGATTATTAAATCGAAGATATTTATGCGTCTCCCAAAAGATCTCTGGGCAAAGCCAAGCTCCGCAGATTCACTAAATTCTTCGGAAAGTATTTATTTAGTAGACGATAAACTATGATTGTTTACAACCATTGTTTTGCAAGATCGTTTATTTGCGAAACATTTGCCAATAAATTTTGTGGCAACATTTTGTTTTGAATACAGGATTTCTGTACTGTTATCAACGTATTTATGTAACGCACCTATGTATTGTCCATCAGTATGGTATTTGCCTAGAATGGTTGCTCTAGTACCTGAGAGCCTAGTTCTACGGTTTTAGACTCTAAAGGGCACCACACACGGCGAAGATACTACAATACTTTATTGAAATAAAACTACTTTTTACGGATTTTATCGCGTATATTGATATTATTAATCCCGACGTTTCGGACCCTTTACAGCGTCCATGGTCACGGGTAGACTGAGGTGGTGGGCGTCTTGATGATATAATTACTGACAGCTACCCTACATTTTTTATTGTGACATGATCAATGACATTTACGCCCACCACCTCAGTCTACCCGTGACCATAGACGCTGTAAAGGGTCCGAAACGTCGGGATTAATAATATCAATATACGCGATAAAATCCGTAAAAAGTAGTTTTATTTTGATGTATAATATTCGCGTAAATGTCAGAAATCTATATATAATACTTTATGTTAAGATGCCTGGATATAAAATATTATAGTTTCTTAAGGTATCACACACTCTGTTAAGTTACTATAATGTATCCGCTCGAATCATTCAAGGGCTTGGTGTATACTCTGTATAAGCATTATGCATATATTTTGTATGTTAAGATAACATGTGAAGATATATTTCGCATCTTAACATAAAACTTCCATATCGCTCCATAGTATAAGATAGTGTAGTATTAAAATATATAGTATCTTAGCCGTTTGTAGATAATATGATATTGATAGTTCATACAAACTATATAGTGAGCGATGTTTTTATCTTAATATAAAATATGTATAATAGTATCTTTGCTGTGTGTGACGTCCTTAATACTGATAGAAATAAGTAAGTAGGTACACTCTCTTTTCTTTAAAAAAAACACTAGACTAATGAGCCAGTAAAGGAATTCAATAATTATAATTATTATTCGTACCAAAATGTAATCATAAACATTTCCCGCTACAACCAACCAAAGTATCAGTCTTATCAATGTCTAGTAAGCCGTCTTAGTTCAAAGCATCTCTTATGTCAAAGGCAGTGACTTGCGACGCACTTCGCCTTAACACTAACTATAAGCTTTAAGCTCAATAATATCAAGTTAGGGCAAGTTCATAGTCTTACCCCCATACACACAGTTATCTATTGAATTTGCGTTGCCTCGTTAATCGCGACTGCTACGCTAGAAGTTATCATCATCATTATCATTCACAGCTTTTATTGACCCACTGCAGGGCATAAGCCTCCTCCCTTTTACGCCATTTATCCCTATTTTGCGCCAATCTCATCCAGGTCTTTCCAGCACACTTCACTATATCATCGACCCACCTGGCCATCGGTCTTTCTACACTTCGTGTACCTATTTGCGGCCGCCATTCCATCAGGGGTTTACTCCACCTACCATCACCACATCTAACCAAGTGTCCTACCCAACGCCACTTGAGTGTGGATAGAAGAAGTGCTGGGTTTGATTCCCAGGTTAAGCGGTATTATCGGATTTTTCAATAAAATTCTCTTTATACCTACTCGTAATTTGGATTTGTGCCCGGTTAATGGTAATATAGCAGTTGAAATTCGGAGGGTATCCAAAGGAAGACCCACAGTTCGCCGGTATGTTTAGGTCCTATGTAATAGGGGCGAGCCTATTGCATGATTAAGATAAATGTATTTTAATTTTCATTGAACAGTGTGTACTTCCAGATGTATTTAATACTGACTGTAGGTGAATTAAGTTACATTAGATAAGTTTCTAAGTGCGATAGTAAAACTCTTGTAACTTCTAAACTAATTAGGTTTGTACCTAGATTTTCCCTTGAGGAACCAAAACGTGATGAGTAGTTAAGGGAGTACATTTCTTTGTAGAGTAAGCGATTCTTTTAGTGTACTCACTAGTTACATATCATTATACAAGGTCATCTCATACATTTTTAAATGCATCAATTTTATAATAGGTATATTCTTTTGGTTGTGATTCCGTTTACTGTGTGTACTGTCATTTAATGTGTAAAAATTTGTTAATATTTTTTTTGTGAAAACGGTTCAAATATAAATGCCTCGTGAGTCTAGTGGTCCTAAGCGCAACTAATACGTTGAGAGGTCTTGAGTTCGATTTACAGGTGAAGAAGTGTGGTTGGGTTTTTCTATGAAATTCTCAGTAGCAGCTCGGAGTTTGGGTTTGTGTTTGGTTAATGGCAATAAGGTCGCCCTCTATAACATGGGATGTAAACATGCCGGCGAACTGTGGGTGTATATAGGTACAACTCTACCTAAGCCTTCGCGGAATATAGACGTGATGGCATACCATCACGTCTATATTCCTTTTGCTGATATCCATTTTGCAATTTATCTTGAGTCTGTTGGGGTCCTAATGTTGCCTGGAATACATAAACAGATATTCACTATTGTTTTGTATTTTTTTGCATTTTCCATACTTAGATTAGAAAGTTAGTTTAGCTAAGGAAAAAATCGACTGCGGGCAGGATTCGAACCTGCGTCTTCTGGTTCAATACATCAGACGCTATGACCACTAAGCCACCGCGAGTCCCACCCGAAGTTTGCCTTCACATTCTGAATTTACGTCTTTAAGGTGACGTCAGTGAATTCTATTGAAAAGCAAGTTACTTTGCTTCTCAACCGACATCTTACTTTACTGTTAGTTCGATGTTCGATGTCGTACCTTACCTAGTGAACTAGGTATCTTTTTTTTTGCTAAGATAATAACGTTATTTTACCGTAGGAAAAATTTAACTGTGCGCAGGCTTTATTTTCGATTAAAAACTATGCATTTACAGACAGACGAAAATCTCACGAGCTTCGAAAAATATTTGTGTTGCTAATATTTACTTCATGTGGGAATCAAAACTGTGACCCTTAGCCCAAAAGCGAATCAAATGGGGCACTGCGGAAGACAACATTAATTGTATAATCTATTTTAACTTACTAAAAACACTAAAGAAATAAACTGAAACAAAATTTTCATTTTCTTCGCCGTAGAAGAAAAAGACAATTTTTATAATAGTTACGTTGTGGGCGGGGTGCACAGCAACAGGAAAAATGAAATTAGTAGTCTTTATCACTATATCAGTTGTTTATTTGGCAAGAAAACTTAGATGGATTACATTACACTCACAAAGCAATTTTGGCGGTCTCACCGGCTTAAACAAGATAAAGCGTCACCTCAGTGTTACCATACGTAATAAAGAAAATAAAAACATAAACCCTTTTTAATATTGCAACTTTACAAGTTAATTTCCTTTTATTTTGTCAATACAATTTGTAAGTCCTCACCTGAACTCGAACTGTGTTACAAACGGCCCGGCAATGCCGACAAATGAAAACTTGGTGCCAAGGGAAATTACCAAAGTCATAACACCAACTTTGGTGCGTCGGGTAGAACCACCAAAAAGTTTTGATGCAGAAGCTCCGCAAGCAGTGACGAACGACGAAACATACCAAGACACAAGCAAAATCGATAATTTTGACGGATTCTATCAAGCCGCATTGAAAAAAAATGGCCTAAAGTTCCGGGTCAAGGTGATTGTGTGTGTTTGCAAACGCACCCACGACACAGAAATCAATTTTAGGGTGGGGTAACATTTATAAAATCTTTATAGACTGCCCGAGTTGAATTTGTACCCGGTTAATGGCAATAGTTTCGCCCCCTATTACATCGAACATAAACATACCAGTAAACGGTAAACGTCTTTTCGAACGAATGCAGGTCCAACCTCATATTACCGAAAATTCAAGCAACCTTTGAAGATCTAAAGAATACTGCTGATACCGCAATCAACGTAGCCACCTACTGGGCTCAGGTAATATAAATAATGTATTTACCATCGACACGAAAAGAAGAAGAACGGTGGGTGAACTTTAGTACACTGCCCGTTAACCCGTTGGGAACCACAGCCATGATAGTATGTTTTTAATAGTATGCTAATGATCAGGGATGTTTGGAGCTCCATAACCGTAACCGAAACTATCCGATATTCAAAATAAAAATATACCCGAGAAAAATAAAATTTTCGAAGTCTTGCATTGTTTACATATGAAATAATAAAACATCTAATATTAGTAACTGAAACTATCCGAAACTATCGGATAATCCGAAAGAATTCCATCCGTAACCGAAATTTCCGTTACAGAAATTTCATATCTATAACATCCCTACTTATGATATTATAGTATGGAATAGTTATTTCTCATATTATTTACATAATTGCAGGGAGATTTGAATGACACTTCTGTATATAACTTTCGCACGAATAGTACTTGTACAAAGGGACACGATACAATTTACTTGACAAGAAAAACAAGGTCAAACTTGCCCTACTAGGGACACAAATGGAGGGAAACCAGTGAGGTTCAGCCATTTCCTTGAGGGTTATTTTGATTTGTTCGTATATAGGGTCAGGTCAAGCTATCCAAAACTGTCAGATTTTCCCAATTGAACCTTATTATTACGTGTTAAAGTTGAAAATCTATCAAAGAAATTTGACAGGTTGGGGTAACTTGATGTGTTGGAGTCTGTACCATAAAGAATATTCTATTCTACAGTTCATAGCACTATGCGTTTATAGTACTCGATGATTGCACATCGACTGTATTAAAATAAGTGAATAGTGTATGTACACCATAAACTAAATATGAATAATAATATGAAACGAATATAGTGGTACAATAGGGGGACTTATCGCTAAAAGCGATCTCTTATAGACAACCTTTACTGTAAATAACCCATAAAAAGATCAATCATTACGACTTCAATTTTGAGGGTACAATTCAGTTCTCTCTCTCTCTCTCTCTCTCTCTCTATGTAGTTTATTTTCTGTACTCCACTCGTTTCCACTTTGAACATCAGATAATCTAAATATAGACAATTCTATAGGCTATTCTTCCTTTGCATTTCTGGTGGGTGCATTCCTATCTTCGGATACGACTTATCAGTTACCTGTTTCAATTCCAGCTTAGTTATGTATTACTATATGAAACTTGTTTACATAACAACGTATCATTAACTGTATTCTCAGAAGGGATAAGCATAAAATACATCCAAAGTTCCTCAGTCCCATGTAATAGGTTGCTCTGAGCCACTGTGCCGAGTTATAAAAGAAGTTGTATCTTTGTTTATAATACTGGTTTGTATTTATAATTCCAAATGAATCTTAAGTGCGTTTAATAACAGTTATATTTTTACATACACAAACAAAGACAACCAGAAACAACTGCATGTATGCAATGCAAATAATTGTACCATGCTGAAATCAAACCCGCGTACGCATAGCCAATCGGTAAACTGTAGGAATCATGCCGTTGGAGTCATTTTAAAAAACAAAATATCGATTAAAGACGTCTAAAATTCAGAATGCCGAAACCCATATTAGATTCTCTTAGACACATGGAGGTGTTCGCTAAATTTATGATGTCATCAAATGGACCCAAAAAGTTTAATCACTAAAGAGAACATACAAGCATTATTAAAATTATCAAAAATTTTTTCACACTTGACAGTGCTCTAAAAAGCCCCTTAGGTGCCCTTTTAATATGCCCACGAGCTCCACGAGGCAGTAAAATACTTAGGGATCACATGGATCACAGACCTTTACCTTAATAATTAAGTTGGGACCACACTGTAAGCCGTAGCGATAACTCATTATAGCAACACTTGACAGGTGTTCTTTCTCAATCTGAAAGGAGAGCATGGGTCTCCTTTGCAGCAGTGGGAGAGTATACGGGTTGATAATGATGATGATAAATATTGGATTTAGTTTATTCGAAACTGATAGTCTAGCGATATAACTATTAGACTGCTGAGTAGACCTGTCTACCTGTGACCATGGCTGAATACAACGCGATAAAATTAAAAAAGTAGTTTTAATTTTGTCTCATATTCGTGTATGTCGGGAACTTTTATCGCATTCTATATTTAAGACAAATAGTTATAATAATAATAATGCAATTAGACATTACCGTCCCGCATGACGAACCTCGTGAAAGCCGAGAAAGATAAGCAAATCAAGTATCTTGACTTGGCTCGCGAGGTTGTCGACATGTGGGATGTGGACACAGCGATCATTGTACCGATAGTAGTGTCAGCCAATGGCTTAATAGCCACGAGCCTCGACCAACACCTCAGGAGGCTCTCGTTAGGCGGCTGGGTCAAGGGCCTGATCCAAAAAGCAGTATTGCTTGACACGGCCCGTATTGTTAGGAGGTTCCTCTCTCTGGAGCCCTGACCGCCGGTAGCTTGGACCCTGTTCCCGATACCGGTGCGCCTCTATTTTTATATTTTTAAATGTTTTCATTTTTTAATTTATTCTTAAATATAGAATGCGATAAAATCCGTAAAAAAGTAGTTCTAATTATGTCTCATATTCGTGTGTATCAGGAACCAGTATGTCTTAAATATAGACGGAAAATGATTCGCTCATCACTGTCCATTGTCTTGAATACGTCCTACGTGTATGAAAGATTAACACTATAATTCTACACACTGGAAGGTTGCTGGTACTTACAGCACAGGTTATCATTGTTAATTGTTAATCTTCAGTCACATTAATTTGGACCAATATGGATACGTTTGGGGCAATAATACATTAAAATAAAACTACAACTATTATATTACATAACTACTTACACATAATGAATTCATTTATTGTTTTCTTGTCGCTGAGACAGTAGATTTTTACAAGACCGTGAATGACCAACGATTCAATGCTAGTCTTGCGCGGACAAGGAACTAAATCGCTACGCTATCGATGTGGCCTTACCCTTATGGCGCTGTAACCCGAGTAAATACAGAAAACTTGAACGATAATCGTAAACTGGAAGGGAATTCAACGGAACGCTTATTGGAACAGAAATTTACAACAGCAGTTAGTTTCGATCACTGTTGCAAAAGTTTTCGGATTTACCCCACATGGTTTGTGGTTTTTCCAGATAGGATGAAGGTTTAGAGGGAATACCGGTGTTTAATTAATTGTGTAATACACACATACAACAGTCTTTTCGAACTAGTGCCTCAGGTCCAAGATAATATTACCGAAAATCCAAGCAACAAAAGAAAATCAAATAATTCTTTATTTTTTCATTGTTTTACTACTAGAGCCAAGCCCAACGAGTTAAAAATTCATTTACATTATAAACAACGTTAAAAAATTCGACATAGGCTCGCTTAAAAGCGCTGCCTAAATTGGCCCAAATTGTTTTTAAAATATCTCTTTTACACCAGGGATATTAGAATCCATTTTGTTATTAAAGTAAATGTTGTTACGTAGACTATTTCATTTTGTTGCTAAAGTTTTTAGTTGATAGGCAAAATAACGATATGCTCATCTTGTTTTATCGATAAAATTAACACTTGAAAAAATATCTTGTATCTTACCGAAAAATTCGAGACTTATTTTCGAATAATGACGATTGAAACTGATTATGATAGCATCACCAAGTTTTTGGTTCCCAAAAATATAATATATGCATAAAGCGCAACACTTTCGAGCACATAATATTGGTGTAAACAACTCTATTTTTAAATTATTTTTAGCGAAGGAAAAATTGGACTGTGGGCAGGATATTTTTTTCTTCCCTAAAATAACATTAAAATCTTAATTTCTTGGAGTCTACCCGTGACAATGGACGCTGTAAAGGGTCCGAAACGTCGGGATTAATAATATCAATATACGCGATAAAATCCGTAAAAAGTAGTTTTATTTCAATTAAAATCTTGGCTTGAAAAATGCCAAAAAATACAGAAAGAGAACTCTATTTCTACCCGATTTTAAAAAGGAGGAAGTTGTCAATTTGAGTATTAGTATTAAAACAATGTATTGTATTACATTAACTGCCTCATTAGCTTAGTAACTTCCAAAGCTGCAAATTAAGTTCATAACGTGACAGACAAATACCCTAAATGAAAAGTTTCATGATCACTGGCGAAAACAATATAGGTACCTATATACGCGTGTCTACTAAGACCGCCTTTGTGCACTTTTTGTACATTAAGAATAAATAAAAAATAAATACTAAACAACCTCGCCATTCAAATTTAGAATGTTTCTTTTTTTTCTTTAAATTTTCGGGACAATGTCACCATCGACAATGGTTTTAAGGGTCCCGTAACGAGACGAGAAGTTGAAAAAAGGTCTGCAAAACGCGATCGTGACGTAGCGGGGACAAAGCAGCACTCATTGTAATTGCCGTCGCGTCGGCATTACAGAACGAACCGCTGGAAATGAAGGACTGGAGAGTACCTACTAGGGTTCCGTACTAACTGTTGGAGAATCAGACAGAATAGGAGCGGCATTGACATAATGTACATATGGTATGTATGCGGTATAATACATTTATACCCCGAAGAATTAGGCAGAAGTGCACACACTCACCACAACTTGACTGTTTTCCCCTATAGGGGCGAGCCTATTGAGTATTGCTATTAACAGGACACAATGTATCCAATCTCCGAGCTGCTACTGAAAATTTCATAGAGAATCCCATTAATACTGCTCGACCTGGGAATCGCACCCGGGACCTATAGAAACAATCGATAATAATTGATCTTATTTATAAGCCTCATATTTTCATTAATATAAATACAATACGGAATGCTAAATATCACCATAAATTAATTATTGTAAATAAACTTGATACTGAATGTATATTCCTATATTTTTTTTAGGTAAACACAATTACTTATATATAAATATAGCAATTTTTAAAGTGAAATCCAGAACTTACGTACACATAAAATGAACACACATCATCGTCAACTCTTATACCTACTGTTTCACTGCCGGGCACTGGTCCCTCTCAGAATTACAGGGATTAGAATTTTAATTAACTCTCATTAACTTTAAATAAATGTAAATCTAAGGTAACCGATTGGCTATATACTCTTTCTTACGAAAGAACTGAAGATCTGGTAAGGGTCATACACTAGACCAACCTCTCCAATACACTTTCACATGCACAGATACACACTCTCACTCATCCAATTCACACACATTTATACACACATTTTATTTTATTTTTGTTTGGATCATTACATTGTTTTATCTATATCTCTTTATTGTATTATTGCTCTTTGTATTATTATTGTTATTTTCTTTTTTTTTTTAATTAATTCACTTTTTAACATACTTTAAGTCGTCAATATTTACATCATATATAAATATATTATTTGCATTGTAAGTCAGTCTCACGTTTAGAGGAGGGCGATAACAGTTGCGACACAGTTTATACTACTGTAGCTGTTATCGTACCATTGTTAATGTAGAAAATGTAATAATGTACAGAAAATAAATTATTATATTATATTATATAATTAATTTCTAGATAATAATATAATTATTACCTTGTACACTGACTGCTACGCTAGAGGTCCTGGGTTCGATCCCCAGGTCGAGCAAAATGTTATTGGGTTTTTCAATGAAATTCTCAGTAGCAGCTCGGAGTCTGGATTTGTGCCCGGTTAATGGCAATAGGCTCGCCCCCTATTACATGGGACCTAAACATACCGGCGAAATGTGGGTGTACATTAGTACACCTCTGCCTAACCCTTCGGGGAATACAGGCGTGATGGTATGTACGTATTACCTTGTACAATATAAAAAAAAGTATTAGGTACTGAACTAATACCAATCATAGATGTTGAACTATGGCCAATGGTTTTAATTTTGAGACATCTGTTATTAAAAAATACTGGCAATCACAAAACATATTCAACCACAACGTCCACAACAGAATTAAAAATTAAAAGCCCGCATCTCAACTCATACTTGGCCATATATTTTTTACAGCTGAAAATCCCGCGAACCGTGTAATAAGCCTAAAAGGGGAGGGGTTCTCTTTGATTCGACTAGTACCTTTTAAATGTAGGTACTTGTTCACCTTTTGTAGGGTGGGAACTTACGATTTGGTGCCCACTTTGACCCATCGTTGTCCACAAAGGTATTAAGTGGTCCCTTTGTTTTGTGACGTGGCCTTTCTTTTTCTTTCTTTCCTCTCGCCCCTCTGCCTACCTGTCAGTCTTTGATGCTTTGATGTAAAAAATTGACCGCTTCCGGATTATGGGGCAGTCGGAAAGAAGGTTGGATCAAAATGTTATTACTTTAGTTTTGCAGTTGATTTACTTTTGTAGGATTTACCTTTTTGTTGTTACTTTAATGTGGGTCGAGATTTGATGCCTGTTAAGAATAATACATACCTAAATAGAATTTGTAATATGATAGGCTCTTATCAAGCTGCAGAGTTCTTTGAGTGGAGTCATGCCACTCCAAAAAAAAACTGCCTATTGCCAAATTTTCTGCCACTAAGCATTAATGTGGTAACATTATAAATTGTGTTCTCAATTTATAAGGTTTGAAGGGCAATGAAGCCAGTAAAATTAAGGTGTCAAGATGTCAACGCTCGAGTGATACCACTGGTATTGTTGGCGTCTACAGGCTGTGATTGCTACTTACCATCAGGCGGCCCGTATGCTTGTTTGTAATCTTATCTCTATAAAAAATTTTTGTATCTGTTTTATCTGCAGAACCATTTGGCTTAATAGTAGGATCTAATGAATGATCCACATCACCAGCTATCATTCTCAAATGTGAAACCATAATGCCAGAATCTGAAGTAGTTGTTACTTGATTTGTTGTTTCATTCTAGATCTTGATTGTATAACACTAAGATCAAACGAATTCTTAGCAATATAAAAAAAAATAAGATGTACAATTAAAACATGAAACCTTCGTACATTAAAATAAAAGCTCAGAATATAAAAAATAAATAAAAAACCTAAGCTTCCAAAACCATAATGAGGTATGATAATCCATTTAGTTAATTTGTGGCTTCACCGCCGTAA
Organism: Acronicta alni; assembly: GCA_964056405.1. Lineage (NCBI taxonomy): Eukaryota > Metazoa > Arthropoda > Insecta > Lepidoptera > Noctuidae > Acronicta > Acronicta alni. The sequence continues at coordinate 3,319,841 of OZ043919.1, read as the reverse complement.
AAAAAAAGATACTTAAACATTTAAAAACATTTCTAACATTCATAAAAGTTACAACATAATAAAATTCCACTACATTCATTCTACAAATTTTCATCCAAGAAACATTTTAATTTAGACAAGTCTATAAATTACAGAGTTAACTCTCCTTATCACTGTGAAAAATACAGTGGAACTGATGTACGGTCAACAAAAGAGTTAGGTGTACAGGCAGCTAATTAATAAATCTGTGTTTTGATAAAGATAGTGTAATAATTTATCACGCAATATGTGTCAAAACGTAGGTATTCTAAACAGCTACATACCTAACCCTTTGGCGCGTAATTATTTATGTCGAAATCTGTATAAAAATGCATTTTTCGTTTGCTATCTGTATACTTAACTCTTTTGTTGACTGTACAAATAAAACTATCATAATAAAAATCTGCTAGATATATTTTTATTGACCACAAATATTTCATTTTATAACACTGTGCCAACTGCCAAACATACCGTGATAGAAGTATTCATATTTACCGTTTTTCTTTTTGTATTATAAATTCTTCAGGTAGGTATAAACATGGCTTTTCTAGTTTACTAGTGTGATTGAATGAGTTTCTTTAAATAAGGTCAGAAACAACTTATTGCAAAAAGCGGCTTAGGCCTTAGGCTAAATCTAAATTTGAACGTAAGCTAAAATATATCCCTCATTTTTGGTGAAAGTTTAATCGCTGAATTCGCTAAAAAAAAGCTATGAAGTCTAATTTATAATTTACTAGTGTTTATACATTTCTTTCTCCTATTCTTTTCCCGACTATATTGGGGTCGGCTTCCCGTCCAACCAGTAGCGACTGAATATCACTATTTTACACGAAGCGACTGTCATCAGACCTCCGTAACCAAATTTTTGGGTAATACCGATACCCTGAGGATAGACTGATAGTGATTATACATATTTATGTATCTCCGTTTTGGATTTCACGGCATATCTCCCGTGAGGAAGACATCCGGTCCTTTGGAAGGCTTGCGCGGGGACACAGGACCTACGCGTAGAGGCCCCTTGGAGAACTTTTATCTAAATATGGGATAGGGCACCAACCCGGGACACTCCACACCTGCACCATAGAAGTACAGTCATGGAGTATCCCGGGCGGGTGCAGGACTATTGTAAAATATGGAACTATAAATATGGGATTATGGAAGTGGGGGTTTGGTGGACTGATAACCTCTACTGCCGGAGGAAAACGGCGTCTGCCTTACAACCTTGAACATACATCATTAAGGATGGCAGACGGTGACTCGCCACCTCACTAGCTGGGCCCCCTGAAAAACTGCCTTATACATATTATTATTATTATATATTCAATATTTTGTAGCGACATCTACCGCGCTACATAGAACTACGAAGGCCTGAATCGCGCAAGCAACATTCGCAACGAAAAGTTGCATATATACAACCGCCCGACATCAACCGTTGGGCCGTGGCCCGCCAGGCACAACACCCGCCTGGTTGGAGGATCCTCCCTTTTCGTCGGAGGGGCAACACACCTCGCCTTTCCACACTGGTGGCCCCGACGTGATGCCAGTGTTTCCACAATTTCAATACCTAAATCACAAAAATACCTTAGAAAATAAATTTCATTTTTGTCCGATTTCCGACCAAATCTAGCAATTTATCTTACTCTAACAACCTTTGACCTTTTTTTTTGTTTACGGGGGGAAACCTTCAAAAGGCTACTGGTCTATGGGGGTTAGACCGGGGAGTGTGGGATTCTTACCCACTAAAACCACCCTGGTGGCCACCATCAGCACATGGAGGGGGGCACTGGGTCCTCTAAATAGACCACCCCAGAACCCCCCTGTGCACCGCCTATTAAGGTACATCCCTGGGAATAATAACCTTTGACCTAAAGGCCTTTGTTCAGCAGTGAACCTGCTGAGGCTGATTTAATGATGACCATGTTGATGAAATACCTTATTCGGGACTATCACGAATAACATTTAAAAAAATGCCAATTCAGTCCAGTCGTTCTCAAGTAACGCGCTTACAAAAGACCTTTTAATTTAAAATAATATACTAACATCTGTTTGCGACTTCGTCTGCGTAGAGTGCGGAGAGTGTGTCGGGTCGTTTTATTCCCTACAACATGGTTGAGTCGATCGACGCCGATACACACGTCATACTCGTGAACGGGAGCCGTCTGTCGGGGCTGGTCAGCTCTTACTGTCAATGGCAATCTTTTTTATAATTCTTTCTATGTGTTATACTGGATTAATTTATTAGTAGGTACACATCAAACTGCATTGTTCTCAGTAACTATTCATAACAAAAATTGTTAATTAAGAATATCATTGTAATCATGTTTTTTAAAAAGAGTGTCTATGGTGTTTCTTGCCGGTTCTTCTCCATAAAATCCACTTCTTGGAACCGTGCAACTAGTTTTGACTTTTCAAAAGTGCCATTTTAATGGTCTAATTGAAATAAAACATTTGACTTTGACTTTGTTCCTGGATAAAAAAGTGTCTAGTCGTTAAGTTTTCTGAAATTTCCCAATTTTCTGCTAAAAAATAAAGTCGTTCTTAAGTTTTTCCGTGACCGAGAGTAACAGGGAATCATTTTCATATACAATATATATAGATAATACCCACAATAATAACCCACAAATAATATTTTATTTTAACATCCGAAAACTATGAATTAAGCCTCATAATAAGTCTTAATTAAACACCTATTTCCTGTGTGGTCTCGCCTCTGATAAGACCTGTCATTTCCGAAGTATCTATCAAGTGACAGTAGGGATAATCGCTTCAAGATTACTAATAAGATGATAGACAGTGGCAGATTAATCTACTTGGATATTAATACTACCAATCTACCATCGGTAATCGTACTATCGTTCCTTGAAGCGGTAGCTAAAGGAATGCGGGTTAATAATGGCGGTAGATTATGAAGATTATTCAAATTTAGAACCCGTGTTTTTACTTGTTTTTAAGGCAATGACACTTATGTACGTAGTGATTCGTCGTCCGCTACTTTATACAACGTGTTTCAAAATACCCCGTAAAAAATATAATTAATAAATTATCAAAGCCAAAAATGTTGTCAGCTGTCATGTCAGAGAACTAAATTATTTAACAGAAAGGCCTACGTCCCTATTTTACCTAATAATTGTTTACTTTAATATTTAAGAGTAATGCGAGGTCTAGGTCAGTACCTGAACCATTTAGTGTATTGTAGAAGGGCTTGTTGTAAAGGACCTTTTGAGACAAAAGGTAGCCTATGTTGTTCTCCAAAGTCTAATCTATCTTTGTACCAAATTTCATGAAAATCGGTTCAGACGTGAAAGCGTAACAGACTACGAGTTACTTTCGCATTTATATTAATTGTAGGGATTATTAATTTATTGCATTGTACTACATCAGACATCACTTTTATAAAATAAAGTTTTTATCATTATAATTAAATTAAAAAAAGAAACAACAAGAATACCACCACGCAGAAACTACCAAATACTCATTGATAAAACACGTATAGAAAAATCCAAAACAATTTCTTTCGTCGCTTGTAAATAAATATATGTTTTATAAATCATACACGTTACGTCCGTAAAACATACATTTTCTTTCAACATACACATTTTAATTGATAAATTGGCCACGATTTATGTTACAAACGCGTATTAGTTGACGAAATGTAACCCACGACGTCGTGCGCCTGCTTTAGACATCCATCAAGTCGTCACCTCAAACCACAAGGTTTTCGTATTGTGACGTAATGTGAAGCTTCACGCTTGTATTCGCTTTACCAGATGAGCAACAAGGTTACTTTAGAAAATATGATAAATCGACATTAGAACTATAAAGCCCGTGCTCTTAATTGCAACACTAGCGCCATATTTAATAATTGAGAAACGCTTTTTGCCTGAACTAAATAGAATTTAAACAAAGAACTGTTCGCTTGACGTTATTATAATAGATCAATTTTATGCGCAGTGAGCCAACCAGTGAGCTAGCCAATTTCTTTTTCTTTTTTCAATCTGTTTCAGTACTATTATGACGTCAAACGTCATTCATCATTCATCATTTGTTCAGCCTAATTGATCAGTGGGATATAGATACTTACTTAAATTCGAAATGAGTTATTTTATCTATTAGTCCAAATGGATACTTGGACCAGGAATTTTGGGCATCATACTACACTTTTTTTTTTAATTTTGTGAACATGTATACATGTACTATGTTAAGTTTTATAAATTGATATGTTTCATCTGACGAAGTTGCTGTTGTCTTTGGCCAAAGTGAAAGTTAGACCATTAAAATAAGTACCTACTTTTAAAATGTCGAAACCAATTGTAGGGACCATCTAATCCCAAATTAACCATAGTTTGTACTATGGATACAAGACAATAGATAAATAATACTTATACAAATACTTTTTTTTGTAAATAAATTCTTAAAATACATACATTTATGTTATGACATATAAATACATACATTTATGTTCTCAGCCAAAATTTTTGCGTCCTGTGGCAATCGAACCCTAAACCTCGTGATCGGCAGGCCTACCCGAATCACTAGACCAGTCATCGTTAAATTTAAAAATTATGAGAGAAAGTGTGTGTAGTATGTATAGTGTAATAAATTAATTTGGTTCATCTAACGAGGTGGCCAGCTCGGCGGGCCGTCACGCCTTATTTATTTTTACACACTGTCCGATGTGCGGAGTACTACCGACGTACACTAGTGACAGGTGACGGGTCACGTAGGGTTGTCGCTTTTGAAATCTTGATGGATAAAAAGTTATATGTGAAAATAGTTCTTTTATGTACCTACTCGTATATAATAAATTCTTATGACTCTCATGAACTTTTAATCTCTGGAAAAATCGCAATATGTGATAAAATAATAAATAAATATTTCGGACATTTTACACAGCACTGTCTAGTCAGTAACTAAGCAGATTTTGTACTATGAGTACTAGACAATGGATATAATACTTACATACTTTTTTTTTGTAAATACATAGTACTTATAACACAAGAAACACGTGTGATAGGACATAAAATATCATTTTTTATGTTAATAGGCTTATACACACCTCATCTATTTTTAAACATCGTTCAATGTACGTGAGTGTTGTACAACTAAAGCGTAGTACAGTGATGATTGACGGGCCGTAGGGTTGGCACACATACAAGGAATATTATAGAGTATGGTATAAAAATATTAAATATATTTATTGCTTGCAAAGCTGGCTGCTTAGCGTAAGGTCCTGGTTTCGTTACGATACCCATATCGAGCAATAGCAATAAGTTTTTCTGATAGGATGATTTTTATAGCTTAGAGTTTGGACTTCTGTTCATTGAATGGTATTAAGCTTACTTATATTACATACTAAAAAATATATAAATTACAATTTTGGGTGTACAATCACACACTTCTGCTTTCCCCTTTTCAGGTTATACAGGCGTGAATAAGTATAAACTGTGTATCTACAGTATTTGGTTTTAAGAGATCGTTTAACCAATGCATCGTCTGTAACAATTTATCTCGAGACAACAAAACTTTTCACTGCAAGTTCAACTTTTACGGTCTGTGAAATGGAAAACTGCTTAAGTTCATTTCAATATCAGTAAAACCTTTTTTTGTTATTGTATAAATTCATTTTTATGGATTTTTTTAAATGGCATGGAATACAAATTCTTTTTTGTGTCTTTTTTTTCTAGTAAGTATCTGAATTGTCTAGACTCTTTTAGACATTTAAGTTGTAATGTTTGACACAGTGATTGAAGTATAGGTTTACTCAGTTGTACTGTTCTGATTGCGGATTTGATTCCTCTTGCCAGTTATATCTACATTTAATAGTTAAAACCAAATTATAAAGAGGGTTTTAAGCCATCATAATACCTACACTCTATGGGATTAAAATTTTGTTGCTTGTCCAGTCTGTCATTCGTAAAATAAGTCTATTATTGTTTTTTTAATATTTATTTTTTATTTATTGGCTTACCTCCTAAATAAATACACAGTATTACATTTTTACACACAATTTTGATCTCGAGTGCATTTTAATTAAAGGTAAACACAGCGGTATTTATATCTAGTATGTGAGCTATTGATTTTAATTTTTATCAGTAATTAGTCTTTAAAAAAATATTTTTTCAATTTGAACCAATAAATAGTTCCTGAGATTAGCGCATTTAACTAAACAAACAAACTCCTCAGCTTTATAATATTAGTATAGATATAACAACAACTAAGAACCAAAATAAGATAAAACTATAATTAAATTATAATTGAATCATAGTACCTACATGCACTAATTGTATCTGTGTAACATTGTACAAGCCATTCTGAGTCTTATTTACATATTGCTATTTAGAGTTTGTAATACATCTCGTTCGCACTAAGATGTGTCTTGTTCTTGTAAATCAAAATGATTCAGCTAATGTGCCTACCCTCGCAAATTGTAGAGACAGTGCAAAAATCACCGCTATTGCATCGGAATACGGACTAATGTGTTTCGATGTATACTTGCCTTAATAAAGGGAATGTGAAGGCGATTATAGCTGTTCTCTTTAATCGGCAGTTACTTGATCTCTTCACTAGTGTTCCGTTAGTGTTCAGCCTTTACTATAAAAAAGTATCTCATTTCAAAATGATACATCATCAACCCAATACTGTCCCACTGCTGGGCAAGAGTCTCCAGTCAGAATGAGAGGATTAGGCTAAAGTTCACAACACTGGCCTAGTGCGGGTTGACAGTCTCAAAGTTTCTGCACGATGTGTTCGAAGTGAAATAGTATATTATAATAACACACCATCACGCCTGTTTGTATTCCCCGAAGGGTTAGGCAGAGGTGTACTAATGTACACCCATATTTCGCCGGTATGTTTAGGTCCCACGTAATAGGGGGCGAGCCTATTGCCATTAACCGGGCACAAATCCAGACTCCGAGCTGCTACTGATAATTTCATAGAAAACCCCAATAACACTTTGCTCGACCTGGGGATCGAACCCAGGACCTCTAGCGTAGCAGTCGCGTTTAGGACCACTAGACTAATGAGGCAGTCCAGTATATTATAATAAATAAATTAATTAATGATTAATGAATAAATTAATAGATATGTAATAATAATGAATAAATTAATTTACGAATTTGAATTTAATTACAAATAACAGTATTCATTTCAATGTCATAAAACGGGTCCCGTAAAACTATATTGGAATTTAAGTGCATTGAAATGTTTGACAGCCCTATACGCAGATGCCTCTCGTGTCTGTCGGGAATTTATATTGAATAGAGGCAAATGGCAATAAACCTGTGATGGCCGACTGCTGCTGAATTGTGACCTACACCTTAAATCTAGGACAAATGTAATACCTACACCTTTTTAATTTTTATATTGCTTTAAAAATCTTCTCAGTATATCGTTATTGCCTAGAAATTGGGTTGCAGAGGTGTGATGGCTGTCGCTTAGTGTAAAGTACTGATATTCAGCCGCGTCTGGTTAGACTGGAAGCCGACCCCAGTTGGGAAACGGGAGCCAACCATCACGCCTGCATTCCCCGAAGGGTTAGGCAAAGGTGTACTATTGTGCACCCACACTTCGCCGGTATATTTAGGTCCCATGTAATAGGGAGCTTGAAGCTCGCTTCCTATTACATGGGACCTAAATACATTAGTGGATTTGTGTCCGGTTAACGGCAATTCGTTAACCGGACCACAAATAGAATTAAGAAGAATTTCATCAAAAACCCAATAACACCTCTCGACCTAGCAATTGAACCCAGTCAATTTCAATTCACTGTAGGAATCAAACACACGATATTCGGCACAAGTAGTGTCGGGGTGAACACATTCACCGCTACGTAAAACGTGCCGACTTAAAACGAAATAAATAAAATCAATCGACGAATCTGTTATCTACAAACTCTTTTGCCTACAAGGAAAATAGATACTATGCTTGAAAAACAGTGAAAGCAATACTGAAACGAGTTTAAAATCAATTCGCGGTCATTGTACAGACGCCAGCACGTCAAGCTATCCGTAACTGTCAAATTCTCCCGATTTGACAGTTTTGGATGACACATAAGAAACACCCAGACAAACACAAATACTCATGTTTTACCCACACAAATATTTGTGTCCTGTGGGAATCGAACCCACGATCATGATGAGCAGTCCGGTACTCGAACCACTAGACCACAGACGTCGTCGTCCCTCTCATGAGAGGAGTGTCATACCCAGCAGTGGGACAGTATATTGGTTTATAATGAAACATACCGGCGAACTGTAGATGTACAAGTACTACACCTCTGCCTCCCCCTTTTAGGAGTACATGCGTGATGGTATGTTAGTTTATGAAGAATGGAAACTTGTTAGACGATCAAGTGCCAAGTCTGTAGTACAAACGCCAGCAGGTCAAGCTATCCAAAACTGTCAAATTTTCCCTATTAAATATGAACCTTATTGTTTTGTCTTTAAAGTTGAATATCAATCAAAGAAATTTGACAGATTGTGGTAGCTTGATGTGCTGGCCTCTGTACCATTACTCAATACAAAAGCTGATGCATGTCAGTTTAAAAATAACGTGATAGGTGATTGATAGCTTTAGGATCTATCTTTCACCACTCACCACTGTTTGTAATGTACTGTGTATTATTCGGGTATAGTTTGATGTGGAAAGTTCTAGAAATGAGATCTTGTTTTAAAATCTTTTAATTTGACTTTTGGTGCAGAGGCTGAGCGATCTGCTTCTGCGATACAGGTTGTGGGTTCGATCCCCGTGCGGAACAAATATTTATATGACCTACATGTAGTTTTTCCGTGTTTGGTTGTTTGTGCATGTGAAAGTTTGTGTTTGTGAATGCACCCACGATTCAGGAGAAGAACCTAGTGGGGCAACGTTTTTATATAAACAAAAAAACAAATTATTGTCAAAGTAAACTAAAGTAATATAAACAAAAAAACAAATGATTGTCAAAGTAAACTAAAGTAATAGTTTTCGATATAGAATCGAACCCAGTACATTTATACTCTTTGCTTTAGACCATTATAATATTGAGGTCGTAATGAGCTAAATCAGTAATTTACATATAACGACACGGCAATGGCAGTCCATTCAACCTATGCTAAGTACTGAGTAATGTCGATATCATTAGGACCAGTTCTTAAGACTCTTTTCGAAATAATTGAAACAAAAAACATTACGATTTGCTTTAAAAAATAGCAGGGCCGGATTTAGGACAGCCCAGCCGGGGTTCTGGCCCCGCAAGGATGGGGCCTCCACAAGGATTTTATTTTACGTCCCAAACATTTTCCGGGCCTACAGTTCTTAGCTTGGGCCTGAAATTAGGCCCTGAAAAGTAGTCTTGTATGCCTCTATTTACAATCAGTACTTCGTGCTGCTAAACAAACGATAAACGATAACAGATATTAATTGTAAAAAATAAAATAATGATTAATAATAAATATTTAATGTTTTGGGACAATTTTACTTAGCATCATCTAATCCCAAACTAAGCAGAGCTTGTACTACGGGTACTAGATACTGGATATAATACTTATAGGTATACCTTTTTTTTAAATTATACTTATGATCAGCAATAAGCAGTGATAGCCTAGTGGTATGACCATTGGACTGCCAAGTCGAAGGTCTTGAGTTCGAACCCAAGGCACGCACCTCTGTCTTTTCGAATTCATGTGCATATTAATAATTAATTATCACTCGCTTAAACGGTGAAGGAAAACATCGTGAGGAAACCTGCATACCTTAAAGATTTTTCTCGACGGTTTGTGAAGTCTGCCAACCCACACTAGACTAGCGCAGTGGACTATAGCCTATCAATATGAGAGGAGACCCATGCCCAGCAGTGGGACAGTATATGGGTTGTTGATTGATGATACTTATGATCATCACATAAATATTTGTGTCCAGTGGGAATCGAACCCACGACCTCTTGAATCAACAGTCCGACTCTCTTACCGCTAGCCCACAGACGTCGCGATAAAAACTATCAATCAGTATAGTTTTTTTTTGCTAGCCATCTATCTAATAGAAAGTATCGATAAAGCGCGTCACTATAAAATCAATTGTATCGATCGATAATAAATCACTTGTAATCAAAATAAACAATAATCAATTTATACAATGAATTAGTGAGATTAGGGAACGATGCGGTTTAATAGACGACGGTATTGAGAAAAAAATACTTGGATGGTTTACGCACGTTGAAAGAATGCATGAAAGGCGACTATAAAAATATCTATCCTATGGCGAATTTCAGTGGAAATACCGGGGCCACGCTCTAGAAAGACATTTTTTTTTGTTATTGACGGGGTTGAAAATGCTTTATGCACTACCCACCTCTCCGGGGAAAGCGGTGGGGTGTGGCGGACTCCGCTGTGAAAAGAGCGATCTACCGACTAAAACCAACCTCGGCATCACTTTAATGCCGGGACTACGGGAGCGCTGTAGCATTCGTCCGCAGACAACGAGACTCTAGAAAGACATACACCAACCTCATTAGTCAAGTTCTTCAAAAAGGTCAGGTGCGTAATACTCGAAACCGGCGCATGTGTATGACAAATATAAAAGAAATTTGACAGATTGGAGTAGCTTGATGTGCATCGGCATACCTGTCTAATCTCTCGGAAAATACAGATATGACATTATCATATTTTGTTAACGCACCAATTTCGATATTCTCTCAGAATAATAGAGACCAAGAGACTGGCTACAGTCTGGTGCAGGACTAGTCCAGGAGTACAAAGGATAATTATGTAATAATTTAAGCTCTCTTAAAGCTGATTTTGATAACCATAGGCTTAATAAATAAAAAGGTAAAATAATACGAGTATATATATATGTACCCAGTCCAAATTTCATGAGAATTTCCGTGGCTGTAATCGTTTTATGCTTTGCCAAATTTCATTCGAAACTATACGAATTAAAAACCAATCGTTTATCTTTTTTACGTTCAAATTAATCACGAGTTGGAACATAAATAGTTGTCAACATACACACACAGTCTAAACAGCGACACAGTCACACTATTCTGTCGCGATGCTCGACCAGTGTTTACGAATAATTGAAATAGTTCGGGTTTGTTTGCACACCTACATAATATAAATAATTCATATGCAAAGTGACCAGGTATAAAACAGAAGGTCCATTACAATTAAAATCAACAATTCAAAGATGTTATGGCTCTTTCTTCAAAAGTACAGTTTAGATAATATCCTACATTATCTCAATTATCTGATATAACTATTGTCTACTGAGAGATCGTGATTTTCTGATTATATTTCGGTATTTCTTCTTGGAAATGTCAACATATTTTTTTAATGACGTAAAAGTGTATTCAAAACGTTTATTTACAGAACCACGCACTCATTGCGCATAAAAGAATGAGAATGTTAGTAAAATTTACATTATTGCTCAGTTTTTCAAACGATTTTACTGTAATTACCAACTTACTTACGTATAGGCATAACTATATGATGTGATGCTCATTTTTGGTGTACATTAGTATACCTCTGCCTAACCTTTCGGAGAATGCATGTGGTAGGTACATGGGTAATGCATAAAATCTTTCTTCAGAAAACCATCGATTACTGGAACGTTAATGAATGTTTGTGTTGCATTCGAAACAGACAAAACGATTTAATTGCGATTCCTGTGCTTTCGCGAAATATGTATAGAGGTATTAGTGTTATCCAGGGAGGGGCTTGTGGCTAAGTAATCACTACCAACCGTCTGCAAGGTTAAGCTACGCTATCCGCGGTGAGCTTATGAATGGGTGATCGAGACATTTCCTTGCCTTGGAAGGCGCGTAGAGCTAGTTCCGAATGTCATACGAACACCTATGACAATCGTTAGTGGTAGTCAGAAAGCCTGACAAGCAGTCTATCTTCAGAATATCATTTCGTGTTAATTACTTTTATCATTTAACCGCCTCATTAGTCAAGTGGTCCTAAGCGCGACTGCTACGCTAGAGGTCCTGGGTTGGATCCCCAGATCGAACAAAGTGTTATTGGGTTTTTCTATGAAATTCTCAGTAGCAGCTCGGAGTCTGGATTTGTGCCCGATTAATGGCAATAGGCTCGCCCCTTATTACATGAGACCTAAAACATACCGGCGAAATGTGGGTGTACATTAGTACACCTCTGCCTAACCCTTCGGAACACAGGCGTGATGATGATGGTATGTATTTAACCGCATCTGGGGGTCTACTCCCTAAGCACGAAGTCCGTAGTTTCGACCTTCGTTACGGGCGTTTCCTACTTCGTATCACCTATGGGTGGATGGTTCGTTCGGGACCCGAACTAAGAATGAATGACACCACAATTTGACAGTTGTCCCTACTCTCGATGTGTTTTTACCCGTTAGAAAAATTGAATTTGACACTTATTTTATCGGACTCCGAAGTTTCGGAGAACTTTCGAACAGTTCGTAACTTCGTTGACGGAGATAGGGAGTAGACCCTCTGGTTAGACTGGAAGCGGACCCCAATATATTTGGGAAGAGCCTATGAGGATGACACTAGTGTTGTCCATAGAGTGGGCCTACTGTATCTATGAATTGTATTGTATTGTTGTTTAACGCGGAATTAATGTCGTCGAGCGATATGCTGTTAATCATTCTAATGGGGTTAACATTGTTTGCGTTATATCGCCGATGCATAGACCCGAGTTGCTCGCATTTTATCATGAATTAATTGTACTTATGGCCTCGCAAAATATCGCATCTCTGCATTTTAAACACGAAATTTACCTATATTGTACGATTATATTTTAAACTTGGAATTCGCAAGATGCTTTCCCAGCCCTATAAGATCTGCTGCTATGATTAGACAATATATTGACAACATTTGTTTTTTATAATAACGCCATTAAGAACTATTTTTAACGATTTTATCTGGATAGTGGTACAGGTAACCGTCCATTTATTTTTAGTATTTCTTGATATAACCATACCGTTTAGTTTATTTGGGATAACAAAGAATTACACAATTTAAAATACAAAAATGAGACTTAAAGCTAATAATTATGTATTGTAATCAACAGCATTATTCACATTATACATAACGGATTAACACGCGCTGCAAATTTTAATAATAGTAAAATAAAACTAAAAATAGTGACAAAACCAAAATGTTAAGTAAAGATAATAATTTTGTTTTGTTATTATTAACTTATACAATTATGTATTATTATTCAACATATCTGATTATTATTCTTTATTAATTGTTATACTTAATTTATATTAAATATATTGTAAAATTGGAGATACCTAAGTAAGTTCTCTTAAAATTTTCACACCGGATTCAAATGTACACAACCTCTCGACTGCCATACCGCGCGGAGCCCTGACCTATTGACACTTTTTATTGATAATAATTCTCACAATAACAATCAATTAATTGAAATAAAACTACTTTTTACGGCTTTTATCGCGTATATTGATATTATTAATCCCGACGTTTCGGACCCTTTACAGCGTCCATGGTCACGGGTAGACTGAGGTGGTGGTAGGTCTTGATGATATAATTACTGACAGCTACCCTACATTTTTTATTGTTACATGATCAATGACATTTATTACTAATTATTAATTAAAACTAGATGGAGCCGGCATTTCCTAGCTGACGGGATTAATAATATCAATATACGCGATAAAATAAGTAAAAAGTAGTTTTATTTCAATGTATAATATTCGCGTAAATGTCAGAAATCAATACAATCAATTAATGTTTGTTTTCTTTTGTCCCACAGATGCACCACCCTATTCAAATGAAGCCGGCTGATAGTGAAAACAGAAATGGTAAGTCATACTTAATCATAATTATATATATGCTATCCTACAAAAAGCTTATTGCAGGATAATCTTTGTTTTTTTTTTCAGTACACGAAGGCTTACAACCTAAACCTAAACGCCTAAACACGATGAATTATGAAATACAGATTATTAAGGCAGCTGCTTTTTAATCTTAAATAGCTTTAATTCCGTTCTTTGAATCAACAATCTGATCATAATAAACAATAAGATGTATACCACCAATATTACTTAGGTAACACGTATCGAAAATTGCTTATCAAAGCCCAACTTATTCAAAGTTTTTGTGAAATAGAAATTCTCTAGCGAGCAGCAGACCAACTAGAAACCTCGTGGTTGTTCTTTATATTTTTATTTAATGAGTTATTATCTGCTTTTCACCACGATCTTGTGTGTGAAAGAGCCGACGAAATAGACGATAATAGCGCACACAGACGATGCCTATTCATTCACCTTGATGCAAATGGAAACCACAGACAGTTTCAAATCAAAATATCTTAAAAACCGTCAGCCTCGTTGCATCGTTTTGGTCGTCCGCGAAGTTTTTGTCTTTTTTTTTACAAAATCCTAATATAAAAATGGCTTCTGTAGCAATGTTGACCTGCTCATTAGACGCTGAAAAAACGGCCGACCGACAAAGTCTAGCCAGTATTTGCACAAAACATTAGTGTTACCAAGGTCAGTGACGTAGAAAAAACTAGAAGTATAATACTGAAACTGTATTTCAATTACTTTGATAGCAAGTGGACATTAGACTGATGCATGTTATATATTTGTCATAATTTAGGATAAATCAGTTACCATCACGCCTATATCCACGAAGGGTTAAACAGATGAATAAATCGTACACAGCAACTTACTCTCTGTAACAGTAACTCTTCTATGTTACTCTATTCTGTTACTCTCCACTTTTACTCGCCTCTTTTACTCACCTCTGTTACTCTCCTCTTTTACTCTCGTCTTTTATTCTCGTCTTTTACTCTCCTCTTTTACTCTCCTCTTTTACTCTCCTCCTTTACTCTCCTCTTTTACTCTCCTCTGTTACTCTCTTCTATTACTTTACATCTATGAATATTTATGTTCTGTGTAATAAGGGCCTAGTCATTCTTATTTATTACTGAGAGTATTATACAAAAACCTGTTAGTTAATGTAATGTCAATGTCAGGAAAATGACCTCCATACATTGTAATAGATTATCATTCAGCGTTGAAATGATGGATTTCTACAAGGTCACTGGTAAAAATATAATATATTCCTATAGATAGCCAAAAATTAGTATATTTCAGATATATAAAATCAGTTTAGTGATGATACGCACAGAAATAATTATATTAGTGCTTCTAGCAGTTCTAGCTTCCTACTCCCTGCCGCGTAGTTTTTTTTATACCTTTTTTTATACCACTAATGTGATAAACAAGCATACGGCCCACCTGATGGTAAGCGGTTACCGTAGCCTATAGACGCTTGTAACACCAGGCGATTACGCGTTGCCGACCCAGTAAAATGAAAGAGGAATAGTTGGGTTGGCAGTATAAGGGTCATAGTTCCCCCACTGCCAACACAACGTTTCCTCGAGGAGTACTGGCAACCATGCTCACCGTTAGGAACGCAACACAGTTCAAAGCAGTGTTATTTCAATTCGATTTTCTGCAGGGCTGGAGCTGCCGACTATTGAAGTACCCCCTACTTCCCTAGTCGGCAGCTCTAATTTGAGTGGAATTACTCCCACTATACCCTACCTATTTCAAAAGTACCCTACGACTTACTATCAATTCTCACTTACCTACTTTCGACTAACTCATACTATCATGTTAAACAGATCATTACTGCCAATCCCATCGGGCCAAAAGGCGTGAAATGACGTAATAGGTTCTGGTACCTTGACGATGTTTAGCTAAATATCGATAAGGCTATTCTCAAGGACTGCATACGGTGCGCATGACAAATTGATTAAACACTAACCCACCTATGATTATATTAGGGTTGGGACACATTGTCGTCGTTACGTCTCGTCTGGACAAATTACACGCAAGATGCCACTCACAGTAGTCGCGTCTTGAATGTCAATATACATTTGTATCTTAAATGCAATAGCTTTGATAATCAGTTAGAACGTGAATTTAACAACGATTACTCACTGATGGTCACAGTTGAAAAATGTTCACCAAATCTTTTTGACCTTGACATTGTAATTTTACGGTTGTGTTTTTGTTTTTTTGGTTTTTTGTGTCTCTGTCAATCAACCTGTTTGAATTCACTGTTGGATACTACCAATATTTATGCAATCCTTTTAATATTACATAAGAAGGCAGAAATAAGTGATTCACTGTTCTGCCTAGCGTAAATATGAACATACTGCCGGATTCGGGTCTAAAAAGTTTATTATTAAAAATCCAGACAGATTAATTTATAAACTAATTTTTAAGGTCAGTTTTACGTTTAAGTCTGTCCTCAAAACTCACTCTCTATATAAACACTTCATAGCAGGCTATATTTATTTTTCCTCTATTAATTCTTAAAAGAAAAGACAAATATTTACTTGGTTAAAGAAACAACACGTTCTTGGCTATATTTCACTCGCCGTGGAGACAAACGTATAGTATTACAGGCACTTGATATGTGCGAACGAGACACGGAACTGTGTGCGTGCCGTGTCACCGCTTATCCACTACAGATGCATAAAGCACAGATTAAATATGAGATAGACAAACACAACTGTATAGTCTACTCATACCGGTCAAAATCGTCTTGTCAGTTCAGATATTTTGGGTCTATTTTTAATAAAATAATCCGTACAGGTTGGTTTATGTAGTGGTTGAACTCTGATATTGAATTCGTCTGGTATGTTATGGTACCACGGCATTGTCAATGATTTAGCTGCTAAACTAATATGACACTTAACAACTGAGGTATCAATATGACAATGCAGATATGCCTGGTGTTTTTGGGTCTAGTCTATTAGTCTACAATTCCTGATTATTATCAGGCGGCCCGTGTACATGTTGGGAACATGTATCTTATAACAATGAAATAAACTTTTGAATTGGTCTGTCTAGACTGTTTCTTTTACTAAAACCTACATCATTAAATAAATTATAATTATTTTTGAAATTATATTGCGCCACACTATTTTTACTATTCATCATCATCATCATCTGCCTATACTAGTCCACTACTAGTACTATTACTACTCTAATATTAAATTTTATTAAATCTCTATTATTAAAATATCACACCCAACTATTTTTAGGCCAAACAAATATTGTACTTTGAATTCGTTTTTGCGTGCAATAATGCATACCTACTTTATCTACTTATGATTTTTGACGATACGTATCTCATAATGTGTGATTACCTTTATAAAATTGACACAATACCACACGTGGGATCGATAGATTGTGATGTACCTACACGCTTCAATAATGCCAGTGTATTTACACAGTTCGACATACTGACTGACTTACTCATAAACATTTATCGAATCAATGGATGATGTTCAAAATGTGACGGGAAAACGTTGTTGAGCTTGATATTTTTATGGAATTTTATATTTAAACACGTCTATAGACGTATAAAAAAAATCAAACCCCATAAAGTAATTAGACGACGACAAACGAGTACTTAACAGACAACGAAGCCACTGTAAATAGCATAGTAGTAAAAAAAAATTGGAATCTAAAGGCATAGCGCTTCATTATACTATTTAATTATTATAAAACCTTTATAATACAAAACCTTTTCTTTTAAACAGCTACCGCATTAGAGAATAAGGTCTTATTTTCTCGGATTTTATAAACATTCACATTAACGGACACAAGACTCGAAACATATACTTATGTGGATCACACAAAGATTTGTCTCGGGTAGGAATCGAACCCACGACACGCCAATGATAGTCGCGACGTAATCACTTTAACTGCTACACCAAAGCTGCAGTTTAAAATCAATATTAATGGTTTATCTTGCTATTCTTACATAATGTCGTGCGAACAGAACAGTAGAGCTATGAGCTATGTGCAGGCGTATCGATGAGGTTGAGTTTGCATAGAGAATTGAGTAAATAAGGAAAATCTTAGTTAAAAGCTTGAGTTACTTTTATTGTTTATTGTGGACATAACTTATTATGTTACGATTTTACGGTAAATACCTATAAATGACTTTGTAGGTCACTTTACAAATGGATACAATGGTTTACAATTTCATACAAAATTGTAGTCATACAATTTCATACAATACTTCACAATACAATACTGTCATACAAAAAAATTACCTTTACGCGGTGCAATGATTCCAGTAATTATAATATTCTTTCGAACTCTTTAAACTTGGCATGTATGACTCAATACATACGTCCTAAAAGAGTAATTACATGGAGTTTCTTGCCGGTTCTTCTCCATAGGAAACGACTAATTTGGAACCGTGCGCACCTAGACTCGACATTTCATAAGTGCCTGTATATGGTTTATATGAGTATAAAACTATTTTTGATTTGATTTAAAGACGTCAAACCGATCAGGGCACTTACATCATAGTGTTAGATATGTAAACGTTAGAACTTAGAACACAGAGCACGTCCCGAGCGTCACTCAAATGTGGATCCGTGACGATTTTTACAGTCCCGACCATAAGTACACACGACGAAAATATTTAATATTTTGCCTCATTGACCACCCGTATTCCGTCGCGTTAGCTATGATTTTTGTAGGGCAACTGTACAGCTTGATTTCTTGTGTGGGCTAGGAAATATTTTACTCGACATTGCCTTGTTGCTTAGCAACGGTATCAGACTGACGTTCAACTGACATTGTTGCTTCTACATGTTGCGACACCACCGTGCCCTTCACCTTAAAACATTTGCTGGTTGTTGTCGATGTTTAATTTTCTTCAGTGATTTCACTGGCTACGTTGCCCTTCAAACCGGAACAAAGTTGTTTCATCATCAACCCATTTATTGTCCCATGCAGAATGAGAGGGGTTAGGATATATCGCACAACACTGGATTAGTGCAGGTTAGCAGACTTCACACTCAGTCCAGATTTTTTTGCTGGTAAGCAGGAACGACGCTTTCCTGATGACAACGCGCTTGATTTCTAAAAGTCAAATTATGGGACTTGGATTAGAGCTCATTTTTGGGATCCAAGGATATGTTATTGGGACAACAAGGCTTGCATCTGCAAGTTATACACGGGATCACCACACATCATATACACATAGGTGCACATAATTTGGTATATTTTAATACAGCTTCGTGTGGCTGAAGACTAAACTGCTTGTCGTTTTCGGCCGGCTTAATGTTTCTCTACGTTATGTACCGGCCACCTGTTAAAATAAACTTGACTCATATACTCACACGGTTCAGATGCATATAATTTTAAGTGGTCAAATATTAAACAATGTATTCCCAAATTATAATTATTATTATAGTTGGACATTAATTTTATTGCAGTCGTAAGCGTTACGAAATTTAATATGAATAATGTAATAGTAGCTGCTTGCTTTGTTACTTTGTAAGAAAATATTAATGATAAGGAAAAGATAGAGACACGATATTCCGAGACTATATTAGAATCGATTTATATCAAAATCGATTCGCTCTTGATTTTTCAAATAGAATTTGTTTAAGCGATATTTTGGATGATATTAAATAATATCGAATTCAGCGTTTTTTTCTGCATCGGATGAACCGAGTTTGTACATGTACTTTTTTGGCGCTTAAGACAATGCAATTTTAGTGCATAATTCTCAAACATGACTATGATATATGATATCGATTGTAATCGTATAATTTATGATGTATGATCCGATATCAAATGTTTCACATACTTGTATGTACTTCATTTAAGCTATATACAAACGTAGAGATTTGGAGCATTAATCGTCGATCATCGATATATCGAAAAAGTCCGTTTTATATAAACGAAGTTTATTTTTTATTATTTGTCGCTTCAATCAAATAGCCTTTCACGCCTCGTTATATTCTTGTTTCTCTTTTAACCCTTTATACGTCGAGGACATTGACTCTACAGTCAGTGTTAACAATTTAATCACAATAAACCGCGCGATTATGATTCGCGTAGGTGTCTTTACCGACTCTACCACACTAACTTGGAACACAATAGATGCGATGCAATTGAAAACCGTATGACGCGCCAGGACGGAGCTCATTAGCCACTGAAGGGGGAGAGGGGAGCCTAGGTGACACAACACCACGAGGAATGACTGATCGACCGTCAGAGCCGGCGCCCGCGCACCTCCGATAGTGTTCACGTTTAGTTGTGTGTCCGCCGCGGTTGAATGCAGACGTGATCGCGGCATGTGATGTGAATGTGTTGTGTAGTGTTAAGGATGCGTGGCGAGGCGGGCGGCGCGCGTGGCAAGGCGGGGGTTAGAACGAGCGGCAGCAACTATCCGCCCATCAGCGCCGCCTACTGGCTACCGCCGTCGAACCCAACCCCCTACCATGTGCCAGGTTCGGTGTTAACCCTCCATTCATTCTTTTTACACGTGTATTGTAGCGTTGTTAGTGTGCTATCAGCACAAATCGACATAGCATCTGCCTTTATGCTTCGTTGGATTAACCTCGACATAGTGATTCTATGAATGACGATGCAATCGTACCTACTTACTACAGTTTTTTTGTCTGCATTTTTTTTTTTTGGAAACGGATAGCGTAGCTGACAGTGACCGATATGCCGACTGAAAAACAATACGTCTCTAGCTCTACGCAAAGATCTTTTAACTGAAAATCGAGTGACATTTGTGTTTTTTAATTTTCTTTTTCGTTCATTTCCGAGAAAATTGGAACGGACTGTTGTTTAATTAGTGTAGGTTTAACATTGAAAACTCTTTTCGTGTTTTTAATTTAAATTGTATTTATGTTAATCTTTACACACCGTAATATGAACTCGTACATTTTCATACTTTTTATCCATTACCCTATTATGTATTAAATGAATCATAAACATGTAAATAATAAGAAACTTTATATTTCAAATTAATTGGGAATTTCGTGTAATTCCTAATCGGTGTTGTAACTAAGTACTACTAGATAACTACGGTGGTTAAATACCTACTACGTCTAGGAAAGCTAACAATACTAATGTCACGTCACTATTTATGAACTTGGCGCAAAGTGGTGAAGACAATGTTTTAGTACAATTGTTTAAGGCGGAGATTCCTTGAAAACGTTCAAAAAGTTGGTTTTTAAAAGCAGTGTATCTCTTAAACCGTAAATGATTTTTTCTTGGAATAGCCGTCGTTCTTCAGAATACTAATCGATCGTCTCAAGGATTGTCTTTGAATTAATCGTTAAAACAAACAAATTTAAACTAATGTGTTAATGGTTTATACTGGTTTCGTTTCCAGACAATATGTTTAACTCTAGCTAAATTGCATTGGTGAGTGGACAAGCTATGATAGATTAGTTAAAACAATAATGAAATCTAAATTATGGTAAGATTTTCCGTAAGCATTTGCGTATTATTAATTAACTTAGGCGAATATTAAAAATTGAAATAAAACACGGATTTTATCTCGTTTACTGATATTATTAATCCTGACGTTTCCGACCCCTTACAGCGTCCAAGGTCACGTGATCAGTACGCGATAAAATCCGTAGTCGTTTATTTCAATTAATAGAAAAAAAATATACTAGGAAACCAGTAATCTGAATGCCTGAAATATTTTCTTGACAGTGTACGAAGTCTATCAACCCGCATTTTTTTTGTACCACTAAGGTGGCAAACAAGCATACGGCCCACCTGATGATAAGCGGTTACCGTAGCCTATAGACGTTTGCAACAGGAAGGGTATAACTTGTGCGTTGCCGACCCTGTAAAACGAAAGAGGAATAGTTGGGTTTGCAGTATAAGGGTCAAAGTCCACCCACTGTCAACACAATGTTTCCTCGCGGAGCACTGGCAACCTTGCTCACCGAAAGGAACACAACACAGCTGAAACCAGTGTTATTTCACTTCGATTATATCGTATAATCTGGGTAGATTATACCATATATTAGTATGTTTTAGGACCCTATTGTTGCCAAATAAGGCACAAATCCAAATTCCGAGCTGCTACTGAGAACTACTAATGGAAAACATACAAATAACACTACTTGAACTGGAAACCGAATCCAGAATCTCACGATCAGCACCCGAACTTGCGACCAATGAAGCCAACAATATCATTACACACATATTATTATTACAACACATCGAAATCACATAACGGACTATTGTTAATCAAAGCTCGTACTGAAATAAGTTTGTTTGTTTCCTCCTTTTGCATTATCCTCGTTGGTACATCAGACGTTCCACTGAGACTAACATTAATTACAAACTGTCAAATGTTACGGTTATATTTAACTCGCAGTTACAACGTGATTGAGACTGTATTGAAAGCGATGACATGTGATGGTCTTGTTGAAATGTTATGTATTTTAGACGTGGTTTAGACACGTAGCCAAATTGCAGATCGGTATATCTGCAAGGTTAAGCGGGTGTGTGCCGGAGTCAGAGTATGGATGGATTATCATCAACCACCGTCAGGCAGCTCACCAGCGGTCTGGCATTTAGCTGAACTGGGCCCTATTTGACGCAGTCGTGGAACACACTTTTTTATCCTTATTTTATTTGTTCTTTCGTCATGTTTTTAATATTACTGTGTGCATTGTCCAAGACTGTGTCAATATTTTTTTCTTTCTTTCTATTAGTCTTAACTCATCGTGACAAGACAAGCAGTTAATCCTTTGGATATCGTTGTATTCTAATTTAGGTTAGATAGCTGTGTATTTTGTATAAAATACTGATAATCAGCCGCATCTGGTCATATTGGAATCCAACCCTGGCAAATCTAGGAAAATGGTTAAACTACCTCATTAAACTGGCGGTCGTAAGTGCGGCTTTACGCTTTAGGTTCTGTGTTCAATTTGGTTGGGCAAAATGTTTCTGTATTTTTCTATGAAATTCTCAGTAGCAGCTCGGGAGTTTTGATTTGTGCCCTGTTAATGGCAATAGGTTCGGGACAATAGGGACCTAATACCGGTGAACGTGTACATTGGTACACCTTTGCCTAAATCTTCTGGGAATGCAGACGTGATGTATTGGTTGGTTAAGATGGTGATGACGTTTAACCCTAAAATTGCAGAAATGTTATGTTTCATAGTAGTTTCCTTGGAAAAGTACAGACACAAGCAGGTCAAACTATCCGAAACTGTCAATTTTCCACAATTGAAAATTAACCTAATCATTTGCAATTTGCATTAGAGTTGAAAATCTATCAAAGAAATTTGACAGATTGCGGTAGCTTGATGTGCTGTACCTACACGCAATAATGTTGTGACGCATTGTACAAACGGCAACTCGAGCTATACAATTTGCCCTTTGGAACGCTCGTATTCCGTCGTAATAATGATGATTTTTGCAGTGCAAGTAGTTTGACGAAGGATCGGATAGTGTTCGTCGATACTAAGCAATATTTTAATGTCCATTCGCATACGTAGGTACGGTCACCAATGAAAGTCGCTGACCACAACCAAATTTTGAAAACATCACTACACCAAAACTTTTTATTAAATTTTAGTTAAGGTAAAGCTTGTAATTTTTCAAGAGAGGTAGGGCCATAGCTGCCCGACTGGGGAAGTACCTCCGCCTTGCAGAAAATAATAAATAAATAATAATAATAAATAAATATTCTTGGACAATTTCACACAGCACCATCTAGTCCCAAACTAAGCAAAGCTTGTACTATGGGTACTAGATAATGGATATAATACTTATATACTTTTTTTTTGTAAATACATACTCAAATAATAATAACTCAAATCGAAGTAAAATAACACTGCTTTGAGTTTTGTTGTGTGTCTTAAGGAACACAAGTGTTCTACGAGGAAACGGTTGTGTTGGCAGTATAAGGGTCAAAGTCAGGGGGACTTTGACCCTTATACTGCCAAACCAACTATTCCTCTTTCGTTTTACAGGGTCGGCAACGCGCAAGTGATACCTCTGGTATTACAAGCGTCTATAGGCTACGGTAACCGCTTACCCTCAGGTGGACCGTACGTTTGTGTGCCACCTTAGTAGGTAGTATAAAAAATAAAAAATATCTTATACTTATGCAAAGAAGTCAAACCACCTTTACTCGGGTCAGTAACTTCTAGATAATAAAAAATGTTAAAGCGTTTTCATCATCAAAATTCAATCGTGTTCAGCCACTTTCGGTGCTGACTGTACATACTCAACAATATATTCTGTTCAATATACAACGACAGGGTAATATGATATTGTCATTAGTAGGTAGTATTCGTATATTATTGTCGTTATATAGCATCAATTTGATATTATTGTAGGTAAATTTCATAGAAATTATCGGACTTCATTTTTTACGCTTATGCAGAGTTTGTACCGTCGCCAGCAATTCAAGCTATCCAAAACTGACAAATTTTCCCAATTGAACATGAAGCTTATAAAGTTTGTATTAAAATTGAAAATCTATCAAAGAAATTTGACAGATTGGGGTAGCTTGATGTGTTGGCCCCTGTACTATGGAAAGTAGACAATTGCGCTGTCGAAACCAAGATTACAAACAAAATATCCATACTTATATTGCTCTTATAAATATTATGAGGCTCGTGGCTCTAATTAGGCTGATCAATTGATCTTTAAGATTAAACTGCACTTGCTGCGGTCAGTCCGTGGATGAGTAACCATTCTAAATACATCGAGATCTTTGGACAGCCCGTAAAGCCGTCGATCCCAGGTGTCATACGAAAAGCCCGCCAAAAACCCTAAAAGCAGTGTCGAGCCACTATACCAACTGAATTTAAATAATATAATTTACAAAACCAGACTGATATTAAATTATACTGAACCGAAATGTCTCGTTGATTGATCAGGTCAAATGGTACTGAATACGTTTAGCTACATTTTTATTTAATCGTTCCGTATGACTAAGAATTTTAGCAAGACTTTTAAAAGACTTTTGAGACAAGAGATTCTTTACAAGTGGTTAGATTGATGCAATCATCGTCACTCAAAATTCATCTCTATTACGACTGAATACGAGTGGTCCAAAGAGCAATCTGTTAAGCTTGCCGTGTCCCGTCACGATACAAAAGAAATTTAAGTAAGTACATATACTTGATAATTGTGTAATAATTCTATAAAGAATTCGACAGCTCGATTGACGCACTGAATGAGTAATCGGCTGCTACGTTAGAGGTCGAGATACCCCCATGATACAAAAGAGAATTCCATTCTGTAGGCAACGGTTTTAAGAAATAAAAATGTCTTTAATGTGCCAAGAATAATAGAAATACAAATACAGATAAAGCTCTAGACCCCACACTAGGATTTCCTGTGTGGGTCTAGTCTCTTTCAGTCTAGTAGACATAGAAACAAAATACAGTTTAATATAAAACCAATACTTAATATGTCAACCATATCAGCATTTACAGATAATAACTCACGTCTCCCAGTGAAAACCAGCTCTTCAGCATTTTCTCAAAAACCCCATTTGATATCTCTAATTAATTTAAATTGCTAATTGATCTTTCAACTGTGACGTCACTCGCATTATTTGGCATGCAGACTTCATTCGTTCCGAATCGACAACGGTTCGCAATCAATGAATTTTGTTACACAATCATTATTATACAAGTACTGAACTATGCAATATTTATTGCGTTTTAATTTGTAATATACAATCTTAGCTTTTAATCGATTTCGCAAAAAGAATTTTGTCAAATTGACGACCTTTATAATAATTTTACAAGCTTTTTTACGTATGTTCGCAAATAACTTTATGGTTTACCAACCGATTTAGTTTTTTTTTTGTTTGAAGATGGCCCTATATAAACTTTGTGTGTAACCATTATTACTCCAAAAATTCACCGCATTTACCATTTACTTCGTTAGATTTATTTTACACTATCTGCAATATACACATTTTAAGTGTATAAACTATTAATATTACAGTTTGTTCTTAATGATATTTAGTGATTGACGTGATTTTTAGTGCGAGTTATTTATAGCATTGTACGCCAAGTTCCTATCTCAACCCGGGTCACGGGTCTCCTCTCACAGAATGAGAGAAATCAGGCTATAGTCCACCACGCTGGCCTAGTGCGGGTTGATAGGAAACGATCAGTCAAGAAAATATCTAAGGCAAAAAACGGCATGGTTTTCCTCACGATGTTTTCCCCTTACGGTGAAGGAAAACATTAGCAGGAAAACATTATAATCGTGATTATTAAAATGATTTCGAGGTACGTGCAGGATTCGACTTCGAGGCCTACGACTTGGCAGACCAATGGTCATACCACTAGGCTATTACTGCTTATCTCCATATTTTGTGGTTAGGATATTTCGCAAATTTATCTAGTAATATTCAATTGGATATTACATGGACAATTGTTCATGCTTGAAATAAGTTAAAGGAATTCTCTGTTATCGATATTGATGGTTAAAATCATCGACAAGTGTCCATTGCAACAATATTGTAAATTATTAGGACCTCTACCTACATAGCGTTTCTAAAACAGACAAACACAAAGACCAATGCCGTGTCGTCAGCCAGCACGCTTCCAAAACAATCGGCTGTGTAACAACATTGATAAATAAACATTGTATGACAATCGCATTCCATTGCTGCGTGTTTGTATCAACGTCGTCTGTCGCAACTAAGTAAATAAACAATGGACATCGAAAGAATCCTTGGCGGTGTAAACATTTTGATATTTGTAATGAGTGAAGCATTTGTATCACTGTTTAATTATCCGATCTAACATTGGTTCGGTGGCAACCCTAACTGTTAGTGACTTTCTAAAGATGTGTCATAAATACTATGAAAATTATTTTATACCACTAAGGTAATAAACAAGCATACGGTCCACCTGATGGTGAGAGGTTACCGTAGCCTACAGACGCTTGCGCGGACACAACACAAGGAGTATCACTTCCGCGTTGCCGACCCTGTAAAACGAAAGAAGAATAGTTGGGCTGGCAGTATAAAGGTCTAAAGTCCCCCCACTGCTAACAACGTTTCCTCGCGGAGCACTGGCAACCTTGCCCACCGTTAGGAACACAACACAGCTCAAAGCAGTGTTATTTTACTTCGATTTTCTGCAAGACTGAGGTACCTACTTCCCCAGTCGGGCAGCTCCAATTTAGTAGAATTATTACCACCATGCCGTATTGACATTTGAAGATGCGTTCACGCGATCACGTGACGTGTCAATTCTCAATCGTAAGTGTTGGTGAAGATAATGCCTCTTACTTTAAAATTATGAGTGTTGTTTTAGTATTGGAGTTCTCGTGTTTGTTGGCCCATGTAATGGGTATAATAAATACATGTTTGCTATTTACTGGAAACAAATCTAAAAATTGAGAATTTAGTTTGCTTTTCCCATTTTCTGAGCAATACCGATATCATGAGGATAGACTGGTTGTCAGGGATTTTGAGCTTCTGATTATCACTAACGACTGTCTGTCGACTGAGGTGTTCGCATGACAACCGGGACCGACGATGTGTTTGAATGGTCACCCATCCACAGACTGACAGCGGCTAGCGCAGCTTAACCTTGCAGATCGGTTGACCATCTTAGTTATAACTTAGATACAGTATACAGTAACAACCATAAAGCACATTTGGTATTTACAGAAAAATGCAGATGTAATTAAAAGCAATTATTACCCGTATGTATAAAATATACAGTTATTTTAGTAATAGTCATTAACAATTGCTGGTAAGTAAAACTAGTTTCGGTAGCTTTGTTAGAATATTTTAATGTACGTACTGTTTAACTTAACGAAAACGAAAACCTGCTATTGCTTCCAGTTTAGAACTATCAAAAACTAATTGATTTCTGACAGTAACGCAAATATACGACATTGAAATAATTACTTTTCACGGATTTTATCACGTTATATTGACATTATTAGTCTCATTCGTGACCCTGTTCCGGTTCCCGTGACAAAAGACGCTGTAAAGCATCTGAAACGTCCATTGCGGTCAGTCTATGGTGACCATTTTTCACACATCGAGAGCCCTCCGTGCCTCAGAGAGCATGTAAATTCATCGATCTCAGTTGTCAAGCGAACACCTATGACAATCGTGAGTGGTAGTCAGAAGCCCAAAAACAATCTTAATTTTACATATTGTATATATTTTTTGTAGTAGTATCGTTAGATCACTATTGACAATAAAGAACAGCAATTTGCTCCTTCAAATGTAATTACTAATGTATACGAAACTTCATGAGTGGACAAACGTCTAAACGGCCATCATAGCGTGCCGGTAGTGTAGTAGATGACCATTGTGTTCATATTGTCCGGTCTAAGACTATGATTCTCTGAGTTTGTTTCGGTGTTTCTTCTCAGAGGTCGTCAATTAGGAAATGCCTGTTATCTAACTTAAAAAATATATGTTTTGACTTGTAAAAAGTGTCTTGTAAATGAATATCATTTATCGTTAGTAATATTTAAATTATGTTTTCCATTACATAACAATCTCTTTCAATTTGTCACGCTTGATGTTATTATAAAATGTAACTTAATGCATATAGCCATTGCATTGACCGCAATGAATGTAATGTATTGTCGGAAATTACATGCAATACGAGTAATGCGTTAATTGTATAATAAAAGTCATTATTTCAACAATTATGGAAGTAATTAATATTAGTGAGGAATTTTGAGCTCCGAATGGTGCAGTGACTGAGCGATTGGTTTTTGTGCTACATGGCGCGAATACGATAGTTGTTGTGTATGAAAGTTATGTAAACACACACACTTATTGTATGGAATGCATCCTAGCGCGGGGCAATGTAAATTTGTACACCTGTATTCCCAGCTGGACCAATGTATACCCAGTTTACCAATATGTTTAGATCCCACGTAATAGAGGGCTTTTTGCCATTGACTGGGCACAAATTCATTATACAAAACATTTAATTTTTAATTTAAAAAAATACTCTTACAATTTGCCGTTACCTATCATTAATATAGTCGTGCCAAAAGACAACAGTAAAACTGATAGTGTAAACTAAATGATAATTAAAAAAATACATGATATGTAGCCCAATAACGTCCAATACTCCAGTTCGAACCAAAGCTTCAACCGTTTAACTACACCCGAAAACACAGTCGGTTTCCATTGTTAGGCGATAAATTAGAAATCTCTACAGCGCTGGAATCGTTACAATTAGTCGTCGCTCCTAGTTTAGCAGTCATGGCACAGATTAAAGAGAATAGATGCATCACAGAACGCCGCCGATTAAATACAGCTCGTTAGGGTTGACACAAATGGTTTAATATTTTCCGATGGTTTGTTATGCTTGAGAAAATGTGATTGTTGATTGGAATATGTATTTCATAAAACATTGTGATGATGACTCTGTGTAACACGATTCGTTCTTCGTTCACGATTTTATTGATAAAATTGTACTTTGCATTATTTTTTTTACGAAATAAAGAAAATATTATATCTATCTAAAATAGTTGCATATTCAGAGGGATAAGGCTATAATCCACCACGCTGGCCTAGTGCGGGTTGGCAGACTTCACACACCGTCGAGAAAATTCTCTAAGGTATGATTTTTTTATTAAGGTTTCCTCACGACGTTTTCCTTCACCGTTTAAGCGAGTGATAATTAATTATTAATACGCACATGAATTCGAAAAGTCAGACAGTCTTTTTCAATACTATTACTCTCTCTCGGTTCTACATGCATAAGCTGCTATACGTATAAGCTGCTATACGCATATGCTGCTATATGCAGCTACATAATTGCGTCGACAAATACGCCACTAAACAGTTTCATAAAATCGCGTTACAGCGCATTACGCGCTTCTGCGCTAGTGTGCTAGTGTAGGTCATTACTCATTAATGTTTTCATAATAACTATGTCGTAATATAACAGTGATATAATGTGTTACGACTCAATGTTAACATTTAAAGGTTACTGAGTATTTACATATTTCGTTATTGTAATTGTCTTAAAAGTTTGAAAACCACCCCAAAGACCATGTATTCACATTTATTTGGCATTATACCAATACATGCCATTACCAATCCATGCGCAGCAGCGTAAGTCTCACATACTTTTAGCATCCCATCATATAACAATAATAATTATTTATTGACATTAAAAATATTTTAAAAAAATGTGAGGCCTAAAGTGGATGATGACTACAGAGATAATTAATACATAAAAACGGCTTGAAAGAAGATAAAGATATTTATTTCTGTAAATAGATCTTTTAAAGACACTTTTACAAGTCAATATTTAACATTTTTTTTAAGCTAGATGGCTCCGGCATTTCCTAACTGACGACCTCTGAGAAGAAACGCCGAAACAAATTCAGAGAATCATAGTCTCTTTTAAAGTCCAGACATAGTAGGTATAATAACAAATATATGTCTTACAATGTAGGGCAAAGTCTGAAATGGCCTTTTGAAGAAAGAGCCATAGCGGCTTTGAGTAGACCAGTCCCAACCGACGGCTCGCATGCATCAGTCATTATGTAGCTCAACCATAATTTAGGGAGCTCAACAACCCGTCACACGACGATACCAGATCAGAGGAACATTTGCGTAGGCCACTAAAAAGGCTCAAAGCCGCCAGAAATAGCAGAAATGCATGTTATTTTTATTTGCAATTGTGTAGTATCTTTTATTTTGTGTACAATAAAGTTGCTATAATATTTATAAATAAATATTAAAAGATACATTGTAAACCGACAACCCTAAGAACAAACATTGCGACAGCTACGCACCAATTCAACATTTTACCGTGGTTAAATTGTTATGTTTACATGGCTCGCTTAGTACGCACGATACAGTCGTGCATCGGTTCGCAGCGGGCAATGTATGCTAACGCTGAACATATGTACGTACATCCCTAGAGGTGTTGTGCATTGTATCAATTTATGTACGTCGTTGGCATTCGGAATTATTATTAACGAGGATTTAACAACGAATTCGGGGAGAAATGCGGAAAAATGCAATATTTGTTAAATGATTCAAAGTTTCAGTCATTTCAATACCGACATCCCTGAAATCTAATAAGTTTTGCTAGTTACG
Organism: Acronicta alni; assembly: GCA_964056405.1. Taxonomy (NCBI): domain Eukaryota; kingdom Metazoa; phylum Arthropoda; class Insecta; order Lepidoptera; family Noctuidae; genus Acronicta; species Acronicta alni. Next base: position 3,288,943 of record OZ043919.1, on the reverse strand, counting down.
GGGATATTATAAGCTATTCAAAATTGCTGTAAAAAAAAATCTTTTTCTACTCTCGTTTTGTCGACCATATTGTATCAGGTGCTAAGTGAAGGAAGTAATGTAATAGTTGACAAAATTAGAAAATAATTAATACTAACCTTTGATTTATATTATTTTAAATTATGTTTACGAGTACATTAATCGCCTAAATAAGTCGTAAGTGTTTAGTGAATTACTTCGTTAGTCTAGTGGTCTTAAGCACAAATGTTACGCTAGAGGTCTTGGGTTCGATTCCCAGTTTTGGGTTTTTTCTATAAAATTCTCATAAGCAGCTCGAGAGTGGATCTATGCCCTGTTAATGGCAATAGGCTTGCCACCTATTATCTTGGACCTAAATATACCGGCAAACTGTGGAAGTATATTTTTACACATCTGCCCCTTTGGGAGAGCCATGCTTCGGCACGAATGGGCCGGCTCGACCGGACTTGATACCACGGCCTCACAGAAAACCGGCGTGAAATAACGTTTTCGTTGTGTTTCGTCGAGTGAGTGAGGATGAAACTTGAACCTGAAACTCCTCTGGTGTTGCGGGGTGTCCATGGGCGGCTGTAATCGCTTACCATCAGGCGACCCGTCTGCTCGTTTGCCCACCCTATCACATAAAAAAAAAAAAATGGTATCTTAACTATGTTAATAAAGGTATAAACAGACTGATGCCACGTACGCAACGTATGCAATACGTTGTGATATCTGGACTTGATTTTATATAGAAAACGTATTCATCAAAGACACACTTATCGTATGCAACTCAATCCTATACGTGTGCATAGAAATAATACGTTGCATGCGTTGCGTACGTGGGATCAGTTTGTTTCTACTTAAGCGTCTCATTGCCTAAAAGAAATAATGTTATAATTCGACTTGTCTAATCTGTACTTTAAGACACAAACAGTAAGGAAACTAATGTCCTTAGAATGTCAGGTATTTCTATGACAGCCAAATGATACACAGCAGCTTAACGAGATACGACGGAATCGCTTTGTGTAAACAAAACTGACACATCCAAGACTTGACAATTCCCTAAGTCCTCATAGATAAATGAATTTAACCATGTATTCTAAATACAAGTTCCTTCACCTATATAGCAACCTAGTCGACAAACAATTTGGTAAAAGTTTATTATAAAGAGGTTGGAAACCTTTCCCATAAAGTAGAACAAAAAAGGTCTTAAAGAAAAAAGGTTATCAAGGAAGGTACAGATTCACCTACTAACTATGTTAATAAAGGTATAAACAGACTGATGCCACGTACGCAACGTATGCAATACGTTGTGATATCTGGACTTGATTTTATATAGAAAACGTATTCATCAAAGACACACTTATCGTATGCAACTCAATCCTATACGTGTGCATAGAAATAATACGTTGCATGCGTTGCGTACGTGGGATCAGTTTGTTTCTACTTAAGCGTCTCATTGCCTAAAAGAAATAATGTTATAATTCGACTTGTCTAATCTGTACTTTAAGACACAAACAGTAAGGAAACTAATGTCCTTAGAATGTCAGGTATTTCTATGACAGCCAAATGATACACAGCAGCTTAACGAGATACGACGGAATCGCTTTGTGTAAACAAAACTGACACATCCAAGACTTGACAATTCCCTAAGTCCTCATAGATAAATGAATTTAACCATGTATTCTAAATACAAGTTCCTTCACCTATATAGCAACCTAGTCGACAAACAATTTGGTAAAAGTTTATTATAAAGAGGTTGGAAACCTTTCCCATAAAGTAGAACAAAAAAGGTCTTAAAGAAAAAAGGTTATAGTATTGCATAGATCCGGAGAATAACTAAATAACTTCAGCATTCGAATTTTAAAGGTACGTCTAAAAACACGCGAACGTTCAACTTTGTGTGACGGCCGCTATGCGATTCAAAAGTGAAGAGACATACGACATGTTCGCAGTTTAAAAAAATACAGAGGGTCCCCTTCAATCACAAATAAGCGATACCATTGTTACGTCACATGGAGTAGAGATAAGGACACTAATTCTACATCAGATACTCAAAGATAAGGTAAAGCTTAAGCATTGTTTTGATACAAAAAAACCATTCGATCTTACTTTGGTACTGGCAACGGATACCCGAAGCCAGAAGACTACAGGTTCCTTCCTCTTAGTGGGCTAGCCGCCTTCATGAACCACCTATTTGAAGAGTAAGGAATGGACCAGGCTGGGGACAACACAATAGATCACATTTGGTCGAAGTGTTGCTGGCCATGCCAGCCCCCACAGTTAAGATATTTAGGTACTGCGTGTAGGCCTAGAAAGTGCACCAATAACCGTGTATAGGGAAGACAATTTCGGTTTTTAGTTGGTAGGAGTTCAACATACCGACATACCCTGCGACTTTCCCAGGTTAGATGACCCATGAGTATTTTCCGTACGATAATAAAAGGCCTAGAAAGTTTACCAGGTTGACAACCACTCGTAGAAACTTTGGCAAAAGGTAACCATTGTATTGCCACAACGACCTTGCAAGCAAAAATAGACCTTGTCGTTTTATGATGTGCAAACGACATGCAACCTTAGAATGGTGTAGCAATTTCTTAGTAGATTGTATACAAATATAAATACTTTAAAAACAACTTTGGAAAAACGAATTGTGTAACAGATTCACCTACTGTTTGACTGATTGTCAAATCAAAGTTTGACAGGTAGATGTTTAGCCTTAGATTCAAATCTACTTAGCGTACGTGTCTACCAAGATAAGATTAAGAAAAATATTACATCACGCCTGTATTCCTCGAAAGGTTAAGCAGAGGCGAACGTATTGCCCTTAACGCACTCTATCTCTGCATCACCCTAAGGTCGACTGGTAGAAAATGCCTTAAGCATTAAGTCCGCCTTTGTACGATGTTTGTGCATTAAGTATTAAAATAAAATAAATATTTGCCAAACGTCGAGCTGCTACTAAGAATTTCATATAAAAACCCTTTAACACTGTTCGATCTGGGAATCGAACTCAAGACCTCCAGTTGCACTTACGACCACTAAGTTAATGAGGCACTCAAAGAAGAAAAACATTTCCTCGGGATATTGAAAATCGAAATTAAAATCAATCTGTAGGACACATCTATATGTTTTATGAAGAATAGGTAAGTAAAGACTTACGATTTCTCTTTCTAACTTATGAGTCCATCTTTTTTTTCTTGACATCTGTCATGAGGTTCATGAAAGCTATGTTTGACGAAATAAGGTGTAAGGTATCTTTAATCACTTGTACGCAGGAAGCGCTAGGGTGGTCTACTATAAGACCAACCGCACAAAAGTCAACGTGTTAGTCATGAGCGTTGTTTGAACAATGGATCTATGTCGCAATGTTTGTTTTAAACCTTGTGTGTGTGTGTGTGTGCATTATCAGTACCTGCATACACTTAAATGGACGGCTAAATTATTATACAGCTTGTTGTCTCGAGTTGTTCGTCGTTTGTGTTGAAGGTTAAAAACATAACTTTTATCCAAATTTGATTTTGTACATCTTTCGCCTATGAATGATCATGTGACAAAATTTTAATTGCCATATTTATTTAAATCACTTGTAAATTATATTTGTCACACCATCAACAAAACTTAAGCCTTTATAATCTCCTAAAAAACGGAAATAACTGTCATAAAAAAGATAAATCATGTGAGCACAAGAAACAAAATACTTATGTACAAATGTACACATTGAATCACTGACAACTCATACCAAATTAAATAAAAACTGCTCATCAAATTACAAAAAGAAGTTCAGTATAAACAAAATGCACAATACAGCGTAGTCAATGTATTTGAAACTTAACGCCGACGACACGTTGACGTAACGCAAACGACACTTGAACAAACATGAGCAGCTTACTGATAACAATTACACAGAATGTGTGTTACGGTCATAATACGTAGTTATCATTGAAGATCACTATAGATATACTGCATTTAAACTTTCTACATCTTCATAAAACCAAATCTTATCTAGGAAATGTATGAAAACTGTTTTAACGAAGAGCTCAAGGTTTTAATGATATTATCATAGTAGTTTTTAACACTTAAAAGTGGTTAATCTTCTCTTCTACTCTTTCTATTTCTCCTCTGTCATCTCATTTTTGTTGGTATCTCTTTTCTTAGCTATGCTCTGTGCTTAACTTAATTCTATAATACACTTATGTAATTTATTATGTCTATATCTGTCATAACATCTTACCGTATATTTTTAAATAGCTCAATACAAAAACATTTGGTACGTGGTGAATTCTGATAAAACTGGATTCCCCGGGATACAAAGTTTTGTATAGCGTACTGTAATAGCGCATTCAAAGATGTATTTTTTTGAAGAATAGCCGGTGACATTAAACCCAAAATCTTAGTTATCTTAGCCATTATAAACATCGCGTTTGTAATGAGGCGTACGCAACAGTTGTTTAAACAAGCGCCAGCGCAGCCTGCTGATAACGACCGCCTGATTACCGACGTTACTGGGAAATAAGACAACGTGTGAACAACCGGATTACCGCACTTTTACACTATCGTAGATCTAATGATATAGTAAATTTTATTAACAAGGGAATTAAAACATGAAAATGGCTCCCAATAAACTAACATTAATATCTTAAATACCACTTTTACGTAGGAAAGTAGGCACCAATTTTACATAACACTATATTTACTTTTAACAGAATTAATATGAAATTAGCTGTTGAGTAATTTTACTAAGGTTTGATTATAAATGAATGATGAATTAAAACCGGTGATCGTCACGACGAACGATATTAATATTCAAGCAACGTATGACACAGGTGTCCTTTCCTGAATCACAATTTAAAAACTTCCCCGAATCCGGTCATGTCAACCGCTCACTTCCCGTAACCGGAACCGTATCAAAAACTTGAAACGTTACGACATACAACGTGAGTGCAGACTGATTTATGTCGCACCGTATTGTGCCAAACGCACACCGAGGTTGCACGAATTACGGATGTAAATTGTGACGAAATTTTTTTTCGAAAGGGTTTTATAGACCCTAACTTGTCTTTGAATGTATTAGTGACCAAAAATTAATGTCACGGTGAACTCAAATTCAACAGGCTGTATTCGGAAAAAACCTGTTACACATTCAAACTACTGTGACCTATAAAAATCATAACCTACCTCGTTAATTCCATTGAAGAATCATATTTGGCGTATCCCAAGGTACTATCTTGGAGCCTGTAACGATATTATTGTACTAAAACATATTTGATCCCAGCTGCTTAGAACATTGGATTTTAATGTTGTATCTATAATTTGTTACTCAACAGGTTAATCAGGAGTCGAGATAGAGAACAAAACTAGATCTGAATATATCACTGTACAGAATTTATTGTTTAATTGTACGAAATCCACTTGGAACCGTGACGTGTGTATTTCTAAACTCACTAACGACCTCTAAGCGTGGTCGGTTCAAACAGCCAAGTTTTAATTGAGTTGCAAAACAAAAGACGGGACGGATGCCACTGTCCTGCTTCCCCCTCTACCCCCCTCCTCGTAGTAAATGCGGATGTCTGCGACTTGAAGGTAGAGATTTACGATCCTAGGAACGTTGTCTGAATAACCTGTATGCAAGTGATATGTCTAACAAAAAGTATGAAAAGGCGGAAGGTAATTTTAATGTTGCCAGTAAGCCAGTAAAGTTTTGCTACTGAAAATGGAATGAATAAATAAAACGTCACTTGGTCACGTGGAGCTGTGACGTGTCATTCAACGAGACTAGCGAGTAGCATTTTATAAATAGGGGAGTTGAATCAATTTATAAGATCAACAGGATCAAAATATTAAATTTTTACAGAAGCACTTGGTTGGAATTTTAATTAAAATTAAAAAATGAAATATTATTCGCTTTTTTCTGTGATATTCTTAACGCATGACTTAAAAAATGCTGGCAAACTAAGTATGGCCTTACCTTCCGGATATACACCCGTGTTGGTATTTATGTATATATATTTTACACAAATATAATATAGAATTTACTGTGAGCTTTCAGTGCAGCTCAATTTCAAGTGTTTGTCCGTCATATATTATATCGCTGTTGATAACGCGAGGTTTGTCCTTGATGAAGGAAAAGTTATCAATGTACCTACTACAGACAGTACTTATAATAAGTATCATCTAATTAATAATCATTGATATGCAATAATTTCTTGGTCATTATTCAATATCACCAATAATTTTAAATAATATTGTCTATAGAAATACTACTAACTCAGACTAATCGCGGAATTCCATTCTCAAAATCAATGCAATAATTAAACAAAGCCCTATAAGTGACACCCCTGGTGTTGCAAGCGTCTAAAGGCTACGGTAACCGCTTACCATCAGGTAAGCCGTAGGCTTGTTTTCCACCTTAGTAGTATAAAAAAAACATATGTATAAAAAAAAGATATTAAATACAAATATTTTTTTGTCGTATTGTCAATGCATTTACTGTTCCACTAATGCACACAGGTCTCCGATCGAAATGTGAGGAGTATTATAGTCCAATAGTAAACTACAATACAAATTTTGAGTAATTAATCAAATAATCATGAACTGCCGCAATACTAAGCTTAACTTTAACGACAAACTTGTAATCTGTGTAGGAGAAAATGATCACAGTTTAAAATATATATTATCACAACTGCAAATAGTATTAGATACATTTTATAACAACATGATAATTGTGTTAAATGTATTTAATAATAAGTATTTGGATGTTAATAAGATTAACTTTAGTATAAAAAAATTATGTAAAAGCTATAAAAAATGTAAATTTCTAGAAAGCAAAACTTCGAAAATATCCGAATTGTGTAATTCCATAAACCACCTTATAGACTGTAATGACTACAAAGAGAATTACTTAAACCCGAGAGAAATTGTTAGAAGAATAGCGAGCAACAAATCAAGTTATACATTAGTAAATGAACCCAAAAAAGGAACAATTCCTTTCTATTTTAGTCGTAAAAACTCAGCGATACAAAAAACTGATGATCCTGTGCAACCCATAAAAAAAGTACAAATAGGGACAATCCCGTATTACTTTCCTGTAATACAAAAAAACATCTCGTTTTTTCGAGCCTAAAATATCAACTCCCGCCACTCATAGGTTTAAAATACTGCACCAAAATATTGCCAGTTTATTATCCAAAAAAGATCTCCTCGAAATCACCATACTGGAGCTACGAGAAGCGCAGAATGACCCAGATGTGATATGTTTTTCCGAAACGTTTATAAAAAAAGGTTATGAAAGTTATGTCAAAATCCATAATTACGAGATGGCAACTAGCTTCTGCAGAACAAAACAAAGAGGTGGCACTTGCATTTTAGTAAAAAAAGGGTTAACCTTCAAACATTTACCACTAATAAATACCTACGCTATGCAAAACACGTTTGAAATATGCGGCATTGAAGTTACATATCTGAAGTTAATAATCATTTGTGTCTATAGAACACCACAATCTGACCCCACCCAATTCTTAATTAAGTTAAACAACCTTTTACACAGCTTATTTCAAAAATATAAAACTAAAATAAATATAGTCTTAGCAGGTGATATCAATATCAATACTTTAAAAAAAGGTAATATTACTAACCAATTACAGGATCTATCATATAATTATAATCTAAAAATGCACATTAATGTGCCAACACGTAAGTCATCCTGCATTGACCATATTATAAGCAATATTCCAAACGCTACCGCTATAGTAATGCCACTTTACCTGTCCGACCATGATACAGCACAAATGTTAAGCTTTCCTGTAAGTCATAAGACACAAACACAGGCAACATACTATGTCTACAAAAGAGATTACAATTGTAATAATATAAGAAAGTTCAAGGAATGTTTACATAATTTATCTTGGTCTGACGTATATACAGTTAATGATGCAAACGCAGCATTCAGTCATTTTCATGAAATGTTATGCCTCTTGTACAGTCTTTGTTTTCCTAAAATAAGATTTAAAATAAATAAAAATAATACCCAAACACGACATTGGATAAGTAAGGGATTAAAACAAAGTTGTAAAACAAAACGGACATTACGATATCGATATTATAAAAATAAATCAATAACTAACAAAAATAAATATATTACTTATTCTAATCTCCTCAAAAAGTGCATATTTAATTCAAAAAAGAATGCAAATATAAAGTTTATAAATAAAAATGATAACAAATGCTTAGCTACATGGAAGGTGATAAAAAACGAAGTAAATAATGCAAACACCAAAGATTATATAGATAATATTCGAGTTAACAACACAATCATCACAAATCCAATAAAAATAGCAACTGCCTTCAATAATCACTACATCAATTCGACTAATACACAAATGCAGGTAAATAGTAAAATCAGTTCTAGGAAAAATACAACTATAAACTCTATGTTTCTCAAACCCATGTCGGAAAACGAAGTGAGACAAGAAATAATGCTATTAAAAAACACTAGTTCTGAAGGTCACGATGAAATTAATACAAAAATAATTAAAGCATGTGCTAATGAAATTGTCAATATATTGACATATTTGATAAATTTGTCATTTTGCCATGGAACTTTCCCAGAAAAGTTAAAATTATCTATTATTAAGCCACTGTACAAAAAAGGCGAAAAATGTGACTTAAATAACTATCGCCCTATTACTCTAATATCGATTATGTCTAAGATATATGAAAAGTGTATGTATAAAAGGCTTATCGATTACTGTAATAAATATAATATTATAAAAAATGATCAGTACGGCTTTCAAAAAGACAAGTCCACGACATTAGCTACTTACACCCTCATAAAAAATATATTAACCAATATCAATAATAATAACTTAACCACAGGTTTATTTTTTGATTTGTCTAAAGCATTTGACCTAGTTGCCCACGATTTATTGCTTGAAAAATTAGAGACTGTTGGAATTAGAGGACCAGCCTTACAGTGGATAGGATCGTACTTAAATAACAGACAGCAATGTGTTACCATAACAACGATAAACAAAAATAAAGAGGTAACACCCTATTCATCTGAATACAGATATAATAAATTCGGAGTCCCACAAGGGAGTATACTGGGGCCCATCCTATTCCTATTATACATAAATAACATAATCGAAATAACTAATCATAAGTGTATATTATTTGCTGATGACATCTGTATTATTGTAACATCTAAAAAAACAATAAATGCAATTAATGACCATGAAACTGCCATTAATAATATAATTAACAATTTAATTAACTGGCTTGATCTAAACAATTTGAAAATAAACCTTGACAAATCCGTATATATACAATTTAATAAATGCAATAATAATAAATATAATTTCAAACTTAATATACCTAAAATTAAACCTGTAATACACACCAAATTTTTAGGAGTAACAATAGATGAAGATCTAAACTGGAAAATACACGTAGACAATTTATCTAGCAAAATCAATAAATTTGTATATGCACTCAAGCAAATTAAAAACTTAACAAACATAAAAACAGCTATATTAACATACCGCGCATATGTAGAATCAATAATACGCTACGGGCTCATATTTTGGGGTAATAGCACTGACCAAAATAGAGCATTTATAGCCCAAAAAAAGTGCATTCGAGCGATTTACGGACTTAAACCTGATGAATCATGCCAACCCGTATTTAAAAAACTTGGTTTGTTGCCGCTACCTTCTCTATACATATATGAGGTTTGTATGTTCATATGGAAACACAAAGAGCTTTTTAAAACAACAAGCGATCTAGTTCCTCGAAGTCGGCGAGACCCTCACAGGCTTGTGCTAAACGACGCTCCTAGGCTTACAAAATATAACAAAAGCTGCTTGGCTATGAGTGTGCGTATATATAACAAGCTACCTAATTATCTAAAAGTCTTAAGCACTCGATTTACCTTTAAGACTAAGTTGCAAGGTTGGTTATGTGAAAATAATTTCTATAGTTTAAACGAATTCCTTGAAAAGCATTAACATGTTAATGAATAACTTTGCATGCTATGAATATTCTTAGCGAAACATGTTTGTTCTATGTACCTATTGTTAAGACCTGCTTATACCATGTTTTATGCAAATAAATATATTATTATTATTATTATTTCCTTTATTCATCAGTTTTCTTATTATTTACATTTTTAAATATTTTTATAAAATAAATTATAAAACAAAAACATTTAAAAATATAAAAATAGAGGCTCACCGGTATCGGGAACAGGGTCCAAGCTACCGGCGGTCAGGGCTCCAGAGAGAGGAACCTCCTAACAATACGAGCCGTGTCCAGCAGTACTGCTTTCTGGATCAAGCCCTTGACCCAGCCGCCTAACGAGAGCCTCCTAAGATGTAGATCGAGGCTCGTGGCTATTAAGCCATTGGCTGACACGACTATCGGTACAATGATCGCTGTGTCCACATCCCACATGTCGACAACCTCGCGAGCCAAGTCAAGATACTTGATTTGCTTATCTTTCTCGGCCTTCACGAGGTTCCCGTCATGCGGGACGGTAATGTCAACAATCATTGCACGCCTCTCGATTCGGTCCACCACCACAATATCAGGCTTATTGGCTACAATAGTCCTGTCAGTGATGATGGACCGATCCCAGTACAATGTGATACTGCCATTTTCGAGAACTGGGTCGGGCACATACCTGTAGTACGGTACCTCCGATGCCACAAGAGTGTATTTCAGAGCAAGTTGCTGATGGATAATTCTGGCTACAAGGTTGTGCCTATGCAAGTACTCTTCGTTAGCTAGACGAGAACAACCAGAGATAATGTGGCGGATCGATTCACCCGGGCGGTGACATGCCCGACAGATGTCAACCGTGCCATCCTTCACAATAAATCTCCGGTAGTTATTCGTCATGATAACTTCGTCCATAATTGCACAGACAAAACCTTCGGTTTCTCCAAAGAGGTCACCGAAACGTAGCCAGGCTACGGACGCTGCTTGGTCTACATCGGGCCCATGAAGGGCCCGGAAAAAGCGCCCGTGGAGCTCCTTACTCTGCCATACCTTCCTGCGGTCGTTAGTATCAAGCACTACAGGCTTGCGCCAGTTCTCATTCGCCAAGGAGAGCGGGGTGAGTCCCTTGTCCACTGCTACTACATCTCGATGCATTCCCACGTCGGCGTGTAGAAAATATTCCCTGAGATTGCATATCTCGCGGTTGTGAAGGTTTTTGGCATTTAAAAAGCCTCGGCCTCCACACTTCCGCGGGATATACAATCTCATGACAGACGATCGTGGGTGATGCATTCGATATGCAGTCAGCAGTGTACGGACCCGCCTATCCAGGGCGTCAAGTTCCGTTTGAGTCCATTTGAGTATGCCAAAAGAGTACATCAATACCGGCATGACCCAACCGTTGAAGGCGCGCACCTTGTTTCCGCCCGAAAGAAGGCTATTGAATACCTTCTTCAGGCGGCCAAAGAAACGTTCCCTCAACGATTGCTTCATGTCAGTTGTGCTGATACCTAACGCTTCTGACATACCCAAGTACTTGTAGGTTTCGTTTGAAGAGAGAGATCTCAGGTTTATGGAATCCGCGAGTTGAACTCCTACGGATTCTACAATCTCCCCTCGCTTTACATGCATGACCGCACATTTGTCCACACCAAACTCCATCCTGATGGCGCTACTAAAAGTTTCAGTAACCTTCAATAGCTCCATCAGCCGAAGACTGCTGGGGGCAAAGAGCTTCAGGTCATCCATGTAAAGGAGGTGAGATATAACCTGATATATTTTATTATTATTATTATTAAACAACAATCTTGAATCATCTTCAAAAATATTACATAACAAAATTTGTTGTTGTTATAGTATTTTTTCTCATGACATTTTAACCTCCAAACGCGATCCGTACAAAAATAAATACATTGGAAATAGATACAACATGTATTTTTATTTTTCGTTCGTAAATAAAATATGAATTGACATAGTTTGCTGGAATAGGCCCGTATGCAATACATCACGTTTGCATGCCTATGAGCTTGCATGATGTAAAATATACTAACGTATGAAATGTTGTCATTTCCAATGAAATATTAGCCTTTTATATCTATGTTCATGCACAACACAACGTAGTGTTTGACGGGATTTAAACGCCAAGTGAATTATTATTCAATAACTTTTTCTGAGAAAAAATACTCATTGTATTAGAATTATGCTCTTATGAAAAACTACAGTGATATTCTTTATAAAGTATATATAAATATTTTATCCGTTGACATATTTATGTATATGTTTATTATTCTTAATGTTTAAACAAATAGTACTTAGTAAGTATTATAATTGTATTGCAGATTATTTTTTATTGAATGTAACAAGATTATTATTTTTTATTACTTTTTCATTAATTCTGTAAAAAGTTCTCTACAAAAGTACCTACACCACTATGAAACGTTGTAGAAATTCATTCAACAGCGTTAAATTCCGTATTTTTTTTTTTATTTTAGTCGCAGTTTGTTTGTTGTATAAACTAATAAGTCAATACGGTTAATTTTTTTTTTAATTTTAGCAATCAACATTACCTGCAAGCAGTTCAAAACTAAATCTCAAAAATAATAATTCAAAGACAACAAGAACGAAAGATTTCTTCGTCTAAAAACTATTTACGCTTGGCGGTTGTCATTGTTGTGGACAGGCTGGAGGTAGGAAGCGGTCTTCTAGACGAGATCATTATCAATGGTGCTTCCGTTCAATGCCTAGCCAGTTAGGGGCGTGTACTAAGATGTGATGGTTTGGTGCGAAATGAGATGTGCGGTATCTGAACGGAACGTAGCGGTGCGTAGATTTATTTTCAAGCAAGGAAATACAGTTTTTAGTGTCTTTAAATTTGTGTCTTTAAATCTGTGTACTCACGATGCTCTCGTTTTACTCAATCCCCGTGGGAATTTCTCAATATCACGTCTTATGTTCGGTATACAAAGAACTCCAATGTATAATTTCATGCTTCTAGACCCACATTTCTTAGTGTTATGAAGTACATATATTCTCCGTTATATCTGGAGAATATTCTACTGTAAATATGTAGTCTGCGTAGAGCTATGCTTTATGAACTTCGATCTTTAAAGGTGATTGTGTACGTTCCATTATGTAAAAGTCTACAAACGTGATCCGTTCGCAATCTTTTAAGCTAACCAATTAGCGTATTTTATGTTTCAAGATTAACTCTCAGAGTTAAATAAAAATAAATAATTTCAAACAATTTAATAAAATTGAGTGACTTTTCATCCGATAAATATTTTCCCCTCTTAGCTTACGGTGGGACCTCGTCTCAATATCGACGTTGCGCCTTATCAGCCCACCTCTATTGGCAAAGCTAACATGGCGGCCCAGCCAAGTAATTTAATATCTACCGATATGATACATCTTGAGTGTTTTGTAAACTCTAGAGAAGTCTTTAAGTGAAACAATCGTCTGAATTGGAATTCTTTAGTGTTTGATTAGATAAGTAGATATTCTTATTTCATTTATAGTTAGTCGATTGATTTTTCTCTTAAGTCCTTACTAATTTATGTAAAATTCTTATTTCATTTAGTTTTTAAGGTAGTTGTGAATTGTGAAATTACTTTATAACAAGTTCAAGATGCAAAACGCATCAGTGAACTAGACTGAATATACGTACCTATTGATATATTATAATTTTGTGGTATCCCGAAAATACCGAGCATCAAACCACGCCAAAAACTACAGTGCATAAAATCGGCTGCACCGGGGCAAAACCGCGGAAATATTTATTTTATTATTTTATTTCAAATTGTGGGACTGTCCGCGCCACCGGTAACACAAAATCGTTAAAACAAGCAATTGCTGTACAGCTCTTTAGTCAACTGATCCCGCTCGAACTGAGCCCACAGGATCAGTTGACCAAATGTATATTTCGAATTGGTCAACTGATCCCGTTCCATAATTTTACATGGGGAGCACCCATTTAAAATAAAAATATTTTCCTGCTGAATAATGGTTTAGGTATTTTGATTAGCTATTATAGGTATTGGAATTGTGGTTGCTGCAACGCGATGATGTAATGCAAGTTAACATAATAATTAAGTGTTAATAGAATATTAATATTATGTCAACGGTTTCAAGCTATGGATGACATAAACATGGTAGACAAAATATGGGATTTCGAAACCAGAAATCAATTTGCTATCGTAATTTAAACGAACTAAACCGACATGATAAATCGTGGTCCAATAAGGAGCTATGCCGTAATTTAGCAATTCTAGAAACACTAATGTACCGGAAGTACCTACATAAAAAATACATCAAAAACATTTTCTTATTTTGGTGTTTCGATATTCATGGCAACGCTAAATTCTCATACAAGGGTGAGTTTCGGTAACAATCTGGAAGGAAATCGTGAAACTATTTGTCGTTGGATCTGCATACTTGCCGCTTACGAACAGTTCACAATTGATGGGCCGTGCCGCGGGCGACTTTCGACTTTGATAAGACATTGTTTGGCCACGCAACCGGCGTCGTACTGCTCTTATTTATTCGATTCTCGCATGCACTGCTGCTGTCTCTGGAATTTATAGAAAAAAGTTTTTTTTTTGTCGGTTTGGGTTGAACTAGTGAAATTTAGAGGGTTAAATTTCCGATTCTCTTAAGACCAAACCGTTTCTTAGAAAACTATTTGCAATATTTTTTATTGATATTTGAACGATATCTATGGAGGTTTTCTTGCAAAAATGTTTATTATTCTCATAGGTTCTCAAAATCTATTCCAACTACCCATTATTAGTACCCATAATCAAGTTTCTAACCAGAAAATAGACTAGTTCTCCAAAAAGCAATCCGAATCTGAGTCAGAAATCGTAAGTGAAATAAGTGTTCCTAACGGTGAGCATGTGTTTGTATTCGTCTAGAAAACGTGTTGGCAGTGGTGGACTCTGACCCTTATACTGCCAACCCAACTAGTCTTCTTTCGTTTTACTGGATCGGCAAAGCGCAAGTGATACCCCTGGTGGTGTCGCAAGCATCAGGTGGGCCGTATCCTTTTGGTCACCTTAGGTTTATAAAAAAAACAGATTGGGATACAATAATTGTCATTAAATCGCTCTTTAGGAGTTGGTGTCGCTGACCCTATAGCCCCATCATCTAGTTTGAAAGTTCACGTGACATAGAGGCACAGTCCAGTTACAGTTGCCAAAGGCGTTTTTCAAATATTTACGACTGCAACACAATAGCTTGGGCTAACAAATGCTTGGCCCACAGTGGGGCATAATGGGGCAAGCTGGCTATGGACACAGTCGGGAGGCGTAAAATCTTGATGGCGTTTTGAACATTCTGTCTGTTGAGCCACGAAATTGCCATTTAATAAAACATTTTGATGCTTATTCGAGTTTTGTTTTTTTGGCTGTTGGTTTGTTTAATAGTATTTGGTGATGTTGCTTTTTTCGGAATGTTCAGGGTACCTACTCGGCACTTGAATATGATTATGACAAGTTGTATTTTGGAAAGAGGGGGGTGAAAGTTATTGGCAAACATTCAGCTATTCATTCTAAAAAAAATTGGATTATAATACAAAAACACCTTTGAAATTGTAAACTAAGATTCAAAAATTCTCCTTAAGTAAAATATGACAATAATAATTGCAGTGGCATATAAATTAGTTTAAATAATTATAACTAAGTACACCTAAATACCATTATTATCAGTATTTCTATAAAATTGGACTACAAAACTACCTACTAAATTCGCCTAAACTACTGAAAGCGATGTGTTTTTTAAATGGTACTGTAACGCATGACATTACAAGTGGCCTTATTATAGATGTGATAATTACAACGTTTAACACTAACACGCCACAGTATTGTACAGATGCTAATAAGTACGACACGTATTTAGGTATGTGTGCCATCTATGTCAGTGTATATCATACATACAATGTGTGTTTTCCAAACCGCATACATTTTTTTCTAATGAGATTGGATATCCACTATAAGCTGATCTCGCATCATATCGGTTTTCAGTACGATGATAGATCAGCTTATACTGGAAAATTATTACGTAACGTACCTAAAGGTCTATTGTATTCTATTTAATCATTCATAGCTCATTGTATATTGAACTCTATGATAATGTAATTAAAAGTTGCCGGATTAACCTATCAAGGATCAAACAGTAACAATAGATTGAATTTCTTAAATGAATTATGCTGCAGTAGCGAATATGTACACAACATAATATGAAGCTGTAGATTCAATATTTACAGGCTCAGCTACAGTTTCAGACTTTCCTCA
Source organism: Acronicta alni (assembly GCA_964056405.1). Classification (NCBI taxonomy): domain Eukaryota; kingdom Metazoa; phylum Arthropoda; class Insecta; order Lepidoptera; family Noctuidae; genus Acronicta; species Acronicta alni. Next base: position 3,272,663 of record OZ043919.1, on the reverse strand, counting down.
CAATGAAAGCTTATACTGAAAATGAATACACTACTCGTTACTATAGTGTCAGCCAAACCATACCTACACATATCTTTACAAACACATGAATATTGTTAATGTATGTATACAAACATTGTATGTGTGGGTGACTGTGTATATAAGTTGTTATAGGTAGAGAGGATCCTCCTTGGCACCGATGCTGCGTCCTAGCTTGTTAATATTAAAAGGACAAATATTTTATAACTTAAATGTATCCGCAAATATTTGTAAGTGTTACCTTTAAGATCTCAATGTTAGATAAAGTAAGAGGGGCTCGTGGCTAAGTAATAACCACACTGATCAACCGCTCTTTTTTTTTTTCACGATAGGTCTACGCTTGACCACTAGTTCGCCAGATGTTAAGCGACACTGCGATCTACGGTGGAGCGCGCTTGTCTAGAAGAAACCGATTCACTCGAGATTTAAGACACCCAGATTATAATTATTGGGGAAGACCTACTCAGAAAACTCATTCCACATTTCAGCGGTATGCATGATGCAAGTTGACTTAAAGCGTTACGTTCGGGTTTTTGGGATGTCCACCATGAATCGGTCGCTTTTTTATGCTATCTGCAAGGTTTAAGCTGCGCTGGCCGTAACAGTATATCGAGTCACGGAGGGACCGTGCCTCGGAGAGCACGTCAAACCTTCGGTCCCGGTTGTCATAAGAACACCTATGACAATCATTAGTGATAGTCACAAGCCTAAAAGCCTGACAACCAGTCTGTCATCAGAATATCGGTATTGACCAGAAATTGGGTTAGAGAGGTCTGTTGGTGTCGCTTCGTGTAAAATACTGATATTTAGCCGCATCTGGTTAAACTGGAAGCCGACCCCCAACATAGTTGGAAAAAGGCTCGGAGGAAGAAGAATAAGATTGGTCTATTGGTCGATCAATAGACCATCATATCAGCCTATTGCCGTCCACTGCTGAACGTAGGCCTCCCTCCAAAGAGCGCCAACCTTCCCGGTCTTGACAGCTCGCATCCATCCGCTGCCAGCCACAGAGTCGAAGAATGTTATAGGTTATTTCTATAAAATCATTAATTCGAATTTATGCCCGCAATAGGCTCTCCCATTATTACATAAGACAAAAACATACTGCCAAAGAGTGGCTTTACAGCAGTAGGTACACTTTATAAATCGGAACGAAGATTTTGAGAATTAAGTCGATGTTCTATTTTCAAATCTTCGCACCTAAAAAAAAAACAAGGTTTAAATATCAGTTAGTTTCACAGAGGAGTTCGTTATAGTTACGTGTCGCAGTGTCTTTCAATTTAAGTTGACCCACATACAGGCGACGGTTGCAGACAATCGATTACGAGCAGTTGCATCTATGCACGCGATCGTTCGATTCTCGATTGTATACCGATTATCGATATGACGTTGTTATGGGTGGAGTGGAAAATTGCATTATGCTGATGTGTATTTTTAGTTTAGATAATACTTACTATTTTTATTGATACACCTCTTATTTGTTTTTTAAATCGGTCCTGAATAAATACTATTTTCGCACGATTTCAAAAAAAGTATTTTGTATGTACATTTTTATTTGATGATGTAACTATACGACAGTTAAATGGGTAGTACGTAGTTGCACAATTTAAAATAATAGGAAGTAATAGGTAGCTGCATTCCCTTCTCTTTAACCTTCAGATGTATAAAAGGTTTTAGAAGATAATTATGTTCATTTAAATTACAAAATAACTAAATATTCTAGCATACCTAATTACTTCCCACGCACGGTTCTAATCATAAAAAAGACGTACAGTTTCCCTTTTATTAATTAAATGGGCATGATCATATAATCTCGTCAATTCATTCGTAATCTACAATAGCTTACAATAACCAAGGATTAACTTCGTCTACTTGCTTGCTATGCATAATGGCATATTCACATTGAGATAGTTACTGACTTGCAAAGTTGAGACTGAACAACTAAGGTCACAAGATGATAATGCGCTAGTGATACCATTGGTGTGGCTGGCATCTACTATAGGCTCTGTATTGCTTACCATCAGAACAACTTATGATACCATAAACTTGCCTATGTCACATTTTCGTTTATTTTTTAGTAATCCATTATTGTCCTACTGCAGGTCAAAGTCCTCTTTATCTTTAGCCGCTCATCTCAACTTAAAGCCTTCTGCAGCCAATCCTTCCAATAGAGGTCTAGCTCTTCCCACCATCTCCTATTGTCATTATGAGTACGTTAAAAAGTTTGTCACTGACTGCACTAATACTATACAGGTGTAGTAACTGTCATCATTACTGACGCCAGTTACTTATTCAATGTAAATATGCCTTAATGGAAGTTCACACCTCTTCGAATAGGTACGTAAAGTCTATATTATTATATCTTTTATTATATGACTGATGACGTCTTTACACATCAATTCTTCCAGTTCCGCTATAAACCTAACAAATCGTAACATATATCAGGCAGTAATAAATTTTATTGCTCTATAAGTAGAGCACAAAATGGTTTGTGTCCGTTTAACACGTCCCGAAACCGTTCGGCAACTACTATTTTAATATCAATAAAAATATGCTGAAAAATCTTTTCGAGGGTATTTTTAAGGTATTATAAAATTTGAATTATTATTATTTATTACAAGAAGCCGTACCACAACATGTTTTTGCGATCGTTATGCGATTGAGAGAGAGGGATGACGCTCTATACACCAAATAGCGCTATCCCTTCTACTTCGGAACGGCCACTTCAGACAGACAGAGTTTTTGTCGGAACTGTAATCTGTTGGACACTGAACTTACACGTTAAGGTACCAAGCAATTGAGTCTCTCAGTCAGACACTTTTACAATCTTCTAAATGGTACACCTGTAATACAAAGTGTAACTAATTTGCCAACGAGACAGTTTATAATTATACAGCATTTAGTCATTGACATTTAAATCTATGAGAGTATTCGACTACAATAGCGTAGTCGGTTTTAATTAGTTAAACGAGTCGCTTTGTCGTCCAGGTATTTTAGGAATCAATTTGTCTGAAACGATTTATCTATTGCTAATGGTATCCTATTATTCTGATTATAACTTATCCTGGGTCGCTTATACTGTTTGTTAGTTTGACTTTCTACTCCTGTAAAGAGGTTTCATCCATATTTTATTTAAGCAATGTTGAAAGAGCTCACATGATGCTATTTTTACCTCGATTGTATGAAAGTGGTTAGCCTAAGAGGTCTGCTATCATTTTTCTGGAAAACCTGTGGACTGGTTTAGAAATAGCATATTCCATAAAGAATAGTGAGCTGATCCCGAACCACAACCTGTCATTGCGACTGTGTTCCCATCGAGAGAGAGTGCCATTCCTTTCTCACAACCTAAAAATCATCCCGTTAACACGTTGTGGCATAGCCTCTGGGCTCATTATTGGTTCAGTCTGTAGTTCGTCTGAAGTTATAGAAACTTCTAATAAAAAAATACCTATTCCGATACCTATATCGTTTTTTTTTATAGTTATTGTTCTCATATAAGTGACAATTGTCTTATTGAGAAATAAAGATCTTTAAACTGAACTCCAAATTATAAATTCATCAGATGTAATGTAACCCATTACATCCGGTGAATTTATAATTTAGAGTTTGAAAAATATCACGCAAATGCAGTTCCGAATCGCTTAATGTGTTTTATAATCGATTATGTAACTCTGTATGATATCTCGTGGTTTATTACCCACGTTTCAGCTTGAAAAGAAAGGCACTACACGGCGTAAGTGCATGCCGATGAGGCAGAAAAATAGCAAATCGATTGTCAGGGAACGCGACACAGATAGCTCAGTGACACGCTAGTGTATTTGTAATGTGCTAGAACACTAGGTGGCTGAGAGATTGTGCTGCTGAAGGTTAGAAACGTAGTTATTTTTTAAACATTATTACTGCGATTTTCACCTACATCGTGGGTGCATTTCGTAACAAATATCACACAATCATAAAGCAACGGAATGGGGGCCGAGAGTAGGCTCAAGAAGTGTAGGATGACAGAACCAAGCTTGCTAATTTATTGCGTCACAATCATTCGTTCAATGACTTTATTCAAAGCATTGTTGATTTTTTACAGGTATGTCTACGAAATTTATCAGTCAAATCAAATCGGGATCTACATTTTTGTATGAAAATATTCATTCCCGTTCATTAGTTAGTCTATTACTTGGTCTCTATGTATGAAACACTATTGCCTTTCTTCTTAAAATCAGCCTTTTTTATACTAATATAACTTTATTGGTAGTAAAAATCAACGCTCTGATCGAGAATATAGGGCCAAGGAAGTGCTATTTGATCAGTTCAAGTCCCTATACCCTGCCTCCTCTCCCGGAGGCAGAAGATTCATGCGGATTTCCACACAAAAAAAAATCCTTAAACACAGCAGTGCACGCTTCTACTAGACTTGGAACTATGAGTGTGGTCTACACAATCATTATAAAGATAAGTGAAGCGAGAAACATTATAAATAATGATAACTTGATTAGTCACGTTGTAAAGCGGAGGCCACACTACTAGGAATCTCGCTTAATGCCAATGCTAAGAGTAAATCTGGGTGAGTGATTCTAGTACACAAACGTATTGGAAACTATCGCAGCTGACCATATTGCAAGCGACGCACTCCACAAGATGCCTTCTTGTAAACAAGCATTGCTCCTAGCCTATCCTGACACGTACATTGTGACCTCAGCCCAACATTTACATACATACACGAGTATGACATTGCTAACTATATGGAGTGATTGATAATCGTTTTCTGTGGCTCTATTTGGTCATGTTAAAGACTTCCGTTGTTACAAAGGGTTAGGTTAGGAGATAACTAGAAAGATGACACAGAGTAGATCACTATCTACTCTGAGTAGATCACTATCTACTCTGAGTAGATCACTATCTACTCTGAGTAGATCACTATCTACTCTGAGTAGATCACTATCTACTCTGAGTAGATCACTATCTACTCTGAGTAGATCACTATCTACTCTGAGTAGATCACTATCTAATAGTAGCAGCAAAGCAGCTATTTTTCTAAGTCGACTAATGAAAAAAAATACATGTAAAAAAATTAAGCTTCCGCGATACAGGTTTGACTTGACGTGGAAGTCACAGATGAATCTGTAATGTTTCTAAAACTATTGCAATAACATAAGAATTTTAGAGAAAGAAACTGTACTATTCTTTGGTAAACAATTATTCTTCCTATTCTAGTAGTAATTAGAGAAGTATTATTAGATTCTCATCAAACATAAATATAGTGCTTGATCACTGAAAACACAACCTACAGCAAACATAAATTAAAGAGCGAATATTTCATCATGAAATTGCCTTTTCCACCCATATTCCAAATAATTATTATTACAATATTAAAATTTGACATGAAAATACGTAGGTGGAAATATTTCAGAATAACGAATAAATTTCCAAAACATATCTAATTTATTACATGTTAATGTGAGATTTTTGACCGCTGTAATTTTATGCAAGAATTATTTTGGACGTACAGTTACCAATGAAAGTATGTACATGCAAGGACAGAATTGCATTAAGAGATTTCAATTATCATATTATTTATTATTCTTATCATCCTCTGCCTTTAACCCAATTTAATTGGATAAGCTTGAGATCGACGCAGTAGTTCTTTTTTTCTTTTCCTCTGTACATCGATCAGTAATCTGTTTAATACATCGAGCGCGAACCATTGGATTCATTTTTATCATTAAAAAATATTGGAAAGTATTTGAAAATAAATGTTACTAAACAATTCTTGAGAAAAATCTAAACTTTTCTTTTCCGGGAAATACTTCGATTTACAATTCATTTAAATTCCTTGACAGTCTGAAAATGCTTTGGCATCAAACATTACAACGGAAACATGAGCCCAACTGACATAAATCATAAAGGCAACGTATAAAACGACGTTAGTTCTAATTGCGGTCACCGGGTCAGATAAGTTTGTAGCACTGTAATGAGGCAGTAAAATGATAAACCTGATCTTGAAATCCACAAAGCTGAATCTTAGCTTTCACCGCATTATATGGCATCAACTCATAAAAGTAATGAGGAAAATTATTTTGTGAGAGTCCCAACAATATGTAGTTACGTAAAGATGGCGTGTTTTATGCATTTAAAAATATAAACTTCAATGTTACTGTAATATAAGGAAAATGAGACAATGCGATCACACGACTGCGGTTTTGACATATTGTTTATTCGTAAATATTACGAATAACAAACACTTTTTACATATTATTTACTTTTTATTACATGATTTTTCAATGTTTTTTTACTTGACTGGGTGATGCGAAGCAAGGGATCTGGAGTGTGTTGCATTATTGAAACTAATCAAAGCCGAGACAAATAATATTTACATTGAATAAAACGCTTCAAGAAAGAATACAATGAAAATAATTATGTAATTATTGTATCCGTTATATTTCATTCCAATAGGTCAATACTCAATACTCAATACTTTATTGCATTCCATAATGTTTTATAAAGGTGGACTATAGATAACTTAGATCATTATGGACCCTGTCGGGCACAGCAAAATTAGGAGAGAGGAAGAGGGTTTAGCATCATTTGCAAATTGATTGGCCATTAAAAAGTATACATTAAAATATTATATTTATGGTGTTTATATTCTTATTATCTCATTTCTAACTCATTTATATGTGTCATTCGTGTCAATCACATACATAATGCTAGTTTCATTCTACCTACATTATTTCTGGTCTGATTCTATAATTATTGGTATTTTACGTCGCTGGTATTTTATTTTTTACCTTTCCCTACAAAAACCCAATAACTTTCGAAATGGTATTTTTCCTTATCGACGGTGATGGCTTACCTGTTGACTGTACCTAACTCACGCGCAGCTAGTTGGCATGTTTGCGCTAATCGTAACAGAAGGCTACGGTGAACACCGTAACCGTTTAGTAGTCGACTGTACTTTAGTTAACGGTATTCCCATATGGGTGTCGTGAGTTGCAAAAATGTAGGGCAGCCCTAAGTCACTGTATCGGCGACGCAATTTGCGCAGTGACTGAATTATTGGCTTGCGCACAAGTCACGGGGTCAATTTATCGATTGCGCACAAAAGAAATTGGGCATTTAGCACTTGGGCGTTGGAATATTTTGTTGTTACACTGTTCATGGTCATGTCACACAAATTATATGCCATATTGAATTTTAAATAATTTGAAACTAAAAAATAAAAATCATCGTAATATATCATATAATGATGGTGGCTCGTAAACTTGCAAAGTACACCAATAGAATTATTAGTGCCAGTAGCCTTTTGAAGATTCCCTCCTCGTAACAAAAAAGAAATATATTGATTTCTGACATTTACGCGAATATTATACATTGAAATAAAACTACTTTTTACGGATTTTATCGCGTATATTGATATTATTAATCCCGACGTTTCGGACCCTTTACAGCGTCCATTGTCACGGGTAGACTTGAGAGAGAGATAGATAGAGAGGGGTAGAGATTAATAATATCAATATACGCGATAAAATCCGTAAAAAGTAGTTTTATTTCAAAAAATAAATATATTATAAAATATTCTAGCTGACCCAGCAACCGTTGTTGTCCACCCTTATTATCGCCTAGGGGAAAAAAATTGATTACGACCGATTCTCAGACCGAATATACAGATAAAATTTCCTAAAAATCGGTCTAGCCGTTTCCGAGGAGTATGGCAACTAACATAGAGACACGAGAATTTGATTTATTAGATAAATCATGAACCTGCATCTAGCAATATCACACAATCACGTTTCTGACAAATAAGATTAATATAGTTATTTAGAAAAGGAAAAATTCGACCGCAGGCAGGATTCGAACCTGCGTCTTCTGGTTAGGTACACCAGACGCTATGACCACTAAGCCACCGCGATTCCTACCCGTCATGTCGAATTTTTCTTTCACATACTGAATTTACGTCTTAATTTACGGTCATAGCGTCTGGTGTACCTAACCAGAAGACGCAGGTTCGAATCCAGCCCGCGGTCGAATTTTTCCTTTTGTAAATAACTTTAAAATCTTAGCATGGAAAATGCCAAAAATATACAAAAAGAGTAATATAATTATTCAATATATCCTTAGTTTAATCTGAACACAATACCTTTCCGTACATTATTATAGTATATTTCACAAGCGTGATGCTAACATGATTAGTGATTGACACTACATACAAGAAGTGCGAACATTACTGTAGACTCGTGCGCGTCCATTTTACAAGGTTGCGTTAATCGCGACAGAAGGCCTGCGTAAGCGCACCGTATCGCTGTATCTAGTATGTTTGCGCTACTTATGTTGTATATATATATATATATATAAATAATATATATATATATATATAATATATATATATATATTATATATATTCCCACAGGACACAAATATTTGTGTGGATAAATCATGAGTATTTGTGTTTGTCTGGGTGTTTCTTATGTATTATAAGTATATATTTACAAAAAAAAGTATATAAGTATTATATCCATTATCTAGTACCCATAGTACAAGCTCTGCTTAGTTTGGGACTAGATGATGTTGTGTAAAATGGAGTTGCTGACGATTCGGACACAATATATTGGGACACAGTGTCCGAATTGACACATTTTAATTTTAATATTTTTTTCACTGATGATTCGGACACCAATAAAAAAAAAAGTTTTGTACAGTCAGATAAAAAACTTCCAACGATACCTTAATTGTAGAAATCCGTCCTCCATCCGTAAAATACAGTTTTATTTTTAACGAAAGATGCCGTTTTTAATAAATAATATTCTAAACCCACATACATAGATACGCGCCTTGGCAGTTGGGTAATAAGTATTTGAAGCGCTAATAGATGCATAGAAAAGACACTCTTTCTATCTCTTTAGTAATTAGTTTTTGTGTAAGATTTTTGTATTTGTCTAAGTATAAAGTTGTAAAAATAAGCTGTTTTCCGCGAATGTTCGTGTGGTTTCTAGAAAAACCAAGAAGTTGTCAATAAATGTTTGATTATGTTTGGTCACTTTCGCATTTATAATATTAGTTAGGATTACGGTTTTAGGTAATTACTGAAATGGTAGATCTGGTTGTATGAGATTTCTATTAAATTTTTCATCAGAGAGACTTTTTATCGTTCCAGTTTTTAGTGTTTAGAAATATTTATCTACATATTTATTTTAGGAGATGGGGAACCAGCATGTTCATCATGCATATATAAAAGTCTAAACCACTAAAATAGATTTGGTAACGCTTTTTTGTCTGACTGTACTAAATAGCTTCAATAATTTAATGGTATCCGAATTGTCACTAAAAATATATTAAAATTAAAATGTGTCAATTCGGACAATGTGTCCCAATATATTGTGTCCGAATCGTCAGCAACTCGTAAAATGTCCCAAAAATATTATATTATATTGCACGTTGAATTGATGGTGCTTCTAACTCATTAATTTATTATAAATGTAACCGGTTTTATTTATTCATTGTCTTCGTTTGACCTAAAAGTAATTGGATGTAGACGACTAAACTAGACTAAAACTAACCTAACTCTGCTAACTCAGCACCCAACACTAGTGGTGTTCAAAGTTGCTATAAATCAATAACATGCTTAATGCTATATGCTTAATTTTTTAAGCATGCGATTTTATGTGATTTATATTACAGCATGTTTAATTTATACGCCTACTTGTTAACGCTATACGCGACGCCCGACGGACAGTTGGTTGATAGATAGAGAGAGTGCTATGCGATAAAAAGCAAAATAGCTTTATAGCATTACAGCATAAAGTGCGAACCGCGATATCATTTGCTTTATGCTGTATACCTACATATAATAAGCAGGCTACTTTATAATGCTTTATGCTATATTAACCATCACTACCCAGTACAGTTCTGTCCAGCTTAGCTTACATTTTACACAGATCACCCTCTACTACATCACTAGCTGGGGCGATCGATCAGACACCGTCCAGTAGGTCCATGCTTTAATCTCTTTACTGTCCGATACTCACTTATAAAAAATGTTGATTATGTACCTACAACGTTTTTTTTTAACTTTGACTTCGGTTTCAATATAGTGTCCTTGCACTCCCTGTTATTACACTAGTGGACTAGTAAAGAATGCAATATGTCTCATTACAAACGTTACCCATGGATACTGGATTCTTCTCCATAAGAAGATGATTTTGGAACTGTGCAAGTTGTGCAACTGCTTATTTATAATACTTCATTGCTTGTAAAGAACTTTTAAATTCTTATTTAATAATCTTAATGTAGTGTATTTATAATCGCTTGGTAACATTATTTCTTTCAAACTAAACATGACTAGTCACTGCTCGCAAATACAATAATTATAATATAGGTATATATATTATGCAGTAACACGTATGTGTGTGTTATGTTGTACATCAGTTTTAAATACAAGGTCAGAAGCCGTCTACCAGTTGTCCGACAATTAGCAATATACACAAATTACAATACATAAGTACAACCTTATTGAAGTAATGAGGTAATGGAATAAGTTAACGCTAACCAAAGGCCGTCACTGCGCGCGCGCAAGTGAAATCGACGAAAAATTATAATTAGTATCTAACACGACAATAACACTTGAAACTATGTACATTGCTGGTTGACTATGAATATGATTTTTAGGCAAATTTATTATCCAAAGAAAATTATCAATGTATGGGAAAATTTTAATCGATGTTCGTTCGTTTCATTTCATAATTTAACCTTGTGTTTAACCGTCTCTGTTTGTAGCCTTCTGCATAAATTAGGTTAAGGATAGACTTAAGATTAAGACAATAGTGTTATAATAATAGGCGACTATTTGTTTTAAATGGTTTCAAAAATGGACAATTATTGTCAATGTGTCTTCAACTCTTCATGACTATTTCAGCTTATATCATTTTTGACTTTGTTTGAGTTAAAAATGAATGACATAACCTTGCAGAAAATTGAAGTCTCAAAACCACTCTAATTGGAGTGTCTGATAATAAACAAATCATAATTTTGTTCCATATTTATTTATTTTTTCATAAGTGCCGAAATTATATTTATCTTGGATCAATTTGCTACGACGAAAGATCCTGGATTACCAGGTCGCACAATGTTTTTCTATGTAATTCTCAGTACCATCTCCGAGTTTCAATTTGTGCCCGGTTACTGGCAATAGGCTCGCCTCCTTTTACATCCCACCCCAGCAACTGTGTGTGTACTTTAGTACACCTCTATATAACCCTTGGAAGAATAGAGGCATGATGGTCTGCTATGTTATGTAGGGTAACCATAACCATTAGGTACCCTATTAACTACGAATAGATAATACGAATTATAGATCCGTAGCCACACTAGTGTATGAATTACATCCACACACAGTACCTTATACATCCTCATAAACAATTTTCGTAGCGACTTTCACATGAACATTCCAAAATTCCATTCGAATGTTGCAAAATTTATCCATTGAAAAAAAAAAATTTTCAACCGAAATGAAAAAAACAATTTTCGCCAAAATACAACATAATCCCTAATAAACAAAAGGACGTAACTTTAAAAATGATTTGCAAAAAACAGTCATCACACATTCATTTGACAGTTCCAAATGTTTTGTCCTCTATCAATGATGTTCGTTAGAAGGAGATAAAAACTAAACTACCTACTACTACTAAACTTAGTTCTGAGTGATTCAAAACAGAATCAGCACCATTGATAACTTTAATAATCCTAGCCGAGTAAAATACTTGAGACTAGCGCTTACACGTGTCGAGCTTATAAATCATATTTTCGAAAAAATCTCTAAATCAAATTCCAGCTACGAACAGCGAGGAATATTCTCCTTTTTGTTTTACACTCCAGGAGACGACAACGATGTCCAAATCTTACGACATGGGCAGGATTTTTGTTGGGTCGTTGTTAAATTATTTGTTCAATGCCTTGTTATCGTAATTGACAGTTTACAAACCCATACATAGCTGAAAGAATTGTAAGTACCTAGGATATTATATTACTATAAGTATCTACCTTACATCAGGCATAATTTAAATACAATGATGAATTGTTTTTTAATGTTTTATTTCTTATGAAAACGTCGAATTAATTTCTCTTAAAAAGATATTAGACGATAAAGAAACGGATTTATAAAATAGACACTATGTTAACAAGAATAACGGCATGAAGTTTTTATAATATTTTACGGTTGCCATTTAAAATCTGGACTAGATAGTCTGCCAAATTCCATTCATATTCATTCAACCATTACAACAAAACTCGGTAACGAACATACATTTCTTTTGGCAGACAGGAAAGTAATAAAATAAACAAATTGCTTCCCAAAAAGTGATTGAATATCCTTTTACAGCTATATAATTCAAACATTTACCAAAACATCCATAAATCATCCACTCGATACAAAATAATAGTAAATAAAAGCGATAACGACAAAAAAACGCCATGTCTGTTACGTTATTTCATTCGCGTGACGTATCTAAATTGTCTCGCTTATTACATAGAATATCGTCACCCTACACGCACGGCGTAATGCACGAGGGTGTAATAATTTACTATACACACACACACATGTTTAATGCGCACACACATGTACACTTACGGCTTAATATCGGCAATAACAGCAACTTTTCACCCACCCTTTGCGCTCTGTAATTTCCCCAGTTCCGAATTATAAGCTCATGAATCATGGGATGTGTAGTGTAACATAAATTTCAGAAGGCCAATTTCATACAATACGACACATGATTGTACCGAATGACCGATGAATGAAACGAAAGTATTCATAAATTTTCTATAAGAGTTCTCTATCACAGATTTTCAGGCGTGAGCCTTCTGTATATTTTTGATCTGTGGTCAAAGTATCATTGTGTTTGTGTGCGTAAATATTCGAAAGGTTTATTTACAACGTCAGTTTTGAATCGAAACTGTTATTTGGTGTTCGATGGCTGAATAAAATTCGTTGCGTCGCTTACGTTTCCAGTCGGCGCGTCGCTTTCATTCATAGCCGGCCATCTTTGTTGTTTTATTAAAAAAAACAGCGTCTGTCTTTTTATTTCTTTTTTACACAAATATAGACATATTTGTGTATATTTTGGGGCAGATTTTTGTTTTTCCGGTGAATAATCAACGTGGGTTGAAACCATTGAGAGTATTTTCGCTTCATAAAATTCAAAGGCTTTGATCGTCACGGGTATATCTTCTACAAATATTAGAACTAGTAAATAAACTGGATTGGAATAAAAAGTCTATTGAAGAAAATCACTTCTGTTCTTATCACTAAGAACAGAGATTTTAGCACAATAGGCAGAGCAAATAATATTATTCTTACTACAACTTGATGTTTATATTGTTATTATGTTCACTACTATCGTTTCCCAATGAGCTAATAGTTCCCACGTAGGTAACAATCGACTTAGGAATTCTCCCACGTCTAAGCTGTTTGGTTTACATAACAGAATTCGTAAGTGGCACATCAGATTCAACCCTATTCATTCACTAAATGTAAGTAAATATTGTAATGCCTTTGCCCAAAACAAAACTTTGGCCAAGTGTTATAAAATAGTAATATATTAGTTTACACAACATACCATCACGCCTGTATTCCCTGTCGGTTGAGGCAGAGGTGTACTACTGTACACTCACAGATTGGAAGGGAGCCTATTGCCATTAACCGGGCATAAACCCAAACCCCCAAGCTGTTGCTGAGATTTCTATAGAAAAATCCAATAACCCTCCTCGACCGTACAAAAAAAAATGTAAAATAAAGAATTTAAAATTACAATTAAAAATAAGAATAAAAGACTAAAGCTAGCTACACACAAAACTTGACCGTATTTCGTACGGCGTATACCGACGAACTTACTTGACCATGAAAAAAAAAACTCCTGTTGCATATTATGCTGCATTGCTTGATTACATAACAGTAGTTTAATTAATTATAATTATATGCGGCCTTTACTCGGGTATTGCCGGTTGAATATAATTATAGAATTATGTGTAGATGATTTTTATTCATTTTATTCAAGATGTACATACTCCAGCTGCAGGTCAAACTATCCAAAACTGTCAAATTTTCACAATTGAACATGAAACTTATTGTTTTGTATTAAAGGTGAAAATCTATCAAAGAAATTTGATAAATTGGGGTAGCTTGAGGTCAGTTGATGTGCTGGCCTCTGTACCTACCACGATTTCAGTAGAATAATAACGATAGGCGCTTTCTCTTGTATTTTTTTGTATATAACCAGACATCTCCTATTACTCTGTACCCTTAATTACTTATTTTGGAAACCAAACAATAGGGAAGCTTTTTCTTTTGCTCTTCTACTTTTACTTCCTTCTCTTCTTATATATTCTTACTTACTTCTTCTCTTCTTATATATTCTTACTTACTTCTTCTCTTCTTATATATTCTTACTTACTTCTTCTCTTCTTATACAGGATGTAACAAAAACCCTGTCCGATCCGAAAGAGGCGTATTCCTTTTCTTATATACTTACTAATAAACATAAATAAAAATACGATATTAAAGAAACCAGAAAGTATCGATTTTTCTTCTTCTAATAAACTTACACAATTCTCCACTAAATATGGGAAAATTTCATAAGTTGACAATACTCCACCCAGCGGCGAAATCTTTTAATATTTACCAATTTATTTTTCATTTTTACCTCAAAGGATGCCGCCAAGCGGCGCCGCTCCATGCGCGCTTTGTCGTCGCCGACAGACTGTACCTAACTACCTACAGAGCGGCACGTGTAAGCCAATTGTTGTCCTTGACATGTCAGTCTCGCGTAGAGTTCGCTTCCGATCGGACGTCCGTGAATCTCTTATCACCTCGATTACCCATCGTATCGTGAGTAATGTCGTATTCCAATCTGTTGTCAATGTCGTGTTCCAATGTGCTTATGCTGCAATTATGCAGATGTTCGAAAAGACTACGAGTGAGTGAGAGTATGGGGTGCGTTTTGCTAGGCAAGGTATGCCAGTGCCGTCGGAGCGTGTATCCAACGTCTCCATGAACTTGAAGTTCACGTGTACACGTGTACGAACACGTGTCAAGCAGTATCCATGAATGCGTACAAGACTCATTACCCTAATGCCGAAAGACCACGAAAACACGACGTGGAATATCAGTAAGTACCTATTGGAAGTTCACTTAAGGAATACGATCGCAGAATTTTGTAGATATCAAGTTCATGTTTTACAAAATAATTTTAACAAAGCAATACATTTAGTTCATTGTTTCTTGAAAAACAACGTCAATAATTATTTAGGTACCTATTAGGTAAGCAACACATTCCTGATACCCACGCGTAAGCGGAAGTATTGGGTATCACGATGCTTGTACGATACCAGCTGATACCTACGCGTAGGCCCGGTAGGAGGTAATCATCCCTATGACTAATACGTAACAGCTGATACTTATGAAAACACAAAAGAACGTCAATTATTAGGTAAACATAACTATGCCTAATCGATATCAGCTAATATCTACGTGTAGGCCCAGTAGGTAAGATTCATTCGCATTAAATTTGTTTGGCGGCACGCGACAGAGCGGGCTGGCGGCACATGACAAAGGATCAAAAAGCGGCTAATTGCTCGGGCGGTTTCTTTGACACTAGTGTAGATCGAATTGAATAAACTTTATTTCGTGGATTGAGTGTTGACATGTAAAAGGTTTAGTTTTTTTTTAAATTATATTTAAATTAATCGGGGAAAAAAATATATCTCGTATCTAATTATCGTTTACGTGTTTGTGTACGTAATACGATACCTTATACGACCCTTAAGGATCGGACAGGGCTTTTGATACATCCTGTATATTCTTACTTACTTCTTCTCTTCTTATATATTCTTACTTACTTCTTCTCTTCTTATATATTCTTACTTACTTCTTCTCTTCTTATACAGGATGTAACAAAAACCCTGTCCGATCCGAAAGAGGCGTATTCCTTTTCTTATATACTTACTAATAAACATAAATAAAAATACGATATTAAAGAAACCAGAAAGTATCGATTTTTCTTCTTCTAATAAACTTACACAATTCTCCACTAAATATGGGAAAATTTCATAAGTTGACAATACTCCACCCAGCGGCGAAATCTTTTAATATTTACCAATTTATTTTTCATTTTTACCTCAAAGGATGCCGCCAAGCGGCGCCGCTCCATGCGCGCTTTGTCGTCGCCGACAGACTGTACCTAACTACCTACAGAGCGGCGCCAATTGTTGTCCTTGACATGTCAGTCTCGCGTAGAGTTCGCTTCCGATCGGACGTCCGTGAATCTCTTATCACCTCGATTACCCATCGTATCGTGAGTAATGTCGTATTCCAATCTGTTGTCAATGTCGTGTTCCAATGTGCTTATGCTGCAATTATGCAGATGTTCGAAAAGACTACGAGTGAGTGAGAGTATGGGGTGCGTTTTGCTAGGCAAGGTATGCCAGTGCCGTCGGAGCGTGTATCCAACGTCTCCATGAACTTGAAGTTCACGTGTACACGTGTACGAACACGTGTCAAGCAGTATCCATGAATGAGTACAAGACTCATTACCCTAATGCCGAAAGACCACGAAAACACGACGTGGAATATCAGTAAGTACCTATTGGAAGTTCACTTAAGGAATACGATCGCAGAATTTTGTAGATATCAAGTTCATGTTTTACAAAATAATTTTAACAAAGCAATACATTTAGTTCATTGTTTCTTGAAAAACAACGTCAATAATTATTTAGGTACCTATTAGGTAAGCAACACATTCCTGATACCCACGCGTAAGCGGAAGTATTGGGTATCACGATGCTTGTACGATACCAGCTGATACCTACGCGTAGGCCCGGTAGGAGGTAATCATCCCTATGACTAATACGTAACAGCTGATACTTATGAAAACACAAAAGAACGTCAATTATTAGGTAAACATAACTATGCCTAATCGATATCAGCTAATATCTACGTGTAGGCCCAGTAGGTAAGATTCATTCGCATTAAATTTGTTTGGCGGCACGCGACAGAGCGGGCTGGCGGCACATGACAAAGGATCAAAAAGCGGCTAATTGCTCGGGCGGTTTCTTTGACACTAGTGTAGATCGAATTGAATAAACTTTATTTCGTGGATTGAGTGTTGACATGTAAAAGGTTTAGTTTTTTTTTAAATTATATTTAAATTAATCGGGGAAAAAAATATATCTCGTATCTAATTATCGTTTACGTGTTTGTGTACGTAATACGATACCTTATACGACCCTTAAGGATCGGACAGGGCTTTTGATACATCCTGTATATTCTTACTTACTTCTTCTCTTCTTATATATTCTTACTTACTTCTTCTCTTCTTATATATTCTTACTTACTTCTTCTCTTCTTATTTTCTTCAGAATTAGTCAGACGTATAATAAATGCCGAGCTATGAATAAAAAGACGTTCATTTCTGACGCTTATTTTATTTCTCATTTCTTACCTTTTTTTTACATTTACTTTATATTTAATGCTATGATTGCTATATCTATTCCTAAAAAGATCTCTGAATACAAACATTATTGAGACTACAAAGCTTTAACAATATCCATACAAAGGAACTCTCAAATCAATTTCTCGAGACCACATATCTTAATATTCTAAATGCGGACGCCACAGACAATTCTGTGCGGAATACGAGTTACAAATACGAAACGAACTATTATCGCCCAGCCGCTCTTCTGCCACTAAACAAAATGTGGTAGCAACAGTTTGCACGTAATACGTTGACGGTTTTATTGGTACTTCATAGATGTAGGTGCTAAGAGGTGCGGTAATGGATTTGGTTGTTACAATTTTGGTTTGAAAACATACGTGGTTTGTTCTTTTTTGGAAAGGAGATTGCTTTGTTTCTCTTTTTGTTGAACAAATACGGATGCCATATAATATTCTAAATTTTTTTTCAGCTGTGATTTCTCACCTCATAAACTTCCTTTCGACGATAAGTTTAATGAAGTAGTCATTACGAAGTTTTCATTAATTAAGATCTTTAGGAGCCACTAATGTATTTGAACCCTTCTGAAGACATGATACAGATACATGACATGATATCCAGGAAAGACATGACATATGTGCGTATTAATAATGAATTATCACTCGCTTAAACTGTGATTGTGATTTTCTCTAATCCCTCTCATTTTTAGAAGGGACCCGTGCCCAGTAGTGGGATGGACTGATGATGATGCTGTATGCACCTTATGTCAAAATCCTATCGCTAAGCAAATCTACAGATGGATTTCTTGTCTGGAATGGACGTAATATTGTTTCCTTAAAGGCCAAACAAACAGAAGAGGCAAATAACTTGTTCTTACGTATGTACAATGAACGCACACAGTTCCTCTCAGTACCTCATCAAACTTTATACGACTTAAGAACTTTTCGGAACAAACATACTTACATAACTTTTGTGTATGACTGTACATTCAGACTTCGCACAAGGCTTGCTATTGCGGACCTTCAACGTAGAACACATTATAGCGAAAGTCAAGCTGAACTGTTGAACGTATGTTTGAACTGCTTCATTTGTCTAGTGTGGATCCTGGATTGGATTCTAAGCTCTAACAAGGTGTGGTTGTTTGGTAAAATTCTCAGTTATAGTTCAGAGTTCAGATTAATGTCCAGTTAATTGCGATATTCTCACTTCCTATTACAAAGGACCTAAAACAACTGTATCCTTTACAGTCGGGAGGCATAGACACATTAAATATTTGTCTGGTCTCTATATACATACCTAGTTAACATGATCCGAGACTTTTCCCCAACTATGTTGGCGTCGGCTTCCAGTTTAACCGAGATGCAGCTGAATATCAATATTTTACACAAAGCGACAGCAATCAGAACCACGCAACCCAATTTCTGAGCAATACCGACGACTTGAGGATAGACTGGTTGTCAGGTTTTAGGCTTCTGACTAACACTATCTGACGGCTTGACGTGCTCATCCAGGCACGGAGGGGTCTAAATATGTCAAGAATGGTCACCCGTCCATAGACTGACCGCGCGATCTGCAAGGTTATGACTTTACTGCAAGCCCCTTCTTCTCCCAAATTTTAACTAGACGAGATTAAATTTCTTACCTAAAAGTTGAGAGAAAACTTGTTTAGACATGTTTTTTTTTAATTCTGAAGTTGATTTCGAAATGTCCATTAAGTGACATGTCAAGTTTTTAAAGTCGTAACATATCGTGTGTAGCCCTCTTTACGCCCAGATGTAATCCGTCACGACACACCACGACGCGCGTTGTCGACGGATCAAATTATACAAAATATTTCTATGCCTCACACGTGGCCCTTAATACGTAAACTATAAAGATTAAATTTAATTGTCTTAAATGCACGCGTTAAAGTGGTGTATATTCATTAAGACATTTTTTCGGCTCCTGTAAACTATAAATATCGTAGCATTTCTAAAATTTTTAAGATTGTTTTTTTACGTGATTTGAAAAGTGTGTCAGAAGGCTGGAGTTTACATAATGTTGTAAATATTGGTATTGTTAAGATTATAGAAATATTTGCTAACTGTTATTTGGTAAATATGAATATGTAATAATAAATTAATTGAAAATTAGATAAATTTAATTGAATAAGAAGTCAATAATCAAAGTAAATTAATAAAATATACTTAAAAATAAATTTATTTTTATATTTTATTAATTAATTTCTATATATTTAAATATACTTACGAATAAACTAATTTGATACAATTAATATATAATATAGTTTTAACGAAGTACAATTATCTAATAAGATTCTCGCAAGAACAGCGGTTATCACTTCCAATAACTGTTAAAATATTAAAAAACCATTCACATTGCAACAAATTTCACTCCTCACGATCAGAACTAAGGATTTATCGTTTCGAATCTGTACAGCACCACAGATTAATAACGATAGGATTTATCGTTTAAGTTCCAGACACTGGCAACACTATGTTATAGGAACAGTGCTGTCAACTCCACGACAAGACGACCGACGTCACGACAACGCGACGCGACGGCATGGCATCGCAATACAATATCATGCAGTGTGTCTGACATTGGATCTTACACTTGGAATATTCATATCAGTGTGGACAGCTTTGTCTGTGCGTTCATTTTGTAGAAATTGTCGCGTATGTTTTTTGAGAGTACTTTAACTATATGTCGTCTTACAGCCGAAACGAAACCATTATTTCAATATTATTTCTACTAGATGGGACTAAGTCTGAAATCTTGAAAAAAAGAGAACTGTTTCTTAGAAAAAAGTTCTGGTTTCTCGACAAAATGTAGGATGTAGCTGTTTTTTTTGCACTTCGTGGTTGATCCCATTCAAGAAATTGTTGATCATGATGAGTAGAATGATGAAAAAAAAACACAGGGTGTAATAATGTCCCAATGGAGGTGCTGCTGATGTGGTTTTATATGACCTATTTATTCCAGTGACTGCCTCATTAATCGCGCGACTCCTACGTTAGAGGTCCTGGGTTCCATCCCCAGGTCGAGCAAAGTGTTATTGGATTATTCTATGAAGTTCTCAGTAGCAGCTCGGAGTCTGAATTTGTGCCCGGGTAATGACAATAGGCTCGCCCCCTATTATATGGCACCTAAACATACCGGCGAAATGTGGGTGTACATTATTACACCTCTGCCTAACCCTTCGGGGAATACAGGCGTGATGGTATGTTATTATTCCAGTCGCGGGGCTTAGGTTTGGGTTCGATTCGAATCGAGCTTAGCGTAATTAGATTTTTCTTTGAAATTCTCAGTAGCAGCTTGGAATTTTGATTTGTGCCCGGTTAAATGGCAATAGGTAGTGATGAATATGAATGTGGAGGGATGGAGGGTAGAGGGAGGACAACGAAAAGATGGATGGATTGTGTTAAAGTGGACATGATAGAAAAGGGAGTAAATGATGTGACGGCTGACAGAAATGAATGGAAGCAAAGGACAAACTACGCCGACCACAAATAAATTGGGACAAGGGCAGAAAGATGATGATGATGATGACAACCTCTGTGGTCCAGCGGTTCGAGTGCCGGACTGCTGATCATGGGGTCATGGGTTCGATTCCCACAGGACACAAATATTTGTGTGGATAAAACATGAGTATTTGTGTTTGTCTGGGTGTTTCTTATGTATTATAAGTATATATTTACAAAAAAAAAGTATATAAGTATTATATCCATTGTCTAGTACCCATAGTACAAGCTCTGCTTAGTTTGGGACTAGAGGGTGTTGTGTAAAATGTCCCAAAAATATTATAATATTATTATTATTATGATGAAATGAAAGCAATTGGTTTGCCCCCTATCTAGTACACTTCTGCGTAATCCTTTGGAAATATTGGGGTGATGGTATGATATGGTATATGCGAGCAATTGATTATCAGGTTTCCACATTCCATAATAATACTTTCTGACATTTTCACATGATTTTCATAAATAGGTTCATAATAGGTATACCTATACAAGATTATAACATACAAAGTATTTATATTTGTTTTTCAAATTCTTGTGTTTTTGGCTACCAGAGAGTCTTTACTCTTTTAGATATAGTTGGCAGCATGCAACTTTTTTTTATCGTCTTTCTAATGCCACGTTGTTTTTCACCCAATATTGAGTTTAAGCTGTTAATCGGCGTTCATAAACCAATAATAAAGTTTAACGTTACGGAATGCATAACTATCGACCAGTTCTCAAATAAATCTATTAATAGTGTAATAAAACAAAATTACTCGTATCTATATAATATATAACACTCACCCGACAGACTATATCAAACAAACGATAGCAGCCATTTGATTGACTCATCTACAACCATGCATTTACAATCGTGGGCCATTTTGACGAACAATGGCTTAAATCAGTGAATATGTTCGGAGATTTTCGACGGAACTTAATGAATATTATCGCATCGCTGCCAAGGTGGGCGGGGCAGTTGATTGATACGGCACAGCACGGGCCGGCACACACCGGATCCGGCCGCGCGTGTTTATGTTTTTATCAATCTCGGAATGGACCCCGGATGCCGGATGCTAGTCGGACGTAACCGGACGCCGGATGTTGAGCGAACAGCTCCTTTGATGGGACGTGAAAAAGTTTATTATGCGATTGCTTTTTTACCGATTCTGTGATTTCTATCGGGCTGGTTGATATTTTTGCAAGATACAAATAATTGAGTTTTGAAAATTAAAATGATATATCGGGTCAGACATACCTAATAGTGATAGACTTTAGAAATTATTAAAACATAAATCGGAACAGGTTTCCCTAAAAAGAACACCCAGAATTACAGGAAATCGGTGAAAAATAAAACGGAAAATCGAATACACGTGTTCCCCTCATAAAAAATACCTAAAATAAATCACTTAAACGATTCGCGCGTCGAAACACTGCCGTGCAGATTGACATGCCACCGGCCTACATTAGTTCTGCACCGGCATTCGGGAACCGAACACTACACTGTTAAAAGACATCACTATTTATAAAAGACCAACGTTAAAAGACCCCTAACACCTGCTCTAAATACCAACATTTTAACGTACTGTTGGAACGCCGCAGGTCTAGTTACACTGGGCGTATTTTATTTTAAGCTGCTAATGACTGATGCGTCATTTTATACTTTTTTTTAAGTATTTAAAGACAATAGACGAGGACAGTAGATAATGTCTGGCTAATGGAGTGTCCATTGCTGGTCTAGGCGATATCAAAAGGTTCCCCTGAATGTATGAGATGGGTCGTTTAGTATAATTTATGATTACTGCGCGCACGCATGTTTATTTAACTGCAAAATGGATTGAAGGCGCACGGATTGCGATTGCGTACCGACAATTATTCGCGATTTTAATATACGAGTATGCATTGAAATCGCTTTGTGATGGTTTGATCTAGATCTGCACATAAGATATCAGGGCAATTTGTTTTGTTTGAGTAACCGGAGATTCTAGTACATCAACACGTAATGTGCATTGAAGCTACTACTTTTACGACTAGCTCACTGTTTAGAAATGTTATAATTATTTGCTCGTTTTTTTCTTGTAATGGGTCAAGGACTTGGATCATTGTTGCTAATAGTTTTCATTCTGGTTACAAAAGCTTTCGTTTTAAACGTACTGCAGAGGTTAGCGTAGATTTATATTAATTTTTTTTTCTGGTTGTTTTTTATACACAAAATAGCCATGACTACTGTTCTGTGTAAGGTTGGGCAAAAGAGTGTGCAGTTTTACACCAGAATTTGGCTGTTATGTTTTAAGTCTCATGTCTCCGGGCGATTACTGAGAAATATAAAAACTGCCGGCGTATCGATTTCAAGACCTCTGGCTCAGCAGTCGTCAGTTCGTTGCTATAGTAGCTCTTGCATAGCAATCCGTTTTCCTTTAATTAAACATTGAATAACATAACAAGCAATTATTTATCCTAGTCTATTCTTATTTTCTACTTAAACATTATTCTCACATTAAATAGAAAAATAAATAAAAAGAAGAAGTAAAGAAACAGAAGAAAAACTTTGTAAACATTATATAAAGGGGTATGAAGTTCCTGCAGGCGCTTCTCCATAAAACCCATTGGTACCGTAATTAGAAAGAAAGAAAGAAAGAAAGAAAAATAGTTTATTCGCTACTATACAGTACACTCAAAAAGTAAGTAGAGAAGGGGTACATTCACTGAACACTAAATTACTAATTAGTTCTTGACATTTCAAAAGAACCTGTATTAATGGTATAATTGAAATAAAACATTTGACTGACTTGGATACAATAAAATAAGTAATCGAAAAAGTTATTTATAAATCTTGTTGATAAAAATATCGATAAAATATTACTTTGATACAATAAAATTAGTAATTGAAAAAGTTATTTATAAATCTTGTTGATAAAAATATTGATATTAAACTAATTTCATCAATGCTCACAATTTGACAGCCATAATCGATTTTCGGTTTCATAATCGATTACCGTTGTCGTTGTCGTCTATAGAAAATCGGTGGGCGATTTTCCACGATATTCCAATCCAATTGCAACAACGTGTGTCGCAGGGCTGTCGCATGCCGATCATAGTTAAGATTTCGTGTCAATCAGACGCGTCGCTGCAGACAGTTAGCAGTACTTTTGGCAGCTCTGCAGATATTTCAACTATCCAACTATGGTAGTTACATCACTATAAAACTGGGTGGGTAAAGTTGGGCGATTTATTTTTGACTTTTAGTCTAGGGGTCGTAACCATGACTGCTACGCTAGAAGTCCTGGGTTCGATTACAGTGTTAGCAGTGTAATTGATTTTTTTTTATGAAATTGTCAGGAGCAGCCAACAGTTTGGAATTGTGTCCGGTTACTGACACTAGGCTCACCCCTATTACATGGGAACTCAACATACCAGCGAACTGTGGGTATATAATACATTAGTACACTCTGCCTAACCTTTCCGGGAATGCTTCTGTGTACATATTATGTGTTTATTTATGAAAAATATTCAAAACTTTACTGACGTCATCATAAAGACGTAAATGTGAAGGCAAATTTCGACCTGGTGGGTGGGAGTCGCGGTGGCTTAGTGGTCATAGTGTCTGGTGTACCTAACCAGAAGACGCAGGTTTTAATCCTGCCAGCATCGTCGAATTTTTCGTTCGCTAAAATAACTTCTAAAATCTGTAAGCGAAAATGGAGACCAAAGAAAAGATGGATGGACTTAGTGCGAGATGATATGGCTACAAAGGAAGTGAATGATGAGATGACGGCTAAAAGAGATGTATGAAAGTGTAGCGACATCTACCGTGCTACATGGAACTACGAAGTCCTGAATCGCGCAAGCAACATTCGCAACGAAAGTTGCATATATACAACCGCCCGACATCAACCGTCGGGCAGTGACCCGCCAGGCAAAACACCCGCCTGGTAGGAGGATCCTCCCTATTCGTCGGAGGGGCAACACACCTCGCCTCTCCACAAAAGAAAAAGACATACTGCGCCGACCCTGAATTAATTTGGAATAAGGGTTCGAGGATCACATGCGACAGACCTTGTGAGGGTCGCAGGGAGTCGGTGGATGTGGTAGCGCAAGACCAATTTTTGTGGCGATAATTGGGGGAGGCCTATGTTCAGCAGTGGACGTCCGTGGCTGATAGATAGAGCCCTAATAAATGCGTCGATACGATTTAATTTAGTTTTGATTTAGCAGGGTGTTGGGTAATCGATGTTAGAACTGTGCATTTTAAAGGGTTCGTCTCGGTCTTATTAATTACATAAACTTTACTATTGGCAAATAACTTCGTTTATGCTGATAAATTAATTTCATAAAGCTTAAGATTGCGAGCACAGTTTTACGTAGCTGTACAAAGGGTAATGATTTTAAGTTACGCCCAAAGATCAAAAACGCTCTTTGGGCAAAAAAAGAGCTCACAGCGCGTTGTGGTCAATTATATTAGTTGAGCTTCAAAATGCAAGGAATTATAAAAACGAAATAATAAAAAAATCCTGCTTAGGCTAGATTAAGTTGCTAGGTTTTTAAATAAATACAAAAACTAGATGCCTGTTTCAGTAAAAACATAGCTAACATTCAAACTTAGCAAGATTATTTTAAGCTGCTACTTCTACTTTCTAATATAATTGTTACTGTAAAAACTCGAACTGCAGTAAATCCTAAGATATTCCAGTAAAACTTAAGATCTACCAATTCCTAATGGTAAATGTCCCAAAAAGGTTTGCGATTCGAACTTTTACCACCATTCCGCTGGTTAATCTTAGGATTTACATTAATGCACGTAAATATTGAATGCACATAAATGTTGAAAAACAAAACATGTCATAACGTGCTCAGCGCATTGACTTGCGCATTGTAGCTTACCGCCCAAAACATTCAGATTTGGTTCTGGTCCGTTGTGTGGTCACAGTTCTAACCTAACCTAACCGATATCTGTATTTTGCTATTCAACCAATAATTTTGTCGCTCAATCAGTATTTTTGATACGCGGTTTATTATATTCCGTTTATTAATATAATAATTTATATTCAAACCATCATCAAATTTATATTCAAACCAACATCTACCAGCTGACAGTGGTAAAACCTAGCATATACTGAATTCGAATGGTAAAAGCTCGAAAAAATCGTCGTATTTTCAGAAATACTTACATTTACCAACTCATGTCGGTAAATCCTAACACTTACACTTAAATCTTAAGATTTACCGTAGTTCGTGCTTTTACAGTAACATAATTAGTGTTTTCAATTTTTGAGCATAACTTACATAAAAATACTAGCTTCTGCCCGTAACTTCGTCTGCGTAGACTTTACCTGAAAGTATCTACCTAGTTGTCAAGTTTTTAATATTTTCTAATTGCAGGTACAATTTTTTTAAACTTTTCTCTCATAAGAACCTTCTCCTGACAATAATTTACACAACAAAAAAAGAATTAGCGACATTTTTCCATCAGTTCACGTTTGATGCGATGACCAAGGGAAATAGAGATTCATTTTTATACACATAATATACATAAAAATATATACCGTGATACCTGTATTCACCGAAGATTTAGGCAAAGATGTAGCGCTCCACCACTACGCCTTTACTTCTCTTCAACTTTACATACTCATTTTTATTATACGCTAATGACAATCCCTTATTGATTTAGTAAGTAGTCGGCTTTCTGTGCATATCTACTCATTGTCAATATTGTTTCGAGAGTACTAAGTCAATATGAATAGAGGATTAATGTGTGAATTTATAATAATGTTTGTTTGGCCTATTGACCGTATACACACAAATACACTTACACGTTCACACACGCATACACCGGTGAAACAATTCTGTTATTGTGTGTTGCCAGTAATTAATCTTGTTAGTATTATAATTAGGTGAGCGTTGCTATGTCACACATATAGATAACTCTATTATAAGAATAGTTGCAAGTTTACTAGCACTTTTGCGTTGTATATCACTGGTACTCGCGTAGGTACTTTGTTTTACGATTGAATGATTTATTTTATTTTATGTGTGATGTACAGACGCCTGCTCAGGTCAAGCTATCCAAAACTGTCAAATTTTCCCAATTGAACATGAACCTTATCACTTTGAATTAAAGTTGAAAATCAATCAAAGTTATTTGACAAATTGTGGTAGCTTGATGTGCCGGCTTCTGTACGTCTATTTGGTGCGAATAGCGAATCCGACTTTTATAGTGCCTTACCCTACATGGTACTGATGGCGTTCCAAATTTAAAATTTTGACTGCACATTTGGGTGATCACCTCACTAGTACCGTTGCATCGGGAGTCGTGAGTTTGATTCTCACCCCAGACAAAACTTTGTGTAACTCAGAGATGTTTTTTTCGAGTATGGATGTACTTTTTGTCCATTATTTATATATTTGTATAGTCCCCCGGGACACAGGGCTTGTTCACTAGCGCGGGAACTGTTTATTAAATTTTATAAGTTCTAAATAGTCTGGCAACATTTACTTATCGTGAAATAAATCCTGTGACGATTCATGATCGTAGGTATCAGTCCGTACCGTCTAAAAATCACGCTTGCATTCCCCTATAGCCGGGACCATGAAACGTATCATATTGAACAATTGAACATATTCAACACGACACATACACATATATTACACCTCACTTTTAGATATTTGCGTTCATTATATAACATTTACACCCTGTTACACATTTCTGTATAAAATGGCGGCAACTGAATTTGTCCAATATAAGAAAAACGTCATCTATGTATTCTGGTCAGAAATATACATATAAAACTGTTTTTCGTCAAAAAATATTATTTTTAGATTATTACCGGTAATTGTATATGTTCCGGGAATTGAGGCGGGCTTGGACTGAAACCTAATTATGAAAATGGAGCCATAACGTTGAGTAAAATAAAAGTGATGTCATGAGCGTTAGCGTTTCTTTTTAGCCGGTTTGACCCACTGCTGGGCAAACGCCTCTCTTCCCTCTTTCCAGACCAGTCTGTTCGCTGTATTAGCAGCCCAATCTCTCTCTCTCTCTCTAAAAGCCGAGCTCGTTGCGCCACCTCCGTCTGGACTGACCACGTCCAGAAGTCCCCCGCAACGTAGAGCATCTTGTCTAGAGCGGGAGCTGTCTTTTATTTAAAAAAAGACAGTATTTCAACTGTTATTTTAAATTTTAAAATATCGACCGCGCATAGGAAGATCCTGCGTCCTCTACTTTGGTTCACCTGATGCCCGGTTTGATACATAGGAAATAGGATGTCTCCCAATGATTTCTCTTCCAGTGTTAGTCTTAAAGTGAGACAGCAAGTTCGAGTCGTAGCGAGTCAACAGATTGTTAATAAACTTATTATTTGTCAGTAGTTTTAAGTGAACTATTTTTTAATCGCCAATAATACCTAATCCAGTAATGTTTGCGGTTTTACATTGAATCATAACCATCGCACAATTTTACATCTGACGTAATGTTTTTATACTTACATGTTTTGTCCTTCCTTCTTTAACTTGTCAATGGTTAAACATTTTTTATTTATGAGAGTAATTCCACTCAAATGGGAGCTGCCCGACTGGGGAAGTACCTCCACCTTACAGAAAATCGAAGTGAAATAACACTGCTTTGAGCTGTGTTGTGTTGCACAGATGTTTTGCTAATTATTAATTAAATAAATTTACTAATATAGGTAATACAAAAAAACAAAATGCGTATTTTTCGCCGTGATTGGCTCGCGGTCCTCGTGGCCCCATCGCGGCGCACTACAAGTCAATTATTGCGCATCGCGTCAGAGTCACAGACTTAATAGAAACTTCCCGCCGTACCCGACCGATTAACCTCGGCGCTCACCTGAGTTTGTACAGAATTGACTTATGAATATATTTTTTAAATGTGGATAAAAACCCCACAGTAGGCCAGCGAGGTGGACTACAATCTCTCTCATTCTAAGAGGAGACCCCTTTCGTAGTTCGGAAAATGTTTATGGATCATCAGCTATCTGGAGAGTCGAAGGAGTATATCGGAATCCTACCAATAACCGTATGGCAAGTATTGTTTTTAGTCCATAGGATTCCTTAACCCATGTCATCTAGGCCATGGAATTCATGTCATTCGCAACTGACTAGAAGTAGACTGAACCAACCAAAGTAGAAACCGCTACCAATATAGTTTGAAAAACGTAAGGAAGAATTGACTATTATCTTCTAAATAACACAATGACAAACAATTCGAATGTAATCCTAAAATTCATTCGCACTTGAATAATCCGCGTTCTAATGTCGTTCACATTATTACCTGGTTATTTCGGTTACCGGGCTGACGGGAGAGCGTTTATTTTGAACGCTCAAGCCTAGTTTACCCTGTGATGAACGATGGTACCGACCACAGTATATCTGTCATTCATTTCGCACTGTCTGGTGTAGCTAGTATTATTATTTGGTGACTATATTTCGCCCGCGACTTCTCTCATGTTTAATTAAAAACCAACTGTGATGAACTCTACTGTCTATGGGTCTGCATACAACAGAGAGGTTAAGCTCTATACCAGGTTATATTTAACTAATTGAGGTAGTATTTACCTTATTATAAGTTGGAGCATATTATTACGTATTCCAACATTGAAATCCATGATAATCCATTCAGCAATTTTTGCGATACAGACAAACAGACAAGAATTCCAAAATACCATTTTCGGGGTTCCAGGACATTTATATACGAGTATATAAACTTTATACGTATATATTATATACTCTAAAACACGTGTGCAGTCGGGGGACCTCAGTCAGGAATGAAGTTCCTCACCCAGGCTCTTCAATTCTGAACAGCTCAGCGCACATGATGTAAACAAGTATGTATAATAGGTAGCCATACGCCAGCGGTTGCCGATAATATCCGAACTACACCGGACGGTACCGAACGTTTTTTTATTTCATTGTAGGTATATTTACCTAAGCTGCGATAAGAAATTTTGTTCCAAAAATATTTTGGATTTATTAACGAAAGTTGCATAATAATTTTCAAACACAACAATAATAATTTTATCCTTTACTTACTTCATCCAAATCGGATGTCACAACTAACATCACCATCACTCCTCCTCATCCATCATGGCCCATTATGTACAACATGGTAAAGGTTGGCCATTAGTTTCCATTCCACCAGTCAACCACTGACCACGACACGCCGCGATGTTCAACTCCATCCAATAAATCAGGCTGAATCAAAATGAACGCGAATGCCGCTTTGTAAATCACTCGGGATAGTAATTAGAAATTTGCTGGAATTAATCTACGTGACGTCACGTGACACGTATGGAAGGGAATCTTGATAAGTGAGCTTTGATGTAGTCATGTGATCCTGGATATTAGTCTAGTTTATATTAAAATTTGAAATAGTTAATTGAGTTTTAAAATCTATGGATTATTTAAAAGCTTTTAGTGTACCTCGTTAGTGGTGGCGGTTTTAACCTCAATAGTCTGAAACGTAATGTAAAAAACAAAAAAAATAAAATTATTACCTATTAGTGCATCAGCTTGTAACTTTGACTTTGAAAAATTGGAACGCAGAAATTGGAATAAAGTATCCCGATTTGGTTCGTTGACAGCTACATATTCAAATTAAAAAAAAAAACTATTCTACACAAAATTTTTAAATGTTGAAATTTTACAATATGAATAAGTGGATCTCCCAAAATTCGGAATTCAACATATTTTCAACTACGTCTCATCGCAACAAGCAGTGTCGTCTCGGGTCACGGCATGTAGTTATAAAAACCTGATTGAGAATTTTATAAAAATATACGAAGAATCTGCAAAAAACTTTCGCAATGCTCTAAATAGGTACTTCCTGCTGAGATTCTGAGAAATTCCTAAGTAGGTATACCTGCGCTAATAGTCTCTATATAAAAGTATCTATGTGCGCCTATGTTACGTTGACAACTTCAGCACAAATATGTACTCAAAAAAATATACGGGCTGACCAAAGAAACATCTCCGTATCTCTTTTTTTTTCGAAAAATCACTCCAATTTACTGTCTGGATTTTTTTGTTTCAGTTGAAGCAATCATATACATATATCGCGTGCAAACTGCAATCTGAGCGAGGGAAAATAAATAGCGTGTCATTTAAGTACTTAACATAATTAAAATCTACGTATCTATATATTAATACATGAAATTAAAACTTTGTACCCCTTTTTAAGAATGGAAAGGAGTGTGAGTAAAAGTTTATATGGAGAAGAAGTGCAGAAAGCTAAAATGTATGTGTTACAAATACATAAAATAAAAATTGTTTGCGTTCGGGCTGTCAATGTCAAACAGAAACACGAAATGTGAATATGTCAATTGGTTTTTAATAGACGTTTGACAATAGAGACTATAACTTTCAAACTTAAAAAGGTCGCATTTCGACCAAGTTAATGAAATCGTTGTCATAGTCTAAAGATTTGAATTCACGTTCTAAATTCAAACTATTTAATGTGCATTGTATGTCGCGGCGGTCAGAACTAAATTAAATCGTTATCCAAAACGGATTTCAGTCGGTCCAATATTAAATTTGTGGTTTAAATACAGTCGGACGGGCCTGGAAGCACTGACATTGATGGAGTTAGGTCTGCTTTAATTTGATTGACCATTCCAAAATCAAAGTCAAACATTTGTTTTTTTTTTCAAATAGACCATTACGGCAATTTTTAAAAGTCAAAACTAGTTGCTCGGTCCCAAAAAGTGGGTCTTATAGAGAAGAACCGGCAAGAAACATGGAGTTTCTTGCCGGTCACTCTTTTAAAAAAAAACATGATTACAGTGTTCATCTTGGTTTACAATCTAAATTTGAATAGTTTATGAGAACAATGCAGTTTGGAGAATTACTACTAATACTGTGAAATAAATACTTAGTTCTGCATAGGTATTTGTTAGCATTGGAGAGGACTACCTAAATCAATAAAACTTGATATTATATTTTTATAATGAGAAAAGGTGTCTCATAAAAAAGCGCACGAAGCGTTTTGCTTCATCCTTTATCATGCGAACGGTCAAAGAGTGGATATCTTTGCCGTCTGCTGTGTTTCCCGGTACATAATATAATTCAGGAACATTCAAGACGAGAGTGAATAGGCATTATTTTTTGTTTTCGTGCTACATCCTCGGCAGTATCGTCACTTACCATGGTGAGGTGCTGCCAAACGCACTCAAATAAATAATGTATAAAAAAAATGCTATAATTATCTTAATTTGCAGAGGTGAATTTAAATATAGCTTAATATTTATCCTAATGCATACAGTAAATGAATTTATTACGTTAAACCAAGGTTGGATTGCCCAACATAAATAATTTCCTCAATAGCCTGGTCTGCTACTCTTGAGATCTTGGGTTCTATTCCCAGGTCGAGCAAGGTTTCATAGGGTTTTTCTACGAAATTCTCAGTCAATTTTAAATAATTTTAGCTCTAGATGGTAGAGGTAGGTGGTAGATGGTGATGGTAACATACCAGCGAACTGTAAGTACACCTCTGCTTAACCCTTATATACGGGCGTGATGATTAAAGGAACGTTTTATTGAACAACCGATTAAAAAAGAAACATCCTGAATACTCAGTAACACATATTATAACAATAATATGTTTTTCGTATGAATTCGTTATTGAATTAACAACATTTTCCACGAGAAACGAGTACGGATGATTGTGACGCAATTCACGTAGGGAGCTTCGCATTTGGAATTAAAAACACTCAATCCTACCCAAGTATCGTTCACACGTGTGATTTCTAGTTTAGAAATTCTCTTACTCATGTTAGGAATGAATGGGACAGAAGTAAATTTTAGCTTTGCTTAATATTTTATGCCATTTTTTTATTTCATTACTTCTGTGTTTCTCTTCTTTCACACAAGCCAATTTACCCAATCAATTAATATTTGACCAAAGATTTAAATCGCTAGATGCGCCCTACCGCGTCAAATAATGGTCACGTTTCCGTAAGTAAACTGGTTGACATTGGAAGTATCGAATCTGTTATTGTCTCGTTCACTGATACTGAATATTGCACACTGTCGTTCTCTGTCTCTACAATGGAATGTGTGCATGCACTCATCTCTTATATGGACACGTTTTCGAGCAGTATAAGTATGGTGAGGGCAAATCTAATGATTTAAAATCTTTGTATTTGACAACATATCTCTCAGTTGTTTTATTTTATAAATACCTAATACAAATTCGTTCATCAATTGAACGACCTAGACCTTGCTTCTGATCAGTCTGTGCCTCAGAAATCTAAATTTAGAACAATAATGAAAAAGTAAACACTTGATAAAAAAGTTAACAACATTTGTAAGAACTGCTTTACAAAGAGGCTTCGTGTTGAATTCCGATAAAATCTCAAAAGGAAAATAATAATTTAAATAAACATTAGATATCTTTTTAAATTGTTCCATTTATTGTGGGTGTTTTTATTTTTTTGCGTTGTATTTTCATGTCATTCGTTCGTGTTCACTTTTTTTCGAAACCAGATTGTCACTGATTTTGGGATACTTTTATGCATCATAACTTTGACCTGAAAAAGGTTGAAAACTTAGTTTTTAAGCGTGAATTCTATAAACATAGTGTAATTAATAATGTAATACCTCAAAAATTTACAACATACCTACCTACATGCATGATTCATGAAAATAATCATCATCAACCCATATACTGTCCCACTACTGGGCACGGGTCTCCTCTCAGATTGAGAGGGATTAGGCTATAGTCCCCCACGCTGGCCTAGTGCGCGTTGGCAAACTTCATACAATAGAGAAGAATCTCCAAGACATGCATTTCCTTCACCGTTTATCCGAGTGATAATTAATATTATTAATACACACATGAATTTGAAAAGTCAGAAGTGTGTGCCTTGTATTTGAACTCTAGATCTTTGACTTGGCAGTCCAATGGTAACATCGCTAGGGTATCACTACTTAATATTGAAATGAAATTAATCTGCAAGCAAAAAGAATGAAAAGATTCACGTTCGTAATAAAGTTACTTTTATTATGCAAGCATGAAATATCCCGATGCTTGTCTGTCAGAATTTTAAGTATAATTATGTGTACAATAACTTGTATTTTGACTGTATATTTAATCATTTCTTTTCCTTTTTTCAGGTAAGTTCTACAATATTTCGTTCAACCTACAATGAACTAGGACGTTCTCAGACAACATCATGTACCCGTACAGGTATGAACTGTAAACAGAGGACTCTAAAGACTAGAATTTCACGTGCATGTATAAAAATAGCATTGTAACGTGAGATATCTTCTTGGTTTCTTTTTCATGATCTTCTGGGTATTTTTTACTTCAATTTTGACTTGAACGACTGTTACAGACACTTTTCACTTTTCCTCTGAATAAATAATATAGATGGATCTGAGGAAGTAAGGCATACATAAATGTTTTTTTCCATATATTACAATTATTAGTGTTGGAAATACTTATCGTTAAGGGCAGCCGGCAGCAATTTAGGATAGCTATATCACCCCAAAAATGGTTCGCGGTGTTTGTAATCTGTTGAAAAGGTTTTTTTTTCATAATTACAAAGGTAAAATATAATACAGAGATAACTTATAAAATAATTAGGTTGGTTTCAATTAGAGATGCTGATAACCGATTAATCGATTATTGATAATGGATTGAAACAGGTAAAATTATCTTAATTATCTCAAAGGTATACATATCTCACTCAAATAATCAATAATCATGAATGAATGAAGCTAAAGATTTATTTACCTTTGCTTCCTGTCATCTCAATGCTGTGATAGCAGTGTTGATAATCGGTTATCAACATTACTAGTTTCAATCGTCCCGTGTAAAACATGGCCGCTCTGCTGCATTTGCTTAGTGTCCATACCCAAAGAAATTGGGAATACTGTAGGAAGTTGAATTTAAACAGTGATTTCTTAATAGTTTTTACCTGTCTGTTAGTCGACACGGATTCCTTAGCCGAGTGAAGCGCAGGTTATTGATCCTCCACGTATGTTTTAATATTCAATGCGCGAACGACGACGGTGCGCGTCCGTTGCCTGGCCCGGCGCGGCGCGGGCGCAGCCTGGCTCAAGTGAGAGTTTTGATTTTAGAACAATGGCTGTAAAAAAAAGATCTTTTTTTTTTCTTTGAATAATAATTATGTGTATTCCTTTGGGTTTTTAGTATAGTTTTTGGGTGGCGTAAATCTACGATTGTGAAATATGCTAAGATTTCTTCTGGTGTGAACTAGTTAATAAAATGTTACTAAGCACTTAATAGTTATTCAAACGAAAATTACAATAATATATATAACACTAACACTTAACAAGCAATACGTATTGGTTGAAGTTTCACCGTGGCACCAAATGTGGACTCCACTTCACTTCACGAATCCATAATAAGCATCCTAGAACCACTTACAAGTAAAAGGAGTTCAGATACTTTACCTCGTCAAAAATTCAAAACTTTCAATAATTTACGGCTATTTAGGACTTTGTCAATCATTCTGGATACAGTATAAACATTTCAATTTGATCCCAAATTGTTGAAAGCTGTATGACAAATGAATGTAGACCCAACTCTACCGCGATTACCGCTACAAAGGCGGTACCACAAGGTGTTATTGCGATTGAGAAAGAGAGGGATATCGCTCTAGACGTTAATAACGACATCCCTTTCTCATAACGTAAAAATAATCGCGTTAATACGTTGCGGTACGCCCTCAGCAAACCTATTTTGCATTTGATCACGTTGATTGAGTTAAAATGTACCGATTAAGTCGTCTTCCTACGCTTCAAACAGACGGAGTTTAAATTAGAATCCAATTCATACTACGTACTGCTATTATGTGGGTTCAATAGTTCTATGCAATATATATATGGACTTACACAATGTTGCCATTGAAATAACTTCCTAAATCAATATTGTTTGATAATTGTCGAGTTTAGTTTTAGGGCCGAAATTTTATCGTCGGTTAAGTGTCAACAGAAAAGCTTGTGATAAGTAACTAAGAGTTATTTATTTATCCTTTTATATGCAATATACTTGTTTTCAGCGGTGTCACCCGAATCCTAAAGGGTTTTGTGAAAAATGTTAGCCTATATCCTTCTCCAAGGTCTATCTCTGTACCAAATTTCATCAGAACCGGTTCAGTGATTTAAGCGTGAAGAGGTAACATACAGACAGACACTGACATTTATAATATAGTACGGATTAGTATGGATTAGCACATTATATCATGTTGTCATTGAAATAACTTCCTAGATCAATTTTGTTTGACAAAACGAATACACTAAGCGATAGATTACTTTCGAGTTTATTTTAGGGCTGAATTCTAACCATCGGTTGTGTCAATACAAAAAAAAATGCGATAAGTACTAGAACTACTTTTGCTATAAACATTTGTCGATCAATAATTGAACGTTTATTTTACTGCGTAATTAAACTGAAAAGCGATTGATAAAATTTATTATAGGTACCAAAATTAGTACGACTATATCCTCCAAAAAATTCCAGCACTTGGCTGTATATATTTAAATGTCATTCGATAAAAAAAAAACAAAGGAAATAGTGACGGAGTTCGTTGACATCGACCGTATCACTAATTTCGTATTCTTGAATAATCTTCGGAAGTTAAAATTTTGAAATGTGACGTTTGACTTCTCGGCCATTAGTTTACAAAAGGTCTATGGTAATGGCTACCGTGAGGTGTTATCGAAAGATCTTAGTATGATATACCGTGTAACATAGATATTTTTTAAGCTGCACATTTTTTTACAGTTTTTTTAACTGTAAGTGTGTCACCTAAGGCCCAGTTACGTTTTTTTATGTAGTTCCCCAAATGACCTGCAAACTTAAAACGTGCGCCAAGAAATAAGTTTCTCTTCGCTTATCTCGTGCCGAAACTATAGCCGGAGACGAGATAATATGGCGACAAAATTCTGTCACCCAGTGATATTTGTTTAGTATCTAGTTGTCGATTCTTGTAAGACTTTGAGTTTTATATGCACTCACGAAACAAGAGACACTGTGTTGGAGAAGCGAACATTTCTTCTTTTAATAAATGCCTTCCTATCTCAACATATTAAGTTTACCTACTTTACATACGATTATATTCAACTCGGACTAAAAAGATGGCTAATTCTGTTTTTAGGACATCTGTCACTCAAAACTTACTGAATCCTGAAAATCCTGACCATTATAAAATCTCTCAGTTAAAAAACTGACTGACTTACTGAACTCATAAAAAATCATCAGTTTATGAATCAGTTTATCCTTAAGGTGATGACAGCTGCCTAGTTGACAGTTTTTACTATGAAATCACTATGAAACTGTTCATAATGTGCCAAAATGGCGTTTGACATTCCAAAACTGACACTGACAGCAGATAGCTATCAAGTTGACAGTTTTCATTATAAAAACACTATGAAACTGATACTGGTGTGTTAAAATTCCGTGCGTTTTTTTTTCAAATTTAAAGTATTTTTTTCTCATCCCCTAGTGAGCATAAAAAAGTATGACTAGAGTTTTAACCAGCGTCACACAGGGTACTTTTTCCAATAAGTGTACCCTCAGTACATCATTTGGGCGGATTTTGGTGACATCCTTTGATTGTGGAGTTCTTATGTCAG
Organism: Acronicta alni; assembly: GCA_964056405.1. Classification (NCBI taxonomy): domain Eukaryota; kingdom Metazoa; phylum Arthropoda; class Insecta; order Lepidoptera; family Noctuidae; genus Acronicta; species Acronicta alni. The sequence continues at coordinate 3,235,063 of OZ043919.1, read as the reverse complement.
TTCTGACAGCAGGCTTAAAGCGATTGGTGTAAAATACCGCTTATTCAACGAGCATTTGGTTAAGACTGGAAGCTGACCCCGACATTTTTGTGGAGATTTATTATTTGGAAGTGACTGATTTATCGTGATTTTAAGCAGTGATAGCCTAGCGTTATGACCATTGGACGTGCAAGTCAAAGGCCTCTAGTTCGAACCCAAGGCACGCACCTCGGACTTTGAAATCGTGTGCGTATTAATAATTAATTATCACTCGCTCAAACGAAGAGAAACATCGTGAAGAAACCATGCAGGTTTCTTCACGATGTTTCCTGGCCTGAGAGATTTTCTCGAAAGCGTGTGAAGTCTACCAAACCGCATTAGGATAGCGTGGTGGATAGTCCACCACGCTGTCCTAATCGTTCTCATCCTGAGAGGAGACCCGTGCCCAGCAGTGGGACAGTATATGGGTTAATGATGACTGATTTATCTACTAATGGACTGACTGACTGACCATCATATCCAAAGCACAATTAAAAAACCGCATAGCTCTAAGATCACAAAATCTGGTTAAAGTACAGCGTAGGCCTTCGGTGACGTGGGATTTAGTGATGTTACCATTTCAACTAGAGAAGAAGATACTATAATATTTTATATTAAGATAAAATATCGCTCACTATATACATTGTATGAACTATCACAAACGGCTAAGATAATATATCTTTTCATATCATACTACATATCTTAAGCTATCGAGCGATATAGAAGTTTTATGATAAGATGGGAAATGTATCTTAACATACAAAATATATCGCAAGATCCTTATACAGAGTGTACATCAAGCCTTTGAATTATTCGAGCGGATATGTTATAGTTAAGATGCGAAATATATCTTAACATACAAAATATATCGCAAAAAAAAAACATACAAAAAAAAAAACAAAAAGATAGTATATCGCAAGATCCTTATATACTCGTAGAGTGTACGTAAGTTAACAGTGTGTGATACCTTGAGATACTATAATATTTTATATCCAGACATCTTAACATAAAATATTAAAGTATCTTCGCCGTGTGTGACGCCCTTTACCGCGGGATGTTGCTAGTTATCCTATAATTCATGGATATGTTTCCGATATAATTAGCTGTGATTACATTAATTGGGCCCGCAGCACTACAGGTGTCAATTCGACAACTCGTCGATATAAATTAGAAGCGTTGGCAGGTCAGTTGACTGGTTTTATTTATGTTCCGTTGTATTGTCGAGCATCTTGTTAGACAGGCTGAAAAGGTAAGCCAAAAGTCACGATAGATTTTAGAAACTTTGCTTTCTCGCTCTTTCATGCCTCCTTCATAAATTCAAAAGAATCCATTTGAAAATAAACTACATCTACTCATTTCTGAATTACGCGAATATTCGACAATAAAATTATTGAAAATTAAACTGCGAGAAAAAAAATACTGTATTTTTTGTGGATTTCATCGCATTATCTTGATATATTAATTCCTTTTTTAATTAAGTCGTGAGTTTTTAAATGTAGGCATGGAAAAAAATATGTATAAAATATTGATTACACTGATAAAATTCTAACAAAAAGTCGCTTGATTTCTATCCCTACTTAATATTATAAGTGCGAAAGTAACTCTGTCCGTCTGTTACGCTTTCATGCCTAAACTGCTGTACCTATTTTATTGTATTTTGGTACAGAGATAGATTAGTCCTTGAAAAAGGACATAGGTTTACCTTTGTCTCGAAAAGTCCTTTGAGATGCAAGTAAAACAGCGTGGAACAGTTATAGAAATTTTCGATTTTGCATTCATATTTATAGCCACCGAAAAGACTGATTCAAGTAAACCCCGCGCCAAAGGAAACGTAACCTCAACATTTATCGAAGTTTAGTTACAACCTCCTTGCTCCAAACTATTGTGAGTATCGCAACTCTACTAGTGCTATATTTACACGTCAAAAGACTAGACCAGATCAGCAAACAATAATTAAACAAATAACTCCGACCGTCTTCAGCTACCGAAGCCGCAGCAATTTCTCACTGCGAAGTTTGCGTCTTACAAGAACCATACAAATCATCTTAATACAGCCAAACTAAAGACTATGCTGGGTGGGTTGTTTTGGTGATAGATTGAAAATGAATGAATGTCTTAATCATTTCGTAGAATTCGTTCTTCTTATGTCGTATCACCTAGTAGTAGGACCATTGGACTGCCAAGTCAAAGGTGTCGAGTTCGAACCCCAGGCACGCACCTCTGACTTTTCGAAACCGTCTGCGTATTAATAATTAATTATCATTCGCTTAAACGGTGAAGGAAAACATCGTGAGGAAAACTGAATGCCTTAGAGATTTTCTCGACGGCGTGTGAAGTCTGCCAACCCGCATTAGGCCAGCGTGGTGGACTATAGCCTAAGCCCTCTCATTCTGTGAGAGGAGACCCGTGCCCAGCAGTGGGACAGTGCCTAAATCCTCTCATTCTGTAAAAAGAGACCCGGCCTAACAGTTGGACAGTATATGGGTTGATAATGTCGTGTTGGCATAACCTGCTTTATGGTAGTTATGCTAATTAATGTTCAAATTTTAGTCAGTTGAATTGCAGGTTGACTGACTAAACTTTTACGTACGCCTTTTACTTTTAAGTCTACCGAAGGACTTCCCTCAGTAAGCGTCTTTGTTGCGTGAACTTGCGTGTCTTAAAGGAAAATGCGAGACAAGGTTTCACTCTTGAAGACATCTTACACAGCCTTTCGTTATCGTAATAAATGTTACCAGGAGCCAGGGTCCACCATGGGGAAAGGAAAAGAAAGTGCCGTTTTTACTTCAATGAACTTAAATATATTTTTATGTGAATATAAATATATTCACATAAAAATATATTATCAACTTAATATTAAATAATATTAATCGTATTTGTAGGGTCCTTGTGTAAGCCCTTAATCTTCATTTCCGAGGGACAATTTCTACGTGACCACACAATCATTATTGTGATGTCCTACAGGTACTGGTACCTGGTGGTATGTAGAAGTATTTCAAAATTGGCAATAATTAACAACCGCTAATAGTTTCGTAGACTGTCTTGTTAGCGACGACAAATTCTCACTCGAAACCGACTCCCAAACTTCTTCCCCGTAAACGATACATACAAATCACGTAAATTTCGGTGCGCGGTGTACCACCGCGTTCCCGCGACTGATTCCCGCCCGCGACCTGTCAATCCTAACTCGTAGGGCTGTCACGATACGAAATTAATCACAGCGGATCCCGCAAGTTATATTGTGCGTCAATACATAAGTTTACCCCCCTCGTGTAATGGAGGGGTGGGATGCAAGTGTAGCTTGACGTGACGCGTTATAAATTATTGTTATAGCCACCGAGAGCTTGATTAATTTTGCGTTTGACGTTGTTCGTTCGATGAGTAAGCTGCGGTATTGGTTTTGAGGTCAATCAATATTGTTTAAAGAGAGATATGATGCCTTAATATCATTATAATGTTGTAGACGAAGTACTACGATTAGTTTATCTTAAAGGTAATGAGTAAAACAATTAGGTTGTGTGTGTTATCAGAATTCAATACTCTATGCGTGACTGTTAATGCGATTTAATATTCTTAACATTTTGTAATTCAGATTTTTGTAATTGTACGATATATGTATAAGTAATCTCTCATTCTTATATCTCCTAATAATAGTAACTATCCTCAATATTGCCATCTTTACACGTGGATTTTTGTTAAATTCTATCAAAAATCATGATATTAACGCATGCGGATACCTAGTCGCAACTTTCAAGTAATCAAAAGGCATAACGCGATCAATTAGTGTGGCTTCGCGACAACCCTAGCAATAAAGCGGGACTCCGAGCGCGCAGTACGCGAATTAATTGCCTATTGATTGTAACGAGAGTCTTTGCCGATACGACCTACGATACACTTTGGAATGGATAATCAGAGCTCGTTTACGTTTACACGTCTCGCAATATTCTGCAAACAACCCTGTAACGAGTTAGTAATCATTCTAGGGTTAACAGTGTTACAGGGTTGTACTCGTTACAGGGTTAAGAGTAAGTTCAATTATGTATATCGACTTTTATTTTTATTTTCCCCAAGTAGATCTTAGCTATATAGTTATGTTGACGACGTCTATGGTCTAGTGGTTCGCGTGTCGTACTGGTCACGAGATTGTGGGTTCGATTTCCACAGGACACAAATATTTATATGATGATCATAAGAGTTTGTTTGTCTAGATGTTCCTTATGTATTATAAGTATGTATTCACAAAAAAAAGTAAATAAGTATTATATCCATTGTCTAGTACCCATAGCACAAGCTCTGCTTAGTTTGGGACTAGATGGTGCTGTGTAAAAATGTCCCAAAAATATTTAATTTATTTATTTAGAATTATGAGTGCATAACTCTTGCAAGCTGAACAATATCTTTGATCATTTTTATACATTTTCAAAAATGTTGTTTGAAGAGGTTTGAATTAGCTAATGTTTATTTAAAGCGTATTGTACGGCTACAAATTAAGTCTTAGCTCGCACAAATTATTTATTTAGTGGCTCAAAGAAATAATACAACATAATGCAGCAATTGAGTTACAGGAACCATGTTGTGTCTTCTACCATTTGTATACATTCTTATTATTATAATAATTTATTTCCCCGTTAAATGTATATGAAAATTGACAAAAAAATATGTATTTATATTTGTAATGTAACATCACATGTTAGGCAGGGCTATAGGTACCTACTGTTAAATAGTTTTTTTTTTAGGACCCATAATATGTCATATTAAAGAAGCCTTAACTCTAGGGAAACTTAGACATTAACAGTGCTAAATGCAAACTCCAGAATGCTATTGAGATTTTTGTAATAGAAAAACTTCAACTCGCTCTTTGCAATACCGTTTGCGGCAACCAGGCCAATGAGACAGCCCGGTCGCCTCTTCTTCTCTCTTCAGTCTTTCAGCCGATATTATGGTTCATAATTATTAAGGGCCATCCTACACGCAGCTGGCAGCGACTGGTTGAGAAGAGCTTAATATTGGGCTCAGTGGCATTCACTAAAAAGGCCTACGTCTTTTTTCATTAAAAAAAAAAACAATGTTTTGCAATACACCGGTTTTTATACGATTTCGTGGCAATACTCTATTAAAAGAAATACAGTACTATGATGACAATTTATTTATTTTTATCATCAAAGTTGTAAACATGACATTGATGTCAAAATAGGTACCTAAATAAATAAATATCGTCGTTAACAAGTGCAGTGACAAAAACAATAATGAATACCTACCTACAATGGCTTCGAACCTCGATTTCTAATACGCGTTTAGAAATTTGGAAGACATATTTTCTATATTTTAGGTCAATCCTTGACACCGATGTCAAGATCATTATAACGAGTGATTAGTCACAGTGCAGATGAATTCTTATTTAAAGCATTACCCTCTTTCGGCGGTCGGATATAAAGTAAAAAATGAATGCGACATATTGATTTACTCGTATGATTGAAATGGGATTTTTAGAGTCGTTTATGCTAAAATAATTCCGAATTGAAATAAAACTACTTTTTGTAGACCCAGTTTACCCGTGACCATAGATGCTGTAAAGGGTCTGAAACGTCGGGATTAATAATATCAATATAACGCGATAAAATCCGTAAAAAGTAGTTTTATTTCAATGTATCGCGTAAATGTCAGAAATCAATAATTCTGAATTGTTTAGAATGTAAATGCTTACTCAAATTTATCTTTATAAATAAAAATTAAATGCTGTTCATTGGTAAGCGCTTCTTGAGAACGGCTGAACCGATTCGGTTTTTTTTTTATATATTCGAAATATTCTGAATTTTTAGGGAAAGAAAATTTGAAAAAGATGCACTGGAATACAAAAATAGTGCTTTTTCCCATAAGTTTTTTATTTTTTAATTAAATTAATGTTAAGGCAAATAAAATTATTCTGGTAATTAGAACGAGGGTACATCAGTAAAGACCCGTCTCTTCCTAACCCTTCAGGAAACGGGCGTCATGGTATGTTATTGTAAGTTAAAAATATATTTCGTCATGATTTTCCCTACAGTTCCGTAACGAAATCTTTGGGTGAACTCATATTATTCCACTTTGTCCCACCAAGCCGCCCCACTGGTGGGATAAAGTGGATTGCCTTAAAATTTGCAGTGGAATCTGAATAAATAATTTTTTGTGTGGCAGTTTCAATTAGCTTAAAATTTGGTGGATTCTGCTCCACCAGGGTCGGCACTTCAGAGTTGGTGTGGACTAGGTAGGTTCGTTACAACCTAACCTAATTTCTACTTAGATTAGGGTGTTTTTAGGTTTTTTTTAATATGAGCAATCCAGCGGAAACTGCCCCACTTAATCAATCTGGTAGGGCATTCCACTTTGCCCCACCCGTGGGGCGGCTTGGTTGGTGGGGCAAAGTGGAATAATTCTTGAACTCTAGTCTAGTTACCAATAACGTAGTCATATTACAAGCTCGGGTTATTTTGCTAGGTTAAACACCGGAATTCATATCATTAATTACGTATATTATTTGCTCAAATATGTGACGCCCATATATCGCTGGGAGTTTTCAAGAATGTTAGTTAGCACCTATGCGACACTTCTGTCGCTAAACGGTTGCTATTGTTCTACTTGCAGAAATGTCGCTGTCAACTTAGAAATTTAGGTGATCAATAAATTGCCTGAAAATGTTATCGTGAAATTATTTTTATTTTCATAGATTTGGCAAATACTGCTAAGGTCGGTTATGGGCAATAATGCCTAAAGGGTGTCTGTATAAAAGGATAATTTTACATTGAAATAAAACTACTTTTTACGGATTTTATCGCGTTATATTGATATTATTAATCCCGACGTTTCGGTCCCTTTACAGTCTACCCGTGACCATGGACGCTGTAAAGGGTCCAAAACGTCGGGATTAATAATCTCAATATAACGCGATAAAATCCGTAAAAAGTAGTTTTATTTCAATGTATAATATTCACGTAAATGTCAGAAATCAATAGGACAATTTTATATTTTATGCAATTTGTAAGAATGGTTATCATATTAAAACATCTATATTTTAAGTCACATTATATAAATATATAAAATTGATTACAACAACAATAAAACAAGGTATATAATCATTATGTTTCTGACCTATAATCTAGTTTATTTAAATCTGTGTAACAATGTAATGGCGCTTTTAGTAACCCGAGCCATTAAAACTTTTCATTCCACCGAACAATAAAATTAATTACAAAATGTGCAATTAAATCCACACTTCGCCCATATCCGTAACCAATAAAGACGTAACCAAAAAAAATATCCGGCAATTTACATAATTTACCGATTTCACGAAACAGCTGCGACTTTTATATCAATCCCGTACACATTTGCGGTTTGAAAATGTTTTAAATGTGTGCGTGAATTACATAGTTATACTTCGCGCTGTGCATGTGTGCTGTTTAACTAATGTGGTACATATAGCGCACAGGAAATGTTCGTGTTGACAGGTAAAATGTATATGTGTGCTATAAATATTAGAATGTGTGGGTCGTAGGGGTGATAAGCGTCACGTCATTTGCAGCTTAAATCAAAAAAGTGTGTAAAGTGTGGAAAAATATCCTTAATTGTGGTTTTGACTGTTGCTGTGAATTGATTAAGAGCTTCGTTATTAATTTTGATGACACGTTTGGCATATTAAATGTTCAATCGACTCTTGGGCCTGCGTCCCCCTTTTGGTCTATAGATAGTTGTTCCGGGTCTGCGTGTTCGTGTATGTGAACATATTTTGTTTGGAAACGTAACCACGATACAGGAAAAAATCCTACTGATCTATTTTTTTTTATATCGTATAATATAGTTAAGATCAACATGCTTTTATAGAAACGACTCATTTTAAAGTCCGCTTTTTACTAAGAATTTACAAAGAATACGTTTTTTTAGAATACGTTAAATTTCATAGAATACGTTAAAACTATTCACGCATATCATTGTGAAAACTAAAGCTTGTTACCCGGCGAAACTGTATACCTACTTAGCTTTATGTATTTAGATAACGTAACTTTTCAATAGCTTTTATTATATTCACATATTTATGACATTTCAATCACCGTTATGTCTTTCGCACTTCGAATAGAAACGTCAACGTCATTCAACATACAAACGTGGCTCTAAATTCAATTGGAAACGATATGAATCTTATAACCGTTTGGTGCCAACCCTACGCCCGTCACATATATGTGACAACAATGCATCTGTTATGCTGACTTCGCGCCTCGAGCTATGTTGATGTCTCGTACACGGAGAAGTAAGCAATGGAGAGCTTATACATACATATTTCTCTTTTTTGGGTTCGCAAAATGCGTAGACAAAGCAAACGTTGACATATAACAGACGTGTTCGTGTTTTGAGTATATTCTTCTATTATATTCGTCCTGAGGTGTGTTGCAGTAATAATTTAGGATAATAATTAACATGAAGGACTAATCATCTATTTGTAAAGATTTTAGAGCTATACAAAATTAATATGGCGTCTAAAATATTTAATTCAACATTCAAATTCCGAAAGTCGCCATTACAAATTTTAATATAGGTACATACAACAGCACTGCTCTTACGAATTTCAACTAGGCTTGTGGTTCTGTTGCACTATGTTAAAATGGGTTTCGACGATATAAATTGTAGTAATATCCCATTATCACTCCATTTACTGATTACTCTGTGGTACCATAAGGAGTGTACGTTTGTGTGTATGTCACGTTCTTCATTGTTTTGTGTCCGATTGTCTATGGGTCCGCCGAGGGATCGCTTGGGTGCTATCGCGTTACAATTTCTGTGACACACTAAGAACTTAGACCGCTTTGGAATTGATATCGAATTGTTATATAGTTATATAGTTTTAAAGGAACACCAAGAAGAAAGTAACCTTGACTGATACGCGATCTGAGGCACCACAACGTATCAACGTGATAATTTTTGGGTTGTGTGAAAGAGAAGGCGCTATTTCATTTGTAGAGCGACATCCCTCTCAATCGTAAACGACCTCAATAACACGTATGATATGGCGTCTGGGAGTTAAAAAGGACAGCAATTCCTGTAGAATCGATTCATATTTTCTAATTTGAATCGATTCATCGGAACGATTCCACTCTGGTTTCATTAACATCAAACTTGGTTTCAGCGAGATCCGATCCACAATCGTTATTTAACCACCGACAATCTTAAGTGGAGACACTTAATTCAATTCGTCACAATCAACACTCAATGTATCCGTTCCTCAAGTAATTGATTCTAAGCGTGACAGGTGTTAGAAACGCTCGACGCTGACAAGGCGCTCACGTTTCCTATTTATCATTAAACGTGTGCCTTTCCTTAATAAGTTTTCCTTCGACGTATATAGCGAGTTATGTATTACATATAGTATGTTAAGTACTTAGAAATCGGCACGTACATTGCCTTGTGTTGTTGGAGTCTATAGCTTAGATTTATTAGCTTTGATTGCAATGGTTGAAGCCATATTAATATTGGATATTGGTTGTACAATCATTCCTACATAATTAAGGAGCTAGATTTCTTTATGCCTCGTTAATGGCTCGTGGCTATGTAATCATTAGACTGATCAACCGATCTGCAAAATTAGCCATGTGAGTTTGTGAATCAGTAACCATTCTTACACATCGAGACCCTCCGTGACTCCGAGAGCACGTTAACCGTCGGTCCCGGTTGCCACGAACAACCCCACAAAAAAGCCTGACAACTATAAAATTCTCAAAAATTGGAACTGCCCAGAAATTGCATTGCGGAGGTCTGATGGAGTCTAATTCCGACATCCTTTCTTCAAAGTTAAAGTGTAGATAACACGCGCAATTATACAAGCATGGAGAAAGGACGATAAGTATTTGAAGAAACAGGAGTTGTCTATAACTACTGTTTCTTCAAATATTTATCGTCCTTTCTCCAACCCTATTCCTAACGAAGGTAAAACTGACGAACAATACAATCCCAGGTAATATCGATCAAGGAGACCAACCCGCATTTCTCGGCATGCCTCGATACTCTCGGCCACATCGCTATCTGTCCCAAGATAAATATATTTGCCTGGAAGCGGTGAAATATTCAAAGGGTATCGCTACCCTTACATCTGGGTGCTCTAATTAATAATAAACTGCGATTTAACATTCCAACATTGTAACGTCTTTTGGTGAACACGGGCGCGTAAATGTGTGTATTGTGACGTCATAATAGTGATGTGAGGAGCGCAACATAGACTGGCTGAAAGACGACGCATAACTTAAACCAGTGGGTCCAGAATCATGGCGTTTGGCACAGCAGTTTCGTATAGTATAACTAGACCATGCCGTCCATCTTCGACTAGAAATGGTGTTTCAGGTTTTTAGGTCGTTTTTTCTTGTCTTATTGCAGAATAATGATCAGAGCCCTATACCTAACAGGTGCAGTCCGAGGAGTAGTAGGAGTTATGACTCCTATAAGAGTCATGTACGATTCTCATATCGTATAGCATTCTTTCTCTTTCCATAATATTATTCACAACATCTCCCCATCATAGGTAGAAGCTTTCCAAAACATACTTGTGAAGGATTAATATCCATGATCAACAAACAATATTATCATTACTCCAACCAACATAATTTATAACATTACCATAGTTTATAAACTAGCCAAACCGAACCTAAACACAGTCATAATATATTAATACAATAACAATTTGATAATCATATTCATTCAAACAGTAACAGTTGGGTAAACAAAGTATCTATAACACCCCGAAGCCTTTAAGATGTTAATGGAAAACTGTTAGAACCTAAGACTAATAACATGTAACAGACACCGTGATAAGATCCAGTAATACCAGGGCTAGCTGTGTTTGGATGCGAGAAGTACATCTTGGAAACGGGTACCCTATGAGTTATAATCTTTGATGTTAGAATAATGTTGATAATGTGAACGCGCCCTAGCCATCTGTCAATGTCAGTGTTAAGTGTCAAACCATTTATGTAATGTCAAATGTCTAAATATTAAAAACGTTAAATGAGGTACTCAACTTTTATTACGTAATATACTTCTTATTTCCATTTCACCTACCACTGTGAGAATTGTCTAGATCGATAAACACTTGCCATTAATAAAAATAAATTATATGTATTATCTAGCTAATGTAACTTGTATTTTTCTAAAATACTTTACTTAATACTGTTTTTGATATAATTGGTTAGCTAAGGCATTTATTTACTGCAACAATAAGCATTAAATTCATTCAATCACAGTACATAATTTACTTGTAAAATAATAATATGGAACTAAAATATGTACGCAGCGGTTATTGAAACGCGCGCGTTAACAAAATTTTTCACGCGTATTATACTCTCGTCACGCGATTTATGTTTTTGTCGCGGAATTATAATATGAAGCAATTATATTTCATTCCGCTGCTACCTACCAAAATTATTATATGTTTCATTTTGTTTTAAACACTTACAATATTCATTTCCCGCCTTATATTCATCATCACAGTCTTAGTTTTATGTGCCACAGATTAAATTATAGTTTACCTAAAAGTTGTACAAGTAAAGATTTCTCTATACTGTGTATATATCATCACTTAGGTACTAACTGGATAATGATAACGAATATAAGATTCAAAACTGTGAATAACAATATCTACAAATCTACAAATTCACCTTGAAGCCATGTAAGACAAATTTGCACACAATAGGTTATGCTACCTTGTCAAAACATAAACACGACTTGTGACATTACTGTCATTGTTTTCTACATAATATCACTGATCACTGACGTCGGAAACCATGGGAAAACTCACTTTCATCGTGAAAATAAAACCAACAGCCATTGTTTGTGTGAGAGCGTTTACGAAAGTCAAAGAGCGCGAGCCGACGGAGTTAATTCTACTAGAAACTAAAACAAAACGAATTAATTTGTGAACGCCACTGCGAATCCCCTGTACACCATTTTAATTAAAAGGATGTGCCCCGTGGTAGCTCTCAGGAGTTTGTCAGAAAAATAACAAATGAAAACGCACGGCCACACGGTGGAAGTTCGAACTTGGGTATTGGAGATAGTTTCTAGATTAAAAATTCTGTTACCAAAAATGTGTCACTACGCTTCATGACCTTATTTTCCTGTTTTATAACTAAACGTTGTACCAGAGCGTATATTTTGAATTGTCAAAGTCATTTATAGTCACCAGATGGCGCTAAACAAATAAACTAACAATCTTCAAGTATCAAAGTAACATTTACTTCGGCACAATGTAAATACGATTTTCAACCGTTTCAAATCGGCTATACTCGACTAAAATATCCTCAAGCCACTCCTAGAGCTTAATAATCGACTTAATCCCCGCTCTCGACGGGTTTATGTCAATAACAAACAAAATTCATGAATTTATTTCAATCTATCCTCTCCCGGAACACTTCGGACTGTTCATCTGAACACCTTCTAGCGAATTTAATTCACACTTGACACTGGAGTGTAATGCAAACAATAAGGCTACGTTCGGATGAGAGAATTCTGCGCGCGTTAGTATCACTGTTTTTTAAATAATTTACATGGTAACGCGTGTTAATTGAAATAAACAGTCAGGGCCGGATTAAGCCATGTAGGGGGCTTCTAGTTAATGCGACTCTTGAGGTACACGTCTCGTTTTCTACCTTCCTACAAAAAATACTCATATTTCTCGGGGCCATATAAGTGACGCGGGGCTCTTGGCAGTTGCCTACTGTGCCTTAAAGTTAATCCGGCTCTGTGAACAATAGAAAAGTATGTACTTATTGCTTGTCACAACTTACTGAGCGCCTTATAATACTGATAGTTTTATCTCTATCGTACCCATATTCAGTCGGTAGACCTTGCCAAGTCGATCCATGTTTTTTTATATAATACAAAACGTGATTCCCTTTCATAGAATAATATTTGCTTATTGTTACTAAGAAAACAAAAACATTATTTTCTTCTCGACAACCTCGCTCCTCCCTTATAAGCCTTGCTTACTACGCAAACTTACAGCTAACACCCTCCAAAAACTCGCACCTGTTTGGCACATGTCATATAACACATATTGTGCACTTGCTCGTCGAACTCTACTCTAGTAAATGCGCCGACGACAACTCGATCCCCAATTAAGCCCCTCTCGATACCTGGAATTATCGGATGCGAATCGATTCGACAGACTCGGTTCGCATCGCTGGCGATACCAAATATTGACACTCGATATCAAGTTGACGAGCGAACCGGGCCGTACGACTGGACATCACGGTATTTAAATATCGAAATAAAATTACGGTTGACTAAATATTTTCCTGTGCATTGGTTTGTTGATAATTATGTAATAAAGTCGGGACTTCGTATTTAACGTAGGTAAGATAGCGGTTGACCATTTTTGACCTTATACCTTTAGTAATATGGGTGATAAGAGATCGATTATATATATCGATTGTATAAAATTATTAATTATGCGCAAGACTTATCGTTGTTTATTTATTTTTGTAGTAGGTAGGTACCGGATTGGGTAGCTTATTGTTATTCGATTATTCAGAAGCGAAACGCAACATGTATTAAAAAAGAATTAGTATATTGGTAATTGTTCGGTAATTGACAGACCTGTGACGCCTTGCCCTGTCATCTAGAGAACAATATTGCTGAAACGCATCTATTTGTGAAATACACTATTAAACCTACAATCTACATTATTAACAGAAAATTATTTTGATTTAGCGCTATTAAATAAAACTATATTAGACGTTTATTTAAATTTAATGACATACACCCACCGGTTGGTAATTTGATTACAGTAGATAAGTATTATCAGTAATTATAATGAAAAAATGCTTCAGTAATGAGAAACATGAGCAAACGCGAGAATTTTATATTTATTGAGTTTATAAGACAACCACGAGTGATTCAATTATCTTCGACGTCGTCAGTTCACTAAAAAGCAAAATAAAGTACTCGTAAACAAAATTAACTTATAACGTAACACATCGCACTATAATCGGATAATCTTCAAAGTTTCTAGCACGGTACCTATATTACTGTAACGCAAAGCTTTATCGTACGCTTCAAAGTGACGTGAACGTTTCGCAGAATCGCATCTCTAGCTAATAATTCGATTTGCCCATTTGACAATAGACTGGAGCACATCACGGCATTGGCAATCAGACAGTGGGAACGTACGTAAACTATTTGCGTAATGTCTCACAATACACATAGACAACACGTTATAACCCGGCTTGCTCCCATTTGCTCCGAAACTGGGTGAATTTAAGATCACTCGATAAAAAGTAGGTACCTTCTTAAGTTGATTCCAACGAGAACCTGAAATGAAGTCTCCTCAAAGACTGCCTCATTGGTCTTGTGATTGTAAGCATGAGGTTTGATACCAAGGTGGAGCAGTTTTCGAGTGTTTCTAAAATTCTTAGTAGCAGCTCGGAGTTTCGATTTGTGTCCGGTTACCGGCAATAAACTCACTGTCACCTCAACATACCGGTGAACTGAAAACATACGTATCTACACTTCTGTCGCCCCCTAGAGAATACAGGCGCGGTGGGATACATGTAAATTATAAGTTTAATGCAATCTGTACCTTACAAGTGACATAAAACCTTAAATTGTTGGACCAAATTAATTCAAAGTACCGAGCACTTTGATTACTTTGGGTACAACAATTTGGTACAGATAGGAATAACCCAATAAGACCACCCGTGTCATACAGTCAATTGAAATGGAGAGCGTTAACACAATCAAAATCTACCGTGATGTTTAATTTTCTCACGCGTTTTGTGTCTGTGACACACTGACGGGTCAGTTGGCGAGCACAGATATGTCGAATGAATCCCGAATGGCACATTTTGTTTTGACAGGGGAATAGATGTTCGACTCGTGTCAAAATACGATATGTGGTGTTGATGGATTTATTTTTATTTGACTGTGTGACTTCATGTATTTAGTATACTCGTTACCAAAGATTACGAAGTACGATTACGAGTGATAGAATACACTGAAGGAATAAGTCTCTGCATATTATGTTTAAACGGTGAAGGAAAACATCGTGAGGAAACTTGCATACCTTAGAGATTTTTCTCGACAGTTTGTGAAGTCTGCCAACCCGCACTAGGCCAGCGTGGTGGACTATAGCCTAATCCCTCTCAATATGAGAGGAGACCCGTGCCCAGCAGTGGGACAGTATACGGGTTGACAATGATATTATGTTTTGTTTTTTTTTATTATATTCTGAGAAGTCTATTTCTCAAAAATATCTTTTCCTGTTAGTCCCGTTAGCCTACGGGTAAAATTATGCAGAAATCACATTATCACGTACAAATCACGTAAATATGAAATGAAAATAATGTTTGTTTACAAAATGCTACTTTGACTTTCAATTTCAATGGAAACCAGTCTTAACCGTAAGGAGATGACGTTATCTAAATCTCTGCGAATTTCTGCCCGAGCGGACACAATGACGCCGCCATTGTACAACAAACGTCATAATTTATCTTACGATTCATCGTTAACATTCATTGGCTTATGATGTAAACAAATCGACATGAATTTAGCAAATGTATTACATCGTAGCGCGCTATACATATTAGGAGATGTTTTTTTTTGACGAAACAATTGCAGTATGTAGTCTCTTAATTGCAGTTTGTTTAAATTTCGATCTCGATTACATTTTTTTTAAACATTGAAATAGTAAGTTAATAAAATCGTAAAAGTTGACCTTCTTTGTGTGATGTGTATGACAATTGATTTTTAACTAGATATTTTTAAAATTCTGATTATACCCGCAATTTTAGTACAGATGATAACGTGTCAAGCTATAGAATGGCTCTACAAAAATCACCGCTATTGCCACGAAATACGTGTGGTGAAAAGGTCAAACAGTATAGATTGACGTGTGGCCGTGTGTACGAAAAAAAGGGGTAAGCTTAAAAATAAGCTGTTTTTCATTGAAATAATAATTCACAAATACTACCCTGACGGTTTTCATCATCTTTTATCCCCGAAGCTGATTCCATGAAAACAAAACCTCGATTACATTTTAATCAAACAAAACCTAATCCAGCCCGCAGCGATCATACAAATTGTATCTGGCACATAATAATATATAAAAAAATAAAATGATATTACGTTTCCACGTCGCGCTGTCGACAGAGTCGCATATTCCTTCATTCGTCTGAGAATAATCCCCCACCCCACGCGCTTGTCGCGAGTAATATCGCTATTTATTGTATTATTCGCATTTCTTCTTTATATCAAAGAGCAACAAAAGGAACAACATAATATACCGAACAGGTACGACGTTTCAATTTGCGATGAAATTGCTCCATCAACTGAGTACATCGTTATTGGCAAAGCACTTCTCCGCCTCGCACGCAGATATTTATACGAATTGCTTATAAAATGCCATATTTTTTTCGCACAGTATTGACAAGCGTGCGCCTTTTTTCCCTCAGATGACAAATTATGAAGACATTGACGAAATTTTATTGGTAATGAGAAAACACAATATTTAGTATTTATTTATTTATTTCGGGTAATTACTAGGAAAGATGTCTTACAAGGAAAACATACAAATTATATCCGAGAAGCGTTTCCAATTACGGAAAATTCCGTTCATTTCTATATGGATACAATTTCACAATGTCACAATCATGATCTGCCCTCATTTTTCTTGCCAATATTTTTGATAACAGCCCACGTTCAATTTGACTTTATGCTTAAATATTACCCTAATTTATTGCGAAATTATTTAATAACTTTGTCGGAATCCTTAAGCTATTTCGACTGCGCGAGTAATTTCATCAGCACCATATATTTCTATAAATACGTATTTTATTACTCGTATTTTAATCCCTTTGCTTCGCATACGTTCGAATCAAATGTAAATGCTTACGTTGCCAGCGAAGCGTATTGTAATAATGTACAAACAATACTTCGATTCATATCGCACCGTTTTCTCCACTATTTTTGACGCATTTCACCCCTTTCTCCTCTCTAGTGGTGTTTGTTGCCAAGTTCCAAATTCAAATTTATTCAATTTGTGAAGCGATCGGCGTGGAAATGAAACGTCTCGCGATAGTACACTTTCTCTATTAGCATTTGACACGTCATTGTTATAGTTGGGTGCACAAGGAGGATCTCCTTTCTGTTTTTTCGAGTGTGCCCGCTTCTGCCGACACCCCCTTTCGTGGAGTTATTGACGCCTTGATGATTACAATAAAAATGGTTTTGAGTGAGCATCTTTATATTTTTAGTATATCTCGTGTGTTTTTCTTTCTTGTTCTCTTTAGGAAGTACGCTTAAATTCCAAGATCAAGGTTCAAGGATCTAGGTTGTAGGTAATGACAGAAGGCACCTAATCTAATAGAAGAATTTATACTATAATAGGTAACAATTTTATTAGAGAAACAAGTCAGTGTACACATACAAGCACAGTTATTTGCATACTGGGTCCTTCAAATACTTTTTAATAGAATTTCTATTATTTATCTTGTGGAGGAGCCGAAACAGACTTCAACCTTTCACCCTAAACGCCTTCTTCGTTCCGTCGTGGTTAAACAATCATGCAATCCAAAATTGTGAAGACTACATTAAAAAGAAAAATATTTTATTTGACCAGTGCTGAAACACAAATAACTAAATAATAACGATACGAAAATAAAAAAGAACAAAATTATTAAACAAAATGATTCTACCTACTACTATTTTACACGTGTCCCATGGCTGGACCAAATGGGTCTCCAGATCAGCTAAATGTCAAGTAAAATTATATGCTTGACGCTGGTTGTCATCTGGAGCTATTGTGCTCCACGGAAGTCAATCAGAGAGGATGTGTTAATTTATATGTGTAGCGTGTCCGTGTGCAAGTATGACCACTTACTTTTTTTTACTACGAACTACTACCAAAGTTAGACACAGCAAACAAACAAAGAAGATCTCATTCAAAATAACAATAAGCTTCGCCTGAGCATCAATTGTTACCATCGCACATTTTGAGCACAAGTCGCACGGAAATCGCCGTATCTTTGCACACACGAGCAACCACTGAGAAAGTAATAACAGAATAGACACCAGAATAGTCCCCTTTTCACTCAATCAGCTGCGAACATTTTAATTCTGTTATTCTTCCATCTATTTACCAACGATTTTGTTTCGTTTGACGACTCGATAAAGATTTTGTTAGGCAGATTACGCAGACGATAAGTCAAAAGGAATATACACTATTTGCTTAATTGAATTTCGTTTCGATTCCTCGAATTTCTTATTCTGTCAGTCTTTAGGGATGTTTCTACGGAGTAAAGTATTATTAAAAGTCGTCAGTAATCATTATTTTTATTATAGATATTTAATCATTTTATAATTAGATAGAACTACTCCTATAACCTCTCCCAAAAACGTTGTTCGTGAATTATCGTGTATCTTGTGAATAGGTACTTTGATCGTGAGTTTGTGTATAAGAATTATTTGATCTTCTTCATATTACCTATTTCCGTGAAGACATGACAAACAAACAAACAAGCCCACATCGCATTGATGAAATATGCATGCATAGCCAAAATGGCAAATTATTATCAACAATTTCAACATGCATTACGAACTTTTAAAAACTATAATCCTACGAAAACGTTATTCGAAGCTATAAACTAACGTAGACACAGCAAACACGCCAACTTATTCCCAAAATTATTTTTACATAACACACGCGACGTAATAACAAAGTCATAATCACTCAATTTTCATCCGAGATACGGTGAAAATTGGGGCAATATAATTTAAAACTAATCACACAACATTTCGTGCACCCCCCTTAGTTCGAGGGTGGGTGCACGGTTGAAAAGCTGGCGTACATAATGAAATCTCGTCAAATAAGAGCGAAATAAACGTGGCTGAAGATATACTGAGGTGAACAATACGAGGGATTGCAAACCATAATACGTGAATTTGTCTTTTTGTTTGTTTCTGGTTGATGCTTCAACGGATCCGATTTCAACAAATGTGCACTGAGCTTTAACTTGACCTGGAAGGCTACCATCAACTTTACAGTAACTATTCAAACGCGAGGCAGTTGAGTTTAGGTGCCTAAATTGAATCGCTTTATATCATACCATGACATTCTTAAAGTTGAACCGAGTTTCAATCGTTATTAGTGAATGAATGACCGATGTTTGTCTCTGATCGGCATTTAAAACGCCTTTTGTGTGAAAGTGACAGAGCTATAGCCGTACCATATAAGTGTGTCTCTTTCTCACAAGACTGACGGATACATTCAAAAACTAATATGCTATAACTTTTTCAACTTTACCGGTTTTTAAAAACAAGGAAGAAAGTACAAAATTAGAAATTAAAGAAAAACCTTAGTGAAAAAATTACTACAAAATCAAAATAGACATTATTTTGTTTATTACCTATTAATTTAACAAAAATAAAACGTTACTTGTGATGTTAACTAATATTGTGTGTGAAAATATTTGAACGTACTTTCTTGTTATAAAAAAAGATGACGGTTGTCGGTTCAGTATGTCAAATTGTCAATTGTCAGTCTTGTGTTAATGTCAATTGTAATTTTTGCGGGAAATTTAATTTTAATATTTCATTAAATTAGAAGATTACTTTCACTTCTGGAGCAGACTCAAAAAGTATATTGGCAAGTGTGACATTGCCCCCCACATCCCAAGAATTTGTGGCACCTATTCCGGATTTCCAACTGCCACCATACCGGTCCCGTGGTCTCCTCCACCTCCGACTACCCCGCCAGCACCGAGCTCCCCAACTAGTGCAGCCAGTACACACCAGCGCAGGCGGCGCGGGCGCGCGCTTCAAAGTCCCCGCTCGGTGCCGCGCAGCCGGCGCCGCCACATACACCGTCACGAGTTGCCGATTACAATGGACACTGCTCGGCGGTCTTTAATACAAATATCAGAGCAGAGGGTCACCGAAGATAGACGGAGGAATGATTTGCGTCTTTGGTACAGGAAATCAAAGAAATTAAAGAAATACTGAGTACGATGTGCTTAAAACTTTTAATAAAATTAATTTTCAACCAACAAGGTAGAATTTATAAAATAACAATAAATTCAAAGCTACTAGAGTCGCTACTCATTCTCCCATATCCCTATAATCTATCTTGCTTTGAGCGCGTCTGGACAGGTTTGCTTAATAGCATGCTACATGCTATTATCGATCTAGCAGCAGATGTGTGTGCACGTACCTACGACTTCGCGCCAAAATTTTGCTGGGGAGACGAAAAAGAGAACGAGCTTGTTATTAAATAGCATGTGTGTTGATAGCAATGCTTTGAGCATTCTTATTGAATTTTTTAAGCAAATGTATACAGCTGAAGAGCATGCTAGTTTTACGCATCATAATAAGCATACTATTTTAGTAGCATGTCTATCTGTACCATAAGGTTATTTCAAAAATGTAACTATAGTAAAAAAAGACTTAAATTTAATGTAGGTACAACTGTCAGGCTTCCCGCGCTGCCATCAACCGACGCATGAGAGCAGCTCTGGTGGACTGCCCCTGTTGCAATGCCTGGTTATGATGGTCCACATCTCTACCGTCACTATGATGAACCTGTATATCGAACTCTCGCGCAGGTTCTTCCTCTTCAAGTGTCTGCTTAGGCATTTACAATAGATGCAGCCACCTCAGGCTTGTAGTGCAGCACCCTATACACCAACAGACACCGAAAACGTGCTTTGAGAAGCCCTATAGTCCTCTCAACTATATTTCGTGTCCGAACGCATATCGGTGTAGTGTCGCTCCGGTGTGCCCGGCGCCGCGTCCATTGCACTACGGGTGTCATCATGTTTCTCCTCACGGGATATCCCGAATCACCTGTGGAAGGCCACTTAACATGTCAATGATAGAAACATAGCAATCTGCACATTGATGATTTCATGGAAATAATTAAATTTGTTTCTGTTAGCAACTATTTGAGTATATTACTTTAATAATTTCGTACTTCAAATAGCTCAAATATATTAGTTTAGTTGGGAATTACTGAGCCCTTTGGGGTTGAGACTAGTCCAAAGCTGGAATCCACACTCATTATTTGCATGTCAGCATTGCAAATCTATTAAAAAAATCTACGATAAAGTTTCACAATTCAAGAAGTTTACTGTTTTCATAGCACATGGAAATTATAATGAGGTTTTCTGCCTTTTACTTTAACTGCCTATGATATGATACATAATTCACTGAAAATGTTTCCATAGTATCAGAGTGAAGGAGTAAGAAATAACCAGACACTTTCGAATTTATTATAATTAAGTAATAAATATAAATCTGCTAATGGTGAAGGAAAACATTGTGAGGAATTTAATGCTGCAGTTACTTGAGCCAGTGCTGAAGAGACTGTCTGTTTTGCCATGGAATACGCACCAATGTCTCCAATATGCCTCTGATAGGATCCAGTAGCATAAAATGACAGAGCAGTCAAAATGTTGATAAGTATAGTCATTTCGAATATTAATTATGTGTAGTATTAAAAGTACCTAACAATCGAAATATAATGTTACTTTTAATAATGAAGCTATAGTCACTAAACTTTAGTAACACGAAAAACAATGTTGAAACTTACCTTTTCTTCTATTGACAAATCACAGGCTTTTACAGGCTCTAAACATTGGTCTTAACTCGTCGCATAGATCGAGAATCAGTGGCTTAGAGAGCCGGTAACGACGTATAAATTCTTGATCCTCCAAAAGAAACGGGTTGGATTGGTAGCGTGTTATGCGTCTGTTGTATTTTTTAGCCGAATTGTTAGCGTAATCACTCTCTAAAAATTCGAGCAGAATCAATTCATCCGACATCTGTAAAATAAGGTGATTTATGTATCTGTTTATATTTTAACTGAAAATTACAGTACCGAATAAGTATTTAAGTTTAGTACTTACGTTACCTTTTCAAATCTCAATGAAATTCACAACTTATTCTTTTTATTTCACTCAACTATTGAATATAGGCTGCAAAAAGAGTAACTTTTATTGAATCGTGAACTTTGACAGTCCAGCGTCTCAGTTTAGGTTTAAATATGAGGTCATGGTACCGATTAAACGAATGAAATGAGCATTAGCGACGCAACTTGACAGTGAAACGCTGTCAAAGTTTTGGGCGTAAAATCAATCGCAAATTATGACCTGGTGGTAGGAATAAGCAAAACAATTCAATTTAGGTCCTAAATTGAATCGCGATAAGAGGTCGTGGTAAGCCTCCTGAACAAAGTAAACAATTGTCACATTTGACAGTTGTCAAATGCTACAAAAATATTTCTGCCTCAGAAACTCTAATTATTGTTTTCGTGAGGTTATAATATTCTTACCTCTTTCAATATTATATTGCCTCTGTACTTAAAACAACTTTACTTTGAAATACGAAATTATTCGAACGAAAAAACAAAGCAATGTGCAAATATTCATGAATATTTATGGTGAATAATAATTATAAGTAAGAAAGTTATGAGGTAGTAAGCCCACGAATTGTATCTATCTTTTCGAAATCGTAATTATCAAGATAATCGACATAGTTGCCGAACGAAACCGCGAACAAAAGCTAGTGAGTTTGTACGACGGAATCGCATTGTTTGCTCGGTAATTTCAAAACCTGCGGCCGCGCT
The DNA here is from genome assembly GCA_964056405.1 of Acronicta alni. Taxonomy (NCBI): domain Eukaryota; kingdom Metazoa; phylum Arthropoda; class Insecta; order Lepidoptera; family Noctuidae; genus Acronicta; species Acronicta alni. The sequence goes on along the minus strand of OZ043919.1, from coordinate 3,212,418 downwards.
TTGGCGTCGACACTGCAATGGTATATTTGAGAATGTTTCGCAACTACTAGGGGATCTGTGTAAAAGGATCTCGTGGTGAAGTTGGTAGACAAAAAAAGTTGTGTCCTTGTTCTGTAATGTGATTTTTTATGTTTAAGCTGGCAATGTTTGTTTGTGGAACTCGTGTTTTATAATCAACTTGGTCAGTTTAAATGCTATGCTTTAACGTGGTAGGGATTTGCATATAACTTGTAATACCATTTAAAATAAATTTCAATGAAATGGTAGTCTATAAATACTCAGTACCTACATTATTTTTTATCCATCACTCTCGAATGTTTATGATAATTTGGTATTGCCTTGAAAATAGGTTAGAAAGGTCTGATGAAATAACTATTCAATCACATCTGGGTTAGACAACGCCGATCCCAATATATGAAGTTAGTTAGAAAAACGTTAGGTTGATAATAAACTACTTATTATAAAACAACTGAGTAAAAAAAACGTGGTAAGATGTTGCCATGTTCATCACAGTTACTTCATTCAGTCAGCGGTGTTTAAAGTCTATAAATACAAGTTTGCAAGTTATAATAAGCACAAATTATTATAAAACGAGAACAATTGTTTACCAGAGGAAGTCGTACAAATTAAACAAACGATGTAATAGCCGCCGCGGCGTTAACGAGTTTTGACAAATTTGTTAACTGGCTAGTATAGCTTGCTGACAAAGTTGCCAGCGTTAATAAACTATTTCACTTGAGGATCTTTGAATTAAAATATGGACTCGATCGTGGATGGTTTTGGCCATACGTCAACTTGAGCACTGGAATCCTTCAATAAATACATAATATAATCAGCGTTTCATTTCGCTTTTAAACCTTTGTACCTAGGTAGGTTCTACTAAAAATTAATGACATTCTGTTCTATCTTTTGTTATCCCGAGAAACTTACTACTTTCTTAGTAACTTGATGGTTAACATAACTGTTGTTGCAATGCCCTTACTGGGTGTCATGTTGGAACTTTTTGTAATATTGACACCTATAATGTAGGTGTACACATGGAGGCAATAAAGATTTGAGTTTGAGTTTTGAGTTTTAAATTCATATCCTAAGCAAAGCGAGCCTCATAATCATACATTGAACATATCATCACGCGTGTATTCACCGAAAGGTTAGACAGAGGTGTACACTAATGTAGGTACGACACAGTTCGCCGGAATGTTTAAGGTCCCATGTAACCGTACACAAGTCCTCAAACTCAGAGCTGCTACAGAGAATTTCTTAGAAAAACGTAATAACACTGCTCGACCTAGAAATCGTGCCCAGGAACTAGAATAGCAGTCGATTTCGACCACTAAGCTAATGAGGCAGTTACTCCTCATTAGTGGTGTTCAAAGTTGCTATAAAACAATAACTTGCTTAATGCTATATGCTTTATTTGTTAAGCAAGCTATTTTATGTGCTTTTTTATAGCATGCTTATTTTATATGCCTGCTTGTTATGATAACGCGATCCGCGACGCCCGAAGGACCGTTAGTTGATAGACAGAGAGAGTGATATGCGATATATTGCAAAATAAAATAATAAAGTGCGAACCGCGATATCATTTGCTTTATGCTATATATAATAAGCTCACTACTTTCTCATGCTCGTCATTATAATAATAGCACAACGTTTCGGGCTGACCTTACAAGTACGAGTAACGGTTGAAGCATAGTTAAATACTGTTAACAAACGAACAAACACAGGTTTCACATTTCGCGTGGTCGTAGGGTCGACGATGTTTGTTTTTATTGACGGCTGCGTATACGCACGACATGCATTTTAAACATGCATAAAGTATCAACGTTGGAGAATTATTTGTAAGACGAAAAATTTTTTTTAAATTGTTTATCATGATTATGTTATTTTAATCCTGGCTTGTTGTTACCAGCTGTTTAACTGTCATTTCAAAGAACTATCAAAGAAAAATCAAAACTGGTTCAGCGGCTTAGGCATGAAAACTTAACAAATAAACAGACGGACAGTTTACATTCATATTTGGATATGGATAGAATGGGTAACACAAGGGGCAAAAATATTAGAAAATAACTCCGTGGAGAGTTCCTGTGCTTCATACTTCAAGGCCCTGCGGTTTATAGTTTAATATACTGTGGTAGTCTGTCAAGTAGAGTGTTAAGTGAGTGAGTAGTTAAGTAGAAGATGAGCCCAGATTAAAACGAGATAGTTTAATTAAACTTGATTATAGCACTTGCGGGTTATAAAAAAACAGATAACTACGACACTCCAAACAGAATTCCTAGAAGAAAATAAAACACCAATGAGTTTTAACACAACCACCGCTAAATATTTAAAAACGCGAAGCTCCCTGAATTTTTCCAACATTTTTAATTCACCTCATCAAGCCAAGTGCAAAAGGTAATTGTTTTCAATGGGACTGTACATAAATTAAAACGCAAAACAAGCCAACTAAAGCTACCCACCGTTGGTACAGTCACGGACAAAAATATTAACCGTTTGAATTTATAAACATTTAGGAACCATTAAAAATATAATTATATCAACTTCTGTATGAGTGGAGACTTTCAGCCGTGAGACAATATTGCATGTTGTTACTTTAATTAGACTGAAGGATTTATGGTGATGTCACTCCATACTGCAAATAAATGTACTCTATTTAAATTACTTATTAGAATCTTTTTGCAAATGCAGATACTTAACAAGATAAATGCATGTTTTAAGCATATCTATTTTTTGGTCGATGCTAGAGTCGACATAGTCATACTAGCCGTGCACAATTATTAGAATTTCGAAAATTTCAATAAAACAATCTAGGATTTCCATTTAAATTACTTCAGTATGGCATACACATAATTGCGCGCGACTGTACACAACGTCGCAAACACAACTAATTTGTATACGTCTCGAAGTAGAAATGGGAGCCACTAATTTAATGAATCTTAAAACAGTCCCAACTTTTGCGATTCGGCTCACGAAGCTGGCGACACTGTGAATACTTCAATGCGGTAGTTATTTAAATAATTAAGTTAATTTATAGTGAATAGATAGAGGCTGTATGGGTTTCTTATAATAATTGTGATTTTCGAAAGGTTTAGTAGTAGCAACAGTTTCGGCCTTAGGGGTGGCAGGGCACAGTTGCCCTGCCACCCCTAAGGCCGAAACTGGGCGGTCCCAAGGCCTCATTCTTGCAGGCGCCTCGAACCCGACTACAGAAATTGCCATTTAAAACTTTATTTTGTCTTTGGGTAACATTGAAAATAATAAAATTAAATAAGTTTGTTATAAAAAGTAAGTCTGCCACCCGGAAACTCGCAATGGTTAGGCCCGCCGCTGAGTAGCAGTTCTTATAAACAATGCAAGTCAATTCATAACTATTACTCTCAGATATAAAGCTGATCGCAGCTTATTATATTTTTAAGCCCAACGTCATTTGTAGATGGAAAACTGGACATCACTATTTGAATGGAAAAGCACTTCTGCAACTGATGAGCCTCTCTTATCTAGACAAGTGACATTATATTGGCGAGAATACGTCACGATAAAATAAAAATATATATGAATGGCCCCAACCAATTATGGATTATCAGACTTTATCAGACTCAGGCATTACTTACCCTCCAATTTCGGTAATTAGATAGACGATTTACAGACTTCAGATATGTAAGAACAGATAATTAATTAGGATCATAAACTGTTCACTTCACATGTTTAAGTGGTATGGTTAGTTTTTTAAGGATACGTCATCAACACAAAAGTACGGCATTCAGTGAAATTGAAAACTGCAACTGAGAGTGTAACATGAATATTTCACCTTGACTCATTCTCGTAATGTCATAAGCACACAAAGTAAAGGATAAACGTCAAAGATAATGTACGGTTTACACATGCGGCCATAACTAGTGATGTGCTGATTCCAAAAAATATTAGGTAAAATCGTAGATCATATCTACGATTATATTCGACATTATTCTTTTTGAATCGATGTTATTTAATTATGCAGTTCGAGAGAACAAGTCATAGGTGCTGATTCTGTTGCTTTACATTATACTCAAGTCACTTTCATTAAAACGCTTTAAAATAAAGAAAAAAACATCTGTCAGTTAAGTAAAGGTTGTCAAATTGTGACCCGTTGTAGCTTGCTGGAACCCTGCACCAAACGAGCCATCAATAATATAACTCATAATGGCACATCGTCTCCGCTATGTGTCACAATATAAAAGAAACATTCACTTACATATTCATAGTTGTTCGATTGATCGATTCCAAAAAGTTGCGTCGATGTTAAATCGCCACGACACAGTTCCCTAGCTAAGATACGTTAAGTCACATCACTGGGCCGTAACTCGCAACTTAACGACAGTGTCGTGGCGACAGGCGTACGCACTTTGAAGGGCATGAGTTACGAGCCAAGAAAGGATAATGGTTAGTAAAGTAGCCTGGTCTAAAGGAATGCTGATAGTGTGGTCCCGGGCTAACTTAAGCTTTAAGAACAGTTCGCGGCGGGTAAAGTAAGGCTAGGACCAAATTACAACCGTTGCTGCACGTGCTGCGGCAATCTGGGGATGGGTGACCATTTAAGGCCAAGGCGAATCCAATTACGTACTTGTATTATAAAAAGTATATTAAAAAAATAACTAACATAAGCTTAAGTTTTTATATAATGTATACTACGGTTACCGTAGTCTATAGACGCTTGCAACATCAGGGGTATCCCTTGCGCGTTACCGACCCTGTAAAACGAACGAGGAATAGTTGGGTTGGCAGTATAAGTGTCAAAGTTTCCCCACTGCCAACACAACGTTTCCCCGCAAAGCACTGGCAACCTTGCTCACCGTTAGGAAACACCTCAAAACAGTTTTATTTTACTTCGATTTTCTGCAAGGCGGAGGTACACACTCGGGCAGCTCCAATTTGAGTGGTATTAGTCCCACTATGCCCTACTTCTCGTGATCTTATATTTCAAGAAAATAAATAGTAATTATCCCTTCTAGAACAAATGTGAAACCGCCGACAATAGTCAGTGGAAGCCTCGTGGCTTAGTAATATATGCATGGATCAGTTAATCATACCAGCGCACTGTGGGTGTACGTGAAGATCATTAGCATTTCACTACTTTTAGACCCTATACTCTTAGTGATAAGGGTGAAAACTGATCAACCGCCAAGAGTTTCGATTGTAGATCTCTGCCTAACGCTTAAGGAATACAACCGTCATGATATGCTAATGGATTTGATTTTTATCAGACAAAAGCCGAGTAAACAATACCTGTGGCCGTACCACAGTACCTGTTATTGCGATCATTTTCCGATTGAGAGAGAGGAATGTCGCTCTATAAATTAAATAGCGTCATCCCTTTCTCACAACCTAAAAATGATCGCATTAACACGTTGTGGTATGGCCTCTGTTTATTATTCAGTACCTCGGAGTAGTTCCACTATGTTCTAACTATGCTTGTTAAACTGATGTTAGTAATTATTATAATTATTTTCTGCGCGTGACCATAGGGCGTGTTCTTGGGTCTAAGATTTTTCTCAATGTATGAATACCAGCTGTGTGTAGATAACAACATAACATACCATCACGCCTGTATTCCCCGAAGGGTTAGACAGAGGTGTACTAATATACGCCCACATTTCGCTGGTATATAGGTCCCATGTAATAGGGCGCGAGCCTATTGCCATTAACCGGGCCCGAATATATCCAAACTCTGAGCTGCTACTGAGAATTTCATACGAAAATCGAAAAACACTTTGTTCTACCTGGGAATCGAACCCAGGACCTAATATACAAACGATTAAGAATGGCGTATAGGTATCTAACACTCAATTCGAACTAGTAGTTCCTAAGATTAGCGCGTTCAACCAAACAAACAAGCTCACCAGCTTTATAATATTAAAAGTAGGTTGGTAGGTATAGATTAATACTAATATCTCTTTTCTTATTTTGTGTAAATCACCTGAAACTCCACCCACCTCCAAAAAAGCGATTATGATGATGCTCTGACTAACCACGTGCTCAGATATTCAAGGTCGCAGTAATGTGTGTAGGAAAACAATAAAATACTAGTAAACAATGGCACTACTAGTAAACTGTCAGTTTGAAATGCCCGTTAACTTGCATGGTCTTTGTTAAGTCATCCTCCGTGTAATGGATGCCATTACTCATAATACTAACATACTTAAAATAATTTTGAGTCATTTTGTAGATTTATTTCTTATTGGCTGTTGCCTGCAATTCCACAATAGGCATATATGTCCGGCTAAGTCCTTCTCCAAGGTCTCATCTATCTCTGTACCAAATTTCATCAAAATTGGTTCAGTGGTTTAGGCGTGACAGCATAATAGACAGACAGTTACTTTCGCATTTATAATATGAATAGGGAAGTATTGATAATTTTGTATCATTATTCAACTGAGGCATTGCAGCCTCACCATCCCATCCTCAATATCCACCGCAATCGCAATTACCAAACTCTAAATAATAATAATCTAAAATATTACAACACATCGTTAAGAAAATTCTCAAGAAGTCTTGCCCCAGAGTCGGGAACAGCATCCACTTTAACCAGATGGGGCTGAATATCAGTATTTTACACGAAACCACTGTCATCAGACTTCTGTAGCCCAATTTCAGGGGAATATCGATCATGAGAAGAGGTTGTATACGTGGCAACCTTATTTTTAAGACAAAATCCCGAGAATTGATTCATAGCGTATCCTAAGCAGAGGCCGTACCACGAAGTGTTATTGCGATCGTTTTGCGATTGAGAGGGAGGGATGCCGCTCTACACATTGAATAGCGCCATCCCTTTCACACAAACTAAAGATGATCGCGTTATCACTTCGTGGTAAGGCCCCAGTATCGTTGATCTATTTCCTTAAAAGTCGTAAACGCCGATTCGCCGAACGACTTTAAAAGTAAACTCGGCCATAGGTCCCGGAGTCTCCCCGCTCCTCAGTCAAGAGGTTATGTAAATTGTTTAACGAAGGATGCCGTTACCGGCTCTATGGCGCACTTAAAGCATTAACATTTTAAAGCCTTATTTGCGCTAAGTACACAATTACTTGTGCATTTAAACAGATTACACTACGTTTAAAGATTCACTTTAAATTATTCTAATTAGTTTGACTCTGTCGTTCTACTGGAGTTTGTTTCAATTGTGTATAGTTTGTTTTATTAACTGATTCTAGTATTTCTAGCCTATTTAGCCCATTTGTTTAGCTTTTGTAAGTACAATGTTTAATAGAAGTTCTATGTTAATTTTTCTGGTAATAATATCGGCATTTAGTTTTTGTTAGCATAGAAAAACATTGTGATATTCTGTGAGTATTCTTGGCGGAGAATTCTTGGGGTAGTGTAATAGCTATCATAAAATACTAGCTGTTGCTCGCGGGTTAACCCGAATCACAAAAAGGTTTTTAAGACAAAATGTAGCCTGTATCCTTCTCCAAGGTTTAATCTATCACTGTGGAAAATTTCATCAAAATCGGTTCGGGTATTTAGTTGTGAAACCGTAACAAACACAGTTACTTTCGCATTTATAATATTATTAGGGATGTTAATTTAATAATGAAAGAACAACTTTACTCAACACATAATGTTATCTAAGAAACGAATACAAAAGATAGATATTTCATATCTATATGAAATATCTATCTTTTTATCTATATATCTTTTGTAAAGGATAACTTTCATGTAAAATATATTTCGGTATTTCCTAGTTGTCGACCTCTCAGAAGAAACGCAACCGAACTCAGAGAATCATAGTCTCTCAATTCTGAATTATATTCTTAAAAAAATCGCTCTTAGTGTAAAACATTTTCAAAAGGTCGTCACGTATGTTAAATTCTGTAGCCAGAGATATTAAAATTGAATACTTATTAACCATAGAGAGTTCACTCGGGCTGTCATCAAATAATTCGCGTGTATATTAATATTCCATTGAGAAGCACATTGAATGGAGTGCAAAGCGTCAGGTATTAACAGAATCATGTGATGTTGCGAAGGGAGTTCCCACGGCGATACTGCAATACTGCGTACCTGATAATTTTTGAAATATTTTAAAGTAATGATTTCTGCTACATCGCATTTTCTTGTCTTGAAATTTTGCCATAATTCTTATTGAGAAGAGGTTTTTACAGTGCAGTGTACTTCTTTTATTAATGACTGGCTTTTACGTGGAACTAATAAATAATCGTCATAAATAATCTTTTCATAACTGATTTAGCAATTTATGAAAAATCAAGCCTGAGCAAATAATTAATGGTTTTTTTTTGTCTATTTATTCATGCTTTATTTAAGTCGCAGCACTTAAGTTTTTTTTTCTATACTTGTTTCAATGTAGGTACATTATCCTATTGGTTGCAATAAGAAAAGACATTTAAATTCCTCCAAGTTCATTCGAGGCACGCCGCACTCAATCTTCCCCTGCCAAAATCGACTTGACATTAAAAATGTATGGTTACGAGGTATTGCATTATCGCCGACGATTGCGCGATTTCGAGTTTCGTTTTCTCGCACAATTTTCATGCTAATCTTGGTACGAGCGCGCTGACTTCGCTGGCATGAAATATTTGTAACTTGAATGGAGGGTGGGATGGGATATACCTATTGTATAATGGCATTTCCCGCTAACTTATACTGATTTTAAGTGCAATTTAATAAATACTGTTGCTAATATTAGATATTTAAATATAAATACTTACATATTTTTACGGATTTTATCGCGTTATATTGATATTATCTAAAAACATGAATAAAGAAACCGTAACGTCGAGATTAAATGAATGCCAATATAACGCGATAAAATCCGTGAAAAGTAGTTTTATTTCAATATACTTATTTAATTAAGATGTATGAATGTGATCGAAGTAAAAGAAGTATGCAAGAATCGTAGCAAGTGGCGTTCTTTAGTTTCTGCCTACCCCCATGGGAAAAGGCGTGAGTGTATGTATGTATATTTAATTAAATATTATTCTTAATGGTATTAAAATTATGGAATGTATAGGAAAATCAGGAAACCTAAATAAAATGAGAAAGAGTGCGATAGATTTTGTGACGATAAATTGTGGAATAATGTGTTAAAAGTCTTAATTGAATCACAAATATAATTTCACTGGAGCTTCTGAAAACAAAACCTGACATACCAACTCGGCTCACCTCTTTCATCTCTCGCTCATTTCCCACTACAAGTTGAACAGTCTCTGTGCCTTTTCAATCTCGCCTCTCTCGCCTGCCTCACTGGGGGATTGAGAGACCCCCAAATGTTGGATTTTACGCGTAATACTCCCCCACACCGTGCATTGTGTATCGTACCCCTTTGACGTTGGAAATTTTACGTCTATCAGGTGCTAACTTCACGTGTGTTTGCCATTTTTAATCGCGATTCCTTGTGACCTGAATGTTGGAGATTTTTGGCATGAATTTTTGTGTAAATTTAAATGCGGGTCTACCATAATAATTGATAAGTCCACACGAATTTTATTCCCTTTGAAGGGTTAATTAGAGATGTACTGAAAAAAAAATGCAACCCACACATTTTGTTTTAATTATCACTAACAAAATTGACAGACACCATAGAATATTCTGCTTTACGAGAATTTTGTTTGGGGTTAGGTTTGCGTTAAATCCTCTCTCCCTTTGGAGCCATTAAAAGGTATAAGTAATGGATTTTATCCACTGAACCACCTGTTAAGCAAGCCTAAAACTATAGCTGGGGCGATTAAACTGTAATAGATAGCTATTACAGATAACAGATTATCGTTTATCGACTCCAAAATGGCTATACCATTTTTATCTCAAGATGGTGTCCTTTTTGTCACGTATCTAAATTACAAAGGGAGTCTTATTCTGTAACTATACATCCGAATCTCATACACAGATCTGGGAATGTGTCAGAGCCACGACAACCGCAACACGTTAAATAATAAAACCGCAAATCTAGGTCGGGCACCCCTCGTCACTCCGCGCACACACTTGTCAGAACCTCAAAGATTTAACAGCATCAAAAATTCGCATGCACCGAAACGGAAAATGCTTTATGACCGACACTGCTCTGGGTCGAAAGTCGTAAATATCCGAGTTAACCCCGCGACCGCCGAGCTTCGAGGATCGACGAGTACATATTTCAGGATCACGTCTGGATTTCCGACTGTATCCTCATGTGTACGACAATGCACTTGTATCGATATTCTGTGATTCAAATTCGAATTTCGAACGTTATTCGCGTCATGAATAGAGATTTTGCTGGATTACCTTTCATTGCACTTTTTGGTTCACTTACACTAGATGTAAACTGGAAAGAGCGCAATTAATTTGCATTGTGATAATATTTTTGTTCGTCAAGGGTTATTCTACGGTTTTTTAAATGCGTCAAGGAAATGCGTTTCCTCCATGACGTAAACATATCATTTGGTAATGGTCTTGGTGATAATAGACGAACATTATTTCGCACTTAATGTGTGGCGTAACGTAATAGAATAGACAATTTTTAACAGATTAAGGTTAAATGTTTAACCTACAACCTACATATTTGTCAGGGACCACTGTTTGCTTCTCGTAGGCTTTTGAAATGAATGCGTATAATTTGTGGAGTAACCCATAGTTTGGCCATGTCAGATTTTGCCATGTTAGAGCGTCGGTGAGTGGGAGACAACAGTAATTAATGATCTCTATTAGACCAATTGCCAGGATTATTTGGAAGCGTGCATCTAGTTCTGACATAACAAAAGTACCTGTAATAATATGCTAAAATAAAACATTTAGACTTTGACTAAAGTGAACTTTCTCATTGTCAACAGAACGCAAGCTATTCGTGGGCATGTTGAACAAGAAGCTGTCGGAGAACGACGTGCGTGCCCTTTTCGCTGGGCACGGCGCTATCGAGGAGTGCACCGTGCTGCGCGACGCACAGGGACAGAGCAAGGGCTGCGCGTTCGTCACATTCGTGTCTAAGCAGGCCGCCATCGCTGCAATCAAGGTAAAATTATAAGAAAAAGACAGGGCAACGCGCAGTGCAATCTAATCTCTCTCTGTGCCCTCCTCCTAGGCACAGAGATTAAGGTGCACTGCGCGTTGCACAGACAGAGATCAGAGGCCGTACCACCACCTATTTATTATTGCGATCGTTTTCCGATTGAGAGAGAGAGGGATGTCGCTCTATAAATTACATAGCGATGGCGCTATGAGAAAGGGATGGCCCTTTCTCACAACCTAAAAATGATCGCATTAACACGTTGTAGTATGGCCCCAGGCCGGTCACCGGCATTAACAGGAGAAAAAAGGGGAGCTCGTCTTAAGAGACTAGTGTCTATACCTGTCTGTACAACGCACAAGGTCCCAAAAGGACACAGATCAAGGGCTGTACAATGTACAATCCTCACGTTCATGTCTGAGCGTGCCGCAATAGCCTGTTGTGAGAGAGATTAGCGTGCTCTGCTCGTTGCACAGATACAGAGCAAGAGTTGGGCATTCGTGACGTTCGTGTCTAAGCGGGCAGTCCTTCCACAGTATACGAAGGCCTGATGAACCTCCAACATTTGAAAACCCTCGAATGATATCGCAAAATACTAGAACCACAACTCTATTAAGCTTGCTGTTTAGTTTCTTCCCTTCATCTTTTATTACTAGGCAAAAACAAAACAAACATATTTTTCTAAATATTCGCAGCTTACATTTTTTCCTCTGTTATGTTGAGTCGTGGTTGATAATTATGCATAAATATGAAAATATTTGTACGATTATTACATAATGAGTCGTGGTACGGCGCAAATGTACATAATTAATGTGGATCTACTGCACTTAAAGTTGACGTCATAAATCTCACCTATTTGACTAACATGATGATGCAATATTCTTCCAATCTAGTTCTTCAAATCAGTGGACACAGAATTGAACTATATCGGACTAAATTGAAAGGCTGTATGGCTTATGAACTGGCTGTGCTATTCGTCAATGGTATGCCATTAACACCATTATGTCTTCTATAATACCTACTACATACATTTAACTAGTTTTAATTGGGAAAAGGAGATTACAATTCCTATAGACAACCTCTATAATCCGTAGCCGTTGGCCTGTGTGCGTTTGACATTGCCGCGAATTAATATAACAAGTCATTAATGATATATGTGCAGCAAAAGCCGCTTTCAGTGGCTTTATGGATACTCACCAGTGTAAATTGGCTTAATCAGACTACGAAATAATAATGTACTATAATGAGTTTTTGTTGAGGTAAACTGAAATGCAGTGCCTATGTTGTAATATAACAAGGAGTGGATATTAACCGATGAACTTACGGTGAAGCTAACATGATTCATTTAAAAAACGCCTACTTAAAATACTCACATGGTTCAAAAATACGAGTAACGATTAATCCTAGTCTAATAACAGTCGAATACATATGACAAATCGCTAATGGTACTCAGAAGCGCAATTTTTTTTTTCTCAGGATATCGGTATTACTTAGAAATTGGGTTACGGTCTGATAGCAGTAGTTTCGTATAAAATACTGATATTCAACTGTCTGGTTAGACTGGAAGCCGAAGAAATTCAACACCCACGTGTCTTGATAATTGAACAGCAAAAGCAAATGCACGTATGTTTCGTATTGAAGGATACAGCAGGTTACAGTTACAGTTGATCAGGTTAGATGTCGTTAAGTGAAGTGTTTTTACTGAATAGCTGCCGTGAGACGGTATAGTAAATATTCATAGTGCTACAACCAGACAGACAGACTACCCTCAAATGCAGTAAAGGTCCGAAATTGGTATAGGTTAGGAAAGTATGGCACAAAGGGAATGGGGAATATACCTATAGAGTAGGTGGCAGCTTTTAATAACCCCTCATTTTTACATTTCAGGCGTTACACCACAGTCAAACAATGGAGGGTTGTTCAGCACCGCTGGTCGTGAAATTTGCTGATACGCAAAAAGAAAAGGAACAAAAGAAACTTCAAGCCATGCAGGCGAGCCTGTGGGGGCTGACGGCTCCCATAGCCCCCGCGACATACCTCGCGTCAGAAGCCGCGCTGTCGCCCGCCACGCAGCTGCAACTGCTACAGCAACTGCAGGCGGTTGGTTTGCAGCAACAGCTATTACAAGGACAAGGCTCGACGCTGTTACAAGGTTAGTGAGCGATTTTGAATATTTTAGTTTTTTTTTCGTATCTAATAGAAATTTTAAACGAGCTTTCTTGAGTTGTAGACGCTTTTTATTACCCTATTTCGATAACCCTTGGGTTATTTTTAGGAATAAGTTCCACAATATCTGTACTTATCTACGTGATACACGAATAATGGTTTTATTTCTGTACGAGAAACAATATTTAATACTTTGTTATATTTTTACCCGGTTTACTGGAGTTACCTATAAAAATAAATTATTATGATTCAATGTTTTTTGTAGGTAGGTACTAAGGTATAATGATGAGTAATTTATACCACACACAGACCTTACGGTTTTTTAATGAGTGGTTCAAAAGTCTTATAACGGCCCAAGTTAGGAGAGCGCATAGCGTAGTATTTCAACCCCTCTCAATATGTGATAAGCTCCAAGGAGCAAGACAACATCTAAAAAGGGGTATGTCGATGAATGACTGTCTTAGAAATCTGGTTACCTAGAATAATAGTTAAAACTACATCTGAGTATAATTTATGTCAGTGTTCCTGCAAAGATAAATATGCAGTCTGTAATGGACTGGTATGAGCTTATCAAGCCGTGCGTGACTATTAAAATGATTCATTTAGCCAAATGTACATATTTAATTAGTGATACACTCGTTTTTATGTTTTGTTTCCTTTCAACCTCATTTTACCTCGTCCTTGGTGTTGCCCGTAATAAAATGACAGATTAACATTTAATTGGACAAATAATTTTAATAGCATTTGTATTAATGGCAATTATGTTATTGAAAGCTTTGATAACACTTAATGCAAATGAAATTCATATTACAGAATAAAATTATTGCTATAATCGGACATTTTTATTAGTCTACCGACCGAACAGTTCAATTAAATCTGGAAGATGATTAATGATTGCATAACAATTATTATCACATTATTTTGGCAATACCGTTTCCATATCCCAGCCATATTTTATTTGATCCCCATTTTATTTTTATTTACGCTACCCGTTTTTTTGTTGTCAAATAGGTGTTAACTATCAGGATATCGGTTTCAATGGTGCAGGCCTGAGCGGGAGTACCGTTAGCGGAGTGGGGTCTTTAGGTGGGGGGGCGGCCGATCAGCTGGGAGGTCTTTTAGCCCCCGTGTCGGTGCAGAACTTGGCTGCGCTTGCGGCGATGACGCAGCCGCCAGTGGTGACGCAAGCGGCGCCCATCCAGCCTGCCGCCGCGCCGCAGCCCGCTGCTCCGCAATTGTGTAAGTTTTATTTTTATGTTGCATAGGCTGCTAGATTTTTTTATTTTTAGTTTTAAATGGCAAAGAGCCGTTACATAAGGTTTCTTTAGTTTTAGTTGTATTTTCTTCAGTAGCTCTCATTTATTTGTAAACTTTATTGTAAGAATGTTTGTTGTGATCGAAAGAAATTGTGTAAATTAAGTCGAAGGTGTCCTTCACTATTACAAATATACGTTCTGTTAAACATTTTTTTACTAAAGAGGTTGACACTTTAATTCCCATAAACAACTATCAGACCTTTACCTCTTTTACCTTTAACTTTATGGCAATGTAAAAATTTCAAGGTCTGAATCCAAGATGCATTAAACATTACATCATCATTAAAGTGGGAGGTAGGTGCATTTATCTACTTCAATGAAACCTACCAACACAGTGTACGTTTGAATGTAACGAAATTTCGATCACGTCAGCCTTTTCAATTCGATAAATCCCCCACTAATTGCAACCTGTCCATATCCCCAATATACTGGAACCCACATAAGTTAAAAGAGAACATGTAACGATCTTTTTTTCCGCAAACTTTCCTATTTCAGGTTTCGTTTCGACTTAAGTAAAAAAAAAGATAAATTAACGTTGAACATTTTTCACACTTCAGGTCTTCTCGGAAAGACTAACATCACAGGTAAAAATGCAAATGAAATAAAACGAAATGTGTGTTTTTTGACAAGGAATGGCAACTGTAGCTTCTTGGATTGGTGTGATAAATGAGAGATAGTCATATTATTAACCGGAATACAAGTACTACATAAATCATACATAATATATTTTATATATAGGCAGTTCTGCCAAATGTTTAGTTCAGCAGTCATTTAAATAAGTACCTATTAGATGAACGAGTCTTACTTTTACTTTTAAACTATTACCACAGGGATAGGCACAAAATAAATCAGGTTCAAAAAGGTTCGGTGGCATTGTGACCACCAAACTTTTATATTTTTATAAAATATTTTTACTTTAATTTATCTTATACCGAATGGGATTTCATAATTCATTCGACGGTACAGGCGGTTAGATATAGGTATATCTAATAATTGACTCATGAAATAATAGGGAAATTTATTTAACTAATCAATAAAAATAATTTATAGGAAATCTATTAAAAAAACCTATTTACATAGTGTCCAAACATGTAAAATAAAAAGAAACTCATCATCTTCACTTCTAAGCGTCAAAGTACCACGTCGCAGTCATCTGGTAACATTTCCAGGAGACTGGCAACTTCGGCGGGTGAGATTCGCGGTGGTTTAGTGGTCCTAACATCTGGTGTACATAACCAGAAGACGAAGGTTCGGATTCCGCCCGCGGTAGACTTTTTTCCTTTGCTAAATAACTCTATAATCTTAGCATGGAAAATGCCAAAATAATACAAAAAGTTTTTACAATTCAAATTGGAAACAATACAACTCTGTCATATGGGAAGTATAGTACCTGCGTTTTTTATCAGAAAACCATTCTAACATTACTTACCATAAATTATACTTTGAGCGAACTTAAAATAGATATCTGTAAGTAGATATTGTATTGTTTCATCGTAAATACCTTTTCCCTATTGTAAATGAAAAACAGACTTTTGATGTGACAACCAAGGTTACAGACACTACTTCATCATTTATCACATGAATCTAGAACACGCCTGGTATGATTTCTATGTTGGCATTGTATAGGTAGAGTGGTCTACCTGCTTGCTTTGCATAGGCTATGTAACATTTTGAATCGATAAATAACGCCGATAAGTATTGTTGTATAAAATATTATCACCTTCTAATATTTTTTTAACAAGCGTTTATCACTAGACAATTTGGTTTTCATTCGGTCTTTTTTTCAATTTGGCGCTTGTTTCTGATTGCATATAAATTAATCAAATCGTATTTGTTTGTGCATTTACTTCCTTATAACATAAACGTAATGTGCATGCATTATGTAATCATGCAATACATCAGTCTGACACAATCATACTTTTTCTTAAGCCAGAATATTGGGCCGAGTCATTCTTCTGTTCTGCCATTGACGTTTATCCTTAGCTGTCATATTAAATTATTTTTTACTTATGATTTTTTTCTTTTGTAAGTTTGATGTACATGTTTAATATTTTGTAGGTAATATGGTAAATAACTGCGCCACAAAACAGTTTTCATGTAAAATTAACATTTTTGATTGTTTCTGCATGAAAGTGCTAAAAACTAAATTGTATTTTATTTTTATGACGTTTACGTGAGTGTTATGTTTAATTATTGTTTTTACATTTGTATTTTATCTGTATGTGTTATTACTAATATTGTATGACACTGTGGCATGCAGTGTTCGTATGTAGTTTGGCATCTAGTTTTTTTAGAAAGTATTTATGTGATAGTTTGGTTATCATGGGAATTATCTTTGCCAAAATTTGTTTTTCTCTAGCGTAGTCTATGTTCTAATAACCCACAGATATAATTTTTGAACTTAAGAGTAAAGCAACGGCCAAAGCAGTGGTATAGGATAACAAGGGTATGTTCCAACATAAACTTTGCAGTTTTACTTAGTTAACGACTTATGTTTTTGATGTTTTAAACATAAAAGTAACTTTGCCGTTTATGTTCAAAATAAATTATGCTGTTCCAACATAGCGTTTATTATAAGTAGCTACGATTCAACCATTAAACTAACACGAACACTTAACTCGCGTAATTTGACGACGATTTAAGTTTTACAAGACACTAAATGCTTGCCTGAAATCTCTAGCAATTTCTCGTTTCTACCCGCCATTTCATCTTTCTCATAATATCTTTGGGTTATTAGTTGTATAGATTTCTAATATTATTTTTTAGAACAGGTAGATTTCATTATTTGAAAGTAGTAATGTTTAAAACTGTGAATGTGTCATTTTCTAAATAGAAATACAAATGAGCCGAGTCACTTCATACCTATAGTAAGTCATTAATCATAAAATCATCTAATTGAATGCTGTCAGCCAATGGACACTTTTTCTGTTTACAAAACTCAATTTGGGAATAAGAATTCATATATTTTAAATATTTGATTAAAGAAAAAGCTCCAAATGTTCCACAACATCAGGCCGTCAGACACGGCGAGTCATCACTAACTAGCAAAAAGAAAATAGTTATAGAACTGCGAGAATTTAAAGTTTTGCATTCACGAATAAAGCTTCCATTCTAATATCAATATACGCGATAAAATCCGTAAAAAGTAGTTTTATTTCAAAGCTTCCCATTCAAAAACGTAGTTTTTTTTAAGTAATCTGTTTATTTTCCAGGGTCAACAGCTGAGCCATTAGGTTCGGCATACGCTGCACAGTTTGGCACAGCATTCGCAGCAGCACCATTAGGATCCGTACTAGGCTCTGCTGCCGCCGCAGCCGCTGGAAAGCAGGTTGAAGGTACGGGTAATCTTTATTTTGCTGGTAAGTGTATAATAAAGCCAGCAATTTTCAGGTATAGCCATGTTGTTTTCATACAGCAAATGGCCTCCGTGGGAGATGCATCAAGCTATATTTCAATGAAATAGTCAACACTGTCTATACGAATTACAAACAACAGTCCATTTAACTGCCTCGTTGGTCTGTGGTCCTAAGCAGAACTGCTACTTGTCCAGGGTTCGATTCCCAGGTCGAGCAGTGTTATAGGGTTTGTCTATGATATTCTCAGTAGCGGCTCGGAGTTTGGATTTAAACAAACAAACATACCGAACTTAACTTGCCTAACCTAACCCAGGCGAATCGGGAAATCCAGGCGAGATGGTATGTTGTTACAACAGTCCATTTTTGCCAGTGGTCATCAAAGCAATATTGGGAAGTCCACGCAAATAATTTCAGCCTGATAAAATATCTTGTTGGGAGTCGTGACGATTGTGATCACATATCCCACGGACCCCGGCTATACGGCAAGGGAAGGCGAATGCAGTTTTATTTCGGTTCGAGGCCGACATACCACTCCGTGTTAGGACATATGAGGATATTCTGCATTGATAAAAAAGGCTGCAACAAATTGAATAGATATTCGCTAAATTCGCCGATTAGTTACTTCTTACAAAGATTCAACTAGACACTGCGTGATGAGCAAAAAGAATCAACAGCCGATGGTTTCCCTGCATCGACCTATTCGAACGTACATAAGTTTTTGGACACACGCCAAACTTTGGCTAATCGCCAATTTCCCGTACCAACCGTTTAAATCGCAATATTGCATCGTTTCTACTTTTTAAATTCGTAGTGGACTTGTGGTTGACTGTGGTTGATACGAAAAATCCTTTGCTAATTTGATGTCGCAACAAGTATTGTATTGTAATAAAAACTGCGTCTCTATTCCATTGCTCTATAATACTTACATGGTTTATCATTCTGTTGTGTGCCGGTATAGGCATAATATCTAGATTTTTCTCCAACGAGTTCCTTGGTTGCAGGTTTTATCACAATGTTTTCCTTCACCGTTAAAGCTAACCTAATAGTCAGAGATGCAAACTCCGTATGTACCTACACACAGCGATTCTTCAAGTTTGCATGTCCATCGCAATAGCGGTGATTTTTTTAGTACAACTGTATAGTTTGACGTGGTCACGTGAATACTATATTATCAGCAGGCCACCAATCAATATCTCAAATTATATAGATTTGCATTCAGCAAGCAAGAAAATATTAATGTCAAATAACATGCTACAAACAATGCATAGTCGCTTTAGGACTTCCACGAAAAGTATGGGCCATCGAATGTAGTACATATATTCTTGATGAAAACAAAACAGCTGTTTTAAAAAGAAAGATCATCAATTTGGAATACATACTACTTATATTTTTTATAGCATTTCCTAGTAACACTTTTCTTGCCATGGTGTTATTTCTTCAACTTGTTTTATCGTTTCCTTTGCCATTTCGCAACGATATCAAAGAAGACGATCGGTGGTCTGACAAGCGCCGGGACTTTCCTTGGTCCCTTCATAAGTCAGGCTGCTACATAAATCACTCTTTTCCCCTTAATTTTTCATAATTATTAACAGTGCTTTAACAAAGATTTATTCTACAGGTCCTGAGGGCGGTAATCTTTTCATATATCACCTGCCTCAGGAGTTCACAGACACGGACCTCGCGTCTACGTTCCTGCCCTTTGGCCACGTGATATCGGCTAAAGTGTTCATAGACAAACAGACGAACCTCTCAAAGTGCTTCGGTTTTGTCTCGTACGACAACGCGGCCTCCGCGCAGGCCGCCATACAGGCTATGAACGGTTTCCAAATAGGTACAAAGAGACTCAAAGTTCAATTGAAACGTTCTAAAGAACTATCGAGACCGTATTAAATATTCCAGAACTCGTTACTAGTGAATTTACAAAAAAAAGAGTAAAAACAAACTTTGCAAAGAGGTTGTAAGATTCCGAACGTTTGTTGTGATGTATCCGGTGCACTGAACTGACGTAGTTTGAAAAGGTGCGTTCGTAACGGTCGAGTCCACGTGCACAGTTGTTAACTAAATAAGAATAAGGTTAAGGTTTGTGTCAAAGGATTTATCGTTTCCAAAGTATTCCCCAAATTGTTTATTATTATAATTATTTTTTCTTAACATTTAAGTTTTAGTCACATTAAGCATAAGTTGAGGGATCGATACAATTCGTAGACGCCAAAGAGCTGGTAATTTTAATGGATAATATATCTACAGCGTTATAACTGGCGAAGAGATTTATTCATACAAAGATGTATTTCATCATCCAAAGTTTGTCTCGGTACTAAAGTATCGAATACCGATGAGTATTTGCGTATACACCGTTAAGTTCGTTAGAACAATTATAATTAATATTTGTTAGTTTTTTTTTTTTTCTTTTATTTTTATGTTACCAACTTGATAGTTAAATGTATAAAATAATATAATTATTGAGGCCATTGTCAGTCTTTGCAGTCAACATTTTCGTTTAAAATTTTAAGTGTTTAGATTAACGAAATGATCTCAAAGTGATCAGTGTATTTATTGTTTACAAATACTTGTTGTCAAATAGTGTACTTAACATGTGAGGGCTTGTCGCCCAAAGACTACCTAAATATTGAGAGGATATTTCAAATATTTTAGAACTTCGCATACCACAAATAATACAAAATATAGCTATGCTTAAAATTTATTTCAATTTACAAAACAACTTGAAACCATTCTAGCTAACTCATACATATAACATTATAAATCTAAGCTTACTTTCATGTTATGATTTAAAAATAATATTATAAAGATTTTAAATATAATAAGTTTACATTACAACTTAGTCAAGCTGAAACGCGCGGTTGGCATAGGTACCTAATGTTTCCGTTACTATGCCTGACGAACTCCGTGGTTTTATGAATTATTCATTCATACGTGTAGGTATGCTTTATTCAGTAAAAATAAAATATTTGAAATATCATCTCGTACTTTACTTAACTACTTGTGCTTGTTTTGTGTAATTAATGTAATACTTTAACCACAGTTTAACAATTTTAACACATCGAACACTGGCCCTTTAGTCAAAAATTTTTGTTAGTATAAGTATTTAATTATAGAAATATTTTCGTATGTAAGTTTTTGGTAATTGATTCATCTTCTTGTAATAATTATGTTTCTATGTAACAATACTGTACGCCACTATTTACCTAATAGTCACTGGCACATATTGATTATTTCAACATTTTGTAATATTCAATTTTTGTACCGGAAAAATACCGCATCATCGAACGGAACAAAATAGTCGCCGCTTTATTTTGACAACCCGTAAAAATGGTTTCGATCCATCAGTGTTATCATATCTCATAATTTACTATACATAATATATTAACTTACGTAACTCGAGAAATATAACCCAAATACAGCAAGGTATCCAATCCAACAGACAACTTAAATTTAATATGGCCGTTGCGAATTAATATTATGTACTTGCTTACGGTATTTTTCCGTGACACCGTAAAACAAAATATTTATCTTCTAATTAACTATTAAATTAAGTATTAATTACATTTATTTCTTGAATATTATGACCACTTAATATTAAAAACGCTCAATAGGTGAAAAATTAAGGAAACTTTATTTACCACTTGGGGAAAACTGCATAACTAGTATATTTATGTTTTTTCGTTTATAAAAAATATTTAAGGTTACAATATTAATTATTGTTTTTAATTATTTTTGTTAATAACTTGTGCCAATGCGTTTGTTTCAAAAAGAGCTACGACCAATCTTTATTCTATGTAATATGTGGATTTCTTTAGTTGTAATTAGTGATGTACAAAGTTAGTCTTGCATCAAGACAAAGTTAGCAAGACACAAGACCAGACATTTCTTTTTTCAAATTTTACTTGGTCATCACTAATCATAATTTATTCTTCGAAAAGAACTGATGTAGAGAGAACATCATTATTATAATAACTTAAATTTAGTTGAGTATTATTATTATATTTAAAAAAGTTTATCAAGATGGGTCTATATTATTTAGTTTAATTTTAGTCAACGTTTTGATGTCTAATGAAAGACAAAATATCTAGACTGAATAAGTTTCCTTCTTAGATGTTACAGCGATACAATTTTTGTCTTGTGATTCCTTTTAGTAAGTTCATTAGTCGACACTGTAAACATCTTTTTTCTTCGTCTTGCATATATTATTTCTTGTCGTTAAGGTAAATAAATTATTATAAAGGCATGTACGTATTGTTGAAAAGTGGACTTTGGGAATATTGATTTAGAGTAAATGGAGCTACGATCCTGGACACGACCACTCGTTTAGCCTCCTAAAGGTACGCAAATATTATTGCTGGTGCTGTAGTGTTGTACCTAAGTATTTGCAATTCATTGTTTTGTTTCTTCAAAGTTTACATCAGTTACAGATTATAATCTGTAAGTGCTGATATGGTAATAATACCACTAGCACCATTAATAATCTATGCGAACTCCAACGTGTGATCTAGATAGACGTCAAAAATATTGTGAATAGAATTTTTTACCTACAATTTTCTAGGTGTTTGACGGGGAACCTTATTGTTGCTATTGCCTAAGTTTTTACCACCAAATGATTGGGAAAGCATAAAGAACGAGCATTTTTTATTTTAGAAAAGAGTATTTTTGGTAACCTTCCGCTTGCTTCTATCGACAGAGTCGAACCGATTTGTTACAAGATAGTATATAATCTATTAAAAATCTAAATTCGTGTCACCAATTGACATTTACGTCGATTTTGAATAAACGGTTCGAATGTCGGTGTATATCTTGTATAGGTTAGAATATCGCCAGGAGCCTGCAATGTTATCGATGAAATGCCATAAGCTTTTTAAGCTCTGTTTTTTCCTAAGCATTTTACATAAATGTCGCCTTGAATGCTTAAAAAATTATTTACCTATTTAACATAGTACCTATAAAGCCAGAAAATGTTATAAAAAATATAATTTTTATGAATTTCTTGCTGAGACCATCCTTGGTAAGTCCTCGCATATAAAAAAACTAGGTAGGTAGGTAATTTTTTAATGTACCGACCTAAGTTTTCTGTAAAACAAAACAAATGCTGAGGATTTAAACTATCTACCGATGCGTCTCATATTTTGAACCCAGATTGATTGATATGATTTTTGTTTACCTACCCAGATTCATAATGACATTGTGAGGTTGTACCTAATACGAAATTTTGTAAAAGAGTGACAGCTTTGTCGAATTTGAAGACCATACTTTTTGGACAAGATCTTTTTATTGATTGAACTAGACTTACTACAAACTACTTTACTGAGTATTTTTGAATATAGACTTCACATTTAAATAAAGAACAACAAAGTATATTATAGAATCTGGGTGTGTTGTATACTTTTTTAAAGGCAAAGTATAGCTTGATAAGTTTTATCGAGTCACGGTATGTGAAACTGCATATCTTAAAATTGAAGCAAGAAAATAAAAATTATTTTTAAATTCTCGCGGCACCACACTAGATATACAATTGGTATGAAAAATTATAAAAGAACTGTTTTATACAAACACCCGTTTTGTTGATATGAATGTAAATAAATGTCAAGTTAAAAAGTTGTTTATTTTTTCCAACAATCCTATTCCCTGCATGATATTGTTGTTTACTATGCCACAGGTTAAAGTAACACCAAAGGAAAATCTATAGCTTGGCCTACAAATTTTGAGTTGGTGGGGATTTTTTAGTAACATAAAATAGTGATATTATTTACAACCCATTTCGCTAGATGGCGCAGATATGTTTGACAAATCTTCATAGCATAATATAGGTACATACCTACGAGCAATAAGGTGCGCCCTAATGTTGTACATCATATTCCTGACAGCCAACAATAAATAGTCGGCCCATAATTTTGGGTGGTTCGAAAAGATATCAACGAAAATACATCACCACCTCCTAACCTAATCTGAAAGAAATAACTAGGTGGAAATAGTTTGAAAAAGCAACGAAAATACGTAATTAACCTCTTAGTACTCCATGACTACCTAGTATTGATAATCAAATACCGAACAAAAACGAAAACGTCGTCTCAGTGACCTTGACCATTGAAATTGTCCCGCCAGACTATGCTACCCTAGTATGGAAGATCAAAATACCTATAATCATTGTTCGAAAAAGCATCATTCAACTAAAACAACAATCATACTTTATGCTATCCTAGTATTTGGAAGCTAAAACTACATAATAACAGTGCGTGTGAACTGAAGGAACACACTGGTATTTCGAAAAAAATGATTGTAGGATTTAGTAGGTCTTAAAACAATTGTAGAACAAATTTGGGAATTTGTAAAAAAACATAAAAAACTACAGCCCTTAAAGTGTGGTCCCTCAGTCCTCACTCTGTGCTCTCTCGTCTCGGTCAAAACAAAAATACATTGCCTGTGACTATGATATCGTAGTATTCACCCACGAAACTGACTCACTTCCTATACTTTATGCTTTGATTATATACTTGTCTAGATGCCACATTGACACGTACAGAACGGCCCAAATAAAGTCTACTAAAATTGGTAGACTCTCTTCTCACTTACGTCAGTGTCATAAAATAATTAATTATGTCGGTATGTGCTGTCAAATTGTGTCGCAATTATGTGGGAAAACCGTATAATTACACTAAGATCATATTACATCGGTAAGTTTTGTTATTTAACCTCTATTATTTTATGAAAACATGATTTTTCAATTCGTTAATTTGTAGGTTCGACAGATTAGCCGGTGTTGTCAATTTATTACAAGGGAGATTTGGCGAAACTATGGGAGATAAAATGCAAATATCAGTCATCATCTTTCAATGAGAAAATTTTATTATTTTAATAATTACCTACATAATTTATTTGATCAGTAAATGATAACTTGCCTTCACAAAATAAATGAAGTCATTCACTAAATAGTATTTTTGTTAGTTCTTTCTAATATTTTGGGTTTCAGATTTCTTAAGACTGGAGAGACATTATACAGCGGACACGAAATGAAATATAAAAAAAAAACTATTTCGAAAACAAATACAAAGAGATGGATTTTGATCTATAAATTGCTGTATATATTTTTTCATTGTATTTTTTTTGTTTTTATTAAAATAAATAAAACACTAATCTACAAAATAATTACTTTATTCAGCCTATTTCGTTTAACTGTCATCCCATTAAATAATGGAGAAAAGGTAAGTTAATAATTTGGAGCAGGCATCCCTAAACACGCACACCTTGACAGTTTGACTACAATAAGTACACAAGCGGTACTCACACATATCACGCAATTTGGCCCCAGTTTTCGCGTGTCGTTTGTTTGCATTGCTCCATCTAGACAAGTATATAGTCAAAGACTTTATGCTAACCTTGTTATTGGGAAACTACGATAATAATAGAGGAAAGGTACCAATTATGGAATACGTGCCTAATATGGAATACCACAATATTTCTAAAACCAAGCGTCCCAAATAATTCAAGCGGATATGTAGTTGCCCCTCCCTTCTTCTTCTTCTTCCTCTTCTTCTTCTTCTCCCTCTTCTAAAGAAGAAATATTGTGGTATTCCATATTAGGCACGTATTCCATAATTGGTACCTTTCCTCTACTAACCTACATTTTTGTGAGGTGACCGCACCCATATGCTGTCCTGGTATCTGGGAGTTCTATCTAGGTACTTACTACTTAAGTTTACGAAAATGTTTAATTCCCTAGCACGTACCTACTTTATGATATCCTAGTATTTAACTGGAAACTTCAATTCGGACGGTTCATACTTTGAGACGACAACGCACAAATTCTATCCTCTATAAATTTATACTATCATAGTACAGTCGCCATCAGATAAATCGTAGCAGACAAGATGATCAAATAAATACTTCTGAACGTTTTAAAATATCAATAAGTTCTATACACTATGAGTGACCATTAATATCTGAACATTCATTACTTCAATATTATCTGAGCAAATGCGTCAATAATTTGTATACAGGTAACTAACGAAAAATATCTGAACACATAACGTCAAGTGTATCTACGCAGACAAAAACAGCTTACCTACATAATTTGCCTACTGCGTAATACATATAACTATAGGTGAACCAAACACTATCAGTGGTATGAATAAGGTGTAAAGGGAATTCAAATTGTAGGGAAAGAAATCATCATCACATTATTCAGAAAAATTTTATTAATTATTCCATAGCCTCAACGCTTATTTTAACAATAAAATAAGCGTTAAAATATATACCCTATTTTAAAATAAGATGGCTGCCATTCGCGTGGTGTTGGGTTAGGTTATATAATATTCTCTGCGGACGAATGCTACAGCGCTCCCGTAGACTCCCGGCATTAAAGTGGTGACGCGAAACGCCGAGGTTGGTTTTAGTCAGTAGATCGCTCTTTTCAGAGCGGAGTCCGACACACCCCACCGCTCTCCCCGGAGCGGTGGGTAGTGCATAAAGCATTTCCAACCCCGTCAAAAATAAAAAGGTTATAAATACTCGTGGCGCGTTGTGTTCCACGCGCGCCTCTCCATGGCGGCGACGGGGCCCGCGGAAGAATGCTCTGTTCCCGTAGCCCCCGACGCAGCAGGTGCGGGAAGGAACACCATGTGGTTTTTAGTCGGTAGGTCACCCACTTTGGGTGAAGTCCGACGCCCCGCCACCTCCCCGGGCGACTGAAGTCCATGAGGGATTTTCCACACGCTAAGCAAAAAAACAAAAAAAGGTTATATATACTCCAGGGCTTTTTTATATATACTCCATATTATATAAAAGAGTGCATTTGTCGATTCAATTGAGTATATAATATGCCCTTAAAGTATCGGTAACCATTTCCCAAACACACTGTGGATATATGATGATATAGAACAGACAACCTTTGGATGGACAGGAAAATTTGACAAAATGGTGGGTAGTCAATGGTGTACTATAGTACAAAATAATATATTGTATTGTGTGTAAGTTGGTTACAACCAAGTTACACACAATAAAATATATTATAAAACAATTAAAATAAATATGATTAATACATAAATATTATATATATAAATGTATTATATGACATATAGCAGCGTAGGTAGTCGGAAATACAGCGTAAGCAACAATATCCATCCATACAGACAAGAACGTGTAAGGAGACTTGAAATATTAATAATATACTATTATATTGAGAAAGCGTCAATTGATAATTAAAGAAGAAAGGAGCAGTTAGGTACATACTACTATTGTACTCCTTATGTACTCCTTATGTACACCTTATGTACTCCTTATGTACTCCTTATGTACTCCTTATGTACTCCTTATGTACCTCTTTATGTACTCCTTATGTACTCCGTATGTACTCTGTATGTACTCCTTATGTACTCCTTATGTACTCCTTATGTACTCCTTATGTACTCCTTATGAACTCCTTATGTACTCCTTATGTACTCCTAATGTACTACTTATGTACTCCGTATGTACTCCTTATGTACTACTTATGTACTCCTTATGTACTCCTTATGTACTCCTTAAGTACTCCTTATATACTCCTTATGTACTCCTTATGTACTCCGTATGTACTCCGTATGTACTCCGTATGTACTCCGTATGTACTCCGTATGTACACCGTATGTACTCCTTATGTACTCCTTATGTACTCCTTATGCACTCCTTATGTACTCCTTATGTACTCCGTATGTACTCCGTATGTACTCCGTATGTACTCCTTATGTACTCCTTATGTACTCCTTATGTACTCCTTATGTACTTCTTATGAACTCCTTATGTACTACTTATGCACTCCTTACGTATTCTTTATGTACTCCTTATGTACTACTTATGTACTCCTTATGTACTCCTTTTGTACTCCTTATGTACTCCTTATGTACTCCTTATGTACTCCTTAGGTAGTCCTTATGTACTCTTTATGTACTACTTAGGTACTCCTTATGTACTCCGTATGTACTCCGTATGTACTCCGTATGTACTCCGTATGTACTCCTTATGTACTCCTTATGTACTCCTTATGTACTCCTTATGAACTCCTTATGTACTCCTAATGTACTACTTATGTACTCCGTATGTACTCCTTATGTACTACTTATGTACTCCTTATGTACTCCTTAAGTACTCCTTATATACTCCTTATGTACTCCTTATGTATTCCTTATGTACTCCTTATGTACTCCTTATGTACTCCTTATGTACTCCTTATGTACTCCTTATGTACTCCTTATGTACTCCTTATGTACTCCTTATGCACTCCTTATGTACTCCTTATGTACTCCTTATGTACTCCTTATGTACTCCTTATGTACTCTTTATGTACTCCTTATGTACTCCTCATGTACTCCTTATGTACTCCGTATGTACTCCGTATGTACTCCGTATGTACTCCGTATGTACTCCGTATGTACTCCGTATGTACTCCGTATGTACTCCTTATGTACTCCTTATGTACTCCTCATGCACTCCTTATGTACTCCTTATGTACTCCGTATGTACTACTTATGTACTCCGTAAGTACTCCTTATGTACTACTTATGTACTCCTTATGTACTCCTTATGTACTCCTTAAGTACTCCTTATATACTCCTTATGTACTCCTTATGTACTCCTTATGTACTCCGTATGTACTCCGTATGTACTCCGTATGTACTCCGTATGTACTCCGTATGTACTCCGTATGTACACCGTATGTACTCCTTATGTACTCCTTATGTACTCCTTATGCACTCCTTATGTACTCCTTATGTACTCCGTATGTACTCCGTATGTACTCCGTATGTACTCCTTATGTACTCCTTATGTACTCCTTATGTACTCCTTATGTACTTCTTATGAACTCCTTATGTACTACTTATGCACTCCTTACGTATTCTTTATGTACTCCTTATGTACTACTTATGTACTCCTTATGTACTCCTTTTGTACTCCTTATGTACTCCTTATGTACTCCTTATGTACTCCTTAGGTAGTCCTTATGTACTCTTTATGTACTACTTAGGTACTCCTTATGTACTCCGTATGTACTCCGTATGTACTCCGTATGTACTCCTTATGTACTCCTTATGTACTCCTTATGTACTCCTTATGAACTCCTTATGTACTCCTAATGTACTACTTATGTACTCCGTATGTACTCCTTATGTACTACTTATGTACTCCTTATGTACTCCTTAAGTACTCCTTATATACTCCTTATGTACTCCTTATGTATTCCTTATGTACTCCTTATGTACTCCTTATGTACTCCTTATGTACTCCTTATGTACTCCTTATGTACTCCTTATGTACTCCTTATGTACTCCTTATGCACTCCTTATGTACTCCTTATGTACTCCTTATGTACTCCTTATGTACTCCTTATGTACTCTTTATGTACTCCTTATGTACTCCTCATGTACTCCTTATGTACTCCGTATGTACTCCGTATGTACTCCGTATGTACTCCGTATGTACTCCGTATGTACTCCGTATGTACTCCGTATGTACTCCGTATGTACTCCGTATGTACTCCTTATGTACTCCTTATGTACTCCTCATGCACTCCTTATGTACTCCTTATGTACTCCGTATGTACTCCGTATGTACTCCGTATGTACTCCGTATGTACTCCTTATGTACTCCTTATGTACTCCTTATGTACTCCTTATGTACTTCTTATGAACTCCTTATGTACTACTTATGCACTCCTTACGTATTCTTTATGTACTCCTTATGTACTACTTATGTACTCCTTATGTACTCCTTATGTACTCCTTATGTACTCCTTAGGTACTCCTTATGTACTCTTTATGTACTACTTAGGTACTCCTTATGTACTCCTTATGTACTCCTTATGTACTCCTTATGTACTCCTTATGTACACCTTATGTACTCCTTAGGTACTCCTTAGGTACTCCTTATGTGACATACAGTCATGGTCAACTAATTAGGGACAATCTCTAGTTAAGCCAAATTGTGAATTATTTTTTTATTTTCCAACGAGTCTTAACAATATTCCATATCTTTTACATGTAAGTGTAATTAGTCATTTATGTGCGCGATTACACAAACAATAACAACTTCTTAATCATTAAACCTCTTTACAGTATAGCTGATAGATTATCATAGTGCTATTTGTTCAAAGAATGCTGGCTGGCCATTTAATTAGGGACACTGAGGTATTGCGTTCTAATTTCAAAATTGGAATTTTAATACTTTTTTGTTTCTTTTCTTATTTTTTCGTGGTCGTTTTGGCGGCAATCCAGTTTTTTTATTTTAAGTTTTGAGAATTATTTTGAACAAAAATGGGCAAAAATAAAAGTTGCGATCCAACGCTACGAAAAATTATCATGAAGTTTGTCGAGCGTGGTTGGTCATAACCGAAGGATAGCACAACATTTAAATTGTTCAAAAACTATGGTATGCAATGCAGTGCAACATTTCAAGCGCTATAACACAGCTTTAAATGTGTCCAGAACAAAAAAATCGAGAAAAACGACTCCGCAAGAAGATAGAATGATAACCAGGTTAGCTAAGAAAGATCCGTTTCTAGGCTCTATTTTAATTAAACACGAAGTTTTTGGGGCTAACGAAAGAGCCGGTGTATCTGCGAGAACCGTTTGACGACGTTTGGTAGAAGCAGGGTTGTTCGGAAGAGTGGCTCGCAAAGTACCGTTGTTGAAGAAAGAACATAGATGTGATCGTTTGGCGTTTGCACGTAAATATGGACATTGGACCTACGCCCAATGGCAACATGTACTTTTCTCTGACGAGACCAAGGTTAATTTGATTTCTTCAGATGGAAGGCAATATATACGGTGTCCTGTAAAAGCGGAAATGAATCCAAGATTCACAAAAAGCAGGTGAAACATGGCGGTGGAAACATTAAAATGTGGGGTTCATTTTCTGGACGTGGAGTGGGACCTGTGAGGAAAGTTCAGGGTAACTTAGACCAACATCAATACAAGGCAATATTGGAAGAAATTATGCTTCCCTATGCTGAGGAGCATCTCCCTATTATATGGACGTTTCAGCAGGATAACGACCCGAAACATACCGCCCATTCAGTCAAGTCGTTTCTTACAGTCAGTCTGTATCGGTGCTAGATTGGCCAGCAAATAGCCCGGACCTCAACCCAATTGAGCACCTTTGGCACGAAATCAAGAAAAAAGTTGCCACTTATCGTAATACAAATTTGGATGAACTTCATAAAGCTTTTTGTGAGGCATGGGCAAACATTCCTGTCGAAACATGTCAGAAACTGATAATGTCTATGCCACATCGGTGTCAAGCGGTAATTACTAACAAAGGTTTTGCTACTGGGTACTGATTTTACACGTAATAAAATGGAGCTGTTAAAGATATTATAACACGGCAGATTATAAGTTTTGTTTAACTGTATTTTTCATTATACTTTACTGTCCTTAATTAAATGTCCACTACAGAATTGTACCTTAATATTTAATACATGTTTAATCTTTGATATTAAATACTTTTTCTATTTATTTAATCTTTTATTTACAGCCATTTATAGCATAATAATCGAATCACATTATGCAAATAATAGGTACTGAGAAATCAATAGGGTTTTATATTTATATGTACATAACCGGTTATAGCCCTTCACTATCTTGAATGTCCCTAATTAGTTGACCACGACTGTATATGTTATTTGACATATTTATTTGTGATTTTGATATTGACATCTATACATTTGTTATGGAGCAATTTTTATTAACTGATTACTGTGATTATATATTTTTTTTCTTATTATTTAATAATGTTCAACTTTATGTGACTAACTGTAAATGTGAGTACTTTGTAGGCTAAATATACATATTCAGCTTTGAACAGTCTGGTAGCTTTGAGCTTTTTTTATGAGGCCTACGCAAATGTGCCTCTGATCTGGTATCGTCGTGCGACGGGTTGTTGAGCTCCCTAAATTATGGTTGAGCTACACAATGACTGATGCATGCGTGCCGTCAGTTGGGACTGGTCTACTCAAAGCCGTCTGAAATGGCCTTTTGAAGAAAGAGCCATAGCGGCTTTTTTTTTTTCATTTAATAACAAATTATTAACATTAAACCAGTGCACTACTTTGGAGAGAGCGCTGTTTACGTCGTCAGTTTCCAGTTGCTGGCGTTTCAGTTTAAATAAAAGAGAAGTATCGTCTGCAAACAGCACTACCTCATGATTGTCCCTTAAGGCAAGTCATTAATGTAGATTAAAAACAAAAATGGGCCAAGAATTGAGCCACGCGGAACACCCATAATAACGATTGAACCAGGGGATCTTTTTCATTAACGTCCACTTTCTGAATCCTATTACCCAGGTACGAAGTAAGAAGATTCAAAGAAGCGTTCCTAACACCGTAGTGTTGCAATTTCCTGATTAAAGTTTCATGAAGGACGCAATTAAATGCCTTGGACAAATCACAGAAAATACCCAAAGCATCGTATGAATCCTCCCAGGCATGATAGATGTGTCCTAAAAGTTCAACACCGGCATCGGTTGTCGAACGACCCCTAATAAATCCAAACTGTTTACTATGTAATAATTTATTTTTAAGAAAAAACTTTTGCGTTTGATTAAACATTACTTTTTCGAAAATTTTACTAAACGTAGGTAACACTGAAATAGGCCTAAAATTAGTGGGGTCAGATGTGCTACCTGCTTTAAACAAAGGTATTATCTTGCTAATTTTCATGAGATCAGGAAATTCACCACAGTCAACACAGTCATTAAAAATAAGGGCTAAGGTAGGTGCTACTATGTCAATTATGGACTTGGCAACGTCAACAGAATTGCCCCACAGGTCTGTACTCGTTATGTATTCGTTATGTACTCGTTATGTACTCGTTCTGTACTCGTTATGTACTCGTTATGTACTCGTTATGTACTCGTTATGTATTGACCATAAATATCTGTTACTTCACTAATATCTGAGCAAATGCTTGTCAATAATTTCTATCTTTGGTCAGATATTAATGAAGTAATGAATGTTCAGATATTAATGGTCACTTTTATTGTATATAATTTATTGACATTTTAAAATGTTCAGAAGTATTTGGTCACCTTGTCTGCTACGATATATCTGATGGCGACTGTACAATGCGACTGTAAGTGGAACTAATATCACCTTGAACGCCGCCAATTTGATATGTCATTCTTTTTAGCTCAATGTTTCTCACTTATTTTTCCTG
The DNA here is from genome assembly GCA_964056405.1 of Acronicta alni. Classification (NCBI taxonomy): domain Eukaryota; kingdom Metazoa; phylum Arthropoda; class Insecta; order Lepidoptera; family Noctuidae; genus Acronicta; species Acronicta alni. Next base: position 3,179,423 of record OZ043919.1, on the reverse strand, counting down.
TTTGTAAGTAATGTTTTATTTACATCCCTTGTTTTGCCGTATATTAAATACCTTATAACCGACTTTCAAAAGAAGGTTCTCGAATACTTTCATACTACAGGTACCTATATTTTCTTTTTGAATGAAACCCATTGGTAATACTAATAAATAAACAATTTTATGTACAACAAACACCACTAGTCATTTCCATACTTCTGGACAAGTTTATCATTATACAACTTAATTTCATCCTCTTTTTTGTCTGACGTCGCATCTTGAGTTTCCAACGCCGATTTCACAGATGTGATGAGTCCATTGGTATCAGCTAGAGGTAATATATCACATATGAGAGGGGATTCCACGCCTAGGATGTAGTGACAAGTTCTAGGTTCCAATAAATAGAGGGAAACTTGGGCAGGACTTGAAGAATTCTCCAGACATTTTAGTTTCACCTCCGTTTGGCGTGGCTTGCCTGTTTTGTCGCAAATATCGCCGTTCGCGTAGAAATGGGAGACCGATGAGCGGTATTCTGAAAAGAAGGTACTGATTAAACTACCTTTTAATACTTTAATGAGTTCTTAATTTTTTTTTATAACAACTATAGTTTGGATTGCGTTGTTTACAATACGTCCATACGTACTGCGAACGCTGGACCACAATCCGACACGGTCGTGGCAAATTCCATGACTGGCAAGAGAAGGCAGAGGATCAATGACGATCTTATACACTACAAAAAATGGTTTAAACGGAAACGGCTCAGCAAAGATTGTTTGTGTTGGGTGTTTCACATCAAACACCCAATACAAATAATAACAGTTACCGGTTTTAGGTCCCATGTACACCCAGTACATGGGACCTAAAACCGGTAACTGTTAGCCTATTGCCATTAACCGAAAAGCCAAAGTACGGCGAACAATCGCGTTTTGGCGCAAATTTATATAACAAAGTGTGTAAAGATGCATATTTCATTCGCTACTCTTTGTTCGACTGTACGAGCTGCCACTGAGTATTTTATAGAAAAACGCACTACCACTATGCACGACCTGGGAATTGAGGTCCTCATGCACAGTAACCACCTTTACCACCAGTGAACCAATGAGGCAGTCTCAGAACATGATTTCAAGCTACTTTCCCAAAAAAAACATACCGACAGGTTTAGGCGCCTTCCCCTTATTCTCTTTGATCCAGTCTAGATGGGTGTTCTCATCAAACTTGCCCAACAACAGCGTGGTCTTCTCGCCGGTGCGGTCCACATGGTACTGGACTACGTGCTTGCCGTAACAGAATTCGTATTTCCACCAGCCAGTTCCCTGGAATGAAAGAAACACCATTACGTCTATTCCTCGAAATGTTCGACAGATGTATCTAATATATAAAATTCTCGTGTCACAGTTTTCGTTGCAATACTCCTCCGAAACGGCTTGACCGATTTTAATGAAATTTGTGCTTATCGGGGAGGTCTGAGAATAGGCCAACATCTATTTTTCATACCCCAAATTTTTTTTTATGGCATAACAACGTTTGCGGGGTAAGCTAGTTTATGTATAATATTGCCACCCATAGTTCGCCAATAGTGATCTGCTAGATGCCGGCGAAACTATTCCCTTTTTCCAAAAGGTGCATCCACACCGCAGTTACTTTTTGTGGAGCTACACAATGCATCACGATAACAATAAGTAACATTCTTCCACATTTACGACTGCTTGTCACTCTTTGTTGAATGATCGCATCCATACCGCCAATAACATTAAGTAACAAATACAAACCAGTGAGTTGCACACCAAGTAACATATATTATCGATAGTTACCACCATGTTGACGCAACTTTACCTAACATGGCAACATATACTTAACTTTTTGTTATCGGATGTTGCCTACTCAGCGGGAGTGAGAACGACCGGACGACGCGCATCCGCTTCCGCACCGCCGCCATGACAGAATGACAGAGCGCACCTGACGCGCAACCCGTGCACATGTTACGCGTATAGTGATGGGCAATTCTCGGGAACATTCTCAAATCGAGAACTTTGCTGTTAAGTTCTTGAGAACATTCTCTGGGTCGAGAATTTATGAGAATTTCATTTTCTAATGACTGTTTTCACTTATGTCTAAGATAAAAAGATGGTGTATTATTTGAATGTAGTACTTATGTACTACTGCTGTACTTACCAAAGTACTGTTTATGTACTAACCTATATACTACTTAAGTATGTACTTACCTACGTACTACTTATGTACTGCTATGTCTGGGTGTTTCCTATGTATTATAAGTATGTATTTACAAAAAAAAGTATATAAGTATTATATCCATTGTCTAGTATCCATAGTATAAGCTCTGCTTAGTTTGGGACTAGATGGTGCTATGTAAAATTGTCCAAGAATATTTATTATTTATACTACTTGTGTAATTACCTATGTACTGCTTATATACAAACCTAATTTCTGCTTATGTACTTACCTATGTACTGCTTATGTATTATCCTATTAAACTTCATCTATTTAAATATAAGTTTTAATAAAATAGTAGTATTGTATTTTAAATTGTTAGCGTCAGAGAATATTCTGAGAACGTTCTCAATATTGCAGAACATTCTCGGTGACAGAAAATTCTCTTACGGAGAACATTCTCTCGACCCATCACTATACGCGCACAACACTAATTTACTTCTATACCATCACCGTTTTTTTGTATTAATTACATTATAACACCGTTACATTGGAAGCGGAAAAAGACTCATCCATTGCCCGAACACCTTCGATTTGACAGCCACCTATTATTGCCGGCTATTTCTGCTTCCCAATCCCTAAATTTTGAAATCGAAAGTAACTTAGCGGCGTGGTGAGGTTTATTATACCAAGGATTCCACTAACCCCATTAAGACAGTTCTCTCCGTTAAGGAACGCTCTGACAGGCGAATCATCAGTGATGACCGGCGCTGGTTTGTTCGCTAGCTGAGGCTTGCTGTCTTCCGCTAAGTCTTCGTCCTCATTCAACGGATGTAGCTCGAACTTCAAATGAGTTTCACCGTCCTGTAAATATATATTGAGATATAAGTACATGTAGCATTATGGCATAGCAGATTTGCAACTATCTATGCCAGATTATGACCCCAAAAAGCTTTAATGCATCCTTAGAATTTGGAAAACAACCAAGCATACGGACAGCCTGATTGTAACCAACAACCGCAACATGTTTTATTTTATTTATTAGGGATTCAAGACTGCTTTCTGTGCAACCAGATAGGCTAAACATAAAACTGATGAGGATACCGGTATTAAAGTTGCTGCATTCTACGAGTGCGTTTGAATCATTTGAAACTAAACCTTATAACATTATCCTTAAAAGCCACGATTTTTAAATTTTTTGGACATCTGGAATGCGAATCTCTTAGAAAGAGTGATGGTAATATTCCAGTATGTGGATACCGATCGGGATCCGGATCAGGATAGCTGTGGAGCTCTCCTGATGTCCGGTTACAAGCTTGCATCTTAAATACACTTACAATACAGAGCTAAATAATACTAAAAAAACTAAATACCTACTACTTACCATTCTTAAAAGTGACGAACAACATACACATACATAAAATGTGCGAAAATAAAAACAAAAAGTAATTACCTTATCAATTTTCTCAACTCTCAACACAGCTAGTACATCCTTAGGATCGTTATCCTGAATAACGCCAACAAAAATGTTAAATAAGCCTCTATAGTACTACACTACTGAATATGGAAGTAGCCAGGTGAAAGCGAAACAAGTCAATAAGAGAGAGACTAGACTAGAGGCTTGGGGGCGGTGTCCAAGCGTTCGATAATTGCAATTTTAGTCATTATTCCTATACCTACGGGAGAGTAGTTTGGGAGTGTTTGTGTTCGCACATTTCACGACATTTTTTGTGACTCTTCGACGGATTTTTCTTGTTATATTACAATTGCAGCGTATCAGTAAGTGCCCAAGCACTAATTTAATTAAACAGTGGATTGAGAAGATTGAAAAAAGTTCGAAAATCATTACTCGCAAATCCAACAACGTCTGAACGTTCATTGGAGTGTCAAAATAGCGAGAATCGCGAGGTTACAACAGGAACGGTTTATTTCAATAGGCTGGAGCCACGTCTCACTCCAAATGAGAGCATGAGGGTGGTGGGACATGCTACCTCAAAAATGAATCCTGGCCGCCAAGCAGCCCTGACCTATAGTTAGGTTAGGGCTGCTTGGCAAACTTTTTTATGGAAATATCTTAAAAGTAAGGTTTACTTTAATAATCCCACCATGTTGCAGCAATTGAAGATAAATTATTGGCAAGAAATGAAATCCATTTCCACAGCCACACTTACAAAAGTTTTTTTCAGATTGGCTGATGTAATGTTGAGACTGCCACGTTGGTGCAGCGCGTCTAACATATTTGCACAGAATCGAACTGACGGCTTCCATGCAATTCGCAAGAAAACCGCGTCACTGTTGTCAAGGTTGCGGGCGAGTCGCAACAGCATCCTCAAAACTGTGGCGGAGAGTATTGACTCTCCGATATATAGATCCGATAGATATCATTGGTTTTGTGGAAAGGACAATCGCTAAACATTAATTGGTGGTTGTCTTTTTCACAATACTATGTAATCTATTTTTCCTCCTTTTTATTTTTGTAATTCATTATTTTAGTAGCTACTAACACTAGTAATAAGTTCGAATATTGTTTACTAACACTATGGATCATTGTTGTCCGAAAATAAACGTTACTATTATTAAAATTACATTTAATTGCCTATATTAGTATGAAAATATAGTACTTATAACTATTTTTGTTCTGTTTAGGATTTTTAAAAGTGGGCCACCAGTATTTTTGTAATTTAGACGCTGAATTTGAATCGTGTTAAATATCTAAATCCTTAAAAATATTATTAATCCTTACGTTTCGGACCCTTTACACTTACAGCGTCCATGGCAACGGATAGACAAACTTCCGGATTAATACTGATAAAACGGGATAAAATCCGTAAAAAGTAGATTTATTTTAATGTCTATTATTCGCGTAAGTGTCGGAAATCAATATCCTCTTAAATAAATTTAAGAATCTGGCTACTTCCATACTAAACTGTAAATGTGACAAATTCCAATGCGCAAACTAAAAAAAATAAGCTTGTTACACACTAGAAACAATGAAAATTGCAATTCTGAGGTGATAGTTATAGATAGCATTCTAGATCGTTATTAGGTGTAAGAGTAGGTCACTCAAGTGATAGTAAACACACTCCTTGATATATTTAATTCGCATACAGATTAATGAAACCTATAATCATGGGGGACCTATAATGGGAGTTCTATAAGACCATTACTTCAGATTAAAATGCTAGGTATCTACATAAAAACATATATAAAAAATATAAAATTGACTATTAGGTGTATGTTAGTACACCTCTTCCTAACCCTTCGGGAAATACCGGTGTGATGGTAATGGGTTATATCATGCAAAAACCACCATAAAACGAATGGTGACTTTTGTCCAGAATTAATTTTAATGTGTCGAGAAATAACTGTGTGCCTGTGGAATTTGATATGAAGGTCGTATATTGATTTCGAAACCAATACAAGATTTTAGCGTTGCATACTAAATTACGTCATAAAGCAGCCTCATTTTCAAGTGGTAAAAGTAATAATAAAAATTGTGATTACTGTCTATTGTTTGTCGTAACCAAGCTTGAAAATCACAGCCATTTATGTTTTTTTTAATGGTCTTAAAAACCGAAAGAACAACCATAGAGTACCTAAACAATCTTGTATAAATAAGCACATCTGGTATCTACTTGAAAAAACTAATGCAAAAAATTAATATTTAAAGTTGTCTACAAACAAGGATTTTATTCATCAAACATAACCTACATGTGTAGCAAACCTTAGCATACTTAAAGTCATCATACTTACATTGCTCATCATCCTGATAGTCTGATGGTGGAACCTTAAGCTATCAACCTCCATCTTCAAAAGACTTCTTGGTTTCTTAGGAGCATCTTCAACTGGTAAACAGTCTATAATATTTTCGCTGACATCCTTGGGTTTAAACTGAGGATGTTCACAGAGTAAAGGAGATAGAATGATAATTTCGTATTCACAGGTTGACGTTTCTTTGAAGGAGTAGACTTCGTGCTTTCCATGTGTATAGCAGACATATAAGACTCGGGTCAAACGGGGTTTGCCACTCAAGTCACAGACGGTGCCTGGAATGAAGCGATGAATATGCTCAACAGTATATTATACATATACTATGGCCCAGTAGTTACAATCCAAGCCTACAATTTCAGTAACTGTGACAGATCGTTGTGTAAGCTACTTACACAACTACCTGTCACATACTACATTTTTGACCCAACTTTTAAAATATTACAGACACAATAGAAAAACCATTGTCCTCATTTCATGAATGACATCATTATAAATTCAATTAAAATAAAAATTACAAAATATGTTAAACAATTTTGTTCTTAGCTCAATCAACCTCTAACTTAAAATGAACCTGTAATTTTACTGTACTAGCTGGTACCTGCAGGTTCACTTGTGTTGCAAGATAATATAGCATATGTCCCTATTGAATAATGTAACATACAAATAGTGTATTTTTTTTAAATAAGATTGGTTCCGGACATTGTCCTCCACATACACACAAACATGCAAAATCTGCACTCTATTTATAATATTATTTACTTTTTCATTATCATAATTATTTGATTAAAAATAAATACATGAACATACCATCATCTAAAACCATCTCAACAGAAGGTAACTTAGCACCATCAACTTTGGTCATTCTGTAGGGCTCCTTAGTTTCCTGTGCAGCTTTCTCATCAGCCTCTAGTTTGGCATGCTTCTCTGAACTCCAGTGACCTAGATAGTATTCTTGAGTCTTCACCTGTTTGCCTGGAAATCAAAACATTCTAATTAATTAAAAGGCAAAATTTGCAAGTGTCAGCAAATGAGATCTGATGGGCTGTAAACAACTAAATAATTGAATTCAATAATCTGTTTAATTGAAATATCAACGCAAATAAATGTTGCTGTGTCCCTCGAATAAGTGTGTTGCGGTTCATCACCATCATCATCATAACAACCACAGGAGGTCCACTGCTGAGCAAAGGCCTCCCCTATAGACTTGGACAAGGAAGAACCGGTTATATGCTGCCACTACTGTTGCACTTCTTATCTTAGCAGTGGGGGCTGGCATGGCCAGCAACACTTCGACCAAATGTGATCTGTTGTGTTGTCCCCAGCATGGTACATTCCTTACTCTTCAAGGACGTGGTTCATGAAGGCGGCCAGCCCACTAAGAGGAAGGAACCTGTAGTCCTCTGGCTTCGGGTATCCGTTGCGTCAGATGACTCATGCGTTTCGTCGCTAGGACGTCACAATCACACAAAATGTTGCACTTACTCTCAGATAATAGTAGTTGTAACGCTTCAGCTATGTGTAGCTCAGCAGTAACCAGAGCAATTGTTTCATATTAGTGTATTCTAATCGGGTGCAAGTTCTCTATCACTAACTTATTTTAATAATTTAAGATTTATACTTAACAGATAAAAATAATTTGTTACATATGATCACCATCAGGCCTGTAATCCCCTAAGGGTTAGGCAGAGGTGTACTTATTATACAGCCACAGTTCGCCAGTATGGGGGGTTACCATTAACCAGGCACAAATCCAAACTCAGGGCTGCTACTGAGATTTAATAGGAAAACCCAATAACATTTTGCTCAACCTGGGAATCAAACCCATAACCTCTAGTATAGCAGTCATGCTTAGGACCACTAGGCTAATGAGGCAGTATTTGTTAGATGTGACAGTTACAGGGTATAAGAGCTGATTATAATCTTGCAATACCTTCTCTTTCCTCATGGTACTGTCTAATATATCTTCCATGGCACACTTCATAACTCCAGTAGCTCTCCAGCCGGTATGAACATATCTTCTGGGAGAACAGAGGCTTCAAAAGACTGATTGGGGAAGGACCATTATAGTCCTCAATGTTTTTCGATTCTTTGTCACGTAACTCTGGTATGCGACACTCATATTTCTCCTTATTAGCTGTTGTTACTTTTAGAATTTCTTTTTTTGGCAGCTGGTAGAAGAATATTGGAGAATTATTGATTACATTTTTAGGTATAATTAGTCTAGTCTAAATGTATTAGTAATAATTAAAAACACATATTGAAGACTATTATTATTATTACGATTTATTCATGTCGAAAGGAGCCTTAACAGAGTCACAATATATAAATTATGCTTGTCATCCCTGGGCAGTCAGTCTATTAATGTATAACTCATTTCGTATCAGCAGAAGAAGCAGGCACTTAAATTTTGGTGTGCTAAGTAATAGGATTTTCCCCTATCTATGCCGAATCCCCAAAGTCGCTTTTAAAGATACGCTGGTAAAGGAAAGTAACCTAATTTTAGCATACTACCTAATTAATCATCACAATAATATTTGCTTTTAATGGAGTTCATGGATACCCTCTTACATTATGTTGCATGTAAGTGGGTATTGCGATTACATGGCTAACTTTAAGAAACGGTTCCGCATCATACCTCTAGTTTATTGACTTCGCCATCGACTAGGTTCTGTAAATCAGGACTACCGGGCCAATTGATTCCAAATAATATGCTATCATCAAATCCTTTGAAGTCATGTTCTATACTTGATACTAATTTCACAGCACACAAACACAGCACCCAAATATGCCTCATTTTACACATTTATACGATCATAGTTTAAGAAAACTAAATATTTTCCAATTTGTTTTTGTACCTTGCTGAAATGCAATCGCAAACAAATTATAAGGTGGCAAAATTTGACAGTAACAGGCGGACGGATTTATTTTACACGGAATATATACTTTTTAATTTGGTCAAATAATAACTCATATGAGTTGGAAAGCTGTCATTTGTCAAACAGTTTGATCGCGTTCATTATTTTTTTGTTTAGTTACAGCACGTTCATTAATTGGATTAACCGCGGAATCTGTGAGTGAACCGAAATATTAGTTTTACTTAGTAATAGTATTTTAGTTTTGAAATTCGAAAAAGATCTATGTGTGTATGTATACAGAGGCTAGCACATCAAATGACCCCAATCTCACAATCTGTCAAATTTCTTTGGGTTTACATTCATTTGGGAAAATTTGACAGTTTTGGATTTTTTGACCTGCTGGCGTCTGTATGGTACATCAAAAGATGTACAACATAAAACACTAAATAAAGCATTGACGATACACGTACTTCTAATAAAGAAGTCATTAGATGAAAGGAGACTAACAAAAGGGATTTACATGGCGAATGTCAATGGAACCGCCCGCGCCGCGCCGCCGAGGGGACGCCCTAGTAAAACTTACACCGACATTATTAGTGTGATTCTTCAAAAAAAAAGTCAGATGCGTACGGCACACTCACGCACGTATGTACATACGTGCGTGAGTGTATGACAAGAGGTATGAATGTCGAAGCAAAAGAAGTTTAAAAGAATCGTAGCGAGTGGCGTTCTTTAGTTTTTGCGAGGGAAACTGGATGGCGTACTGTACTATCTTCATCTTAAAAAAAAGTAATAGTCATCTCATGAGTCACGAAATGACGAAACTCGAAAACTCGAAACTACAACATGAACAAGGTTTTTGGTTTTGTATGGTCTCAGAACTCTCAGACCTTAGCCTGTACCGTCAGGAACTAATTAAAAAAAAAGGTTTTTGGTTTTACAAATGTCAGCTGTCAAGTCAAAATCAAACTGTCAATTTATTCTTTAAAAATTTTGTGAAAATGGCGTTCAGCTTTCCAGCTTTTTCGTATATTATTGCGTTAATAGTTGACGCATTTCTAATATTTTTCTCAATATTCCACGTTATTGCGTTCGACGAATTAAAAACTGACTATAAAAATCCGATAGACCAGTGTAATAGTTTAAACCCGGTGCGTATTTTATACCTATGTTGAATGTTCAGGTGCATCCTAAGTTCACGAGAGTTCAATCAGGTATCTAACCTATATATCCTGTTTCAGTTGGTATTACCGGAGTACCTGTTACATTTATTAATAAATGTACTGTTCCTATTATCGGGAGAATGGTTTTCTCTATTAATAAACATTCCATTGATCCTGTATCATCTACACAGGTAAATATAAAAATTTAACTTGAAGGTTATGTGATGATATTTATTTATAAGCCTTTATGGACAAGGTTTTGTGAGGAAACAATGCGGGTGAACTCCATAAAGAGTGTTACAAATGGGTATGGCTTAAGGTGACCCTCTGACCAAGCATTCTGCAACATATTTAGAATAACTTAGAGCTGTGTTTCATTGAACATAGAGTTCCTTACACCTTAGTTAATTTAATTACATTTATTTAATAATGCATCTTAGAAATATGAACAAATGTTACATTTTTAAGGCTTCTAAAGAGTTCATGTATGTTTTTACAATTTTACTTTTTAAATTAAACATAAATAGTTAACAAGTCAAATTATCCTGAATAAATAAGAAATTAAATTTCTCACACATAGTATAGATTAATAGAAATACTTACACCTTTTTTAAGGTAAGCATTTTTAATATATGTTGCTGTTTATTACCCAGATCATGAATGTACCGCTGTGTGGCCCGGATCTCCTCCAGGGCCTGCTCCAGCTGGCCTACATCCAGCCGTTTGCTAATATTGACTATCATTTGTTAGGTATTATCATTGATAAAGATAAGTAGGAATGATTAATTAAATTATGATTCATTATTTTTCAGATACTACACACGTCCAGTGATGTCTGGCCCAGGGCTGTATGACCCTACAAGCATTATGAATGCTGATGTGTTGACAGTCTGCCAAAGAGAAGGCTGGATCAAGCTCGCATTTTACTTGTTATCATTCTTTTTATACCTTTACGGGTAAGGACTCATAAATTATCTAACTCATATATCATGTATCATGACTGAAAACTTTTATAAATTATGGTACAGGTATCAAAGAATTTAGGTTACCTAAACGCTTATAGGTAACCATTATCTAGGAAAAATATGTCACCTCTATTTAGGTTGTACCTAACCAAAAAATATTGGTATTAATTGTACCGGTTTCGGTCACTAACAATAAGTAATCCTATTACTGCATACCGTCTGGACATTCTGAACACTTCTGGGCTTAACTCAGTATGAGTGGGAGAAGATAGTCTACCTGTTAGGTTACAGTTAACCTGATATGCAGAGATGAGTCTAAGTATTATGTTTCTACATGTCAAATTTCAACTGAATTTTGTGATCTTTTATTCTGGTCAGGGGCACTGCTTTTGGTGGTGAGAGAATTTAATATGATCCCCCATTTCTCAGATAAATGTTTACTTTCACAAGAAACCTCTTGATGTTTTGTAAGCGACTAAGAGGTCCACAAATATGGCCTTAGTGACACTTAACTCGTACCTATCCTCTAAATTTTGGGTTAATCAAAGAACTTACCTGATGGTATTAGTGTGCGACAATTTAACAGTAGTCTCACGAATTACTTAGCTACCAACCTATAGCCCTGTTGTATTATTATACATTTTATATTATACATTATAGGTTGTTTACATTTTATATTATACATTTACCATTATAGGTTGGTTACTTTTGGTGTCATCAAATGATTTTCGTGGTTCCTACAATGCTCAATTTTGTCATATGGAAGTGTAAGTTTATGCTTAAACTCATCTCTAAATTAGAACCTTAGCCTTAATGGACTCACACTCAAATATTCTTAAATACATAATAATTAATTTACAGTCTGTTCATGAAATGGACTAGCAGTTTCTCTACAATAATAATCTTTATCTAAAAAAAAAACCTTAAAAATATTGCCTAAAACACAAATTCAAGGTAAATTAAGGTTACACAAAATAAAGTAAACCCTGGCTTCTAAACTAGATGGTCCTGTGATTTTGCGAGTCAGTGCGGTCAGTCAATTGAATACAAACTAAAACACCTTTTTATGTGTGAGCTGTAAACACTAGATTACCGCTGTGTCCATTTTATCATGCTAAATGCATACCTGATAAAAGCTACATGCATGCATACATGTAGTTTTTATCAGGTAGGTCAGGTTAGGTCAGGTTTAGCGCATTTAATCAAGCTACATGTATGAATCCATGTAGCCTGATAAAATGTATGGAAATGATAAACTTTACTCACTACTTGATAAAGATTCTCATGTCATAATTAAACATGTCTTAATTTTATAGCACAATGACATGGTTGTATTTTCAATAATAATTCGCTTCTGCATTATGATAGCTTACTGATATAGCAGGGCTGGCCAACATGCGGCCCGAAATAGTAAATATTTGAATTTCGATTTTGATTGAATATGTATCTCTAAAAATAAATGATATTATTAATTTATTATTACAATGGCAGGCTCGAGGTAAAATTCTCTTTATAAAATTTGGGCTGCTGCTGAAAACCACTCCTCCCTCTACTGTTAGCAGCTATAAAGATGTTTTCCCTATCTCTTGGCAACTGTGTTTAATCTGATTAAACACAGTTGCAATAATAGTTACATTACTGCCTTTTTTGCTTGCTTTTGGGTTAGCCTGATTTCATCAGAATGGCTATGGTTGGTTAGACATACAGACAGACAAATTCACGGGTGATAGCGATATTAAAAACAGGTAGATTATATATAAATTTCTTACCCAAATAAATAATAATAATTGATACTTTATGGCACAGCATAATGTGCATTATTAAGTATTTATACTTTATATTTTACCCACATGCTCCAGAAAGATTGCAACAGGGTTTCTGTTATATTTAATGTCAAATTTTTGTAAAAAAATAAAACATTTGGTCATGGTCATTATAATCTCTAGTCGTCAAGCTAAGATAATGGATCATTTGTCTTCAACTTGTCAGCAGATATTGGGTAATCAAAAAACCGGAAAAATAATAAATAGCCGACATTTTTGTATGGCATCCATCATAATTAACATTTTAGTCTTGAAACACAACAAATAATACTAATGATCTTACCTCAACTTGTTTACTCATTTCATTTTTCAATGGACTACTTAAAGCTTTTTTTTCTCAGGCATTTATATGTGTTGCTATCTTCAGTTATTGAATTTTGAAACATTGCAAGCCTTTATTGTTTTGAGAGATATTATATTTCGAATTATTAAAAAAATATGGTAATTGAAATCTTTTCTATTTGCATAATATACTTACGTATTGTTATTGTTTATATTCGGTTATAATAATAAAAAAAAAAACAAGTCTTTTTGTGCTCCCCAGACAACCCCGATGTTTAGGGCTTTCACGCGTAGAAAACATTTTGATTCCGTATCCGACTTTACAGATACGATTGAGTTACTCCAAATTTTTTTTATAATTAATAGGGTAAGCGGTGGGGGTTGATGATATAACCTCACGGAAACGAAGACTCAAAGGCTTACCAATTGAAGTGTCTGATGGAACAACAACAAAAAAAACATCAATTTGTTCCAGTTAAATGTCATCATTGTCAAATGACGACACGTTTCACAGCTTCTGCGCCCCGCTCGATCCCCGCACGGAACATATGTTTAACCTACGGGTATTTGTTCCGAGTCTGGGTGCTTGTCTTTGTAAACGTACCCATGGTACAAGAGAACTCTAGTGTGGGGCAACGTTTTATTAAAAAAAAACAACAAAATAATGTCATCTGAGGCATTATTACCTCAAAATGCTACGAATGTAGATAAGGCTTTAACATCATGTTACAAAACAATTAATTAACCTATTTTCTTTTTGTTCCAGAATGATCGTAGTGCTGATCGCGGCATGAGACGTCGAATACATAAGTCACTCGTTCCAATAAGTCTAATTAATTTATTGTTAGTGCCCTGCGGTTGTATCGTGTGTCCAATGAACAAGGAATGTTGTATAGTTGAAACTTCGCAGTATTTTGATAATAAAATGAAAATTATTGCATAAAAAATTTCTTTTATTTTTTTCTTACCTTTATGGAGTCGTTTCTCCATAAGTATGATAGGATAGACTGTACTTACTTATACATTTACCCACCCATTCAACCCTTAAACTGTCAGACAAAGGTGTGCTCTGCATATTATATTTTTAATTTGACTAGGTATGTTTTTTTTAACAGAAATATCCACAACACTTCTTGGTCTAACAATCGAACTTGTTAGGTACTCAAACTGCAGCCGAGCTGTTGGAGCTAAAGGCGTTATTAAAAAGAAAATGTAATTTACACAATAATATCTTAAATTACAATAAAATTAAGACAAATTTAATTTGCGCGTTACGTAGGTACCTATAGGTATGATTAATTATAGGTAGGTATTCTATCCTATATTTTATTTCAATTCTGACAGCCGCTTCAGAACGTAACTGTTATAAGATTCGTAGACATAAACTTTAGGCTCATATGAGTCGTTTATACTTTACGTACCTACATATTTTTCAAATCCGACTGGTAATTTCAAAGATTATTAGCGTTCAAACAATAAAACTTCAGCTTTATTATACATATCCTCTGAGCATTTTGCCAACTATGTTGAGGTCGGCTTCCAGTCTAGTCTAACCATATGCGGCTCAAAATCAGTATTTTACACAAAGCGACTGCCATCAGACTTCCGCAACCCAATTTTCTGGGTAATACCGATATCCTGGGATAGACTGGTTGTCAGGCTTTTTGGTTTTGACCAATAACTACTGTCATAGATGTGTCTTTAACAACCGGGGCGTCGACGGGCTTTAGGGTGCTCTCCGTGGCACGGAGGGGTCTCGATGTAGAATAGTCACCCATCCACGACTCGCGACTAGCACAGCTTGACCTTGCAGATCGGTTAAGCCACGAGCCCCTCCGAAGGTGGAGACAAAGATACGCCAATAAATGAGAACGCTCTTATGTAGTCTAAAACAGGGCTAAACATAGGAAATGGTAATCAGAACAAAAACAAAAACTTGAGTAGTTACCTACTTATATAATATGGAACCCCCAATTAGATACTACTCAATAACTGCAACAATCTAGCCATTTCGCACGGTCGTACAAGCAACGCACCTACTCCGAGACAAAATCAAGGAATAAATTGTTTTCCTTTCTTCTCAAATCAAAACGTAATGTATAGAAAATTGAAAATAACATAAATGAACCACCACTTTGCGTCAAAAGCTTAATTTTCTTTTAATTTCTGTAGGTACATATCGTTTCTATTCCTATGTTAGGCCTAAGGCATTAAGACCTACATACTCATAAGTCTGTATTGCAATGTGTGTGTTGCAATTTATTTATGCTTAATGTACCTACTCAAATAGCCTGTACATTAAGCGTTAAGCATAAATAAATTGCATCTTTTACAATGAACTGTGGTAGTTATTGCTTCCACAGACGGAAACTTTCTTTTCTCAGAGTTACTTGTAGATGTAGGTATGCAAATGTGTGTTTATAGCGCTGTATTTCATCTCCAGACGCACTTACAGGTAAATGTAAGAGCCTGCTGTAACGATAAAACCGTAGACGCGGTAAAAAAAGCCTGTGTTGTAGATCCAAACGACGACGACGCATATAGACTAAGCAGAGACGTAATGAAATACACACCAAAGATACTTTAAGTAGCTAGTTAAATAGAGTTCCGTTTTGTTTAGTTTTGGGGTGCCTAAAATATAATCAGGGCCGAATTTAGGCAGGGCAACAGGGGCTCTAGCCGCGGGGCCTCCATAAGGAAGGCGTCTTTCTAACAGTTTTTTTTTACATAAGGAAAAATACATTCTTTTTGTGTATCAAAGAGAAGAAATTAACAATCACAAGGTACATTTAATTTTCTTTTCATATAGTAGGGACTTACCAGTTTCATATAAAATCCTTATGGTTTATCTGCCACCTGGGAAAGCGGTAGGTAAGGTATGTCAAACTCGTAGACTAAAAACCACACTTGCCTTTACTCGCCTTCATCAACGATTTCCCGACAATAGTAATTATAATCTCCTTAGTATAATTATGTAATTGTTAATAAAAATATTATTTTGTTTTTTTTGTATTAGATATATCCCAAAATTGTTTCGAACTTCCACTTCTTGGTTGAACCAGGGCCTTAAATAATATTGACGATAAAAATACTAAACACCTTCTTAGGCCTTAAATAATGAAATTTGCAAAATGCCAATTTTAGTAGGTAGGTACGGTTACCTTTCAACAGAAAATAAAAACTACTTATTCTTGTTTACCTTCTGCATTTATTTTAGAACAACAAATTATCAAATAGGTAATTATACTGGCGCAATTATGAGTAACTATATTACTTTGATATCATTTATAAGAAACAGTATCCTTTGAGAGACCGCACGAAGCAGGAGTCGAGTGAAATGTATTCTGTCGGAAGATTATTAGTATTTGTCATTATCGCGCTACAAAATGTTAAATCTGCAAAGATTTTGGGATTGTTCCCACACGTCGGAAGAAGTCATTACTTGATGTTCGAACCACTGATGAAAGAATTAGCTGAACGGGGGCACCAAGTGACCGTGGTATCCTTCTTCCTCAAAAATAATCCACCATCAAACTACATGGACGTGAGCCTTCTAAATATAACTGAAATACGGAAAGAAGCGATCAATTTACAATTGTTCGAGAATTCCAATAAAATAGTAGACAATTTAGGTTTGAATTTGTTCACGACGCAGATATTCGCGTTTCAGCCATTGGTCAACATGGCTATGAAGGTGTGCTCTGGACTCGTAAAATCACCTGGTTTGGCTGAAGCTCTGAGTAAAAACTACGATGTTGTGTTGGTAGAAAACTTTAACAGTGACTGTATGTTGGGTCTCTTACATATTTATGAAGTAAAAGCGCCTGTAATTTCTCTGGTATCCTGTCCAATGCTGCAGTGGTCCTACAGCAGAATCGGTTTGACAGACAACCCCTCCTACGTGCCTACAGTAACATCAAAATACACATCTAGGATGACGTTTATGGAAAGACTGGAAAACACAGCTATGAATTTATATTTTAAACTGTGGTACAGGTTTATGTTGAATTTAAATGAAAGAGCGATTATTGAGAAACATTTTAAGAGGAAGATACCTGATTTAGAAGATCTCGCGAGGAATGTGAGCATGATGTTTGTGAATACATTCCACAGTCTGAATGGTGTTCGTCCTCTGCTGCCGGGTGTTGTGGAAGTTGGGGGGATGCATGTTAAGAAAAGAATTTCTCGTGAAGTTATACCTCAAGTAAGTACATTCGAGTATCCTTAATTTTTATCACTGTTTTCTCAAAATTAGAGTGATATTAATGAATCTCTATATCTATGTTATATCTCAAAGGTGTTTTTTTGTCGGTATGAAATATCTCGCTTATCTAATACCGAATTAAAATTAATGTTTGTTGCGCCATTTTGAAAATTATATTTCTCTCTAATCACGAACAATAAGTTTTAGCTTATTTCAGGTAAAAAAATATAACTATATTTTTGGCATTTTTCATGTTAAGATTTTAAAGTTATTTAGAAAAAGAAAAATTCGCTTAGCATGGAAAATGCCAAAAATATACAAAAAGATAGTTAGAAGGTAAGGTGGCATCGTTCGACATTGAACTAACTGTAAAGTAAGATGTGTCGGTTGAAAAGCAAAAACTTGCATTTCAATAGGTGTTACTGACGTCACCATAAAGACGTAAATTCAGTATGTGAAGGAAAAATTCGACATGACAGGTAGGTATCGCGGTGGCTTAGTGGTCATAGCGTCTGGTGTACCTAACCAGAAGACGCAGGTTCGAATCCTGCCCGCGGTCGAATTTTTCCTTTTCTAAATAACTAAAAAAATATAATTTTAAATCGGGGCGAAGTATTCGCACCCTCATATAATATCAACTAAACATAATAGAAACGCTTCATTTTATTTCATGTCGGAATTATTAAAGTATTAAGCAATTCGTGGTGCCCAAAATCAATAGATTTTCCATTGTGTGTACCTTACATACATAGTTTATGACTTATGGCGGGTATAGTATACCTATTACCCACTCACCAAACCAAAAAATTATAGGATCTGTGCTATATATATTTTTTTTGTAATTTATAGTAATATCTTGAAATCTTGCCGACTTTGACAATGCACAGTGGGACCCGTTCATACAACGTAGTGCTCAAAACTCGATTTTCTAAATAAGGATATTTAAAAATATAAACTATGTAAGGGTGGACAAGAATGTATGACATCATTTCTACAAATGCTGAATCAGTAACTGCTACCTGCTGTCCAGTGCACATTAGAAAGTAGAAGTGGCAGTATAATAATCAGTTAGCATTATTATCAGTTAATACCATGGGCATCGAGTTTTTGTCATCATCATCATCATCATCATATCAGCCACAGGAAGTCCACTGCTGAACAAAGGCCTCCCCCATAGATTTCCACAAGGACCGGTTACAAGCCGTTTGCATCCAACGACTTCCAGCGACCTTTACCAGGTCGTCCGTCCATCTCGTTGGAGGCCGCCCCACGCTGCGCTTTCCGGTGCGTGGTCTCCACTCGAGAACCTTTTTGCCCCAGCGGCCATCAGTTCTACGAGCTATGTGCCCCGCCCATTGCCACTTAAGCTTGCTAAGTCTTTCAGCTATGTCGGTAACTTTCGTTCTTCTACGGATCTCCTCATTTCTAATTTGATCACGTAGGGAAATACCAAGCATAGAGCTCTCCATAGCTCGCTGAGTGACCTTGAGCTTCTTTATGAGACCCATAGTGAGCGACCACGTCTCTGTGCCGTATGTCATCACTGGTAACACACACTGGTTAAAGACGTTTGTCTTCAGGCACTGCGGTATTGTAGACGAAAAAACGTTGCGAAGTTTTTGTATTTATTAAAAAAAAAACTAACAACCTAGCCTAAGTTGGAATTTTATATTATTTCGTTTTTAAAATTTTGCTGCTTTTTCGGTCTTTGAGCGTAACATAGTACATAGTACGGAATATCTCACGGATCATCTACCACCTACCTAACTAGACTACAAAATCACTCATTCAAATCACTCAAGCTTCCGCTGCAAAACTTCACACTTCTACCTTTTTTGACCTCAGTATCATTCCGTCTTCTTTTTTTAAATTTTTTTACTATTCGTAGAACAGCTCATTTTATTAAAGTACAGACGTCAGCAGGTCAACCTATCCAAAACTGTCAAATTTTCCCAATTGAATATGAACCTTATCGTTTTTTGTTAAAGTTGAAAATCAATCAAAAAAATTTGACAGATTGTGGTAGCTTGATGTGCTGGCCTCTGTACCTACCCTAATCAAGAAAGATTATTTTTTTCATAAAAATAATTTTACAGTTCCACCTCCCATTTTTTCAGATTTATCTCATAATGTGGTGCCGTTGGATACCTAAGTATATGAAAAATATTTTAGATGTGTGAAAACCATTTATCTATTCAGAGATCCGTTTGTGAAATATTAAGCTTTAAAGTGCTAGGTTTTGTTACAGTAAAAAGAATATATAAATATTTATAATAATTAAAAGAAAAATTACCACAGCTAAGTAGGCCAGTAATGTCGACCAACTACGGAAACATACACTGCGTTTGGCCGGACACGCACTTGACCGGTTTTATAAGAAACAGGTTATAATACAATAGACAAGAAATTATAGTAGAATGTCTTGGTCTAGGTCGTCAGTCATGGCCCTTCATTCTTGGTCTAAGTCGGCTTGTAATGTATAAAAGTAAATATCGATATCTATGCTAATTCAGCTTAACTGATTTTTTTTTTATTGTAACCTATAATGAAGAGAAAATAAATTCAAAATAGTTTATTCAAGATAGACTACGGTAGTACTTTTTGAAAGTCATTTTTACATTGAAGCATCCCCCAAAACGCCCAACCTTCACCGCTTCCTAGTGTTTTAACTGGGAAGAAGCGGTCAACAAACTCCCCAGCAACACATGTCTGTCTTGCATTTTATAATCATATAAATAGTGATAAAATTGTATAAAACAAAATTTTAACGTTGCTTAGATTTACTTTTCCATTTCTATACATATATCAGCCATTGCAAATGTTTTTGCATCGAAGTTAATACTCAAGCATCAGTATTTATAGTATTAGCCAGTTAACTTCAACTTATCAAATCGTTATAGTCTATAATTAATTATCTCTCACCTCTGACGCCGATTTCATGTAAGGCCAGCACATCAAGCTACCACAATCTGTCAAATTTCTTTGATTGAGTTTCAACTTTAATACAAAATAGTAAGGTTCATATTCTTTGGGGAAAATTTGATAGTTTTGGATAGCTTGGCCTGCTGGCGTCTGTACCTACGTAGGTATTAATGATTAATTATCACTCACAATATTTTATCTTATGAAAACACTAACTCGACGGCGGCGATCGCGTGCAGTCTGCCAACCTTGTACAACTTACTAGCCAGCGTTGTGGACTACTTATAGCCCAACCCCTCAATTTCTGAGGCCTGTGCCCAGCTGTGGGAAGCTTGATGATAGAGATAAATGTAGCAGTGCGCCATGTCTGTGTTCCCGATTTGAACTGGCCTAATGTGCCCAACACTGAGCAATCTAACTACTAAGCTATCTAAGGTTGTAATATATTATGGCATTATAATACGTTAGTAAAATATTGTAGATAATGTTTAATTTATTAGGTATTACCATCATAATAAAAAATAGCCACGCGTAAAATGAAAACGGAAGAGATTTATAAATACTGATTGTTTTTTTTTTTAAAAAGGGTTAGTGGTTTAAATAATATTGTAGGCCCTTCATAGTGTATATCTTCAAAATAATATTAATTTCCCGTTTTTCCGTAAATACGGAGGTCGAACCTGCGACCCGTGGCTTAGAAGCCGAACGCTAACCCACTGCACCAATCATATCATTATATTTATTATAATGCTTCTGCGCGTGAGTCATACAAATCTAACTACAACCTCAATAATCTAAAGTTCACTTCGAACTCCGCTCTCCGCAAAAGAGCGACAACCTCGGCGTTTCGCGTCACCTCTATAGTGGCGGGAATTCGGGACTACGGGAGCGTTGTAGCATTCCTCCGCAGACCCGGCAAAGTTCAATAACCCTACCTCAAAAAGTGCCAGTGTGCCACAGTTTTTTACCAGCTCGTACCGTACGTTCTGTCCTACAATGATGAACTGTAAATTTAATACTACAAAACGAAAACGAAGGTAAATTTTTTGCTAAGTAAGTAGTTTACGAGTAACATCAAGAACAGAATTGCAAAAACGATTCTTATTCAATCACGGAGCGGTTAATAGAGTTGTTTTTTAGTTTTCACTGTTGTTAGACTAGTAGATCAGATATTATATATCTACTAATAGCATTATGGCATTATCATTATGGTTTATGGATTATACAGTTGACCCGCAATGTCGGAAAGTCGGATTGTCGAATTTGTCAGATTATACAGTACTGTCATAATACTTATATATTAGGTACTGCCACATGACAAAACTGCCTCGTTTGTCTAGTAGTTCTCAGCGCGACTGTACGCTAGACAAAAAAGTATATAAGTAAGTATAATATCCCTTGTCTAGTATAGACAAGGGTTATTATACCATAGCACAAGCTCTGTTTATTTTGGGACTAGAATCATCATCATCATCATAATCAACCAATATACTGTCCCACTGCTGGGCACGGGTCTCCTCTCATATTGAGAGGGATTAGGCTATAGTCCACCACGCTGGCCTAGTGCGGGTTGGCAGACTTCACAAACCGTCGAGAAAAATCTCTAAGGTATGCAGGTTTCCTCACGATGTTTTCCTTCACCGTTTAAGCGAGTGATAATTAATTATTAATACGCACATTAATTCGAAAAGTCAGAGGTGCGTGCCTTGGGTTCGAACTCGATACCTTTGACTTGGCAGTCCAATGGTCATACCTCTAGGCTGTCACTGCTTCTTACTAGGACTAGAATCGTGATGTGTAAAATATCCATAATATTTATTTACCCATTTCTTACCCCTTACAGCGTCCATGGTCGCTGAAAACGTCGGTATGAATAATATCAATATCATCACCATCAACCCATATACTGTCCCACTGCTCGGCACGGGTCTCGTATCAGAATGAGAGGGATTAAGCTATAGTCCACCACGCTGGCCTAGTGTGGGTTGGCAGACTTCACACACCGTCGAGAAAAAATTTAAACATGCAGGTTTCCTTACAATGTTTTCTTTCACCGTTTAAGCGAGAGGAACATGAATTCGAAAAGTCAGAGGTGCGTTCTATTAAAACTCGAGATCTTTGACTTAACAGTCCAATGGTCATATCACTCCTATTAATATAATAATACACTTTATATAAATACAATTGAAAGATTAATATTTATTTATATACATTTATACTAAAGTGCTGACCCGATCACCCGATGACGTCGCGACGTTATGACACGTCTAGGCGTTATTCAGCTATTCTATGTGATTCTAATGTAATCTTATCGCACCTGTGGCTGCCTGTTTTATTTATTCGTTTATTTCAGGCATCCATGGCACATAGATAAATACCTTACAAACTAACATATATACTTACATTAAATACAAATGTATTAGTATATAAAACTTAAACCTATGTTAGTAGCACTTCACTGTGCACTAATGAGTGATTAAACGAACTTACCTGTAAGTGAAGTTCGATCATCATTATATGAAGACACTGTCCTTCAATGATCACCATGTAGTCCCCTCGTTTTCATGGAACCGACGCACGATATTCAAAGATTTTTTAGAAAATATTTCTGCTGAAAAAGAGAAGAAACTAAACGCCCTGTCTCCGGCTCCATCAGTTGTCAACTGTAACTGTCATTCTTTTTAAAGCCACACATTTTTCACAATTTTGTTCTGGGTTAAAAGAAAGAATTCTTTCGAATGGGTGTGGGTGGGCTCCCGTGATCATTGAAGGACAGTGTCTTCATATAATGATGATCGAACTTCACTTACAGGTAAGTTCGTTTAATCACTCATTATACTTCAGACGTCCTTCAATGATCACCATGTAGATGTTTAAAGCTTCATCAAAATTGTAACAAATGTGTAAAATTAAAGAAACAGGAGATTTATATAGTTTCTTTACTTTTAATTATTGAATGTTGAACTATATTTCAGTTTATGTTGGAATACAAATTTCGTTATATAAGTACTTAATTATATTGCACTTTATTATATTTATTGTAACACCATGTATACCATGTTTTATGCAAATAAATATATTATCATTATTAATTATTTCATTTTTATCCATACCTCAATGCACATTGTGGCACACAAGGCAGTACCAGTGCCGCGAGGCACTCTCCATCAGTCAACCCTCAGATCAAAAGGAAATCAACCAAATTAGATTAATATTATCATAATAATTTAAACATTTAAGTTTTAATATTCTTAATCTTTGTAATCATTTACCCGTAATTAATAAGATTACTAATCATTTACCATAATTATAACCATCCTTATAATAATAGAGCTCCAATGCGTTACTTGAACCTGTACTGTGCTTCACACTGAATAATATTACCTTTGTGAAAGAGATAAATAAATACCTTTATTATTATGACATATTGTAATATGAAGTGAAAGGTTTTATATCCTCCAATGAGTAGGTACTGCTCATGTAGTGTTAAGAGTAGATTATTTAGAATTGTTTTAGGTTGTAAGGTCTATCTTACAGTAGGTAATTATGCACATGCACATAAGCACTTCGTCATTAATGATATACTGTCTAGTTGAGATTGTAGATGCGTGTCTAATACCTGTACCTACATATGTATAAATGTACTGAATAAGTTGAATGAATATTTGTGAATAAATATTTCCATTTATTATTAATAGGAAGTAGGTAATTAAAGACCAGGTACTCTTACGTGTCCTTTATCTGTCTACTGATTGTTATTGTTGTAGACCTTCTATTTGCTGTGGGCTTTTATATGCTATACAAATTTCAATATTATCTCTATGGACCTCTGCTCTATGTGTCTAGACATTCCATAGAAGGACAAATTTTAAGGTTGTCTTGAAAAGATAAGAGAATTAATTTGGGTTGTTATCAACTGGTAGCATTTATTTTGATACTATCAGGTGTTGTGGTCTGTAGTTATCTTAACTGAATTTTAGCATTTTGCCTGACAAATGTTATACTGAAGTATACTTATTAGATATTGATATATAATAATGAGATAAGTTCATAGTTGAATTTTATGAACAGAAAATCTAATCTCTATTAAGGTTAGTCTTCTTGGCTAATTATTCTACATATATTTTTATAAAAATAGGTAGCTTTTTCTAAAAATATAATAAAGTTGGTTTCGTTTCTAATGAACATAATGAAGAAGTATTAGATAAGTCAACCCACAGTCTCTTAAATAACTAACTATTATAGTATTCATATTATAACGTCTTGGATGTATAAATAAGTACTTATGTAATTAGACACTACACAACCTATCTGTATTGTGGGTACTGTAGGATGAACCTTGATTACTTATATATTGTCGTAGAAATATATAAAAATTTTAGCACTATGGCTATTGATAAAGTAAAACAAATTTGTTTTAATTTCACTCATGTTAAGCAGTACCTAACTATTAATTGGGATTGTTTTAATTCAATGATGGAAGCCATTATAATAAGTATCTGTAAGTACAGATAGCTCTTCCTTGTCTGGTAAGATAATGATCCCCAGACTACAATCTCCTAGTTACAGGCTCTTTCTGAATATGAATGGTTATTTCTCTGTTGAACAATCAAAAGATGTGAGACAACCATTGACATATAAGTGTTGGGAACCTTAGGTTGAGCAATCCATGTGGCACTATTGTGATAGGCTCAGCTTCATCCTAACCTTGTTTGAAAGTTTTAAGAATTAAAGAATAATGATGGAAATGCCTAGAAAAGAGCATTGATCCTTTTGCAAAAGTTTAAATACTTATGTACTTTGTGCTTATGTCGAGCAATATATTCTTTCTTTCATTAATAACTTGACACTAATAGGTTATTCCAGGGTATTGATTACAATTATTTTATACCAATTGTCTGCACCTATGCCAATGTCAGGCCCCTTCCAATTTATAATTTATCATAATTTAATTAGATTTGATGTTGTCTTATTTATGTGAATGTGATATGATTATCTTTTAGAGATAATAAGAAGCAAATAACCAGTTACTTATATTTTCACTCCACTAGATACCATAGGTATCTATTAGTGAAGAAAGTGAGAGAAGTGAACACCACTCACTGTGCATACCAATATAATTATTAGATAACAGTACCTAGTATTGTTATCAAAATTGAAGTAATAATAATTATGACAATTCATATTTACAGTTTCAGTTTTGTTTTCTATTATTTTCAAGGATTGCAGCTTTCAACTTTGTATGGGTATATACTAACATTTGTTTTGTGTAATTAACTGCATATCTAATATTAGTAGATAAGGATGCATCAAATGATCTCTATTCAATATAACATTGTTTGAATAGTGATATGTACAGTTGTGTGTACCAATGCATATTGGTTTTTTATCATTTAAAGTCCTAAGTATGAGCGAGTCAGATGTCTTACTATCATAATTTACTATAACATGATAGTATTTATAAACAATCTTTAAAGACATCTTACCTATACCAAACATGATGGTTAGTATAAATTCTTATTAAATATAAGTGTGATCCTAATTTATTTCCTAGGTTTAGGTACCTAAGTTTTATGTTGGTTATCCTTTTAATTGAATAATGTGTAAGTAATGAATTATCCAAGTTGATTGATTTTTAGGTCCAGGATCAAAGTAATAACAAAAACTTTCAGAATTTTAGTGAACACAATGGTTCTATAAATTCTCCAATATCAAACTATTACATTGATATGATGAACTAAGGTATTTCTTATGTCTTTGATTTATATCACAAAACAGATATCCTTTAGGTGTACTTATGTAAAATGTCAGTTTCTGGTTATGATACTTGAAACTACAATCTTCTAGCAATTTAAAGTTCTGATCAATATTAAATAAAATTAATCATTACTTTTGCATAAGTTAATAGTACTTAATTTGTCCTGCTTAGTACAAAGGCTAAGGTCTAATAGATCCTTATCTTTGTAATATTCAGTAACATCAACCAATTTTGTTCAGTTTGTTAAGATTTCTTCCTGTTTTGTGAAACAGGTATCGGATGGTCATAAAACTTTACTGTTTGTTGAAACAAAAAATGCAAATCCTTTGATCACTGGGGCGAATGTTATCCAGAGGGTCTTGGGTAATTCTCTAATAATTGCTATAAAAGAAAACTTTAACTTTAAAACTTTACCCGGTATGTCTGTGATAACACAGATCACTGTGGAACTCTCTGGCAATATGCTGGTGATACTGTAACTACTTCCTGGCCATGTGTACTTGCCTCCTGCTACTGCTTTAGCTCTCTTCTGAGATGTCATTATGATGTACCTGCTATGGCTCTATTTAGTATGAGTTTTGGTAGATATTTGCTCACATCCTTACTGAGGTGGACTTGTCCGGGTAAAAGGTTGTGAGCCTTTTGATTGAGTTATCCGTAGGTTGTTTAACCTGCTGGCTTCTTTCTTGAGGCTTTACATTTCAGTGACATATAATCTGTTAGTACATAATTTAAATTATTTATGCCTCTGTTTTAACACACAAAATAGCTGCTTTGACGTGGATTTGCGGAAACCAGACTGCTATACCATACCATGCCTCCGTTTACACCGTTTTGGATGCATGTACAATCCCAGAAGTGGTTAGCTGGCATCAATGCTAAAAATCTCACCTTGTTGGATTTGGTACATTCAGCTAGCAAGCAGGATTCATTTTAAGGATAAATTATTATTAGTTGAGAGTGATTATTGTATAGTATTATAATCAATGGTAAAGGATGTGTTTTCATTATTTGCAAGGCAACCACACACAGTCACAGTGCATTTTTTCAATTGTGTTTTACAAGAACACTTAGGAAATCCGTCCATTATTTTAACATTATCTGAAAAAAAAAATCAGTAATTTACATACCTCGTGATCCTTGGTCTGGTGTATCCTCCTCCCCCCCCCCCTCCTCCTTTTCAATATCACAAATAGAACACTTCTTGTTAGTGTATTGTGCATCTTGTTGCATCAAAACTTCGCCCCTGAGGCGACTGCCATTGAGAGGTCCCCCAGTACCAGTTCTAGGCAGTAAGCATCGCGCTGAATGACCCCCCAGTGACATTTCTAGGCGTGCATGGCCATTAAACGATCTCACAGTATCGATCTTAGGCCTTGTTCGTGTATTGTGAGTGAATGGCGACAGTGTCGCATATTCCAGGTAGGAGGTAGGTAAACGACGCCGTGAATGACCTCACAGTGACAATCCTTGGCGTGTTAATGTCATCGACCAACCCCACAGTGATGGTTCTAGACGTACCTAATAAGACATGTTCCAGGTATGAGGTAGATAAACGACGCCGTGAATGACCTCACAGTGACAATCCTTGGCGTGTTAACGTCATCGACCAACCCCACAGTGATGGTTCTAGACGTACATAATAAGACTATTGAACAATCTTAGGTCTTATGTTGGGAGGGAGGCCGACCATGTTCACAGCGATTTCTTTTACGTCGTCGTATTGGTTTTTCATCTTGCATAATTTCTTCCATATGCACTCCTCACTATCACTGCATTTCAGCATGTTTATTTTAGTATAATATTAACGTAAAAACACTTTTTAAACGAAAAGAAAAGTTTTTACGTTGTGCGTCATTTACACGAAAAAAAGGAATGACAGTTACAGTTGACAACTGATGGAGCCGGAGACAGGGCGTTTAGTTTCTTCTCTTTTTCAGCAGAAATATTTTCTAAAAAATCTTTGAATATCGTGCGTCGGTTCCATGAAAACGAGGGGACTACATGGTGATCATTGAAGGACGTCTGAAGTATAATTGTCTTTGTGCCGTCCTGTGGTACTTGTCCGCGGAAGCGACGGAACACCACGCCCTGCGGCCAAAAGTCTTCATTCATGACGAGAGGCAGGAAGCAATTTGGTACTCGAACCACGAACGCCTTAAAGTTTACGTTGCGGCGCGACTCCAGCAGCACCACTCTCGACATGTACCGTCTTTTGGCGCACGTACTCTGCGATGTCATCCGCCTTTGTAGTGTAGTGCAGGCGGGAAATGTACACCGGAGTGTTCGGCTTCGCGGCCTGTGTTTGCTGGTGCGCATGCGCTGTTCATGATGCCAACTCTTGCTGTACTATACTGTTAAGTCATCTTGAACGTGATTATATTATCAGTTAGACGTGATTTTGACTTTTGGGCTGAGAAGGTCGCTTTTGATGAATATCATCACAATATTGCAAAAGATTCACTATGTTCTAAATATGAATCGATATGACATCACCATCCCATCATACCTACATTCCCCGAAGGGTTAGGCAGAGGTATACTAATGTAGGTTCATGCACAAACTCCGACCTGCTACTGAGAATTTCATAGAAAAACCCAATAACACATTATTCCACCTGAGAATCGAAGTCAGGACCTCTAGTGTAGCAGTCGCGCTTACAACCATTAAACTAATGACACTAAAGGTCACACATTTTATAGACTAAAGACACTAAATAACAGACAAAAGACACTAAAGGTCGATGTTTTAGATTTTTAATACTAGATGGCGCTGGACGCTAGCTGACGATCTCTAGAAGAAAAATCGAAATAAAAACAAAGAATCATAGTGTATTTTAAAGTCTAGACATAGTAGAAAACTGTGGTAGCAAACAATGTAAGTAGGACAATCTAGGAATTGCATACAGTTGCCATATTAACCCCTGATACCATACTGAAACTAAAATTCACATTTTCCCCCATTCGGGGGAAGACACTCGGGGGAAGTTGTGAATACTCCCTAATTTACTTGGAATAGGCGCAGTTAGTTTTTTCTAGTTAACTAGCTGTTGCCCGCTGTTTCAACCGCATCCCAAATGACTCTGAGATATAAGGTAGCCTATGTCCTTCTCCAATGTCTAATCCATCTCTGTACCAAATTTCATCAAAATCAGTTTAGTCGTTTAGGCGTGAAAGCGTAACAGACAAGAGTTAATTTCGCATTTATAATATTGGTAGGGATAAATATTACATTTCTATCTCATTCATGCGGAAAGCATGCTTGCATCATTAACATGACTGCTTCATTGGTCTGGTGGATGCAAACGCGGATGCTGAATGTCGTGAGGTTGTGACTTTGATTCCCAGGTCGAGCAATGTGTTTTACTAGTTTTACTAGCTGGCAGTAATTTTTCTTAAATCTTAATATTATTGGACAATTTTACACAGCACCATCTAGTCCCAAACTGAACAGAGCTTGTACTATACGTACTAGACAATGGATATAATACTTATATACTTTTTTTTGTAAATACATACTTATAATACATAAGACACACCCAGACAGACACAAACACTTATGTCCATCACATAAATATTTGGGTTCTGTGAGAATGGAACCCACGACCTCGTGATCAGCAGTCTGTCACACGAACCACTAGACCACAGACATCGTCAATTTTTAAAGCAAGGTTTTTATATTTTTTATGCGCACAAAGATTGATGGGACCATCGCTTAAAAATTGGACTCGTAAATGCCATTTATGAATTCTATAACATTTAATATACAGTCATTATATAAGGCGTAGCATAATAAACAATTGATAAGTATTTTAAACTTAGTTGAATCATAGAAAAAAGTAATTTCAAATGATGATATTTTTCAATACAACAAAACTTGTTTTTCATCATGAGTTAAGTATCAACAAAGTCTGTGATATTGCGATTTATTAACTGGCCTATTCATTATTGCAAACAGAAAGCACATGCTCTGAAAATAACACTCCGCTGCGGACAGTCGTGTCCGAAACTCCGAACACACAGTACTGTCCCGACCGCGGCGCCGCATACACTATCCACGATGCGGACACTCGACATACTACCCGTGTTACTCGCAATAATCACCGTCCAGAATGTACAATCCGCGCGAATACTCGGCCTTTTCCCACACACAGGGAAAAGCCATCAAATGGTTTTCGATCCGCTTCTCAGAACACTAGCCGAAAGGGGTCACCATGTAACCGTAGTATCCTTCTTTCCCATCAAAAATCCACCGGCGAATTACACCATCGTGAGCCTCGAAGGTATCGCTGCACTGGGATTGGAAACTATTGACTTATCATACTTCGACAACCGCAATAAGATTCTTCAGACGTTGGGGATTGAGGAAATATTTAAGACGATGTTCGACCTGCAGCCGCTAGCTGATCTAGCTCTTGGTGTCTGCTCCAAAATCGTGGACTTCCCTCCTTTAGCTGATGCTTTGAAGAAAAGTTATGACCTCGTTATAGTGGAGAATTTCAACAGTGACTGTATGTTGGGTCTCGCACATGTGTACGGACAGAAAGCACCTTTCGTGTCCCTGTTATCCAGTCACATGATGCAGTGGTCCCCGGACAGAATTGGGGTCACAGATAACCCTTCCTATGTGCCTTTAGTGACCTCAAAATTTACATCTAAAATGACCTTTCCTGAAAGATTAGAGAATACCTTGATGAACGTGTATTTTAAGTTATGGTACCGATACGCGATACAGATGAAGGAAAAGGCGATGATTGAGAAGCGTTTCGGCATTAGGATTCCCGATTTGCAAGACCTTGCGAAGAATGTGAGCATGATGTTGCTGAATACGTTCCACAGTCTGAATGGTGTTCGTCCTCTGTTGCCGGGTGTTGTGGAAGTTGGAGGGATGCATTTGGACCACAGCAGGAAAACAATACCGCATGTGAGTATATAGCAATTTTCTCGCACGATCGTCTTCACACATTTTCCGATTCGTCTTGCGTAACGAATGTATATTGAAGGAGAGGAGCAAGACGCGTTACATATTGTAAGAAAATACTTACGGACGACCGTGAAACAACTTACTTAAGAATTTGCATGAAACAATGGTTATTAGTTCCATAAAACTTGTATGATACTAATAAGCATTTATGTTACGGTTGACATTGTGAAGGGCAGTGTTAATTAGACGTGACATAATACCATAACTATTATTGACATACTGCTAGTACCGTCAAACTCTAATCTAAGATTGATACATACATTTTACTTACGTTTTCTCCACCCGTAGAAGGTTAAGATTGTGCCCTGCTGTTATCTAAGCCAATTATTTTTATAGATAAAAATAATTAATTAACAGTTTAGAAGTTAAGATAATATTATATGGGTTAGTATAGATACTAGCCAATACATTGACTAATATTATAGACAGAGTAGGATTTTTTTGTGTGCGTATATGGAGGGAACTTGGAACCACTGCACTGTTTAAAAAATGTAAAATGGTACATTATCCTACTTGGACATAGGCTATACAATATTATTTTGCAACACGAGCATAACTACGGCTACCAAGATCTAGTACTCGTAATAATATTAAACAGATAAAATTGATTGTTTTTTTTTTGGAGATTACCCTCATTAAGGGGAGTAATCTCCAGAACTAATTATTCGATTGTGAATAGCAATAGGCTCACCCCCTATTACCTACCTGGGACCTAAAACATACCGGCGAAATGTGGGTGTACCTTAGTAAACCTCTTCCTAACCCTTCGGGGAATACAGTATGTACACATATATAAATATCTACATAACTAATACATATATTGTGTACTCATTTTTAAATAGGTATCTATGAGATTACCTCACTTTGTAATAAATTCATATTTTAAGTAGAAACAAGAACATAAAACATTTTAACAAATATACTAAAGTTATTGTTTACACACTATTGCGCCTGTACTTCCCAAAGGGTTAGGCAGAGTCAGGTAATATTTGTACACCTACAGTTCGTCGGTATATTTAGGTCCCATGTAATAGGGACACAAATCTAAACTCCTAGCTGCTATTGAGTAAGACCCAATAACACTTTGCTCGACCTGGGAATCGAACCCAGGACTTTCAGCGTAGCAGTCGCGCTTGGGACTACTGAGCTAATGAGGCAGTAGGTGCTTAAATTGTTGTTTTTGATGTTAGTAATGTAGTCCTGTGAGGTTGGTAGTGTTTTACAAGTAACCTTAAATAACTAACGGTAGAAAGAAAGTAAAAGGTTAGTTCACAACTAACGATGTTCTACATACCATAATTTACATAATATTCATCGACGAACATAAATCGTTCCACTTGCACTTATTCATAGTCTAATTATTATTTAAAGAATAAAAATAACCCTTAATGTTACATTCAGAGGATTCAAATTTAGCTTTTAGGGTGGTTCAGATAACACAACATTGCACTGTACTATAAATATGCTATCTTCTTCCGTACTCCGAGCCTTTTCCCAACTATATTGGGGTCAGCTCCCAGTCTAACCAGATGCGGCTGAATATCAATATTTTACACGAAGCAACTCCCATCAGACCTCCGCAACCCAATTTCTGTGTAATACCGATCTCCTGAGAATAGACTGGTTGTTATGCTTCCATCTAATTTTATCAATCATCACATGATTTTTAATCAGTGTTTTTCAATAAAAGTTAAAGTTATAAGTTCGAATACTGATACTAATTATGTATAACGAAATAATGATAGGTAAATTATATAAGATGTGTCCGATAACCTATGGGTACAATGTAGAAACAAATTTATTAGGTGCTGTTGTTTTGTGCCTTTATTCTACAAGACAGAAAACATTGGAAACATAACATACTATCACGCCTATTCCCCGAAAGGTGGTGTACAAAGTTGGCGAGTGGAGAGCATTTTCCCATTAACGGGGCACAATTATAAACTTCAATTTGCTACTGAGAATTTCATAGAAAAACCCAATAACAACAACGTTTCCTTGCGGAGCACTGGTAACCTTGCTCACCGTTAGAAACACAACACAGCTCAATCAGTGTTGTTTTACTTCAATTTCCTACAAGCGGAGGTATCTCCCCAGTCGGGCAGGTCCAATTTGAGTGGATTAAGGTACACCCATTATGCCCTGTCTGGATCCGATACCCTCGAATCGTACATGTAATCGATGCAGGAAAACTTTAAAATAATGCCTTGTATGACGGTTTGAATTCGGGCTTTCCTGGGGTCCATTTTTGGCGGCCTACTCCGCATGTTTTGACCTGTTGGTTAAGTAGTCCTATAGCTTTTTATCTTATCACGCTAATGTCATTTGCTGAGCTAGCCCATGAGTCTGAATAACATCATTATGCGAATGCGTTCAAACTGACGTTCTTGATAAATAAATAGAGCAGACTATTATTACACACAGGCGATAGACGCAGCTAAGAACAAGAAGACCCGGCAATGCTCGTTATGAATGAAGGTACCCATTTCTATGAGAATTCTAAGGCTTCATTATCGTCTTCAGCTCCTATTGATCTAATATTAGAAAAGAGAGAAAATTTAATTAAAACTAAATTTATAAAGAGAAATAATTTAATTTCTTGTATGTTTGTATATTTGTTTTCAATGGATAAACTCGAAAAATACTTAATTCTGTCACGAGTAGAGCTACATTATAAGCAAATAACATAGGCAAATCTAAACTGCGAGCTGCTACTGAGATTTTATAGAAAACCCCAATATTAAACATTAATAAAAGACCCATGGTCACGGGTAGACTGAGGTGGTGGGCGTCTTGATGATATAATTAATGACAGCTACCCTACATTTTTATTGTTACATGATCAATGACATTTATTACTAGTTACTAATTAATACTAGATGGGGCCGGGATTAATAATATCAATATAACGCGATAAAATCCGTAAAAAGTAGTTTTATTTCAATGTATTATATTCGCGTAAATGTCAAAAATAAATGTTAATAAAAGAACTACCAAATTGATATTATGCGTTTTGGCTTTAACTTGTAAGATATACATATACACAAATATTTTATTTATACAAGATAATAATGTATTAGCTACGTAATCAATTATTTTGTTTTAAAGTTGCTACTGAACATAATATTATAGGCACCTACTGTACCGATAGCATGGATCTGAAAACATGTCCAACCCAATTTCAAAATATTGGATTCATGTCGTCCACTTGAACAGTATTAAAAATTGATAAGTAAATAACTAGGACACGATGAAAATTATGAGATTATGACTGTTGTGTAATTTGATTTCAGTTAATTAAATTTTTATTCATATATATTCGCTAAGAAATGATAATATAGGTTGGGAAATTCCCACAATATTGGAAAAGTTCTGAGATAAACATTAATTAGTTTTTTTTTTGTATATTATGTCAATAGGTATTTTTAATAGTTTTTCTGTAAAATATTTTTATTGATTAGTCAAGTAATTATCTTCATCATCAACCCATATACTGTCCCACTACTGGGCACGGGTCTCCTCTCAAAGAATGAGAGGGATTAGGCTATAGTCCACCACGCTGGCCTAGTACGGGTTGGCAGACTTCACACATTGTCGAGAAAAATCTCTAGGGAATGCAGGTTTCCTCAAGATATTGTGATAATTAATTAGTAATACGCACATGAATTCGAAGTCAGGGGTGCGTGCCTTGGATTCGAACTCGAGACCTTTGACTTGGCAGTCCAATTTATAACCATATCATTAGGCTATCAGTTCTATTAAACAATTTACGAGTATGTTATCTCAATATTAAAAGAAAACATGATGTTAAAAGTTAACGATATTTACAAATTATACATATACTAAACTACCAGGGAGGCATAAATTCTAGAAGTGTCATGTGGTGAAGCCATGTTCAGTATTCATGAAAACAAATGAATTGCGGATAATATGGAAGTATTATGTGTCATTAGTGTCAATTGTAGTAACTTAATGTGACGGACTGACGGCACATCGCGAATGAGGTAGTAACAACAGTAACATGCTTTTGTAAACACGTGTAAAATGATATGTGTGTACTAACTGCCGTTTCAAGTATCGGGTAGATACAACATTGTACACTCGTATACACCTCAAGTCTGATTTACACGTCATTGTCATCCTCAAGTATTTAATTTAACTATAACATAATATACAGTATCATTCTGCAGTAAACGTTGCGTACATTTGTAATTAATATACATATAAGAACCTATCCAAATGCATTATTTGAAAAAAAAGTATATGTGTATTGTATTGTTAATGTACGTTTAATAAATAAATAACATAGCTAGCTTGGATTTTTGAGACAAACGTAGCCTATATCTTTCTCCAAGGTCTAATCTATCTCTGTATCAAATTTCATCAAATACGGTTCTGCGGTTTAGGCACGAAAGAATGAAAGCATAATATAGAGCTACTTTCGCATTAATTATATTAGTAGGGTTTTTAAGCTACTTAATGCCTGTAAACAATGAGTTTAGTACTTAATAAGTAGTAATTTAAAATTTAGCGTGCAACTAAACAAGCAGATTAAAAATGTCTATTATAGTTTCGGTTAAGTAGGGGCGTGGCTTTTTTCTTCACCATTAGCTAGAAAAGTCACACGTGCGTGCCATGTATTCGAACTCGAGACCTACGACTTGGGAGTCCATTGGTTATATCACTAGGCTATCACTGTTTCAGCAACACTAGGTAACAACACTCACTATAATATTAAATCTGTTCAGTTAGTTAAAAACAACACTCATTTTAAAGAATACCATTGTCCTGTCATTTTCAGGATTTAATGATTAAATGATATTTATTTCTGTAAATGCATGCATTAGACATTGTGTAGCTCAACCATATTGTAGGGAGCTCATCAACCCGTCGCACGACGATACCAGATCAGAGGAACATTTGCGTAGGTCACATAAAAAAGGCTCAAAGCCACCAGACTGTTCAAAGCTGAGGATTCATGGTCACTAAAAACAAATCTTAAGTACCATATCTAGTGTACTTATATACGTATATGACTATAAGTTATGACAGGGATGTCTATAATGTTTTATAGGACCCTTAAACTAAAGGGCATGTACAAACGCCAGCAGGTCAAGCTATCAAAAACTGTAATTTTTTCCAATTGAATATAAACCTTATGACTTTGTATTAAAATTGAAAATCAATCAAAGAAATTCGATAGGTTGTGGTAGCTTGATGTACTGCGGCCTCTCTACATACCGGCGAACTGTGGGTGTATTTTAGGACACATTTGATAGACCCTTCGGGAATACAGGCGTGATGATATGGTATGGTTATTGGTATGGTATGGTAATATCCTTATTGTTGGAAAGTGTTTTTTGTTACAAGTAGGTACCATTTCCTAAGTACCTACCTAGGTACTTTTTAGATAACACGCTAATCTAAAAAGCACTATAAAATAGGTAATGGCTTTATTTCTTTTATTGACATCACCATAATTTAATATGGATCTTAAACTTACATTTTTTTTTCAAATATCTTATTTCAGTTAAGTACACCATTAAAATAGCAGTTTTGAAAAGTCAAAACAAGTTGCACGGTCCCAAAAAGTGGGTCTTATGGAGAAGAACCGGTACGAAACTCCATAGACACTTTTTTTAAAAAAACATGTTTACAGTGTTAATTTTGGTTTACAATTTTATCTGAATAGTTCAAGAGAACAATGCAGTTTGATTTGTACTAATAAATTAATCCAGTATACCTATGTAAGATTGCCATTGACAGTAAGAACTGACCAGCCCTGACAGACGGCACCCGTTCCGTTCACGAGTATGACGTGTGTATTTGACATTTGATAGTGTTTATTGAAATATAGTTAATAGATAGGGACCTGTCCCTGCGCAGGCGCAGAGAATAAATACGTAGAATTTAATCAGCTGGGGTCGCAGTTATCGTACTGACATGGCGGCCAGCGGTTATTGGTCTGTATAGATAAGTGCTAACAGGACGATTTTTTACATGACTGGCAAAATTTTACACAAAAATACAAAACTTCCTCAGCCGTGGTGAGCAGCAAATCCAGCACGCTTCTTCGTAGGTTTTTTTTTCTACTACTAAGGTGACAAACAAGCATACGGCATGATGGTCAGCGGTTACCGTAGCCTATAGACGCTTGCAACACCAGGGGTATCACTGGCGCGTGGCCGATCCCGTTAAATAAAAGAGGAATATTTGGGTTGGCAGTAAAAGGGTTAAAGTTAGTAGTTATTTTGTATACGAAAGTCAGTAGCACAGTTCGCAGAGTTTATCAGAAAAAAATACATTGCCCACACTATGATTATTTTTGGCAACAGCTTTCGTATAACGCGAGCGTCTGTCTATAATAATTTGTTCCGCACAGTTACAGGCAATAGATAATTCAATAGTGTCTATGCTAGATTTGTTAACAAAACTGAATATAATTTCAAAATTTAGTAACAAAAAACGAACTAGGCAAGTAACGAAATTGACGAAATGTTTAGCGACCGAATTACAAGAATGACATTTGGGTACAAGTAATCGGTTATTGCGCAATTTAGTTCCGCTTTCTATAAGTCCACTCAGTGAGCAAATACAGGAAACTAGATAGCAATTAATACTAGTAACTTTCCTATAAACCAAGATTTCTTTTATGAAGCAGGTATTTTAAAACTGATAGTACCCGTCACTAGTGAGTCTGTCATGCATTTTTTTTTATTTTTTATTTATTACGCACAATCAGCAGTTATACGTTACGGCAATACAATGATAATCTAAAAATAAGTAGGTAAACATTATGTAACCCATGTCCATGGATTATTTAAAAGAAATATAGTAAAGGAAACTTGTTATAATTCATTGAATGTTATGTTAAAATTTGGAAGAAAGTAAAATTATGGCCAGTGCTTTAAATTTTCTATTTGAAAGATAAAAAAAAGAAATTAAAATGTGGTTACATAGATCTTATAGTTTTAGGGTTTTGCTCAGCACATTTGTCATATATTTTTTAAGCAAAAAAGAAGTAAAGAAAAAAAATGTTGATACCAACCATGAACAATGGTGTGCATTGTCCATGGTATTTCATATATTTCAATATTTTTTTATAGATTAAATAAGATAGAGCGAAATTTTTTTAAATCGGGCATAGTTGTTAGTTCGGGGGTACTTTTCTAACATATCAGGACTTGGAGGCGAGGCAACGTATGCTTCCAGCCAGGAACATTAATATACTTATCAGCAACAGCAGCTAAAGGCGTCCCCAGTTAATGGACTTGGACCTCGACTTAGGGTGCTACTGGGGGGACTATTAGGGACAGCTGGAACTTACTCGTTTTAAGTTATAATCCGAAACTAACCGAAAATATATCTACCAAGAATCAAAGACTAGATGTACCTTCTAAAGACAGGGGTTCATAGGTATTATGGGCTTAAGAAGAAATATATCAATGGACTACTTCCGTCACAAGATGTAGTGTGGTACTATTTATAAACACTACACCACTTACCCACATCTCAATTTACAACGTAATAGTGTTCAACAATCGCTGCTCAAGTGATAAGATAAAAGAGAATAATATCTGATATCAGCTAGGAAGATATGGTTTTATCGTCCTAGTCTATATAGACTAGGACGATACATTGGATATTGGGTTCGCAAACACATATATATGTAGTACCCATAGTACAATTTCTGCTTAGTTTGGAACTACTGGTGATAGTAAGAATATCTCAAATGTATAATATATTATTACTAGCTTCTGCCCGTGACTTCGTCCGCGTGGAAAAGTTACTTTAAATTATTGTTGTAATTTGGCTAATTAACTCAAAATCGTTATAAATTATAGCCTATATGTTATTCTTTATGTATAAATAATAATACAGTAAAGTTTCATCAAAATCCGTTCAGCAGTTTTAGCGTGAAAGAGTAACAAACATCCATCCATCCATCCTCACAAACTGTCACATTTATAATATTAAGTAGGAAGGATTAGTAGGATAGGATAGGATCTACGAAACGTAGGTAATCATATTAATAAAAGAAATCAACGACCATTTATAATTCAATTATGAACTGTATACATTCATTTCGCCTTTATGGATGTATAAACATGAAATAGAATGACTGACTACTAACACAAATATAACTATACTGATAAAAACGGATAACGTTATTGACGTCCACATCTTTGTCTTGCAGTTAATGCTGTTCAGTTTATCTGGCATTAGGTTAACATGGTCAGGACAAAAAAAAATATAGATAGTGCAAAAAATCCTCAAGGATCGGAACGCGAACAGCATTTAATATTCGCACCATCGACACAGAGAAGAAGACAGTAAGATAGGTGAAAAATTTACCAATTACCTACTTGAATTAATGAATCGAATGGATTAACATTGTTTAATGAAATAAAGACCTATGAACTCTCAGTGTAGGTAGGTAAATGATGCCAGACATTCATTTAAACAATGTTGGCGACCTACTTCGGCACTACAGTAATGTAAAATTATTCAGTTTTCCGAACTTACACCTACGTAAGTTAGGGAATTTAATCCTAAAATCATTAAGCACAGTTAAAAAAACATTAAATCGTGGTAGGTACAGTCTGTTATAAATAAGCATAACAAGTTAGAAATAGTTTACATTTAAATGAGTTTCAATAGATATACATACAGATCTAGGTTATAAAGTATCCTGTGTTAAAGAAAATCAGCCCCCATTTCCCAAAAGTAGGATCAAAAATAAAGGTAAGACTGCAAGACAAAATTGAGCAAATGTCAAACGAACAACAAACACTAAAAACCTTAATCAATCAATCTTCAATCAATCAAGTAAAATCTTAATCACTCACATAATTGTCAAGTCAATAGACTTGACAATTATGTGAGTGGTGGTGTGAGTGGAAGTGGGAAATATATCTATCCCTAATAAACACATATATCTCTGATAAAGCCTAATTTGGGACAATAGTCCAAACGGTGCCATCATATGGTCCATAAACCAATCGATTAATTTGAGCTGCAACACGGAACTATTTTCTAGTTGGGGTCAAATGATTTGACCATATTTTAACAATCAATTGAACAAATTACTATTCTGATATATGTACAAATATTTTTTTAAGTCTATAAGCTGTAAATATCCATGCAATTGCTTAAGTATATCTATATGTTGTAAGAAATATCTATATACATTTAATTTTGGGACTGCGGGACGCCTTTCGCAGCGATTCTTGCATACGGACGGTCTACTCCGTAGGCCTCATCCATGTTCATTTATTACTTATCTTTTCATACACACCAGTCAGTCAGTTATGTCTACATGGCTTCTCATCTTTTTGTAGGACCTTCTAGACCTAGGAAGACCGCGACCAATTCCTCCCGGCCTTACTACTGCCATCATATCTATTTAAAGTTGGTTACCAATTATTATTCTCACTGACATTTTCAAAACGTATAATAAAACCGTGATAGAGTTCTAATATACTTATTAGAGGAAAAATAATTATCAAGAAGTGTAACATTTATAAAACCCGACTGAATAGAAAAAAACAAGACGTCAGAAACACAGGGACCCATTATTGGGAGATCCGGTCTAGAATTTTTAATGGGTCCCGACTGTTATACTTAGTCACTTGGTTTTTTTTTTGTTTCTTTTCAGTCGAGTTTTAAAAATTTTGTAATTAAATTGTTTATCACCTTGCATTAATTCTCTCAACATGTATTTAAATCATCACATTATATTCATTCCAATATTTCAATTTCTGTCACCATTATGACTGCTTATAAAACAAGACTAATTGTTCCAGTACATCGAGCGGTTTTTGAACGAGTCAGAGCATGGGGTCGTGTTGTTTAGCTGGGGGTCTCTAATCAAGACCGCCACGATTCCGAAGTACAAGGAGGAGATCATTATGAGCGCCCTATCCAAGTTGAAGCAGAGAGTCATTTGGAAGTATGAGGACAGTGATGAAGAGGGCACGCTGAAGGGAAACATTCTGAAAGTGCGGTGGCTCCCGCAGTATGAGCTTCTTCGTAAGTATACTTGAATGCTTGAACTTGATCCAAATGCCACAAATAAAAATCTGTAGTCACTTATTATAGTGACATTTTGAGGGTCTGCATATAGGCAATGGATCAACGCTTGCTGCATTTCAGATGGGGGACTGACCATTGTGAACAAAATTTCTGTGGAATGTCTATAAATTTCGAAAACCAATGAGCCAGTCCTGTAACCTGACGGCTATAATGACTGCTTTTGTTTAATCATAATATGATGCAAAATTAAATAAGTATCTACGAGTTCTAAATATAAACTAATCCCACTCTCCCGCTCCCTGTTAGGGAGGTCAATATATTTTGATATTGCCCTCCCTATGGTAATTGTCTTTGGAGTCGGCATGGCTACAGCTCATTCCTTGATACCATTATTGAATCAGGCAGTAACGACGTCACTAACTAGTCAATTGCTAATTAAGGATCGTCTATCATTATTGCAGTGGCCTAGATCGAGATAGTCTTAGATTATATACACTATCACACACACAGACACAATTACAATCGATATTACATTGATTTTCAGGTCTAACACTTATTGGGATTTTCAATAAATTTTTAGTAGCATCTCTAAATTTGAAACTGTACCGTCTATACCTACCCAGATAGGTTCTC
The DNA here is from genome assembly GCA_964056405.1 of Acronicta alni. Lineage (NCBI taxonomy): Eukaryota > Metazoa > Arthropoda > Insecta > Lepidoptera > Noctuidae > Acronicta > Acronicta alni. The sequence goes on along the minus strand of OZ043919.1, from coordinate 3,137,884 downwards.
TTCTCTTTCATGGGACTTAAAATATGCCGTCGAACTGTGGGTGTACATTAGAACATCTCCTTACCATTCGGGGACTGCAGGCATGACGGTATGTTCATATGTGAGTACCCAGAAACCTAATAGCCTAGAAACACAGAGCTAGAAATGTCAACAATAGGCACAATCAACCTTATCAGTTGTCACTTCCCCAAGACCAACAGTACATAGTATGAGGGATCTCATGCATATAAAGATGTTTATCCATCTATCAGTAAATTGATATAATAATATGAGGAAAATAAGGTTCCAATACTTATATAAAAACAATAAACTCTTTGCTGAATATAATACGATACTTTTCCTAGCTATGCAAAAACGTAAAGTAATTAAGAAGTAGGTAGGCATTCTTAGTAACACTAATTCGAAGAAGGAAGCAATAAAGCTTATTATTATAAATTAGGATTAAGTAGAATTATACTTAGGTTCATCACGCGTCTGTGGTTAGTGGTTAGATATGATCATATGATTACGCATTAATCTCACCGTGAAGATTATTTAGAAATTGGATTTACGCATGTCATGGTATGTAAGCAGTGACAGCCTAGTGGTATGACCATTGAACTGCCAAGTCGAAGGATTCGAGTTCGACAAGGCACGCACCTCTCTCGCTTAAACGGTGAAGGAAAAGATCGTGAGGACACCTGTATGCCTTAGAGATTTTCTCGACGGCGTGTGAAGTCTGCCAACCCGCATTAGGCCAGCGTGGTGGACTATAGCCTAATCCCTCTCAATCTGTGAGAGGAGACCCGTACCCAGCAGTGGGACAGTATATGGGTTGATGATGATGTCACGGTATTCAATTGTTCATCAGATCAAGGGACTCGTGGCTTGTCACGGTCAGTTTAGGAATGGGTAAACGCCTCCTCTCCCTCGCGGTTGTACTTCGGAGAACACGTCCCATTTGTCAATCAAAAGCCCAAAAGCTTGACTGCCAGGTTATCCGTAGGTAGAAGTACCTAATACTTAGTCGTGTAACAGTCTCGTTGGTCTAGCAAAAGTTAGTATAGGATAAAGCTAGGACATGATTAACCTGGATGAAGCCTAATACCTCGCAACTAAGTCAAGTCTCTCTGACGTCTATGTCCTTAAATTATTATTATTGTTATACCTACACATCAAACTGTATTGTTCTCATAAACTATTCAGAACAAAATTGTAAATCAAGATTAACATTGTAATCATGTTTTTTTTAAAGAGTGTATGGAGTTTCCTGCCGGTTTTTCTCCATAAGACCCACTTATCTGAACCGTGCAACTAGTTTTGATTTTGACTTTTCAAAAGCCATATATATTTTAATGATCTAATTGAAAAACATCGTGAGGAAACCTGCATAGGTACCTTAGAGATTTTTCTCGACGGTTTATGAAGTCTGCCAACCCGCACTAGGCCAGCGTGGTGGACTAAAGCCTAATCCCTCTCAATATGAGAGGAGACCCGTGCCCGTGGGACAGTATATGGGTTGATGATGATGAATCGAAATAAAATATTTGACTTAGACATTGAAAATAGCTTGTTGGTCGTTCTGATCCTAATAAATAAAAAAAAATGTTTGTTTTCCACAGAGCACAAGAAAGTGATCGCGTTCATAGGTCATGGAGGACTTCTCGGCATGACGGAGGCGATATCCGCGGGGAAACCAATGCTCATCGTGCCTTTCTACGGAGACCAGCCCCTCAATGGGGCATCAGCCACTGCGATTGGACTGGGCAAGACTATCTCTTATGCTGACATGACGGAGAAGACTTTGCTTGAAGGACTGCAGAGCGTCCTAAGTCCTGAGTACGTAACTATATGAACAGCTAATTTTAGAAACTAAATTGGACATCAGTGGTATTCACGAGATTGAATGACAACTCATTGAACTTCTTCATCGAAGACACACCTGCTCAACCCTTCACTCAGCAAATAATAAAAATCAGCTGGTGTATGCATTTAGGTTCACTAAACTCTACAAAGTATAGTTTTTCAGTACTTCATTAAAAATATGGGTGTATAGTCCTGTTTGCATAAATATACATTATGGTTTAGATCTACAACATACCTTAGGCAAAGATGTGTTTATGTGCACAAACAATTCGCCGGTATGATTAGGTCCCATATAATAGGGGGCGAGCCGGCGAGCCTATACGACAAATCAAAACCCCGAGCCGCTACTGAGAACTTCATAGAAAAACCCAATAACACTGCTCCACCTGGGAATAGAACCCAGGACCTCTAGCGTAGCAGTCGCGAGAATAATGAGGCAGTTAATATTATATTACTATACTTTTGGATTAATCCGATGAGAGACTGTTTCCGAAATTCCAACTTCCAGCTTTACTGGTCTGCTCTGATAGATAGGAGGCCGCCTATGCAAGACTTTTAGTCCCTTGGTTCCTATGCAGCACCTTGGAGGAAACTGGTCTCCGTTTTGTCTACTTTCGGAATCATGCATGAGTCATTCTCTTTTATCGATTTGTAATCAGTACGAATGAATGAACGTGTCAAATTAATAGTACCTAGGTATAAAGATTTTTATAGTCGTAAATAAGTACTAGATACCTAATTAAAGTTGATTACATTATTAATGACATTAATAAATTGATGATGTTTACCTAATATCTGTAGGTATAAAGCGCAATCTACCGACAGCAAAAGTGTCTACTTTTAACGTACCTACACTTGATGTTATCAGTGCCTGGGTAATCAAACATTTTAATGACCATCTCGTTTCCGACATGCGTAATAAATATATTATCATATCAAAGATATTAAAATAAAATATGACTGAATATAAGTAGCACATAATAATATCTACATTCTATTCATTTGTTAATTGTCATCTGTTATTAGTAGGGTTGTCAAATATCAGACATGTAACATTTTTAGAATACAATTAGCGATGTGTACACAGTCTACAATAAAAAAAAAAAATATTCTATGAAGTCAACTACCTAAATCCGGATATAGCAATTCATCACCATCATCATCATCAACCCATATACTGTCCCACTGCTGGACATGGTTCTCTCATGGTTTAGAGTTAAGCAATAGTCCACGCTAGCCTAATGAGAGTTGGCAGACTTCACATGCCAAGAAAACCTCTCAGCATCCATGTTTCCTCACGGACCTCCAAATTGGTTTGTGGAGGTCTGATGGCAGTCGCTTTGTGTAAAATACCTACTGATATTCAGCCGTCTGGAAGCTGACCCCAACAAGTTGGGAAAAGGCTCGGAAGAAAAACATTGCAGGCTTCCTCACGATATTTTCCTTCACGGCAGTATATTACACTGAAATATATAGGCTCGACGCCAGATAATTTTCTGTGTGGCAACCCTCGCCCCTAAAGGAGGCAATTGATTAGCATTGCATAATATCTGTATTATGTTAGGTCAGTATGGAAGTGCACCTAGTATACATAAATATTGCGTCAGCAAGTAGGACATCTTGCTTCTATAGGTACCTACATAGGTACCTACCTACGTAGCTACGTAGCCTAGCCTGTTAGAGCTCTTTACATGACATTGTTAGTTTTTTTATAATCATTTTTTAAAGTGCCTTGGACTAAGTAGCTTTATTTTGCTCAAAAGGCAAGGTGAATAAAAGGTCAATTTTATTGGAAAAGTGAGATACTGACAACCTTATTGAAGGAAGAATTTCCAAGGCTGATTCTCGAAGGCAAGAAGGAAAACGAACTATAGGATGTCCACTAATTACCCGTCCGCCCATAAATTATAGGTCCAGCATAATCCAGATAACTAAACTGGCTTCCCGCCCCCTTGGCTGCCCTAAATCCGGACCTGACTGGACCCGACGATGACTACACTTCAGAATGAAGGCTGCACCCAATGCTGACAAATATTTCCTCACTAAAACTAAACTGATAATGACATTTTCAATCCAAATTAGTTGGATTATTCTTCCAATAATCTAATCCGAAATGGAGCACCTTTCACTCTTGAAATTCCCAAACTTTTTTGTGGATTATTGTATCATATCGTAACATCACTTGTTCTTTGTGTATTGTAATTCTGGTTAATCTGATTTCGATATTAATAATACCAAGTAATAACCGCAAAGATTTTAGATTTCTCTTGTAACCTTATGACGTAGTTATGTGGCGTCATTCATGATCATGCAGAATTCAATATCCCTACTTAAGTAACTGAAGAAGTTTCCAGGATATGCAGTTTATGACATAAGAATTATTTTTTCTGGGACAATATAAGTCCGGGAAAACCAAAATCAAGGAAAAAACTATTTTTCGAGAGATCGCAAGCGCAGTTGCTGAGCTTGGAGGTCCAAGCTTGAGGTCCAAGGTTCGAGTCCCAGGCGCAAGCCCAAGCCTCAGAACAAGCAACTTCAATATTAAAAACATTTGCAAAAGCAGTTGACAAAAATGCAGAGTATGAAAGATAATTAATTAAAAGCTAATTAAGCAAAAGTATTAAATATAATCGAGTGAGTGACAGTTATTTATTAAGTAATAGGTATACAGCTTTCTCTTTCGCCAAGCATTAATTAAAATTGATTTAAGTATTAACCTGACCGTTAGCCCCAAATAAATTGGCTTGCTAGTTAATAAACTTAAAATGCGCAGTTAGGCCTTTCACCAGATTAGAAATACTGTACTTATGTAACTTTTTTTAAGCAGGTACCGAATATCCTCAAGGTTCACTTGTCATCTGGGGATCAGGGTATGTTGGACTCCTACCGAATAAAAACAGCTTTTGCCTTCTCTTGCCCTATATATCACGACCTAGGACTAACTGGATACCTAAGTAGGTACAGACGCCAGCGAGTCAAGCTATCCAAAACTGTAAAATTTTCCCAATTGAATATGAACATTATTATTTTGTGTTACAGTTGTAGGGTAGCTTGATGTGCTGGCCACTGTACCTACTTACATAATTAGTGTTTGTAGATAAAATTTAAACACGTTTCAAAAAATCGATGATCTTTGATGTTTAATAGTCATACACTTATTCTAAAACAAAGACGGTATCCGCGTCAATCTCTCTGTTTCTAAAATCCGCTTACTTCTAAAATCCGCAAAATATTTTGATCCGGTTTTCACTATCGTTTAGATAAATTCTTTCGGACGGTTTATACGTATAATAAATGCATGTTATCAGTAGGTACTTTGCATCTGAACGAAGCCACTAGTTATAATCGTTTTAAGTTTACTTTAATCATGCGTCGTAGGTACCGCTGAAATGTGGAATGAGCTCCTGAGTGGGTCTTCCCCAATAACTATAATCTGGGTGTCTTTAAATCCTGAGTAAATCGGTTTCTTCTAGGCAAACGCGCTCCACCGTAGATCGCAGTGTCGCTTAACATCAGGTGAATAAAAAAAAATACTTAATAAAAAAGAGTGAAGCGTGATGCTGAGCGTGAAGTCCAAATCTTGATTCCCAGATAAGGCTGAGTGTTATCGAGTTATTCTGCTGGTTTTCTCAAAACCGCCCGAAGTTGGGTTTGTAGCATAACATAGACATCATTGGTTAAATGTTGGTGAACTAGTCGAGTACACCTATGCCTAACCCGTCCGGAAAATCCAAGCGTGATGCTGTGTAATTAGCTAAGTATATTTACGTTAATGGCAAATCGCCAACATTATAAATATCAATGACTGTGGCAAAAATAATCCTAACCTATCTATTGAAGGCCCCTACATTACATAAATCTATCTAGTGTAATAATTATGTCATGAACAACAATACAAAGCCAAAATAGCATCTTTAATGATATCATCGATGTTTATAAATCACTAGGCACACGTAAGTACCTAAATTTGGTCCAAATTGAAGATATTTTCCGCGAAAATCATCTATCCATCTCATTTTGTGTAGGTACTATTTTTTTTTACAGGCGAATCCTTCGAAAGACTACGGTCTATGGGGATTAGACTGGGGCGTGGGGATTCTTACTAAAACCACCCCGGTGGCCACCATCAGCATTTTATGTACCTATGTACAAATCAGAAATCCAGTTTTCAAAGATGAATGTTCTCTTATCTACATTAGCTATTGTACGTACACTATATCTCGTTCCCGATCACATGGGAATTCTCAAACTCTTAGGGTCTATGCAGAGTAGGCTAAGTGCTAGGCGAAGAACTGCTCGCGCGTGCCTAAATATAACAAAGCACTTTAACAGCAAAAAAACTACTAAAACTATGTAATACTCTTTACAGTATGTATTACATAGTTTTGCGGAGGTGGCAGGGTATGTCAGACTCGTACCGATTAAAAGACGCACTTGGCCTGATCATGTCATCGTAATTCTGATTTGTGAAATTCGCCACAATCATGACAGGACATTGTTTTAGGACCTTTCACAGTAGGTACTTACATTATGTACAAAGTCGAGGATTTCTACGTCATATTACAATGTTAGATTTCTGTTTTTACGTAGGTACGTCCCTATGTCACGTGCCAGAAATGTGATGGTTATTTAAGCGTTTCTGTTTCTTTTTTATTCTTCCGCGTTCCAGTAATGTCACAGTTAAATGTATCTGAAACAATGTGTCCGTCGGCACGTGTAGATACTTATTCTAAAAATATATCACACCTGTTCTCGAGAAGATTCATTGAAATTTTATCTATGAGAAAATATAATCGATAGTATTCATAATTACATTGGCCAATTCATTCATGCGTTATCATTTATTTAATTTTGCGATTAGGTACCTACTGGCTAATATGACTAGGGCTAGATATTAGGTATAACCTTCGAAGTAGTTCTATGTATATAAAGCTTGTGGGTTCATGCCTAGATGGTGGTGGTTGCCCACGGGTCCACCAGACCCTCGCCGTAGCATTTAGGCCATAACAGAATTTCTTCTATCAACCCTTCAAACAGCCCCTATAATGAACAATCCTTATTGCTTTTTTCAGAATGCGGATGAGCGCTCGTCGTGCCTCCAAAATCTGGCAGGACAGGATAGCGGATCCCTTGGACACCGCAGTCTACTGGGTTGAAAGGGTTATACGGTGGGGAAACCAGGACCCACTGCATTCCACCGCCAGAGACCTGACGTTCATAGAATACAATCTGCTAGACGTAGCAGCTGTGATCTTACTCGCTGTAATATTATTAATTTTAGTTCTAAGGATAGTATTAAACCAAATTCTACGTCTTTTAAGCTTTAGTATGAGTAAGAAGGAAAAGTTACATTAGTTGAATGTTATACTTAGCTCTAATTTACTCAGGCATCATCAGAATTTACACCAGTTTGTAGACCAGATGGTCAGAATGGTATCTACTAAAGAAGTCTCTTGTACCTATTAGCATAGATTTCTGTCCCTTCATTAAACGACAGTTGAATAGAGATCATCGTAAAAGCCATTCTTCTGTTTAATTTGTCTATCTAAGTACCTTTAAAGAAATCTATAAGTACTTATACATTTATAAAATAGGTAATTCTGATCTGTATTTTAAATTTAATTATTATATGTACAGAGGCCAGCACATCAAGCTACCACAATCTGTCAAATTTCTTTGATTGATTTTCAACTTTAACGCAAAGCAATAAGGTTCATATTCTATTGGGAAAATTTGACAGTTTTGGATAGCTTGACCTGCTGGCGTCTGTACCATTAAATTCACAAACTATGACAGGTACCTACATAAATTATAACATTTTTATCTGAGGTAAGTATATCTGAGGTATTTATTCTGATTTAATGTGGTTTTAGTAATCATTTTAAAAAAGCTACGTTTCGGGGCCAATACCCTCGTCAACTCATTCAAAAATTATCGTCATATCGTGACCTAGTGAAGTTTTACCAATAGAATACAGAATAATTAATTGTACGACTATTTACTTTAAATAAATATGGGCCAACCTCGGTTTTCTGAGCAGAAATCTTCTTCCCTTCGAACCATTATTTATTATATTCTAGTGTTTTTATTCCAACAAATAAAAGTAGGTAAGGATAACATACAAACATACTGAAAATAGTTTTTTTTTTGTTTTTCTCGCTCTTGCTATTGTCTGTGATGCACCTTTTTAAATTATAGTTTTATAATATTGTTAGATTAGTGACTAATATTAAAAGAACTAAATATATATTTATGTAAGTACCTATATTATAATCATTATATACCTACCTAGTAGATAATATTGCCTCTATAGTAGTGCCTCCTCCTGCCACAAAATCCAGTTTCTTATTCGTTATTTCAGTAAATAACAATGTAGGTATTTCGGTTTACAGAATTCGGTGTAGGTCATCTAGGCTATACCTACTAACTAAACCTAATACGAGAATATTGGTTTGAATGACGTCATAAATCTGTTTGACGAGTTCCATTGCGTTTATTACAACCCAACAATTTTTTTATCAAAAAACCGAAGTGGTCCAAACTGTAACATATTCCAAATAGTTTAAGTGCTGTGAAATCGGAAAGGCTTAGTTATTTTACCTACTAATTTACTAAATGATGATAAATAATTATGATAATGTTTTTTGTACATATTGACATTAATAATGTGACGTCAGTAATTCCCGTATTGCAGAAGCGGTCTTTCTAAACAATTTTTTCACAATAAATCAAAAAACTACAAACATATTGTTTTTACCTTTTAATCATAGATGGCGCTGATTAACGCAATTGGACTACGAATTTAATTTTTTTCACTATTAAAAGCGAACCAACGGACAGCATTCTAACAGTCTAGGAGTTTTTGTTTTGCATTTGTAATAATATAATTTAGAAAGGAATCCACCCACTACATCGTACCATACCACATACAACCAGGGAGCCACGCGTAAAAGCAATAAGTTTTATTTGAAGTCTTACTCTTTTGTTCGAGTTTGCTCCATACAATAAACAGGTAGCATGGAACGGTAAATTGGGCGGATTGTTTCCTTCTAATAATGAGGACCTCCTTTTGTTGAAATTGGTGTAAATAAGAATGTAAGTAGTACGAACAATTTCATTTGAATATGACAAAACAAACTTGTTTCTCAACATGGAAACATTAACGAAGTATGTATTTATGGATAACATATTAATAAAAAACTATTTACACAATCTGAAGTTTGAATTTTAATTATCAATGAGAATATAACGGTTTTTATCAACTGAGACTTATGAAAAAATAAATATACTACTGCAATAACAACACTTTGCAGCTAGCAAGCGTAGTATCAATATTTAGTCAGAAATTTAAAAGTAATATTTAAATGTCGATAAATTTACTCAAATCATTCTTTCTCTTTCATGTTTCACATCAAAATCACGTAATTCTATGTTGATTCGACCTTGACAGAGTATTACTATAGTTACGCATCTCACGTGACTTGGCGTGACACAAACACCTGTTTCTACATACCCTCTCAAAGCAAAGGGCGCGAATGTAAATCAAGAAATATTTCAGTAGTACAAGCAATGTACTTTACCCTGAAATTGGGCCTGTTTGAAATTATAATTATATTTAAAGAAAAATAAGTTAATTTGCCTTTTAATTACTTGGCCCAGAGATAGCCAATATTGTAAAAGTATAAAATACCTTTTCCATTCCTCCGAGCATAAAACAGAAAAGTATGTAAAGTGTAATCAATATTTACAAGTTTATATTAAGATAATAATAAGTTATTTATTTATTTCTGTAAATACATTTTTTAAACACTTACAAGTTAATGTTTAACATTTTTAGTTCTGGATCGCGTCGGCATTTCCTAATAACCTCTAGGAAAGAAGAAACACTAAAATGAACAGAATCATGGTCTCTTTTAAAGTCCAGACAAAGTATTTTAGTATAAAATATGTGTGTCACACCTAGCATGACCTTTTCGGGAAAAAAACCATAGCAGCTTCGAGTTGCCTATCTTAACAGATGGCAAGCATGACTCGTTTATAATGTAGGATCATGATATATTTTGTACACACAATAATATAATGTATATTGCCCTTAGTTCCCAAGCACTGCACTGAGTATAAAAGCAACACATTAAAAGCATCCGGAGTACACCATACAACACTTTTGTACATTATAGGGTTGCCCCCCATAATGTACATCAGCCCCCTATTGAACTGTCTCAAGCTGAAGCCTCTTTATCTTTATAGGCAATATTTTCACCATTTCTTGGCATAAAGAAAACTCTTCATGCATCATCGCAGCAGCCTCTTCATTATTCATACAAATATCTACCACTGCTTGATAAGAATCAAAACTCTTTTGCACATTCATCAACTGGGTAACTTTTTCTACAGCTATCCTCTTCATGCTATTCCTGCCTATAAAAGCGTAAGCACTGATTACTGGCCTGATTAGATCGTAATTTAATTTTGTGGGCATTACACCATCTTTATCCTTCACAGAGTTTAGGAAATTATCATAGTTTTCGATGCTTTTTTCGCAAAGATTGTTGATTTTCTTCAAGGCATGAGGCATTGGTTTCTCAGCTGTTTTATTCAGTTTTTCGAGTTTTATATTCAGTATGTCTGAATAAACTTCACCGAGCTCAAACCAGAGTTGGCGGCAGTACTGGAGATAGTATACTGGGTTGATTTCTTTAATTAAGTCTTCAAGCATGTCAATACGTCTTTTGTGCATTTTTGCACGCCTTTCATCATCCTCTTCAAAGAATGCTAGATAACTGTATGACTGAGAGCTGTCTTGTATTAGTTCAATATAATCTGAAGCTAAGGTGTCTAATTTGTAATACTCTTTAGCCTTGTTCAGCCAAGTCTGACAGCTTAAGAAGACTTCTCGGGCATCCTGGTAAGTGAGAAGGAATTTGTCTCCAATTTTGCTCTCATATTTTGAGACATCAATGTCTGGAAAGATTAACTTAGTGACATCGCCCCCACAGATGTTCTCATTGTCTTCTAGGGTGAGATTTGACATATCTGTAAATGAAAAATTATACATTTTATAAATCCGTTAGAGCAAATAGGTACACACTAAGTAATAATGTTGTTCTGCACTTATCAGTAGCCATTCTTGACAAGTACATACTTGAAATTCTCTGTATATTATCAAATATCAAATACTAATCAAGATTTCTAGCATACTATAAAGTACTTAGTATTATATATTTAAAACAGAAAAAGGCATAGGAAGGAAAGATAATATTTGAACATAATTATTATTCTTACAACTATTCTTAATAAATCTATTGGGTGGTGTTGGGGGAACAAAAGCTCCCTAACTATGCAACTATGGTTAAGAACCCACCCTGGGTTTGTGGTACCCCCATGTGACCAAGAAGAAAAATATGATAAACCAAGTCATTGTTAATTAATAATTTATAAGTTTTATACCTGTTATAGCCTCAGTTGTTTGTTCAGAATCATTCATTAGCCTTGCTTTGGATGCTGTCATAAGCAATATACAATATTTGGCCCAACAACGGGCTACATCAGCTGACCGGTGCTTAAATGTTTCTATCTTTGCTAAAAACACTTCATCATTACTCTCAGCAGACGTCAACTTCTCTTCATACTGCTCCAAGATTGTAGAAGCTGCTGCCAAATGATGCCTTGACTGAAAGAACCCATTCTGCTCAGCAAAGAATTGTGACAAAGTTGCCGAATTTAGTGCCCAGTCTATAGGTTCATAATCATTGTATTGCAACTGTCTCCGCAAAGTTACATGACAATAAACTGCTGACTTTAAGTTTTCTTTCAGTGAACCATACACTTGAGCCAAATAATAGAGAGTAAGTGTGTGAGCTTTCTCAAGTAACATCATGTCGCCCATAGGACTCTCCCCCGCAGGACTTACAATTTGTTCAATGGGTAATGGTAACTGCAATGTGCATTTAAAATCCCCATACAACTCTTTCGCCTGAAGCAAATATGTTTTAGCCTTCTCTGGCTCATCCCGATTGGACCACAGTATCCCCAAATTATTATAAACATTGATTAGTGTGATTATTATCTCTGGTTTCGATGTATTTGGAGAAAGGATGTCAACAGCTTCTGATAGGACCTTTTCGCTGGAAGTAAGCTCTTCAGTTTCCATGTCTATAATGCCAATATTCAGCAAAATAGTTCCTAACATCGCGTGAAGCTTTATCTCATCCAAACCAGTACCATTGTTCAACAATTTCTTCATATTGTCGCACATACTAACTAGTATTCCTTTGGCTTTGTATTTTGACATATAAGGCTCGTTCTCTGGGTCATTTTTACTATCCTCGTCCAACAGCTTACGGATCTTACCATAATTTTCTTTAAAATCGTTAAGTATCTCTTTATCCGACATATCTGGGCTTACAGTCATGTTTTGTTTAGGATTTTTAAAATCAATATAACCTCCACGTAAAATTTGAATTCACAATTTCACAAATTTATTGTACAGACGCCAACACATCAAGCTCGTCAATCTGTCAAATTTCTTTGATCGACTTTCAACTTTAATCCGAAAATTTTAGGTTCTTATTCATTTGGGTTAATTTGACAGTTTTGGATATCTTGACCTGCTGGCGTCTGTTACACTTACCCAATAAAAAAAATTCAAATAATCAAATCTCAGTCTGATCAATCAAATTATCAAATCACACACAAGTCCAATCAAATCAACTTTGATTTTTTCTTGCTTTTTTACTTTGCTTTGCGTTTTTATTTTTTTCTATGTTCATAGACTAAGAAGGGATGCAATACTATAAAACATAAAACTTTAACTTAAACTTTGAAGTATGGCAAACAAGTTATCATTCAAAATTCAAATCATTTCTCGTCAGTCCACTTTTCGTTAGATTTCATTGTTGAAGTTGAACTTTTTATGATTTTACTTAGTTCTATTGGTATGGTACACAGACGACAGCAGGTCAAGATATCAAAAACTGTCAAATTTTCCTGATTAAATACGAACCTTTTCCAACTATATCCCAAAAGATTACAGTTGAAAATCAATCAAAGAAATTTAACAGATTGTGATATCCTGATGTGCTGGCCTCTTTAAACCACTTCGTAGTTTCGTACAACAAACAGTTGTGCTCAAGTGCTGCCATCTATATGTTGTGTATGAATTGAATACGAATACTATTAAAAACAAATTTTAAGGATAAAGGCCACTACGCGTAGTAAGCTATAAATATAAATAATTTTGAGATGTGTACCTTCCAAATAGGTATTATTCATATATAATCTTTATACATAATGATTCATACACTTGAAATCGTAGCTACCACGACTTACCTACACAAGTAACATAAAAGGCATGATTTTCCTCCTAAATCTTATGGACTTAAACATTAGGTCAAAAACATCAGAAATAACATCCTGTACCTATACTATAATTTGTTTTATCATGGGATAAACGAACAATAAACTTAATCCTTTCATAAGTATTTTATGTATGTATTTACAAAAAAAAGTATAATGTATTATATCCATTGTCTAGTACCCATAGTACAAGCCAAAGACTACAATATAGTACAAGCTTTGCTTAGTTTGGGACTAGGTGGTGCTGTGTAAAAATGTCCCAAAAAAATATTTAAATATTTATCTTTTGATGGGATAAAACAAATGATACACATATGTAAATGTTTAAGTAGGGGAAAAGGATGTGAAAAATAAATGACACATTTGTTTGCACTGTTTATTGTTAATCATCAATTACCTCATACTTTTATACACCACCCATCTCTAAATGGGTACACATACTTATTAAATTCATTCAATCAGCATAATTCCCTTATTCACAAAAATAACAATCTTACAGCTTTATTATGTACATTGTACTGTTGAAGTGTTAAAATACAAAAGAAGAGTTCTTAGTCAGTTCATAAAAAAAATAGAATTATAAAAACAGAAATAAAATTAGTTTCATGATTAAGGAAAAAATACCTTTATATCTAACTTATCAAAGTATGTTACAAACAGTGCTTGCTACAGATGGCATTTGCCAATAATACATGTATTAGGAACCGGTTGGTGGTTCTGGGTCCTCCATTGACAGTGCTCGTGGAGGCGGTGTGTGAGCGTTTAGCTGGGAAAATACCTCTTTTTCACCCAGAGCTAGAGGGTCAGGTTGCGTGGCAGGAGACGGACCAAACTCCATCATTGGAGATGGTGAAACCGGTCTAACAACCCCAGCCCCAGCCCCAGATGCTTCCTGTTCCTCTAAAAATCTGTCCATATAGTCTGTATGACCTGGATGTAAAGTATATTTCTTTTTCTCCAAACGAGCTTTATTTGCAAAAATATCATGTCTTTCTGTCTTTTTCCATATGTAATAGAACTGTACCAATTCTCCAACTGACCGTGTTCGAACCTTGTATTGCCTGATAAGATGAAAATCTTTGCCATGGGCTTTTAGACCATTTTCAAAATTGCGACACTCTTCTTCAGACCAGAGGCTTGCATGAGCAGGAGTCTGGGCTGATATACGTCGCCGCCTCAGTGCTTCTTCTATATTGTGACCACATTGTTGAAGCAGATAAAGAGCTTCTTCATCGTCTCGTAGGAGTGTGCCTTTAGGCACAGCATCTATCCCCGTTCCAGAATTCATTGCATTTATTTTTGTCACATAATCCTCAATTACTAATTCACTTAGCATCCTTGGGTTCCATAGTAATTTGTCCTCATTTTCATATGGTAATGCATCATCATAGCTACATAAACCCTCAGGTATTGCAGCCTGATAATCACTACCAACCATTATTGTCTTTTTCCAGTCATCCTCATCTGGACTATAGTCATAATCATCTTCTTCTTCAGAAGGCGGTCTTGATCCAGACCTAAGGCATCGTGTAGCTTCTGGACTCGTAGTCTCACTGTACAATTGTTGTAGTGCAGATTCTGTTTTCTCAATTTCTTCGGGCACCACCTCAGGGGCTGGCTCTGGTATAGGTTTGTCCATGGTTCTGTCGTATCCGTACAGTGCTAGTAGTTCCTCCAAGGGCATATCACCTTCCCGTTGAAGGCTGTTGAGTTCGGCCTTGGGATCTTGCTGCTCTCCCGCCGCCAAAGCTTCTTCCTCGTCTAGTGTTCTCTCGTCATCAAAATCATTTATCATCATTTCAACAGAGGGCTCGAATAGAGACTTGTCGTTCCCCACGTCCATACTCGCATCGTGTTCGCTTACATTGGATACCAGCGCACAATCTGACATGACTACCACGGTACCACTATGGATATTGTATCACCAAAACATGATAAGTATTCAGTGTTATTAAAAATAATTTACGTAATTTAACATTAAAATAAATAGAAAACATTACAATTATGGCATATTAAACGATTTCCTAATAATTATACGAAGAACAAAACAAAAATATTTTGACACGACAGCCACAGATTCTTCTGTCAAAAAGTGTCACGGTATTTTTTTTTTATTTTGACTTAATATCTGAATCAAAACCAAGTCTTTTGGGATACTAATAAGCAATTTTATTTCTTCAAGTTACAAATAATTGTAAGAAAACCTACTTAAACTTACGAAAGTAAAAGTTGGGAACTGGTAAACTGGTTCCAATATAACTTCCAAGTTTTAAAAATCTCAACAATGGTAGCAAACTAACAACTTATTTTGAATTTTATGAGTGTAATATGTAATTGTAATTCTATTTAATTAATGTAATTGGTCTATGAACGTTCTAGTTAAATTGTTTAGTAAATAAAGAATAAAATAATGTAGATCAACATAGAATATCATCTTTATTTTATCGATCACGATCACGAATCACGATTCACGTCACGTTGCGTCAATCCTCGAGGCTCGAATCGTCAAAAAAATCAATGTCAAACAAATGTCTGTCAAGTGAATGCGTTTCCTTTCTGAATAATTGTTAATTGTGATAAAAACCAAATTAAAATGTTGTTTGGTAGCTTTTCAGTGATAATAAAATAGTTTGTGATCCCTCCGCCTAAATCTCTCACAATGTGGCGAACCCTATTTGTAATATTTGTAACAACATGCAAAGTAACGCACAGTTTTTCAGACATAGGAAAATGGGATTTACCGCTGAATGGGGTGAGGATATTCTGCATTTCATGCTATAACATTTTGTCTGAGAGCCGCCTTATTTCACTATTTACTGCTGTATTGCTAATATCCCATTTTTTAATATTTATACAATCGCACTAACGCCTCTTGCTAGTGTTCATAAACGACTAGAAAACATTAGACCCAATTAGTTTTTGTGGAATGTTCGTACCTATTAAGTAAGCTATCCAAAGGGTGAACATAAGAATAAGTTAAAAACTGGTAACTCCTACTTCATAGAGGCCAGTGCAGTATATCTTATTCCTTTATAGATTTTATACACTCCTTCCAGCTAGGAAGTATTTAACATGACATAAAGAGAGTTTCATATGAAACATCAATAATTTTATTTAATAAAATACATTATTTAACATTTTTTCCTGTATACCTAATATAATACAACTGATAAAGTGTGTTCATTATTAATTATAAAATATAATTTATATCCATTTATTGTGTGAATGAAACTGTTGTGTACTAATTAGCTCACACCAAGCTATGGGTGAATTTTTCATAATTTCTTTGCAGGACAATTGTGTGTTTACACTGGCTAAGTCACTATTTAAGGATTCTCAACTTATTATAATGTGTAAGTATTATATTAGTATTCTACAACTCCTATGTCTGAATGCCAGAGATTATTTTTGATGGTGTGTGAAATCTACCAACCACTAGGCCAGTTTGGTGGACTATAGCCTAATTCCTCTCAATCTAAGAGGATACCTGTGCCCAGCAGTGGGACAGAATATGGATTGATGATAAATCATACAACTCCTATCATACCAGCAAAAACTACAGATTATTTGTGTGCAATCTTTGGTAAATTAATGAGCAGTTTATTATTTGGTTTTTATATGAAATTCTCAATAGGAGGTTGCAGATATAATTTGTGCCTGGTTAGTGTCAATAATAGGTTGTTTCCCTATTACATAAACATTACACAACAAAATACAGATATATTGATTTCTGAGATTTATGCGAATATTATACATTGAAATAAAACTACTTTTTACGGATTTTATCGCGTATATTATATGATTAATCTCGACGTTATGGACGCTGTAAAGGGTCCGAAACGTTGGGATTAATAATATCAATATATGCAATAAAATCCGTAAAAAGTAGTTTTATTTCAAAATACAGATAGTTAATAGGTAAGTTGACATCATTCAACATCAAACTAAGTGTAAAGTAAGTCATGTTGATTGAGAAGCAAAAACTTGCTTTTCAATAGGTGTCACTGATGTCACCATAAAGACGTAAATTCAGAATGTGGCTTGTGGTGGCTTAGTGGTCATAGCTACTGGTGTACCTAACCAGAAGACACATGTTTGAATCCTGTCTGCGATCAAATTGTTCCTTCCCTAAAATAACTTTAATAATCTTAGCCTGGAAAATGCAAAAAACAACCTGTATTTCCTGAAGGGTTAGGCTGAGGTGTACTAATGTAATCCCACAATTCTTCTGTATGGGCTAGCCTATTGCCATTAACTGGGCACAAATTCAGAATGATTATTGAGGATATCATAGGAACCTGGGGATCCAACCTGGGACCTCTATCATAGCAGTTTGTTACAACTACCAGCTAGACTAACAAGTCATAAATATTATTTTGATATTTTTTGTTAAATTATCTTGTTTAATATTATTATTTTGATATTTTTTGTTTGGGCATACTGGCAAACATGGTGTATATTATAACATGCCTGACTAACATTCACATGCCTATACGGTTTAGCAGGTGATATGTTTTATTAATGCACGTGACTTCTGAAAGGTCAAATTATGTGCTTAGATTCGAATTGATTATAATATCTAACCGTATAATGAAGAGATAGTCCCGATGGGGTACTATCACTATCTCGATCTCTACCGTTCTCCAACACATCTGCTCATAGTCCAGTCACTAATTGCACAATTTAAAAAAAAAAAACGAATTGACTACACTTTGCAGTCTATAGTGATATCATAAGCCAATCACTGCTTGTTATACTGAAAAACCATGATTGTATACTAATTGGTTTTTGATCAAAGATAAGTGATGTTTGTTAAGCTTTGCTGGGTTTAATGCTAACTTTATTGTCACAGATTAGCAGTTATCTGATTCCGTTAAAACACTGATAACACTTCCTTTCCTTCCTGACTATCTGGTTGCTATTGCTACAATACATAATTGTTTAACATACTTACATAATTATATTATAATACTCTATACCTTATTGTTGGAAGCATAAATTCAAATTCATTATTGAGAGGTGTCAATTACATAACACAATAGCAATTGTTGTAACATTGACTTAGCAACTATTGGGTTACAGAATAAAATTATTGTATGACATAAATATTTATAAACATAAAAGTGTTTGTGTTTGTTTGGGTGTTTCCTATATTATAAGAATGGGATTACAAAAAAAAAGTATTAAGTATATCCATTGTCTAGTACTCTTAGTATAAGCTCCGTAAGTTGTCGATGTATTTATTTATTTATTGTTACTAAGCAAACCTACTAAAGTTTATAAATGAAAAAATATCTTAATTTCTGTCTATAATAAAAAAAAAAACGTTTTGTTTTCTTAAAAAACCTTTACAGACCAGTGCATTTTAATATGCCCTTTGAGCATCAATGCATCAATATAATGATATTAGGTCATAGACCCCTGCAATAACAACCAGATTGTAGTCTGCAGTTTTTTTTTACTAGACATGTAGTTCACCACACTGATAAATAAATTTAATAAACAAGATCATGTAGTTGACTAATTATATTAGCTTGTTCTTACATAATTATGTATATCAAAATTCAATACAAATTTGACATAATTAGAAGCATAAGATTTGTATCTGAATATGAGCGATAATCATAGGTGTAGCTCTGGTGATCAGACAGGTATTTATGTTATGTAGTAATGATAGAGCCATTAAAAAAGGCGCAATGCCTTGATTTCCCAGCTATTGCCAATACAGTTTAATTAAAAATACCAGTACATGTTAGTTGCAATCTTATCACTGGACACTGGCAAGTTATCTGATCCTTTTAAGATTAACCGTTTATATGGTTGTTGTTATCAGGGTTCTAGTACATATGAATCATTTACGTGTTGACATTTTACACAGCACCATCTAGTCCTTAACTAAGCCTGAGCTTGTACTATGGGTACTAGACAATGGATATAATACTTATATACTTTTACATAATCTATGTTCTGTAAATTTTGGCAGCTAGGTTCTACTTTCAGCTACCTCCCTCTTTGGCATGATAGTATAAAGTTAGTCTTATTGATTGCGTTAGTCACGTCCTCAGTAACAACATATCCGCCGCCGTTGCAACAATGCTTAATATCTAAGTCTCTCACATGTTAAAAAAAGAACCAGGAGTATGTTAATGTAGGCATGCATATTCCCAGAATAAATAAATAAGCATCATAACATCTGTATTCGTCGATGGGTTCGCGGAACTGTACGACCCACAGTTCACTGTTAATGGTTCTTACAGTGGTCCAAAGTTTATCCTGTCTGCAAGTTTGCTGACCCACAAGTTGCCTCTGATAATCATCACTCTAGGAGTCTCTATTATTACCCTTAAATTGACCAGGTGTAGTCACAGCCAAAAACTAAGGTGAGGTCACATTATTCCTCATTTCTCTACTTTTTCTAGAAGGTTTATCAATGTGACATGTACGATTTTGGGGGTCTAGGACCCCCCCAGACCGCGCCTGAATTTGAATGCACGAATAGTGCACGGTGGGTCGCGAGCCTTATTCTCTCACGAAACCTATGATCTATAAGTAGATGTTCTGAATTTGGGGGTCTTTGTATGTGAGAATGTATGTTTGTAAACGCGAACAAAGTCCTTATTGTGGGGCAATGTTTTATAAATAACTTAATAGATGATTAAAAATCTTTCAAATTGTTTTGTTTCAGTTAAATGTGACATAATTAATGTGACCGAAGTGACTGTTAACTTCCAGTGGGCGAAGACGATATGTTCTCCAGATTATTTACATTATTTTGAACAGGTATGAGAAACATCAATACCTACTGACCTTTTGGGGGAGTTGGGTAAAAATAGCAATAATTATATTAATTATAATGAAGGTATATTATTGATATTTAAAAAACCTTCGCAATATGGTCTAGCGTCTGTAAACAACGCTAAATCATCATCCTCCAGGCCTTTCCTCAACTACTTTCTCGGCTTCCAGTTTAACCAGAAGCGGACATAAAACTGTATTTTACACAGAATTTGTGGGCAATTGAATAAGTCTATTCTCTATGGTTGTCAGGCTTTTTGGCTAACATTAATGATTATCATAGTGTTTATCATCAGTGGCTTGTGACCAACTAATTCATTATCAATATATTTTGTTCGGAAAAAGAAAACAATTTTAATGTTACCTGGTACACCTACGCGTGCTGGATGCTCTATTTGGACATGTTGCACTATATAGTTTATTTTTCGTCACACTTCGCAACTATTTCACGTTGCACGAGAAATGGGAAATGCTGGATTAATTTTCGCGCTGATTACCTAATTTTCACGAGGAGAATTCGGTGATCTCGACTCGCGAACCGCTCAGACGTCAGCAACTCACATCAACTACCCTCATGTTAGCTAAAAGTAGGTAGGTCTTATTGTAAAATGATTGGAGGTAAAATAAAAAATGATTTCGTTTAGAAATGATTGGAAATAAGAAAGTAAAAAACTGTTTATTTTCTAGCAAGTGGTATCATGCACAAATAGAGTGGAGCGGTCGATAGTTGACACGAATATTACCGCCACTCACATACAGATCTTGAAAGAAGAAAAGAGGAAGATTGTTTGCCAGCATCCTAACCAAATCATATTCCTTGAAAAACATCAGCTAGAAGACACCAAAAAGGATGGGGTGCCTACTGTGTCAGTAAGTATTATCGTTATAATTATTTTGTCAAAATCTCATCACAGGCCACTGCTGGACAAACTTTACGCCATAACACTCGGTCCCCCTTCGCGTACTTTCTAGCAAACTTATTGAGCCTGGAGGAATCAGGGTTGGTTTTTATTGTAATTTGTGCAAAAAAACCTACAGCTTATTTAATACCCCTGCCGGTTATCAGACGAACAGTTACAAAGTAGGTACTTTACGAAATTATTAATGGGTTTTATTATTGTATCTCTGCAACACAAGAAAGTGCAGAGGTTACAATACAATTTTAATCAGAACTCAAAATTCGATCGAAGCAAAGCTGATACACAATTTGTTCTCCTTCTTGTACTCATTTCGTGGCACTTTAATATGGTATATTATTATTTTACTCGACTGACGATTGCATATTTACGGCCGATGCTGATGATTTCACATTTCAACCTTATGCTCTTAATAATAAGGATGAAAAGTGGTTTTATGTTAAGATTGTCGTTTGTACATTACCTCATTAAAACAATTGCATAATAATATGTTACTGCATAGCATTACATAAGGTAGGTACGAATTATTTTTCGTCTTTGTTGCTGAAATCACGACTGCCACGCAGAATAAATGTTCCTAACACACTATTTGTTTACTCTGCGGCATAACTCATTCATTCAACACACTAAATTTAGCGTAGTGTGTAATCAATCTGTAACTAAGAATTTTGCACTAAAACCAAAATAAGGTCGACTACCAATTTAATTTATTTACGAAACAATGGATCACTGTTTTCCCGTGTTTTCAGGTGTTTTGAAACCCGTTTTTTTTTTTAAATTGAAATATAATGTTTAGCTTTTATATTGCTTTTGTTTGAATTTGGAATGATTTCAAATCTGCATCACCCAAAATTGTGATTGGTGTTATTATTATAATGATGAATGGACACACACTAAATTATTTGGATGGTGTCAGGGTGAATCCAAGCCAGATGAATCATTAAATCCTGAGTACTATCAAGCGAAAATCCTGGTTCCTTCCTTCTTGTGTTATGCATTTGCAATTCACACTGGTTTCAAGTGCTAATACATACGCCAATTTAATCATTACTACAGTATTAAGCAGACAAATTAATATTACAAACTAATTAATATTATACACAAATTAGTATTACAACTGCCTCATTAGCCTACTGGTCCGCGCGACTGCTGGCCTAGGTTCTGGGGTGCTGGGGTCGAGCGGTGTTATTGGGTTTTGCTATGAAATCTCAGTAGAAGCACACCCCTGCCTGCCTTACACTACTCTCCATACGGCGTACAGGCATGATATTTATTAAGTGTATGTTAATTAGTATTACTTTATGTTTACAGAAATCAGCACGCCACACTCTGTTGACCGTTGACACAGAAGGCATATACGTGTTGAAAATGTCGCTATCTGCAAACAAACAGTTCAAATCGATTGCCAGCATAGAGATGGCGGCTCCTTCCGGGTACCTCTCTGCAGCCATCTGGCCGCTCTTACCGGTGAGTTTTTAATAGCTGACGTAGTTGATAAGACAGGTAGCGCAGGTGGGAGTAATTCCACTCAAATTGGAGCTCCCCGACTGGGGAAGTACCCCCGCATTGCAGATAATCGAAGTGAAATAACGCGTTTGCCTTAAGCTGTTCTTAAAGGTGAGCAAGGTCGCCAGTGCTCTGCAAGGAAACAATGTGTTGGCACTGGGGGACTTTGACCCTTATACTGCCAACTCAACTACCTATCCCTTTTCAGTTTTACAGGGTCAGTAACGCGCAAGTGACACCCCTGGTGTTGCTAGTCTATAGGCTACGGTAACCGCTTACCATCGGTTTGGCCGTATGATTGTTTGCCACCTGTGGTGTATTTATTTTTAAGTGTTAGGTCCCTTCATCCAATGGAGAATCCTCAAATTAGACGGGTGTTTTGCATGAGGAGCATGGCCCGTTTATGTGGAGCATCTGTATTATAATTAGTGATGGTTAATATAACATAAATCATTATAAAGTAGCGTGCTTATTATATATAGCATCAAGCAAATTATATCGCGGTTCGCACTTTATGCTATAAAGCTATTTTCTGTCAGTATAGGTGTACGACAGTGATGTGAAAGAGCGGGGCCTTCTAATACAGGCATTGTTTGCTTAAAGGGAGGCTCCAAAAACGTTTTATGAAATGTAACCTTATATTTTCCCAATAAATAATTTTGTATTGTATTTGTATTGTATTTTGCTTTATATCGAATAGCACTCTCTCTCTCACTCTCTATCAACCAATCGTCCGTCGGGCGTTGTGTATAGCGTTAGTAACAAGTAGGCATATAAATTAAGCATAAAGCACAAAATCGCTTGCTTAAAAATTTAAGCATATAGCATTAGGCAAGTTATTTATAGCAACTTTGAACACCACTAGGTAATACTGACATCTCTTCATGCGAAGCCTTGGTCAAAAGGTTAATATGGTAATAATTAGCATTCTAAATACCTTTTTCCAGTTCTTCGGTGTGATGTGCGGCGTATACACGCTGCTATGTACTGGGTGGTTGTTGGTCTGCTGGCTGCAGTGGCGTGATCTGCTGAGGATACAGTACTGGATAGGTGGCGTCGCACTCTTGGGCATGGTTGAGAGTGCCACCTACTACGGAGTTTACTCCTCTATCAATAGTTCTGGGTGAGCAGAGTATTTAACATGGTTAGAATAATAATGATTTCTGAGACTTAGGAAATATTAGACATTGAAATAAAACTACTTTTTACGGATTTTGTATGATTATTATCCAATATCAAAATCATCATCATCATATCAGCCACAAGAGGTCCACTGTTGAACCCTTCCACAAGGACTGATTGTATACCGACTGTATCCAATCATCCATACATCTATTTCAAACAGGATAAAATTCGTAAACAGTAGTCTTATTTCAATGGATATAAATTTTTGATTGCACACTAAAAACGAATATAGTACAATTTTATAAATAGAATCATTATGGTATCATGGAGTGAGCAGCCATCAGCTGACTTTCAAATCATCAATTTATTGTCCTATTTTCTGGATTTGAACTTCTTTCTCCGAGCCTTTTCCCTTTTTTTATATTGAGGTCGGCTTCCAGTCTAACCAGATGCGGCTGAATATCAGTATTTTACACGAAGCGACTGCCATCAGACCTCCGCAACCCAAATTTTAGGTAATACCGATACCCTGAGGTTGTCAGGCTTTTTGGGCTTCTGACTACCACTAACGATTGTCATAGATGTACGTATGACAACCGGGACCGACGGCTTAACGTGCTCTCTCCGAGGCACGGAGTGTTAAGAATGGTCACCCATCCACAGACTGACCGCGACTAGCGCAGCTTAACCTTGCAAATCGTTTGATCAGCTTAGTTATTAATTAACCACGAGCCCTTCTATTCTAAGTTATAGTTCAAAGCCATTTGAATGACTATGAGGCAAGGAAAGGACTTTTCTTTCCTTGCCCCATAATCATGGCCATTATTCGGTAAACTGTCAATTTACCATTACTAATTGATTATTTTGTTTCGCAGTTACTTCAACACGGAAGTGTACATGTTCGCCGAGTGGATATCGGTCGCTAAGCGGGCTTTAGCGAGGATGCTGGTCATCATAGTGTCACTTGGATTCGGTATTGTTAAGTAAGTACAACATAATTGTTTTTTTCGTGACGTTGGCATGGAGTTTCCATTCGATTGTTCCCAATTGAATTACGTAACAACATTTTTAGCACTGCACTGATGATATAGGCACAAAGACCGGGTCGCTCACTATTGGTCTTATAAGAAAGCTCAGGGTCATTCAACGAGCTATGAAGAGAGCTATGCTTGGTATTTCTCTACGCGACCAAATCAGAAATGAGGAGATCCGTAGAACGAAAGCCGAAAGACATCATCATCATCATATCAGCCACAGGAGGTCCACTGTTGTACAAAGGCCTCCCCAAAGACTTCCACAAAGACCGGTTATAAGCCGCCTGCATCCAACGACTCCCAGCTACCTTTACCAGGTCGTCCGTCCATCTCGTTGGGGGCCGTCACGCTAATAATTAATTATCACGTGCTTAAACGGTTAGGGAAAACATCGTGAGGAAACCTACATGCCTTAGAGATTTTTCTCGACGATTATTGAAGTCTTCCAACGCGTATTAGGCCAGCGTGGTGGACTATAGCCTAAATCCCTCTCAATTTAAGAGGACACCCTTGTGTGTACATGCCTTAGAGATTTTTCTCGACGGTGTGTGAAGTCTGCCAACCCGCCAAAAGCGCCCGATAGGCTGTAGTGGACTATAGCCTAATCCCTAGGAGATCCATGGCCAGCAGTGGGACAATACAGGCTGTTATAAAACTACCCGTAAAGCCGAGAGGAGGTTAAATAGGGTCTTATAACGAGTCCATTCACAAAAAATGTATAACATACCCCAAAAAAAAGGAAAACAACAACATTTATAAATGAAAAATAGAAAAAATATTAAAGTAGTTAATTATTAGGTAAAATAGGTACGTAGGCCTTTCTGTTAAATAATCTGGGTCCCTGACATGACAGCTGATAAAATGTTTGGCTTTGATAATTAATTGTATTTTTTACGGGGTATTTTATAACTCGTTGTATAAAATGATCACGTAATTATTATACCAACCTTCGTCATCGTCAGCGTTGTCAAGTAGGGGCGTGAAAGCATACCGCTGGTTGTTGTTCGTAATTAATTATATTTTTTACGGGGTATTTTGTAACACGTTGTTTATGGGTTGGTGATGATGTTGTTTGACTGGTTCAGGCCTCGACTGGGCCCAGCGCTGCAGCGCGTGGTGGGCACGGGACTGCTGTGGGGCGTGCTGGGCGCCATCAACGCGTGGCTGCGGCTGCACCACAAGGCCAACGACTCTAACCGCGACCTGCTGCTGTCCGAGGTGCCGCTGTCTCTGCTCGACAGCGCCATCTGTTGGTGGGTGTTTGTCTCGCTCGCACACACCATGCGCACGCTGCAGCTCAGGAGGTGAGTACTCTTATTTTATATAATAAATAAATATTTTTGGGTCATTTTTACACAGCACTGTCTAGTCTCAAACTAAGCAGAGCTTGCACTACGCCTTTTTTTTTGGAAATACATACTTATATTACATAAGAAACACCCAAACAAAAACAAATATTCATGTTTTTACCCACACAAATATTTGTGCCCTGTGGGAATCGAACTCACGACCCCATGATCAGCAGTCATAATAAACGTAAGTTGTTAAAATTTTGCATGCCATGAGGCAGAATGTATAATATTATACTTATATATCTCATTCTGTGAGAGTAGACCCGTGCCCAGCAGTGGGACAATATATGAGTTGATGGTTATGATTAGAATGTATAAGTATTCAAAATTATGTAACACCTAATTGTATTAATTACCTACATTCTATGCAAATAAATAAATCTATCTATCAATGTTCACTTTGTCAAGTTAAACCTTTATTTTGAGGACGTCTGTGATCTAGCGTTCAATGTCGGACTGCTGAGCATGAGGTCCAAGGTTCGATTCCCTTCCCATAGGACACAAACATTTATGTATGAATTTAGTGTTTGTGTTTCACTGGGTGTTTCTTATGTATTATAAGTATGTATTTACAAAAAAAAAGTATACTAGTATTATATCCATTGTCTAGTACCCATAGTACAAGCTCTGCTTAGTTTAGGACTAGATGGTGCTGTGTAAAATTGTCCAAAAAATATTTATTTATACCGGCGAACTATGGGCTGCTATATAAATGTGTACAAATTGTTCCAGAAACAACATAAAACTGTCCTTGTACAGACATTTCACGAACACACTGATATTTGCTGTAATATCATCCGTGGTGTTCATGTTGTACTCTATCAAGTCATACAGAGTGCTTCCATGTATAACTGTAAGTATTATTCTTCTCTATTTATTTATTACATACAATGTGTTTACAGGTATGCACCCAATACCCATGTGGAGAGGCGAGGTGTATTGCCCCTCCAACCAAAGTGAGGATCCTCCAACCAGGCGGGTGTTGTGCCTGGCCCGACGGTTGATGTCGGGCGGTTGTATATATGCAACTTTTCGTTGCGAATGTTGCTTGCGCGATTCAGGCCTTCGTAGTTCTATGTAGCGCGGTAGATGTCGCTACACCCATACCCAATTTCTTCAAAAGGCCATTTCAGACTGACTTCAGTATTTAGAGTGGCTAGTGTGGCAAACTCATTTGTCATACCGTCCCGGTCTGCGTTAGACTTTATTACACTTATTTTTTATTTTGTCTTGTTTGTATACAGGACTGGAAGGAGGTGTGGATGGATGAGGCCTACTGGCACATGTTGTTCGCCAGCGTGCTGACCGTAATCATGGTACTCTGGCGACCCACGAACAACAACCAGCGGTATGCTTTCACGCCCCTACTTGACAACGCTGACGATGACGAAGGTTGGTATAATTACGTGATCATTTTATACAACGTGTTACAAAATACCCCGTAAAAAATATAATTAATTACCAAAGCCAAAAATTTTATCAGCTGTCATGTCAGGGAACCAGATTATATAACAGAAATGCCGTACCTATTTTACCTAATAATTGTCTACTTTAATAGTTTTTCTATTTTTCATTCATAAATGTTGTTGTTTTCGTTTTTTTGGGGTATGTTATACAGCGTTACTACGGTTCTTAAATATTGTGAATGGACTCGTTATAAGGCCCCATTTAACCTCCTCTCGGCTTTACGGGTAGTTTTGTAACATCCTGTATATGTAGTAGTAATTTCCATCTCCAGTTTCATGATTCTGCGGTGTTACATACTTACTTTTGGGTTCTACCAAATAATCTACAATTAAGCAATAATATGCTGACATTATTGTTTCGGCTTGAAGGGTAAGGCGTGCTACACACTTAAACCGGTCGGGTACTTTTAAACCACACAGCCGGGCCGAATGTTATGTGAATAGATAGATACGTAGCCAGCCTAAAAAGAGATGGACAGACAACCTGGCAAAGGTCGCTGAAAGCCGTTAGATGCAGGAGGTATATAACCGGTTTATATGGCAGTTTATGGGAGAGGCCTTTGTTCAGCAGTGGACCTCCTGTGGCTCACGTGATGATGATGAGATACGTAGCCGCATTTACTAACAGATCCGATCGACACGAACCGAATTAATGTCGAATATTATGTAATTGATAATTAATTGCGTATGCTTAAATGGTGAAGGAAATCATCGTGAGGAAACTTGCATGCCTTAGAGATTTTTCTCGACGGTGTTTGAAGTCTACACTATAGCCTAATCCCTCTCAACCTGAGAGGAGACCCGTGCCCAGCAGTGGGACAGTATATGGGTTGATGATGATTATGTAATTGCTTACGATTTTGTTGTTTAATAAATACTATCGAACTGAGTAGGCCGACCCGAACAAGTGTCACGCCTAACGGTAACCAACTGAACTGAGGTCTCAAGATGACAATACACGAGTGATTCTACTGGTCTCCAAAGCAACCTCTTCCTAATTGACCTATTTCCACCACAGATGAAGAAGAACAATTTGTAAACGACGCTTATGGCGTAAAAATGCGCGGCACTAACTCTACAAGTGAGGCTGGAGATGCGCGCGACTCGCAGGACCAGGCCAACACTTTGGACTCCGACCTGCGCTGGGTCGAAGAGAACATACCTACCAGCACACTGCCACTGCTCGACTCCGACGAAGAAATCATCAACACTAAGTTCGAAGTGTCCAAAATGCAGTAATTACTTAAGTCAAGTGTATAAAGTATTATAATTAACTGTCCTATGCATTTTCATTAAGAAATCTCCAACAATGTACACATTTTAATAATATAGTAAAGCTAAAATATAATAAAATACAACAATAACAAATATTATCAATTTAGAACGCCTGTATTGCAGCAAGGTTAGGAAGGAATGTAATCCGATTGTATACACATTCGTCGGTAGATTTTAGGTCCCATGTAATAGGGAGCGAGCCTATTATCTCGATAACGGCTTATATTACCGGGCTAACACTGAGAATGTCGTAGAAATATCCAATAACACTGCTCGACCGGGGAATCAAAAGCCGAACTTGCAATCACTAAATCTCATCATCTTGTAGAGAAATTATAGTTATTCACAACAAATACCTACTTGTCGAGTAATTCTGTGATTGTTTAAAATAGAAAAAAACAAGGATGTGGCTTTAAAACTTTTATTTATACATACACATTTAAATATATTTGTTCTTTAGACACGATCTTTGGTATATAAAATATAATATTGGTATATGGCCACAATACATTAGGTTTAAATGGAAGTTTAATAGAATTCAGTCGATACAGGGTAAATGTAAATTCAGTAATACATTATAACAATAATTAAATACCTTAAAAATTATAACTATAATCTACAGTTAAAATACTTTGTGCTCTCTTACAAATGTAATGGAAAACGTTAATGGAAATTACATGATATTTATTCATATTATCTATATTCATTATGGAAGTAATAATTTCATAAATTTATTCAGGTTTATTATGCGCCGTCAGTTGATTTCCTAAGAATTAAAATAAAGATAGATAATCACATTATGGAGCTCATATTTTCACAAAAGAATGTCAAAATTCATTAAAGATTTCTTCGAACAACGAGTAAGAAAAGTGCCGACATCATAACCACAATCTAGATCTGCGAGTAAGTACCTAAAATATATTTATTCAATTCCTATTGACTTGATTAGTAAGAAACGAATGACTACCGGTATTTCTCGTCGACTTGACCACAGTTTTTGGTAAAAAAATACCACTAAAGAGAACCGGCACGTTGGTAGGTACAGTCAGCAACGAAAGTCGGTGGACATGTTCCAATCTTCAATACGATTTTTAACATGAAGTTACTGACCTGTGAATGTTGTGCGAAATCATTGTTTAGATGACCATTAAATATCTACTTTACCCTCATAATAAAAAAAATTCTTGACAAGTTTTGGAGCTATCATGTTTTCAAAATTTAGCTGTGTTCATCTACTTTCGTTGCTGATCTTACTATAACAGCTTATTACCTATATCCTGTATATGATGTAACTAACTAATTACCAAACACAATAAAATAAATATATTTTCAACCGGTGGCAGCTGAGCAAAACAAGTGCGCATTGAAATCGGTAGAACGGGTAGATTTTGAGTTACGAAGACTGCAGACCAACTAGAATGCCACGGTAACCATTATGGCTGTCGGATAGAACTTGTAAAGTTTCTCTGTTTGCATCGGTATTTAAAATAGAGAATTTCATAGAACATTGACATCGGTACTTCGTTGCATAAAGTTATAGCAGATAGTGACTATGGCGACAGTCGACTTATGCCATGATTCTATCGCGATGCTATCGCTGTTTAGGTACCGTTAGGGAATTCAGTCACGATTGTTTGTGCTGTCATGACGCAGTGTCTGGCTGACCCGTTGAACGTGTCGCCTCCGGGTTACCTTCCATTCTTCTGTTATAAGCGCACGTTTACAGCGATGCTGAATCGTTGATGTATAGCTAATACAAATATGACAAGCCTTTTCACCGCAAAATCGCTATGTGCCCGTGTGAAGTTTTATAGGATCCTTATTACAAATACACTAAATCAACAACCGCTTATGTTTATGTCATATAAATCTCATTAGTATTCAGAGGGTGTCGTACAACGGACGTACCCCTACGTCGACGCACTGATATAACAACGATTCCTAATTTAGTATCATATTCGCTATTCAATTAACTTTAAGACCTTCGCTCACTGGGTTGTAACAACGTAACGTAACGTAACTGTTTACGCATTTTACGAGTACGCGTTTATCATTTTAATTTGAAGCTAATACCATTGTCCTTATTAATCATACGAGCCGCCCTCCAGAATTGTAATAAATCTACTTATATTATTGGAAAATAATTTCGCATTAATGTTACACTAGGGAACAAAGACTCTTAGTAATTATAATTTCCGCTATCCGTCATCGACCGTCAAATTTAAATTGAGAAATGATAACAAAATTTACAACACTTACCCATTGCGTACAATACGGAAAGCTAGTTAGAAATCAAAATAAAATACTAATTTAATTATTATCGTAATAAAAATCATAATCTTCCGGCTCGTCGGGTATTTGTGGCGGGTCTTTGGGTATGTCGATGCCTTCCGCGTCAAGTAATCGTACTTTAATATCCATTGACAACAAAGTTTCCAAATCATTTTCGAATGATTTACTCAACATCTTTTCTTTAAGGAGAGCGTTAATACCGTCCGTCCAATAATCGAATATCTGTTCATCAGGCGCGACAAAGTCCAAAGAAGTCACTTCAGCAGATTTAAGGATTAGAGAGAACGCTAAATGTGGTGTAATCTTTCTCCCTCTCAAATCCTTCATGTGTGGGCAGTCTTTACCTGTTATAACACATTTCATGTCGGCGACAGCTAATTTGTTGCCAAGCTCCTCCAAACTTGGAGTACTCTTTTCGTCACAGTCTCCGTAATGGAGAACCTTATGATTCGGTGAGAGGCGAACAAACCAGAATTTGTCCTTTATCCTTTGACCTCTTGGTGAATACTTTTTAAACCGCGTCCCCCCGACAAGCACGCCTAACCTTTGCTGTTGGATGAGATCAATAATTTCAGGAGTGATTTTCTCTTTTAGTTCAACAATAGGTCTTGCATGTGACTCCCACACTTCTCTATTATTCCTCTCTTGTTGCCATAACTGAGTTATTTCTGTATATGTCAATGTGTTTATCTTTTGCTTAAATTTGTCGAAACCTTTGGGGGATGAGCACAGTGCCCTGCTTATTTGTTCCCTGACAACACTGGATACTTTGATAAAATCCTCTGCAGTTGCTCTCATCTCCTTCCATGTCTTGTTCAATAAGATTATGCAAATACAAAACAGTTCTTCAAAAGGTCTGTCATGGGTGAAGAATAGAGGATGGTATGTCTGTCCCTGTTCACTGGGAGGGTCACCGATATGCAAGATGTCACAAAGTAACTTAACCAACTCTACACTAGTCTTGCCAAAAGGACATTCATGTTCATCTGCTCTACAACTGTTTTCTAAAACAATCTTAGTGTATTCTTCAGAGTAGTTTCTTGCAAAGTATAACATGCAGTCCAAAGCTAAAACTCCTGGAGGAACCTCATTAAAATCTTTTATGGGATCAATCTCACATTTGAAACCAAGTTTTTTGAAGTCTTTCGAGTAGCTTCCAACTGGACGCCTCATTGTCACCTCAATGTTGGGGTTATTATCGTTTTCAAAAGCAATTTTTCTTAGTTCCTTGATTTTATCTTGCGATTCCTGTTCTTGTGCATCAGCCCTTTGTCTCATTTTGGGTTCTAACAGACCAAGCATCAGAGTTTGTAATACATAGAGTTGATGAGCCAATTCTGTCCCTAGACCCTGTTGCGAAGCATTTTTACAAAACTCACTGGCTCCAATGAGGTTCTCATATATAACACATCGTACTTGCTTGGAAGATAATGTTGCTGCAATAGTTTTCCTCTTAGTCATATCAGCTTTAGAAAATATTGCATTTATAAGAGCTATAGCATTCTGTTGAATAATGCTATCTTGGTGAGGGTTTTGCAAGTGAGATACAAGACTGGGAATGGTAATTTCTTTTTCTACATGTGAATTTTTTGAACTATTAAGTACAATGTTCTCAAGAATTGATAAACAGCACTGTATAACTTTAGGATCTTGAGTACTAGCTTGGTTATTTACAAAACTGGCAACTTTATTAATGAATTGGTTTTCCAGTATGTCCCAGGATATAACTCCATGGTCCATGAGTTCCACAAACGTAACAAGAGCGTATTTAAGCAACTTCCCCTTAAATTTGCCATTTTCTATATTGTTTATGATTAGAGTGAAACCTTTTTTGTTGATAAACTCGAGAGCGAAAGTGAGATCACTGCTTAAAACAGATAACTTGGTAAGGGCGGTGACTTGGTCAGCCTCTGCCCCATTATTTATCTTACTCAGGATATCCTGCACGGTTTTTGCTGGCGATAATTCCAAACGTAACACAGACCCATTTTTTATTTCATTCCGATTTTTTTCCGTGATGTAATTCTGGTTATTGCTTTCCGAAAATTGAAGAGCGTAGTTTTCAGGGTCGGGGAGACCCCAAGGCTTGCAGAGAAGCTGAATGATGCTCGATAAGGGTTGACTTTGATCAAATTCTATCAACTGTGGTACCTTGTCGGGAGCATTGACCATCTCCACGGCGATCTTAAGGATCGTCGAGTCCTTTTCTTTTGTTGCCGACGGCATTTTTATTGGTTTAGTAGACATTTATTGAACATTTGACACGACGACAACCACCACAACACACCACACCTCGCGAATTTTTTATCAATATCGCGTTATTTTCCCGTAGACAATAGATAAATGACAGCCCAGTTTGACAGCGCTCTATTTACAGGCGATTACATTTAGTTTTACGTACGGTCATCGTCGGTTTTGAACTTTTTTAATTTTTAGGTAAGTACAAGTTTATTCCGTTCCTTGCGTTTTAGCAACGCCTGTATACATGTATAAAGCTAGTTATACTTAGGTATGCACTTCAACATCAACCCAACTTCATATATACCCTTAAAGTCCACCACGCTAGCCTACTGCGGGTTGGCAGACTTCACAAATCGTCGAGAAAAATCTCTAAGGTAAAAATCTATGCAGGTTTCCTCACGATGTTTTCCTTCACCGTTTAAGCGAGTGATCATTAATTATTAATACGCACATGAATTCTAAAAGTCAGAGGTGCGTGCCTTGGATTCGAACTTGAGATCTTCGACTTGGTAGTCCAATGGTCATACCTCTAGGCTATCACTGCTCTTTTTTTTATTATTATATAGCGGCTTAAGTATCACTGCGACCGCAGTCGGTCTATTGTGATCACTGCTCTTATGGCTCCATATAATATAAAATAAAAATTTATATGAAGAGTATTCTGGTTACCTATTATGAATATGTATAGGAAACCCTGAAGACAAATTCATTTTAATCTAACTAATTAGGGCAGCCATGCGATCCGTGCTGTTATTCGATCTGACAATGAAACTATCACTGATTGCTCTGGTATTTAACGGCTTCACTAGTACCAATACTCTTATTCAGATGTGATCAGCAATTAGACAACACTGTTCTTAAATTTAAAATGTCTGTTTTAATTTTTTTATTGACACTTCATGTGGCATTCAGTTTTCGATGTGATAGAAAACCGTATGGATCAAATACACAAGCTTCTCCACCTGATGGGCGCTTCAAGTTGGAAGTATTAGGCCTTGACAATAATGCATATATTCCTGAACAACTTTATACAGGTACCTTTTTTTTAAATGTGATCTTTTTTTTAACCGTTTTTAACGGTATTTCTACCCTGACATAAACTCTTCCTTCAAACAGTTTTGCTTGAAATCATTTCCGTAATACATGGTACGGCCTCTTTTCACCTATAAGTTTTCATGAACTTATATTACATGATAATTCAATGAACGCGTTTCAGTCCAAATAAAAGAAACGGATGAGCAGTCCAGATTTACGATGTTCATGATATCCGCGGAGGGTGACGTCAAGCCAGACCCGAGAAATCCAAGACGAATAGTGTCGCTGTACCCTGGTGAGCTGAGACCACAAACAACTGCCACTGCTAAGTTTAGCGACAGGTGTCTGTACTCCGTGGAGCAGGCCATGAGTTCTTTCAAATCTTCTGTAGAGGTATTCTATTCTACGTCATAAGGTGAAAATCTTTAGTATGCTTAAATCCCAATAAAAATAAAAGACTAAAAAGGATCACTTCCAAACCAGGTTTATTGGCAAGCTCCGTCATCAGGGAATGGTTGTGTTACTCTCCGCGCTATGGTGGCCATAAACAATGAGGTCTGGTACGAGGACGGTAATCCGTTGACCCAAAAGGTATGTGAGGACATGAGGCAACCTGATGACGTGGCACCACAACTGAACTTCGAGTGCGGAATTTGTGACGAAGCCAAATATGAGGTAAAGAACTCGTCATAGGTATTAATTTCTCTAGGAAAATTCTAGCAATTCTTCGTAATAAGCCCACCGTCTTATGCTACTTGCTGCGAATATCTTAAAATACATTATACAATGTGTTTCCAGTTAAGTTTCACTGGGGTGTGGTCAAGAAACACCCACCCATATCTTTATCCTGAGAACGATTGGCTTCCAAAATACAGCGATCTAGTCGGAGCTTCCCACAACGCGGACTATATTCTCTGGATACCTGGGACTCTCGCTACTGAAGGATTGAGAGACTTGGCAGAACACACAAATTCGAGCAGTCTTGAAGCTGAAATTCGAGGAAAGGTGGGAGGGGACTTTCAACTTTTTCGTGTGATCTTTATGTGATTAAATCTGGTTATTGCAATGATCTCATTCAACAGATCGGCGACGGCGTACGAACCCTTATAAAAGGGAAAGGTCACGGCTATCGTAAGATGAGCCTCCCTACATACTCCTTCTTTCGCGTTGATAAGGAGAACCATCTCTTCTCCGCAGTCGTCGCTCTGCATCCGTCGCCCGACTGGTTCCTAGGAGTCACCAGGTTTGAACTTTGCCAAGAGGATAACACGTGGCTTGTGGAGAGAGAGCTCAATCTTTATCCGTGGGATGCTGGCACAGATAGTGGTGTATCATATGAGGTTAATATGTTAAATGTTTTCTTTTCTTTTATGCGTAGCGTAGGTTTATCGCAAAGTAAGGAAAATGAATTAAAAGAGGTCGTTGTCTTAAGATTAGACAACGTCCATCATCTGTAGGAAATGCAATCACTATTAACTGAGGCCTTTGTTGAGATATTCTACTAAGTATACAACAAAAAGAGGGTTAGTAATTATCTCTTTGCATTTTTTAATATTTCAGGCAGCAAACATAGTAACATTTCCCCAAGACGCAGTATCACGTGTTGAAATGAGTTCATACGACAAGAATTCTCCTTTTTATGAGATGGACATAAAAGACATGCATCCTTTTGGGAAATTTCATATCAAACTTATAAGGACATATCGTCGAGAATGTGAGGAAGAAACCACAGGTTACATATACATATATATACATTTTGGGGAACATTTTGGATCTAAAGTTAACAACAATCACTGATGATATTCAAAAAAGATAGCGCAAAGGCGCCAAACGCCTTGTAGGAAAGTAATGTAGCATGATTGATTTTATGAGTGGTTTGGGTATTAGGGAGGAAATTAAAAGTATAATGTTGTTTCACTTCAACACCAGGTGTATGGTATCAATAAGCTACCTACACCTAATGAACGTTCCATAAAAAAATGATGTACATAGGAAGTTAAGATTTTACATGAGTTCATGGTATGGACCCCAGGATCTATGAACTGCTGATGTTTTTGCAGAAGAACCACCGCCAACTGAAGCGCCAGAATCTTCTGAAGAAGCAAGCGAGACCAGTGAGGAGGCTAAGCCGGAGCCTCCAGAGCCCTCCAGGTATCAAACACAACTAGATAGCGCCGAGGACGGGCGGTGAGGCTTAGTTGATGACTAGTAGAATAGATGTAGTTTAGAAGTCACATTTTTCATCGATCAAAATCATCTTTAAGTGGAGATTTAAATACACAACTACTGAGCTATTTTTATATAATCAAAAGGTGGTTTGCAATGTTTCCATCGTTTCATCTCATGTTTCGGCTTTTCGGTTTTTTTCATGATTTTGGTAGATCGATTTACCTAGGTGGATAAATTTTAATTACTATTTTTTCGGGACTGCATGAAATATAATATCTAGAACGGTTACCGTCACCTTATCCTAGACTTAGTGCTTAAATGGTAGGATCAAAAAAGCTTCTTGGCTATTCATAATGTCCATTCATTATTAAGCATGTATTTATGAATTAATTAGCATACGCGATGGGTCGTTATGTTCAATGATACCTTGTCCACTCAGCGAAGCTCCTTTAGTTACTGATCCGGAGTCCTCGGAAGATTGCCCAATGTCTCCGTGGCAGGAGTGGAGCACATGTGACGGAGACTGCGAGGATGGAAGGGTAACCGGCTACCGCTGGAGGGAGCGGTACCATCTGGTAGATGGGTTTCCTGTAGAGAAGTATGATCCTCATGTAAGTTAGACACATTTGACAGAATTTTGGGATCCTAGGATTTTTGAATTGCTTCGTTGAAGGATTACTAGCAAAATTCCCGTGGATAAGTTATAGAGATATACTTATATATAGAGAGAGATGCATAAAGAAGATGCCAGATGTTGAGTTTGAGTATTACAAACAAGTAAATAAATTTTCTTTTCATACACAATATAAATCAAAGAATTACCGTGACGTGAATTAAAATGTGTTAAATGACTTAACACATTTCAAGCAATCGTGTCTCAGTTATGAAGCCGAAATTATTAAAAAGAAAGGTAATTTCTACGATGTTTCATGAGACCTGGACTCTCATGGCCTCCTTCTACGGAACGGTCTGAACTATAATTCTCCCCCAAGACAGGCTAATTTTCTTTTCTTCTAACTTAGGCCAAGCATCATCACAAGAAAGAAGTCTCCAAGTTCTGTAAAACTCACTTCGATACATTTGAGAGGGAGGCTTGCGAGGACGACTGCACTAATTCAGAAGATGACGACGAAGATATTACAGGTGACCACTATGCTATAAACTTTTTACGTCTACAATAAAGGATGGTTTAAAAAATATTGTCCATAAATTAATTAAAAAGTTGGTTGTGATATCGTACCTTTTTAAATCCCACAGTAGGTCTGTCTTTCATGTATACAATAATTATTTGTCTTTGCAGTTGAACGCAGAATCATGGCTCCGATATTGCCTGGAGGAAAATGGAAAGCGAAGCGAAGAGATTTGAAGATAAGAAATTGAAATTTATAATCCTCATATATCTCCACTATATGTAGATATACTATATTATAGTCCGCTTTTATATGATAAGAATAGCTATTTTTTCGATTATTAAAAAAACTTATTAAAATATTCATTTATTCGTCTCATTATTTCCTTGCCTAAAGAAATTTTAGTAAGGATCCAAAGGATAATTCCCTACTAGCTAGGGTTCTCTTTTAGGTAAGATGAGGACGAGGTTCCAGCTGAACCACAAAAAAATAGTGGCACATTGACTCGGACGGACAATACGCTTTACCATTTATATGGTCATTTATAGCCTCTATAAAGGTAATCATCAACCCATAGGTATATAGTCCCACAGCTGGGTACGTACGGGTCTCCCTTCTAGTTGTCCAACTAGTGCGGGTTGGCAGACTACACACAGTCGAGAAAAATCTCTAAATTTCCTCACGATGGTTTCCTTCACTGTTTAAGGGAGTGATGATTAATTTAACTTTTTTACTTAATACGCACATGAATTGGAACTCAGAGGTTGGCCCTTGGTTTCCAACTCGAGGCCTTTGACTTGGCAGCATGGATAGCTTAACTATTGCTGGGCTTAAACTCAAAATATTGGGTTTCACACCTGGGTTAACCAACCCCCAAACCACTAATAACACTACGCAAATAATAGTCTATAATTATAACACTCTATTATTGTATCATTACGTCATGTTTTAGGGTGCATATTATTCTTTATGTGCAATGTTTTAAGAGCTACAATCCTTTGGCAGCATATCAAATGGCATTAATTAATGTAAATTAGGTATTAAGCTGGGGAGATGCAACAGGTCCATTAGGGTAATTGTGGATGAACGTTTGTTAGTAACACGAGGACCGGCGCTCATGTGCGACCTATTAAAATAAAAATACCTAATAAGTTGTGAAAATGCATTTAAAATATTTTGGTAAGCTTAGTTGTTTAATATATTGTGCTAAGATAGTAGCAAGTGGTAATCTCTATAGATTACCACTTGCTACTATCTCGGACTCCAGTTGGGGTAGGGTAGGCAGTGGGGTAGGCAGAGACTATTCTCTGCCTACCCCAACTGGAGTCCGACGTAAAAATATGTAGGTATACTGTATGTGAGACGCCGCGCCGCGCCGAAGGCCGGCAACGCGCTTGTGACTCCTCTGGAGTTGCGGGTGTCCATGGGCGGCGGTAATCGTAATCCATCAGGGGAACAGACTGCTCGTTTGCCCCCTATCCCATAAAAAAAATAAGCATACCTACGGTTCGCCTGACGGTA
Source organism: Acronicta alni (assembly GCA_964056405.1). NCBI lineage: Eukaryota > Metazoa > Arthropoda > Insecta > Lepidoptera > Noctuidae > Acronicta > Acronicta alni. The sequence goes on along the minus strand of OZ043919.1, from coordinate 3,098,826 downwards.
GACGTTCACCGTAGCCTATGGACGCGTCTAAAACCAAGGCACATTAGTTGCGCAATAACCAGGGGTATTTTTTCAATGTCATCTATGTTGAGTCGTTAGAAGTTATTAAAAATACGTACCTTCGTACAACGACGAAATCGTCGATTGATGTCGATCGACGTTGATCGATGATGAAAGGTAAGCTGTGCTTACCGCGGTCAGTAGTTTACATAGGGACACCTTCATGCTCGGAGAGCAGCAGCAGCTAAAGAGTTAGCTTTATAATAAATGTCAATTAAAAAGAGAAAACGTAAAACATTACTTGCAAGAGTTTCAGTCAGTTATAGCTACTTACCGTCATGTAGGTATAACAAAACTTCACTTTCAGGTTTTTGCCAAATATTTACTCTGGGCTTGTTTCTGCATGCATGCATATGCGGCAATGAGAATTGCGACAGACGGCCTCTAGGGACCACCACGGATCCCCTAGCTCCTGACAACCGTTTCCTCTTAGACGTGGACGGCATAAGAGAGAACAAGTACATTCCGAAAGAACAATATATTGGTACGTGACTTGTAATTTGTTCCTCTTAGGGTGAGATTTATTTTAGTAAATTTTAATACTTAAGTATCTAGATTTTTATGCAGTCCTGTATTAAAAATTGGAGTAAGTACTTACTTGGTTCAGTAATATTTATTTTAGCCTGCATTTCTTTTGTGACGCATACCATGGCTGACTTTCTGTCTGTCAGAGACCAATGATCATTGTCTCTTATGCGGGGTTTACACAGGTGACTAAAGCCGCTCGATTTTTGCGCGCGGCGTAAATCGCCCATCTAAATGGCAATTCAGCTAGGTCGCAAGTGGCTAAAGCCGCTGAGGCAACTTATGAAGCGACTAGCCGCACGTCAAAAATCGACCCGTGTAAACCCCTCATTAGACTACATTAACAACTTAATAAAGCTCGATTAATTTATAGTTCGCCTATATTCCCGAGATTCCGTAACTCCATTCATCGCGTTTTCGATATTCCTACGAGAGGATACCAGGGAGAACATAAACAACCCAAGGAAACCACTCCTGCTGAGTCCTGGAAAGTTGGAGCCGCTACCCCACGCCAATGACACAAAGCTACTGCCTACATGTAACAATACAGTCGTACAGACGGATATAACACCCAAGACTTTCGTCGAGGTAAATAAATAACTATAATAACAGCATCATATTCCTAAGTATAGAGACGATCAGAGATTGCCATCTTTGTTAAGTGACTTGACTATTTCGTCGTTCGACCAATTTCCAAAAAGTTCTCCTTTGACTCTGAAACAGCTTACCTACATAAATTTCAAGCAATTTTCTATTTCATCCTATCCTACAATATAATATAATATTAATTAATAGGTATTTTAATATCCTACTCTTACTGCATAATTTTGTAAATGTGAATGTGTTTGTTACTCTTTCACGCTAAAACTACTGAACGGAATTTGATGAAACTTTACAGTATTATCTATTATTTATACTTACATCAGAATAACATAATAGACTAAGCCAAATTACAATGATAATTAAAAGTAACTTTTCCACGCGGACGAAATCGCGGGCAAAAGGTAGTACCTACTTACATAATTCAAACAATATAATGTCTATAAATTTAACATAAATAGATAAATTATACAAGCAGGTTTTATTTATTTCACATATTAGGCAAAATGGACAGCTCCTGAGAAAGACAATCAATGCGTGACCATCTTCGCGGTGGTAGCTATAAAGCCCGACGTGTGGTACACATTTGAGGGTCCGCTTACCAAGCGGATTTGCGAAGACCGGCGGAAGGCTGACGACATGCAGCCCGTGGAAAACGATAACTGCCAAGTTTGCGAGGATGCGAAGTACCAGGTAGGTATGAGGGACGAGTTCTATGGAATACTATACTGGATTTCTGACTGCTTGTACTGAATGAAAATTAAGTATTAGAATATTTTTATCAATCTCAAAAAAAGAAGCCAGTTGTCCACAGCAGTAATGGACCAGTATTCCAGTAATAACTATTATTTTAAGGAGGGATGTTACAAAAAAATTGTGCATATCGTACTTATAGCTTATTATATTTCCTACAGCTGACATTTCAAGGCATGTGGTCGTACAATACGCATCTAGCCATTTTCCCTACTGCTAGAGAGCTGGCCCGATTCAGCGACGTGGTTGGAGCCTCTCACAGCAAAGACTTTACCCTCTTCAAGTATAATTCTGACGCCAGCCTAGGTCTACAATTATTGGCTGAGCAAGGGAACACTACTACTTTGGAAATAGAAATTTATGAAAAGGTAAAACAACAGTTTTTATTTTACGTTCTGAAACAAACTTAGTTATGTAATTAAGTAATCTTAAGTGTCACGTTATCATTGAATATGACTTGCTTACTGTAAAGGAAAATAAAGTTAGCTAGCATCTAACATTAGTTTTAAAAAAATATGTAAAAAAACTAAATTTCCACTTTGAAAACTTCGCGCGTTTTTGACAGTAAAACCTACTCTAACGACGAAAATAAGTCAATTACCCGCGTGCGCGCCAATAATTTCCTTGTAGTAAAATAAACTGCATGCCAATTTCAGAATTTCAGTAATGAAAATGAATGAATGATGAAATGAAAGGGTATATTGATCTATGATAAAATGTACAGAGGCCAGCACATCAAGCTACCCCAATCTATCAAATTTCTTTGTTAGATTTTCAACTTTAATCCAAAACAAAAGGATTCATATTCAATTGGGAACAGTTTTGGACAGGTTGACCTGCTGGCTTCTGTTTGTACTAGGTATTTCGTGATTGACTTAGTAAAAAAGTTTGGCAGGTAGGTAGTTACTAACAAAACGGGATCAAAACATTCAATTACGTTTCCTACTTACCCGTACCTTTTTTTTGGTGAGCGGGAATCCTCATGGATAGTCTGGTAGGTAACTCACGGTTCCTTCACTCACTGACTAGCTTCTCAAGAAATTTTCTATTATCTTGTGGTATGTTTTGGTATTTTCTTTTATCTTTTGGTATTTTTGCAAAACACAACTTATTGAGTATCGTGCTTTTACACACTAGTAACATTTAATATTAACAAATAAAAAGTATAGTTTAATAGGTAATTGTCTAGTTACTTTCATAAATTAGTAAGAAATGTGTCACCACATTCATTACGCAAGGATTCGCTGCGACTAGTGCGTTTTCGCGGGCCGGAAACTGACAACTTCACGAGTTGCTTTTTTTTTATTTTTATGATCACGAGTTGCTAATATTAAAATCCACGATTCCACGGGTCACGAGCGAGGCGACATCTATAAAGTACCGCCAATCTTGGTCGTTTTTTTTATTTACAACATAATTTTTGCGTAGATATGTATGACATACATAGGTACCCAAAAATTATTACATACATTGTATGTACATGCTGATATTTTTAATGATTCGTATTCAATATTACCTCGCCTTCTTAAAGGATTTAACGAAATACATGTTAACGCACGTATTACAGATTTTAAAGTTCATAGGAACAACGTACGAACGTTCTCCAATGAGAATCCTGATCTTATAAATCTTTGTAATTTGACAGTTGGGGACGGACGTTCGAACTATAATAAAAGCAACAGCCCCGCCTCGCCCCAATATGCAAACTCTATCCACCTTCAGAGCGAGCCGGAAGCACCACATGGTGTCCCTGGCTACAGCCATCGTGCCTTCCCCTGACTGGTTCCTTGGAGTCGCGAACTTAGAACTTTGTGATGCTAAGACACAACAGTGGGCTAACAACATCATCTTCAATTTATATCCTATGGATGCTGGGACGGATAGTGGAAAGAAATTTGACGTGCGTATTTTTTATACCTACTTTTTATTTATTTTTAATAGCCCATCCCGGTGTGTGAATAGTACAGTAGACCATAGCGGCTGGAGAACGGCTTAATGAAATGAAAGAGTTCCCAGTTCTTCACCAGTTCACTATCACTGGTTGCAGTTCTTTAGGCTCCCATTTTTGGAGTACCGAAGGATCTGGTGAAGCTATCTGGAAGTTTTTGTATGCTGGCGAAAATATGTCCTGAAATCACACCTGACAATGACCAAGTATTTCATTTTTTATAGTAAATAATACAATCTGTATTATTTTGCTCGTTATCTTTCGTAAGTAATGAGACAAGCAGGAATCACAAGATACAGCTGAGATAAAGATAATCATACCTTTTTTGTTTATGGAGGAAACCTTCAAAGTGCTACGGGGGTTAGATCGGAGAGTGTAGGATTCTTACCCACTAAAACCACCCCGGTGGCCACCATCACAACATGAAGGGGGCATTGTGTAATCTTAATAGACCAGCCCACAACGTCCTTGTGCGACGCCTGTTAGGGCACATCCCTGGGGAGACTACTTACTGTATATTTTTCATAATAGTCGCCTAATTTATAAATTTCTAATCCAGTCTTCCAACGAGGCAACAGCTCCAGCGCAGCCGATATCTACTGCGCAGATAGCTCCAGACATCCCAAAGGAACAAATTAAACCGTTCGCGAGATTAATATTCAATTTGATTCGCACTTATTACAACCCTAACTGCACGGAGGACTCTACTGTTACTGAACAAACAGGTATGTTGTAGATCGCTATTATCAAGTTACTGATGACGATATTGCACTTCATGCAAGATAAACTGAAGGTGTAAGGTAACAAAATGGTTTGCCCTACATTTTTCACCGTTATTTTTAAGTGCTGGTAGAGAAACGAGCCGTGACCCAACATCTGATGTCTTATAACGCTGTCCTACCCAATGTATGATAAATGAAGTCATCTGATCCGTGAATACCGCGAATGGAACACTCCTTACGTCAATAACGTATATTCCTGTCAAATATGTATTTGTAGGTGACGAAGGTGATGCTGGTGAAAGCGGAGAAAATGATAGGGATCCCAGTGAAGACTCACCGTCGAGACCTGAATACCGCCCTCAAACACCTCCTACTACTACCACAAGGTAAGGTTCTTCGTGTTGTTAGCTCTGACTGTATGACTATCAATTATTGCGTAACACATCCTGACACGAATAAAGAACAAGAATGTTTAATTCTATATTTTAATTCCAAATAGCGAGGAACCACCATCAGTAGACCCAGAGTCGTCGCCCGAGTGCCCCATGACGTCATGGAAGGACTGGCAGGAGTGTGAGGGCGAGTGTATCGACAACAAGCTCAAGGGATATCAGATCAGATTCAGATCACACGTTGGGGTGAGTAACATAGTCTGTTGGAAGACCATTTTAGTCCAATTCCCAATGACATTATGATTATGTACCTACATTTAATTCCTCACAAAAATAAATAATTAATGCATTTATTTTATTTATTAGGGACAAAAAACAGTTACATATACAGTGAGACTCTGGATGGCAACTGTAGTAGACAGCCAGGCACTTAGAGCTCAAAAGACAAATTGAAAGTGTGAGATTATGTGCTCGGTTATATTTAAATGTTAGGTTGCGTTGGTTAATTTAATTGATATAAAGTGAATACCTTTCTTTTTACAATATTTTTGTTATATTTAGGATGTTGCACCAGAGTGTTCGAAGATGGCTCTGACTGAAACACAACATTGCGAAGAAGATTGTGAGGAAGAGAAACAAGAGGAAGAAACCGGGGAAGAAGAGTAGCCGTTACAAATAATAACACTAACATAGCTGTTAGCACATAAAAGATCTGGCAGGAGGGCTAAAACCTGACGAGACAATTTAATCTTCGTAGGCTAGAACAGTTATATGAAATTATAAATTAAGTAATAATTCAATAGGATTGTTTAATCAATAAATTGAAGAACTTTTAAAACTACCTTCGTAATATTTTCCAATGTAAATTAAAATATAATTCATCAAAAATCCTTCCCTTTAGCCCCGCAGAATTGTGTACAGTGTGCCAAGTATATCTGGATTATATATAATAATAAACTATAATTTAAAATGCCGGTTGTTGTATAATTAAACAATTGTTTTTTTCTTTCCTTATGTGTCCCTTGGTCACGCCATAATTTGAGAACGACTAACATGAATGAAGTCGCGTCGATATCATACTTTGTAGAAGAACCTATATACCTTGTATAAGTAAATAAAGATTTGGAACATCATCTTGTTACAACACAATCAGTAGGTACCTAATAGTCTTTATCCTGGATCCTGTAATAGCAGCATACCTAGAATAGAAATGGTTAGACTTGATTCTAACGAAGTAGCTAAAATATAATTTTGTCATAATCAGTTGAGCTAAGCCCTTAAAATAATAAAATTAGGTAGTTATATCAAAGAGTATGAGTCACATTTAAAAACAAATTTATTTTATCAGAATCTCATAAATAAAAGTTGGTGATTAAAATAATAAATTATCCAATCTCTAGAAATAAAAAGGGTATTTTCAAAAGCTCTAATTAAAAAAATACAAATTTACTTGAATTTCCGAACGTTCTTTTCCTTACGTCATCCGGTCATCGAATGGTGTCTCATTCATTTGCATTCGTGATTCAATGGTTTAATTTTTCTTTCATTCGAATTATTTAATTATCTGGGAAAGCAATTCGTATTACATCTTTTTTATTATGCTTACAAAGTCTCCAAAGCCTGCGTACAAACGGTACATTACTTGGGGCATAAAAGCCGCACTTTTAGTGGAAGGTGTTGGTCTTGCCGCATCCTACGGTCTCTGGTACAAGCTAAATACCGATAGAAGTTAGTATCTATTTGTACTTTTTTTTCTGAATGTTTTGTATTCATGTACATCTCTTTCTCTAGACAAAGAAAATTATCTTTAGCATTGTCAAATCCAATGCGGCGAAAATAATTTTTAATGTTTATGGCCGAAAAAAGCTAGGATATGTCAACATGTGCATGGTGACATAGTTTAAACCAAAAGCCAAAATTAATTGTGTAAAAATCCTTCTACAAAAATCTTTTTAGAGAGAAATCAATTTTGTGCTCTGCTATTATTGTGTCATTGATCATTGTCATTCGTTTCTGTTATTGTTCACTCAAAATGATTTTTCACCACAAAATAATACTACAATAGCACCATGAATCAAATTAATTGGTTGACTAAGACATGCATCCTTTCCAGATTTCCGCCTGTACATGTACCATAACCACAACTGGTTGCTAGAAGGTTATTACGGAATTGGGGAAACCATCGCTGAGAATAAGATCCGAGACCTAGATCTGGCAGTTTGGCAAAACGAAGGCAAAATATAAACTAGCGGTGAGATGTCTGTTGCTATTAGAGCCACATTTTGGGTGGTGACGTTTGGAACCATCGGTTATACACTGTTCAAGTTGGTCAAACCTGATGATGAACTCCTCAAGCAGGTCATTATTAACTTCTGTATTAGTTGTGGTCACTGACTGTTTAGCTAATATTAGATGGTTTTCTTGGGACTAATCTGTGCATGGTTTTCTACTTTGGGGCTTGTGTGATGTTTTTGATTCTGGTAGATTTTATGAACATACAAAAAAGGGTTTTATTGAATTCATCAGATAATATAATTTGTGGCTAACTATTGAAGATATTTGAAATTAATCAAAATTTACATCAGTGCCCATATATTATGTTGATCATCCATAATAATGTTGAATTGAAATTTAATTCATTCCAACTTTATTCATCAAGTTTGATCCATTTTGTTTCCTTAACATTGTATCATGTTATTTCACTGCTGTGCATACCATAAATCAGTAGTATTTAACACAATATCTAAATTGAAATTATTAATTTTAATCTCAAAAGCTTGTCAGTAGCTGTCTGGACTTAAATATTGTTTTTCTTTTTTTATAGTTTGACTCAGAATCCAAACACACAGATGCAAGAAGAGTAAGTCATCAAACAATTAGTGTTTTAAAAGAAGCTGCAAATCAGAATTCAGAATTAAGCAAGACAATAGAAGACTTATTGAAAAAAGGAAAATGAGTGACCGGGACTCCATATTAGAAAGATTAAGTAGGCGTGATGCACAAAGATTAGAAAAACTGCAAAAGGCCCATAAGGCAAGGGAAGAAGTAGACGCTTCAGACGAAAATGAAGATTTCTTTTCAGGCGCATTTAAAATCAAATCGGAATACATTGAAGACTTACTGATGCAAATTCCAACATTAGAAATGAATATTTTGCCTTCACACTTTGATAGCATAAAAAAAGAAGTAAACGAATTACAAAAATATGTCGTGACGTCGTCATTCTTCTTGAAAGAGTTTAACATGCGCAAATACTTGGGTATTGTGCAGAATCTTCAGACAAAATGCTATGAATTGGAGGAGAGATATGTTCCCAGGAAAAAGTTTGGATTCTCTAAAAAGAAGCTGCCCAAGTCCCACACTCAGAAACAAAGCTCACTGGATGATATTGATGCAGCTAGAAAGACTGATAGCAACAAATGGGACGATAAGCTCTTTGGCTTTGACTCGCAGGAAAACAAAGTGTTACTGCTTGAGAATGATGAATTGTATCAGAGGGACGTTGCTTTACGGAATCTTAAAAACTGCACTATTGGGCTCAAGGGTGTCATGGGAACTTTGCATTTAACCAATCTAGATAACTGTATAGTGCTTACTGGACCAGTTACTTCTTCAGTATTTGCTGAGAAATGTACAAATTGTAAGATAGTTACAGCATGTCAGCAGTTACGAATGCACACATCAAATAATTGTGACATTTATTTGCATGTAACTAGCAAGGGGATAGTTGAGGATTGTACTGGGATTTGCACAGCCCCATACAATTTGTATTATGAAGACCTAGAAAAGCATTTCAATATGTCCGCTTTGGACCATAATTCTAATAACTGGAATCGTTTGGATGATTTTAACTGGCTGGCTCCAGATATCCCTTCACCTAATTGGTCAGTTTTGAATGCAGAACAGCGAATCAGCAGTTGGGATGAGTGGTGGTCAAAGATTCCTTCCTAATAGATAGATAGAAGATATTTAAAATTCGCCGTTATGTAAAGCCATTAATACTCCACTCTAAGGTGTAACATCTAACAATTGTTTAGTTATTATGTAAAGGTCCTATAACCTCTTATATATTTCTACATTTACGCAATCCTTACACAAAATTAGTTGGCAACAATACAAATATTCTGATTTTTTTAATGTAAAGTGTATAAAGATATGAGATGTAATAGGGCCCACAAAAATAATGATTTAATGGTAATTAATTTAATTTGGAACACTACACAAAATTTTAAAGATTGACCAGCATAGTTTGCTTTTAATTAGCCGAAATGCATGTATTAATCTTCATTTTTACATCTAAAGAGATTTTATCAACCTTACTTTTTTACAGCTTTAAGGAAATTCCCTTGCCTTAAATTGTCTTAAAAAATCCTAATTATATGTATTTAGCACATCACAGCAGCAAGATACAAATATTTACTACATAAAGGACGCAGAGAAATTGTTTATTTGCGCTCCTATAAATACCTACTTTTTCCTAGTTGACTTGCTAAGACAAAGCCTCATCGCAAGCGACAAAGCTACGCTATAAATTATCTATCTGTTCCTATGACATGCTACGAGTTTTGGAAACAACGATGTTGCATGCATTTTCTACATGACGCCTAGCTTTAAACTATTTTGCAACAAAACCATTAAAGAAATATCTTGTATCTTTCTTCTGTGATAAAAACAACTAATTTTTCCAAATATTGTTGACAACCACAAATTATGTTAACTATTATCAGCTTATTTAAATTCAATACATATAATTTATGAAATAAATAACTTTATTAGTATGTATCCATTTTATTTTATTAGTTCATTAATACCTAGTTCTTAGAGGTAAGTATTTCGGTGGTAGGGGGATTGTCACTGCATCCTTTATTGTTTCATTCCGAGTAGTCTAGCCTAGAACAAAAGTGGAACCGTTATAACGAAGACATTGTGAGGGTGTGGCGACGCAAGGAGCAATTTTGACACGGAACATTTTTGTATTGGGGTGACATTACATATGCACTAACCAATGTTTCACATATCAATAGCATTATTTAAATTTAGCTATAAATGTTAATAATGCATTGACCATGAGCACCATGACCAAATAATTACCATGGTTTGCAAAACAAAATGCTTAAACAAGACACTGACCATACAAAATAGAAATCCAGAACCCAACATTCTAGGAATTATTATTAGATAAGTAATGTAGCTGCGCTTGCGACGATAAGACTACCATTGAAACTGACGTGATGTGAAACTGCTACAATACGTTTTCCCAAGCGACTGCTGGAGTCTGCCAGTGCTCTGAGAAATGTAGGTAGGTATAAAATGAAAGTCTGTACAACAATAAATAATAATTTATTTATCACTAATTGAAAAATATATAAAATTGTCAAGTTTTTAAAATCACGGTAAATTTACAAATCTATACAAGTAATTGGGCTGCAGGAACATTAGGATATATACCTATACATACATAATTACATACTTGATACAACTCACAATACATAATCTTACTGTATCAAAACACTCGCTCTTCTACTTTTTACAGACAGCCTAATAGTTCATATGATATTTCTGCTATGATTGATGTATAATCTGGCTGTGGAAAAAGTTGATCTGTGCTAAGCTGGCTTGCGTCGGCAACGTACGACGGAGCATAACGTCGGTGATACCACAATACCGCGTAAATAACTCTTTGCTGTAAGGCCAAATTTTCAATGTTATTTAATTAATACAAAGTTAGGCCTTATAGCAAATGTTACTTACGCGGTATTGCAGTATCACAGACGATATTGCATTTTGGATGCAGTTGAAATAACTACCTATATCAAATCACTTATATCGACGCGACGTGGCACTGACATGATTCAGAGGGTCTACTCCCTAACTCCGTCAACAAAGTACCGAGCCGTTCGAAAGTTCTCCGAAACTTCGGAGTCCGATAAAACAAGTGTCAAATTGAATTTTTCGAAAGGGTAAAAACACATCGAGAGTCGGGACAGCTGTCAAATTGTGTTGTCATTCATTCTTAGTTCGGGCCCCAAACGAATCATCTGTCCGTAGGTGATACGGAGTAGGAAACGCCCGTAACGAAGGTCGAAACTACGGACTTCGTGCTTAGGGAGTAGCCCCTCAGGCCCGGCCTCCACCAAAGCGAAGATGTGTGAAGCGCTGAGGGGAGATGTTTAATAGGTAGGGTGTATCCACCTAAGCTGTGCGGAGATAATGGCTAGAGCAGAGCTGAGCTGCGTGCGGCGAGCTATGAATTAGAGGAACAAGCGGTGCCGCTCGCCGCTCACATCATTTTGTTCGCGCTAAGAAAATATGAAACATCTCCCTTCTGTGCTCAATCGTATCCATTGAAGTTAAGTGGAGACGAGACATGTAAATAACGTTGATTGCTTCCAATTTATTTCTCGTCTCGTCTCGCCTCCGCTTTGGTGGAATCTAGGCATTAGACATGCATTTATGCCTCAATTCTTCCAGAAATGCACCTCGTTCTCCTTTTCTTTCTGAAATATTGTTTGTAGTTCATATTGCAATTATTTATGATTTATATACAAATTGATGAAGAGTATAAGGTAACTAATGATATAAACAGAATCTGCATAAATATTGTGATAATGAAAATTATGTATGGATACGTCGAAAATAGATAAATTCGTAACTAAACTTCAGGGTGTTAGCTGCCCTTAGCAAAAATTCATTCTATTTATATACTAAAACATGTAAAAATAATATAATACACATAAAACTGAAATTTACATCAAGTTTCTTAAGTTTTTCTTTTATTCAATTGGGTTATATTTTTGAGATCAATAATACTTGACGAAACCTTTTGAATAGAATCGTAGGACCTAAATAAAATTGCATATCCATTTATACATATATAAATAAATAATGAATGAAATTACTGGCTAGCCTTTCTTTGAGTACCACCAAAATCTTATATTACCTTTTAGTTCCATGCACAAGTCTACCTACTTAAAATTGTCTTTAGCATATGACACCAATAAATTCATAATATCTTTTAACTTAGAAATAAATTATCATATTTAACCAAGGAATTATTTAACACGGACCGATGGGCTGGGTTTGGAAAATCGCTCACATCTGCTCTGCAGGTTTCTATTTGATAATTTTGAATGGAGACCACGATTTTCAAAAAAAATAAATTTGTTTGATTAAAATTTACACAAAGAATATACAGGATTTTAGATATTTATAACTAAAATAAATAATGACATACATAAACTATAGTGTGAATCAATTGAAATAATAAAAAATATATAATATACAATATTTTATAAATCACAAACTAAGTACATGATATTAAAGTCCTATGACTAACTAATGCTGATTTTATTGAAAAACTATGTATAATTTTTATAAGTAGGTACCTACTTAAAAGAGGTATACAAATACATTAGATTGATAATATTTTGCCCATGGAATATTGAATTTATTGTTAACCTTTAATCAGCTATGAAAACGTTAACACAAGATTATAACTATATTATCAACACAATTCATAAAAAACGTTAATATTAATTATTTTCCTGTATTTTTTATCATTAACTGTCTCATAAAATAATTGACTATAGAATATATTATGTCATTTCATTTGAAGTCTATTGGTTTTGAATACGAGATTCTTTTAAATATTTTTTGAAATATACTTAAGTCCTTGTGTTACGTCATTATATATTTTATAATAAACTTATTTTTAGTATCCATAAAAGCAGAAACATGACAAATATAATTTATTAATTTGATTTTTTATTAAACGCGATTATTTCTTAGTGCCCTGTAAGTTTTATTCAGGTTTAATGTATACTAAAAATAACTTTGTTTAATAAATTTCAACTCACTTCATATATAATTTATATACTTTTAAAACGATAAGAACCCCTGAAAGTCTTTAATTTGTCTACAGTCAGTGACTGAATGAAAGCATTTGTCAATTTAATGGCTAGCTTAACTTCGAGCGTACCACCGAAAGCTTATATTAATAAGGCAGTAATTATTAATTTCATACAGGGAATGTTTCACATATTATTAAGTACACATACAGAGTCGCAGTTATTTAAATTAATATTATATTATAAAGACGACATAGTTAAAAATATGTATAGAATTTCGGAAAAATAGGAAATATTTCTCTAGAAGAATCAGTCTTTAATTAGTTGGGATTTCGTCGAAATGTACGAAATGTGAGCTGAAATCGAATAAATAGTAAGATTTTTTTGAATATAATATTTATTTGGCGGTTTGCAGCACAGACAATTATTATAAATATAACCATTTCGTTTCGTGGGCATTTGTATTAACAAGCGACGGTAATTATGCTAATTTTCTTAAAAAATGCAATTTTAATTTGGTTAGTATCGGTGCGACAAGTCGCTATAAATTCTTCCTATTTTTCCGTGAACTGTACAAAGAGAATGCACACTAAACTACTGAACCACTTACGGCATGACATTGTCTTACGTGTAATGGCATTATGTTAATTAATCATTGTGTCCTGTCTGAATCGATTAATTTAGAGTCGTGTCCTAACATGGCGGAAGCGCAGTGATCGCTTCTTATTAAATTATTGGCGTAGGACAGTACTGTGGGTAAATCATGCATGAAGGATTAGTAGTAAATGCTAGAATAGGTTATTTAAACATATTTAGCACTATAACGAAGACTGTGGATTGTGTTTTAAAAGAAATCCATAAAGAAATTTATCCATCACGCCTGTATTCCCCAAAGGGTTAGGCAGAGTTGTACTAATGTCTTCTTCTTCTTCCTGCGAGCCATTTCGGTTTAAGTCTAACCAGATGTGGCTGAACGTCAGTATTTGAGACGAAGCGACTGCCATCAGACCTCCGCAACCCAATTTCTGGGTAATACCGATATCCTGAGGATAGACCGGTTGTCAGGCTTTTTGGGCTTCTAACTACCATTAACGATTGTCATAGGTGTTCGTATGACAATCTCTTTCTCTCTCTCTCCGAGGTACAATTCACGAATATTATTTAATAAATATAATACCATCGTTTCTGATATCGCAACAGGTACAAACACTGGACCAATTTTTGATGAATTTTTGTATACATATAGGTTAGACTTTAGAGAAGGATACAGCATAGGTAACCCTTTGTGTCAAATCCCGTAACCGTTATCCATACCGAAAGTAACTCTCTCTACTTATCTGTTACCTTTTCATGCCAAACTGCTGAATAGATTTCGTTGAAATTTGGCAAGGAAGCATTCTAAGGAAGGGCATAGACCTTTTGTCACAAACAGTAAGACTATGAAATTACTGTATTGGATGCACGTGAACTGGAATTCAACAGTTACCATTACCTCATGGTCTTGTGGTAGCAAGCGATAAATTAGTCTCAAAGGTATCTTTTTGTTTTCCATGCTAAGATTACAAAGTTATTTTAGAGATTCGCGGTGGCTTAGTGGTCATAGCGTCAGTGTATTTAACCAGAAGACACAGGTTCCAATCCTGCTCGCAGTCGAATTTTTCCTTCGATAAAATAACTAGGTAATAGAGATTTATGTAACATCTCGTATTCTCAAGGATTAGGTAGACCGTAGAGGTGTACTAAACTCCCCACAGTTCGCCGATATGTTTAGGTCCTAGGGTTTTCATAGAAAAACTCAATAACACCTCGAACCTTGAACCTGGGAATCGAACACAGGACGTCTAGCGTAATAGTCGCGGTTACGACCCACTAGACTAATGATGCAGTTTATTGTTCTAACAAGTTTCGATATTTTTAGCTGTTTTTAATGTCTACCAACACGGCCTTTCGGAAAGGCTAGCTACAGAGGCAGTTACATTTCCTGATCTATAGGACTCGTGGTGTAGGGGAAAATTTCATAGCAACGCTCTGCCATGTAGGATAAACGGCGAATCGATTCAAACAAGCCACAACACCCCTATTTAGTCTAACTAAATCGAGTGTTATTACTAAGTTAGTGTAGATTTACAGCTAGCCTCACCAGGGCTTGTTGTGAGAGATGGTCCACTGCTGGTACGTGTTGTTGGGGTCGCAGGGCACCAGGCCCAGCTGTCGGGAGTGAGGCTGCAGCGTGAGGCAGTAGCCGTGCAGCCGGTGAATGAGGTGGTGATGGTCTTCGTCGTAGCTGCGAAAATAAAACAATAATGATATAGATACGGTATACATTTTATTTTTATTTTGTTGTCTCGGCAGCTTAGTGGCTACCGCGTCCAGTTAGGTTTCAATCCTCTTTGATAGAATTTTTCTTACGCTAAAATGTATCTATAGTGTATTAATACTTGAAGAGAAAATGTTGTACCCAATTTTAAGCATATTGCGCGCACGGAGAACTGTGAGATTTGGCATAGTGAAAGCTTATACATATAGAGGAGTGCAGTAAGTTAAAAAATAAAACATTGTTCATGTTCATGCTGTCAATGTCAAACAACCTGTGTTTGACATTGACAGCATAATGTGAATTAGTCAAAATTTGGTTTTGATAACAGCCTCTAAAACATTCAAACTTAAAAATCGAATTTTGCCCACCGCGGTACCACTAGTAAGTATCATTAAAAATGTTAAGCATGCGTTAATGCCAAATATAATAAAAAGTAACTGATATGTAATGATATTTATTTGCGTAAATAGGATTCCATCATCGAGGTGGTGAAACTCTGCTGTCGAGTTTATCTTGGTCGACACTATAGCATTACCAAATATTCTGCAATATTTGGAAGAGCCAGTGATGTTACTAGGCATTTGACACTTGATTACTGAAGAGAGCTCAAAACGGCAAAGCGCGAGAGCTACTAGAAGCACACGCTACTGGTGTTCCTGGCGTCTATAGGCCAGGCCAGGCCGGTTGTTGCTTCTTTTTGGGTGTCAATAAATTATTATTACCTCTTTTGATAATCACGGCATCTATTCTTTGAAAGGCTTGTACGGGAATACAGATAACCAGAGGTTCCTGATATAATTTTGATGGGGCACCAAATCAAGGAGGCATATTATAACAGATAATGATTATTAATAGTCACATAATACCTCCAAGGTCCGTCGACAGTGCCGAGCCTGCAGAAGGCTTGCTTCACGTTGTCGACATCAGCTTCAACGCAGCGTTCCCCTACGCCGAGCTGACCTGCCTCGTTGAGACGGAACAGCTGACTGTTGCCTGCACCGTGGCATGACGCTGTGCCTAGAAATTATGAGAGAAGTAAGATAAGGCATCTGTTGTGAGAGTAATATAATGACTTCCTTGGAGAAATATTGAACAGACTTTTTAGGGTTACGTGTGTCAAAAAATCTTTAATTGTCCGATTTTTTAAAATTTATATGAAAGGAGGTTGCGACAAAATGTCCTTATCGACCGATAACAATTGACTGATCGTTGAAAAGCTCTTTTCATGTCGATAGTTTATTACTACGTCGGTTAGTGACTTTTTGACCCTTATACTGCCAACCCAACTATTCCTCTTTCGTTTTACAGAGTCGGCAACGCGCTAGTGATTCCCCTGGTGATTACAAGCGTCTATAAGGTAACCGCTTACCATCAGGTGGGCCGTATGCTTGTTTGTCACCTTAGTGGTATAAAAAAAAGGTAAGAGAAAGTCCTACAAAGAAACTACCGAGAAAGTTCTTGACTGTACCTATAATGATCTTTTGAACTAAAACATTTTTGACTAACTTCGCTTAAGTAATGTGACGAGCAAAACGCACACCTGGTGTCGTTAAGTGTTAAAGCCAAATTGCAGTGTCACCCAGGAGTTTGAATATAGTAGCACTACACTGTACTCGACATCCTGAGACAAAAGCTGTTAAGTCTCTATTGCCCTGTAATTTGGCTGGAAACATTGGCCTTCGACCGGAACACAGTAAATGCATGTGCACTACTGCTTGGCGGTCGAGTATCTGGTAAAGGTGGTACTTTCCCAGGCGGTTTCTTGCAGAAGAAACCTATCAATACACTTAACTTTGAATGTCATTGTGTCTTGAAAATGTTAACTGCATAATTGGTAATTATGTAATATCGCATTATTATTTTACTTGTTTAATAGCAGCTGTGCACGTCTGTCATGTGCATGTATGTCACATCTATTATTCACTGCTTAGTAATTAACTTTTTCAAATATGCCAATGCTCGTGTCAACACACAAGAGAGTAGGCACAGAAGAATTAAAAAATATTTGCGTATTAGCTTTACGTGAGGTATATATTTATGTGTCTAAAAATTTAAGTAAAAATAACTCACCTATATAAGCTGGAGCACCTTTGCCCATGGTGTCAAGACAGACTCCACTGGCTTTATTCTTCACCATTCCCCAGTGGATATTCTTTGGAAGTTTCGGGAACTTATCGTAAACATCGTAAGCTACATTCTCCATGAACCATCCGAAACTTTTGCACTTCAAGCGTCCCTTCAAAGCCAGTTGTTCGCTAATATCTCCCATATCCAAGAACCGAGCCATGGGCTCTCTGGTGTAGAAGTACTCCTTATGCTCATCATCGAACCAGGTCTCAATGACTCTCTTGTAATTTATAGTGATGAGAGAACCTTTCCTGTTCTTGGCAAGATTGCCGAAAGAGTAAGGCATGAACGCGCGGTATACGTGCCCCACTCTTGAGCACGGCACCCATTCAATGCTACCGCCACATTGCCAAATTTTGAAGCTCAGTTCGAAGTTCTCGCCACCCCAAACAAGGAGACCAGGATCGTAGGCTCCGATTTCGAGGAAATATCTCCTGTTTATTGCGAACAATCCTCCCGCGTGGGTAGGACTTTTATAAGGTTCTGATTTGTGTTTGTGGAGGTTTGCTTCTCTGTCAGGTACTTCGTTCTCTTTGTACAGCATTCCCCATTCGAAAATGCCTCTGTAGTTCATTCCATGTTGGTAAACAGGCCTGTATTCAAAGGTTCTGTGATCAACTCCGTCAATAACAGGGACGGTCATAATCCTGTAGTCTCGGTATATTGGGGCTAGGAGAGGTGGTAGCCAGTTGACGTTGACTTCGCAGTGGGCGTCTAAGAACACTATGACGTCACCGGTAGCCTCCTGCGCTCCTCTCGATCGGGTTCGTATAAGTCCTTCGCGTTGCGCGTTTCTGATGAGGCGAACCTTTCCTTTCCACCGTTTTATGTAATTATCCAAGTTTGTTTTTAAGTTGTCCTTGTCGGAGAAGTCATCCACCTAATGATAAGTAATGTATGTTTATTACATGTACGTTGAGCTAAGCAGGCAAGTAAAATTAGGATAGCATGAAATCTTTTTTATCGGCAGACAACGTTGGGATTATTAACATGTCAGACACCTCAAAAAATGGCTACTAATAACAAATCTTACTCAGTTTCTATCATAATTAAAAAGAGACCATTAAATCCACCATAAAAGCAAGTAAACAGTTTCCAGTGCACATTTCGCATAATAAATGCAACGAAGTACAATAACACGTTTTGAAAATAGAACAGCGTTTGATTTCCGCACCGTTACACGTTGCGTGACAATGCGCCAACCTGACTGACAATACTGGGTGTATCACAATAGTTTGAAAATAGAATCCAAAGTATCCCTTTTGATATTATTATTATAGTATCACGATTCAAGACTTAATGACGTACAATATACGTATACGTAATACGTATTATACTTTATATCGAATTCATAAAACTGCATCGTTCTCATAGACTATTCAGAAAAAAATAGTAAACTAAGAATAACACTGTAATCATGTTTTTTTTTAAAGGAGTGTCTATGGTCTTTCTCCACTAGACTCACTTTTTGGAACCGTGCAACTAGTTTTGACCTTTCAAAAGTCAAATAAAATATTTTACTTTGTGTTATCGATTGCCCAAACTATGAGAGGAATGATGGAAGACATAAATATCTACCCAAAACGTCTGGTCGTCCAAAATTATCACTGTTTAGCCACCTACCATCTACATGTATGAGTGGACCCAAATTGTATATTCCTTAGTCTAGTAGTCGCAACTGCTTTAGTCCTGGGTAAAATTCCCAAGAAGAGCAGCATTATTAGGTTTTTCAACAGCTCGGAGATTGGATTTGGACCCGGTTAAGGGCAATATGCTTCCCTATTGCATAGGACCTTATAAACATTCTCGTGAACTATGGGTGTAAATTGGGATATCTCTAACACTTTAAGAATACAGGCGTGATGGTATTTTGTAAAAAATACATAGAAACTAATATATGTGTCAAATCGCATATATTCCCAATAGTTTTTCAGCCAACACAAAACAGTAAACGTTTATGTTATGTAGGGATGTTATGTTGTTATGAGTTCCGTTGCATACAGTAGAACACGGTACACAGTTTCTAAGCCCGAAAGGGTATTTGCTTAAACTGTACGCTCCAAGAGCCCTTTTTGAGATTTCCGTGACGGACATAAAAAACAATTAAAGAAAAACTAGGTATAAAAACAAAATTAAGAGTAGCTACCAGTTTATCGATATCGATACATTATACAGCAATGATTGCTTAATTTTATCGATACTCATTTACATAGTAAACGCATTACAATCAAACAGTTAAATGCCGTTAAGTGCCGTAACATTTTGATAACAAAGCGAAAATTAATTTGTGATAATGATAACTGAATGGGTATGTGGTAAGGTAAATTGCCTTTGTTGGGAGGCACTTCTTGGTGCTGAACTGCTGAGTTACATGATAAAAGGAATAGCTAATCAAGGTTTTAATCTTGTCTTTACCTAAAGTATAATTCAAATATGTATATTCATTTTACATATACTATATTCTTCACACACACAAATAGTATGGATAATCGTGAATCATCGTTCCTTTTGTATTCTTGTTGCATGTATTAAGTAAAATCTGTAAATTTTTAATCCATAACGGGCTGCAAGACTTTTTAATTAAGAACTAATGTTATGTATTAAGAGCAGTGGATTTTGTGAATATTATAATTTTTTTTAATATTTAGGTTAAGTACTCTATTAATAATAATATTTTTTTATTATATTATTTAAAAAAAATATTTAGAAAAAAGGTGCAATACTTTTAACACAGTCTTACAATATTTAAAAATTATGGCTAATTACATTTATGAACTATTGAACGCCTCAGTAGCAGAGGTCACCAACCCCTGGTTTTTTGAGTGTGTCTGTATATTATCTGAATTGGAAAGGCTTGTGACACGGTAATATAGATAATATTACCGTGCTTGTGATGTGGCTCAGCACCCATTATAATAATTGTCAATATTATGACAATATCCCTAATATTGTAGATAATAAGGATATTGTTATAATATTAAGAATTATTCTTTATTTATGTATACTTTACTGTACACCAAGTAATTAACTAATATGTAACATAGCATTTTGCATTTGAAGATAAACTGTGCGGCCGCATCGCGGTCTGCAATTTCTTCTAGGCAACCTTTATTATGATTCGTTATCGAGTGGGCCTTGATATTTGCTCAAATTTCTTTCGAGTCAAATTGCTCAAATTGCCTCGAAGGCTAGGTACAGGAAAAGAAAAAAAGTCGCCAGTATGGCTTTATTTCTATATCAAATCTAAGTCACTCGACGAAGAGCGCAGTACCTGTGTTTTGTGTTTTGATTCAGACGCTCATTTCGGTACCTGAGCTCGAGACCGGAGTGTGGTCATTGCGTCACGTCCGTATAAGTATGTTCAAATTATCGATTCGATTTAACAATTATTAACCTTTCAAAGGGTGCCAGTATTTATTATTAACAACGTTAAATATAAGAAGCAGTGATAGCCTAATAGTATGACATTTGGACTGCCAAGTCGAAGGTCTCGAGTTCGAATCCAAGGCAAGCACCTCTGATTTTTCGAAATCTTGTGCGTATTAATAATTAGATATCACTCGCTTAAACGGTGAAGGAAAACAGCGTGAGGAAACCTGCATGCCTTAGAGATTTTCTCGACGGCGTGTGAAGTCTGCCAAGCCGCAGTAAGCCAGCGTGGTGGACTATAGCCTAATACCTCTTATTCTGTGAGAGGAGACCAGTCCCAGGGGGACTATATATGGGTTGATGATGATAAATATAAGACCAACCCTGAAATATTAAAAAAAACAGCTTATTTATGATACTTTAACCCCGTAGGGGTTTGAACCTTTTTGTATGAAAGCTGGCATAACGGAAGTGATATGTATGGGTAGGAGACACAACGAAAAAAAAATAAAAAGGCGGGCGGGCGATATGCCACATAGGTTCTATTCCCTTTCGCATGTATGCACTTGCGTAGATATGTAGTGTAGCAATAGGGTTGACCCTATGTTATCGAAGTATGTCATGTTATGTTTTGTAGTGATTGATCGATAAAAACCATTTTGCAACGTTTTATTTTTCTGCATGTATTGTGAATTTATTTCGATTTGCGAAGATGGTTTGTTATCGCCCGCCATGCTCTAACGGAAACTGTTATTCAATCATGAAATTCTGCTGCTACTGAAATGGCTTAGTAGGTACCTATAGGTTTTATAGTTAGGTAACTATCATTTGATGTTTGCTAACGGTCTCTGAAAATCTTATCTAGCTGATAATATATGAGTTTTCTATGTAACAGTAAATTACTTTGATACTAATCGATCAGATATTTTGGATTGAAAATAATAATTATAGTATGCCTTTGTTGATCAACATTTTAAGTGGTTACATTATACTAATCGTCTAATCGAATCAGTTAAAGCCGATTAGTAAGTAATTAACGACGGTGTCTGATTGACAATCACGGCTAAATAGTTATATATCTATTTCTAGTATGGTCTTTTAAACGTTTAACGTTAATTACCACCTATTTTAGTACGTACTTATGGTCTTTTAAACATTAACGTTAATTACTGTTTAGTAAACTGCTTAATTAGCGTTGTCACAAGCGCGACTGTAGCAGCTCGGAGTTTGGATTTGTGGCCGGTTAATGGCAATAGGCTTGGCCCTATTACATGGGACCTAAACATACCGGCCAACTGAGGCTGTACATTACTGTTTATCTTTACCTTACCCTTCATATAGGCGTGATTGTATGTTTAAGCACTACTTAGTATTTAAGCATAGATTTGAGTCGCTCTCCTGAACGCGCATAAGATCCGCCGTGCAGATTTTATAAAAAAAATACTAGCAGATACGCACACTTACATACAACTTCATGAAGGTACTTATAGTACGGTCACCAACGAAAGTAGCTGAACACAGCCAAATTTTGAAAACAACACTACAGCAAAACTTTTAATTAAACTCTAGTTAAGGTAAAGCTTGTAATTATCTTATACACCAAGAAGTCGTGCTACCTCCTCGGGTCAGTAACTTCTATATAATAAAAAATGTTTAAGCGTTTTAAAAAATGAATCGTGTTCAGCGACTTTCGTTGCTGACTGTACTAGTAATAAGTCCTAATATCTCACAGATCAATAATTTGCTTCTCTGTATTGCATGCAACTGTTGCATTACATAACTCACCAAGACAACTTCATGAAGGACACTCGGCGGTGACCTATCGATGACGGAGTGGACAGTCCTCATGAGGACCGAGAAGCCCTCGTTATGGAACACGATGATGACTGACGTGCTAGGTAGATCCACCGGGTAGTGCCAGTACTTGCACTCGTCCAGGCGAGTGTCAGGAATCGATCTGTTAATAGTACATGTATCATTTATTCAATGAGCAGTGGAGTTCGAACGAAACTTCGACTTAAGGCGGAAGGTTAGCACAAGCATTAAAGTAATCGTTTCAACAAGCGCAAGTTGCAAGTTGCGTGCAACTTTGTCCATACATACGATGACGTGAACTATAATTATAATAGTAATAATTTTGAGACATTTTTACATTGCACCAAGTCCTAAATTAAGTAGAGTTTGTACTATGGGTACTAGGTAATGGATAATACTCATATACTTAGGAATAAAATAATCGTTGAAACAGGCGTCTGCAGAAACACTGCAAGTTGCATGCAACTGTGTCTATACATACGTACGATGACGGGAACTATAATTATAATAATATAAAAAATAAATAAACTTATTATTAAATAATAAATAATTTTGAGACATTTTTACATAGCACCAAGTTCCAAATAAAGCAGAGTTTGTACTATGGGTACTAGGTAATGGATAATACTCATATACTTAGGAATAAAATAATCGTTGAAACAGGCGTCTGCAGAAACACTGCAAGTTGCATGCAACTGTGTCTATACGTATACATACGTACGATGACAGGAACTATAATGTTGATTTCTGACATTTACGCGAATATTATTGAAATAAAACTACTTTTTACGGATTTTATCGCGTTATATTGATATTATTAATTCCGACGTTTCGGACCCTGTAAAGTTTTGTGACCATGGACGCTGTAAAGGATAGCATAAGATAGACTGACTGGCTTACCTATTCATAGCAATGTCATTGGAGGCAGCAATATTCATGCCATATTCCCCCTCCGACTCCGTGATGTCGTTGGCTCTGTCTTGTGACATGTGGTATGCTTTACCTTCCTCACCAGGGCCTTTCACTACTCTCAGGTCTCTTGGCTCGAAGTTGCCGAGTTCTGAAACAATATCTTTTTTTTAAACATTGCACTACAGTAGGATTTTCTCCAGTATCTTGGGTGCAATGAACATTTAATTATCATATACACAAACACTCAGACTTGGAACAAGTATCTGTAGGTTATATGTAAAAATATGTTCTGTATGAGGATCAAACCCACAACATCATCACATGTCCGAACATGCACTTCGCCGAACGCGTTGCCTAAATTATTTAAATTCCTGTCTAAAAGTTTGAATTGTACAATAATCAGTTTTGTCAGATTATCATGTTCACATAATCACAGTTTTATACCAAGTAGCTATAATTACATTCAGTTAATTGGACAAAACGTTAATCGATCGGAAGGACCTGACACACAGACCAATGTTTATACAAATGTAGATTTCAGGAAAACTATTAACAATGAAAAAATATATTTCATTTTTAGTTCTGTAAGACACAATATGTTTTAGATTTTTAGTACTAGGTACCGCGCAAGCGTTTTTTATCTGACGACCTCTGAGAAGAAACATCGAAACAAAATTAGAGAATCATGGTCACTATATCTGGGCTATAAAAGACAAACTCCTGATCTAGTGGAACAAAACTATGAAGGGCAATATCTAAAATGGCTTTTGGAAAAAAGAACCACATGGATTTCTAATAAACCAGTCCCAACTGACGAGTTGACGACATGCAGGCATCAGTGATTGTGTAGATCAACAGTAATTAGAGGCCTAAAAAAATGCTATCTTATCTTCACCATCAACCCATATACTATCCCACTGCTGGGCACGGGTCTCCACTCAGATTGTGAGGGATTAGGCTATAGTCCACCACGCTGCCCTAGTGCGGGTTTTCAGACACACACCGTCGTAAAATTTCCTTCACCGTATAATTAATATGCACATGAATAAGAAAAGTCAGAGATGAGTGCCTTGGATTCAAACTCGAGACCTTTGACATGGCAGTCCAGTGGTCAATCACTAGGCTATCACTGCTCTTATCTATATCTTACTTTGACAGTATTCCGAGTATTAAGAACTAACCTAAGGTTAAGAACAAACTTAAAAAGCAGCTACAAATGACTGTAGTAAAAATAATTTCAATTAAATAAATTACTAAAATTCGTTTCGGATTTAATCAAAAATATTTATGTATTACATGAATGCTATTAAATACATAATTTGTTAGCATAAAGTGATTATGAAATGCTAAGGTAATTTAGGTAGGTAGGTACTGGTTTAGTCTAGAAGAGTTTTAGATAAACTAGCAAACTACTTTGCTAATTTGTGTAGTATGTAGAAAAAGATGAGAAAAATAGTAAGAACAGAAAGAGGATACAGAGATTTTTGGGTTGATGATTTATGAAAGAAAACTAAGACATTTAAGAATTCTTATATGAGAGTTTTTAAACCAGAAATGTAAAAATATAATATAATAAGCTGATGTAAGATAGTGACTCTGTTTAAAGGGGCAAACTATACTTAAAGATTGTTGGAGAAAATGTGTCTATTGTTGAATATAAACAAACAACAATACAAAATGAGTTCCTCTGTTAAGAATTATCTTCTAGTAGCATAAAACTAATTAATAGTAGAAAACAAAATATACTTTTTTAAGGAGCTAAAATTTTAAAAATTTTAAAAGTAAACTTGATAGGAAACTGTAGACTAATTATTATTTTATTTAAACCTACATTCAAGATGTACTGCATAATATTATTATTGCATTACAAACATCATTAAAGATAAACAAATTAATGACTACTTATTTAAAATAAAACTTATTTACTATACTCAACTTTTCTTTATGTAAGGATACATAAAAACACGAGAACTATTATTTAGTACGCCAACAAATATGGTGCGTCTAATATCTGGAATAATGGGAAAAAATATATGCCATACTTCTGCAGTAGCTAGGGAATAGTTCTAGGAGAATTCTTCTCTTTAAAGTGTGTCCAACCATTTTAAGTGAGCATTTGAATGTGGTCACTGTTTATGAGTTCATAGATAGTTAGATAGTGAAAATAAGACTATGAATTTCACTGCCTGGTCTTATAATGACGTGAAGCTAGCGTAGAGATAGCTTCATGATAGAATGTAAAAAGTTTTTAAATCATAGATAAATTTATATCTTAGATAGTGTTCTTCAAATTAGCAATTGATTGTGACATTGATATTATCAATGAATTAATTGCTTTGGCTAATTACATAGAATTAAATAATAGTATAATTAAAATTTAAAAAATTAACAACTACTAAAATTAACTTATTAGAAGTGTTTGTTTAACAACAGGTATGTAAATACAAGTTGTATGCCACAACAGTTTGCGACACAAATGTGAATGTGCATACAAACTAAGCATATCAAGTATACAGTCCAAACGTGTACTGTAGTGTTGGGTAGGACACGACTTGAAAAAGAGTTTGTAAGAGTAGCCTCTTTTTTGCACTGAGCCAGTACAATGTCCCACTTCAAATGAGGCGAGGTGTACTGAAGCTCGGTGATACATTTGAAGTTACGAGTACTGATGAGTACAAATATGACATTTTGATGTTATTGCAGTACAATTACAGTCTGTCTGAACTGATTGATGACATATTAATCGCAAAGTAATATGAAACGATTACCATAGTAAATATGGTTTGTAAGTAGGTAAATATACAAATATAATTTAAAGTATAATTATAATACTATATGACTAATTAATGAAAATACTGTTGAACTGTAATATTAAATATTTCCCTCACTTGAGACCTGAAACGCGCACACGTAATGTTCGTTCATTGTAGAATGACGAGTAATTTTAATTTGTATAGCATGCGTCTCGCTCTCTCTGTCCTCGTCCGATAGCTTTACGCAGACGGAGAGTGAGTAACCCGACTTTATGACTGCCGCGACATAAAATTTGAAGTAGTACAATTTACAATCTTGAGCCGCTCTTACATTTTGACGTCATGTACGGGACAAATGTACTGCCTCTTGTAAGTCCTACCCAACACTAGTGTACTGACGTAACAAAAACACTGTAAACTCTATGGACAAACAGACACGCCGGCCCAATAGGCCAAGTAACAGTACTTATTTTAAACAACCATTATCACTAAAATTAGTTATTAAAAGTTAATAAACTTTGTTACCTGTCTTCAAAACGGGGTAAACATCGCGATGGAACTTAAAATATTCAGCTTGGGTGTCCGGTATTAATTCATTTGCAGATTCAGCGGCGACGTTCTCCGTGGACCACTTATGCAAAGCGAACAGCAAAAGTAATAGAATCGCGCACGCTGATCCCATACGGATAATCCGGCCTCTCCTTACATTAGTGATTCTCATTTTTGTAATTATTACTTGTTCATGAAAAATGTAATATGAAAATTAAATTCGAACGCCCCGAGAAATCGTCGACGATCAACTCGCGGACGCAGGTGACGTTTTTATGACACATTGTACGTCAACATTGTGCGTTTCGTTCGTGGCAATTCTTGTTTTCTTTTCGTAACCAATATTATTATTACTAATTAATTTTATCACTATTTTTTCAATTCCAAGGAGATTTTTGTTTTTAATATTTTGTGTTATTTGTGTAGTTCAAAAAAATTTGTTATTTTTATGTTCCAATATTTTAAACTTCAGAAAACTTAGGAAATTTATATTTCTGAAATGATGAAACGCACAAAAGAAAATCGATGTTTGGTTTTATTGGGGATTGATCATTGACCTCTCTATCACATGTAAAGAGGTCCGTGAGATTGATAGATAAGGATTTCTCATTTTTGACTCGAGTTTGTGAGGGTGAATATTCTTATTTGCCTGCTCTGTCAGAATTCAAAACTTTTCGGCTGAAGTCGTCTGTCGGGGAAGTCCGGCTCTCGGAAGGTTGGTTATTCACGGAGGCCGGAGCTGATTGAGCCGTCTGTTAAGCTATTCTCTAAGCGAGAAATACATTCAAATCAAAGAGTTAGTTCAATTAGTATAACTCATTCGTGAGCTGCTGTCTTCTCTAGTTGACTGAATTCGACTGAAAGACTTGTATGCATGGTCCCGAAATAAATTTAAAAAAAAAAGTTGACAGATTTGACAGTTCGTTTGTTTTTGAATTTGAAATTTGAATTTTTAGTTTGTTTGGTTGATGTAAACATAGTTGAAAGAGATCCTTTTGCAATTTCCAGTTTCCTTTCATGTGTTTCAGTGTTTTACGTTATAAACTGTTTCATTCAATAGAAAAATAATAGTGGTTGTGAAAAAGATTAATTTGTGTTCCTATAAATTAAAACAAAATCATAACGAACACTAACAATGGAGCGAGGTAAAGAATATGAGCGAGGTAAATTAAATTATCTAATGCTATGTATGACATTAACTCTGAATAAAGTTAAAGGAATTCCGAAAAGGAGATAATTATTCCTTTTTGACACATTCAAGAGAATAGTGAGTTTAAAAATCATAATAACCGTATACTTTCCCTGAATTCAGCACAAGCCTTCAAAATGGAGAACTTCATAGGCAATTGGAATGGAGACTTTCCAAATTATCCGCTGACAGCTGCAGACTTAAAGAAGCCACATGCAGTGATGGGTGCCTTGTTCCAAGTTTTTGACAGACTGGGAATTGATATAGATGCTGTACTTGCTGTGAGTATAAGATAAAGTAAAGATTGGTAGTATTGCTAGTAATGCATTATATGTACCATTTTTTAAATAAAATAAATATAATTATGTTCTGATTTTAAATCTGTTTTTTAAATAATCAGGTATAATCCAGTACTGTCATACCTCCAATTGTTATTAATTTTGTAATACCTATCGTACATCACCGACAACAATTATTCTGGTTAAATATTGATTTTACACTTACAGCCACCTCCCAAGGAGGATCGCAATGAGAATTCAGTTTACTACTGGGACCTCCTTCCTGTTATAAATATGACCCGAGTTATCAACCACCTGGTCGCTGTGATGCCACAAGTAGATGCTAAAATAAGCATCATACACTTTTTACAACCTACCGCAACTGCTTCACACTCCATATTACTGCTACTGTTCAATCTGATGGTTTTCAATGAGGGACAATTGAGGAATATTGCTCCATATGAAGAAGAATTATTTTCTAAGACTGATCAGGTAAGTTTGGTTCAAGCATTAAATATAAATCCTGCTTCCAGCCTCCTTACAGTGCAAACCGCATCAGGCTATCTGTACAAGTGCTGATGTTAGAAACAGAGCAGCCTATAGTAATAATGTCTTTATATAAATATCACAAATCTGCTAAGCTAGAGGTCCTGGATTCAATTCCCAGGTCGAGCAGTGTTAGTGGGTTGAGATGTTTGGTTGGCTTTCTATGAATTTTTCAGTAGCAGCTCAGAGTTTCGATTTGTGCCTGGTTAATGGTAATAGGTTCATCCCCTATTAAATGTGTCCTAAATATACTGGCAAATGGTGGGTGCACATTAGTACACTTCTGCCTAACCATTCAGGGAATACAGGTGTGATGGTATGTAATGTTGTGTTGAATATCAAAACTCCTAATAAACTAAACTTCAAAGTTTGGCCAACAAGGCTGTTCTACAAAGCCAATTTGTTCATACATTTCCAATAGTCAATGTGCTATGTGATTTCAGGTAAAAGCTTTGGAGGAGAGAAAAAATAAATTGTTGGAAATGCTCAATGAACAGGCCGAGGAAAAAGGAAAACGGGCAGGGAGATTGGAAAAGGTATTTACACTACTAAATTTTATTTTCATTATTATAGGTCTCAAAATAAAAATCATTTTATAATAGTATCATGAAAAATATATAATGATGTAGAATGTAACATTGCTGTTCCTACTTGCTATACCTACTTCCCTACTAATCCTTACAAATATTATAAATGTGAAAGTAACTCGGGTCTGTTACGCTTTTATGTCTAAACTTATGAACCGACTTTGATGAAATTTGAAAATACAGAGATAGAATATATTAGAGATATGACCTTCAAACCTTCAAGAAAAGAGCGTACTCCCTTTTAAAGGCCGGCAACGCGCTTGTGACTCCTCTGGTGTTGCAGGTGTCCATGGGCGGCGGAAATCGCTTACCATCAGGCGATCGGTCTGCTCGATTGCCACCTATCCCATAAAAAAAAAAAAAAGAAAAAAGATATCAGATCTTGGAGATCCTTTTGTCTCAAAAACTACTAACAGTTAAGGATAACTTGTCTTGACTTGGGATAAGTTGTCTAACATTTTAAATTGACAAATGGACGATATGGAGTGCTATTCTGTGCTATACTATTTTTTTCTATTCTTGCAATTTACACACATTTACAGTACCTAGCCTGCCATATTGTCATCTGTGGCTTACATTAATTTCTTCATGAATGCTTTTAGCTTGACCATGACATAAAGCAATATGAGGAAGACTTGAAGCAGGAGAAAGAGGTACATGATGAGGAGAGACAGGAGTTGGAGGCTCTACTAAAGGAAAATCGACAGACTGAGATGCTGTTGGAGCAGAAGAAGAGTCAAAGGGATGCTCTGATGACAGAAGTAGCGAGAAAGAGGGCTCTGAGGTAAGTCTCAATGAATTAGGGTCTAGGCTGTAGCATACCTGTTGTAGGTGGTCATGGTTCTAGGCAAGGAGTTCCCTTGAAGTGGTAATCATTAATCAGACATTTTTAAAGATGGGTGGCATTACTGTCTCCTACATTTAATAAGCATATTTTTGCTCAATGGAAATTTTAATATAATATTCTAGTAACATCTTACTCAAATTATAGCAACTTTTGTACTAAATAATCAACATCAACTCATTTATGGTTAGGCTGACCTAGTGGGTAGTGACAGGTCATTTTCAAAATGTCAATCGAAATTATGAATGCAATTCAAAATGAACTGTAGACTATTGAAATAAGGTCACAATCCAATTCACAGGGTATACGACGCAGATGACATCAAAGTACAGGCAGAACAGGCAGCCCAAAACCTTCAAGAGTTGGAGGAAAAACTAGAGTCACTGCGGGGCATGCTCATGCAGAAAGAGAATAGCCTGAAGAACCTACAGACTATCAAACCTAACCTGGATACAGCCAACAATCTGTTACATGAGATTATGAAATTATCTGATAGCTTAAAGTGAGTTTATCTATGTACAGACGCCAGCAGGTCAAGCTATCCAAAACGGTCAAATTTTACCAATTAAATATGAACCTTATTGTTTTGGATTAAAGATGAAAATCAATCAAAAATGTAAATGTGAAATAATTTGTTGATTTTTTTTATACTACTAAACTGGGAAAGCGTGTGGTGGTAAACGGTTACCGTAGCCAATAGTCGATTCTAACACCAGGGGTATCATTTGCGCGTTGCCGACCCTGTAAAACGAAAGGAATAGTTGGGTTGGCAATATAAGGGTCAAAGTCCCCCGACTGCCAACACAATGTTTCCTCGCGGAGCACTGACAACCTTGCTCACCGTAAGGAACACAACACAGCTCAAAGCAGTGTTATTACACTTTTATTTTCTGCAAGGCCGAGGTATTTCCCCAGTCGGTCAGCTCCAATTTGAGTGGAATTACTCCCATTATGCCTACCTCTCTTATTTGCTACTAGCGGCCCGTCCCGGCTTCGCACGTGTGGACATAAGATTTCCTAATCTTTTCTAGCAATAAATATAGCCTATGTTACTCAAGCTGAATGTAGCTTTCCAATGGTGAAAGAATTTTTGAAATCGGCACAGTAGTTTTTGAGTTTATTCATTACAAACATACACACAAAAATACAAATCTTTCCGCTTTATAATAGCAGTGTAGATTGATTTCATTATCAATATCTTCTAGGGATTTCGAAACTGGCGACTTGGAGTCTGACAGCAAGGAGGGTGAGCTGGACGTGCTGTCCACTGAGCTGGGCGAGCTGCAGGCACAGCTGGCTGAACTGCAGGTGGCGCGAGAGGACGCCACCAAGAAGAGGGTGGAAGGCCAGGCCCGGCGCCAGCAGGACCGGACTGTAGCCCACAGGTAATAAGTTTAAATAAAATCTCGCGAAAGTTCTTCATCTTCAATTGCTTTGAAATGTTGACTCAAATGTTGCATTTGATTAATATGTGCATGTATTTGATATACTTTCCGAGCGACAGCAATGCGTGAGGTGAATCCCTCGTGTTGTATGTAGCTTCTAAAAAAAGTGCTAATTCTCAGCAGATTACTTTGATATTAGATATAGCTAGCTTATAATAGCTAGTCTTATTATATATTCAAAATGTATTTCATCCGACAGTGCTCTGCGAGAAGCCGAAGAAAAAGACAAAAAACTTCGTGAAAAGTCAAAGAAGGCTCTTCAACGCACTGAAGAGATAAAACAGTTGACAACTAAGTACGAAGCTGAGAAGACAGCTGCGATCGAACATCTTGCGACCATCAAGAATAATTTCACTAGCGAGGTAGGAACATAAAATAGTATTTATTACCCCAGCAGCATAAAAGAGTATTTATTACCCCAGCAGTATAAAAGAGTATTTACTACCCCCATAGTATAAAAGAGTTTTTATTACCCCCATAGTATATAAGAGTATTTACTACCACCTTAGTATAAAAGAGCATTTACTACCCTCATAGTATAAAAGAATATTTACTACCCTCATAGTATAAAAGAGTATTTACTACCCCCATAGTGTAAAAGAGTATTTACTACCCCCATAGTATAAAAGAGTATTTATTACCCCCGAGTATTTATTATTTATTAAAAAGGATGGTCAATAAAAAACCTAGGTTTAGAAATAGCTCTATCCTTTCTTATGATATGACATTAGATAGTGATGGAAATAAATATTGTCTTGATTTAACTTAGTCTTGGCTGAAATCGTGTTCTGTAATATGAGGGTTTTTCATATGGCATCAGAGTTCCTTCTCTCCTCCTAATTTTTTTTATAGTCTTGAATGAGTTTGACGGTTACCCTTTCCTGTATTGCCCGATGGAAAGCATAAACAGGATAAGATGGAGTAAGCAATCAATTAAATACCGTTTCGGGCGTTCACATGACTTATGGTGAATAAGCTTTAACTACGCTGATCAACCGATCTGCAAGGTTAAGCTGCGCTAGCCGCGGTCAGAACTCAGAGTAGAGTAGAATAGTGGATGGGTGACCTTTCTTAATACATTGAGACCCCTGCGTGCCTCGGAGAGCACAAAAGCTGTCGGTCCTTTGTTGTCATGCGAATACCTATGACAATCGTTAGTTGTAGTCAGAAGCCCAAAAAGCCTGACAGCCAGTTTGAAATGAAATGAAATGATGAAATGAAATGAAATGATGAAATGAAATGAAATGATGAAATGAAATGATGATGAAATGAAATGATGATGAAATGAAATGATATTAGTTTTTCCTCTGGATATCGGTTTTACCCAGAAATTGGATTGCAGCGTTGTGATGGCAGTCAATTCGTGTTTCATCATCAACCCATTGCTTGATGAATGCTTGAAAGATGATGACGGTTACACATTTATCCAAGAAAAGTTTTTATTAAAGCATAAAAGCAAGTGCATAAGCAGTGATAGCCTAGTGGTATGACCTTTTAACTGCCTCTATCTACTCTACCTCTGACTTTTCGACGTCGATGTTATTATTAATAATTAATGATCATTTGCTTAAACGGTGAAGGAAAACATCGTGAGGAAACCTGCATGCCTTAGAGATTATCTCGACGGCGCGGCGTGTGAAGTCTGCCAACCCGCACTAGGCCAGCGTGGTGGACTATAGTCTAGTCTCATGGGAGAGGAGACCCGTCCCGGCAGTGGGACAGTATATGGGTTGATGATGAAAGCATAAAAAAAACTAATTTCGCAACGGACATATCGTTATATTGACTATAACCAAATCCTATTTTTCAGTTGAAGTCTGTGGACGATCTGTTGCTGAAAAAAATGGTGGAAGCTGAGAAAAAAGTTGAAGACAAGTTACGCAACCGACATATTTAAATAGGACATATGGTATATTTATTAAGCATTTTCCAGCTGATCATTAGATATCGTCCTTACCTCATTCAAATAGAGTTGAAAATAGTACAAGAAGAATACGCACATATGTTAAGAGCTAGAGTTGATAGTAACTTGTGTTCTATTTTTAACTGTGCCTGAATGGAATAAGGTATATTTTTAATTGTCAGTAGGCAAATTGTATACTCACAGTCACACCTAACCTGCGCTGAACGTTAAGTAAGTTTTGTTGCGATTCGACAGTTTGTAAACAATCTTGAGAAACCTGCTTTTTCATGAGTAAATTCCTCAAGGAATTCATGGCCGTTGAAGACCGAGGGTTATATCAGACGCCGCCTAAAAAACTCACGATGTTCTACCTGTATGTATAGCAAGGCATGTGTAGGCTCCGAAGTCGAGGATAATATAACACTTTATAATTATGATGTATTTGATAAGTATAAAATAAAACATAGAAGTAATTATAGCAACTTTTATTTATTTCATATTAAGTTAAGATAAAGATTATAATGTAATTTTACGGTATAATATCTTGGAAAATCGATTTTATTCTTGAAATTGGTATGTACGTATATCGATTATTTCCATCATTGTGATACACAAAGACATTATATATATAAAATAATTGCGATCATAGCAAGTATACAATATTATTACATAACGGGAATATCTTTATTTCGCGAATGACTCGTTTGCCGTTATTGTCTATAGTATTTTAGAGCTTCCAAACAGATGAACGATTATCATTGTGGTTGGGACTTTTAATCGTTTTAAATTGCGAATTAATACCTACATTTCGATTCCATCGAGCCTCATTAGGTCCACACCACACTAATATCGGCTTATGTTTGGAAGCCATACAGCTTATGCGGGGGGCTTTTAAAGGTTTATTTTAATGTAGTAAAGTCTGGTGCAGGTTGTTTTTAGCAGTTGCTGATATCGGGAAGCGATTTTTGGCAGTGGTTGCGCCAACCGTACCACGCCTGGAACTTGTGTCTCTTGTAGATTTTCTTGGCACAGGTCGACGCCTTGGTTATATCGTCTAACAGCATTTCTGAAAAATTTAACGGAGTTTTAATTAATTAATTTTAAAGTTATTTAGAAAAGGAAAAATTGGACCGCGGGCAGGATTCGAACCTGCGTCTTCTGGTTAGGTACACCAGACGCTATGACCACTAAGACTACTGACGTCACCATAAAGACGTAAATTCAGTATGTGAAGGAAAAATTCTTCGACATGTCGGGTAGGTATCGCGGTGGCTTAGTGGTCATAGCGTCTGGTGTACCTAACCAGAAGACGCAGGTTCGAATCCTGCCCGCGGTCCAATTTTTCCTTTTCTAAATAACTTTAAAATCTTAGCATGGAAAATGCCAAAAATATACAAAAAGATAATTAATTTTAATTATAATAATATATTTATTTTCTCCTCTCATAGACAGAATTTACAAAATTATATGTAGTACTTAGGTATATTTATTAGATAGAACATTCATTTAAAGTCGGAATGTGTCAGGAGCTGGTGTCTGACTAACGCATAAAATGCCTGTAAGTATCACCAGGCTACCATCCCATGGAAAACATGGGCCATAATTTAATAGCTGAATGGTGTTCGTTTCTTAGAACTTCACGCAATTGCACATTAAGGAAGGAATGTGGCCGTTTTGTAGCCTATATCTGTTCTCATGATAGATACGTACCGTCACAAGTGACGTTGCAGTCCTTCCCCGGCGTGCTGGTGTTGCTGCACCAGTACTTGTCGTTGATCTGGAACAGCCCATAGTCCCGCGATCCATTCTTGTTCACGGTGCCCTTCTTAGATGTGTCCCTACCGCTTTCGTTCTCAATCAAACATACCCCTGTAGAAAACATTTTATACATTTCACATAGAAAGTAGATAAAAATTTATATAAATCAAATCAAGATAAGTACCTAAGCAGTGATAGTCTAGTGGTAAGACCATTGGACTGCCAAGTCGAAAGTCTCGATTTCGTATCCTAGGCGCGCTCATCTGACTGTTCGAAATCATGATAATTCATTAATTATCACTCGTCTAAACGATGAAGGAAAACATCCCGAGGAAACCTGGCGTGTGAAGTCTGTCAACCCGGACAAGGCCAGCGTGGAGAACACAGGTGGTGTACTATAGCCTCATTTTGAGAGGAGACCCGTGCTTAGGAGTGGGATAGTAGGTTTGTGGGTTGATGATGATGAAATCAATGTCTTAAGGTACCTACAATCTTCTTTCGTTAAGTTAGAAAAATAAAAAATGTTCTAGCAGAAATAGGTTCAATTCCCAAGCAATGTTTTTTAGATTAAAGCTGGGGAAAATAAACTGGCTGTGCAACAGTATACCTCTGCCTTATTTTTGGTGGTGACCGGCGTGATGGTATGATGTATAGTTTGAAAATCTTCGAGAATAATGCTTTAAATACAAAACAGAAAATATTTTTGGTATCTATGTGATACTTATTATAACAGATATTTTATTTATATTCACAAAGCATAAAATATTTGTCTCGTTACATTTAAGCTACAATAATACCTAATTATTCCAACTGCCAGGCCTCTTACAGCGATTAGATTAAGTCTACGAAGCTTAATTATAAGATAAAGTAAGTTATACTTACAATCTCTCATCTTATCTTCAGGGAAGCCTTGCCTCCTCAACTCATGGACCAGTTCGCATCTCGTCTTGAAATATTTCGCCTCGCAATGCAAGCAGATCGTCGCAAGCGCAACCAATAATACTGTCAGTTTCTGCATTTTTCCTACTTAGCACAACCTGTAGGCTCGAAGACTGAACTGTGTTTGAGCAGGGGTAAACAAATTGCCTTTATATATGTCTGATATGTACGTACGTATGTGGGTGATTGTGATGTCTGGGAATAGGGGATTCCTTTTTATCAGTGAGTAGGTACAAAAACATAACAACGGGGTCATAACACTCGTTTTGCAATTTTGTTGCTAAGTTTGCGTACGCATTTTGAGCCACCCATTTATTTATTTAATTTTAACCAACAAAGCATACATAAAATTATAATGTGAAGGGAAAATTGTTAGCAGTAGCTATATAGTTAGTCCATTCAGTTGTAGGTTTAAAACCACCATAGTAATTCAAATCCGTAAATAACTATTAATTGACAGTTACAAATAATTTGCAGTTATGTAAATGACGATTTATACCCTGTAACCTACGATATAATCAGAAAACCAAATAAAATATTATTAACTTGACTTTTAATATTTCCAGTGCCCAGTGGCCTTATTAGATTACACCTGCACGAAGGACGATCTCTATGTGGCTACGCCTAACGCTATTGAGGTGGCCTTATCATCATCATCAGCCCATATTCGTCCACTGCTGGACGTAGGCCTCTCCTAGTGAACGCCACAGAGCCCGATCTTCGGCTTTCCTCACCCAGTTACTGCCAGCTGCCTTCCGCAAGTCTTCACTCCACCTGGCCGGCGGGCGTCCTACACTACGCTTACCTAGACGCTATATTGCTCACAACTTGTCACGTTAAGAAGTGGCATTCTTTTTATAATTGCATGGTTATAATTGTATGGCCACACCATTCTAGATTTTGTTCCAGTCTTAAACTTTCAAGTAAGGGTGACTTACTGACACTGACAATCGCAACAAATGCTGCTTTTTACCACAAGTTTTCTTACCCGGAGTGGTTTTATTCTATTTGTACTTCATTTTACTACAATTACTAGGTACTTATTAGGTACCTGGTTGGAATCCGACCCAACTGTGGTAGACTGGACTGGAACTTGAATGAAACTCCTGTTAATCTTGAGATATTTATTCTTTATTCTT
Source organism: Acronicta alni (assembly GCA_964056405.1). Classification (NCBI taxonomy): domain Eukaryota; kingdom Metazoa; phylum Arthropoda; class Insecta; order Lepidoptera; family Noctuidae; genus Acronicta; species Acronicta alni. The sequence goes on along the minus strand of OZ043919.1, from coordinate 3,061,509 downwards.
CAGTTGTAGTGTTGCTGTTATAGATTCTATTAAACCAAAATCCAGGCCTACAACTGAAAAACCAAAGGAATGAGCTCTTTCTGCATGAATCGGATTGATAATAATTACAAAAATGTAGGGTAGCTGTCAGTAATTAAGACATCAAGACCACCGCAGTCTACCTGTGACCCTGGACGCTGTAAAGGGTCCCAAACGTCGGGATTAATAACATCAATATAACGCGATAAAATCCCTAAAAAGTAGTTCTATTTCAATGATATTATCAGCCAAAAGACGTTCATTATGCTGATCAACAAAGACTTCGTCTACTTGTCGTAGGTTCGATTCCCACAGTTGTGTGTTCCCACATGTTTTACCCACACAAATATTTGTCTGGGTAAAACATGAGTATATGTGTTTGTCTGGGTGTTTCTTATGTATTATAAGAATTTTTATTCTTTTCTTATATATTTACAAAAAATATATATAAGTATTATATCCATTGTCTAGTACCCATAGTACAAGCTCTGCCTAGTTTGGGAGTAGATGGTGTTGTGTAAAATGTCTCAAAAATATTAATTAATTATTATTATTTATTACTTTCCACAAGATTTTCACAAGTGCCGATTAGATTCTTGTATCCAAAGATTCCCGGCGATCCGTCTGTATCTCCCGTTGGTGGTCGTCCTACGCTTCCGGCGTTAAACCCGATTAAAAACCCAGAAAAAGATCCATAACAAATCGTAATCATCTTTCTCATCATAATTTGTAGGTACGGGGCCATGCTTAGAGCAGTGGTTAGGTATACTTATGAAGATATGAAAGGTCAAAGCATAAACTTGAACCCCGAACATCTACATCTACATCTACATCTACTCTCATCAGTCTACTTGTAGTTGATTCGTAATGTGTTGTTTTTTTAGAAAGAAAATATTTACATTAAAAGAACGTCTTATCTATTGCAGAGCGATATCATTGCCACATTGTTGTATTTACTCAGTCGCTAAACGATAAGCTCGCGTAGATTGGCAGCAATTAATAATTACTTTTGTATTTATTTATTTAAAAAAAACGCAAATATCTCATATTTACCGAAGTCATGAGAATTTATTATCTTTTAAATACACTAATTTCTCAATTGGCAATAGGTAGATGGTGATATAAACATAATAGATAATGGTTTGCGGATTACATAGGACCTAAACACTGCAGCAAACTGGCTGGTACATTGTATAATTAAGTAGGTACATCTTTTTTAAAGAACGGAAAATCCTCATGGTTCATTTGCCTGGGTATGAAAGTCTCCTACCGACTAAAAAGCTTTACTTAGTGCCACCGAACCTTTGTGTTTGCACCTCTATTTCTCGAAATATATGTGCTACAAGATGTTTCACTCGTAACCCAAATACTTTTGGACACAAAAGCTAGCCTATATCCTTGCTCAGCATGTAGTCTATCTGCCAAATATTGAAATCCTTTCATCAGTTTAGAGATTGTGAGATTGGCCGACCGCTGGGACTCTCTGATGTTAAGACGCTGGATACGACTCCATGCAGTTAAATAGACTAGGATGGGAGAGTCTCAAGCTGGTACACACGAATTACGAAAGCTGCAGACGGAGGACTTAAAAAAAACCAAAATTATTTATAACTAATTTATTAAAAGGTAAAAATTACAAGTTAGTATTAAGTTTACAATAATGACTACGTTCGGCGATCGATACGAAAGTGACGTTGTTCATTATTCGATGCGATGGCCCGATGGTCGTCACGTTGCGCGGAGTCAGCGCCTCGTGTCCGACGGTTGATGCAATCCGTACTTTGTGCCATTTAGGTAAATGCATAGTCAGCTCTTGCCTAACTGTACCATGGTATAACACCTCCCGCCGTAGTTCAGCAATTATTTGAGTACTTTCGTCGAAAATAATGTTGAATAGTGATCTGGCGTGGCTGGCTGATGTGAATTCGCAGCATCAGGGCTGCCATCTTGGCATGAAATTTGGCTCATCTCTTTATCTGATTTTTCAGTAGATTGGCATCTTGTTAAATATCTTCGGACTAGAAGGTAACAACACAATACAGTTGCACTTAATAAGATCACGTACAACGGTATGGTTGTATGATATAAGGTTGTATCTTCAGGCATCTTTAACTCAATTGGTGGCTGCATCGTTATCTTAGCGTTGCTAGCATGTAGATTTTCCAGGCTTATTGAATTCAGCGTTAATAATGGCTGTGACGAGGTATTGAAATCGTGCGGCGGTAAATCTATGATTTTCGTAACTTGTCCATTTGTACGGTCGTTGCTATTGATAATTGTGAATTCGGATGTTCGCAGGAAACAGTTCTTTGGTAGTACAACTAAGTAGCTCCCTTGTAGAGTCTTGTAGACGTTTCTCTCGCACGACGTCTGCACTTTGGTGGCTTTCGGGAGTGAAATGGTATAATGTCTGTCGTCTAGTCGCTCTAATGCTCCTCTGGTAAGTATAACAGGTGTGAGGTTACACGTAGAGTCGATCTTCTGCGCCGTGATCAGTTGTTGAATGCAGTCGACGTGATCTCGTTGGATGAAGCTGGCTTTCTTCTCGCAGAGATACCAAGTGTTTGCCTTCGGACATTCTGTCTCCATGTACATGAAATCTGCCTCGTGTATTACTACATAGGGAGAGGGAGGTATAAGGACTTTGTGGTTTTTGTTGGGAATAATAGATAGTTTGTACAATTCATAGGTATCAGGTAAGGCAATCGGTATTTTAAACACTATAGCTACTTTATTATTACTATAATATGATCCCAGTTTAATTATGTCAAAATAATCCCTAAGACTTATATCTAATATTTCTTCCTTGCTGTATAAACTACGTATTCTAACTAACATTGCTTTTAGCGCATTCAAGTTCAGCATTGAATGATGAGTAGTGTTTGCATGAATAAAAGCTAACAGATTTTCTATTCCTAGTAATTCCTCAGAAAGTTCCTCGATATTATCTCCGAGAATTAAGAGAGCTTGTGCTAAATGGGCAAAGTCAATAAGATCTATATTAGCAATGTTTGTAGTATTCACTAATCCGTTAACCATTTCAGTAATTCTTTTCTGATTTTCAGTAATGTTATCTAATACTTTTGAATGTTGCGTTATCCATTCCTTGCTTAAACTTATATGGTGATTGAATTGTGAAGTTAATTCCTGATCATTATCCTGAAGAGCTTTAATGGCATTATTATAGCGTATTGCATCCGTATAGTCTAAGTTACCCGAAATGCTTTTTATAACAGAACCTAATCCATCTATAAGTCCTCTCTTAACGCGAGTAGAAACAAACGTCTGTAATTGATCTGAAATTTTATCTAACTTGCTACAAAGGTGCTCAATATGAGGCTCGTACATGAAACGTGTTTTATTGTTTAATTGAGGTCGGATTTTAGTTAACTGGGATTTTACTACTGAAACTTTAGATCCTATGTCGTCTATGTCGATCAAGTGTACAAAGGAATGATATTGGGATATGATCTTACTGGGGCCTAATTTAAAAGGGAGAAGTCCTGGTCCATCTTCAAGGCTCTCAAGTGTTATCTCTTGAGCAGCTACCGCCTGTAGTAGGAACATCAGGGTTAATCTGTAACAAGCGTGCACCTTTAGGCACTCTTTTCAGACGGGATTTTGCTACGGGGCCACGTTTTTTCTTAGTGTAAATATGTATCGGTAAGTCTGCTAGTACTGTGTCTTGTGTAAACCGTGGTGCTAATTTTTGCCGATTTGCCAGCGGGTTTTTTATAAAGATTTGTTGCTCGGGATTATAAGATTCTTCCGGTTCGCGACTTTTATTCAAATTTTCTATTATATCAGATCTACGGCTTAAAGAATTCTCGCTTATTATCTCATAGACCTTTTGCATTTTAGAACGATGGTTTTGGGTATATTGTTGCATTAAGTGTCCCGTTACATCTATATTTAATGGATCGCGAGGGTCAAAATGACCGCTTATAACTTCCAGAGGTCTACATTTAGTGAAGCTATGAATGCTACTATTGTAAGCTAAAATAGCATAGGGCATTAGGTTTATAGCTGATTCACTGCGATGCTGTAATTTAAGTATTCTTAAATGTTCTAATAAAGTAGAGTGTAGTCTTTCTACCATTCCGTTCTCATTGGGCGTGTGGGCTAAAATCTTATGGTGTTGTATATTATGTAATCTGGCAAACTCCAAGAACAACTGATTGGTGAATTCAGTGCCACGATCAGTAACTATTGTTAATGGTACTCCATGATGGGTACAGAATATTAACAAAGCCTGTACGACACTCACTGCGGTGCCATCCCTTAAATGGTATGCTTGAGCATACTTAGAAAAGGAATCTATAATTGTTAAGAATTTTTCTGTCTCTACTGTAAATAGATCAAGATGAATCACTTCGAAAGGTTTAGCTGGTGGTGGAACTAAATGGAGCTGTTGTCTAATGGGATTACGGTCGTATTTACTCTGGCCACAGATATTACATTCGTTTATATATTTCGCGATGTTTTCCTTCATCTTGGGCCAGAAGTATCGCTGAGATAAGGCTAGGTAACATTCATTAATACCGCGATGGTTGGTTTTACCTTCGTGGTACTTCTGAATTATTTCCTGTTGGCGTAAATATTCCTTCACATTTTCGAGCTCTATTTTCGTTAAAATTAAGTTCATAGAAGAACTTTTGAAGTGGTTCTGTATTATCGGAATGATAGAGTACATTTCTAAAGGAGGGGTGATCAATATTCCTGTTTTAACTTTAGGATTAACGTATTCTTTAACCGCGTTTACTACATCTAGTTCAAGATTGGACTTTCTTAACTGTATGGCAGTACGGGTATGAGTATCAAACGGTTTCGTAACAGTTACTCTGCCTTTAATGTCACCTACAACTATGAAATGAATTTGTCTATTAAACCTATTGAGTGGGTCGTCTGATATTGGGACTTCTAATATGGGTTTTTCGGCATCAGTGTGGGCTGTCAGAGTTCTAGAATCATCTAACGTGGGCTGATTGACTGTGGGGTTAGCTATTACGGAACTAGTTTCCTCATTGCATATTTCTATCCTGGACAAGGCGTCAGCGTTAGTGTTACACTTGCCCTGTTTATAAGTAACGGAAAAATTATACTCGCTTAGTTTCAATCGCCATCGTGTTAATCGGGAATTAGGCTCTTTAAGATTCATGATCCATTGCAATGGTCTATGGTCCGTAATGATTTTAAATTTACGCCCGAATAAATAAGGACGGAAATACTTAGTCGCCCATACGATCGCTAATAACTCCTTTTCAATGGTGCTGTAATTGATTTCACTAGTATTTAGAGTTCGAGAGGCATAAGCTATCGGCTTATCGCTACCAATGGGACCTTGAGAGAGTACAGCGCCTATTGCAAGATTAGATGCGTCTGTAGTGAGTATAAATTCCTTTGTGAAGTCGGGGTACTGGAGTATCGGATCATTGGTAAGGAGAGTCTTGCACTTTTCAAAGCAGTTAATGTATTCTGTATCAAGAGTAATCTTAGAACCTTTCTTTAGACACTGAGTTAGGGGTTTTGTTAATCGAGCAAAATCTGGGATGAACTTACGATAATAACCTAGTAAACCAAGAAAACGTTTTATTTCGGTAGGTGATTTGGGTAAGGGGTAATTTTGAATAGCACTTATTTTATCCGGATTAGGTTTTATGCCGTCTCTACTAATGACATGGCCTAAATAAGCGGTCTCTAACTTTAAGAATTCAGATTTATCTAACTGAATCTTGAAGTTAGATTCCCTTAGTCTCTGAAATACCTTTTCAAGATTGTTCATGTGTTCCTGTAAGGATGTACTAAATACGATGACGTCATCAAGATACACAAGACATATGACGTTTTGCAAACCTCTGAGCACATTATCCATGACTCTTTGGAATGTAGATGGTGAATTTTTTAGACCCATGGGCATTCTCAAAAATTCAAAGTGTCCATGTTCTACATTAAATGCCGTTTTTGGTATATCCTTAGAGTCCATCTCAACTTGATAGAATCCACTAGCGAGATCAAGCGTAGTGAAGTACTGACAGTTGCCTAACTTATCTAAAATATCAGCAATATTGGGGATCGGATATTTATCGTCAACAGTTTTTTCGTTTAATTTTCTGAAGTCCACGACAAGACGCCATTTAGTTTTTCCCGAAGCGTCTGCTTTTTTAGGCACAACCCAGATGGGTGAACTCCACGCAGACTGTGATGGTCTGATTATACCCTGCTCTAACATATTTCTGATCTGATTACTAACTTCCTCCCGATGTACGTACGGATATCGATAACTTTTTGTATAGACTGGAATTTCGTCAGTAGTTCTAATTGTGTGTTTGATTTGATTAGTAAAAGTGAGGGCTTCGCCTTCTATGTAAAAGACGTCCGCATACTGTGCACATAATGATTCTAAATTTGCGCGTTCTTCGGCATTTAAATGGCTAGTACGTAGTTTAGATATAACGTCATTAGCACGGGATAACCACTGTTTAGTACGCTTGCACTCAGCGTTATAAGTTTCGGCTGTAATTTGACGATCTACAGAAAATATCACATCATTTTGGCTAGGGTTTGAAACTTCTAAAATACCTCGGTTATTGCTAACTAACGTAAGACACTCGCCTATAATACAGTTTGAAATTACTTGTTCCGGGATAAGAGCAGATCCATCTTGTATATTTATCGGTAATTTTATTAATTTGGAAGAACGAGCCGGAATAATATCCTCGTAAAGATTCACGTTACGCGAGTCATATACCTGAATTGGATTAGTGGCATGTCTGGTATTAAAACGCATATTTTTATAGTCTATGTTTGATTCCCATTTACTTAATAAATCTGATCCTATTAAGCCATCAAAGTAGTTATGAAACCTGTATACGAATAATTTTATATTGTCCGATTCATTAAATTCATTGAAACAAGGTAATGTGATCGTGTTATTAGATCGACTGGTAGCGTGGAAATTTACAACTTCAAACGGTTCATAATCCAGCGGTATTGACGAATAATATCTATGTACGGCTTCAGGGCTAATAAAGGACTGGTTAGCGCCTGTATCGATTAAAAATTTTAAAGGTGGGTCCGCTATTTGGATATATGGAAGCTGTCGTTGTGTCTGTATGTTAATCTCTATTTTGGCTTGTCGGACTTGGAGTCCTTGCAAAAATCCTCCTGGTGACCAGATGGGCCACATTCTTCCGAAGGTTCGGTAACTGAAGGGGGCATACTATCATTGCAATAAGATTGATCGTAATAATTATTGTCCGAATACGTATAATATTCACAACAGTCCGGTTCATTGTAATAAGATTCCGCATATTGTTCGTAGTAGGGGCCGTATTCATAGTCTGGACACTCATTAAAATTTAATTCCCGTGACTTAAAATAATTGTTTGGTGGCGGGTTCCCTGACTTGGACCAGTCATGTCCTCTAAAAGGCATGGGCTTGCTAACAAAATGACTAACACCGCTCATAGGGGTAGGCCTTTGGGGTCCGAACCCGCTAGGATTATTACGTGGGGGTATTTTAAATATATTACTACGCTCATTATAATTAGGTGGTAAAGCTCTGAACATCTGCTGTGTACGTGACGGTCCTCGGATAGGTTGAGGCATGTTATTAGGTCTCCAAGCCTGCTGACCCTGCGCCGGATGTGGGCGTGAAGGTCCTGGCATTGCATAATTTATAGGTTTATAAGAGGGCACTGAAACGGGTGGATTATTTTGGGGTTTATAATTATATCCTGTAAAAGTATTGGGTTGTTTCCTGTCAAGAAAATTATCATTACGCTGTTGCAAATATAAGGTGTTAGTTTCTTCCTGTACATATTCTAACGTTTGCTCTATAGATACGGGACGCATACAGCGAATACGAGAACCTAAGGGGTCCTTCAATCCGCGCAAGTATGACTGCAACGTAAGCTTTTTATAAAGTTCACGCTTAGCTTCAACTGTGGTAGACAGACTGTCGTGTAAAGTAACATAAGTCATTATAATACTAAATAAATTTTGGCAGCGTTCATAGAATTCTTGTGGGGTGCTATGGCCTTGAGTTAACAGAGAAAGGTCGTTATAGAGAGCTGTTTCGTCACGTTGATCAGCAAAATTATTTACTAAAGCGGTACGAATGCCATTCCAGTCCGTCGGGATACCGTTAGAATTAATAAGTCTCGCAGCATTGCCAGTAACTTTATTTAAAATACCGTTAAGCAAGGATTGGTTCTCTAACTCATTTCCCGGGGTGGGTTTTAAAAATCTCTTCACTAACTCATCACATAAACTTATAAATCTAGTTAATATATTAGGGTTCCCGTCGAATTCGGGGACTAATCTAAGGGCCTTAAAAATAGCGTCAATAGGGTCTCTCTGAGCCATTGCGCTAGTTTCCTCCTCTATAGAACTTAAATCTCTATTCAAATCTAATATATTTTGCCTTACGTCCCTGGTAGGGGAACGAGGACCAGATTGCCTAGGATGAAAAATCTTGAAGGATTAACTTAGGACTGGAATGGAATTAAATTACAAGGAAGCAACACAAGAGCGATTCAAGTGTACTCACAGTTTCATATCTTGGTATTTCTGAGTCAGCATCGATGTCTGGATGCACCGGCTACAGCTCACCGTGGTTCAGGATACTCGACGAAGGCTTAAGAGCACACGCAGCGGCTATGCGGAGCCGACAGGATCAATGCGAGAGTCCTTATACGCGCCGCGCACTGCTTCGAGTATCCTACCGACTGCGCCAATTACGAAAGCTGCAGACGGAGGACTTAAAAAAAACCAAAATTATTTATAACTAATTTATTAAAAGGTAAAAATTACAAGTTAGTATTAAGTTTACAATAATGACTACGTTCGGCGATCGATACGAAAGTGACGTTGTTCATTATTCGATGCGATGGCCCGATGGTCGTCACGTTGCGCGGAGTCAGCGCCTCGTGTCCGACGGTTGATGCAATCCGTACTTTGTGCCATTTAGGTAAATGCATAGTCAGCTCTTGCCTAACTGTACCATGGTATAACACACGTAGTTTAATAAGTTTATTTACTAACACTAGTTGTAAGTACTGTTAATACCAAAATATGGAACCTCAACCTGGTTCTGAAATAAATGTTTTCATTCATTCATTCATTCATTCATTAGGCGTGGAGAGGAAGTGACAAACAGATAAACAGATGCAGTAACTTTCGGATTTATTTACTTAACATTGACATTATTTATTAGTATCACCATCAGCATCAGATTTTGCCTACATCACATATCTGATGATAAGCGTAAATACTGTTCCTGTCTGGACTTAGAAACCACGATTCTCTGAGTGTGTTTCGGTATTTCTTTTCAGAGATCGTCAGTTAGAAAATACGCCCTATTATTAATATTTACCTGTAAAAGTATATATAAAAGATCTTTTTACAAATAAATATAATTGAACGTTTATACTGTCCCACCTTCGTATCTCGTATGTTAATGTTAGTATGGATAAGCATAATACAAGGATTTACCTAAGTTTCTTGGTTTATAGTTTTTTTAATGGTACCTATCCACGTCAGGCTTGCCTAGTGTGGTTACCTCGAAAATTACTAATGCCTAAATGATCCACCGCTGTGTAAAACTTTATATACCCAAGTTCTAGTTTCTCTTTGGGGAAATATAAATGGTTTATATTTCTATTAACTTATGGTTCACTAACCTAAAGTGTGCTGACGACTTAAAGAGTGTATTAGAGTGCTGCGTCTGATGATATTATAATAGGAATTAGGTAATTATTGTCGGGCTCAACCTGGGGGCGAAAACTAAGTCTCGTGGACTTAAGCATGACTGCTACGTGCTCTTCGAGGCACGGAAGAGTCTCGATGTGTTAACAATGCTCATCCATCCGCTGTCTGACCCCAACAACGGCTTAACGTTGCAAATCTGTTAATGAGCTTAGGTATTACTTAGCCACAATCGTAATCTCTTAATGAAAATTGCCCGATTGGGAACGCAGGGGACATCCCTTCTCCAATGATGAGTAAATGTCAAAAGAAATAAAAGCGCTTTGTATAGTGATGAACGATGACGCTGTTGATGAGTCATAGGCACCCATTCGAAGTGTTTGTACTAAATGTAAATATTCAAGAAACGTAGAGGCTTTGATTTTCCTGTTGTCTTGTGGCTATTGTTTCAACATGTAAGATTATGAGTTTGTCTATCTACTGCGAACGGGATTACATGACGGGGATTTTGAAATTAATAATCACAATTAAAAATAATTGGCCATTTAGTAAATAGTTGTTAAGAATCAATCTTATCTAATACCTATACATTTTTACTCACTAAATCCACAGTTCTTCGCCTCGAAGCTGCGAGCTGCTATTAAGAATTTTATAAAAATACTGTCATACTCCGAGTTGGGAATAGAAATCGCAACGTTACTGTCAGCACCAGCCCTTGCGATCTTTGACCTAGACCCTTGTGTCACAATAAATTATGAAATACCACAAATTACTTATTCGTTTGTGGTTTGTGTGAAGGAAGGAAGAACGTGTGAAGTTTATATAAAATAATTAGTAGCTGTAGTCTGCCCGCGACTTCGACCGCGTGGAAAAGATACTTTTAATTCTCGTTGTAATTTGACTAATTAATTCAAAATCGTTATAAATTATTTATTTATTTTATTCTTTATGCACAAATAAGTACAAAGGCGGACTTAATGTCTAAGGCATTTTCTACCAGTCGACCATGACCGAGGGTCATGCAGAGATAGAAATTCGTAGGTGCACTAACACGTTATACCTAGTCTAATTATACCTAGCCTATATGTTATTCTGATGTATAAATAATAATACTGTAAAGTTTCATCAAAAGCCGGTTAGTGGTTTTAGCGTGAAAGAGTAACAAACATCCATCCATCCATCCTCACAAACTTTCATATTTATAATATTAGCAGGAAGGACTTAGGTATAGCCCACAGATTAAAAAGAGATATTGCGTATGTACAAATTGAGTTGACCTCAAGTCGTTGATGGTATCAAAACAAGAATAAGCTGACCTCAGAAACTATTGAATCTCCTTCCTCCGCTAGGCCCGCTCAAAAGGACAAAATGTTACCTACGTAAGTACCTATCCACCTATATGTAAGTTGTACAGTCAACAAAAGAGATTGGTATACAGGTAGCGAACGAAATCTGCATCTTTACACAGATTGTGATTTAAATAATTACCCGTCAAAAGGTTTGATGTGTAGCAGCTTACAATACCTGCGTTTTGACACATATTGTGTGATATATTATTACACAATTTTTAACAAAACACAGATGTTTAATTAGCTGCCTGTATACTTAACTCTTTTGTCGACCGTACGTCGCATGCGCCGAGGAATCCCCTTTTATCACTTGAAATAACAACCTCGAATTGAGTTGTTGACTAAAATAAATTACCAGTGTCTAAACGTTAATCTCTAAAGGTTCATTTACACAAAGTTAGTAGGTCCATTTATTTTTGTGTGTGAATTATCCTCATGGATTGAATTTCGATGGCTGGTACGGTCAACAAAAGAGTTAGGTATACAGGCAGCTAATTAATAATCTGTGTTTTGAAAAAGATAGTGTAATAATGTATCACGCAATTTGTGTCAAAACATAGACCGTATTGTAAGCAGCTACATACTAACATACATACTAACCCTGTGGCGCGTAATTATTTATGTCGAAATCTGTATAAAAAATCATATTTCGTTTTCTATCCGTATACTTAACTCTTTTGTTGACTGTACTACGTCGAACCCGTACCGACACGTCATCATGCCAACACGTCAACCACGCTGGCTTAGTGCGGGTTAGCAGACTTCACACACCGTCGAGAATAATCTCTCGGGCATACAAGTTTCCTCACGATGTTTTCCTTCACCGTTTAAGCAAGTGATAAATAAATATTAATACGCACATGAATTCGAAAATTTTGAGGTGCGTGTATTCGATTCGAACTTGAGACCTTTGACTTGGCAGTCCAATGTGATATCACTAGGCTATTGAATCACTGCTTTTTAATAGTTAGTAATACGTAGTTACTGTGTACAAACAATACTTACTATATCTACCTACTAATTTATATAGGTAATTTATTACAAGCTGGGGTTCGGGATAAATTAAGTACACCAATAACAAAGAAAACTTTAATTAACTATTGATTTCTGACATTTACGCGAATCTTCGATCTTCACTTCACCGTGTCCATAATTGAACTGCCCTGCCGGCCCCTCACGACCGCTATTTATTTTTATCAACAAGTCTTGCAGGCATTCAGTTTTCCTCACGACGTTTCCCTTCACCGTGACCTGGGCACGAGGCCCAGAGAAAATGGACGCGATTCACGTTGAAAACGTCCAGTAGACTAATATGACAGCGTATAGTAAGTTAAGTTAGTTTCATTTTAAACAGCATCAGCATCAATGTAAATACCCCTTTATATTGGGAAGATATAATATATGTATAAATACGGTATACATTCTGTTTTATTCAATATTCATATTTTAAACTCGATCTGTACTTAGGCTTAGAATGAAGCAATTTTTATATTATTTATTTATATTAGTATTATTTTATTCTTCATATTGTGACGCAAAAACATTTACAAGATGCGGTTTAGTACAAGAACTGAGAAGACAATTGTTATTTCCTGAAAATCAAATGAGAGATTGTAAGTATTGTCTATTAAGTATTTGAACGAAATTTGACTAAACAAAACCATGTCAGGACAACGTCACACATTGTTTAATGATAAGTGTATTGTAAAACTATTTTCCGTACTTAAAAAAAGTATGTATAGCCTAGTGGTGGACTATTGGACTGCCAAGTCGAAGATCTCGCTTTTGAACCCAGGGCACGTACCTCTGACTTTTCGAAATCATGTGCCTATTATTAATCAATTATCACTCGCTTAAACGGTGAAGGAAGACATCGTGAGGAAACTTGCATGCCTTAGAGATTTTCACGACGGCGTGTGAAGTCTGCCAACCCGCATTAGGCCCGCGTGGTAGACTATAGCCTAAGCCCTCTCGTGCTGTGAGAGGAGAATCGTGCCCAGCAGTGGGACAATGTATCCTTTGGGAAAATCCTCATGTATCATCCACCACCAGGGATGGTGCGAGGGTATTCAGACTCCTAGAGACTAAAAACCGCACTGGCCTTCCCTTGCTCTTGAAGTTACAGCCTTGGGATTTGTGACATTTGCCACGACCGTGCCAAGCTTCAAACTTCAAAGGGCTTAAAATTGTAAGGGGTGACGAGGGCTCTCCTCACTTCCTATTAGAAGGTGCGTGTGGATCAAACGCGCCGCTTACTGGGAGCCTTCCTCGGACGATTTAATCGTCGATTCAGTTGTCATAGGAAGTCAGTCTATATAGTATTAGGAAAGAAGACATAAGCGTTTATATGACTTCACAGCTTTAGAATGTAGGTAGGTAACTATTTATTTATTTATTTAAATTAAGGCACTCCAACTACTTACTCACTAATACATTTTTATGGTATCTTAAAGTTATAATCTAGAGTCAGTTTGTCACTTACAGGTGTGCACAGCACTTACATATTTTTTGATCGTAATTACATTATGGCATTATAATTGATTGGCAACATTAAGATCATAGTTTTAATAAAATTATGACAATCTCTCCAGAGATTGTAATTGTTTACGAATGCAGTTGTAATTGTAATTTATTTATTCTATATCCACCTAAAATGTTTCAGGGGTGTGTCTAATAGAGCATGAGAGTGCTCGCCGCACTGGTGTGGTATCGAAACCGAATAAAAATGGTTCCAGGGATCATGGATTGTTCCAGATCAATGATAATTTGTGGTGCAGCAACACTACCTTGCCTGGGAAGAGCTGCCACGTCACTTGTGCTGGTTAGTAAGCTCCAGAGGAAATATCGTCTTTAGTTTTTAAACATAACTTTACAGCTATTCCCCGAAGGGTTAGGCAGAGGTGTACTAATGTACATGAGACCAAAACATAGCCTAGTAGTCGTAAGAGCGATTGCTACGCTTGAGGTCATGGGGTAATTCCTAGATGGAGCAAAGTGTTATTGGGTTCTTTTATGAAATTCTCAGTAGCAGCTCGAAATTTGGAGTTGTAGCAATAGGCCCGCCCGCTATTATATGGGACCTAAACATACCGGCGAACTGTGGGTGTACAAGCAGTACATCACTGTCTTACCCTGCTGGGAATACAGGCGTGATGGTATGTTATGTTTTATATTATGTACAAATGTTTGTTTTCCAGAATTGACTACTGATGATATCACTAAGGCTTCAATTTGCGCGAAGAGGATTTTCAAAATTCAAGGGTTCCTTGCCTGGCATGGATGGGAGAAATACTGTCAGAGGGACTTACCAGTTATACGCGATTGCTAGCTTAAACTTGACCTAAGACTGTTGCAGAAACTACCTCATGTAGGTTGTATAAAGTTGAAGACATTTGCAAGATAGGCTGCGCATATCTGTTCGTATTTTACTTTATTACAAATAAACCTCTATGAGTATTTACCGATCTATGTACCTATCTTTATGTATAATAATATGTTATATTATTTTATTACTGACCTGCCCCGGTTTCACACGGATGCTCGCCTTTGTACCTATATCTATTGTTTTATTTTTAAGTAATTATGTTATTATATTTTTATGTGTATGTAAATAGAAAAAAGAAATAAAGAAAATAAAAACACTATTTTTTTCATATTAGAAACAAAACAATTTCCTTTAACCACATAACGTACATGGTACTCGGTATCTATTAACAAATTTTCTATGATGTCCGTAATTGGATAGAATTAAAAAAAATAGTTAATCATTTATGGTAAACATGATGCGATGTAGCTACCAAAATATGCAGTATCTACTTAAGTACTCAACTTCTAGATCTTACTTTATTTAACCATCATTTGTACTTACGAACTATTTCAGTTTTTTGAATGCTTTGTCCCTAGTTTTGGCTGATTGAAAGCACAAACAGGATCTAAGATGGAGCACGCAATTCAGCAGACAGACAACATGGCGCCCGTGTCTTCCCAGCAGCGGAGAGGAAGTTTTATTATATTTTCACGTGTCCCCCTCAAAAATGTCCTTAAAAACACTAACGCCTTTCGCGTTAGTGTTTAGCATAATATATAGATATCTTTATTTTATTTTTATTTAATAGGTACAGTAACAGACAACAGATTAAGTTATACACAATATTCAATGAAACATCATAGTATTCAACCATAGTATAGTATTATATCTGTTATCTATTTATTTATCGGACATGGATAATATTGTTAGACCGATATGCGTACGATACTGAGTTGGCCAAGCTCTCTAAGGTCAATAATTAAATTATTATCTTCAAAAATCTGAAAATTTCGTAGCGAGTGATGCCATCGTTATGGACTAAATTATGACAACTAACATATTACATTAATAAGTAATGGAATTCAAATGTTCTAATCAAATAAAGTTGGTCATGTACAAAGTAAAAGACTCCACTTGAGGCAGCTGAGGACTGACGTATCAATATTCATTATCCGTGAAATGACTCCGGCATAGGAGAAAGTCAATTGGCAATTGCCAGCAATGAAAATTAAAAAGAAATTAAATTAAAATGGCGGTCGCAGTGCCACGCATGCGCGTGCCATCGACTCGTTGCCGCGGCTCCTGCTTTGGCTGGCGAAGTGGCGAGTGGCGGTACGGCAGTCAGTTTGCCGTTCGCATCGCGTTGTGATGTTCGCGCTCGAATGGGAGGCGCGGGATGGGCGCGCGGCGAAGCGCGCGTTGCTGATGACTCGGACTTCGAAGCACTAAAGAAGCTCCTAGCTTCGGAAGTAGGCTGGACCCTGGAGTACGAGAAGGAAGGCGTCAAAGTGTGGGCAGAGGATGCGGCGCACGGCGCGCTTAGAACTGTCAAGGTGTGTTGTTGTACTTTGATTTGAAAACAAATAGTAAATCACTGTTTCTATGGGCACCGACTATTAATATTACTGTGGTGCACGGTAATGTTTGTCATTCATGCTCAAATGTAACAGCTGATCATTTTTTAGAGGATTTATTTTTTTATCTCAAAAAGATAATCTTTTAGTTTTGTTAAAACATCAAATTTAATGTAAATAGGCAGGTGGTTAGATAAGTATCCCAGGTATCCCCATCTGCGTTGTCAACATCAATTTGTGATCACTTTAATATTCTGTCAAGTTCTAGAAACTTCAAGAGAGACTTATTAACATAATCAGAAAAGTTTAGTCAAATGGTTTCGCTACTTAATCCAAGCGAATGTTTGGAGTTTTGTTTGTCGTCCTCGTTTAAACTGATTAAAAAAAAAACAGGTTGTGTGTACCTATAGTGCGACTGCTACACTAAAGGTCCTTGATTCGATTGCCAGGTCGACTGAAGTATGTGAGTTTTTCTATGAAATTCTTAGTTGCAGCTTGGATGCCTGGTTAAATGGCAATAAGTAGCCCCCTATTACATAGGACCTAAGTAACCGCGAAGTACTGTGTGTGTACATTACTACGTAGAACCCTGCCTAACCCTTAGAGCAGTGCAGGCATGATGGTATGTAATGTATGTGAATACATCATTATGATAAGTGATCCGACTTTAAATGTGTTATTATGTTGTATTTTTTTTCTCTAGAGGTCTGTTTTGCTCAATTCAGTAAATGCATTGTTTTTGAAATAAATCTACTTTTTACGGATTTTTATAGTGTTATATTAGCGTCCATGGTCATGGATAGTCTACTTGTTACGCGCACTGGAAAGGCTCCGTAATTAATAATATCAATATAACGCGATAAAATCCGTAAAAAGTAGTTTTATTTTAATGTATAATATTCGCGTAAAGGTTAGAAATCAATACGCATTATTTTTTTTATGATTGCGGGCATTCTCGTGTCCATACAACGAAAAACAGGGGGATTGCAGCTCGTTCGTGGTCACGTGCCGCTGCTGATCGGGGACGGTATTCTGTCTGCTCTTACGGCAGGGAGGGGGTTCTCGGGTAGGGTATACGTGCTCAGAAAGCGCATAGCTCCGTTACCACAAAATGGATGAAGACAAATGTATTACATAGATGATTCAAAAGCATTCGAACTATCTATCTACCAAGCAATATTTATGTTATCAGACCCTCTTAGGGTTATTTCATTCTTAAGATGACGATAACCGCCAACGACTTTCAGCGAGGAAATCCCGAGACGAGCTCTGGTAATCCGGTGGTACAATACTTAAAAAAAATAAAGCTAGATGTTATTATTTCCCTGTTTCATTAAAAATATTTGAACTAAATGATAAATAAATCATAAAATTATAATGTCTAAGTTTCATATAACTACGCCTGATTTTGTGTCGTGTTTTGTCGTTATAGACATAACTTCACAAATCAATTACAACATTACTATAAACATGATCTAAAATATTCACATAACAAACGATTAAGGAAATGTAGTGTAACATTTTCTTTTTCAAATCATTGACACTATTCGTTTAGACATCTTCCGAGCCTTTTCACAACTATGTTGGGGTCTGCTTCCAGTCTCACCAGATGCGGCTGAATATCAGTATTTCACACGAAACGACTCCCATCAGACATCCGCAACCCAATTTCTGGGCAATACCGATATCTTGAGGTTAGATTGGTTGGCAGGTTTTTGGGCTTCTGACTATTAACGCCATAGGTGTTCGCATGACAACCGGCACCGAACCTCTTTAGGAATGGTCACCCATCCACAGACTGACTGCGTAACCTTGCAGATCGGTTTAGCAGCGTAGTTGTAACTTAGCTACGAGCTATCTCTTTTTTTTTATTATTTATTTAACACGGCCATTAACAACAAGAAAACTATTGATTTCTGACATTTACGCGAATATTATACATTGAAATAAAACTATTTGTTACGGATTTTATTGCGTTATATTGATATTATTTATCCCGACGTTTCGGGCCCTTTGCAGCGTCCATGGTCACGGGTAGACTAGCAAGAAAACTACCTTAGCTAAACTTATAGGTACACAGTACAAAGCATAATAATAATATAATCATATTAGATTTATGAACAGCTGCCTCCCAACTAGGTTTAAAGCCTGTCTTGGGAGACAGATATTCTACAAAGATCAATACACTGCCCAATTGAATTTTGTACTTTTAGTTTCTTAATTTCAGCAGACATAATATTTGGTTTTTGTTAGTATGATTATATTACCAAAATCACTCGGAAAATCAAAGGAGCAAGTTTTTATAGGGAAGCTCATAAACCATTCTCCAATGATTTTGTGGGTATCTACTGTGGCATAAGGTATCGTAACTTTACACCCTATTTTATGGCTTATGGCCACAATACGTATACTTTATTGCTTCTCATCATAACCACTTGCTTCGTTATTGTTACCGTTCTATTAGATATTGTGATTCAGAGAGTATGAATCAAGCTTTTAATGTTTCTATTACTAGGACCTAGTACTACCGTAACAGGTATTCAACTGGGGGGGTTTGTGAGGTGGTCTATTAAGAGGATACAGTGTCCCTCTCTATGGCTTGAACGGAGTAGTTTCAGTGGGTAAAAATCCCACACTCCCCGGTCTAACCCTGTCGACCGGACGCCTTGAAGGTTTCCAAACAAACAAAGAATAGGTTGGTAAACAAAAATAGGACCTAGGACCTTCCCTTCTTTTAAGTCCGAAGATTTCGAAGGAGACAAAGCCGGCTTTTGTCTTCGGATATTCAATTATTTGGTTATTCTCAGACTTGCCATAAATAATGCACACCTGAGGTTGAATGTCGGTACTTAAATATTTATTACTAATATGAAAGTTCATCACACCAAATTACTATATTCAATACTAGTTGTTGCCTGCGGATTCACCCGCATCCTTATGGGCTTTTTGAGACAACAGGTAGTCTATATATATCCTATATCCTTCTCCAATGTTTAATCTATCTCTGTACCAAGTTTCATCAAAAAGAAGAGACGTTTCGTAAGAGACAGACGAACATTTAGTTCATAATATTACTTACTTCGTCTGCGTGGACTCTACCTGGATATAATGTACCTAGCCGTTAAGTTTTATGAAGCTTTTTCTTTCAATTTTCTTAATTTTTCTTTCCGTGAAAAGCTTCTAAGTTTTTGAAAACTTAAGTAAAGATGAATGAAATCAGTAAAGTCTTTCTCAAGTTATGGTATGACTAAGGGAAACAGGGATTCATTTTCATAATTATAGATAGGAAAGTGAGGATTAGTAAGGATGTCCCCATACATACCTACTATAACAGTACTTACTTTCGTTATAACAGTAAGGAGTTAAGCTAATATTTACAATACGTTTGCTTGTTCGAAAAGTCTTCAGATGTATTACTGATAAAAGTATTGAGAAAATATTATTTTGACTTCGGTTTGAGAAGCGAAATAACAAAAGCCGGTTACGTTACATAGGTACTGAGAAAACATCTAGTAGATATAATAAAACGTACGTAAAAAAACGTACATAGAAATAAAGATTTTGCGGCAACCCCTCGGGTTTTCTTCAGATACTGTTAGTTTTTTTTACTTTTCGGCGTTTTCCGACCTTGTTCGTCGCAGATCAGTTGTCAAAGTAGGTAGGAAGGTACCCAGTTGGAGTGAACGCTGTTTGTTTGTAGTAATGAACTAAAATTAACCTCAGGATATTAAAATTAGTATCAGGACTAAAAAATCAAAGTTTTGTTCATAAACTTATGAACAAAAATTTTATTTTATCAATATCAGTGCAGGTTACATTTGGAATACCATGTCATCGTAGGAAAAAAATTAAGAAATTTAGTTAATTCCATTTCACATGTTATTACATTTTTATTTTCAGTATAGATTAAACATTTTCTCCTGCTGCCTAATTGATTGTAAGTGCTTGTGGTCCTGGGTTCGGTCAAAAAGCCAAGAGTCAAAAATCTAAATAATTTATTCTCTGATAGACTATGAGGTAGTACTTATTGAACGTCATTTTTACATTTAAGACAGCCCAAAATGCCCACCCTTCACCGCCGCAGTGTTTTAGCTGGGAAGAAGAAGCGGCGCAACAAACTCCATTTCTGTCTTGTAATTTACTCGTATATATGTATAGCGGTAAAATTATATAAAACAATATTTTAATGTTGCTTAGATTTACTTTTCCATTGCAGCCATTGTACAGGTTTTTGCATCGAAGTTAATAATCAAGCATCAATAAAATAGTAGCGTTAAACGTAGTGTTATTGGGTTTTTCTATGAAATTCCCAGTGGTACGAATAGCTCGGAGTTTGGATTTGTGCCCAGGGCTTGTCCCCTATTACATGGGACTTTAATATACTGGCGAACTGAGGGTGTACATTAGTACACCTCTGTCTAACCCTTCGGCGAATACTGGCATGATGGTATATAATGTATTTTTTAAATCCATTCGTATTGAACTTTTACTGCAAAATAAACTTATAACGTTATCTAAATTCACAGTCGAAGATTCTAGAAACATTTTCCGATCCTGGCAACTTCTCGAAACTCAAACTGTTTGAATTGTGTTGGAAAGTTTGACGTGGTTGCGGTTGGCGGGCGGTGGTCGATTGTTCACTTAGCTTACCGGGCAACTGACACTGTGCAGGAGGACACGTATGGAAGTTTAATTCTTCGTTCGGAAAACTCATAAGTGTATACTTATGTACATTATCTTGTTCTCATAAGAGGTATAGACAGTATTACTACTTTATTGGATTAACCAAAGGATAATAGAAAACAATAAACGTCACGTCATATCGCTAAAAGCATTTTTACAGACAACCAAAATGGACAAGAGTTGTGTAAAAAACTAGACGTGGATGTGGTCTATTATACGCTAGACCATTACTATAATTAAAGTAATAAATTCATGCAAATAAAAATATATGTTAATGTTTATTTATAGATATAAATAACCATAGGCCTACGTCTGAACGTAGGCCTCCCAGCCTATATTAGTCCACTGCTGGCAGTGGACTAATATAGGCTGATGATGATGATGATGTTTGAGATATATTTATTTCTCATAAGAATTTAACAATTATTACATGAGAAAACAAATATTTTAAAACTCGTCGACGCGCGGCGTCTCGAGGTAAATCCACAATAAGTTTTTAAATTGTAGCGTAGTTCCTAAATAACACAACCAAGTAGCACTAAGAAGTAAACATTAATATAAAATGTTTCTATTTTCGTAATGCTAATGATTGAAATGTATTAAAATAAAGAATAGTGCGTATGTATTTAAGAATATAAGTAAGACCGAGTCGCCAGCACACAGATAAGCCCTGAGAGGTTTGTGTGCATGGCACACAAACCTCTCAAGTTTTACCGTGGGAGAGCCATGCTTCGGCACGAATGGGCTGGCTCGACCGGACTTGATACCACGGCCTCACAGAAAACCGGCGTGAAATAACGTTTTCGTTGTGTTTCGTCGAGTGAGTGAGGATACCGGACGCCCAAACCCCTTAAAAGGGCGGCAACGCACCTGAAACTCCTCTGGTGTTGCGGGTGTCCATGGGCGGCGGTAATCGCTTACCATCAGGTGATCCGTCCGCACGTTTGCCCACACTATCACATAAAAAAAAAAATGGCAAAAAAAAGAATAAGTACCTATTATGGAAATAAATAAATAACATATACATATATAAGTATACATTATTATAATATCATCATCATCATATCAGCCACAAGAGGTCCAGTGCTGAACAAAGGCCTCCCCCATGTACAGTCAGCGTCAAATAGTTAGTGACACTCAGGGTATTCAAATAAATAGACGCAACCAAAAAGTCAATAATATCGGTACAAACAAAGTTTCCATATTGTTGTCAACATTATAGTCGCTCAAAAGGTCGAGACGTTTAAAATGTCACATAGATAGGTTCAGTCAAACCGCCATAAATATGGTTACAGTCATCCCGTCAATGGTATCCAAGCATTCTAAGTGGTCAAAAATATGGAACACATTAGAAAAATGAACTTTACTACTATATATTTTAAATATTCTCTCTCATCAATTAATGTGAAAACACACAAAAATGAAAGGAATAGAAACTACTGCTGTCCTTTTCATTTTAAGCATGACGTCATAGACATGTCTTTTGTTTTCTAAAGAATTTCGTGCATAGCCGTTTACGATACTTAGCAATATACAGCTGACTGAAAATAGATGTACCTAAACCTCATTGATAATGAGTATGACTATATATCTCATAGAGCAAGAGTGCATAATTAAAATATATGATTCAATATCATGATCATTTTATTTTATTTTAATTAACAATGAACGTCGACAAAACTAGACTCGATAGTGCTTGCAAAAAAGAGGTGCAAAGTTTTCAACCTTATTGACTATTACTCAAAAACTGCTATTTTAAACATAAACAAGGTAATAGAGTGGATGAATAACTAAAAATAAGCAATAAAATAATGTCAATAAGGTCGATAATCACTTGTATTTTTTCAATTTTCTCTAGTTTTCGACTGCTTACCATCAGGCGGGCTGTGTGCTTGTTTATACATATATGTGCGAATATGAAGAAATGAGGATCTAGAGAGATGAGAATAATTCGATAGGTAACTACACGTAACATCTAAAACGATAGGTACATAAGGATATTCCCAGTTCATTTGAAATATCTGTTACGGAGACACCTTCCTCCCTCAAATATATAATTCGATGTTTTGTGGTATCACTAATGCGTAGCCATATTTCTAGCTTGCTTTAGTTTTGCACTTGACATTGATATTACTGATAGATAAATAGAATGACATGCAAATAACACTAGATTGCCTAAAGAGGTTTTCATCTTTGGGAAACCGTTTATTTCTATAACATGCTGGTTTATTTTTCTAATGTGTTCCATATTTTTGAACACTTAGAATGCTTGGATACCATTGGCGGGATGACTGTTACCATATTTATGACGGTTTGACTGAACCTATCTATATGACGTTTTAAACGTCTCGACCTTTTGAGCGACTATAATGTTGACAACAATATGGAAACTTTGTTTGTACCGATATTATTGACTTTTTGGTTGCGTCTATTTATTTGAATACCCTGAGTGTCACTAACTATTTGACGCTGACTGTATGTATCTTATCGTAATTTATATGTATATATTATAAATTTTGTATCCTACAGAATTTGGTAGGTTTATAGATATGTGTATTCATAAGACCTAAAAAAACTTCAAATTTGGTGGTTAAGTATGTATACGGTGTGGGCATTGCTATATATGGAATAATTTATTTTTATATTTATAATTATTTCGACATTGACTACATTTAATTACAATAACGGATGGTAACTGTTTCTCTAATGTAATAAATATTAAGAATTGTCATTTTTATATAATTAGTGATAATGTAATAATATATGAATGAATAAATTTAATGTATTGTACAGTCAGCGTCAAATAGTTAGTGACACTCAGGGTATTCAAATAAATAGACGCAATCAAAAAGTCAATAATATCGGTACAAACAAAGTTTCCATAATGTTGTCAACATTATAGTCGCTCAAAAGGTCGAGACGTTTAAAACGTCATAAAGATAGGTTCAGTCAAACCGTCATAAATATGGTAACAGTCATCCCGCCAATGGTATCCAAGCATTCTAAGTGTTCAAAAATATGGAACACATTAGAAAAATAAACTTTACTGCTATACATTTTAAATATTATTTCTCACATCAATTAATTTGAAAACATTTATACACAAAAATGAAAGGAATAGAAACTACTGTTGTCCTTTTCATTTTAAGCATGACGTCATAGACATGTCTTTTGTTTTGTAAAGAATTTCGTGCATAGCCGTTTACGATACTTAGCAATATACAGCTGACTGAAAATAGATGTACCTAAACCTCATTGATAATGAGTATGACTATATATGTCATAGAGCAAGAGTGCATAATTAAAATATATGATTCAATATCATGATCATTTTATTTATTTTAACAATGAACGTCGACAAAACTAGACTCGATAGTGCTTGCAAAAAAGAGGTGCAAAGTTTTCAACCTTATTGACTATTATTCAAAAACTGCTATTTTAAACATAAACAAGGTAATAGAATGGATGAATAACTAAAAATAAGCAATAAAATAATGTAAATAAGGTCGATAATCGGTTGCATCTTTCAATTTTCTCTAGTTTTCGACTGCTTACCATCAGGCGGGCTGTGTGCTTGTTTATACATATTTATATGTGCGAATATGCAGAAATGAGAATCTAGAGAGATGAGAATAATTCGATAGGTAACTACACGTAACATCTAAAACGATAGGTACATAAGGATATTCCCAGTTCATTTGAAATATCTGTTACGGAGACATCTTCCTCCCTCAAATATATAATTCGATGTTTTGTGGTGTCACTAATGCGTAGCCATATTTCTAGCTTGCTTTAGTTTTGCACTTGACATTGATATTACTGATAGATAAATAGAATGACATGCAAATAACACTAGATTTCCTAAAAAGGTTTTCATCTTTGGGAAACCGTTTATTTCTATAACAGGCTGGTTTATTTTTCTAATGTGTTCCATATTTTTGAACACTTAGAATGCTTGGATACCATTGGCGGGATGACTGTTACCATATTTATGACGGTTTGACTGAACCTATCTATATGACGTTTTAAACGTCTCGACCTTTTGAGCGACTATAATGTTGACAACAATATGGAAACTTTGTTTGTACCGATATTATTGACTTTTTGGTTGTGTCTATTTATTTGAATACCCTGAGTGTCACTAACTATTTGACGCTGACTGTACGCTGTTATGGCAAAACATGACGTGTGATAATTATATATTGAACATCTGGCACTGTGTATGTATACTCATGTTTGACAAATAAATGTATCTTGTATCTTGTAAGGGAAATTACCACTAAGTACGAGATCAATAATAGTTGTATTAATAATAGTTATTATTTCCTCCATCCATGGAGAAAGATCAATATATTATATAACATTTTGTTGTGGGCTTTTGTAGCAGATTGTTCCCATAAGGAAAATAAGTGAATAGGTATTTTCTGGCTTTCATCTTCTAACAAAAACTCCGTAATACCAGACGCATACAAACAAAATCTTACAATACAAAAGACTTAACGAAGGCTTTATTTAATTTAGAAAATATTCATTTCTCAACGTCACATTTCGTCAGGAAGATGCCTTGTGAGCAGATACAAAGCAGAAACAGATCAAGGGGGCGATCGGGAGTCACGATTTACAATAAGAAGCTAGTTGTTGCCTGCGGTTTCACTCAGATTCAAAGGATTTTTGGTGACATAGTCTTGTGTAGGTCCTGAACGAACGAACTAGAAGACACGTTTCCTAACCGAAATCGCTAATCGGTCATTCGGTCCTCGCAGTACCTCGTCATAATGTAGATTAGTACGTCGTAAAATACGACTGCGATTCGTCGATCAACCTAGTATGCAAAATTAATATTATATATAACATTTTTTTTTATCATCAAGCGCAACGACTCGGTTAGACATGGAGGCATACTAACTATTCTGATGACCCTCAAACTATTGTTACGGGACCAAACGATGGACTATTATGCTATTGGGCAAGATGTCCTAATTATAAATATTAGCTAATAGGGTGAACTAGTACATTATAATCACGGCCGGTATTTTATAAACATTGTCATTTAATATTTTCCATAAGGGAAGTTGAAGGGAAGGGAGGTTGGGGCGCCCATAATCATTTTTGGTGTTTACGCGATGAAAATTGGAATATTGAATTGATCTTGCCGTAGCAGGAACCAATTGGTAAAATGTCAGGCTTCCGTTTTTTAATTATGAACGTCTTATATAATTGTATGAAGTCATATGAAGCCATCTTGTGATAAGAAATTTTTGCTAACATAAAGGGCATGATAGTTTCTATCACGCCCGATGATAGGCAGCTGATATGTGATACGTGCAGGCCTATTGCCATTAATATGATGAAAAAAACCGGGTCCAGCTTCTTCTTCTTTGATTTGAGAGCTAATCTCTAGTCAGTGCAGCAATCGCCACTGTTCTATATCCTAGCTTTGTGTTTGATTCCTTGATATGACTTCTGTCCCGCTTTTTCCTTCATTTTTATATAAAACTTCGTCCAGGTCTTTCCATTCCTCGTCTCCAGTTAAAAATCTACTTTTCTGCGATAATAAAAGAAATGAGTGTGTCAGTTGGTGAAGTAGGTAATATCAACAGATTTCTTTGTTCTTTACTCCTAAACTGGATGTAATATTAAATTCTACGTATTCACTGATCCGGCAACAAATTAATGTGAGAACCAAGAGACGACACGTGAAACGTTCTATGTTCAGATGACCTGAGAGCATTATATAATTCGTCCGTCTATTTCAAGAGTGCTCACAGAAGGGTGAGGGTTACCCGATGAATATTAAAGGCTGCCGGGTAAGAAATTAAGACTATTCATGCGGAAAGGATACATCAAACATTTCTTTTGATCTTCTTTAGTTTGTGTTCAACTTTGGCTCATGTCTTTTCTGAAAATGATGGCCGCTTTACTCTATCTTCTCTAAAGGCCTACGCAGAACGGGACGGCATGGCAAGGGATTTAAATTTTTACCAATGGACATTAAAACGTATCAATATAGCAATACGACCTAAATTCCTTTAATTGAAATAAATGCCGTGGCATTGAAAGGGATTTTTCGATGCCACAGCATCATTTTAAAGCATAGCAATTTATTTCGTATTGTTATATCGATACGTTTTAATGTCCAATGGTAAAAATTTAAATCCCTTGCCATTTTGTCCCGGTTTGCGATGGCCTTAATACTTTCCTATATGTATAGTTGACCACAAAATTGCTTTACCACCCTTGGGTCATAAATCAACAAGGTCCATTTTTGCTTACATATTGTAGTGACAGTATTATAATGAGTCTTAGTGAAATTTAATTTGAATCGAACTATACTACTACTACTAATACTAGCCAGCTGCCAATAACTAGATCTCAATAACATCAACCCATATACTTCTGGGCACAGGTCTCCTCTCAGGTTGAGAGGGATGAGGCTATAGTCCATCACGCTGGCATAGTGCGGGTTGGCTGTATGATGAATACCCTGAAGGGTACACTAATATACCACCCACAGTTCACAGGTCAATCGCTATTAACCAAGCAGAAATCCAGACCAGAAAAACCGAATAACACTGTTTGATTTAGGAATCGCATTAGGACCTCAAGCAGTTGCGCTTGCGACCACTACTAATGAGGCAGTCAAACAATTAGCAAACAAAATAGAAAAACAATTGCCCATAGTTAATGAATTATTTGCTTACATCGGAATACCAGGCTGTGTTCTGGGCTAGCTCAATGTTTCTTATAATTAGAGCCCTCTTTAGATGTCTGTATTACGCACTACTCATTACGATTGATTTTTTTCTCTCTTTATGGAAAACCCTCCCCTATCTTAGTCCAGGATTTTTTATACTGGACTTCTACATACCACGTTGGTGAAAAGCTATCAAGATAATCTCGCCAACGCAGGAGGCCTTGGTAGTAGAGAAATAAAAAAAAAACATCATTTCTCAGAGGCACCTGTAAAAACATTGTTACTTCACAACAAAATAACTTGGGCGTAATCGCCGCTTCTCATAATTTATTCAGTCTGTTGTATTCCAGCACGTTTTACTTGAATTATGGGTGCATTGCCATGGAAAGTTCGTAGTCTTCCATGAAACAGGGCAAAGCCTCCCGACACGCAAACGGCATTAGTATTAAAAGTTATTAACATTTATTTTTTCAAAGTTTTGAGACAATTTCGAGAATAATCTTAGGCTTAATGTTGGATAGAAACTAAAGTATTATAATCGTCTTGAGTACTCTGTAAACTTTGGGTCTAAATTTTACGTAAGTACCTTCATTTCCAAATGTTCTGTTGTTGTTGTTAGTGTAATGAACAGCTTGGACAATCTCTTGCATAAGTAAATAACTGCAGTACGTTAACTTAAGTAATTAGAATTTTAGGATGCATTAAACTCTAGGCAATGTGCAGCCGTGTTTATATTATGAAGTGAGATAGGTGTTGTATTATTAAATGTAATAAATTTTAAAGCCGATTCTCTGGGAGTCCTGAAATACGCCAATGTTATGTGTAGCTTTGTCAAGATTAGAAGATTCTTCAGGTTTCTATCAAGGGTAAACTTTACCTATAGATATCATACATATTTGCTGACCTTACGATACCTAAGAGTAATCGGGATTTTCTTAGTGAAAAAAAAACAAGTGTCTGCGATAGACTGTCTAGTATACCCAATAAATGTCGGTAGGGTTTGCCCTTTGTCTGACTGTTACCTTTATGTACGGAATTTACGAGGTCGACCACCTCAAAATTGGTTTTCGCACTAAGTCCAATTGGTATAACTTGGCGCAAAAGGTCGCGATCTTTGATTGCGCAAAGTGAGGAAAACTTAGGCCGCAAAGCGGATTTTGGCTTAAGCGGATTAGGCACGGGTAAAGAGAGGAGGAACGGAAATTTGCTGGGTCTCAAATTGTGATTTGATAAGCCTATTCTATAGAGATAACATGTTGTGAAAACTGTTACCCAGAATATTAATAAAATCAACCAATTTTATTATAATAATCTCTTATTGCAAAAAACAAATTAGGTCAGATACTTTTAAAAATTATAAATAAATAAGAAGTGACATGTGAGTGTTAAAATGCAGGGCAGTGTCTGAAATGACCTTTTGAAGAAAGAGCCATAGCGAGCGACTTTGAGTAGACCAGTCCCAGCCGACGGCACGCATGCATCAGTCATGTGTAAGTCAACCATAATTCAGGGAGCTCAACAATCAAATTATTATTTCTTAGCGACAGAATATTTGACAATGCAGTGGTACAGAGGCCATCAAGCTACGCCAATCTGTCAAAGGAGATGGACAAAATGTGCCCCAAGTGTACACAAATAAATGCATTGCAATTAATTTACATAAAATAAAACAAGAATTTTGAATAACTATTTACGGCTTGTAGCAGCTGTCGAAAAAACATCATAATTAAAAGAATTTTTCCGTTTTATTTCACTAAAGTCCCCTTATTGTTGCCATAACTATTACGCATAGCGGGCATAAAATTTAAAATAATCGTAACCTAAAATGTTATTATTACTTATTCATGTTTTTCTCTCGATAAATGATACTATCTTTTATCAAATTAATACTGCACAATAATCAATGCAATTGTAATTATGGACTGCAATTGTTTCACTTTTGTGCTGGCAGCACTCAAGCAAGTCAAATGTCAAAACACATTACTTCGTCTTTGATGTTTGATGATTTCGTGCGCCGGTTCGCGGTAATTGTTTGGTTTTGTGTTTTAACTTGATATTGATGAGTGGACGTTGTTTATATTATATAGTGTCGTAGCCCCACGCGAGTGCTCCACTTATTGTAAACTGTGTACTTATTACTATTTATATTCATAAAACTGATTTCGTCATACTGAAAAAAACACTTTTTGAAACCTTTAAAACTTTTTTCACTGCTGCTGAGCAATATGCACCTTTTTATTTATTTTCATACAAGATCTGTACTATGAAATGACATAAATTTTATTTGTGTACATTCTGGGGCATAGGCCCATACAATTTTTGGCTATCTCCTTTCTTTGATAGATTTTCAACGTTAATGCAAAATAATTTTGTATTAACGTTTGAAAATTTGATAGTTTTGGATAGCACCGCAGACCAACTCTGCAGCAGGAACAAAGCCTACTGGTGCATCCACACCGCAGTTACTTTTTGTGGAGCAACAGAATGCAACATGATAACATTAGGTAACAATCTTTAATTTTCACGGCAACATATACTCACTAACAACAAATAACTTTGTCTTATCGGATGTTGCCCACTAACACTTGGCAACGTTACTCCACAAAAAGTAACTGCAGTGTGGATGCACTTTAAGCGGCGTGTTTCGTTGTGACCCTCCCGTGAAAAGCTTTTCTATACGCTGCTTTCTACCGCTTGGTCTCTTTCACATGGTAAAGCAATATTAAAGTCACATTTACTGCCGCATATCTGTCATAAAAGTTTAATTTAAAAGTATTGATCGACTTATCATGCTTGGCTTTTATTTTATGACAATGTTAGCAATATCCCGGATTAATAATTCATATACAAACGTATTACGCAACTGATTTATGATATCAATGTGCAACATTCCACAGATTATAACGGCCATAGATATGGAAGAGTGTTTTATTGGCGTTCATACATATCATCAAGACTGTATTTCTGGAAGGGTTAGGCAGAGTTGTACTAAAATACACGTGCATTTCGCCGGTATGCTTAGGTCCCAAATTATACGCATTCTCGTAGATCTAAGTAAAAAGTTTAATCTACTTAGGTAGAAGAATGAACTATAGGTAGTCAAGAATATTCTAAATTACAAAATTGACAAAACATCCATTTGTTGATTTTCCATCTAAAGAGTTTTTATTACATCGTATTTTCTATTAATGGGGATCGTTTATTCCCGCATTGGACATGTTCGGATACGCCATTCAAACAGGTTTATAGCTTGAATTTCATTGACGTGATAAATTGCAACCTCGTAAATCCTTCAGGACATGATTGAAAAACAGTAGCGCACATAAATGGTTTGTTATGAAAAAAAAAACAGTAAAATAATACACTTGATTAGTTGAAAATTAAAGATGTTGATTTTGGTATGAAAAGGTGGACACCCAATATTTAATTAGATTGATTCAAAATTTCAGATCAATGAAGTCTTTGTGTGGTCTTGGAAGTAAGATAAATACAGGTATAAATTGCTGCCTACCTAATAAATAATACATTAAACATATTCCTACAACCGACCTTACGCTGACGTAACCCAGGGGAACATAAGATTTATGAATATGTATAAAATAAAACAACACAAAACAGTTAAACAAGTAAAGATAAATAAAAATGCAAAACTAGACGAATAAAATAAAAAGTTGAGCGTCAGCGTTGTTGATAGTTTTCGTTATAAATGCATTAGCAGAGCTTCTGTGCGGGTAACTTAGGGAAGTTCAGCCTTTTTGTATTGCCGGATGGGCAGTAAATATCGCACAGCTGCTACATCGCTAGGGTTGTCAGCGCCACCGATTTTCTGCCGTCACCTTTGTTACGTAGCGTTTGGTGTGATATGCGGTGGGTTAGTTATTATTATTATTAGTTATTATTTTAATAAAACGGATCTGTAAATCTTGTTTATTAAATAGTTCAACGAAGTTTTATAAAATCGGTTCATATTTTTTTTTAGTAAATTGACTTAATATTTTTTATGCTACGTGAATATATTACTCCGACATATTGTATATTAGTAATTAATCTATTAAGGATGCATTACCGGACACCATAGAGAAACAATTGCTCCGACTCTCGAGAGGTTCTCAGTTTCTTTAATGAATTCATGAGTAAAGTCAATCAAGGACCTTCATTAATTTACAGACACAGGACGCAGGCATTACTGTTAAACCCAAACTGTCATTCAATGTTAATTCTGCGGACGGGCCAGAAACACAAATTGACAGGGATTAATCGTGTGAAAGCCCTGACTTCAATCAAAATAAATCCCTAGACGTTCCGGGATTTTCACACCCCTAGCTTATAGTGACTACTAGGTGCGACGCGACTTTTAGTTCCTTTACCACGAAAAATAGTGTTGTGAAGGGCGATAATATAACTGGCGTGTCATGTCGGCATGATGGAGCGATTGTGTCACGGCGATTAGCGTGTAATGATAATATATACGAAAATATACATTGTGTCGGAATTTCAGGTTATTTATGGTGTTTCTATGGGATTTATTAACCTCAATTGACTAATTTTATTGAATTTGTTATTTCCATTTCAACAAAATGAGACAGCATAATACCGTAATAAACTTTTGGAGCGACACATTTTTGTAATAGTTGAGGTGGTCGTGGCTGCATGCCTACGATGGTTTTGTAAAGATAATTTAAACTTTAACGTTACTGGGTTCGATTCGCAGGTCGAGCAAAGTGTTTTTGGGGTTTTCTATGAAATTCTGTGTAGCAGTTTAAGGGACCTAAATATACCAGCGAACTGTGTGTGTGTGTATTTTAGTACAGTTCTTATACCAAACCATTCGAGGAATAGTATGTTATAATTTCAACTACTTATATCAATTTGTGACTTTTTCACCGTCATAAACTGTTAGGCCCGGTTGTTAAATACCTACCATATTTTTGGGTAGTTCGAAAAGTCTAGCAGTTGATCCATAACTTCGTCGGTCGGTATTCCCCATTGAGTTGTGAAGGTTTGGATTGGGTTGGAACACACTCGCTCCATAAAATATTAGTGTTAGTCCACATTTCGGGAGATTGGAAAATGAACCCAACATAATTTTAAATTTTAACAACATGGTTTTAACAGAATACCTAGTTGGCCATGTGCGGGATCAGCCACAGTGAGGTCATAGTCGGTAGGAGGCCGACATATACCTCTGCTTTCGGTAGCGGGGGTAATAATTTAAAAAGTTGCATAAAAGCTTGAAGATCTGGTTTAATTGCTGTTGGCAGACATCTGACAGATTATCTGTTTTGTCCTGTCTTATCCGTACATACTAGCTGTTTGAATTGAAAACCTTAATGTTCAACAGCAATAGGATTATTGTACAGAGGCTACCACATCAAGCTACCATAATCTATCAAATTTATTTGATTGATTTTTAACTTTAATACAGCAATAATTAGGTTCTTATTCAATTGAGAAAATTTGTCATTTTTGGATAGCTTGACCTGTATCATGGCGTCGTACATTTTTTAGATCATCATTATCGTCTTAGTCTTTTCCCAAATATGTTGGGATCGGCTCCCAGTCTAACCAGATGCGGCTGAATATCAGTATTTTACGTGAAGCGACTGCCATCAGACCTCCACTACCTAATTTCTGGGTAACACCGATATCCTGACGATATATTGGTTGTCAGGGACTTCTGACTACTAAAGATTATCATAGGTGTTCGTATGACAACTGGGAGCGACGGCTTTATGTGCTTTACCACTTTTGACAAAAACTTCACTAAGACTCATTATGTCACTGTAGTTTGGTCTTGTAAGTAAAAATAGACCTTGTCGTTTCGTGATATGCAAACGACATTCACTCTAAGGATGGTAAAGCAATTTTATGGTCGACGATACCTATAGCATAGCGTGTCCGTCGTCCCGAAGGAGACTGAGGTGTGTTATTTCATTCCTGTAGTTCCCTAATAATATTATTCAAACTATACCCTCCGTAGAGTCCCTTACGTAGTTTCGAATGAAGTTGCTGACATACTTTCGACATAATTTGTGAGATTTCATTTAATGTTATCGGAAGCCTATACGGGTTCATAAACGGGCTATGAAAATTGCATCTGCTTTGAAATCTGGCAATGCAGGTACATCAGAACTATATTGCGTTACATGCTACATTGTATATTACTTGATACATTACAATGTAGCAAGTACTTACAGCATTCACAAAGCATGTACAAAGTAATGTACATATTACTTTGTACATTACTTCCTGCATTGTACATTACGTGCTACATTGTACTTACGTACTAGCTATATTACAAGGTAACTACTGTACTGTAACTATTACATTAAAGGAAAATGTTAAGTAATTGCCTGAAAACTTACCCTAGTTTATCAGTTTTTTTAGACGAAATGAACATTACTCAAGTTTTCTGTTAAATCCGTTATCAAAATAACAAAATATTTTTGTTAGTTTGTTGACAGAGTAGGTACTTACTACTTATCCTCGCGTGATTTTATGTGTAAAATGTAAAATGACGCGACTTAAAATAAAAAAATATATATGTGCTATGACAAAAGTGCACTAATACGACATCAGTCTATTACATAGATTTATTTACAGGCGTAAACACAACTTTACAGCATTTAAACCAATACCACGGCCCACCTGATGGTAAGCGGTTACCGTAGCCTATAGCCGCATCATCAGGGATCACTATCACTTAAAACGAAACGGGAATAGTTGGGTTGGTAGTATAAGGGTCAAAGTCCCTCCACTGCTAACACGTTTCCTCGTGGAGCATTGGCAACCTTGCTCACCGTAAGAAACACAACACAGCTCAAAACAATGTTATTTCACTTCGATTTTCTGCAAGGCGGAGGTGCTCTCCCAGTCGGGTAGCTCCAATTTGAGTGGAATTATTCCCACTATGCCCTCCCTCTTACAATACATTGCAGCGTTCATAATACTATAATAAATACTAAAGCTACTAATATAATTATGGTCTATTCAAAGGCTGTGACGTGTCTCTTTGGGATTTATGACAATCGCGCTTAGATACACATACTAATCAACCTCTATCCTTGTGCGTATAGTACTTAAAACAAGGGTATTAGTGTATACTCATACCATATAAGTACATACGTCGTATCTTCTATGTAAATGTAGGTATAAGAGCCGAAAAAAACTCGCACAATGCCGAGAATATGTCTTTAGAGAAGCTTAGGCAAGGTGCCAGCTCGTCACAGATTTTTTGTTACGGCCTAGAGGTTATTTACCCCATAGAAGGGTACACTTAAAGAGGTGTAGAGTGTCTTATAGTGTATCAATTTATTTATTTTTTACTTTGTTTACAATAATCAATGCGGAAAGAATAACAAATATAATATAAAATCTGTAAGAAATTGCTCTTAGCGATAAGACCGCCAATTGTACTCTTGTAACATTTGTGTATTTATTTATTCTGACTTGTTCTTTGGTGTACATAAAGAATATCTATAAATATATATATTTTTGGGACATTTTTACACAGCACCATCTAGTCCCAAACTAAGCAGAACTTGTACTATGGGTACTAGACAATGGATATAATACTTATATACTTTTTTTTTGTAAATACATACTTATAATAAATAAGAAACACCCAGACATACACAAATACTCATGTTTTACCCACACAAATATTTGTGTCCTGTGGGAATCGAACCCACGACCCCATGATCAGCAGTCCGGCACTCGAACCACTAGACCACAGACGTCGTCAATATATCCATTTCATTTATTCTATCCATTTAGATAAATTAAAATAAAAACAAGTCTAGTGTATAAATCAAGTGGCTACATTGGCGCTAGCCTGTGATGTAGCCGTTATTGTTTGTAGATCGATACAGTATTTGTTACATTACATGTTGCACCTCTATTTTAGTACGATGCTTAAAAAAATGCTTCCTTGACTAACTATCCATCCAATATTGTGTAATTATTTTTTATGAAAAAACAAAAACGTGACAGTTACGCGAATATTAGACGTTGTACCTACATGAAGTTATTTATTATTTATTTAGGTATATTTAATCACGTTATATTGACATTATTTAATTCCCCGTTTCGGATCTTTTAGAGAAACATAGAGGCGAATTGTAGATATAGGTTTCTTTTTCTCTTCGGCTATTAGATGTCCTTAGTTCGGAAACTAATCGATCAACATATTCTGCTTTTCCCAACTATGCGTAACTGAATCCCAACTGCAAAACACTCGCTGTATCTACAGGTTGGTCGGCAAATTGGATTTCCTATTAAAGTTGACGTAGTGGAAACTGCCTGCATTGAAATTGTGTCTAAGTGCTTGTAAACAGGAAACCACAACAATATAAATGTTAATACCTATCTCACTTTCTACATAGATTGTCTTTAAATCTCGAGTGAATCGGTTTCTTCTAGGCAAGCGCTTTCCACCGTAGATCGCAGTGTCGCTTAACATCAGGCGAACTAGTTAGTGGTCAAGCGTAGCCCTATCGTGAATAAAAAAAAAATATATTTATTTTTTCATTAAAAAAAACGTTGCCCCACACTACGATCTCCTGTATCGTGGGTGTATCGTGGGTGCGTTTACAAACAAAAAATATCACATTCACGAACACCCAGACCCGAACAACTTACCTGTAGATTATACAAATATTTATTTCGTGCGGGGATCGAACCCACAACCCGTGTCACAGAAGCCAATTGCGCAGCCACTGCGCCAAACATTTCGTAAACTTTTTACTCTTGTCGTGAATTGAATTGAAATAAAACTACTTTTTATAGTTTTTTTACCACCTACTTGGAACCGTACCATATCCTCGTCAAAAAACTCAAGACTAAATACGGTGAGCTCATTCTGCGTGGATCGGATCGCTAATATCAACATATTTAACGCGATAAAATCCGTAAAAAGTAGTTTTATTTCAATTATAATCTCGTTAGTTTCATGCCATCCGTGAAATGTGTCAGTGTACCTCTGCCTAACTGTTCGTGATAACAGGTGTGATAATATTATTGTATTTATAATAACATAGCACCAAAAAAAAACAAAAAAACGCAATAATGACAATAATGACAATGTTACATTGTACGGAACCGAAAGAGAAAGGGTCGCTGAAACAGAGATAAGCTACTTTTTATATACTTACTGAAAATGTCCTTTGAGTAACACAATAGAAATATTATCTCCACATTGTTATGAAGTGACGTGTTACATACTAAAAAGTTATTCTGTATGTGGGAGTTAGAGATTCGTAAGAGTCTTTTTTAACATAATATACTATCACGCCAGCAGAGGTGTACCAATGTACACCCACAACGTCGGTATGTTTAGGACTATTTTTACACGTTACATTTAACATAACACTGGTTTGAGCTGTGTTGTGTATACGGTGAGCGAGGTTGCCAGTGCTCCACGAGGAAACGTTGTGTTGGCAGTGGGGGGACCTTGACCCTTATACTGCCAACCTAACTATTCCTCTTTCAATACAGGGTTGGCAACGCGCAAGTGATACTCCTGGTGTTGCAAGCGTCTATAGGCTACGGTAACCGCTTACCATCAGGTGGGCCGTATGCTTGTTTGCCACTTTAGTAGAATAAAAAAACAGACAGAAATGTGTTGCTGGAGAGTTTGTTGCGCCGCTTCCTCTTCCCAGCTAAAACACTAGGAGACGGTGAAGGGCGGGCGTTTTGGGGACTGTCTTAAATGTAAAAATGACGTTCAAAAAGCGTACTTTAATTAATTTACTGTATTATCTTTTCGATTTCCATAATTTATATTAGGTACCTAACATAAAGGTAAGATCCCAATAACGGAGATGCTTGAGCCTTGATTTTTTTAAGTAAATTTAACTTTATTTTCTTGTTGTCATTGATATGTTGTTCTATTGCTTGGTATCAGTGCTCTGTTGTTCGCACTTTATTTTTCATACTTAACCAATGTTTTTATACGTGAAGACTTGTAATTGGCTGTCAGTGTACCCTAACTGTTTCTTTTCTGTTATATTTAGCTGTAAGTCTTCTATAGAAATAAATAAATAACCAGTTTACTTTCATGAATTATCCCAATGTTACATTTTCCGAGTAGGTCATTCACAGTCCTAATGGACAATGCTACATATTGCTAAATTGCCTCCAGGCGGCGGCCGGCGTACAGAAAATCAATATACATTTGTAAAATATTACTGCTTCGTGTAATGTTTTCATTTTACAGAACAAAAGTTTTGGGATTCGGGAAACTCGTTGAAGATGACCTAAATATTTGTCCTACACGTGTTTCTGTCTGTATAGTGCCAGTATCAAATGGAAATTGAAGGAAAATTGGTAATTTATATACAACTTCATGCTCGTTCTTCTATAGAATCTATGAAATGTGGTTTGGAAATCTGACTTACTGAGTCTATCCTGTTTTATATACCTCAGGTCTATCTTCTTCAGTTGAATAATAGTACTTTTTAGTATTAGACCCCATAACGAATCCTGAACACACCCATTTTATTACATACTTTTTATGTATGTGTTTATTGGAATTTTCTATGCAATTCTCAGTATGATCTCGGTGTTGGATTTGTGCCTGGTTAATGGTGATAGGCTCGCTCCCTATTACATGGGACCTAATTGTACCGGGATACTATGGGTGTATATTCCTACGCCTCTGGCTAACCCTTTGGCGCATACAGGCGTGATGATATGTTAGATTTTAGATCTAGAAATATCTCACACTCAATTAACTTTCCAGACAAAAAACAACCCTACGTACCTAGTACAACAATATTTACCTATTATGCTATTTTATCGATATATGATACGTGAAGCAAAAACTTTGTATCTTTGTATCCCTTTTTAAGAATATTGCGATCACGGAAGAATATGAGATTGGGCATAGTAAATGTTTATTTGGAAAATGACTGCAGGAACCTAAAAATTATGTTTAAAAAGTGCTACAAATACATTCAAGTAACTATTTATTATTTACTTTACGGCTGTCAATATCAAAAAGAAAAACCAATATGAATATCTCAATTGTTTTATAAATAGACTGACAAAACAAACCATAGATAACATTCAAACTTGATTAAAAAGGTCGCATTTTGATCCTCGTTGGACTATTAGTTTAATAACTATTACTCTCAGTATATTTGGAATATAAAAATGCTTTTATTAAAAGAACTTGAATATGCTACGATCAAAACGAAACCGCAGTGTTGTTGGTTTCAGTCGGTTTCAGCCAATCAATCTGAACTTAATAAAATCGATGACAACCTAGCCAAGACTAATCAAAATTAATGTAGGTAGGTATTGGAATTTAAATGTAGTGGCATCGAAAATTTATCCTAAGAAAAATACAAGGAAAAGATGTTCGATTGCCAATCTAATTGAAGGTAGGTACAGTACCAGCACATCAAGCTACTACAATCTCTCAAATTTCTTTGATGGATTTTCAACTTTATCTTATTATAATAATAAGGTTCATATTTAATTGGAAAAATTTGACAGTTTTGGATAACTTGAATAACTGGCGTCTGTACTTGACCTTGAATAAATTAATGAAATATTTATTTAATCAGTGAGGAACGTGCCTGTTTATCTCAATTGATTAAATATAATTATTATAAGACAACATACCATCACGCCCGTATTCCCCGAAGGGTTAGGCAGGGAAGTACTAACACCCACAGTTCCCCGGTATGTTTAGGTCCCATGTAATAAGGGGCGAGCCTATTGACATTTAACCGGGCACATATTGAAACTCCGAACTGGTACTGAGATTCATAGACAACAACACTTTGCTTGACCTGGGACTCGAACCCAGGACCTCAAGCATAGCAGTCGTGCGTGACCATTAGGCTAGTGAGGTAGTCACTCAATTAATCAGTACTATAATCATCATCATCAACCCTTATACTGTCCTACTGCTGGGCACGGATCTCCTCTCAGATTGAGAGGGAGAGTTTAGGCTACAGCCTAATTCCTATAGTCTATATCTCTATAGTATATGTATATCCCTGTAGTCCACCACGCTGGCCTAGTATGGGTTGGCAGACTTCACACACCGTTGAGAAAAATCTCTAAGGCATGCAGGTTTCCTCACGATGTTTTTCTTCACCGTTTAAGCAATTTATAATTAACTAGCTGACCCCGCAAACGTTGTTTTGCCATAAAAAAAAATATTTAGGGGTATGAAAAATAGATGTTGGCCTATTCTCAGACCTCCCCGATAAGCACAAAAAATTTCATCAAAATCGGTCAAGCCGTTTCGGAGAAGTATGGCAAGGAAAACTGTGACACGAGAATTTTATATATTAGACTATTAATACACACATGAATTCAGATTCATTCAAAGTTAGAGGTACGTGCCTTGAAGTCGAACTCGATGGTTTTGACTTGGCAATCCAATGATCATATCATTATGTTATCACTACTTTTTTTTTTACTTCTTTAGCACTGTAGTATAATTAAATATTAAGGAAAAGCCGACGAAAAATTCCAACGCAGGGGGGTCCAGAATCATGTACTGAAGTCATGGTAAGCCGTTGCGCGTCGATGTCCCTTCCACCCTGTATACAAGGAATTCACATAAATAAATTCTAGTTAAACGATGCCAAAGTTTTTATAAAAGAAGGGACCGCTTCGTACAAGTCGGCAAAGAAGATTAACTCGTGTCCTCTTTATTCTTAATCCAACCGTAATGAAAGAAGTTAGTACTTCATTATGTCGAAGAGCGTCTCGACGCTTCTACGTGTTCATTATCCGACTTTTCCTTTCCTTAAAAGGAAGTCGTAAAGTAGTAAAAGTGTTCAGTGGTCGTAAGTGCGACTGGAACGTTGGTTTGCTGGTCTTGGGTCGATTCCTAGGATAGTGTTTTTGAGTTTTGCTATGAAATTCTCAGTAGCAGCTCGGAGTTTTGATTAATGCACGGTTATTGGCAAAAGGATTGCACCCTATTAGGTGGGACCTAAATATACTAGCGAACTTTGTATATTAGTACACCTCTGCCTCACCGTTCAGGGAATACAGGCGTGATTGTATGTATTAACAGGTATAATATTAGGGCACTTAATTATTTGATGCTTTTTATTTTGTATCTACATCAAATCTGTATTGCGGTTTAGACTATGCGACTCTGCGTTCGGTCGCATAATGGCGATTTTCGATTGCTTCATTAACACGGAGAATTAGCTTAGACTGTGAAGTATTCAGGGAAGAAAGTATTCACAAAAGTTAGCAAAGCACATATGAAAAGTCTTTTTTTTAATGGTATTCGGACTCGTAGCGACTAAAAACTGAAATTACCTTCCTTTGCCTTGGTAGCAACCGTGGGACCTGTGGTCAGATTTGCCACGACCCGCCAGGCAGAATCGCCTTCCTATATATCTTTATATATATGAATATGGTATAGAGGTAGGTCTACCTAATACTGAACACTGTAATCATGTTTTTTTTTGTTGAAAAGAGTGTCTATGGAGTTCTTCTCCGGTTCTTCTCCATAAGACCCACGTTTTGGAACCGTGCAACTAGTTTGACTTTTCAAAAGTGCTATTTTAATGGTCTAATTGAAATAAAATCTTTGACTTTGACTTTGACTACCTCTATACTCCATAGTGGGGTGGAAAAAAAGTCTTTTGTAAGTACCTTGGCCTCCTTTAGTGGATGTC
The DNA here is from genome assembly GCA_964056405.1 of Acronicta alni. Lineage (NCBI taxonomy): Eukaryota > Metazoa > Arthropoda > Insecta > Lepidoptera > Noctuidae > Acronicta > Acronicta alni. The sequence continues at coordinate 3,020,518 of OZ043919.1, read as the reverse complement.
TCAATATGCATCCAGTCGGACTCAACCACTCTATTTCAGGCCATCCATCCATTAGCCAGACAGTAAAATTAGTTATTTTATTGATTTCTGACATTTATGCGAATATTATACATTGATTCTACCCGTCTTGAGTCGTATTGAGTCTACCCGTGACCATGGAAGTTGTAATGGGTCCGAAACGTCGGGATTAATATTATCAATATAACGCTCTAAAATCCGTAAAAAGTAGTTTTATTTCAAAATTATTTATTTCCTGCAGGTGGTGGCAGAATTCGAGGACGTGGAGCCGGATGCCCTGTACGATGTACTCCATGACCCTGAGTACAGGTCGGTGTGGGACACCCACATGCTGGCCGCTGAAGATGCGGGACACATCAACGTCAACAATGACGTCGGCTACTATGCAAGTTAGTGAACTATTATGTAAATTTGTAGTGAAACTCTAACTTAACAACCTCATTGGTCTAAACCTAGAACAGCGACATATAACATCATAGTGATACCAGGGTATCTTTGTTTTAAACTGTTAACTATTTTAAATTGTAGCCTTTGTTATCAATTATACTAGCACGCCGCCTACTACTTTATAAGGCGCAGGTCCGGCCTCATATGGAATACTGTTCGCATCTCTGGGCAGGGGCCGCAGTACCAACGAGAAGTTGACCACATCCAACGGAGAGCGTCAAATGACTCTCCGTTGGATGCGGTCTTAAATTAATTAAAATAATTTATGTTTTCTTTCCGATTTTCCTGAATTTCCCATGATTAGTGTTAACCAACCCACACCAAAAAACCAACAGTAAATAATATGGTCATAATTTATCATGATCTTATTTATACTGATTTTAGAATAGACTGAGAGTTACAATCAATCCCTAAAGAACTGATAGGGGAAGAATCTCTGCCCGAGTGTATCCTTGTAGAGAAATTTCACTAATTTTAATATCATTTATTTGTGAAGTTGTCAGTCAGTGATAAAAAATAGTTTCCAATTTCTAGTTCTTATCAGAAAAAGTTTTTAAAATTTGTTAAGCGAACTCTAAAGATACTTAAACTGAGATCTTTTAATCTAGTCTTAATTCTACTGGAAATTTTATTTAAGTAACTTAAGTAAAAAACAATGAAGATTAATGCCAGCTTCGCCGAGGCGTTGAGACGTTGGTCTCAATATAATTATATATAAATTGGCACTTAATAAAGTGGTCAGCACCCGCTGAGCCGCACTATATTAATAGCTTGATTGATTTGAAATAAACTCCCCTAGAGGCAAGAGTTCATGTTAGAAGTATATCCTACATTTATACTTAGTACTGTGATAATAAGCAGTTACTTTTTTCTGAAAATAGATCTTTTAAAAAGTAGTAGTAAAAAGGTAGTAGTCAATTCAATCAATCAGTTTTGTCAAATTTCTTTTTGTAGGGACTCAAAAGTTATATTAAATTAAATTTATTTTTTCTTTTGTTTGCTCTGATGTATGGTCACACTTCATCATAGCTAGCCAAATGCCAATGCACTCTGAAACTACGCTGTTGCAGCTCTCAGAGCTCAAATGAAAGGTATCAAATGAATAATAAGGGTATTCTTACTACCAAAGTAGTCTCATAGGTGATTTTACGTTACCGCACGTAAAATCACCAATGTGACTACTTCGGTAGTGAGAATACGACTCATAAAAGATGAAAGTCATAAAACTGCGTCGTACGCGGAGGAAAACGCAGCTTTAGTGCAAAGGGAGCATGGTAAACATACTTGCCTTATACCGGAGCCTCGTTTGGTATTGGTACGTGACGCATGATGGAACGCATCAGGTATACTAAACAAGGCAGTGACGTGACACTGCAGAATTTTCAAAATGTGCTACGCTACGGAATGAAGCTAGACGTATGTAAATTGGGTTATGTTTTGGATTGATGATGATAAATAGGCTGTCGTTGGAAGTTTAAGTTAGCTCCGGGCTACAACCTGTAGGTATTTGATAAAGATAAATACTCGGTATAGAAACATACCTAAGACTGCTTTAAATTGTGATTGGGATACACGAGGTGTATTCCTTAGATCCGAAGTCGATTAGGTAGTCCACGGTCATATTAATGTCTAGGATATCACAATATGGCGCCCCGGGCACCGGAGGGTGCAGACGGACCTCCGGCCTCCGTGACCTGGCTTGGGAAGTCCGCCGCCCGACCAGTCAACGGCCCTAGCAGGCGGCGCATGTGGTTGATCTATGCACGCCTTATAGAAGGAAGCGAGGAGAGGCCGCGCCCTTTGAAGGGGTGCCAGCGAGCGATAGACCACAGCCAGTTACGGTTGTGGCGAATGGCAGGAAACCCGCGGCCGTTCGTATTATGGAAGTTATAATTAGGTATAGTAGACGATATTGCTCTGCAAGAAATTTCTGTCATAATATACAATAAATGAAGTATGAAAATCCGAGATAACTATCATGACGGATCCACGCATTGTTATTCCATACATATAAACCACACAAAAGTAGATTATGGCATTTGTGACAGGGTTGAATATAAAATGCTAGGAATTTAATAAAACATCGCATTGAGTCATGGGACGCCCCTTGTGAATATATTCCACGTTCTTTTTAATACGTGGCTGAACGGGATTGCATATAATTTATGGAGACATACTGCTTGACCTAAAATGTCAAGGAATTGAAATATTCTGAAGTTGCACTGTGGTTACAAAATGTGGACAAAAAAAGTGCGGGCTTTGCGAAAATATTTAATACAATTCGACTCGATTGATTCGATGCCGATTAGTATTTTTTATACGTGGTTGTTTGTATTTGATGTCTTTCTTTGTTAGGCTGACATATGACATTAGCTAAACAGAGCGATTTGTTACTTATGGGTATCAACTACGAGAGTAGATTACAATTTAGTTTGTGTAATTCCGTATACCGCTCGCTATATTTTTATTTAACTGTGCACTGTGGGCTTATGCTTATATTTTTTAATTGTCTATTTATAGGCTTCCTCATTTACAGGTTGATTATCTAACTGATAATAATTGATCAACATTTCATATGTACGTATAGTATTATTTCCGAAGAAAAAAAAAAAAGAAAATTATTCTAAACACGTCATAAAGCAAGACAAAACAACAACATGAAATTTCTCAAAATCTAGATTTTCCGCGCAATTTAGACTGTTTACTGGTCATTTGTCTGTGAAGTAAAGCTGCTAGTTTTTATTGGAACCTACCAAAAACTTGGAACTCAGCCATGTTTCGTCAGAGGCTTTAACTAACAGTAAATTGTACGATTCATTTTTGTCTTATACGTGACATCAGCTAGCTGCAAATTTCGCCAACTTATGTTTAACTAAATAAATAAGTTGAATGCTAAAATAATGTAATCAAGAAAGCGTTGATTGGACTTTGGACTTGTTCCTGACTCTTTCCGAAAATACGCCCTACGCCTTTAAAAAAAAACTTGAAAATACCGCCTAAAAATTAATGATTCATTATGATTTTTATGACCAGGTGCCCGGAAGATATAATAAAAATAATACAAAATAAAAACAACAATCAACTATCAAAGCTTCTTATAGCATAAAAAAATCAAAACATTCACTTGTAAAAGTGTCTTTAAAAGATCTATTTACAGAAAAATAAATATAATTTCAAATAACTATCATATCATTTCAAAGTATTCAAAGATTATTATAGTGAAGTATTTTGAAAAGACCTGGATAAGATTGGCGCAAAATAGGGATGAATGGCGTAAAAGGGAGGAGGTTTATGCCCCGCATTGGGTCTATGAAAGATGTGAATGATGATTTTTTAATGATTTATAACTAATATCTTATCTGGTAGCGTTTGTAATTGTCAAAAGTACGGTTAGAATTAATAGACACGGAGCGCGCAGAAATAACAACAGAATATATTAGTCGTAAACTAACAAAAAAAAATTATTTGAATTAAACTAATAATATACACTTTGAACATTCCAAAGATTTAAAAGATATTTAAAGGAAGTATAAGTATTCACTGGTAAAGGAGTCATTTCCCAAAAAGGACCGATTTCACGCGAAGCTCCAAAGGCAAACAATCTTCACAATTTACATTAAATAAAAGACGACAAACACTCGATTTCTGATTCATGAGACACGAAAACGAACTCTTCGCTAAGCTGAATCTCAGCTCTTGAGTGTAATACTCAAGAGCTGAGATTCAGGGATAAATGAATTAAATTAACGAAACGGAATAAAATGTGCCTCATTACGCATTGGTCTGGTGTTTGCAAGTGCTGCTATTTGGCGTGAGGTTCTATACTCCATTAATTATAACGTTAAACAAATAACGTTATAACGTCATCGTTATTTCGATGAAAGTGTCTAATAAACTTAGTTATTTTACGATAAATACAAAGGTATCTAATCTATTTACGATTTACAAATAAATATATTCTTAAAATTCAATAATTTCAACAGTATAACAAAATAGCTATCGTTATTTTGCCGTTTTTTGTTATAGTGAATCGAGAATTGTTATGTATTATTGGGATTTTCATTCAAAAATTTGCAGTAGCAGCTCGAAGATTGGATTTGTGTTTATGGTGGTAATGTTAACGGTATGTATGTTTAAGATCCATAATAGTAAAATGCGATCCTATTGCCATTACCTGCATATCATCAGATATGTATTATAGGATTTATTCCCTTTATAAATGCAAAAGTAACACTCTAAGTTGCGGGTGTACATGGGCGGGGAAATCGCTTATCATCAGGCGATCCGTCTGTTCTTTTGCCCCCTAACCCATAAAAAAAGTAACTCCAAAATAATCCAGAAACGTCTTACTCAAATACTGCAACCAGATAAAGATTTTCTTTCTTTTTATGGTTAGTAGGTAGTATTTACAATTACATATTATAATAAAGTAACAAATTATGTTAAAAGAATACATTATTCTTGCTTTTATTAGCTTATTTTTGGAACTAAGTTCCTTGTCGCGCGTTGTGAAAGGGGGCTAGACGGAAAAAATTCTTACGAAAAGTTGTCACGACACTTTTTGCTTGTCAACAATATTTGAATTTCGAATTATTGAGTGAATGACAATATTTGAATTTCGCGCGTTGTGAATTGTTGAGTGTATACAGGTTTTTTTATTTTTTATTATTAAATTTTAATGAAAGGAACTTCGTTCCATCCGGGTGTCCCTTGACACCTCTCAAGTTTTCTTCTATGGTATCGTCTACCCTACTAATCCATACTTCCCTTCTTACTCATATAAATGCGAAAATATCTCTGTCTGTTTCGCTTTCATTCCTAAACCGATTGTCTCAAAAAGTTCCTTTAGGTGGGAGTAAAATCGCATGTAAAAAGCTAGTAAATCGATAAAATATATTAAACTAATCCAGCTAAAGTTATATATGTATATGTTACATGTACGCTGCTTGTAAGTTGGTATTTTGGCAGACATCAATAATTGGTTAGTGAACTACCTAATTATTTTTTAAATTCCCGTAAAAAAAAACCATAAATAGAGTCAATAAACAAAAACTAAAAAACCAAAAGTTATAAGCATTTTAATTTTATGCTAGACAGAGAGCGCACTACACAAAAATGTGACGTCAATGTTCTGTACATTATACATTCAAATTCTTTACTAACATTCGTTTTGCGGGAAAGGAACGGGCATCCCCTCTCAAACCCCATTAAAAACTTTATTTATATCTTAGAACTTTATCAGTCGATTTGTTTTTTTATTCAGTATACAGTTATTTTTCAGTAACCTTATCAAAGACCTTTTCCAGGGTATGCTGAGATGTGTACGAGTATCCTCACAGTGATTTCTGTTACACAATAATGTGATCTGCGCAACGATTTGAGCACAACGTTGTATCTAGTTCAAGGGATTTATCTACACCTTTCTTGCTTAGCTTAGCTACGTCTATGTTTCCACAGATGAGAGCCCTCTTTTAAGAGGAATGTGTCTTTGTGAAGTTTCTTTTTAATTTAAAAACGTCTGAAAACCGTCTTTGACGGGCTGTTTATGGTCTTTTGGACTTGTGGTCTTTGTTTTGCATCGTCTCACTTATTGCTTCAAGTCAAAACGAACCTGTAGTTCATAAAAATACTTGTTCCATGCGGGGATCGAACCAACAACCCGTGGTGAAAACCAATCCCTCTGCCACTACACCAAACGTGTCGTCAAAGTAAATTAGGGGATTATATTGTATTTTGTCTGATTCTTTAGTTTTAACACTTGGCCTTTATTGCTCTTGTGAAGTACGTCTCTAAATAACATTAAAGTCCAGGCGCGAGAATAATATATTTTTAATATTGTGTCTGTAATTTATTACTCAATCGGTAAATGAGTAGTATTTTAAGCAGTCTTTATTGGTCTGCTAATTATTTTAATAACATTTAGAATTTATTAAAGCCTACTTTGTTTCTCGCTGTTGATCAAAAGCCCCTATTTCTCTCATCCAAACCTCTCTTTTCCTAAACTTATTTTTTTAATATACCACTAAGGTGGCAATCAAGCATATGGCCTACCTGATGGTAACCGGTTACCGTAGACCGCGTAAATCGACCGCGCGTTGCCGACCCTGTAAATCGAAAGAGGAATAGTTGGGTTGGCAGAACGGTCAAAGTCCCCCCACTGTCAACAAACGTTTCCTCGTGGAGCACTGGCAACCTTGCTCGCCGTAAGGAACACAACACAGCTCAAAGCAGTGTTATTTCCCCTGGTTATTTCACTTCGATTTTCTGCAAGGCGAAAGTACTTCCCCAGTCGGGCAGTTCCAATTTGAGTGGAATTAGTCTATGTAGTATGGGAGCGAACGTAATCCAACCGGGCACAAATCTAAACTCCGGGCTGCTGCTGCGAATTTTATAGAAAACCCAATAACACTGCTCAACCTGGGAATCGGACCCAGGACCTCCACCGTAGCAGTCGCGTTTAGGACCACTAGGCTAACGAGGCAGTTATTATTTTATCTACAAACATTATTCTAAAAGTTCAGAGCTCTACAGGAAATTAAATGCCATCAGTGGGAGACGAGAAGAAACTCATCGTAGGGTTCTTGGAGCATTTATTATATCGCTGATAAGATGAAGTAATGAGCAGTGATAAAGGATGTTTGGCTATGAATTTTGTTACAGGAATTTAAGAATGCAAATTATATATTACTAGCGACCAGCCCCGGTTTCGCACGGTGCAATAATTATACTACCTAATAAAATGCATATATTACACGTAAATATAGCCTATGACACTCGCAAATAATGTGGCTTTCTATTGGTAAAAGAATTTTCAAAATCGGTTCAGTAGATACAGAGATTACCCCTACAACCTCACAAACTTTACCTCTTTTTAATATTATTTAATATAGATTATATTATGTGCACTTTCTGCTACACTTGAGTTTCTTTGTTTCGATTCCCGGCTCAAGCAAAGTGTTGTTGAGTTTTCCTGTAAAATTCCCAATAGCAGCTTGGAGTTAGAAGTTTTGTTCGATTAATGACAATAGGCTGGTCCCGTATTATGGGGGACCTAAACATACCGGCGAATTGTGGATGTAACATAACCCTTAGGGGAATACGGGCGTGATGGTATTTTATGATAATTAACAAATTGTTTTACAACTTTTGGATTAGGCTAGTTCAGGGGTCACCAATTAATTTCGCTCGGGGTCCGTTTTAAGAAATGAAATGACCATCGCGGTCAGCTCAACATTTTATAGTAAAAATATTTATCAAACAAATGTAATTACAGAAATAACATAGGTATTTTTTTACATATCAATGAGAAAAATGACATTTTTTCAAAGTCAAAGTCAAATGTATAAAAGCATTTGATTTGATTTGAATGTTTTATTTCAATTAGACCAATAAGATAGCACTTTGAAAAGCCAGAAACTCCATAGACACTATTTAAAAAAAAAACATGATTACAATGTTTTACATTTTGTCTTGGTTTACAATTTTTGTTATGAAAAGTTAATAAGAAAAATGCAGTTTGATGTGTTTGATCAATCTATTCAGTATATTAAGCAGAAAAAAAGATTGCTATTGAAAGTAAGTATTTGGTTGCGGACTATCTGTCTGAATTATAGTGGCAAGTTGCTGTTCTCGCGGTCCGCACAAAATAGGCGGATCCGGATGCGGACCGCGGTCCGCCTTTTGCCGACCCGGGGCTAGTTGATTATTTTTATTGCCTCGTCACCATAAGTACAAACAAATTTAAAATCGGTTCAAAAATGAAGAAGCATTTTAATTTTATGTTATATTAGACAGAGAGCGTATTATACGAACATGTGACGTCAAATGTTCCTATACAAATTCTATACTGACTCTCGTTTTGAGTAAAAAGTAGTTTTATTTCAAAACCAGTGTATCTTCTAGATACCGGCATTACCCAGGAATTGTGTTGCGGTGATCTGTTGGCAGTTGGTTCGTGTAAAATAAAGCCGTATCTGGCTAGATTGGAAGTCGACTCCAATATAGTTGGAAAAGGCTCCTAGAATATACAGCTCATGCTGATAAAGTGACGTAATGGAGATTTTTTTGTTGCCAGTGTCATGCCCCGCCCCGCTCAAGAACCGCGACTTTGTGCTGCAGCGGTCGTGGTTGGACACGGGCGACGAGAAGATGATCCTGAACCACTCCGTTTACCACAAGGACTATCCACCTAGGAAGGGATATGTAAGGTATGTATTTTTGATGACGTTTGTGGTCTGGTTCACGTGTCGGTCACGAGGTCGTGAGTTCGATTCCCGAAAATACAAATATTTATGTGAAGAACATAAATATTTATATTTGTCTGGTTGTTTCTTAGGTATTCATCATCATCACCATCATCAACCCATATATTGTCCCACTGCTGGGCACGGGTCTCCTCTCATATTGAGAGGGATTAGGCTATATATTAGTCCACCACGCTGGCCTAGTGCGGGTTGGCAGATTTCACAAACCGTCGAGAAAAATCTCTAAGGTATGCAGGTTTCCTCACGATGTTTTCCTTCACCGTTTAAGCGAGTGATAAATAGTTATTAATACGCCCATGAATTCGAAAAGTCATAGGTGCGTGCCTTGGATTCCTACCTTCGACTTAGCTGTCCAATAGTCGTTTAAAAAAAAATAGAAAATAAAATCAATATCACGCGATAAAATCCGTAAAAAGTAGATCTATTTCAAAAAATAATAGTTATTATTTTTTCGCGTTTTAATAATAGGTAATATATCTTTTGCGGCGTTTGTTCAGCAGTGGACTTCGTTTACCTGATGTGATGATATAATCAGGTAGATAAACACCAATAAAGCTCACAGCAAGTGACCCGGTTAATCAGGATAAAATGTCACCTATAAATAAGTTTCTGATAATGTCACTGTTTGGATAATTTGGCCATGACGTCAGTTATGTAATCTCAACCTACGTGAATGAATTTATGCATCATTCATGTAAAATGGCTGATTTTGTGTGAATTATAAGATCATGATAGAGTTTAGAATAGATTTCTTTTTTATTCCACTTAGGTGGTAAAAAAGCATACGGCCCAACTGATGGTAAGCGGTTACCGTAGCCTATAGAGGCTTGCAACACCAGGGATATCAATTGCGTGCTGCCAAACCTGTAAAACGAAAGAGAAATAGTTTGTTTGGCCGTATAAGGGTTAAAGAACACACGACGAAAAAAGACAAAAAACGAAGTGAAATAACACAGCTTTGATCTTTTGTTTCACTTGTATCTTCCCAAGGCTCTTCCCCAATCGGGCAGCTCCAATTTGAGTGGAATTACTCCCACTATACCCTACCTATCTAAATGGCGATATCATTGGTGTGTCATTCAATCGAAGCGACACATACCCGTAGACACGAGATACAAACTCCGGGAAAATCGATATTTATTTCCCCTCACTCAACTGACGCCACTTAACTCAAGGCCAACTCTATTAAATACAAGAGGAAATAATTCCTCAAAAACGTTTCAGCAAGTGCCACCATTTCACAGAGCAATTAGTCTTAACTTGACTACTGAAAATTCTTGAAATATGTATTTAATTACCGCCTGTTGGAAGCCTCGGGGATTGTGTCGGCTCGACGGAAAACTCTCCTGGTTTTTCAAGTGGAAGATAGATTAGCTTTCGTAAAATATGGTTGATTGGATAAGTTTTTATTTAACGTTGGGAAGTTTTAGTTAGTGGGTAATTATTTAACCGACATACCATTAATCATTGTGTGACAATGGCGGGTTTTATTTTATTGTTATTTTCAACGTGTTTTCCATCGAGCGACTGCTCTGGATGTCCCGGGTTGGGACATGCAGAGCAGTCGCTCTTGGGAATGGGAATTCCTAGGTCGAGTAGTGTTTGTATTTTGTTTCAGTGTTTGTTACATACCTACTAATTATAATTTATAATAAACTAAATCTATAATTAAATAAAAATAAACTTATCTACACTACTTACTAACAAACTATAATAAAAAAGAAAAACAAAAAACTACAGGGTAAACTAAACTAAAACTAGACTAAAAAATTGCATCAAAAAACTCATCCGCATCGCCATCGTCTGGTAGTGTACCCAAGAGGCTGGCTGCATTGCCACGTTGAATGGCAATGCTTAGTCTCTGGCCGAAGTAGAGGCCAGCCTTTGGGTCACGTGAAGTGTCGTTTAGACGTTTGGCAATATCTTTAAAGAGTGACAGGGCACTCGGCCCCAGCGTTTCGACCCCAAACGGTTCGAAAATATAACTATTTATAAAATTGTTATATTTACGCCGTTTGTTGGTCTCCGCAGTCGCAGCAGCAGCGCCAGCACAGCCTGCCGAGCTAGGAAGATGGGATGGCGCAAGAGTGTCGACGCACGTTGCGTCCCACACTAAAGGCCTACCCATTTTCCAAGGCAGCAACGACATCCCGTCCGGTCTCTTGCCGTCGTCACGTGCCAAACCACTTGGTTCTAAAATGGCTGGAACGCCGGCGGTGACAAGGGCACGGCGAATGATGTCGTTAATGCTGGCATGCCTTGCTATTCGACCTGCGCTCCTGCTGCAAGATAAACCATGGTGTCCAAGGCTATCGACAGCTTCACCACAGTGACAGCGATGCGGAGCACAACAAGGAGTTCCCAGTCGAAGGCAAACAGCGATCCGAAAAGTTGAATCATCCAACATAGTACCTAATTTGGAAGAGGGAAGTGCTTGTAACCACAAACCCGACTCCCATTTACCCACAGCCAGCAGCCGGGCACGCTCTGCAGTATTGAGTGACGTTTTAACAAGTTCATTCCGTACCAATCTGCAGAGTGGCTCATCCCACTGCCTCTGGGAAAAAGGGTTAATGGGTGGAAGGGTATTGGGACAAAAACTACTCCAGGCATTCTTAGCCTCAGTTACGTAAGGTATCTCGAAATCAATCAGTGATGAAGCTAGAATATTCCTTGTTAATTTCTCGGTACCGAGAACTGAAGATAAGAATGCCGGTAGACTTAAACTGGAAATTTTGCGAACGCCAAGGCCTCCAAAGCGGACGGGTAAGGTAGCCTGTACCCAGGCCCGGTCGTCTAGAGCTACGTTCAAAATAGCGCTTAAAGTTTTACGGATAATACAGTCAATTTTGCTTAAAAGATCCGAATGCCTCCATAAAGGTGAAGAGCGGAGGAAATACGTAAATTGTGGTCCAAAGCAACAATAACGTATTATAGTAAGAGCCGAATGCATGTTTAATTTGGTGAGTCTTTCCGAAATGTCATTAAAATTTTGAATTTTTTCATCTATAAAATTTGTGTAAGAATCATCCAAAATTGGAGACCCTAGAAGGCGAAGAGAACTATTGTTAACAATTTTAATTTGTGGAGCTATATTATTAAATTTCTCGAAAGTTGTCTGTCTGTCGGTGGTGTCAGATAAATACATTTCACACTTCGAAGGGTTAAGGTCTAGACCAATAGAGTGTAACTGTTCTTTTAAAAACATCAAGTCTTTTAGAACTGTATCTACATCGCCACCTAGAGTACCATCATCCAAATACCACACATTGAATTTAGAATTTAACTGTCGAATAATGGGTTGGATTGCTAAACTAAAAATCATAGGCCCGAGAGGGTCTCCTTGTTGGTAGCCTACTGAAGAGCTTAATAAATGATTCTTATAAAGTAATTTTGATGGGTACCTATAACACTGCCAAAGGAAACTGTAGATTTTTGGAACTTCTTTTTTAATCTCTGCCAACAAAGAGTCCCTATTAACCGAGTTAAAAGCATTTTTTAAGTCAACCTTAACAATGACCTCACCTTTCCTGCTATTTATATAACTAGAAAGGGCATGTACGGCAGCTTCACAACCCCCTTTCGAGCCAAAGCCGAGCTGTAGAGGCTGTAATTTGGCCGAAATTAACTCGCTATAATATTTACAACAAATTTTGGCTGCCGTACGACGGTAGGTACTTCCTACGGCAATGGGACGAATGCCGCCATCCTTTTTGCGCAGGGCACATAAATTGGCCCCATACAAAATATCGATGACGGCCCCGTGCACATTGCCGGAGAGCATAAGGTTGGTCAAAACCGTGAGCTCCTTCAAAAGCGTCTCACCAGCCTCCCCGGCGCTGGCACATGTGAGGTCCTTTAAATGCTGTGGTGACAAGCCATCGAGGCCACCAGCAGAGCCGCTTCGGAAGGAGCAAATGGCAGTGATCAGATGTCGAGCTGTAATAACAAGTGTGTTAGAGTCGGGATCCGGGGAAACAGGAAAGGAAATCCTGCAGGAGAAGGGTGTTTGCTCTCCAGAGATGAAAGGGTTTCTGGAGAACATGGTGCAACCACGTCACTGCTAAAAATTTACCTGGCCGCACCCCTGATGTCACCTTCGCTTAATTTGGATTCTACATGGAGGCAGATATCCTTTGGTGAGGAATATTTGTGCGTTGAGAATTTTGGAAGTAAATTTTGATTCAAAATGTTACAATTATCTTTAATTTGGGCGGTTAGTGATTTTTTTAGTGTTTGTTTGTGTTTTAAGAGAGATGTGGGAGTAATTCCACTCAAATTGGAGCTGCCCGACTTGGAAAGTACCTCCGCCTTGCTAAAGATTGAAGTGAAATAACATGGCTTTGAGTTGTGTTGCATTCCATACGGTGAGCGAGGTTGCCAGTGCTCTGCGAGGAAACGTTATTTTGGGACTTTGACCCTTATACTGCCAACCCAACTATTCCTCTTTCGTTTTACAACGTGCAAGAGATAGGTACCCTTGGTGTTGCAAGCGTTTATAGGCTACGGCTACCGCTTACGATCAGGTGGGCCGTATGCTCTTTTGCCACCTTAGTAGTATAAAAAAGTGTTATTGGGTTTTTCTATAAAATTCTCAGTAGCAGTTCGGAATTTGAATTTGGGCCCGGTTAAATGGCAATACACTGGCCCCCCTGTTACGTGGGATCTAAACATACCGGCGAATTGTGGGTGTGGTAGATTAGTACATCTTGACATGGGAATCAACCCAGGTCTCTAGTGCAGCGGTTGCACTTCCGATATCTAGACAAATGGGACACAGTTTTTACTGTAAATATTATTAGTAAACATACGTCCGACCTTTACTTATTTAATAACAAAGTAACAGACACATAACCTTTACCGACCTCTTTAGTACGTAGGTGTAGAGTGGTGATGTATCATTAGTTTATTTGCACAATTTGCGGTCGCCACTCTAGTGATTAGATAAGGTATCGCGCGCGTCAATCCGTGACTAACCGGCAGAAGCGTTTATACGACGCGAAAGTTTATAATACCCGTATTTAAAAATAATTAACATATAATAAAATAATAATAATAACACAAAACAACCATAATATAACACAATACAAAATCAAACAAAATTGCAATAATTGTCATCAATAATTTTCGAAATCATGTGCGTATTAGTAATTAATTTTCACTTGCTTAAATGGTGAAGGAAAACATCGTAAGGAAACCTGCATGCCTTAGAGACTTTCTTGACAGTGTGTGAAGTCTGCCAACCCGCACTAGACCAGCGTGGTGGACTATAATAACCTAATCCCTCTCTATCTGCGACGAAACTCGTGTCCAGCAGTAGGACAGTATATGGGATGATGATGATGAGTTGGAGCCCTCGAAATTTGCAACGCCTGAAAGGTGCTAAGCTGTACACTACGTTATATTTAAGAATCTTATTAACCTATGTAAATAAATAGTTTGAGTTTGGGTTATTACTATTTTCTTATATACCACTAAGGTAGCAAACAAGCATACGGCCCACCTGATGGTAAGCGGTAGCATAAAGTCGCTTGTAACCTTGGTGTTACAAGCGTATCACTTGTGCGTTGTCGGCTGTAAACGATAGAGGAATAGTTGGGTTGGCAGTGTATTAGGTTAGAACCAACCCCTCAGCCAACACAACGTTTCCTCGAGGAGCACTGCATTTCCTAGGTTTAAAAAAAAAATATGATTTCCAAACGCACGGCAACCGTGCTGCGACCGTTCGCTCTTATGATCATAACGATTTAAAACGTTGCGTTGTTGTCTTGGCAATACGGGATTTCGTGCGGTTGTGCAGCGGTGTCGTTTATACGCGGCCGTACAAGTTAGCGCTACTGTACCGAGTGCAAAGTTGTGCTAACGGTTGTGCTACGGGCTTTGTGCATTATTAGTATGATAAAAAAACTTCATTGCGAATAAGTACCTATTTATAACCCAAACCCAAATTATTAAATCGTACAAGAACGGTGTCTGTAGACATTGTAAATATTAAAAAACAAATTAATTTTTATTTTATTTATTTGGGACAAAGCCTTTTTTATTTTATTTAAAGAAAAGAAGATGCACCTGTGTGTGTCTGTGTGAAAACCAAGGAAGTTGCACCCTGTGTGTGTGTTAAGCCAAAATAAATTGCAACCTATGTGTGTATGTTAAAGCAAAAGAAGTTGCACCCTATGTGTATGTTAAACTAAACGAAGTTTTACCCTGTGTGTGTCTTTGTGAAATCAAAAGAAATTGCACCCTATGTATGCGAGTTCAAGCAACGAAAGTTGCATCCTGGAATTTGCAACTTATGCCCCAACTCCATCAACGTCAAAATCTAAATTCGGCCTAGTTCGGACGTAGCTGCTTTAGTTTACATGCCCCACTGTGTTATTCATAGCTTTGGTCACAGAATTCGGGGGTGTCACATGTTGAAACTAGGGCGTTCATCTTTACAACTGCCATGTTTTCGTAGCTGTACAGAAACTGTCTATGTTCTGCAGACAATTTCTGTTCATTACAATTGAACTACCATACCTTTTTATATATAACGATGCTTCACAATGGCATTACTTGTGATAAGTATGTATAAACAAAAAAATATAAAAGTATTATATCTATTGACTAGTACGCATAGTACATACTCTGCTTAGTTTGGGACTAAATGGTGCTTGTACTGCTTGCACTATGGTTACTAGATAATAAAATAATAATATACTTTTTTGTAAATTATGTGGCAATTGAACCCATGATCCTCGTAATCACCTTTAAAGACTAAAGTAAAAACGGTTTCAGAGATACTTGATAGCTGAAGATAAGAGGGTTGAAATGAAAGAAACCTAGCTTACCACAGACTTTTATAATTAGTGGGGTGCTAAATGAACTTACTTGTTAATTACCTAGTAGTCAGTATAGGACTAATTTTCAACGACCTCTGTGGTGTAGTGGTTCGAGTGCCGACTGGTGATCATCCCACAGGACACAAATATTTATATGACGAACATAAAGTGTGAGTTTGTATGCGTGTTTCTTATACAACGTGTTACAAAATACCCCATAAAAAATATAATTAATTATCAAAGCCAAAAATTTTGTCAGCTGTCATGTCAGGGAACCAGATTATTTAACAGAAAGGCCTATGTATCTATTTTACCTAATAATTGTCTACTTTAATAGTTTTTCTATTTTTATTCATAAATGTTGTTGTTTTCCTTTTTTTGGGGTATGTTATACAGCGTTATTACGGTTCTTAAATATTGTGAATGGACTCGTTATAAGGCCCCTTTTAACCTCCTTTCGGCTTTACGGGTAGTTTTGTAATACCCTGTATATTATAAGTATTTATTTATAAAAAAGTATAGTTTTATATCCATTGTCTAGTACCCATAGTATTAGCTCTGCTTAGTACAAGATGCGGCTGAATATCAGTACACGAAGGGATCTCGTTGTTTTAAGAATGGTCACCCATCCACAAACTACCTTCGACTATCTCAGCTTAACCTTGCAGATCTGTTGATCAGCGTCATTATTTTTTAGCTAGGATCCCCTCATCTATTTACAAAAATAAATATCATTTATCATGTATCAAACCCTCAACCGATATTCCGAGTACCACGGAACGCAAATGTTTATCCATTACCGTAATCGAGTCGAAATGAACATAAAAATTATATCGAAAATGTCATCATTGTTACAATACTGGATTGTCAATAATCCACTTGTAGTGAGAGTTACCACTGTAACAAGCTGACGCCCGCCTCGCTGGCTGGTATTGTGCACAATACCGGGAAACTGGCGACAACCCTACGCTTTATCGCACAGGCGCTTCATTCTGAAATGGAATTATGTCAGTGTGGAGTTTTCAGTAGTTGGCTTTGTAGAAAACTTGTTTTTATACATAGATTTACTTTTTCTTCTTTTTTATTATTTCAAGAATTATATTTTGTTTTGTGTTCTTAAATTACAAAAACAGTTTGTAAATAGTTATAACCTATATAAAATCATCCTCATCATCCAAACTGCCTCGTTAGTCTAGTGGCTTCTGCTACGGTAGAGGATTTGAGGAGCATGTTATTGGGGTTTTCTATGAAATTGTCAGTAGCTGATAGAAGTTAGGATTTGTGCCCGGTTAATGGCAATATCGCTCCCTATTAGGTACATGGGACTTAAACATACCGGCAAACTGTGGGTGTATCATATGTAGGTACATTAAAACACCTCTGCCTAATCCTTCGGGAATACAAGCGTGATGGTATGTTAAAATTATAAATATCATTATTCAGATACCGATACCGTTAATGTCAATAATCCGCTTGCAACGAGATTTAAAACTACGAAACGTCGCGCGTCGACTGGTATTGCAAACCCAATGGCCGCAACATTGGATGAGTGACATCCCTAAGCTTTGTAGCATTGCGTACTGCAATGGAATTCTATAGTCCGTCCCGGCAGCTTTCAGAAGTTCGTTTTGTTAGGTAGTTTTTGTAATTTTTTTTTTTGTACTATATTTGTGGCGAAGTTATATTTATCACGACTGGTGTTACATAGTAGCCAGTGGATCGGACGCCATTGGAAGGTTACCCATAAAAAAAGATACCTACCGAAAAATTCTAGTTAGGAAAACTTTCAAAATCATCATCATCAACCCATATACTGTCCCAATGCTGGACACGGGTCTCATCTTAGAATGAGAGGGGATAGGCTATAATACACCACGCTCCCCTAATGCGGGTAGGCAGACTTCACACGCCGAGAAAACCTCTAAGGCATGCCGGTTTCCTCACGATGTTTTTCTTGACCGTTTAAGCGCGTGACAATAAATAAATAAATTTATTTTGAAAAGTTAGAGGTGTGTGCCTTGGATTCAAATTGGATTCAAATCCAATGGGTATATCAGGCTGCACTACACTGCACTCCTAAAAGCCTACTGGTGCATCCACACCGCAGTTACTTTTTGTGGAGAAACAGAATGCAACACGATAACATTAGGTACTGTTCTTCAACTTTTGCGACTGCTTGTTACTCTTTGTTGATCGATCGCATCCATACCGTCAATAACATAAAGTAACAAATAGTAGCGAGTTTTACAGCATAATGTTATTGAACTAACAAATGTTATCGATAGTTACTACATGTTGACGCAACTTTACCTAAGACGGGAACATAAACTCATCATCAACCCTTAAACTATCCCACTGCAGGGCACGAGTCTCCTCTCATATTGAGAGGGATTAGGCTATAGTCTACCACGCTGGCCTAGTGCGGGTTGGCAGACTTCACAAACCGTCGAGAAAAATCTCTAAGGCATGCAGGTTTCCTCACGATGTTTTCCTTCACCGTTTAAGCGAGTGATAATTAATTATTAATACGCACATGAATTCGAAAAGTCAGAGGTGCGTGCCTTGGGTTCAAACTCGATCGAAGCAATGATAGCCTAGTGGTATGACCATTGGACTGCCAAGTCGAACATAAACTAACAACAAATAACTTTTTGCTATCGGATGTTGCCCACTAACACTTGGAAACGTTGCTCAACAAATGGTAAATGCGGTGTGGATGCACCATTAGGTACAAAATATTCATTAAAAATATCCGTAAATGCCATGGAGTAGCAACAGGTTAAGAAAACGTAATCTACTCGGTGCCTGGGTACCTGTTAAGCTAAGTTAATTGAAGCCGCCTCGTGAATACAATATCATGCCTTTATTGGGATAATGGACACCTTTTAACGCCTCCCTTTGGAAGATTTTTGATAACCGAAATTAGTTAAATCGGAACGATGTTTAAATAAATATTTGGGACATTTCACACAGTACGATCTATTCCCAAACTAAGCAGAGCTTGTACTATCGGTACTAGACGATGGATACAATATTAATATACTTTTTAGAAATACAAATCTATAATACATAATAAACACCCAGACAAACACAAACACTTATATCCATCACGTAATATTTGTGTCCTGTGGGAATCCAAACTCCTCGGTTATCTTGTGTGCTTTTTTGCTCACGGAGGCATAAAGGAGGTTTGATATCATTATAATTATTGTTCTTTGCAGAGCCATGTCACTGCTGACGGGGTTCGTGGTGAGGACGCGGTCTGGTGCCGGCAGCTGGCTGGGCTACGTATCCCGGTCCGACCCCAGGGGAGCACTGCCAGCTTGGCTTGTCAACAGGTATTGTGAATGCTTTTACTACGACTGATTCACGAACAATGCTCAGATTTAACCGATAGATCTTGAAGCATACAATTTTGCAAAGGAGTTCCTTAGTAACATCTGTGCGGCGTCATACACCCATTAACTTGGCCCCTGCGTTATCAAATTACCGGCAAAATACTTTCCTGTGGAGAGCTAGCAAGACTCTAAACAATATTTGCAAGGCACATGATGTTGACATTTTCAACGTTAACTTGGTGTCGTTGAGGCGGTTGCTGAGCAGAGATTTCTTTTATGAACACCAAACGTGATTCTCATTAAGTCGACACGTTTGTAGTACTGTATAATTTGTTGTCCACATGTTTTTATTTTAATATGTCTCTTATCTGTGAAGACCTATAATTGGCTATCTGTTGTTTATGTTCGTTGCAAATTTATTGTAAGGCTGTTGGTTTTCCAAAAGTAATAAATAAATAAATAAACATAGTGAACATTAAGACCGGAATTTTGGGAATATCTCACGGGATTGGGTAAAATGGTATCATCGCGAGTAACACCGGTAGATAGCTACGAGAAGATAAAAAAAAGATAAACTAATTAAGAGCAGAGTAATACTAATAAATTAAAAACTGAAAGTGTTGTGGAAAAACTCAAGTGAAACGATTTATCTTTGCCACAAATAAACCAAATAAATAATAGGACCTTGAATAAGGTAGTAAGGTTAGGTACAGTACTTCCTTGCAGGTGCATTACCTACCATTCGAAATTCCATGCACGGAGTACTGCTACTGCCTTGCCTTATATGTTTGATTGGTCTTAATAAAATTAAGAATAACATCAGTAGTTTTAAAAAAAATATCTTCATGCTAGTTTTTAACCTAAACCTGATAATCAACGAATGTGTTTGGTACCTATAAAATTTTTTTTGGTTAGGTATCGACATTTAGAGTAAACGCGACTCCACATTCGCACGGCATCGCGAAGACAGCTCCAATGTCGATACCCAGCTTAAGATATATCTACAATTGTATTCCTACTATTCTAATAGGCATGATGACAGTAATTAAAAACTACTAAAATACTATATTTATTGAATAAAACTTGAAGCTTGGAATATTAAATACGCATTGTTTTTTTTATTATAAGTGTGATTAATATTTATTTTTATAAAATAAAACTACAAAATAAGGCAATCCGCCATGATATCTTGAACACCAATCAGAGCGCATGACGTCACGCTTGAGTAAACGCATACGCAACACGCACGAACATCATGTGTTTTTATTATTTTTGTTTAAATACCGAGTACTATTTGAGTGTGAATATTATTAATTCGAATATAAAATAACACGAATCATGGATCAAGGATTTACTAAGGCAAACAGCGCAAATTTGCCTAGAATCGACATAATAATGCTGGGAGAGTTTTTGTCATCAAATAAAGACTTTTGTTCAGCAGAATTTAGAAATGTTAAAACTTCTTTGTAAGTATATTAATAATAATTAAAAACTTTATAATTTGAGTTATAAAATAATTCCCTAAAATATACTTTTGACGATGTATTTCTTATCAAGTTATTTTTAAGGTTATGTTATTGAAATCTATTTTTATAATGCTTTTACCCTTTATTTATAAATTGATTTTTCTTTTAGGTCCTCCAGGCCATCCTATGGCGATTCCATATAATTATACATATCATTAGGTAACTGAAATATGAATAAAATACGTAATACATATCAAAGCAATGAGAGATGAAACCTAACCTCGAAATAGATTGTTTATATTTTTACATTTAGACCTCGTACAAAATATTATTACCAAATACTATATACTAGAATCTACAAAAGTATGTAAAAACTTACGTCAAAGTGATCTTCACAAAAATAAAGGTGAGTACTGGGCAATATTCCTTTTGAATCTCGCCTTGCAAGTTTAAGCCACTTGTTTCGTATTGTTTTATTTTGAGGAACGAACACAAATAGCTTATTAGGAGTTTTTATGGATGTATTCTCACACTGGGGGACCCCACACCACCTATACACTTTCGAATTCATATTTAATAACACAAAATAACGAAATTCTTGCACGAGCGCATCGCGTTTACGTTTTGATTACTCAAACGTGACGTCACAAGCGACGCCATGACACTAACAAGCGTTTTAGGGGGAAATTTAAATTATTATTTTAAAATTACATTTTTTTCCTACTAAACTTTTAATTTCTGCAGAAATATCTTATTCATTGTAAATAGTATATATTTCTGGACATTATAGGACCATTTTTCAATTATTGTCATCATGCCTATTGGTTTGAGGGAAGTGGAAGGGCTCGTGGCTAAGTAATAATTACTCTAACCAACTCATCTGCAAGGTTAAGCTGCGCTAGACACGGTCAGTCTTTGGATGGGTGACCATTCTTAACACATCGAAACTCCTCCATGCCTCGGAGAGCACGTAAAGCTGTCGGTCACCGGGACCGACAGCTTGTCATACGAATACCTATGAACATTCATCGTTAGTGGTAGTCAAAAAGCCTGACTACCAGTACCTATATCCTCAGGATATTGGTGTTGCACAGTAATAGGATTGCGGAGGTCTGATGGCAGTTGCTTTGTGTAAAATACTGATATTCAGCCACATCTGTTTAGACTGGAAGCCTATTTAAGTTGGGAAAAAGCTCGTAGGATGATATTCTAATTGTTGCGTTTCAGGGTAACAGCGCAACTAGCGCCGCGACTAGTGCAGCAACTCCATTCAGCAGCGCGACGCTACCCTGGCTGGAAGGCGCTCACCGACCTGCCGTACCACAAACCCTGGAGACACCCTGAGCAGGTCCCACCGCATCGGATCTCTTTAGCCGATGTGAGTGTCAACAACACAAATTATTATTGGAGAGTTAAAAAGCACTAAAATAAAATAAAAATATAAAATAATTTTAGCCAATGGGTAGCGTTCAATGAGTGGGGCGGGGTGCAATAAGTGTTGTCATTCGAAAGAAATTAAGTCTTTTGTTAGATAACAATGCAGTGGTACGATTAACCCAACGGTGGGAGAGCCATGCTTCGACACGAATGGGCCGGCTCGACCGGACTTGATACCACGGCCTCACAGAAAACCGGCGTGAAATAACGTTTTCGTTGTGTTTCGTCGAGTGAGTGAGGATACCGGAGGCCCAAACCCCTTAAAAGGGCGGCAACGCACCTGAAACTCCTCTGGTGTTGCGGGTGTCCATGGGCGGCTGTAATCGCTTACCATCAGGCGATCCGTCTGCTCGTTTGCCCACACTATCATATATAAAAAAAAAAAAACGGTACAATATAACCGACTTTCCCCTATTATCATTCATTTTATATTTATTACACATATTTAATTTATTGAATATTAAAAAATAGTTATCCATCAGCATCGGTATCCCGAACATTCCTGTCCACCGGAAACATGGATCCTGATCAATGTTTCCGGTGGACAGGGTCCCAGAAAAAGTAACCTTACAATACGTGGTGTTTAAGTTAGTAACTTTAAGCAGTAGGTATTGCTTACAATTGTTAGTAATAACATAGATTGTACATTACGAATACTTCGCAGCGAAAACTTATTTATCATATTTTTCGTCATCATAGGGGAAAATAATCTTAAAAATGGCGTATTAAATAATAATTTTAATACCTATACCATATTCAAATTATTTATATAATAATTCATTATTGGCTATCTCATTAGTCTAGTGGTCTTAAGCGCGACTGCTACGCTGGAGGTCCTGGGTTCGATCCCCAGGTCGAGCAAAGTGTTATTGGGTTTTTCTATGGAATTCTCAGTAGCAGCTCGGAGTTTGGATTTGTGCCCGGTTAATATCAATAGGCTCGCCCCCTATTACATGGGACCTAAACATGCCGGCGAAATGTGGGTGTACATTAATACACCTCTGCCTAACCCTTCGGGGAATAAAGGCGTGATGGTATGTTATGTTATATAATAATTATTATTTTTCGCATATGATTTCGATTATGATTAATTATTAATACTCGTTTAAACGGTGAAGGAAAACATCGTCAGGAAACCTGCATGCTTTAGAAATTTTCTTGACAGCTTGTGAAGTCTGCCAACCCGCATTAGGCCAGCGTGATGGACTATAAATAGCCTAATCACTCTCATTCTGTGAGAGGAGACCCGAGCCCAACAGTGGAACAGTATATGGGTTGACGATGATGATTTAAATTAAGGAGATAAAGATATTTTATACCGAGTAAAACACCTTTGAGAAATAATAATATATATAGCTTTTTACTAAGTAGGTATTAGATAGATAGTTGAACCGAAATTTGGTATCCGTGGGCGAGAATTTATACCACAGTTAGACAACACGGATTTAATCTCAATGCACGATACAATTGACAAATTAAAATTTGACAGCCTATATATACAAACTCGTGTAACGAAACCTTAGCGCGATTCAGCGCTATGGCACTACGCCATCTAGGGCGTTAAAGGTTAAACTTATCACACTTATAAAATATAAACTTAAACTAATAAAAACATGAATAATCCAGACAATAGTACTAGATATTTTTAAGGTTGATCCACACAAAGTTGATCTATTGACTTTTCATACTATATTAATGGTTTAATTGAAATAAAATATTTGACTTTGACAAGTTTTTGCATATTGTATAACAGGCATATAAAGGCTAAACTATATACTTTATACTTTTATTTATTTCTATTTTATTTTTTGTTTTGGTATAAGTAAGTATGTATATTTTGTAAATATGTAATTATTATTTGGTAGGTCTTTTGAAAATAAATGTACCAACGAAAAAAAAAAAAACTAAATAATTAATTATCATTTCGATATTTGTGTTATTTTACATAAGGCTAAAATATCTGGCATATAATTTTTAATCATTAGCTCTGTAGCGTTCGTGTAATCAAATCGTGATATCAAATATAATAAATTATATAAAAATATTGCTCGAGTATGGCTTCTTTTGATGAATCATATTAAGACTTACGTACATTAGAAAATTATTAAGATACTTTTACGGATTTATAATATGAATTGATTTCAAGAATTATTCAATGTGGCTTTTGAGGCCTTTAGAAATACTAAGCCGATCAATCAATTTTTTATTTATTTCTAAAAGGAAACGCCGCTCTTGGAAAGGAGCTCTGTGTAATAAGGTGGCAAACAAGCATACGACCCACCTGATGGTAAACGGTTACCGTAGCCTATAGACGCTTGTAACATCAGGGGTATCACTTGCGCGTTGCCAACCCTGAAAAACGAGAGAAAAATATTTGGGTTGGCAGTAAATGGGTCAGTCCCCCCTCTATCAACACAACGTTTCCTCGCGGAGCAATGGCACCCTTGCTCACCGTAAGGAACACAACAACTCAAAGCAGTGTTATTTTACTTCGATTTTCTGCAAGGCGGAGGTACTTCCCCAGTCGAGCAGCTCCAATTTGAATAGAATTACTCCCACTATGCCCTAAAAATAATTATCAATTAGTAATAACATATAGATTATTAATTACATTCCGAACCCGCGCGTTGCAATAGTCAAAATGTTAGTCGAAGACAACTTTTTGTCGAAACAAATATCATTCATTCATACCATCACGCCTGTATTCCCCGAAGGGCTAGGCATAGGTGTACTAATGTACACCCGCAGTAGTAATAGGGGGCGAGCCTATTGCCATTAAATGGGCACAAATCCAAACTCCGAACTGTCATTGAGAATTTCACAGAAACACTCATTAACACTTTATTTGACCTGGGAATCGAATCTAGGACCTGTAGCCTCGCAGTCGCACTTAGGACGACTAGGCCAATTAAGTAATTCAACAAATAATAGGCAGTTACTAAACAAATTGATGAAAATGTAATAAACGTAACTAAACTTCTCTTAAGGCTACTGAAATGAACGAAACTACATACGTACGTACTTATAGATAACCACTAATCCGTGACATTTCCAGCAAAATAACAACTTTTAACGAGCCGAAAAGAAAATTCTGGAAACTCCTTGTCATTTGTCCTTCACTTGATGCGGCTAACTCGCAAAGTTACCGCAAAAACCTTATTACATAAACATAAAAGGCCTTTGATGGTCTCAAATACGTAACGAACTTACTTTCTTTGGGTTCCCTAATCCTGTATCGATTATATTGTTTTGAACTTAGTCAACAAAGCTACTTTGTAAATAAGGTTCCAATTGCTTTGTAGTTTTCAAGTGTTCTTTAAACTGTAAAGCAAGCCATACGGCCTGATGGTATTTGATTTTATACTTTACTAGCGACCCGCCCCCGCTTCGCACGGGTGCAATGTACTAATAATACGTGTATTATACATATAAACCTTCCTCTTCAATCACTATCTATTAAAAAAAAAACCGCATCAAAATCCGTTGCGTACTTTTAAAGATTTAAGCATACATAGGGATATAGAGACAGAGAAAGCGACTTTGTTTTATACTATGTAGTGAAGGAAAACTTACAGCTAAGCATCTTACAGCTGACATCTGTATTCATATTATAAAGCTGAAGAGTTTGTTTGTTTGGCTGTACGCGATAATCTCAAGAACTACTGGTTGGATATAAAAAAAATGTTTTTGTGTTGGATGGTGTTAAGGTGGCAAACAAGCATACGGCCCACCTGATGGTAAGCGGTTACCGTAGCCTATAGAAGCTTGTAACACCAGGGGTATCACTTGCACGTTGCCGACCCTATATAAACGAAAAAGGAATAGTTAGGTTGGCAGTTAAGCGTCAAAGTCTCCCCACTGCCAACACAACGTCTCCTTGCGGAGCACTGGCAACCTTGTTCACCAAAAGGAACACAACACAGCTCAAAGCAGTGTTATTTCACTTCGATTTTCTGCAAGGCGGAGATACTTCCCCAGTCGAGCAGCTCCAAATTGAGTGGAATTTATTTGTTTATTTTAGGAAAGCTTACAGACTAATAACAATTATTGGTAAGGAACAATTATTAACAAGCTTCCACATAATTATTTTGAACACATATTCCACACATTTTACTCCCACTATTCTAATAGCCATAATAGCATAATTCCACTAGCCCTACTTCTCTTAAATTTAGACAGAGGAAGAGGGAAAGGGGGCAAAACCGATTCATGCGCAAAGCCACGGGCGCCCCTTGGAACGTGCGCAATAGGGACCTTCACTAAGACCTAAAACTGCCTACCATCAAGCAGTTTATGAATCGCGCCCCTAAGCGCTATTTCGATTTGGCCCCCCTTCACCCTAATCCCCTTGTGGTCAGAGTGACTAGCACTCTCACGATATACCGTCCTCGCCGGCGAGGCCCGTCGCGAAGACCCCTTAACGGTAATCCTCCCCGTCCCTTGCTCGAGCCGGCCCGTGCCGAGCCAGTAGCTTTAAATTCGCCCCAAAATAATTTAAACCCAGATCCAGCCGTCCCTAGCTGCCCCCCCAGCAACGCCCTAAGCCGAGGTTCGAGTCCCGCAGGGGACGCCCTTAGCTGTGTTGCTTAGTTTATAAGTTGCCCCTGGCTGGAGGCATTTGGTGCCTCGCCACCTAGTCCGGTTAAGATTTTAAAGCTCCCTCGAGCTAAAAACTATGTCCGACAAAAAAAAAAAAGGGAAAGGAGGCCTTTAGCCAACTGTGAACGGGATAGATAAAAAGAAGGTGCTAAGTAGGAACAATAGCAGACTTTGGTACTAAAAGGCACAAAACATATTTTCAGTCGGTTGTTCGCAACAATCTCGTGACTACATGACATCGTGTACCGTGAATTTATTATTATGCAAATGAAGAATTTCCACATAAAATTACAATCACCTTTCACAATATCGCTTTCACGCGGAAAATGCTTTTTATGCGGTCCCGACGTACCTAATAGAGAAGGGTAGAAATATTTTTACGACTCAGGTTGAACTGAAAACTCATTCAGAGTAAAATGAATAAAGCCAGTTATTAAGAATTAGTTTTAACGTAGTAAGCTCTACGGCCTAATTAGCCCAGAGGTGTGAGGTCTTAGGTTCAAATTCCAGGTCGAGCAAAGTGTTATTGGGTTTTTCTCAGTAGCAGCTCGGAGATTGGATTTGTGCTCGGTTACTGGCAATAGGCTCGCCCCCTATGGGACATATACATGGGACAAAAACATACCGGTGAACTGTGGATGTGTAATTAGTACACCTCTGCCTAACCCTTCCGGTAATACAGGCGTGATGGTATTCTATGTTATGATATGTTCAATTAGAGGAAATAACTAGGATTCAGGGGCGTCTTTACCTATGGTGAAGATACCCGTTGCACACGGCCGCAGCGGTCCTAGAGGGCACCGAGCGCGCTAGGGTAATAATTCCATTGCACTAAGCAATGATAGCCTAGTGGTATGACCATTGGACTGCCAAGTCGAAGTTCTCGAGTTCGAACCCAAAGCACGCACCTCTGCCTTTTCGAATTCATGTGCGTATTAATAATTAATTATCACTCGCTTAAACGGTGAAGGAAAACATCGTGAGGAAACCTGCATACCTTCGAGATTTTTCTCGACGGTTTGTGAAGTCTGCCAACCGCACTAGGCCAGTGTTGGACTAGCCTAATCCCTCTCATTCTGTGAGAGGAGACCCGTGCCCAGCAGTGGGACAGTATATGGGTTTATGATGACACGGGCGCTACATGGGCTAGAGACGCCTCTGCCAGGATTTAATGTAGCAGAAATCGTATACTGTATCGAATTCTAACATCATCCGATATAAATATTTTACTAACGAGTAATTTAAAGAGAGTTCACTAATAAGTTTTATTATAATTTCTACTTCCAGTGCGTGGACCCGGACGCGCCACCACCACCACAAGAACCAAAACCCGACACATCAAAAGGCAAGCTCGAAATCCCACAGCCCAGAGAAATCGAAAGCCACAGCGTTGAAGACCTCGGAGACATCTCCTCAGAATTCAGCGTCGAAGTAGAAGAGGATACCTTAGACCATGACCCAACTAAGAAGAAAGGGAAGTTCTACAAACTCGTTAAGTCTATGAAGAATCGGAGGAAGAGTGTGCAAGTGGCGAAGAGTGCTGATAATCTTGCAGATAAACCAGTCGAAGAACGACATGAGAAGAAGAAAGGGTTTAAGTTTCATAGGAGATTCAGCCTCAGTCGAGGTCGCGAGGATTGAGCTTATAAGAGTTGTGAATTAGAGTGTTAGAGAACGTAGTTTGGTGTGGGTAGTCCTGTGAACCACGTAAGGATCAACAACGATACTGGAAATATATTTTTTTCTATGTTAAATCAAGCTGTAAATTTCCAGTATAAGTTGAACTCCATTGGTTAGACTTTCTGTACATTGAGAGGTCGGGTTATTCTGGATATGTATGTGTGTACGATCGTCCTGTCGGCTCCTTTATAAAGGTCACGGAATTCTCTCCTGACCTTAAATACACAGCTAAAGTTAGGATTTTTTTTCCAAAAAACTAAGAAAGTCTCTATGAGAATGTCGGTTGTCTATAGAAACTTCGGCTTGGTATAGTCGGGTCAGTAATTGTCAAAGATGTAAAATATCATGAAATGTTTAATGCTATAAATTATAGTCTCGTCAGCGTTTTTAGTTCTCAAAGGGAATTTTCTTGTAAAATACACACACATACTACTAAAATACTTAAAACAGTTTTTTGGATTAACCGACATGGTTAAATTTGAATGCAAAATCGAAGTTGTTGAAGTTTATTCCTCTACCGTTGAATGTGGCTTTATATTATAAGTCGAGTATGTATGTATTGTAAATACATTCGTTACATTACTCCTCTTTACATTTGTGCACATATCGTAATGTACAGTCGACAAAACAGGTATCCATGCAGTTAGGTATCCATGCAGTTAATGACTACGCGTTTTGACTAAGATTGTGTATTAATGTCTTACGCAATATGTATTGAAACGCAGGGTACTTATATACAAAACTCTTTTGAAGGCTGTACCTTGATGATTCAAAGTTATAAGTTTTGAGAACGGAATTTTCAGCCTTAGGCAGAAATCAAATCTGCGTACTTCTTACAACTTGAGAAATTGCTTAGCATGCTTTAATCGATACAATTAAGAAAATTCATGAACAAAACTTACAAATACCAAGTTTACTTAGGTAAATTCTTCTAACTGCGTTCTTAAACTAGAGATTTGGAGCGGTGCGCGGTACTGCGAAATACAAAAAAAAAAACTATACTATATTTTTAATGCAGATACTTCTCAGAATTTCGAATCTAGTAGAAAATGTTATTTTCATATGTTGTAAAGGCTGTGTACATATGTACTTACGAGTACAAACTGATTTGTTCCTTCAAATTCGAAATGACAGCCGAATTAAAGAATTACTGTAACTATCTAAGGCTCAGTTAAACCAGGAAATTAATTCTGGTCGAGATTTACCAGTTGTCGCAAGTACAGTCGCGCACATTCGCTAGTGTTCTATTTTAGAGTCAAGAGAGAGAGAGAGAGAGAAATGCAGAAATAAATGTTTTGTATAAAGTGTAATGTAAGTCGTTGCTGTAGCTGTTACTGTTAAATGTTAATTAAGGTCTTTATATTAATTAGGACTTCCGATATTTTTATGAAATTCTAAACATTGCTATACTGTATAGTCCCCGCTTTTGAATTGCTCTTACTGAATTACAAGTTTCAAAGTTACCCAGATAATTATAGACTGACAGTCTACCCGTAACCATGGACACTGTAAAGGGTCCGAAACGAACTTAATTCTCATGTATTGATTTCTGACATTTACGCGAATATTATATATTACAATAAAACTACTTTTTACGGATTTTATCGCGTATATTGATAGCGTCCATGGTCACGGGTAGACTGACAGTCTACCCGTGACCATGGACACTGTAAAGGGTCCGAAACGTCGGGATTAATAATATCAATATACGCGATAAAATCCGTAAAAAGTCGTTTTATTTCAATTAATTCTCATGTCCCAATCTCTTGTACCAAAAATGTACCAAAGATTTAAAGTTTCGTAATGTTTGATATATTTAAAATATAAATTACAAATAGTATAATTTATAAATTATCTCATGATTGTGAAAACGCCTTCTATCTAAAATAAAATATTTACTGTCAAGCCTTTTTTACATGACTGTATCCGGGGTAAAAATTACTTAAGTACATATACTTAATTTATAATTTGGTGACGAAATAAGTTGTAGGTACTACGAACTTACATACAAATAACTTACATACGATATTATAAACATATTTGTTGTATATGAAAGGATTTTTCGTGAAAATAACTGGTAAGCTTTATTTCTCAACTCTATGGCGTCGTTTGCTAGTCAACATTAAAACTCTCGCTATCATTGGTGAAATTGCCTTTCGAGTGACTATCAGAACATACAAAGGAGACTTCCTTTGCATGTTCAAGTGCAACTTCAAGTCTGCTCATTCGAGGAACATTGTAGTGGTAATAGGTAACCCTCTTTCATGACGACATTTCTGCATAGTAAAAAGTTCAAAATTTCCACATTTTCCAGTAAAAATGACTTGCGATTCCAATCACGACCGTAATCGAAAACAGATCGATACAAAAAGTCGATAGTTCACAACAAAAGATTTTTTCTGTACAATCGAGAGAATTCCGGCTGTAAGTATATGAAAAAGATTAGTAATAACACAATAGATAAGTTTTTTCGATCGTTTAGATAGGCGGCCAGTTTTTGTTCGGACAAGTTCAAGGAAACTGCGGTTTTAAATAATTGAGGGAAAAAGTTACAGCATTATGTGTTTACATAGACGTGGATATTGGCACGATGCCATTACATATCTACTTAAAGGCTTGATATTTATGCTATGGCAACGGTATCCTGGCATTTAAATAAAACTACTTTTTGCAGATTTTATTGCGTTATGGTCAGTAAGTGGCTAGTTGTAAGCCTCCCTTGTACCCTTTCCATCATGGGTAAACGTGACCATGCACGCTGTAAAGAGTCCGAAACGTCGGGATTAATAATATCAATACAACTATAAAAATCGATAAATACGATAAAATCCGTAAAAAGTAGTTTTATTAAGTGTCAGTCATGAATATGTATCGATTAGGTAAGTGATAGTCTGTGCGTCATATTTTAACATAAGAGATACCTAGACCTACCTACATATAATATATTATTCGATTGCGATTCATTAAAATAACGACTAAAGCCCTCTCTATTTTTTATCCCTTTTGTTTATAATATGGCGGAGCGAGTATCACTTAATTAAATTATCAAAGAAAGAAAACTGTACTACCAATGATTCATATTAAAATAAAATTATTTTATATTTGGTATTTATCGCGTTACATAAATATTTATTAAACCTGACGTTCATAAACATCAAGACATCGCCTCATTACAGTCTTCCTGTGACCATAGTTCCCGAAAAGGCATAGAATAGACGCTTTTATACCGTATTTTACTAATTACATAGCTTAAAACAGTTAAAAAAAATCCTTCACTCTTAATACATATAAGTATTGTTTGTATTGTCTTATAAATTATGTTAATGTGTGCCTTGGTGATTCTATTGTATTCTGTAATAGATACTATTTTTACTTGGACATGAAAAACAAAAATAGCATTAACATAATTAATGACTCATGCAACTACAATAGCTTTGACTTTTCAAAAGATTCTATTTTAATCATAGATTTTAATGGTGAAATAAAACAATTTTGATTTAATTTTTTTTTTTAAATTGACACCTATCTTAAGAATGGTATAAAATATTATAAAAAGATACAAAATTATTTTATCACCTTTGTGTAGAGAAATTTTGTCGAAGTCTACAATTAAAGGAAAAGCGACAGCAAGACTGAAACCAGCATTTTCCTAATGAAAATTAAACTATTTAACACGAGTCATTAACAGTTGTTTCAAGTAAAAATGATATCCATTACCACTGTCACTGTTTCTGCTATCAAAGTAGCGGAAACTCATAAATATTCATAACTATATTTCTTCAAATGTAATCAAATAGATTAAGTGTTGTAAGCATGTTATTCAATGTCTACGCTTTAAAGTATTTTTGTGCTCAATTTTGTGTAGTCGACTTGATTCCTTGTCTTATTTTAATATTGAATTCAAATCTACAAAATGGACGGCTTAAAAAAAATGATACTTGTCAAAAGTAATTATTTCTGGTGGACTAACATTTTATTCAATGGACACACGACGTGCTATAAAAGTCCTGTATAAGATGATTGATGATTTATAGTTAATAGAATGCGAAGTTTTTTTTACTACCACTAAGGTGGCAAACAAGCATACGGCCCACCTGATGGTAAGCTTACTGAAGTCACATAGGCGTTGTCGACCCTGTCAAACAAAAGAGGAATAATTGGGCTGGCAGTATAAGGGTCAAAGTTCCCCCACTGCCAACACGTTCCTTTGCGAAGCACTGGCAACCTTGTTTACCGATAGGAACAAAACACAGCTCAGAGGATCAGCTTATACTGAATTTATATGGCCCGTTAAGTATCCGTGTGTCTAAGTTTTTCGTATTGGATTCTTTAGAACGTCTAACTAGTCGAACTTTCGGGCATTGATCACATTGTACTTTTAAGGCTCCTAACTGATTTATGGCAGGGACATGTTATAGAAACATATCTATCATTATATATGTTTATATGTATAGAAAAGTGCTAGGTTGATAATGACACAAAATGATTAAGATATTGTGTGTGAGCCTTTAATCTCAAATATCAAAATGTCTTTATCTATAAAAAATGCATAGTAATCATATATTTTTAAATAATAGAAATAGTCACGAATTGGTGTCCCTATGACAATAAAAAATACTTTATAATATTGAAACATTTAACCCAGTTCTAAAATCAATAAACTTCTTTGTTACCTACCTACCTATGTTAATATCTATTGTAATTTATAAAATAAACCTACTTAATATGCTCTACTTTCATAATATGTACAGACGCCAGCAGGTCAAGCTATCCAAAACTATCAAATTTACCTAATTGAATATGAACCTTATAGTTTTGTGTTAAAGTTGAAAATCAATCAAAGAAGTTTGACAGATTGTGGTAGCTTGATGTGCTGGCGTCTGTACATTGATTTTAATTGAAAGGAGGGTATATTCATCATGAGCAGTGTTATAATGTTCATGAATGAAACACTTTTGTTTTACAACACAACCTTTCCTAAAAGTCATTTGTCTCGTACAAAAGTTCGTTATTTATTTAAATAAATGTGGGTACTTACATGGTAGAATAATTACAGGTACATATTCTCTTCCCGTGACAGCTAGGTCACGTGATTGGTGACGTCATAGATAGTCTGACGTTTGATAATTATGTTGTCACTGTGCGTAAATAAATTACCTGAGCAAAATGCATTATTTCACTTGCTCCTATAGTGAATCAATTTTTTATTTACTTTTTTTAAAAAGGTGGGTTACTAAACAATTTATTTTAAATGTATCTTGATTTATTAATAAGCTTCTTAATTGTATGAAAAATCATATAAACATACAAATCACGGTATGAAATCACATTAAGTATTGAAGATGTCAAGCAACGGCAACACTGATCGTGAGCGTGACGTCACCGCGTATCAACTTGGGAACAGAAAACCTGGCGTAGGTAAACTTAATATTCTACCATGGGTGCTTAAATATTTATGCCAATTACCGACTCCTAAAACATATCCTCCTCCGAGTACAATACATTAAGCTACAGTACTAATAGAAATGTATAATTTAAGTACTTATTTTAAGAATTACTAACCATTGTAAAACAATTGTAAATGTGATCAGCCATGCGGTGAAACGATAAAAATTTAAATTTTACAGAAGGTTTTATAACTAATTCGAGATCATGGAATTCATGGGTACTTCAATACCCTTCGTTTCTAGTACCCTCTCTACATCTAACATTGTTAACAAAAATCATATCTCTAAGCTTATTTCTAAACTAAAGAAAATGTATACAAATGTACGTCCTGTGATGCTTGGCTTGTTCCAATTATTTCCATATACTTTTCCCATCTTAATGTTACAATATTCTCGACATTGTCCGAGTAATGTTCAAAACTGGGATTGGTTATAACATTACCCGGGTTGTGGAAACTCTGGTAGCTTCAATTTCTCTTGTAAATAATATTATGTAGGTGATGGATAATTTGTTCGCACTTTAGCCAGAGGTGTAGTACCTAGCCAAAAA
Source organism: Acronicta alni (assembly GCA_964056405.1). NCBI lineage: Eukaryota > Metazoa > Arthropoda > Insecta > Lepidoptera > Noctuidae > Acronicta > Acronicta alni. Next base: position 2,986,448 of record OZ043919.1, on the reverse strand, counting down.
TAAAATATATTTATTATCTCTCCTATATATTATGGTGTTCACACAATGATGTACTAACTCAGAACCTAACATATAGGCGCCGGGCACACGGTGAGCAGTCTAGAGGTGAGTTCAGACACACTGTTTGTTTTTCTAATAATTTCTGTGTACTTAGAATATTATTTGTATGTGAAATCATAACTTATATTTAGATGGCGCTGGCCTTTCCAAACTGAAGACCTCTGAGAAGAAATACAAACTCTGAATTCTGAGATAATTATGGTTCTTTTATGAACGCGGTACTCTGAATTCTGCAGTTACATACTGCAGAATTCAGAGTACCGCGTTCTCACGCGCGCCTACACATAATATACTGTTTAATTTACACTAAAAAAATCTTAATACAACAGTGTTAATAAATTAAAAGTCACCTCTGTTGGCTGTTTGCCGTGTGCCTTTCACGTCGCCTTAAGTAATAATTCCATTTTCGTGTCCGGTATCAAAATATAAATGTAAAAGCTTTAATTTTGTTTGACAGCATGAAATAACATAGCTTTACCTAAATGTTAGAAAGAAACGCCTCGCTCGAGACACCAGAAAAAACTACTCTATCCATTGAATTAACTTTTTTTATAATGTATTTTTTACAAACTATTTGACTTTAGCCCTTTTGTGTGTCACAAGCGATGCAAAAACACAACATTGTTGACTTTTACAAATATTTTTATCTGACGAAATGGATGTATGCCTTATTCGCCGGATTCCACGTTCAAAAGATTCGGTTTTGCATCATCGTCAGCCCATGGACTGGGCCGTTGATGGGCACGGGTCTCTCCTCAAAAGGGAAATTAGCTAACTACACATGCCTTTCAGAAACTCACCTTTGATGATGATGAGATGGGGTCAATATTCATGACAAAAGAAGTATCTTCCGAGTGTACCCTTGGACCTTACTTTGGACTTTCCTCCATCAAAATAATTTATTCAACATAGACTACTAGGTAGTTATTTTTGAACGTCATCTTTACATTAAGATTTTTACATATTTATTAGGATAAATAAAAAAGCAGTGATAGCCTAGCGGTATGACCATTGGACTGCCAAGTCGAAGGTCTCGAGTTCGAACCCAAGGCACGCACCTCTGACGCGCGTAGTAATAATTAATTATCACTCGCTTAAACGGTGAAGGAAAACATCGAGAGGAAACCTGCATACCTTAGAGATTTTTCTCGATGGTTTGTGAAGTCTGCCAACCCGCACTAGGCCAGCGTGGTGGACTAAAGCCTAATCCCTCTCAAAAGGAGAGGAGACCCGTGCCCAGCAGTGGGACAGTATATGGGTTGATGATGATGATTAGGATAAAAAGCCATCATACATAGCTGGGGTACATACATAGGTACGGCGAAGATCGTTGCTGGATGACCACTTTTCAACTTTATATCCATAGTAATAAGGGTGAAAACTGGTCAACCGTCATGTTTCTCGACTGTACATTTCATATTTAAGTGAAGGCGGAATCTGTCAACGATTTAATCTGGGCGAAAGTGGACTCTGGTGAATAAGGTACAAGTACCATAATGCGGTAAGCAGGTATGTACTACACCTCAACAAATATTATAGAGTTATGTATCACGCGTTGAGTGTTAGAGTGTTTATAGTCATGTTAAACTGTTCCATTTGTTGAGCCAATTAGTTTTAATATAGAAAATATACATTATGGCGAAATAACACTAGCTTCTTATTTACATGGTTGCATCTTTTGTTTGGATAACTTAGATTCTCTTGTGGAATATTCCTATAGAATAGCTATACTTTAGCTCTTTGCTAGTTCTAAAATATGAATATTATTAAACTTTACAAATCATACGATTTATTCTGATGTTGTTTTCCTTCATGTTTGTTTAGCGACGTGATAAAATTAAAATTGATACGCGTATATATGTCTAAAAAATCAGAGCTGCGTTCTTTGGATTGCATTATACACTATGCTGTGTGCTTCGTCTTTGCTGAGATTAAACAGTTATTCAATATCTAATAATTTAACTAATGGATAACCATAGAGGTAAGCATAATTATCTTATTCTACCATGCTGGCTTACTATCGGTAGTCTGGACACACTTTCAAGAATTCGGGGTGGAAATTATAATCCCAATGTTTTTCATGGCTCCTTATCGGTGAACGCTGGGGCGTCAAACAGTAAGGAACCATCAAAAATAGCCCGGAACAAGTAAAAGATTGACAGTTAAAATAAACTACTAGGTAGTATTTTTTGAACTTCATTTTTAAATTAAAGACATACCTCAATACGACAGCCCTTCATCGCTTTCTTGTGTTTTAGCTGGGGAGAAGAAGCGCAACAAACTCCCCAGCAATACATTTCTGTCTGTTAATTAATAATACTTATTTTATGTATCGATAAAAATAATATATAAAACAAAAATTTTAATTTTGCTCAGATTAAATACCAAAATTTTCATTGCTTTATGTCAGCCAGTGCACACATTATGTTTTGCCAACAAAGTTATACACAAGCATCATGATAGAGTAGTATTAGATAATTCAAAAAAATTAAATAAATTAACCCTTTCTTTACAGACAATACAGCATTTTTGTATTTTTTACAATACAGTGTTAACAGATACGTTCGTCTCAGATGGACTTTATTGCTGATTAACTACATAACTTTTTGAGGGCGTAATGAAAGGTTATTAAGTATTGACCATACGAGATAACGAGATGATTAGATAGATTTGCATAATGGACATATAATGTAATCGTATTACCTAATGTGTTTGTTTATACTGACATTAAATCTCACTAAGCACTTGGCTAAGTAATACTTAATTACGCTGATCAACTGAACTTCAAGTTATAGTGTAAGTGCTCTAGCCGCAGTCAATTTATGGATGAAGAGCGGGCTTTCGGAGGCTGTTTAATGTAACAATGACGTTCAAAAAGTACTACCTATCTTCAATAAATTAATTTAACTTTGATGCATGATCAAACACATTGAGATTCAAATTCTCTAAAGGTCCATATTTGTAACAAAACAGCGCAACAACGTGACTCTTTGACTGTCAAATATTCGTAACAACAGCAGTGTGGACGTTGACTGTTGCCCAAAAGTCACGACTCTAATGTTACACGGTTTCCAATATTCATGTTTTAACACAACCAGACTTTTACGTGCTCCCGAAACAATCGTTAATAGTAGTCATAAGCCCAAAAAGCCTTACAACCCAACCTGAAGTCGATATTAACTACACAAAAATTAGGTTGAGGAGGTCTGATGGCAGTCGTGTACAGAAAAAAGTGATATTCAGCCACATCTGGTTAGACTGAAAGCCGACTCCATACAGAGGATGATGGTTCGAAAAGGCGAAAAGGCTCGGAGAATTATGAGATCTGTTTCCAGTCACGTAAACTTGGGAGTAACTAAAAGTCATCAGTGAATGGGTTATTTCTAATCATGCGTGCTCCATCGTCGCGTAATACCAGGTGAGAAAGTGGTAGAACAGAAGCCTATCATGTATAAAAAAAAACGGTATGCAAAGACGTAGATACTCATACAAAATGGTATTAACACCTTTTTTTTAAATAAAAGATAGTTTAGCGTTTGACCACAATTCCACCTGATGGTAAGTGACAATGTGGTCTAAGATGTAGCACGCTTACCTAGAAGATAATTCAGGTAATTCACTCGTGACTTGAAGACCCCGAAATTGTACACGTCAGAAAATACAGACTCAGGCAGCTGATGTTGATCTGAAATTCCACCATGAAACGGTGACGCTTTTCAGTTTGCCTGGTTGTGCGATGGTAAAAGGGAGATGGCAGTAGTTTTGTATTAAAGTTGAAAATCCATCAAAGAAATTGGATTAGCTTGATGTGTTGGGGTCTGTACCAGCCCCCTTCCCAGATGATCCTTGACGATTTTCCGTACCTACTAGTAAAAAAATATTCTACAGGATTCATTTCGGTAAGTGTTCACAACCTCGTTCCTCCCTCTCCATTCCTTCATCAGATGATCAGACGCAGAGAGAGATTCCACCCCTTTGTCGTTGATATTCCACATATACGCACGAAGCATTTTGCTTCATCCTTTATCATGGGAACTGTCAGGGAAAGGAATTCTCTGCCGGATGCTGTTTCCGTAAGATTTAGGAACCATTATTTTTATATTTGCGTGCTACATCTCGTCCTCGGCAGCATCGTCACTTACCATGAGGTGAGGTAACTGCCAAACGAACGCAAATAAATAATAATAAAAAAGGTTAGGTTATATAATAAAAAATAAAAAGTAAATGTAAATACTGCAGTTTTATTTTACCAGGTCAGGTTTATTTAAATAAGTACCTATGGAATTATATCAAAACGAGCGGGCAAAACTAATTTATATTAGTTTTAAATAGAACGCTGAGCATCGCATCTTAATTTATCAGTCTCATTAAAATTACCATGAAATGGATAGTCGATAGAAAACAAATCGAATACGCTTGTAATTATATTGATCTTCTGAAACGAATTTAGATGCGTCACTGACACCATACTAGATATTGACGGCCTTCGTTTTGAACTGTCATTGATATTCTGTATTTATCTGCGAACCAATCTAGTACAGATTAAATTCGCACGTCGCTCTCTACGGTTGACCGTGCTGTTTCCCGCCAAAAAGTGTTCTGTTTATAAAAGTGACATTTGTATCAATATTTTTATTTTGGTTTGTGTGTAAACTTCAAGTGAGAAGTAATATGAAAATCAATTTAGATGATGGGGTAAGACATTATATAATTATATTTGTACAAAGTTTTTAGAGATATGTGATGTGTTTTATTCGATAAATAAAAAAAATTTGGCTTGGTCATCGCAATTAAAAAAATATATAAATTCAATATAATCTCTAACTAAAGCATAATTAGCGGACTATAATGTTCAGAGTAAGAAATATTCATATGGACGAACCCTACCTGCAAAATATCTACAGTCTTCGTCAAACTCCCTGTATATTTAAAATTTTATTTGACTGACGATAAACTTCCTTTCCCAGAAGAATAGACGTGTTTTTTTTTCAATAAACAATAATATGCAGACAACAACATAATTAATCTAGCTGCCTACATTACTAGTTTGTAAGGTAGCTTTAGGTACTTTAAGTTTGGAACTGGAAAGAAAATAAAGAAATAAAGTTTATTCCAAGGCACGACAGAATAACAAAACATTTAATAGTACTTAAATTTAAATATAATACGTCATCACTGTTAGTTTATTAAATAAGAACGTGTGTGGTCGGAGGACCACTGTAAGGAGTTCTGTCCAAAACCTCCCGCATTTTCTTTAAATACAAATTCCCACCATGTGATTTCCTTTCTCTCACTCTCTCTCTCTCTCTTCCTGTCTGTGTAATCCTTATACTTATTTTTTACGTTCTATCATTTTTTTAATTTAAGTAAATAATGCAAAGTAAAATCAAATTTTAATACCCATCCTATTATATATACCTAATTAATTATTAATGAGTATATTTTACTTACTAAAATCTAAAACTACTATTAAAATAGACACGATATGTGACACATTAATCAGATTTATTTATGTTATTTTCGTAAATTAAGTTAAATATTCATGTATAATGTATTCTTAATTAATAGTGTTGTCAATTACTAAATACAGTGTAAGACCCTTAAAGTACCGGTTAGGTAAGTTTACGTTATAATGAATCACCACAAAAAGCAGTAAGCAAATACGGAAACTATTATTTTATTCGTTTTTTTATCAATATGTAAAATCCGTAAATTAGGGACCATTGAAATTTAATATTTTTTTCTGTACTTTAGAATACCATAGATTAATAATATCATAAAATCATATAAAAAAAGATATAAAATCGAGCACATCAGCCAGTATGGCCTCAAAATCAACAGGAGCAAGACCAAACTGATGTTTGTTGATCGGACTGGTACGGTGCAGAGAAGCAATGAGCTACGAGACCTGGAAGCTGTACATAAATTCGTATACCTGGGCTCGCAAATAAGCGATGACAGTAACTGCGATCAAGAGGTGATCAGAAGATCTCAGATGGCCAAAGCTGCGGTAAAAAGACTGGAGAGGATTTGGAAGAACAGGAGCATTAACCGCAAAACGAAAATAAGACTGATGCGAACCCTTGTCTTCTCGATCTTCTTGTACGCTTCGGAAACCTGGACGTTGAAAACTCGCACCCGACAAAGAATAGACGCGTTCGAAATGTGGTGTTGGCGCAGAATGCTCCAGATTTCATGGACTGAACGTCGCCCAAACGAGTCTATTCTTCAAGAACTTAACATAGGAACGCGGCTCTCGACCATCTGCACACAACGTGTCCTAAGCTTTTTCGGCCATCTGGCCAGGTCTGGTCCAGACGGTTTAGAAAAAGTGATCATCACAGGCCGCATGGCTGGGAAGAGAAGTAGGGGTCGTATGCCTATGCAATGGGTGGACACAGTAACAACAGCAACTGGAGCTACGTTGCAGGCAAGCGTACATCAAGCCCAAGATCGTGCAGCCTGGCGAGCGATGGTGAATGGAACCCACAGTCGTCACGTCCCTCAGCCATGAGGATACGACGAAGAAGAAGATTAATAATAAATCAGAAATAGAGTGGAAGTTGAAACCAACAGCTACAAGGGTTACGGGAGACTATAGGACGCTACGGATGGCTACATGACGCTACGAACGGCTACGGGCTACGAACAATCACGCTACGAGTTTTTCTCTAAATATTGTAAAACAAAGTCGCTGTTTCTCCGTTTATTTCTTCAAAACTACGGAACGGATTTTGATAAGATTTACTTCCGAAAGATTTATACTCATATAAAATAGTACATTGACCCGCGCGAAGCCGGAGCGGGGGCTAGTAAAAATATAAAACATTGATATTTTAATTTCAAACTTTCTTTTACTACGGAACACTATAATAGATATTTAGAACGTCACTTTACCGTCGCATACATTATAAGTAGTTGTTTGTATCAATATTATTATCTGGTCACTCAACTAAAAATCCAGTTTTGTTTCGATTGTAGGCTTCGTAGCAATAAGAATAAATTATTTAAATGTGGAGATAGGTAAAAAACTAGCTATGTACTCTGACCTATTCATGACGACTCCGTCTTCTTTAATGTGATTTTTTAAAGGAATATTAAAAATATAGAATAATTGAATATGTTCACCTGTGCTAAAAGACAACCTTGGCACAAATAGGGACCAGTTTATACTGGTAATAGCACTAAAAGTTACAAAATTCTGATTTGAAATTAGGTTCGGAAAAAGGCAAGGCTTTAACTAAATTAATATATTTAATGAATATTTAATTTAACTAAGTTTTTTTTTATACCATAAAGGTGGTAAACATGCTTACGGCCCACCTGATGGTAAGCGTTTACCGTAGCCTATAGACGCTTGCAACAGGGGGGGTACTTGCGCGTTGCCGATCCTGTAAACCGAAATAGGAATAGTTGTGTTGGCAGTATAAGGGTCGAGGTCCCTCCACTGCCAACACAACGTTTCCCCGCGGAGCACTGAACACCTTGCTCACCGTAAGGAACACCACACAGCTCAAAGAAGTGTTATTTCACGTAGGTTTTCTGCAAGTCGGAGGTTCTTCCCTAGTCGGGCAGCTGTTTGCACCAATTTGGGTGGAATTACTCTCACACTATGTCCTCTCGAAGTTAAATTATTAAATAATTGTTTACGTTCGGGCTATCAATGTCAAACAGAAACAAATGAATGTGAATAATACATAATTTAAAATTTATTTTAAAAAGTAAGCTTGTTAAAATAAAGTTTAAATTTTGTGTTCGACAAAAGAAACTGTAATATCCAAATTCAAAAATATCGCATTGTGACTAAGTATTTGGAACTAGGGATGAGACGTACTAGGTAAAATACGTACTGAGTCTTGTAAGTACGAGTACACCAAAATACTTGTTCCAAAAACCTGTTCCACAAGTAAGAAGTATGGGTTTTTACAGTACGGATCACAGTCTAATGGTCAAAGCGAGATAGTGAATTTTCGTCACACTCGCCCGCACTTACTTCTGGTGCATACAAAATGCAGGAATAACCTCACTCACACTAAAATCGAACTCGTTTGAGAACGCGTTTCCGTCTTAGGAGTTTTGAACTCGGTGCTCTGTAGATTAGTATGTGTTCGTGTGAGTAACCGAGTATTTGCGGGAGTATGCGTCTATGCGCACCCAGTCTAGTCGATACTACAAACTACTACTTGATACTGAGTATTTAGACGTCCAAGCAAATAGTTATTCCAAAACCTGTTCCAGTAAATACGTCTCACCTCTATTTGGAACCATACCTAGACATTATTATGTTAGCGTGTAATCCCACTTGCATTACATACTTACATAATAAAAGTCTAGGTACTTAATATAATAAAGTATCTATTTGTGATAAAGTAGTTTAAAATTCTTTAGCACAAGAAATCACTTAAAAAGCGGCGTTATTTTTTTCCTAGATTATTTTGAACGAATCGTTTAAAGTGTAACAAAAGAAATGTCGATGGCAAAAAGCTTACTCCATTCAATTTAAAGATAAATCGATTTAAATCTACTTAAACAATTGATTGAGTCCTTCAAATATTGATAGATACGTAAATAATGAGAAAAGTATCCGATTGGTTTTAAAGAACTGAGCGAATGTTTTTATGAGAATGATTATGCTCCCAGACCCAACAAATATACTATGTGGACTATAGCCTAATTCCTCTCATTCTGTGAGGAGACCCGTGTCCAGCAGTAGTACAGTATACATATAATAAATAAATAGTCCTGCAATTTTACACAACACCATCTAGTCCCAAACTAAGCAGAGCTTGTACTATGGGTACTAGACAATGGATACAATACTGATATAATTTTATTTTTGTAAATACATACTTAAATTATATAACAAACACCCAGACAAACACAAATACTTAATGTTCATTATAATAATATAAATATTTGTGCTGTGTGGGTGGTATATGAACCCATGATCGCGTGATCAGCAGTACGACACGCAGACCACTAGACGTCGTCAGATAGGGGTTCATGATGACCCAATGAATGCAGTCCACTATCTCAACTAACACATCGACAGGAAAAGAAGAAAGCATCAAACGGCTTGATTGATTTTTATGTATTTTTTTTTGTGTATATTTGGTAGGTCTGAGGTTATACCCCTGGGTGATAAGGGTCGCTCTCTCCAGATTGTTTAATGGCAAAACGTTTGCCTGGTCAGCTAGTACCTATATAAAAAAAAATGCCACATGTATGACGGAGCATTATTTGAGAACTGCTTGACCGATTTGGCTGATTTCTTTTTCGTTGTGTACGTAATTGTCAGGACAAGATCTGTCTGAAGGAAATTTTGGGAATTTCCCACGGGATTGGGAAATACGAGACCAATAGGCACCGCTAGGCACAGCTAGTTCCATTCATATGGTAACAAATTTTACCTTCATATTAAATATGTATACAAAACCAACAACGGCCTGTGCCCTTGTTTTTCAAAATCAATACCACGTTCAATCAACTTAGTTGGTGACTGCCCGCTGGCGAGTGTAGGCATTGCCCAAATAGTGACACAAACGACACACCTTCTATACATATGTGGTCAACGACAAAATTAATTCATGAAAAGTGTTGGGTAATGGAGGGTCATTACGTGTTGGATAGGATTGCTGAATTATATTCGGAATTATTAATAAAAAGGACAAAAGGTATAAGTAATTAGAACCATATTCAACTATACGGTTTTTTTTTGTTAAAACTGGTTGTTTAAATGCTTTGTGCGCTAAAAGATAGCGGTTGTCGCTACGCGCACGCATGGAAAATATATCTAAGTCTGTGAAATTATCATTAAAATCTTGACACATACGTCGCAAAGGTGCGCGAACTCCGGCGTTTGTTCTAGAAGACGGTACAGCGAACAACGGACATGTGCGCACCTTTCGCCTTATAACATTTAGGAACAATGTAACTTAAATTACTAGTTAAATCAGTGCAGTTATATCGATTATTACAAATGTCATAGAGAAGCATAATTTCCAAGAATAATGGAATAACTATTTACAGATGCCTCCGAAGTTATCAGAGAGTCTGCTGCCAGAGATAGTGCCTCGAAAGCTGGAGAAGGCGAAGTCTATGGAGTCCTGTGCGAGTTCCGCAGACCCGGACTGCAGCTGCGATCAAGCTAGCTACGGTATAGGTTACTATTGCTATTGTATTTTTACTGTTTTGTTTCTCTGTATATTCTTTTTGTGTTAACGTGATCATATACGGGTCGTTGAACTCCCTAAATAATGGGTATTGCAGGTGGGGATGTATGCGTGCCATCAGTAAGTACTGGTCAACTCAAAATTAAATCACAATCTGTGTAAAGATGCAGATTTCGTTCGCTACCTGTATACCAAACTCTTTTGCTGACTGTACTATGGGTACTAGACAATGGATATAATACTTATATATTTATATATTTTATAAATACATACTTATAATACATAAGAAACATCCAGACAAACACAAATACCCACACAAATATTTGTGTGTTTTACCCACACAAATATTTGTGTCCTGTGGAAATCGAACCCACAACCCCATGATCAGCAGTCCGGACTCGAACCACTAGACCACAGACGTCGTCTTTTATTTTTTATTCACAGCTTTTATTGACCCAGTGCATAAGCCACCTCCCTTTTACGCCATTCATCCCTGTCCCTGAAAAAGTCAGGGAAGGTGAAACCATGGGCTATTGCTATAGGTACTATATAAAATCAATAACAATAGTTTGGTGTGTGTGGTAACTTATTAACAATTGTTTCTTGACACAATATTCAAGTATTTTCGTAATCATTTTCTGGTGAAAATGTTATCAATAATTAATGTATTAAGACCGCATTTGTACACTGTAGCATTAATTTATGTACATTTTTGAAATGTATAAAAAAAATACGTATAAAAAGAATTGAAATATTTTTATCACCACAGCAAAGTGACGTAATAAATTTAACAGTTTCACTATTGACATAACATACCATCACGCCTATATTCCCCAAAGGATTGGGCAGAGATGTAACAATGAACATCCACAGTACAGTTGTGTCTCATGTTTTGTTTTTTTTTTAGAAAAGAGATAAAGCCGTTAAATTTTTGAATAAAATCATCATTATTTCACAATAAGTAAAGGGTTTTTTTTTTAACTTTTGATACAACATGATTATTATTTTTATGCCTTCCGGATCTTATTTTGTTAGCTTACCCTTTAATAATGTGTAAAATCATTCAGGTCCTGAACCATCAGCTGTGCTTTTTTGACCTAACAAAACCAATTCGTCAAGATTTATTGTTATAAGCAGGTTTGATCCACACTTTGTGCATACCTATTTAAAAAGAATTTAATATTAGATAAAATGCAAATCAAGAATGTAATATAAAGTAAGAAATAAACTAACCGTTATGCAACCGATTTTAAGCCGTTATTTTATACGTTCAGATAATTTTGCTTATTTGAAGCTTATTTTATAATCTTTGATGACCGTAAATATTCGGTATTTACGGTAAAAACACAAAACAAGAGGAAGATACATGCGACGTAGGCAGTGGTCTTAGTAGCTTAGTGGGCTAAAAGCATTTAGTGTACTTGTGTACTTAACCAGAGGGACTCCGCTGCCCGGTTCAAACTCTGCCTGAGATAGAATATTTCTTTCTTTAAAATCAAACAAACATTATTATGCAAAACACAGTGTGTTGCCGTTTTAAGTTACATATTTGGTGCCGTTATTGACAGGAGCGCCGTCCAATAGCAACGCAAATCATCGCAACTGGTAGTTCGACCATTTGTGCGGTAACTATTCGAATGAAATTTGAATAAAAGTACATACCTACTAAAATCAAATTTTCTGCGTGGGAAGTATCAACATTTTTGTAAATACATACTTATAATATAATACCTAAGAAACACTAATCAACTATACTATACATTGTGTGCGTGAATCGAATGCATGACGTCATAATCAGCAGTCCGGTACTCGATCCACTCTACCAAAAACATAGTTTTTTACACATCTTCACTTCCACCTTCCCTTTCAGCTCAACCGTGAGGCACTGTACTTGTTTGAGTTGCTGACGATTCGGACACAATATATTGGGACACAGTGTCCGAATTGACACATTTTAATTTTAATATTTCTTTCACTGATGATTCGGACACCAATAAAAAAAGCTGTTTTGTACAGTCAGATAAAAAACTTCCAACGATACCTTAATTGTAGAAATCCGTCCTCCATCCGTAAAATACAGTTTTATTTTTAACGAAAGATGCCGTTTTTAATAAATAATATTCTAAACCCACATACATAGATACGCGCCTTGGCAGTTGGGTAATAAGTATTTGAAGCGCTAATAGATGCATAGAAAAGACACTCTTTGTATCTCTTTAGTAATTAGTTTTTGTGTAAGATTTTTGTATTTGTCTAAGTATAAAGTTGTAATAATAAGCTGTTTTCCGCGAATGTTCGTGTGGTTTCTAGAAAAACCAAGAAGCTGTCAAATAAATGTTTGATTATGTTTGGTCACTTTCGCATTTATAATTTACTGAAATGGTAGATCTGGTTGTATGAGATTTCTATTAAATTTTTCATCAGAGAGACTTTTTATCGTTCCAGTTTTTAGTGTTTAGAAATATTTACCTACATATTTATTTTAGGAGATGGGGAACCAGCATGTTCATCATGCATATATAAAAGTCTAAACCTCTTTAAAATAGATTTGGTAACGCTTTTTTGTCTGACTGTACTAAATAGCTTCAATAATTTAATGGTATCCGAATTGTCACTAAAAATATATTAAAATTAAAATGTGTCAATTCGGACAATGTGTCCCAATATATTGTGTCCGAATCGTCAGCAACTCACTTGTTTGCTGTTGTCACTTTTGTTTTAATATAAAATTGTATTTTAGTTACACGTCTCATTTGCAGCTGAATAAATGTTTCTTTCTTTCTTTTCTTTCACCTTTCCCATAACCGCAATTCATTACCGTTGGATTACGCTAGAGGTCCTGGGTTCGATCCCCAGGTCGAGCAAAGTGTTATTGGGTTTTTCTATGAAATTCTCAATAGCAGCTCGGAGTCTGGATTTGTGCCCGGTTAATGGCAATAGGTTCGCCCACTATTACATGGGACCTAAACATACCGGCGAAATGTGGGTGTACATTAGTACACCTCTGCCTAACCCTTCGGGGAATCCAGGCGTGATGGTATGTATGTATGTATGTATTACCGTTGCAGGCGATGCGGTGTTCTCGTGCTTCGTGGTGGTTCCAAACGTGGTGAGCGTGTGGCGCGGCACATGGGGGCTGATGGAACTCCAGCCAAAGCTGTTCCCCTTCGCGCAAATTTACTTGATTGGTATCGTCATACACATATGCTTCGCGGTGGTCAGGTAAATAGCTTGTTATTTTGGTTTAAGAACTTCAGCCAACCTCTGTGGTCTAGCGGTTCGAGTGCCGGACTGCTGATCATGGGGTCGTGGGTTCGATTCCCACAGGACACAAATATTTGTGTGGATAAAACATGAGTATTTGTGTTTGTCTGGGTGTTTCTTATGTATTACAAGTATGTATTTACAAAAAAAAAGTATATAAGTATTATATCCATTGTCTAGTACCCATAGTACAAGCTCTGCTTAGTTTGGGACTAGATGGTGTTGTGTAAAATGTCCCAAAAATATTAAAAAATATTAAATATAATTTCTCACAAGTATATAAAAAAAAAATACACTTATTGAGTAATACTTTTATAGATAAATTTATAGTAAACATACTGAACATAGATTAAAATGACAACACAATCCAAGTAATTCTAAACAGTAATTTGCGACTTACTGGATGTGACATACGTGGTGATCGTAAGCGTACATGGTGTTATCACTTTGCTATCACTGTTTTTTCTTTTAGTTTATTTCTTTCTTTTACTAGTTCTATTATAATAAGTAAAAATATTTTTAACCAATTTCAATAAAAGAGGTTCTCAATTTGACCTGTATGTATGTATGTATGTCCGCGATTATCCCGCGTTTGGCTGAACCGATTTTGATGCGGTTTTCAGAAAAGTATTTTTTATATCCTGGAGTATGGTTTGGTACCTATACAATAAATGAATGCCCCGTGACGTCATCCACGTGGATCCTTTATTATTCGGATATTACATTAGTTCAACTCGACCGATTTTTTTTACACACAATGCTTGAAATCGGTTTTCTTTTCTTAAAAAGTTATTTAAAAGGTAGAAATGTTAAAATGGATGGCAATGAAAACTATGCAATAGAAATAATGCGAAGGGCATTGTCGGTATAACAGGATTAGTAGGAACTCAAAGGTTGAGTTTGAGAAAATTCTCGCATATTGTTCAACCGTGTATCTATACATATCTCAGCTTTGTACGTGGAACACATACTATCACGCCTGTACTCCCGTCGTGTAAGGCAGAAGTGTATGTACTTTTTTATATACTACTAAGGTGGCAAACAAACGTTTGCTTGTGGCCCACCTGATAGTAAACGGCTACCGTAGCCTATAAGCTACGCTAGCCGCAGTCTGTGGACAGGTGACTATTCTTAATTCCAGACCTCTCTGTGCTTCGGAGAGTACGTAAAGCGGTCTCGGTTGATTGTTAAATAGTAGTCTGAAGCCCAAAAAGCCTGACAACCAGTCTATCCTCAGGGTATCGGTATTGCCCAGAAAATGGGATGCGGAGGTCTGATGGCAGTCGCTTCGTGTATAATACGGATATTCAACCGTATTTGGTTAGACTGGACGTTGACTTCAACATAGTTGGGAAAAGTCCCGGAAGATGATGATCAAGAGAAACAAAATAGTCATTCGAAGATAATCCTTGTGTCGTTGACTAACATAATAATATTTTTAATAGCTTTTAAAACACAAAACCGTAGTCCCTAAAATGGAACGTAATATTAAAGGTCGCTAACGTTATATTATTTACACGCGTCAATTTGGCGCCTTTGAAAATAAGAATAGCAAGACACTATGAGCTGCACGTAACTTTATTGCTCTATATTTTTTGGTTGGCGTTTTCATTAAAAAATATTTGATTCCGACGACGACCTCATGATCGAACCCTCACTTGAAGGACTAGATCACTGACGTCGTCAAATGTTATTTATATTATCTATAATAATATCCCATCAAAAACATAAATGTGAAATGAGAGCTAAGTTCAATATTATGATATATATGAGATCTAAATGGGTGCCAAGTTCGATGGTCATATATTTGATGGTTGAAATATATTTATAACAACATAAAATATTTTATAACAACTTAAAATATAATTTCTTCTTTTAATTTAGAATAAAATATTGAAGCGTAAGGTCTGACTTGGCAATTTCTCATAAACGAATTATATTATAGCCTTCGCAAGTTCCAAAGCTGTTATTATGAAGTGATGAAGAACAAATGAAGAACTGATGTTCTTCAAGAAGTTTAAATATTATTCAAATCGTCTTTTTAATCATAAATAAGACGATTTTTAAAATTGAATTATCATAAAATCTTAATTGCATTTTCTGAAATAAATAATATATGGACTTTTCTCGTTTACTCTTTGCGAAATCTATCATTCATAAACATGCATTTTTGTATACTTATTTTTTTCATGGTTTAAAATACACTATTCTCTGTCCAGAACACGGCTGTTATCCAGATCAGCGGGTGCGTGGAGCAGGTCTGACGGTGGTGTATGGTCGTGGGTGCGGGAGCGAGTGCTGTCGCGTGTCTACACCTACGTATTCATCCTGAGCAACATCATGCACTGGCGCGGCGGCTGGGGACTCCTCGACATGTTCGTGGACACCATACTGCCTGAACCTGACGACCCTCACAGGTATAAATAGTTTTTGAGATGTTTTCTGAGTAGAACAGGACACCTTTTTTCTTAACAGCTGATGCTTGAAGCCGACAGATGCTGTTTCGTCCAAAATTCCACCAACCCTGTCATTTTTCGTTTTTGGTCTTTTGTTCTGCTCCTAAGGGTCGTAGAGTGATGTTAAATAACCTATAAGCTTTTGAGGATTTAGACCCTAACCCATTATCCGTTACTACTTTGCAGTGAGGGAGCCAGAATATTTTTCCAACATGTAACCCTTTATCTTGTAACACAATTTTTTGTCTTGCAGACCAATTCTGATAGCATCCATCACGTTGGCGTGCTACATAGCGATCACATTCCTGCGCTCCTCCCGCAACCTGCTCGCCTCGCCATATTTCCTAGTCACCGACGGAAAGGAGCCCACCTATATATTCACTACTAGGTTTAAGATATCTGTAAGTACATACTTTCTGTTTTTTTATTCAACGATGAAGGAATACATGACGCACCACCTGATTTGTGCCTGCGGGTGGCTGAATTGGGGGTTCCCTTGTTCGACCAGATAATGGCCCCAGTAGGTGGCACGTGAGTTTCCCACACGCGTACCTTCGATTGAGATACGAGGGAAGGTCTCGCTGATTGAGGGGTTCCAGCGACTGCTGGACCGAAGCCTGTCATGGTCGTGGCGAATTTCACGGATCCCATGGCCATGACTAAAGCGCAAGTGAAGACAAGTGGGGTTTTTAATCGGTATGAGTCCGACTTACCCTGCTGTCTCCCCAGGTGGCTGATTCATGCGGATTTTCCTTACTATAAACGTAGGCTCCTGGTACGGCGACACGCCACCGTCGCGCATCGTATGCGCTGTGTCCGTCAAAAGACTTCCATAGTGATCTATACAATCGGCAAATCAATAATAGCCACGTTGATCAAACGATCTGCAAGGTTAAGCTGCGCTAGCCGAAGTCGGTCTGTGGACGTGTGACCATACTTAACACATCGAGACCCTCCGAGCCTCGAAGTGCACTCAGAGCCGGTGTCGTGTGTAGTATACATATATGCGTGGTGGACTGTTGTTGAAATGACTTGTTTTTTCCAAAAAGAATGTAATCTATTATGCTGTGTAATTAAAATTTATTCCGTTTTCGTTCTATAGATTTTATATCTATTATAAGTATGTATTTACAAAAAAAATGTATATAAGTAATATATCCATTGTCTATTACCCATAGTACAAGCTCTGCTTAGTTTGGGACTAGATGGTGTTGTGTAAAATGTCCCAAAAATATATTAATATGATATGTATAAGTATTAATATTAATTATCACTCGCTTAAACAGTGAAAGAAAACCTGCATGCCTTTGAGATTTTTCTCGATGGTGTGTGAAGTCTGCCAACCCGCATCTAGCCAGCGTGGTGGACTATCGCTTCATCCCTCTCAATCTGAGAGTAGACCCGTGCTCAGCAGTGAGCCAGTATATGCGTTGATGATGTATGTAATACAAAATATGTATTTATCAGTCATCGTTTTTGATCGAATTTCTAAGAGCCATGACTGCATAATATCCTGTCGAATAATACTACACCAGTCGAAGTAGAGTTCAATGTTCAATGTTGACCAAATAGTAATAACATTGGGCCGTCATTTAGGAAGTACGCAGTTGTACTGCCCTGCTGGACATGATTTGTTGGTCGTTTGTCTTATTACCTTCACGGTCGCACTTAGCTGGCGAGGGCACAGCTAAACGTGTTGTGCCTCTTATGATCTGATCACAACGTTGCTCCTGCGACACTTCAGTACTCAAATGGTTAAATAGATTCATAAGCTAAGGGTCTGTAGTATAAGGACTGTTGGGTGATTTGATTTATCTAGCAGTAGGCAATTGACAGGTTGACAGGTATTTGATTCATTCAAAATATCAGGCTTAGTGAAAAATATAATTAATTATAAGCTGTATACTAACAAAAATAATCAAATCGACTTATAAAGTTCTAAGATAATGATGATGAATGACGTGATAAGCCTTTAAAGGTTTTGATGCGATTTGAGAGGGATGCTTCATCCCTTTCCCGAAAACGAGTGTTTGTTTATCAAAAAAATGTCAGCCCACTAACTAATTGTGGCGATGACAATTTAGCACTCAATAGAGAGCTGTCCTAACTGCTGAGAAGAACGTAAATATAAGTAGAGAAAGCTATTACGTTCAGAACTAAAATTATTAGAGCTGTGATAAGAATGAGAATGTTTTTAATGAAAAATAAGAGAGGTGGTATAGTGGGAGTAATTCCACTCAAATTGGACCTGCCCAACCGGGGAAGTACCTCGGCTTTGCAGAAAATCGAAGTGAAATAATACTGCTTCGAGCTGTGTTGTGTTCCTTACGGTGAGCAAGGTTGCTAGTGTTTCCCGAGGAAACGTAGTGTTGCCAGTGGGGGTCTTTGACCTTTTTGTTTGAACAGTCAAGAAGTGAACGCACCACCTAGAAGATATTTTAGGCATTTCGCATAATATATAAGTGAAATAGTGAAATAAAAGAAAATATGTAAATAGAAAATGAAGCGATATCAATGAAATTAGCATGACAATCGTTCTCAAGGAGGAAATTGTAATGTTAAAGTATTACATTTATTTATACAATGTGTTACAAAACACCCCGTAAAAAATATAATTATTTAACAAAGCCAAAAAATTTGTCAGCTGTCATGTCAGGGAACCAGATTATTTAACAGAAAGGCCTACGTACCTATTTTACCTATTATTGTTATTTTACTTTAATAGTTTTTCTATTTTTCATTCATAAATGTTGTTGTTTTGCTTTTTTGGGGTATGTTATACAGCGTTACTACGGTTCTTAAATATTGTGAATGGACTCGTTATAAGGCCCCATTTAACCTCCTTTCGGCTTTACGGGTAGTTTTGTAACACTCTTTATATGACTTATGAGAGGTAAGTGAACTATCAAAACAACCTACGGTTATCGTGACAAACATAGTTAGTTTTTACAACGGTGATTTCTTTTGGCTTTGGTAAAAAGTATGTAAAATCTCCACATTTGTGGAGATTCTACATTCTGTTATTCACATGTCTTCAAATAGTGTATTATCAAGATGCACCATTGAAGCTGGTTACAGATCTCTTATCTCGAACAAATGATCGAAGGATCGACATTAACAGCGTAGAATCATACGCACAACCGTTCAGTCCCGAGCAAACATGGCTACGTCAGTGCGCGGGACGGGTGATAATGCAATTACAAGTAGTAATCTGTCGGCGCGTTCGTGCCGGTGGCGGTGGGAGTCACTCATACATCAGACATGCGCGGAAGCACTGCGGGGCTGGCCGACACGCTGGCGAGCGGCTCGCGCGCGCACGCCGCCCTGCTCGAAGCAGCCGACGCGCTCTTCGCGAGCCTCGTGGTGGCGCCCGCCGTCGTCACCTACTGGAAGTCCACCTGGACGCTCATGGACCTGTACGTGCTGCCCGGCCAGCCCGTGAGCAGCGCCGCCGCGTGTGCCGCCTTCGGACTGTGCTGTAACTTCTTGTTTTCCGTGTTCCAAAGTCAGTTGAGCAAACACCTGAACCCGGAGAGGGGGCGGTTGACTTACTACGTGGTGTCGCGGTTGTGTACATGTGTGGCGGGGGTGGCGTGTGTGGGCGCGTGGCGCGGCGTGTGGAACCTGCTCAACGAGTGCACGGGAGACAGCGCGCGCACGCTGCTATCCACCACGGCGGCCGCCACGCTGTCGCTGGCCGCGCTCAGGGCCCTCAGGAACATCAGCGCCGCGCCCTTCGCCGTCGCCGTCGACTCGCCACAGGACTACTTTGACGTCCCCACTATGTTCCGTACGGTTGGTATTTAGAACTGCTCTTTCTGACCCAGCATAGGAACCTGCATCTTACAACTATCAGTTCTGTTTCAATCAGAATTTAGGCAAAGAAGTGCTCTTACTTTAGCCTGGATTAGGTTTCAATGTAATATTAGGTTATTTCAATCAAACGTTGCGCCTATTCCCAATCATCACCCCTGTTCTATTTACCTATATTGGCATAAACATAACTCCTACCAGTATGGGACCCCTATCGAACTAGGATGTAAATATACTGATCCATAAATGGATCAGGTCAAAATCAGTTTTAGTATGTAGTCTGCCAATTCGCACTAGGCCAGTACTTTTGTATTAAAGAGATTACCAACAGTTTCAGCATAATACTGAGCGCCACCCTCTTCCTTGCGACGATGAGACGCACTATTTATGTCAAATTATGTGTTTTTTTTCGTTTGTGTTAATAGTAGTCTCATTTTTTTTGCAAGAAATAAATTGATTTTCTTTCTTTCTTTTTTTCAGTGGTCTGATAAAAAATTCAAGTCTGAATTCAACCTTACGTATCAATATTTCCTGTCAACCTGTTGAAAGTTCATCAAACCCGCACTTGACTGCTTCAGCGTTGCAATAATATCAACACAGATTAGACAAGTGCGTACTTGACATACAGGATCAGCTGATTATTAGCTGATTATTAGCTCATTCATTCCCGCGTGTTCATTGATACACGGGTCATGGTCGGGATTTTGCTTTTTTTTACGTTGAATTGGTCGGTCAATATTTTGTTTTATTAATACTTTATGCACAGTATGGTATCTAGATACATACAATATTGGTGCATCCACACCGCAGTTACTTTTTGTGGAGCAACAGAATGAAACACGAACATTAGTTAACATTCTTCAACTTTCACGGCAACATATTATACTACCAACAAATACTTTTTGTAATCGGATGTTGCCCACCAACACTTGGAAACATTGCTCCACAAAAATGCGGTGTAAATGCACCTAAGGCAAGTCGCTTCCCGCTGGCTGTCCCTGTGTATCTTCTAAACTATGCAACGGATTTTAATGTGGTTTTCACGATCATTTAGATAATTTTATATGTATAATACATGCATGTTATTAACATATTGCCCCCGTGCCAAACCGGGTCGGGACGCTAGTAAAGAAAAGAGGCGATCTTACTGTTGACAGTTAACGTAAATGTATCATTAGCTTATATCATAACCAGTATATTGTACGATAACAAACTCAAATACGGAATAATATAATTATGTCAAGATGTACTTACCATTGTTAGGAACGATTTGTTTACGTCAATTGATGTCTCTAAGTGTGGCAGTAAAAAAACAGAGACAGAAAGCAAATAAATGCACTAATATTGCTTATTATTTTTAATTCAATTATCTTCTTACTAATTAGTTTAAAAACACATAAAATAACAGCCTCATTAGTCTAGTGGTCGTAACCGCGACTGCTACGCAATAGGTCCTTAGTTTGATTCCTAAGTCGAGCAGCGTTGTAAGGTTTTTCTATGAAATTCTCAGTAACAGCTCGAAATTTGTATTTGTGCCCGATAAATGGAAATAGGCTCGGGTCCTAAACATACTGGCGAACTGTGGGTATATATTGGTACTTTCTGCCTAATCCTTCGGAAAATATATGTGATTGTATGTTATTTTTGAATGAACAATACCCCACATAATATAAATTATATCAAAATGAATAATCCCACTTTAATCGATTTTTTGGTTTCTAAACGTACGATTTGATCTTCATTCAAACTTTTTATCATGATATTTTTATCTTACGGAAATAAATATATTTCCTATAGGACATGATTTTAAAAAGTATTACTCGCTTAAACGGTGAAGGAACACCTCGCGAAGAAACCTGCATGACTTAGAGATTTTCTCGACGACGTTTGAAGTCTGCCAACCCGCAACAGAGGCCATACCACAACGTGTTAATACGTCATTTTTAGGTTGTGAGAAAGGGATGGCGCTATTTAATTTCTAGAGCGACTTCCCTCTCTCTCAATCGGAAAACGAACGCAATAATAGGTAAGGCCACAGTTCAACGTGGTGGACTATAGTCTAATCCCGTGCCCAGCAGTTGGCAGTATCTGTCACTTTAAAATCATTTGACATTGACAAAACACCTTTATTTTTTTTTTACGGAGCAAACCTCCTTTAGGGATTAGACCGGGAAGTCTGGGGAATCTTACCTATTAAGACCATCCCGGTGGCTACTATCAGCACTGAGCACATAGAGGATGAGAACCTGTGTGTGAAGCGGGGGACGTGTTTTTTTTTTAATGTATATCAATATCATTAATGTGTGCGTCTGTCCCTTTATATTAATTTTGAAATCATTTTATCACCGGCCCTTTGGAACGTAGACGATTTTTGTTTACGGTCGAAAGGCCCGCGTTCCATTCGCTTTGGGCCGTTCAGACTAAATACCCTATTTTCGAAAGGAAAAAATTGTTTTTCTTTCTCTTAAAAACTTACTACACCTAGCTTAATTTGTTTATATAGAAAACCGTATAACAGCCGATTGCAAAAGAAGAAGAAAATCTCTAAGGCAGGGTTCCTCATGATGTTTTCCTTCACCGTTTAAGCGAGTAATAATTATTTATTAATATGCACATGATTTCGAAAAGTCAGAGGTGTGTGCCTTGGATTCGAACTCGAGACCCTCGACTTGGCAGTCCAATGGTCGTACAACTAGGCTATCACTGCTGTTATCGATCGGTTATTGAAAATGGCGGTATATTGACATTATTGGGAGATCTGTATATAGTCTGCCAAATTATATTGTTCCCTTTTTTAATTTCATTTGAATAACAATTATAGGTAAACTAGCTGTTAAACCGCTGGTAAACCGTTGCGCAAATAATTTTGTGAGACAAAAACTAGTTACTGTCTTTCTCCGAAGTCTAATCTATATCTGTTCCAAATTTCAACCAAAAGTCAAAAGTCTAAATATTTTTTTCAAGATAGACTACTAGGTAGTTATTTTTACATGAATACAGCCCAAAACATACGCCCTTCACCGCCTCCTTGTGTTTTAGCTGTGAAGAAACAGCGCCGGCGGCGACGCGTCAAAATTAGTTCATCGGTTCTTTCACTATTTGGTTATTAGTGGGGAAGCAGGAATGTGAGCTTACGCCTGGAAAGCCAAGTCGGAGGACAGAGGCTCAGGCTTCAGTAATCGACACATTGTGTAGGTGTCCATGGTCCAAAGTCTGCAATTTCAATTGTACCAGAATGGTCGTGCAATGGCACTAAATGACATAAGGGCTGGGTCTTACCACCTGCTTGGAATCCTGTTATAGATTCTTTCCAGGCCTACTTACAACTGCAAGACCAAAGGATACTGTGAGCTCGTTTTGCGTGAATCGGATTGCCAATAATTAAAAAACTAAAACATGATCATTGAATATTGTTACTTTAAAAGAGATTATCTGAGTTTGTTTCGGCGTTTCTTCTCAGAGGTCGTCAGCTAGGAAATGCCTTAATTAGTAATAAATGTCATTGATCATGTAACAATAAAAATGTAGGGTAGCTGTCAGTAATTATATCATCAAGACGCCCACCACCTCAGTCTACCATGGACGCTGTAAAGGGTCCGAAACGTCGGGATTAATAATATCAATATAACGCGATAAAATCCGTAAAAAGTAGTTTTAATTCAATGTATATGATTCGCGTAAATATCAGAAATCAAGACATAAGGACAGACAGATTTCGTAGCCATAACTGTCAAATTTTACTGTAATGTTTATTTCTGTTTTTAGTTAGATCTAATTCTACTTTGGCCCGGTAGGCGAGAATAATCTACAGAAAAGGGTTATTTTATTAGTATGTTTGCCACTTTCCGTCAGTTGATTCTTCTTGTCAAGATAAATATTTCATAGCAAGGACTACTTTATGATTTGTAATCTCATGGTAATAAAGTAATTTAACACATTTATAATTACAATACATTTGCTAATGAGGACATCTTCTCTTATTTACGTAAATTTATTTATTTAATTCAGTCTGTAGATAAATAAGCAGGATCTATCGAAAGAAATTCTATCTATTGTCAGATTGGGTTAGCTTGATATACTGGCCTCTGTACATTATATTATGTAGGTATTATTATATTTTTATCGCTGATGTGAAGTCTGCTAACCCGCTGTAGCAGCGCGGTGGACTACAGCGTAATCCCTCTCATTCTGAGAAGAGACCCGTGCCCAGCCAGCAGTGGGACAGTATATGGGTTGATGATGATGATAATGTTGATTATATTATAGTATAAGTTTTATAATAACACTCACATACTGTGCCGTATTAAACGAGTATCACGCCGACTCACTGGCCAATCAGTATACTTAAATTAGGAAATCAATATTGGCCAGACATAAGGTAAGATTTGATGGAAATTCCCGAATAAAATACTGATCTTCCTTCGCATCTGGTTAACAGAAAGCCGACTCAAACATAGTTGGGAATATACTAGGAAGATGATTATGATGTGGGAGTTGTAAGGAACTCCTTACAACTCCCACATTGCAACTGCAAGCTCTCATACAATTTTCACTCCATTTCTGTGTGAAGCCTTATTATTAAGGTCTTGATTTTGTTAAATTTAAGTTTATTTAGATTTAAGTCTTCTATATTTAGTGCTCCACGAGGAAATGTGTTGGTAGTGGGGGACTTTTGACCCTTATACTGCCAACCCAACTATTCCTTTTTGGTTTTACAGGGTCGGCAATGCGCAAGTAACACCCCTGGTGTTGCAAGTATCTATAGGCTATGGTAACCGCTTATCATCAGGAGGGCCGTATGCTTGTTTGCCACCTTAGTAGAACGTAAAATCAGGCGAACTAGCGGTCAAGCGTAGGCCTATCATGATAAAAAACAAACCAAATACATGCTCATAACTATGCTATGTAACATAAAGTATTATTTACAGAACAGTCGAGAGACGATGCTGTACATCCTGGACTGCATCTTCTCGGTGACCGTGGTGGGGTCCCTGGTGGTGTTCGTGTGGCGAGGCTCCTGGGCGCTGCTCGATATATTTCTCTTCCTTGAAGACCAGAGCAAATCGTGTTGGACATCACTGGTAAGTCCATAATAATGTTATTTTATACTTGCTGTGTCTAGTTTTACCTATCTACGAGCCTCCCCCCCCCCAGGGATGTGCCCGCGTTGCACAGGGGGAGTTCTGGGGTGGTCTATTAAGACGATACAGGAGGGGGGCACCCTCCATATGCTGATGGTAACCACAGCCAGGGGTTTTAGTGGGTAAGAATCCCACTCCCAGGTATAATACTCGTAGACCGGCAGGCTTTGGAAGGTTTCCCCCCGTCAACAAAAAAAGCCTAATCCCTCTCAATATGAGAGGAGAGTATATGCAGCAGTGGGACAGTATATGGGTTGATGATGAGGTAGTGGATGTGATGTGGATGTATTCTAGCGTCAGTGGTGGAAATAATGCGTGTGTGTATAAGCGTGAATGGTGTATGTGATGAGGAGTATGAGATACTGGATACTAATCTAGACGGAAAATTTTATTTGGTTAATCGCTTTCCTTCTACAACACGGCTCTACTGCTAAAATGAATTCACTATCATTACCGCGTAGCGCATAAAAAGCCCTGACGCCGACGACATTGTTTTGACCGCTTAGGCCTTAGCGACAGAAACAATATATACCATGTAACGTGCCATACTTACTGTTGTATCATTATATTCATGTCGGTCCACGGACAATAGATTACCTAGCAACGCCGAATTTTAACGCGAACATGGGTAAAACACGGACCACTACAACTGTACACCATGCGTAATTTTTAATTAACGTAACCATTTTCTTAATTCTGTGTACCTATTTCCACGTGGATTAGGTCTTTTACAAAAAGTTTTTTTTAAGTTACGTATCGCGCCTCCATTACATATTTAATCTTAATGATTTTGCTTATTATATTATCTATTAAATTAAAATTGTTGATTGGAATTTGTTTATTTTTCAAAATGGAGTATTACGCAAATTTGTACTCGTAGCACTTTTTTTGTGATCATAAGTTAAGCAAAAAATAAATGGTGACAGCTATTAAAATCATTTTCGGATTGAAAGGAATTAGAGCATCAACATAAAAGTTTCGTTATACTCAAGTGTATTTACCAAAGGACAAGATTTTAGAAGTACATACTTCTAATCTTTTCGGCATTGCGCACTTTACAATGCCTTTAAACTGATTTTTATGACATTAAGCCCACGTAATTTCGTTACTACAATTGTCTTTTATATCTAATACTAAATGTGAAATAATAATGTCAAGGCCATTAAACCACAAATAGGAAGGTTTGACTGTCTCATTAGCTTAGTTGTTAGAAACACTACTGCTACGTTAGTTAGAGGTTCTGGGTTCGATTCCCAGGTCGGGCAAAACGTTATTGGGATTTTCTATGAAATTATCAGTATCAGCTCGGAGTTTGGATTTGTGTCCGTTAATGGCAATTGGCTACACATATCAGCGAACTTTAGTATGGCTCTGCCTATCCTTCGGAGATTATATGCGTGATGGTAACTATGTATAAATGGTAATTATTGATGATGGTAATTATGTAAGTAGGTATTCATTAGTTAATTGTAATCTTGAAAATCAAGGGAAGAAGCGAGCCAGCCCTGACACATGTGTTTATATTACTTAATAGGGTTGTCTCAATTTTGTGTCAAATGCAATGTACAAGATTCAATAAAGAACATTTTTATTTTATTATTTTTTTATGTTATATTATAATTATTATGTTTGAATAATTGAGTCTGCGACACATGTTGAGGCTTCGATTCCCCCACAGAAAAGAAACATTTATTCAGCTGCAAATGAGACATGAACTACATATTATTTGTTGTCTGTGAGGATGAAATAAATATGTTTCTTTCTTTCTTTCTTTCTTTATATACCTACACGTAGTTGTTCCGGGTCTGGGTGTTTGTGTATTTGAAAATTTTAATTTGTAAACGCACCCACGATAGTAAAGATAAAATAAACTTAAACTTGCAGATCCGTTAAACAACATAGCTATTACTTAGCTATGAACCCCTCAAATATAACATGGCTAATATATTGATTTCTGACATTTACGCGAATATTATACATTGAAATAAAACTACTTTTTACGGATTTTATCGCGTTATATTGATATTATTAATTATTAAGCGAAATATCGGGAATAATAATATCAATATAACGCGATAAAATCCGTAAAAAGTAGTTTTATTTCAATTACTAATATAATTATACTGTTCTGTAAAGTATGATGCACCGCTTCTTCTTCCACACGCAAGAGTGGACGTAGCGGATTATGCAAGCAATAATTGCATTACACCTATCAAGTTCATGACCATAACATTACCTTATTAACAGACCAAACAGGTTAAGAGAGGTAGGGCATAGTGGGAGTAATTCCACTCAAATTGGGGAAGTACCACCGCCTTGCAGAAAATCGAAGTGAAATAACACTGCTTTGAGTTGTGTTGTGTTTCTTACGGGGAGCAAGGTTGCCAGTGCTCCACGAGGAAACGTTGTGTTGGCAGTGCCAACCCAACTATTGTTCGTTCGTTTTACAGGATCGGCAATGCGCAAGTGACACCCCTGGTGTTGCAAGCGTCTATAGGCTACGGTAACCGCTTACCATCAGGCATGCTTGTTTGCCACCTTAGTAGTATAAAAAAGTTTACTTGTAGGTATGTTAATCCTTTATTATTTGTGCCCCCCGCGGTGTCACCCGCCTTTTTTCCCTTTTAGCTCGGCTCCTATAAGTCTTAGCGTAATGTTACACAGCTTATGACCTTCTTCAACTTTTGAATTTGACTTCAATAAATGGACTATCCAACACAATATTTTTTTTTTCAATTCGAACCATTAGTTCCTGATTATAGCGCGTACAACCAAATTAAACTCTTTATCTTTATAATATTAGTTGGTTATTTAGCGAAGGAAAAATTCGACCGCGGGTGACGTCAGTAACACCTATTGAAAAGCAAAAAATTGCTTTTCAAACCGTTGTCATAAAGACGTAAATTCTGAATGTGAAGGCAAAATTCGTCATGGCGGGTGGGACTCGCGGTGGCTTAGTGGTCATAGCGTCTGGTGTACCTAACCAGCGGTCGGAATAGCAAAAAATACAAAAAGATATTACTTAGAATTATTATAGGATTATAACATTGATCAAATTTTAATTAAATAAGGGTCTAAATTTTCATTAAAAACTAGCTCACCCAGTAGACGCTGGCCTGCTAATCGATTTCAGCGAAATCTACCGGGATAATTGAAAATCATGATGAACCATCAAGGTCCACTCAGACACAAAAAATCTTATCAAATTCGGCCAAACCGTTTTGATAAGATTTTTATATTTTATAAACCGTTTTGGAGTTTTAGCGAGATTAACGAACAGGAATTGATTTTTTATCTCTATATACATATAGATAATAATAATAATAAATCGTTTATTTGCGTAAAACATGGTATACAAGATGTTAAATTATAATACAAAAAGGCATATGTTTTGCTAAGACTATATATACCATGCAAAAACTTTAGGGCTTAGCAACGGTAGCGCGCCCTTTCACAATACAATATTCTCACAGTTATAGCTTAAGGGCATTTTGGGTTATTTAGGCACTAGCAAATTCTTAGCAAAGTCTTTTTTTAAACTAATTTTATTAAATTCGATTCGATTAAGCATATTTTTTTAAGCATTTGCCTTAAAATATGACGCAGAGACAAATCAGCACTTTGTATACTCAAAAATCCTATACAAAAACGGTACATTTTCCACATATGGGTCATTACGCGGTACTGAGTCAGTGACCACTTACGCGTACGCAATTGGGTCTTCCTCTCGCCCGTCTTGCGTCCCCCAGCGTATGTATAGTACCGTGTTATTATTGGATTTTAACTCGCCACGAATTAGGACGTAGGTTTTATAAACATAATATATGGCCTACAGAACTTTCTAGAAGTCTAAGACTTACTACATAAAAAATAACACAACATACCATCACGCCTGTACTCCCCGAAGGGTTAAGTAGACGTGTACTAATGTAAACAATTCCCCGGTATTTTTAGGTCCCATGCAATAAGGGGTGTGCCTATTGCCATTAACCGGGCACAAATCCAAACTCTGATCTCTCTCTCTGAGCTGCTACTGAGATTCCATTAGAAAAACACAATAACACATTGCTCGACCTGGGAATTGACTGAGGACCTCTAGTGTAGTAGTCGTGCTTAGGACCAATAGGCTAATGAAGCAGATTTTTTTTTTATTAAAGAACCCCCACTCAAGGATTTTCTCCTGTATCGTGGGTGCGTTCACAAACACAAACTTTCGCATGCACAAACACCCACACCCAGAACAACTACATGTAGGTCATTACACATAGTCGTTCCGTGTGGGAATCGTGCCCACTACCCGTGGCGCAGAAGCCGATCGCTCAGCCGCTACGCCAAACGTGTCGTTAAGATATCGGTTTTTATATTACTGAGATGATAAACAAGCATACAGCCCGCTGATGATAGACTCTGGTCGCCAGAAACTTCATCATTAACCAATAATACTGGCCTAGGTACTCCTAGGCACGAGTCTGCTCTGAGAATGACGGTTAGGCTATAGTCCACTACGCTGGCCTAATTCGGGTTAGTAGACTCAAACGGGAAGGAAATCATCGTAAGGAAACCTGCATGCCTGTGAAGTCCGTCAATCCGCATGAGGCCAGCGTGGTGGACTATAGCCTAATCCCTTTCGTTCTGAGAGGAGACCTGTGCCCAGTAGTGGGACAGTATATAGGTTGCTATTCTTTTGTCAAGTACCAAGATTGTGTATCTTGGTACTTGACAAAAGAATAGGAATCCCATATTTGGAAAATTGTCAGCATGAATCCCTAAACGAACATGTGGAAATTCAAGGCGACTCCTTTCCAAAGGGTCTTATTGCCACTACCTTTGTTTCCCTGATCGATAAAATAGAAATAAAAATAAATCAATATTTGGGACATTTTATACAGCCACCATCTAGTCTTAAACACAGCTTGTACTATAGTGTGAACAAGGTTGCCAGTGCTCCGCGAGGTAACTTTGTGTTGGCAGTGGAGGGGACTTTGACCCTTATACTGCCAACCCAACTATTCCTCTTTCGTTTTACAGAGTTGGCAACGCGCAAGTGATACCCTTCGTGTTACAAGCGTCTATAGGCTACGGTAACTGCTTACCATCAGGTGGACCGTATGCTCGTTTGCGACATTAGTGGTATAAAGAAAACTATAGGTACAAGTTTTAACTAGAGGACAGTTAATAATATGACATAATAATGACAATGCATACAATATTTAAATATTTTTGTAAATATAGACTTATTACATAAGAAACAACCAGCCAGACACACTTATTTGTGTCCAAATATTACATTTATTTATACAGTAGGTACCATCACATCATCACCATCTATTTATAGAGCACCATGTACGTATGTATACATAGAAAATAATTACATAACAATCTTGTCCACGTCATTCTTTCTAAGAGTTCCAAATCCTTTCTTTTCTGACAAAAACATATCTCAATTCCTTTAAAGCAAGAAACTCCCTCAAGTTTACACCAACCGGCATCCTCGTTCAAGATCATGACGGTGACATTGAGCAAATTGCAACACGTGGGCGGCACGGGCGGACAGAAATACATGGCTATTAGTAAACACCGCTGCGAAAGCGTTTACTTCATTGTCAGTTCCTGAAACCGAAGACATTTTGCACGCAAATTGGAAAAGTACGTCTTCCGGACGAAATGTTTGTCTGAAAACCTCTACAACGCTTCTATCGGTCACGGTACTATTTTGATTTAACACGCTACTAGTGTGAATATCGACAGTTGAAGTGCTTTACAGAGTCAAAGATTTAAATAGCAGCGCCTGTAGACAAGTGGTAATCTGACAATCGAATCGACGAACGAATAGAAACAAAAAGTATGGAAATGACATAAGCTTTCGACAAATCGGGCGATCATAGATGTCATTCCCATACATTTTGTTTCTATTCGTTCGTCGATTCGATTGTCAGATTGCCACTTGTCTAAGCCCCCTGTTACCCCAGTATCACTCACATCCCATAGGATTTTTGAGGAAGACGAGGGCTAATTCTATACGACTTCATAGTTGGTTCAAGCCATTTTCAGATTATAGAAAGCCCCTTGCGTATTATATTTTTATGGCAGTGTTGAACAGTCTGTGAATGAGTGACCACGAAAGCATGGAGAGGCCATGCCTCGGAGAGCAACCGTCGGTCCCGGTTGTTAAACGAACATCTATGGAAATCGTTAATGGTAGTCAGAAACTCAAAACGCCTGAAACCCAGTCTATACTCAGGCTATTGGTATGGAATTATGGATTAGGTTCTGGAAGTCTGATGGCAGTCGCTTCGTGTAAACTACTGATTTGCGTTTGAGACTAAATGGTGCAGTGTTAAATCTCCCAAATATTATTTATTTAAATGATAAATGATATTTATTTCTGTAAATTAAAGACTTTTACAAGTCAATAATCTTTTTAAGCTAGATGACTCCAGCATTTCCTAAATGACGACATCTGAGAAGAAACGCCGAAACCCGCAAAAAAATTATTTATCTTATTCAGCCGTATGCAGGCGGGTTATAACCGGTCTTTGTCGAAGTCTATGGGGGAGGCCTTTGTTCAGCAGTGGACCGCCCGTGGCTGATATGATTATGATGATGATGATTCACCCGTATCTGGTTAAATTGGACCCCAAAATGATTGGGAATAGACTCAGAGGCTGATGTTGACTTAGGCATCTCATGAACAGTCATTGGCCATCCTACAATGTTTCAGTTCACATTCAGGAATCCTCCCACAGCTTTACCTAAAGGTGAGGATGATTAATATAACGACCTAAGAAGAATTCATTAGATAATATGTAATTTCCTCAGTGAGCCTGTGAGGATTGACCGTCATTTATAAAATTAGCCTTTAAGTGAGGTTTATGACACAACAAGCGTTTTGTTCATCATGCAAATGTTTTCCTTGAGTGATGTAATGGAGTATTGTTGGGAACATAACGTGCCTTGGAGAGCACGTTAGGACTTCGGTTGTCATACTATATACAAGCGTTAGTGGTATTCAGTAGCTCCAGCTCATCTAGGACATCGGTATTGCCTTGGGTGGCGGGTTATTTAATGTTAAGCTGCGCTAGCTGTTAATAATCCAATTTAGTTAACTAAGTTAACTTAGTTCTTTGGTTATTTTAGCCAAAAAAAAAAAATTCAACTGCGGGCAGGGTTCGCACTTGCGTCTTCTGGTTAGGTAAACCAGACGCTATGACCCCTAAGCCACCGCGAATTTTTCCTTCTCATAAATAACTTTAAAATCTTAGCATGGAAAATGCCTTAAAACACAAAAAGATAATAGTATAGATAGATAGAATATTCTTTATTGTACACCAAGAATAGTAGTATACCTAATTTCTTTGGTTTTTAGTCATGGTTTATGACTTGAATAATCCGCCAAACTATAAATAAACATATATCGTCACGTCTGTATTCCCAGAAGAATTAGGCAGACGTGTACTAATGTACACTTACAGTTCGTTGGTATGTTTTAGGTCCCATGTAATAGGGGGCGAGCCTATTACCATTAAAATAAAATAAAATAAAAAATAGATTTGTTTTTCTTCCACAAATTACAAAAACATGATATGATAGATTATAGTTTGTGAGAGATGGTGCCTAAACTTAACTTAGGTACCTAACATTATCCGGGCGCAGATCCAAACTCCGACCTACTGACTACCCAATATTAGGTACTTTGCTCAACCAAAATGAAATTAACTTCCATAATCCTTCCAAAAGAAGTAGCCTAGTGATGTGAACATTGGAGTGCCAAGTTTTAGTTCTCGAGTTCGAATCCAAGGCACGCACCTCTGACTTTTCAAATTCATGTGCGTATTAATAATGAATTATACTTATAATTATATATAGTGAAGGAAAACATCGTGAGGAAACCTTTATGCCTTAGATAATTTTTTCGACGGTGTGTGAAGTCTACCAACCCGCACTAAGCCAGCGTTGTGGACTATAGCCTAATCCCTCTCATTCTGAGAGGAGACCCGTGCCCAGCAGTGGAACAGTAGGTATATGGGTTGATGATGATAAATCGTTGACTGTCTGTAGTATAAACTGTTATCCCACGCAATAGGAAATGAGAAAGCTTAACAACAATGTATTAAACGTTTATTAATAAACTTTCTTGTTGACAATACAATCTCATTGTTCATCGGGTGTTTCCATTGTTAGACAAACACTCTATTTTAAAACTTATTAACAAATGATTAGGCCTCAATTTACAGAGCTTAGGTCGTTAAGCCTGTAATAAAGTATTGGTATACTGCCGACATTGGTTTTAGAGAGTTTATGTGTAATGTATTTATTCCAAAGAACAATGTTTACTTACGAATAAATTTATAGTGTTTAATATAAGTATATACTAGGAATATTATACGGTACTAGGTATCTCTTTCGTATGCTAATATACACACTATAATACATTTAAATTTATTTTTTGTTTAAACATGTTTTTTAAAAAGGTCAGATGCTTAGTTACAACCGACGTGTGTGTGACAGGACGTATTAATGTGGACGAAGCGAAAGAAGTATACCCCCATGAGAAAAAGGCATGAATGAGTGTATGTCTGTATGATTTTTAAAGACAAATATTAGACATTGAAATAAAACTATCAAGTTTTGTAGGTAAGTAGCTGGATAAAACTGAGTTAATCATTTTACATAAGGTATCTCACACGGTCACTTATATACATAAACATAATATACAGTCACGCCTGTAGTCCCCGAAGGGGTAAGCAGAGGTGTACACTAATGTACAGATCGCTGGTGTTTAGGTCCCATCCTCCCCCAGGGATGTGCTCTAATACCCCTCCATGTGCTGGTGGTGGCCACCCCGGGGTGGTTTTAGTGGGTCAGAATCCCACACTCCCCGGTCTATAACCCCCGTAGACCGACCCCGCAGCCTTATAAAGGTTTTCCCCCGTAAACAAAGAAAAAGGTCCCATCCTCCCATCTAATAGAGCTAGAGCGTATCGCTATTAACCTAGCACAATTCCAAACTCTGAGCTGCTACTGAGAATTTGCGTAACCCAGTTACACTTTGGAATCGTACCAGGACCTGATAATTATTACAATGCCTGAAACGATTACTTTATCATGTACTTTTCGTCAACAGATATTGGGCTACGCAGTGGTAATAGTGACGTTTGCGCTACAAGCGCCAGTCCGCTGGGCGGCTGCTAGACTGCACGGGGCACCGCGGCTCCTGCTAGCTGACGTGTACCACCTCATCTCCTTCGTCGCCACCGTCAACGTCTGGCGGGGCATCTGGGGCCTGCTGGATATTTATTTCTTCCCTGGTAAGTCGAAGTACTTCTGTTAAACTTTACCGTATCACCGCTCAGGTGCACCTGTGGTATCGTTACAGTCTTAAGTGTAAGATTTTCAATAACTAAGGTAGTTCTAGTTATTTGCTGCTTCACTGTACTTTCCCATATCACCCTATGGGTTTATGGAATGTATTAAATGAGGTGTCTGACTCTTTAACAACTACCATTAGGACCCATCATCAAATCAGCCAAAACAGATCCACTGTTGAACAAAACGAATATGATACTGACGATAAATTTTAGAAAAAGAGCCGTAACTACAAGTCCCTATCTTACTTTACAAATAATCTTTACAGAAACACCAAAACTCAGTAACTGGAGTTCCCATATAGTGAGTCTAACGATGCTCATACTCCTCAACTGTTCCAATTCCGTCATCGTTCGAGGAGTGTACATAGACGCAGAGGAGCCGGCGGGAGAGTGCGTCGTCTTCCCCTGTCACTATCTCAGGCTCTTCTTCCACAAAGAACGAACTAAGAAGAGACACAGAAGAGCATTACAAGCCGCTGCAGCCGCTGGAAGAAAGCTAGAAGACGCCAGCGTTCCTCTACAAATACCTGAAGAGAAAGTCTAGTTAAAATATGACTTTAGTTTGAGTTAGGAATTTTTATTCCACGTCAATTTTGAAGTTGGAACTATTTTTAGAATGGAATCCCCAGTGATACAGTGCATAGTTCCTGAAGTGATCGGTGATGCGGGAACAATAATTGAGGCTAGGGATGTAATACGAATCATATGATGTAGACGTTACCGTTTTATGTTGATTTTAATTTGCTTACTTACAAGTGTTGAAGTAAATAAGCAAAACAGAATTTAGAACCAAACTTAAACGTTGATGGATTAGATGAATTAATGCTGTCTAGATTTTTTTGGTGTAAGTATGTCGTTAAATGTGCAATTTTTTAAAACATTGACCAGGTGTATCATAATAGATACCGTAAAATTTGTACTACTTTTCCGACATGAGAAAATCTCAAGTCCGTGTTAATGGTTAACGTAAAAATGGTTGTATAAAAACTGGAATGTAACATTACAGTTACTTTAGTTTTTAAGTAAAAAATTAGGTTTCAAGTTTCAAGTAGTAGCTTTAATTTATAGAAAACTTCTTAAAATTATATTTCTAACCTACATTGTTGGACCCAATGGTGTAGCTTGGAACAATTAGTTATCTGTAAGATCTTACTCTTAATGTTGTAATTAATATTTTTTCCATACTAATGCAATGTGCTCACGCGCTTTAATAAAACTACCTCTACCTTCATCTTCATTTTATTAGATTCTCCTCTTATATTTCATTCTTCCTTCATTGTTTTGTGATGTTTTCTAAAAATATATTTCTTTATTAAATTGTTGTTGTTTCTATCAAATCATTATTTTAAAATTTCAGGAGATTCTTCAAAAATAATATCATTGTTTTCTGTTTACTCCTAAGTATAGGTTAAATAAGTATTTGTTTTAAGTCAAACTAATAAAAGTCTTTACTAGTTTGTAAAATAAAAATATGTAAATATTGAACAATGAAGTTGTAATAAGTACACTAAGATATTGTAAGTAAAGTTGAACGATACATAATAAACTTATTGATATTTTATCGGTTGTTTTATTAATAACTTTAGTTATTGAATTAAATTGATTACTTATAACAATTATCGATGTTTTATGAAGGTTGTGGTACAGAATTTTCATCGTCGAGTAAGTCCTAATTAACTCCAAGTCTAAAAATGTTTGATAATACATAGGTATATATAAAAAACATGTTTTGTTTTAGTTACCAAACTGGTTTACTAATGTGTGACAATTAAAATGCTAATCGTTTGATATTAAAACCTTAGTACCCAACTAATGTATTTAGCACGATGACACTATTTGACTTTCAAATAGTCTTTTTTATCAATTTTCTCATAGAGGTGGAATAGAAAACATCATTAGTAAACTTTCGGATTTGTCTTACTATAACTGATCTTAGGGCATTCCGCAGGGCAGTATCGTTGGCCCTTCCCCTTTTTAGTATATCTACGTAAAATATTTACAAAATACTTTGCTGCTGCTGAGATTTCAGTAATTATGAGAATAAGAAAGCAAATACTTTAAAAAATATGGTACAAAATCTTTAGGTATTTTTGGGTTGCCATTGAGGACGATTTGGATAAACCCATTTCATGGGATCTTATAGTCTAATTTATACTCTAATAATATTTTCATTTCCTACTTGTACCTATTTCTTGTTAAGGCTTGCACAAATCGAGCCTTATAAATACAAAAGATGTCAACAGAAACATTAATCAGTACGGTCCTAGCCTCATTAATAATATCGCTACACTTTCATTGAAAAAACCGCAATCTCTATACAATTAAAAACAATCAATAAACTTTATTGAATTGAATGCAAGAACATGCGAACTATATCATAATTATTCATAATTATTATGAATAATGTGACTACGGACGGCGAAAACAAAAATACTTCCCGGCATTCTATTATTATCCTTTGGAAGAAAACCAGAGGTCCTCGCCCTTACTGAACCTTGCATACAAAACCCTGCAATGGTAATGATCCTTATTATGAAAGGTGCAAGGTTGAAATTGATAATAGTTGGTATAATGCTCGCAGATTCATTGAGACGACAATGGTGATATCTTATCGCATAGGTTACATGTTTTATTACCAGATCCGATCCGAATAAATGTTCTATTTTGTTGCTGGGTTTTCTTGTACTTAAAGTAGGTATAGAGAAAGACTGTTTTCTTTTTTCAAATTTTGAGTTTACTAGAGTAACTGTTTCTTTATACCTATTATGTCTCTGATTTCCGTTGATTCTTTTAGCAATGTTTAGAGGGAGAGTTTCCCTTTTAATAACAAGATCACACCTGCTGCTGCTTGCTGTTGAATTCGTGGTTAAATGACAACATTTAACCTTGAATTCAATAGCAAGCAAGAGAAAAGGTATAGAGTTGTCACTTTAGCTTTTCTCTTAACCTTATGAGGGATCATACAATAGTGATAAAAACCATTTTTGAAAAGATATTTAATACATTCAGCCGCTGGACTGGGAGAGCCTTTTCTCAACTATATTGGATAATGATGATGATATCGTTAACTTCTCCCCATTTGTGGACAAAGAGTACAATAGTGGATTATAACCAAAATATTCCAAATTAGTTGAGACCCAAATACACTGGTATATTTCCACGGACAAACAGTCGTATCAACTGTTATTATATGTACTAAGTCTACCTACCGCGACGTGATTTAAGTAGTAAATATTGTATTATTGATATTATTTACGATACACCCGTTTTATCTGGAGACATGCTCACACGCATAATAGCAGACAATGTTTGTGTCTGGAAATATCTATGTACCAACACTGATTACCATTATCCTTTTAGCTTTTTCCCAGGTATGTTGGCTCTAGCTTCCAATCTAACAAATTCGACTGAATGTCAGTATTTTACACAAAGCGCAATTCAATTTCTGAACACAATCCTGAGGGTAGACTAGTTGTCAGGGTTTTTGTGCTTCTAAATACTACTAACGATCATTAGGTTCGCATGACAACCGGGACAAAAGGCTTTACGAGCTCGGAGGACTGTTAATGCCAAGCCATATGGATGGGTGACCATTTTAACACATCGAGACCTCTCCGTGCCTCGGAGAGCACGTAAAACAAACGCAGCTTATAAATAAATAAATAAATATTTTTGTGACACTTTTTACACAGCATCATCTAGTCCCAAACTAAGCAGAGCTTGTACTGTGGGTACTAGATAATGGATATAATACATATTTACTTTTTTTTATAAATACATACTTATAATACCAACATAAGAAACACCCAGACAAACACAAATACTCATGTTTTACCTACACAAATATTTGTGTCCTGTGGGAATCGAACCCACGACCTCATGATCAGCAGTCGAACCACTAGACCACAGACGTCGCTTAGATATTACTTAGCCACGAACCAAATAAAAAATGTCACATATTTACATTTATTATACAAAATACAGTTATAATTACAAAATCAATTAATACTAAAATAATTACAACTAAAATCGCACTGTGAAGTCAGTATATGCAATTCTGGCGACGTACTCCCAGTTGGTGAGGTCACATTTCTCGATCTTACAACCTGGAGACCCTGTGGTACTCAGCCAGTCAATCCTGAAAACAGGAAAATAATAAATTGTAATTTTTATTTGGTACCAGCCCGCATTATTAAATTAGAAGTAAAATTTAAAATTAATTTTCATTATTTTTAATCTGTATTAAATTTCATTTACCTATTTATATTTTAATTTCCTTTCATCATCATCAACCCATATACTGTCCCTCTGCTGGGTACTCCTATCTCACAGAATGAGAGAGATTAGGCTATAGTCCACCACGCTGGCCTAGTGCGGGTTGATAGACTTCACAAACCGTCGAGAAAAATCTCTAAGGTAAAGGTTTCCTCACGATGTTTTCCTTCACCGCTTTCCTTAGTATAATAAGAAAATATATAATCCTGGTTTACAATATTGCATGCCTGTAATTACAGAAGAGATTCCAGTATAGGTGTACTATTACTTATACATACTCACGTAGAAGATGTAAACGCATAAGTAAATCTGCATACGCATTATTCCAATTATCAAAAAAAAAGTAAATACTGAAACATTATTGACAGCGTATCACGGTATTGTAGGCTCAATTCTTCGTTACAGTGTTATCTTTTCGGGACAATCATCTAATATAGAGACCGTGTTCTATATGCGGTCTACAATCGACAGATAGTTGTATACCTTACTTCAAATCATGAAAACTGTTAAAATTTCCAGCACTACCTATACATGTTAGGAACTGCACTTCATGTAAAAAGAAACTGCGGATATTTGTAAAATTGACAGCGATCAGAAGAACTCAATTGCACGCCCAGTACAAAAATCAATCATATTACATAAATGTAAGACTTTGATGTACAAAAGCTTTTTCGGAATTGCTCTTAGGATATATAATAAAATTCATAACTCTATAAAAATAATGCCATTTTCAAAATTTTAAATAGCGCTGCAGAAACTTCTTCTTGACAAATGCAATACAATAGATGAGTTTTAAACGATAAAGAGTTATAATTATTGCTGCAATTTTGACATCTGTAGTTTTTAGCATATTTTCTTTGCATATTTATGTATTACATACTATTTTATTGGAAGACCTATTGTATACCTATGTTTCACAAATAAACTCTAAGATTTATGATATGATTTATGTAAGAAAACTGTAGTTTTCATATAAATCATAATTATCATAGATCATTGTCAATCAATACAACACATGTATGCTTTGTAAAGCAAGCAATGCAACTTTATCATTCATTTTTTATAACACTCTTATATAACTATTAAACTAAAATAAAAAAGTTTGACCCTTAAACAGAAGATAATTTTGTGTTGTCTTTGCCTATTAAACAAATATATTATTATAATTTGGTATAGACTTGTTACATGCTATTAGGAACAATCAAGAATAAGCAGTCACTATCACTATTTGGATCCTATCCAAATTGTTTATTGACAATTAAAGTTGGTAAACAATACCCCAATCAATGATAACGAGTACATAAGTTAATATTTAATAGACAATTAATACATGTTGTACTTAACTACTCCAAATGACTTAAAATTATTTTAGAGTTTTCTAGATCATTCTTATCGCCCTTTATATTTAATCGACTGCTCAATGGGGTGGTATGCTATTAGTCAAATGTCTGCCCAAAATCTTGGTCCAAGATTTGATCAAATTTCTTTGACGATTGCTCGCTTAAACGGTGAAGCACAACATCGTGAGGAAACCTGCATTTTATTTTCTCGAAGGCGTGTGAAATCTGCAAACCCGCATTAGGCCAGCTTGGTGGACTATTGCCTAATCCCTCTCATCATGAGACGTGCCTAGCAGTGGGACAGTATATGGGTTGATGATGATGATAATAAGCTAAGTGCGTCCATTGAAAATTCAAATATAATTGTATGTAATATGTATACAATAGCTAAGTGGATACTAACATGTGATCTAGCTGTGCCTTCGTGCCCTGTATCTTGCCGACGATGGTGCCTTTCTTGGAGTTCTTCACCCAGCCGCCGACACCGATCTGCTCTGCCAACTCCTTGCAGTACTTTGTGAAGTAGCAACCTGGTGAACCGGAACAAAATAGAATAGAATCGAATATTTTTTATTAAAGCACTAGCGGCCCGTCTCGGCTTTGCAAGGGGTTTTTTACACCTTGGGTTACATTATTGAAGTTTTAGTAGGCTCCCTATTTTTTCTAGGAATCAAATATAGCCTATGACACTCACAAATAATGTGGCTTTCTATTGGTAAAAGAATTTTCAAAATCTGTTCAGTAGATCCAGAGATTACCCCCTACAACCTCACAAACTCACAAATTTTACCTCTATAGTATAGATGAACAAATGCCAAGTACAGAGGCCAGCATATCAAGCTACCACAATCTGTCAATTACTTTAACAGATTTTGAATTTTAATACAAACGTAATAAGGTTCATATTCAATTGGGAAAACTTGTCATTTTTGGATAGCTTGACCTCCTGGCGTGTGTACATGTTTATAATTCATAAAATAATACAATGGGCGGTCTTATCGCTAAAACCGATCTCTTACCGACAACCTTTGGATGGATTCCAGAGAAACAGAAAGGTGACAATTGGGTAGTATAATAAACCATTAAGACAAATCTTGTTGGCATATAAAATAAAATAAATAAAATAAAATAAGCCTTTATTACTGTTAATACATAACTTATGTGAAAGAAAAGATATTTATTTGGCCAAAAACATGTGAGACCTTACGAGTACACATAAATGAAAATAAAATCCATAAACATGCAACACTTAAAATAAAATGTAAAATGTAAAATAAAAATAAATAAATAAAGAAATACTAAAAAGGTTATGCATGTGTCTCACGGCTGGGCCAAATGGGTCTCCAGATCAGCATAATGCCAAACACAATTAGTGCTTGACGCTGGTTTTCATCTGGAGCCCTAGTGTTTCAGTGGATACGTATGTCTGTATAGGATATGTATGTGATAAAACAGTTATTTAAATAGTAGGAAAAAAAATAGGTTAAGAAACTAATCTACTTAAACTAAATCATACTCTCTGCATTCGGTTGGTCTTCCCTCTTAACAGCTTGTCTTTCGACAAAGGCCTCCTCTAAGGCTTTCCACTTGATTCTGTCTTTTGCTGTACGTAACCATTCTGGGCCTGCTACATTCTTAAGCTCATCTTCCCATCGCTTTAACTGCCTTCCTCTATTTCTTCTGCTTTCTCTAGGGTACCATTCAGTTATAATTTTCGTCCATTTATCTTTTTTCTCTCTCAACATATGTTGGCATATAAACACTAATAATTAAAGCTGAAAATCCTTTTCCGTTTTGTCCCTATTCACCCCTGCATCCATTTTCACCCCGTTTGACTGTACGTGAAATATTTATGTTGACAGTCATTTCGAATGTTTGTTGAGGCCGATGTCACGTCCAAATAGCCCAGTGACATCGACCTACATGCTACTACTCTAATTATAAACAGTTGTTTGAATAGCTCTTTCTTAAGATCAGCTGACAATATTGATTGTAGTTAATCTTAAAGTGCATCCACACCGCAGTTACTTTTTGTGGAGCAACGTTTCCAAGTGTTAGTAGGGCAACATCCGATAACAAAAAGTTATTTGTTGTTAGTATAAATGTTGCCGTGTTAGATAAAGTTGCGTCAACATTGTCGTAACTATCTATAGGTACTATATTATTCTTACCTGCAATAGTTCGTGAACATAATTATACTGTGCAACTCGCTGGTTTCTATTTGTTACTTTATGTTATTGGCGGTATGGATGCGACCGTTCAACAAAGAGTTTTGTTGAACTTTTGCGACTGCTTGTTACTTACCTAAGTAACAAGTAGTTGCAAAAGTTGAAAAATGCTACCTAATGTTATCGTGTTGCATTCTGTTGCTCCACAAAAAGTAACTGCGGTGTGGATGCACCTTTAGGTATATTTTGTAGGGTTTAACTAATAGGTACCCAAGGATAAAATAATCTTTTTTTTACTCGGGTTAGCGGTTGCCCTGTTCACCACCCTCCACTGAGTAAATATGGACAGTGATGAATGCTTGTGTTTGTCCTGATGTCCTCCTCCTTGAGTCGTTCTCGACGACCTCTGTGGTGTAGCGGTTCGAGTGCCGGACTGCTGATCATAGGGTTGTGGGTTCGATTCCCACAAGTCACAAATATTTGTGTGGATAAAACATGAGTATTTGTGTTTGTCTGGGTGTTTCTTATGTATTATAAGTAGGTATGTATTTCCAGAAAAAAAAAGTGTATAAGTATTATATCCATTGTCTAGTACCCATAGTACAAGCTCTGCTTAGTTTGGGACTAGATGGTGTTGTGTAAAATGTCCCAAAAATATTATTATTATTATTATATTATTATGTTCTCCTCACTGCTGAGGGTCGTGATTTCTATGAAAAAGCTTTGTTCGAACTATGTTCCTCCATTTTGCTTTATTCTCTGCAGCATGTATAGCTTCGTTCACACTGGAGTCGAGTCTCGAACGAATATGGTCGGAGCAACGCATCGGGCTCCTCCCTTTTGTTCTTTTTCCTTCAATTTTGTTTGTCACAAGCAACTTTTCTAGGTTATCACCACGTTTTCTAGGTATGTGTCCAAAGAATTCAAGAATTCTCCGAAGACATGTTGTGGAGAGCTTAGTAGTTATATTTAATTTTCTAAGAATTGAGGCGTTAGTCCGATGTCCGTCCAAGGGATGCGAAACATCTTCCTCCAACACCACATTTCAAATGCATCAATGCGAATGCGGCCTGCCTTCATTAGAGTCCAGGTGTCGGCGCCATAGGAACACAAAGCTGATCACAAGCTTCTGTTTTAATTTCAGTGAGATGCTTTTAGTACTCCAAATGCTGCAAATCGAGTTGTGACATAGCATTCTTTGCGTGTGTATGTAAATCATACATATTTATTAATCAAAAGTGGCGATTTTGAATGATTTTAGAGAGTAATTTGCCGTTCAAGTTTACGCTGATACCGGAATGAAACCGAAATGCATTGCAGAATCCACTATACCTACTACGACAACCGAAAACTGGCAGCAGTTTGCCCTATTATCAAGTGTTCTCATATTATGGAGTAAGTACTCCTTAATAAATTAAGAATTACCTAATGGGCATTTAAAATGAGATTTTAAAATTAAAATTAAAAATGGATTTATTTTTCTCATCACAAATGGTATTGGTGGTAGGTATGTAGGTAATGGTTGATCAAATATAGTAAATAATATTTGAGAGAGACTGGTGCCCGAGATAGCAATTGCAATACTTTTTTTTTAAGTATGGAGAATCCTCATGGATTGGCCTATAGTCGTGGCCGTGGGATCCGTGAAATTCGCCACGACCATGACAGGCAGGTATTATAATACCTGAGTTACAGGTCACCAGACCCTCGAACACTTATATTATTATAGACTTATTCCATAAACAAGTTCAAACTTTAAATTAGTGGATGTGAATTAAAAGATTGCTTTAAGTTCAAAATCCCACAGACCTTGAACCTGTCCGTAGACTTCGAATTCCACAGCAGCCAAGGCATTTGGATCGTCCGCACCCATCACCAAAACTGACACTTGATCCCTCAAAATGTTCAGCAAATATTTCTTTATAACCACACCACTTTGAGAAACTTCTTTGCGTTGTTCAGTATCACGCCCAAACTAATGAAATTCGCCCGATCGAGTGCCAATACCACCAATACGCCAGCCGCCCTAGTTTATCTGTATTTATTTATACACAGATTGAAGTGTCCGAATTATTTATGAGCGTTGTAAGATATAGAGTATGGTTCGCTTGTGGTACAGTGGTAGTGGCCCTGGATTTGCAAGGCTACAAGTCGTGGGTTCATCCAACGTCACTAGAGGGAAATATTACAGAACTAAGTGGGTACCCCTTATCGCACGATTAAAGACAACCAGAGTAAGTTCAGAGTACTATTTAGATCACTAATATTCTACAAAAGTAATAAACCGCTTGAAACTAATACTGATTCAGAAAGCTTCCGAAAACTGTTGCTTACAGTTCATGAAGGGTAAAAACCAGTTCCTAGGTATTAGGGAACCATCACGGTAGGAAGTTACCTACTTTTAAGTACCAGATACTTTCTATTTTTTGTCAGTTCTGAAGGTTGATTTTTGATCGAAGGTTGGCTATAAGTTGTATTCGAGACGAATTTCGGCTGAAAAATTAATTCTTCCAGATGGAATATCGACATTTGGAATT
This sequence comes from Acronicta alni, assembly GCA_964056405.1. Classification (NCBI taxonomy): domain Eukaryota; kingdom Metazoa; phylum Arthropoda; class Insecta; order Lepidoptera; family Noctuidae; genus Acronicta; species Acronicta alni. The sequence goes on along the minus strand of OZ043919.1, from coordinate 2,941,854 downwards.
TAGATGCTATTGAAATGAAACATTGATATTATTAATCAACACGTTTTGGACCCCTTACAGCATCTATGTTCATGGGTAGACCGGACTGGACATGGACGCTGTAAAGTTCGAAACATCGGGATTAATAATGTCAATATAGGCGAAAAAATCGGTAAAAAGTAACTAGTTTTGTTTTAGTGCATAATATTCGCGTGTCAGAAGTCAATAAGATTCTATTGATATAGCAAGCAGGCAGTGTCCTCACCTATAAAATTGTCATTTTGTATTAAGAAATCAAATTTATAAAACAGTAAAAAATAAATAAATATTAGTATTTACATATACTTTTTAGATATTCTTGCAATTCCTGGCCCCTGCTGTAAAAGTCTGTTAAACGGGAACACAGTTGTATTTTTTAAATATGTAGATACTCTATACCTTTTATGGTACTGAAGTTTTGCCTTTCCATGTAATCTTACTAATGGAAAGTCGAAATAAGATAGTCATCATTCAAAAATTCACGTACAGAAAGCCATGATTTTAATGAACAGTAGCAAATAAACCGTTCAGTCAAGAAGGAAGCTTCCCCCCTCGGGGCCAGGACATGGAGTGGACTGTTCCGCAGGCAATTACAATTTTTATGATTGCCCATTGATTGCCCTAACAGTTTCCTAATAAACGGCGGCGGTGACGTGCATAGAATATAGGTTAAGGATTTAGTTTTGATAGAGTACGTGAGCAGTACCTAGGATTGTGTGTATTAAAAAATAATGTGCCGAATGTCGGACAAACTTCTATGCATAGATAAAATAAATTTGCTTCGCGTTGTCTGTACGCTGAAATCTTTTAAACGGGTAGTAGTACGGTACGGTTTTTGGTACGGTTTTCACTACTATTTAGATAATTCTTTCATGAAAGTATATATGTATATATACATGCGTGTTATTAGTACTATGAACCCGTGAGAAGCAGGGCCATGTCGCTAGTGTTGTATAAATTAAAATCCCATGATGACAGGCAGATACCAATAATAATAAATTATTTATTTCTCACCACTAAGGATGCAACTACAATTTATTTTACAATAATATAATTTGTTAATTAAAACAATATAGTTTGACGACGTCTGTAGTATAGTGGTTCACGTGTCGGACTGTTGATCACGAGGTCGTGGTTTCGCTTCCCACAGAACACAAATATTTATGGGACTGGTAAAATAGAGATGGTGCTGTGTAAAATTGTCCAAGAAAATTTATTTAATGAAGTACCCACTCAATTTTTGTTAGTAGTAATACATTTAAAACGTATCCTATGTTTCTAAATAAATTCTAAGAAAGATTATTTACAGTAAGTACCTTTATAGACATGGTTATATGAATATCAGCGCTGCATTCTATGAGAGGTAGCACAGCAGTGATTCAAGCACACTAACTCCAATCCGTCTATTACACTGTCGAATCATAATCAAATGTGTAAACACTATTAAATGGATCAGGGACAGTATGGTGCTAGAACTAGACCGCATCTTACGCACCAGGAACCACTTTGCACATTATTTATTTATTTATTTATTTGATAGGTACTCCAACGACTTATCCACTATTTCAATACAACTTAATGAAGGAACATTAATATAATATTATGGTGAATTCGTCACTTAAAAAAGTACACAGCATTTTCACAAAATCTAAATCATATCTAAAATTTAAATTAAAATCGAAATTAAATGCAAATTAAATATCAAAATGAAATGTAAAAAAAAATTAAATATTTAAGTGAAATAAAAATTAAATATCAAAATTAAATACCTACACTTATACATTAATGGGTTAAGAACTTGCTAGAGAGTGCAATAAGTAGTTCTGGAAGAAAGAGATATTCTGGAAGAAAGAGATATTCAATATTTTTAATTTTATTAATAACATAAAATTATAGTCTAAACGCGCCTCAGGAAACATCCCTGACGCACTGCAGAAACGGGGCAGCCCTACCAGCACCCTAAACGCATTATTATATTGGATTCAGGGGTTTTGCGGTGGTTTTAATGGAAACCACTATGACATGTCTTGACCCTACCTGAATCTTGTAGAAAATCGTAGTGAAATAACACTGCTTTTAGATGCGTGTTGTTTTCCTTACGGAGAGCAAGCTTGTCCGCCAGGAAACGTCGTTCTCAGTGAGGTTTAGCCAATAAAATAAAAAAAATCGCATCGATATTATTTCAATATATACAACATGTATGTATGATGGGTTAGATACACAATAAGACCCACTAAATGGTGCTGCAATTGTGTTGCAGGACATCGTCTGCCCGGCCAGCTATTCTCTATTAAATACTACAGCAGGTACATTTAATGTAATATCTATAACCGTTTTAATTGTTGAAATGTTTTAAAATCAATCATCGCAATTTACGTGCTTGGCACTTGTTTGCTGTCACAGAAAGTTCATCATGATTTGGCTTGTCGCTCGCAATCTGTCAATATGTAAATACTATAAATACGTTATATTATAAACAGATTGCTAGATGACCCAACGACAAGACCGAATACTTACATAAAATGAAAAACAATTCAAACAATCAAGAGAGGTCTCGAGTTGGAATCCAAGGCACGCATCGCTGACTTTTCGAAATTATGTGCGTATTATTAATTAATTATCACTCGCTTAAATGTGAAGGAAAACCTCGTGGCAAAACCTGCATACCTGAGAGACTTTGTCGACGACGTGTGAAATCTACTAACACATTAGGCCAGCGTGGTGAACTATAGCATTCTGAGAGAAGTCTTGTGCCCAGCAGTGGAACAATAAATGGGTTAATGATGGATGATAACTTAACTTAATGTAACCGACATTTATGCAAATAAAATTTATTATTATTATTATTTCCTTTAGTTGTCTTTTTTCTTATAAATTATATTTTTAAATATTTTTATAAAATAAATTAAAAGACTAAAACATTTAAAAATATAAAAAATAGACGCCCACCGCTATTATTATTCTCGTATTTATTTAATTTCTTATTTACATTATATTTTTAAATATTTTTACAAAAAAAGAAAACAAAAACATTTAAAAATATAAAAAAATAGTCAGACCACCGCTATCGGGAACAGGGTCCAAGCTACCGGTGGTTAGGGCCCCAGACACCTCCTCACAATACGCGCCGTATCAAGTACTGCCTTCTAAATCAGGCCCTTAACCCAGCCACCCAACTCGAGCCTCCTGAGGTGTTGGTCGAGGCTCTTGGCGATAAGTCCATTGACCGTAACGACTATAGGCACAATGATGGCCGAGTCCACATCCCACATGGCGACCACCTCGTGAGCTAAGTCGAGATATTTTAGCTGTTTCTCTTTCTCAGCCTTCACGAGGTTCTCGTCATGCGGGATGGTGACATCGATAATCAATGTGCGGCGCGCTGATCGATCTATTACCACTATATCAGGCTTATTGGCTACAATAGTCCTGTCAGTGATAACAGATCGATCCCAGTACAACGTGACATGGTCATTCTCGAGAACTGGGTCAGGCGCATATATGTAATACGGTACCTCATAATCCACAAGGCCGTATTTTAAAGCAAGTTGCTGGTGGATGGCCACTTGGTTATGCCTGTGCAAATACTCGCCGTTAGCCAGACGAGAACAACCAGAAATAATATGCCTGATAGACTCACCGGGACAATGGCATGCCCGACATATGGCGATCGTCCCGTCTTTCATGATATACTTCCGGTACCTAGTTGTTCGTCAGCATAACTTCATCTATAATTGCACAGACCGAACCCTCGGTTTCCCCGAAGAGGTCACCGAAGCGTAGCCAGGCCACGGACGCTAAGAAATCTACGTCCGGCCCATGAAGGGCACGGAAAAAACGTCCGTGAAGCTCCTTGCTCTGCCATACTTCCTTGCGGTCATTGATACTAAGCACCACAGGTTTGCGCCAGTTCTCTTTAGCCAAAGATAGCGGGGTGAGTCCCTTGTCCACTGCGACTACATCTCGGTGCATACCCACGTCAGCCTTAAGAAAATATTCTCTGAGACTGCACACCTCGCGGTTGTGGAGGGTTTTAGCATTTAAAAAACCTCGACCCCCGCACTTCCGCGGGATGTACAGCCTCATGACAGACGAACGTGGATGATGCATCCGGTTTGCGGTCAACAGCGACCGGACTCTCCTATCCAAGGCGTCCAACTCCGTCTGGGTCCACTTGAGTATGCCAAAAGAGTACATCAGGACTGGCATGACCCAACCGTTAAAGGCGCGCACCTTGTTGCCGCCTGACAAAGAACTATTAAGTTCCTTTTTCAGGCGGCCGTAGAAGCGCTCCTTTAACGCTTGTTTCATGTCAGCCCCGTTAATGCCTAACCCCTCTGACATACCCAGGTATTTGTAGGTATCAGTTGAGGAGAGTGATCTCAGGTTTATAGAATCTGAGAGTTGTAGTCCCTCAGATTCCACAATCCCGCCCCGCCTTACATGCATGACTGCACATTTATTTATTTATTTGTACACTTTATTGTACACCAAGTAACAAAATAATATACAGACACATACATTTAATATTTGAAGACATACAATGGGCGGCCTTATCGCTATCTGCGATTTCTTCCAGGCAACCTTTGGATGGACATAACTGCATTAAATTCGAGGGTTGTTTACGGTGCAAATAAGAAAATCGGTGTTTAAAATTTAAAAATAAAAATACAAAAACATAAGAATAAATACATAATATATATAAGTAAATATTAAAACATACATATATACCAAATAAATATTAAAAATATATACGTATATACCAATACATATTAAAAACATAGATATTCATATACCACTAAATACTATAAAATATGCAAATAATATATAAGCAAAAAATACTTATAATGTCTCATTAAAAGGATTATAACGACAAATAATGTTCCTTAACAAGCCTTTTAAAAACTGGCAGTGTTTGGGCACGCCTAATTGTTTCTGGTAACGCATTCCACAAACGTGCAGCCTGGACGGCAAAGGATTTGTCGAAAAATGTTGTGGAATGCATTGGCATTTTGAGTCTCAGATTATCCGATGACCGTAAAAATCTTGTGTGAGTATCACCTAGGAACTCGAAGCGTCTCTTGAGGTAAGAAGGAATCGAAGGGAGGAACAGAACATTATAAAGTAATGATAGAATATGAGCATTCCGGCGAAGGCGGATTGGAAGCCACTTGAGTTTTTCACGGAATTCAGAAACATGGTCATATTTACGTAAACCAAATATGAACCTTATACAAAAATTTTGAAGGCGCTCAAGTTTATTTAGCTGATCTTCTGTAAGATCAAGATAACTGACGTCAGCATAATCAAGGATGGGAAGAAGAAGAGATTGAGCAAGCGTAACTTTGGTCGCAGTTGGCAAGAAGTTGCGCAATCTTTTCAAAGTCGCAGCAGAAGCAAACAGCCTACGACTAACTTCTTGCATTTGAGCATTCCAGGAAAAATTTCTATCAATGTATATCCCAAGGTTTTTAACTTTATCGCTGTAAGGTATTGGGATGTTGTCCAGAGAAACTTGGGGAAGAGTTGTCCAATCGATTCTAGAGATCATCCTGGAACTGCCCACTACAATAACTTGCGTCTTCGTAGGGTTTAGAGTAAGACCAAACCGCTTACTCCAGTCACTTATGCGGGCCAGATCTTCAGTGACTGTAGATACCGCTTCCGTCAGATTACCTAAGGGAGCCCGGAAGTATATTTGGAGATCATCTGCATAAAGGTGAAAGGAAGAAATTAGTTGATGGGAGATAGAATTTATAAAAATTGCGAAAAGTAGAGGGGATAAAACGCCACCCTGTGGTACGCCGGCAGAAATATTGCTTACAGAAGATGAGGCATCCTCGATGCAAATACTTTGCCGACGACCGAACAGGTAACTGTGAAACCAGTCAATCGCCGATGGAGATATGTTGAGAGACCGCAATACGCCAAGCAAAATATCGAAATCTACAGCATTAAAGGCATTACTAAAATCTAGAAAAGCCAATACTGTAAGATTACCGATTTCCATGCTCGCCCGTATATCATCCGTAATATTAACGAGAGCTGTAGTGGTGCTATGACCTGGTCGAAAACCAGATTGGAAAGGATTGAGAAGGTTATTTTTGGAAAGGAAAACACTCAATTGATTGTAAACCAATCGTTCAAGGACTTTGGATAGGAATGGTAAAATGGATATAGGGCGATACTCAGAAAATGATGTAGGATTAGGCTTTTTGGGTAACGGAATTACTTTGGCGTCTTTCCATGCACATGGGAAGACACCGCTGTAGATGGAATAGTTAAAGATATGACAAATAAGTGGGAGGATAATGTCTAGCACAGGAAGGATCATATTACGGCTGATACAGTCACTGCCAACTGCATTGGAAGTAATTGATATTACAGTCTGCTTAACATCACATTCAGACAAAGGACTAAAACAAAACGAGGAAAAGCTGGGTGCCGGAAGAGTTGAAAGATAGGTCAAGGTATTAGATTTTGTTGTCCTATCGAAATTGGACGAAGCAGTAAAATGACTATTGAGAGCATTGATGTCCAAATCTTTTGGGACTGTCTCTTGGCGAGATTTTCCGACCCCCATTGATCTTAGAAATTTCCGGATTTTAGCTGGATCTCCATTTTGAACAGAGTTGTGAATATGTTGGCGTTGTGCATTCCTACACACTTTATTGCAGTGATTGCGTATTGAGGCGTATCTGTCCCTGTGAGCATCTGACGGTCGACCCTTAAATTTCGATTTTGCCGTCGCTTTTTTATGTATTAAAACTTTGATCTCGTCTGTAAGCCACGGCGACGGCAAGTGTTTCACTTTAACGGCACGAACTGGTGCATGACGGTCGTATAGTTCTATGAGTTTATTTGTGAAACAATTGAGTTGTTCGTCAACCGATGTAGAAGCATAAAATGACCTCCAGTCTATATTGTTGGCATCCTCACGAAGATCGTTCAGGTTTATTGCGCCAAAGTTACGCTGCATTAATATTTTGGCTCTCATTTTAGGAGTGCGAATTTTGTAGGATAAGAAAAGAAGATCATGATAGGAGAAGGCATCAGCTGAACATTGACCATGCTTCGCGACGCGATCAGAGGATGAAACAAAAATTAAGTCTAGAAGTGAGGGTGTAGCATTAGGAGAATGATGAGTGGCATCTAGGGGAAGAATAGACAAATTACTTGAATTAAGAATGGAAATAAGAGAAGAAGAGCGATGATCATTTTTAAGTAGACATGTATTAAAGTCACCCATGATTATGCTATGACTGTAAGAAGGGATAAGCATTTCTAGTATATTTTCAAATGAAGAGAAGAAATTAACACGTAGGGAAGGACTATAGTAAACACCAAGAAGTAGCTTAGAGTGGTTTAATTCAACTTCAATGAAAAGATGTTCGCCAGCATTAGACGGTGGTGGCTGTGCTGACACATTAATAACTGAAAAAGAGATGTGCGTGCGAAGGTATATGGCAACACCACCACCACCGCCAACCGTGCGGTCATTCCGAATCAGTTGATAGCCGGGTAGAGAGTAGGCAGTCGAAGGGAGACAAGGCTTAAACCAAGATTCGGAAACGAGAATAGCATGAAGATTTTTACAGTCAAAAGTCGCCAGAATATCGGGAAAATGAGCCGGAATACTTTGGGCATTTATGTGAACTACATTAAAATTTTTGGGAACATCGGAAAACTGTGACTTTAGAGTGTCTGCAAGTGAAGGAACACTAGTGAAACTACTATCAAAGCTTGAACAGGAGTAAAAACTGTCATAATCGTTGCTATCTATAGACATTTAAATATATATGTATTTCAAATATAATAATGTATAAAAATACAAAGATTCCTAATAAAAATTAGGAATACTTATAAAATAAAAATAATATTATTATAAAAAAATAAAAATAAAAAATATATCAAACTAAAATGAGTCCACCTGCCGGTTGTGCGTTATCATTTAAAATAATAAAAAATAAAAATACATCACAAATTTATCATGTAGCTTTACGTTTATGTCCGTGTAGTGAAAACAAATAAAAAATAAACTAAAATTAACGCAACTTCATTTACGCAACGCAATTTATCTACACCAAATTCCATCCTGATGGAATTACTAAAAGTTTCAGTTGCCTTTAGTAACTCCATCAGTTGCAATTTGGTGGAGGCAAACAGTTTTAAATCATCCATATAAAGCAGGTGGGATATTACCTGACCCCCTCTCCGCAACGGATAGCCCAGCCCCGTACCCTCCAGCAGGGTGCTGAGGGGGTTCAGGGCTAAACAAAACCACAGTGGACTCAGACTGTCGCCCTGAAATATTCCCCGCTTAATCTCAATAGGTTCGTCGTTCCCTTGAATTTGCCTACATCCTGGATAGCGAAGAACAGTTCTCCACTGCCCCATACATGACACCAGGAAGGTGCGTAAAGTTGTATCTATTTATACAACTCCAGCACCCTCATGAGCCATGTATGCGGCACCGAGTCGTAGGCCTTCTTATAATCTAACCAACATGTCGACAGATCCTTTATTATTATGATGATGATAATTAATGACAATAGGCTTGCCCTAGGGGTATATAATATGGGCTATGTAATAGGTTACATTTACATGAGACCTAAATATACCGGCGAAGTGTGGGTGTACCTACATAAGACATCTCTACGCTAACCCTTCGAGGAATAAAAGCATGATAGCATGGTGATTATAATCACGATGAACATTCGTCCTTGACACGTTCACGCCATGGATGTATGTGGATGGATGGATGATATGATGATGTAGGTATTCTTAGCACAGTGCACATACAGAGAATTCAGTTCTGAGTGACTTGACTTCAGAGAGACCGCGCATGAAGCTAAATTTCTTATTTTCTATTTGATTTTACTTGAATAAATCCAGACAGAAAGTTAAAGAAAAATCAGTACATTGAACAAAAACATAAACTAATAAATTATATACGATAAAAATAATCACGAAGTAACCTTTAAGTAATTTTGCCTCAGAGAAAGCTGTGGTCCCGGCTGTCATACGCACACCTATGTAATGACAATTGTTATTGGAATGCCCAAAAATCCTGACCACCAGTTTACGTTTAGAATTTATCGGTAGGTATTGCTCAGAAATTGGGTTGCGGAGGTCTGACGGCAGTCGTTTCGTGTACAGCTGCATCTGGTTAGACTGGAATTTTAACAATATAATTTACAACAGGATAGGATGATGATGATGAGAAAACAATAACCCGCACTGGCACACACAAAAAGACAGGCCAGAACCAATCTCTAGGATAGTGAGTTAATCTCGCGACCTGAACGATAGGAAGATGAAAGAAGGTTTAGGTCGATTAAAGTTTGATACCACCGTCTTTCTTCCCTTGGCGGTAATTATTGGAACCGATAACAAGAAACATAAAAAAGTAGGATTAAAAGACCGAGCTCTAGCGGTAGGGTTAAAAACTTTTTAATTTAGCATTTAATTTGATAAGATTTTAATTATCTTATATGAAATCATATCTTCATGTTCACACAATCATGATCGTGTACCTATGTTGCTAAGTTTATATCTTCTGATGTTAATATATGATGACTCCTATAATTTTTTTGCTATTCAGAAGTTGAAATGTAACTTTGCTAATGGTTTTATACTGGCGTTTTCAACCTTGTTATACCTATAACATTTCTTTAATATTGCTAAAACACTGTATGAATGAACAATCTACGTTATTAATTTAATTAATAATTGATTCTTATTTTACTTTTTATTGTGATATTTTTATTATTCATCATAATTCATTTTTGCGTGTAACTAACCGACGCGGCTGTCAGTGTCAGGGTCAGCTGACCTGACAGTTGACACTTGACACTACTGCAATTCGCAATATATTGATTACCTACTCACTACTGTTCAAATAAGTCTTATGCCTGTGGAATAGGACTTATTTTACTTTTCTATATAAATGTACGATAAATGGTAACTAGGCGGAGTTCGTAAAATCGCTCGATAATGTAATTCGCTAGTTTACACTTGCACATTTAAATCAGTAAATGCTGTGTGTGTGTAGTCAGGAAACCGGTACGCGATCGGTAGCATCGTTTTACGGCCGATTCTTAGAATAACTTGATTGGGTTACATTGTTTCCTTCGGTCATTCATAAGAGTTCAGTGCGAATACTGTTGTAACAAAAAAAAAGACAACTTTCATTTAATTAAAGTTTATAGTATTTTGAATAAAATGTCTGTCTGTGACAGTGGGGATGTGATATTAGATGCAGCTGTAAATAGTTGGTTGAAACACGACAAGGTATGTGCTAAAATACTACTTAATACAAATATCCTACTTATTAGTGGAAAAATTAAGAACTAATTGGATCCTAGCAAAGCTTTGACTACTGATGTTTGAGCCTCCATTTAAATCATATTTATACCAGTTCACGATACGGATGTTCCAGACTACACAAAAAAAATATAGCTGAATACATCCAAACTTTTTTAATGTTAAGTATGTAGGTACATGTTAGGTAATAGAACCTCTAAGTTGACTGAGCAAATTATTTAGGTACTTTTATAATAACAATAACAAAAAGTATATGCTCTTTTATACCCTCTAGTTCATATTGTGTTATTGTATAACCTACCTTTCAAAGAATAGATAAAAAGACTTATTCCTGTAATTTTACAAGGTGACCCTCATTCCTACTACTTAGCTAATATCTGCTCATAATATCTAGTAGTACTGAAATTTACAGGAATAGTTACCAAGATTGCCAGAGTAAAATCTTTAAAAAGGTACTTAATATTGTTAAGATTGTACAGAGGGTGCAAGTTACATTATTTACATTTCAGTGCAACTTTCTTTCATGTTTTGGCTGACTACATTATAATGCCAATTACCTATATCTGTATAAATACATCCATTATATCTATCCACATTACTATATTCATAATAGAATAGAATATCCTTTTTTGTACACCATAAACAAATACCAAATACATCCCATATGGGATCCTAAGAGGCTATTCAAAGAACTCTTGGTTAAAAGGTACTTTAGGACTTTATTCTTCAAAGGTCAAGGGGAATCTCCTTGACAACCATCAATCACTTGACTAAAGATTCTAATCAAATTCAAATGATTATTTCTTCTTATTCAAACCAGCCAGTCATATGCTGACTCCATGTAGTGACCTCTACTGTACAATGGGTGGTCTTATCACTAAAAGCGATGAAATATTTGCCTAGTTATATTATTTGTAATACAATCTTAACATAGGTATACTTATGGAATAATTTAATAATTCATAACATACCAACACACCTGTATTCTTCGTAGGATTAGGCAGAGGTGCATCAATGTACACCCACAGTTCACCGGTTTGTTTTGGTCCCATGTAATAGGGGTGAGACTATTGCCATTAACCAAGCATGATTCCAAATTCTGAGTTGCTACTGAGAATTTCATAGAAAAACCCAATAACTGTTTATTATTCCCATATTCATAATAAAAATAAATTACTTAACAATTATTTTATTATTTAAAAAGCAAGATCAAAAAAAATTAAAAATGTTTATAACATATTGTACTTACTTAAATAATAATTGCCACCAGTATTGGCATGAGAACAGGGTCAAGATTTAGTAGCTTAATTATTATTAATAGTTTGCACAATAGAAGTACATAATCATTAAGTACTTACTTTTTGTAAGTAAATATTGTTTCCAAATAGGCAAAGACAAAACTAATTAGTAAGATAATTATCCCAATAACGACGACCTCTGTGGTCTAGCGGTTCGAGTGCCGGACTGCTGATCATGGGGTTGTGGGTTCGATTCCCACAGGACACAAATATCTGTGTGGATAAAACATGAGTATTTGTGTTTGTCTGGGTGTTTCTTATGTATTATAAGTATGTATTTACAAAAAAAAAAAGTATATAAGTATTATATTCATTGTCTAGTACCCATAGTACAAGCTCTGCTTAGTTTGGGACTAGATGATGTTGTGTAAAATGAAAAAAAAAAAAACTAGATTATTTTCCTATTGAAATAGTTATTCACTAATTTTATGCGGTAAATTATAATACAAGTATATTTAGATTTAAGGCAAAGGCTATGACAATTTTTTCATAACCATTGGGGTTACCTCGCATTCCCAACCTGGCGAATACTTTAGTATCTTTATATCCTCAGAATCCTTCTATTCCTTTTCTCCTAATGCTTCCAGTCTAACCAGATGTGGCTGAATATCAGTATTTTAGATATATTTCAGAATTCTAAGGCTTCACTCATTGTCAGGCTGTTTGGGCTTCTGACTAAAGATTGTACTATGACAACTGATAAATTTAGATAGCATAATATTAGGTATGCTACTAATAGTAGGTATATTAATACTAAATTATTTGTGCAGAACCCAGAAACCCGCAATGAAGTTCTCGACGACATTTCTAATGCGCGATGGGATAAACTGCGCGGTTGTATGCTGCAGCGGCTCAAATTCGGCACAGCTGGTCTGCGCGGGCGCATGGCGGCGGGCTACAAGGCCATGAACGACGTTGTTGTGCTACAAACTGCTCAGGTTGGTTATAGCATTAAGTTAATATTTATAAACTATGGATTGAGTAGCGTAGTACTCGCAACCGACACCTGTGTATAACAAAACGTATTTGTATAAATGTGGGAGCAACAAAAGAAGGATCGTAGCAAGTGGCGGTCTTCAGTTTCTGTCAACTCCTGTGGGAAGAAGGCGTGTGCTGTACCTTGTATGTACAACACACAGCTTTTTCCCACAGGAGTAGGCTACGGAGCAGTACTACGGAATTCAGCTAAGCTGCGCAAGCGCATGGTGGTGGGCAAAAAGAGTGTAAGAAGGCCTCGTGCAGTTATGAAGATCCCATGGCCGTGAATGTAAGGCAAGACAAGGTAAGTGCAGTTTTTAGTCTGTACAGTTCTGACATACCCTGGTGCCTCCACAGATGGCAGATGATGTGTGTTGCCAGGTCCAATGTGTCAAATTTTGGAAAGGAATGTTAAAATTATCGGGATTTTGGTTTTCAAATCGCGACAGCTACAATAGCAATGACTACAAAAAATATGTTTTTCTAAAAGGAAAAACATTTTTATGTGGTAACAGTTTACAGTTATTATAATCATTTGTGAAAATTATCCAATAAAGTACTAACTAAGGAGGTTAGTGAAAAATCGGGACATTCGGCGTCCCGATCAAGGCAGTATCGGGACGTGTCATCTGACCTCTGAAAATCGGGACGTCCCGCGTAAATCGGGACACATGGCAACACTACAGATGATCCATGAGGATTTTCCGTAGCCCACAAAAAGACTGTAAAGGTTACTAATCATTTCAATATACAAAGTCAGACAATATTCTATTAATCCCTCACTAGTATACTCATATATCAGTCGTGCACCCATAACTTGCGGAATAACAAACACGGCATTCATACAGCGATGTTGATTTGCACTGAGTTGCACTGTTGCACAACCTTGCATTTATTATCTGTGACACTTGAGTAGTTGAGTTATGTTGATAGCACATTGGCTTCTAGAAAGTAACGCGTGTTACACACTTGTGGGGGTCGGAACATTCGATTAGGCAGCATTGGTTGAACAACAAAACCGCAGCGAAAACATCACGAACATTTTATAAGTATGAAGCAGTTCATACTATACCTGAGACATAGTTGACGACAGAATTATATCGTGGTATCGGCTGATAGCATGACTTGACAAGACTAATAAAGCATAAATTTACGGCGAACCTAAAATATTCGCAAGGTTTTGAATCCGTGCCTTGTCCGCGCCTTGGCTCGCACCCCCCACGATCTACAATAGGTAATCTTTTATTTTTGAGTGGCCTTTACCCCGAATGTATATGTCTAAGTTAGAAGTATTCGATTGTACCGCCCGGCTGTGCTGATTAAGGCATACCTAAACAAGTGTATAGCATGCCTTACACAGTGGAGCAAAGGTAAAAGCGTCTACTTAGGGTTACGCATCGTGCAATTTCATAAGTGGCTCAGAAATTAATGACCACTTGCCTCAATATAGAAGGAAAATATTACGGACCATTGGTGATTATTATCGCGACACTAAGTGAATACTTAAGAGATATTTTTTTCTAAAACTGCACAGCATAAACGATTGAAAATCTTTTATTTTTACATTTCAACTTTCACATTTCCACTTAGACTAGTAAGATCAAAGCCATTGCGTAGGTTACACCATAGAATTAATTATTGTTTTCCTTTCCCGCATGTAATATTACCTACGTATACAAGGTAGCCAGGAGTATGCATTTTACACCTACAGCTTTATACTCGTTAACTATAATAGCCAATATTTTTAACCAACTAGGTACGGAAAAGGAAGGAATAATAATTTTAACTGTGTATTTAATTAATTATGTGGCTATGTATGATGTTCGGTTGTAGCTCCAAAAATTTGATCATATTTTGACCAATGAAGTGTTGATTGATTCGTCTTCACAGGCAGTATGAAGGTTATACAGTAAAAATGTAAATAAAAACAATAATTTATATCGATGTTCGTGTTGAGTATGAATAACCCGTTGCTATACGGTGAATTAAACATGGGTTTGTGCTCCAAAATATTAATATTGCATCAATAAAGAGAAGTTTGAGTGCCAGGAGCTCACCGCTATAAAATAAATTTATAGACTATGATTTAAAAAAAACAATACAAAAAAAGTTCCTATTCGATTTTAACAAATGAGGTGTCTTTGGATTCATCTTAATCCAAATAGTAAGTATTGTATGGTATAGTTCTTATTTCACGCTTTTCAATAGCATTTTTTTATTGTATTTGGCATGAGAGCATGTTAAACGTTTTTTAAGATTAATTTCTTTTTCTAAAATGTATTTCAACCTTTTCAGTTATTTTTTCGTAGTCTTGTTTCTTTTTTTTTTAGAATATAAATACAACGATTCCCTTTTTTTCCTCAACATATTTACCGTCCCACTGCTGAGCCGTGTGCCAAGTGCTCCTCTCAGAATGAAAGGAGTTAGGCTGTAATTCACCAGGCTAGCCTGGGACAGGTCCTCATATGAAATTGATGAGTAGTTGTCACAGGATTGGTCAACTACTAACGTGATACCGCAGCTAAAACCCTAGACATAGCTAGTAGGTTATTTATATGTCGTTAAGTCTGCCCTAGTTGCCTTTTAGACGTCGCCGTAGTCAACAGGAAGCGTCGGGATTTCTCGACTGTTCTATATCCTAGGTCGTTATTCAGTGTTGCTAAATATAAATTAGGTACACGGCACACAACAGCTATCATTCTGACATGAATTTTGTCCCATTGAGATACAGAGGAAAAGGCAGTGATAGACTAGGATATGCCTCTTGGACTGCCACGTCAAAGGTCTTGAGTTCGCATCCAAGGCACGCACCTGTGACTTTTCTAATTCTCGCATAAACCGTGAAGGAAAAAATTCGAAACCTGCCACCAGGGGAATCACTTGCGCTGCGCTGACCTTGTTAAACGAAAGAGGAATAGTTGTGTTTGCAGTATAATGGTTTTGACCCTTATACTGCCGGAAAAAAATTGGATATAATGATTTTTTTTTCTACTCGGGTTGCTACGCCCCCGCTCGCCACCCCCTAAGGCCGCCACCACCTATGTTTAAAATACCATAATTAATAAACATATCTACATTATATTATGCGCGATATAAATACTTCCATAGTGAATCCACAGGAGGTGGTTTCGTCGGATACTAGTTATAATATAATCTTTGAGAAATGATCTTGAACTCCGCGCTTGACCTTCCATAGATAATGTACAAGTAGAGTTATTTTAAAGATTGTTTTTAATTGTTACAAAACAACAATTCGATTCCGAGTTGTTATTGTTTTTAATAATTATGACGATAAACGATCGAGTAGTGTGCTGAACTTATAAAGACCTAGCTTCCGTTTGCGACTTCGTTTATTTCAATGTTGGGGTCGAGTTCCAGTCTAACCAGTAGAGGCTGAATATCAGTATTTTATACGAAGCGACTGCCATGCCATTAGACCTTCTTTCTTGGCAATACTAATATCCTAAGGTTAAATGAATAAATAATTTTGGACATTTTTACACAGCACCATCTAGCCCCAAATTTAGCAGAGCTTGTACTAGACAATGGATATAATACTTATATATATATTTTTTTATGTAAATTCATACTTATAATCAGTGGCGTGCGGTTCATAAAGACAAAAAGACACTGCCTACCCTACATATCTCGATAAAGATTTAAGTAAATTCTTGTTCTCTTTCTCTTTACGAGTAGGTACTTACTTACAATTTAATTTTCTTATCTTATAATTCAAATATAATTTTACTATAATTTATCAATAAACATAATATCATCTCCATACATTATGCTCGCTCGTACCTACAATTTAACGCAAAATCGCATTGCTCTACACTAGCTCCGCCTCGGGAGTCGGGAAAGACACAAACTATTTCTCTCTAAATGTTTACATGTGTGCTCTCGTGATCATGCAGATTAAATAGGTGTGCGTTCCTATTAATACGTGGCACACAATGCCACTAATAACGCACACAAACGCACAGGGTAGTCAACGCCTTCAATGGCTTGTTTCTAAAAATTACTAGAAATAACGACATCTACCGAAGTTTTCCGAAGTTGGTTGGTTATGCAACTATTTTAAAATGTAACATTTTTTCGTTTGATTAGTGATAGAAAAATGACATTACTTTTTTGTCGTATTATTTTTTATACTGAGTCGCCATTGTTGTTGTTTGTTTTGTTTTAGTTGTGAGTTTGTGAGCGATTGATTTAATATTTTAACATTGTTAATAGTGTGAAAAACTATTAATATTCACTGTGAAAGTTGTTCTGGTGGTGTGTGTATAGAGGAAATTAAAAGTGATGCGTTTCTAAAACTATATTTCGGTGAAAAAAACCAGTGTTCGTGGAAGGTCCTCGTACATCGGATTTGTAATTAATACAAACTAAAGGTAAAGAGCCGTGTGGATCCGGCTTAGAATTGATCCACCCCCTCTCTCCCCGTGGGTGTCGTAAGAGGCGACTAAGGGAAATACATGGTAGCGGTGGGCAGCAGCTCCGCTAATTATCGCTCACCACCAACCTACTGCGATCGCCAACCCGCCTGCCCAGCGTGGCGATTAGGGCAAAAACCCCCTTATGATAGGCACACTAAGAAAACGGCCCCCAGTCTCCGGTAGCTCTGCCGCTCCTGATTACGGTAGCGGTCGGGTAAGCGGTGGAGCGGGGGGTGCGAAGAATCCCCGGAGGCGTGTCGGCTACCAAAACCAACAACTGGCCCTGGCAACATTCAACGCACGCACTTTGAGGACCGACGAGAAGATCGACGAGCTGGAAGAATCAATAGAGAAGGTTCGCTGGGACGTCATAGGATTGTCAGAAGTCCGAAGAGAGGGAGAGGACACGATAACACTGTCCCAAGGCGGTGTCGGGTTTATCGTTCACAAGAACCTCGTCAATAATGTGGTCTGTGTGGAAAGTGTGTCGACGAGGGTGGCGTACCTGATACTGAGAATCACCAAGCGGTATTTGCTGAAGGTGATACAGGTCTACGCCCCAACTTCGGCACACCCTGATACGGAAGTGGAAACTATGTATGAGGAGATTTCCCAAGCCATACATGGGACTTCCGGAACCCACTACACGGTATTGATGGGGGACTTTAATGCGAAGCTGGGCAAACGAAACGGTGATGAGCAAAGAGTAGGGAATTTTGGTATTGGGAAACGGAACCCCAGGGGGCAGCAGCTGGTCGACTTCATGGAGAAGGAGGGACTCTACGCGATGAACTCTTTCTTCAAGAAGCGTCCCCACAGGAAGTGGACCTGGATCAGTCCCGATGGCTCCGTGAGAAATGAGATCGACTTCATCATTTCGACTAAAAGGCATATATTCAACGATGTCTCTGTGATCAACAGGGTGAAAACCGGCAGTGATCACCGGATGGTAAGGGGCACGTTGAATCTGAATATTGCACGTGAACGCTCAAAATTGATGAAGTCGACGCTCCGTCCAACTCCTACCGATATCCAGAACCCCGAAGACTTTCAGCTCCAACTTGAAAATCGTTTCGAATGCCTAGCAGATTGCGTTAACGTGGACGATATCAATAACGGGCTGGTGGAAACTGTTCATGCCGTTGGAGCTAAGTTTTTCAAGCCTCGACGCACAAATGGAACCAAAAAGATCTCTGCCAGTACTCTCAAACTCTTGGACGAAAGACGCGAAATGATAGTGCGGTCTTCAGCTGATATGTCGATATATAGGAAGCTAAATAGACAGATCTCCAAATCTCTCAGGCGCGACACGAGGCAATACAACACAACCTGTATTATAAATGCCATTGAGCGGAACAAAGGCTCCAAAGTGTTTGCGAAAGATCTGTCTATTGGGCAAAGCCTCCTTCCTGACTAAGCTGAAGACCGACACTGGCATTATCGTTTCGTCCAAACCGGAGATTTTGAGAGAGATCGAAAGGTTCTATGGACAGTTATACACCTCAGTACAAACGCAGCCCGGTAACAGTCTGGATACAGATCCAAGATCTAGACTGACCCGACACTACACCGAAGATATCCCGGACATCAGCCTTTATGAGATTAGAATGGCTTTGAAACAGCTTAAGAACAACAAGGCACCGGGTGATGACGGAATCACGACTGAACTTCTGAGAGCGGGTGGTAAACCAGTACTCAAAGTCCTCCAGAAGTTGTTCGATTCCGTCATACTCGAGGGCACGACGCCTGAAGCATGGAACAGAAGCGTGGTGACGTTATTTTTCAAAAAGGGCGATAAAACCTTATTGAGGAATTACAGGCCCATCTCGCTTCTGAGCCATGTTTATAAGCTGTTCTCCAGAGTCATTACGAACCGTCTCGCATACAGGTTTGATGACTTCCAGCCTCCCGAACAAGCCGGATTCCGAAAAGGCTTTAGCACCATAGACCACATACATACGCTGCGGCAGGTTGTACAGAAGACCGAAGAGTATAACCGGCCACTATGCTTAGCGTTTGTGGACTATGAAAAAGCTTTTGATTCGATCGAGACATGGGCTGTGCTTCAATCCCTCCAGCGATGCCGTATCTACTATCGATACATCGAAGTGCTGAAGTGTCTGTACAGAAACGCCACTATGTCAGTCCGACTCCAAGACCAGAACACAGAGCCTATCCAACTGCAGCGAGGAGTAAGACAGGGGGATGTAATTTCTCCGAAACTGTTTACTGCTGCGTTGGAAGATGCCTTCAAACTACTGGATTGGAACGGACTTGGCATCAACATCAACGGCGAGTACCTCACTCACCTTCGATTTGCAGACGATATCGTAGTCATGGCAGAGTCGCTGGAGGAATTAAGCTCTATGCTCGAAGACCTCGACAGAGTTTCCCAACAGGTAGGTCTGAAAATGAACATGGACAAGACGAAAATCATGTCAAATGTCCATGTCCCACCTTACCCGATAGTTGTTGGGGGCTCTGCTCTCGAAGTTGTAGACGAGTATGTATACCTAGGACAAATTGTCCAGCTAGGTAGGTCCAACTTTGAGAAAGAGGTCAATCAAAGGTCATAAAAAGCGAGCTATCTGAAAAATACTTAGAAGCTTCCCACAGTTTGGGAAAAAATCGTAGGTATTGAGACGCATTTAAATTCTCAGATAAGTACAAAATAATCGACATTGATAGACATAACGCGAAAGTCGATCGGGATCGATAAAGGTATTTTTCAGCTGCTTAGGTATGTATTTTGTTTTTTGGGGAAACAAGAGCTCGCATTTCGTGGAAATTACTATAATCTGTCTCGTCAGTGAATAAGGATAATTATTTAGACACGGTAAACTTGCTCGCGAAATAAGTACCTACTAATAGTTTAGGAAAATCATTTATGTTACGAGTTTAACAAAACGGATTCAAAATGACCTAATCTTTAGTGTAGCGTCTGTAAATAGGATCAATAAAATAGCAAACCGCTGCCACTGACTTTGTGGCTGTGTTGAGCGTGATGATCGATTAACACCAAGTGTAAGTGGAAAAAAGCTAATATTTTTTTCTGCCTACCCTATCTAAAAACTCTGTGCACGTCACTGCTTATAATACATAAGAAACACCCAGCCAAACACAAACACAGGACACAATTTTTTTGTGATTAACGTATCATCAATACTTGTGTCCTGTGGGAATGGAATCCACGACCTCGTGATCAGCAGTCCGACACTTGAACCACTAGACCACAGACGTTGTCAGTAGATAGACTGTTTGTCAGGCTTTTGGGCTTCTAAATACCACTAACGATTGTCATAGGTGTTCGTATGTCAACGGGGACTGACGGATTTACGTATTCTCAGAGTTCAATGTGTTAAAACGGTCAACCACCCACAGACTGACCGCAACTAGCGCAGCTTAACCTTGTAGATCGGTTGATCAGCGTAGTTATTAGCCACGAAACACTCTTCGTTTGCATGATGTGATCACAATAAAGGAATGTTGAAGCTGTCTATCAGTGAAAGAATTTTCAGAATCGGACCAATACTTCCAGAGATTACCTCCTACAAACATACTGAACATCTGTGGTCTAGTGGTTCGTGTGTCGGACTGCTGATCACGAGGTCGCGGGTTCGATGCCCATAGGACACAAATATTTATGTGATGAACATAAGTGTTTGTGTTTGTCTGGGTGTTTCATATATATTATAAGTATGTATTTACAAAAAAGGAGTATACATATAAGTATTAAGTATATCCATTGCCTAGTACCCATAGCAGAAGCTCTGCTTAGTTTGGGACTTGATGGTGCTCTGTGTAAATGTCCCAAAAATATTATTATAATATTATTCATACATATACCGGTCTACTTCTTTTTAATAAAGCGCGCACGTATGTGACTAGTGATGCGTGAATGACTCTTAGAGACACTAATCTGATAATTCCAGTCAAGGAAAAAAAAAGATTGCAAAAGCATTTGGTTTGTCTGATATAATACACTCATCGGTCACCTTTATGCACACAAAGATCAAAAGAGTACAATGAAGATTACTTAGGAATATTCCCCTTTAACGAAGATTAGATTTGTTTATCACTGTTGCTCTCTCTTTCTAACACAGGTACCTAATTATAAAATCAACTGAAGACAAAACACTAACAAGGCTGATTAGCGTTTGTCTGCAAGATCATTATGATTTGTGTACAGAGGCTACCACATCAAGCTACCCCAATCTGTCAAATTTTTTAAGATAGTTTTTTTTATATACCACAGATAAGTTGGTAAACAAGCATACGGCCCACCTGATGGTAAGCGGCTACCGTAGCCTATAGACGCTTGCAACACCAGAGGTATCACTTGCGCGTTCCCTTGTAAAAATCTTTTCACACCCTTCTTGAAGAACCCCCATGCTGTAGTCTCTCAGGAAAACCGATGATTCCACAACCTAAGCGTGCGTGGGAGAAAATACCTCTGGAATCGCACGGTATGAGACCAAAGTGGTTCCAGGGTATGTGGATGAACTCCACGCCGATGGCGAGAGGTACGATGATAGGTGGTAGTATTAGTAGAGGTTTTCAACCTTATTATACACAAAAAAATAATAAGGTTCATGTTCAAATGGGAAAATTTGTCAGTTTTGGATAGCTTACCTGCTGACCGACATAAACCGTGTTTGGCTACCGTCAAATATTACCTATAAATATCTATCTTCTGTTTGTGCCACATCCTCTGCGAAAGTTGGCGACCAACTGATGTGGAACTCTGTTTTCTTTTGATATTCTCCACAAAGTGAGAGCAACGTCGTAATTTGTTCCAGCATTTGATGTTACCATACCAGAATAAGATCCTTCTTCTCCGGCCTCCATTGCCATTCTTATCTATCATTCTATCTTTCTTTCCATTATTATGCTTAATATGTTATATTTTTTGTACAAAGACTCACACTACATTTTCAGGTTAAATGTGTTCCGCACTAATGGTGTTTGGATTAAAGTGCATTTTTATGTAGATTATGGTGTTACCTATTTATGAAGATTAAAATCTCAATCTGATTTTAGATTACCTACTAAGTTTATAATAAATCTCAAGTACTCCACACAATATCTAATAATGATAAATGCAATAACGGAACCATTTTGATCATATATTCTTAATTGAATGGTCATCCACCATTGAACATTTGAACACGTGTTTTTATCTGCAATAGTTTATTTTTAATATCTATCTACTTACATAAATGTATTTTCATAGTCCATCCGATAGCTCATAATCATCATATCTGCTATAAGAGGTCCACTGCTGAATAAAGGCCTCCCGATATATACCATCTACGTTTAAGGACTCCCAGGGACTTTTATCAGGTCATCTCAAAGAGAGGTAGCGCATAGTGGGAGTAATTCCACTCAAATTGGAGCTGCCCGACTGGGGAAGTACCTCCGCCTTGCAGAAAATCTAAGTGAAATAACACTGCTTTGAGCTGTGTTGTGTTCCTTACGGGGAGCAGGGTTGCCAGAGCTCCACGAGGAAACGTGCTGCCAACTCAACTATTCCTCTTTCATTTCATGTTACAGGGTCGGCAACGCGCAAGTGATACCCCTGGTGTTACAAGCGTCTATAGGCTACGGTAACCGCTTACTATCAGGTGGGCAGTATGTTTGATTGCCACCTTAGTGAGGAAACGTGCTGCCAACTCAACTATTCCTCTTTCATTTCATGTTACAGGGTCGGCAACGCGCAAGTGATACCCCTGGTGTTACAAGCGTCTATAGGCTACGGTAACCGCTTACTATCAGGTGGGCAGTATGTTTGATTGCCACCTTAGTGGTATAAAAAAAAACTCAGGTCATCAATAAAACAGGTTTATTTGGCCTTGTGTCCTGTACTGTAACCTCTTGGGGTGGTGCTGCATAATCCATTTTACTGCCTCTAGAACGCGCCCAAAGAGCCATACTAAAGGTTGCTTACCCCATTTAAATTTCCTACACATTAACAGCTATACTCAGCATGTAAGGTACTAACGGTACGCCAGTTATTTATTCTAAATATAGTCCTACGTTCTGAACTTCCTTTTGATCCTCCCGACTAGAGTAGAATGGACTTGGTTTGCATATATCGACAAACTAGATATGCTTTTACCACTAGTTCTTTACTAGATAGATGTACTTTTCTAGATTCTATGTGTTCTTGGAACCTTTTCTGTACAATAGGCTCAACAAGCTTCTAAACGTATATAGTGTATGCTCAAAAAATGTAGTGTAATATTAGCAGAATATTTTGGGACGCTCAATTACATAGACACAGAAAAAACATGAAAAATTGGCGTGATGATAGTGTTATTTTGTATTTTTATTGCTGTATATTATAAGCTATAGTAATAGCTTAGTTTTATTTCATATGTAATCATTAAGAAGTAAATTTCTAATTTAGTTTTTAAGAATATCTATTGTCCCAATTTATTACCACGTAAAGTGATTGCCTGAAACACAGGTTTATATAAACCTAGATCAGGTAGGTCGCTACATATCTCTAGTATTGAATATTTCTTGCATTTTGTACCTATTATAAATAATTATGAACTTTAGTTTTAGTTATTATAAGACACTAATCATATACCTTAGTTAAATTTTTATGTTGACGAAATGTAGTACACTTTTTGTAATATTAAATAAAGATTTTATTATCTATCCACTGTTGATGACTAAACAAATATAAAATATGTTTGCCTTTGTCCTCAGGGTCTATGTTCGTACTTAAAGAAGGTCTGCAATCAAAGCCAGATGCAGAATGGCGTGGTGATCGGTTACGATGGAAGATATAACAGCAAGAGGTTAGTTAACATTTAATTGCACGTTTGGTGTAGCCGTTAAAATAGTCACCTCGCCACTTCTTGTTGTTTCGATTCCTCAGACAAATATTTTATATTGTTGTGATCCATAATATTCGTTTCAAGTGTATGTATGAGGCATTCATTCGCCTGTAATGTAGTCCAGATTCTAACATTTCACTGATGTAATGTGAGGAGAACTGAGTATACAGAGCCGGATTAACCGTAAAGCAATGTAGGCAACTGCCTATGGGCCAAGACAAAAATAAGAGAGGTAGGAGATAGTGGGAGTAAATATACTCAAATTGGAGCTGCCCGACTGGGGAAGTACATCCGCCTTGCAGAAAATCGAAGTGAAATAACATTGCTTTGAGCTCTGTTGTGTTCTTAACGGTGAGCATGGTTGACAGTGCTCCGCAAGGAAACGTTGAGTTGGCAATGGAGGAACATTGACCCTTATACTGCCAGCCCAGCGTTTTACAGGGTCGGCAACATAAAGTAATATCCCTGGTGGTTGTTGGCGATAGGCATCAGGTGGGCCGTATGCGTGTGGCAAGTACAAGTATTTTTTATAGGAAGATAGAAAACAAGAGGAATACCTGAAGAGCCCCACTGCCTAGAGACCCATTCATAGTTTAATCCGGTCCTGCAAGCATACTCCTGTCAGTGAGGCAGTATTGAAACGTAATGATCAACATCGTTCTTATTGTTACATTGCACGCGAATGCTTATTAGTCAGTGTGGTCAATGCTACCAATGAGGAAGCGCCTTTAATTGTATGTTCAGTCAAGCCCATTCCACCATCAGACTACCAGATAATCCGCACTATAAAGTATATTCCACCTTTATTGACGAAGCGTTTTGCTTCCTAATTCCTCTTCATTCTCTAGTGAGAAAAAAAAAACAGACACATTGGTTTCACCAAAGAGTTTCCATTTAAAACTTTTTGGTATCTACATACCCCTGTCGCTCGGTGCTTGAAACTCTTAGCTGGCACAATTGAAAAAAAAATGTTTCGTCTCTCTGGATCGAAGCCGGATATTTCAAAATAAAAATAGATGTTTAGGTGTGCAACATTTTAATGCATTAGAATCTTGCGTCATCCATACCGGTAGGCGTCCAATCAGTATCATTGCGTCATGCATACCACCAACTGGAAGTCGCGAATTATTATCAACCACTATTCGTCTTATCGTGATGTCATAGCCCCGGGTCAATGATCACGCAGGG
This sequence comes from Acronicta alni, assembly GCA_964056405.1. Classification (NCBI taxonomy): domain Eukaryota; kingdom Metazoa; phylum Arthropoda; class Insecta; order Lepidoptera; family Noctuidae; genus Acronicta; species Acronicta alni. The sequence continues at coordinate 2,916,762 of OZ043919.1, read as the reverse complement.
GCAGATATTTTTTTGGAAGAATAAGTAGAATTTAATGTAAGATATACTTTAAGACTTATTGGTCGTCCGCCATTAGCTAGGAAATGCTGCAAAACTGCTCTCTCTCTTACCGAATATCTTGAACAAGTTTTTTTTTAATCTTCGGCGTTTTGTCCTGTATCAAGTGTGTGTACGAATCCATATAATATAAAGAAAGAAAGAAAAATGTTAATTCAACGCCTCCGAACACCTGCGGAGTATTATGTCGTACTAAAAACTCCATAAAAAGACACGGCCATACCTAGCACGCTGATCGTACCCGTGGTACACGAACACTTAAACCTTTTTTTTATAGTACGCTATATCCTCATGGATCCACCGCCAGCCGGGGAGGTGGCAGGCTATGTCAGACTCGTACCAACTAAAAACCGTACTTGCCTCCACCTGCCGTATAGTCATGGCCATGGAATCCGCGAAATTCGCCACGACCATGACAGGCTGTGGTCGCTGGACCCCGACCCTTTCCTCGCATACTGATGGAAGGCACACTTCACCACAAGCGTGCCGCCTACTGGGGCATGAACACTTAAACCAGAAACAACCTTAAAAATAAAAGCCTTAAAGTAATTTGATATTTATTTCATGTGGGGTCTACCGGCACGGTAATATTATCCTATATTACCGGCGCGGCGACCCTTTACGTAAAATTGGATCGTTTATCCACTTCGTCGTCAAGTTGATCATGGTTTAAGCGAAGATAAGTCGGATGTAAGGACAGATGGGCAAGGGTAACTACAGAGTGGGTCCGCGCTATTCGTGGACGAGATCTGCCGAGGAGACGTTGGCGAGATGATCTTGATCGCTTTTTGCCAACGTGGTATGAAGAAGCTCAGGATGGAGAGTCCTGGACTAAGATAGGGCCTCCCCTTTGCTTGCAGTAGGACACAAAACAGGCTACATAAAAAGAGTAGGTACTTGTGTACCTACTCTTAACGTTCATATTTGGTGACAAGGAATGACTTTCCTGGGATAAAGATCTTGGCTGACCTCTTTTGTCCATACAGCGACCATGCTGCATCAGAATTTTCAAAGAAATTATGAATTTAAGTCAAGATTACAAACAGTAATGGTTCACAAACAATGGCAGGTAATTATTGTTACGTGGAAAATTGTACTTCGCGTTAATTTCTCTAACTTATTGAATATTTGAACAGTGCAGTGTAATAATCAACGCTTTTTCAACGTCACAAAATCTATACTATTCTAAGTTTAACGACTCAATCACGACACGTTTTGTGTTTGTGTTCACCATTTGTAAAGTAAACATTCTCCATTCGTCACACTATCTTCCGTAATGTGACGTTGTTACATTAATTCTGAAAATAGATGTCACATTGCAGATTATCACGTTGGTAATTTATGAGAATGATGATAGGTAGGTACCTAGTTACTAGTATAGTAAGTATAATGTGTGCAATGGCTGACATATAGCAATGATTAAATAAATAAAAACAAAATGAAAAAAATGGTTAATAGAATTTTTTTATAACAGACAAAAATGTGTTGCTGTAGTTTGTTGCTGCGTTTGTTCTTCCCAGCTCCAACAATAGGAGGCAGTAAAGGACGGGCATTTTAGGGGCTGTCTTAATGTAAAAATGATGTTCAAAAAGTCCTTCCTAGTATTCTGACTTGGACTTTATCATATTCCTGCAGGAAAAATAAATTGTCAGAATAAATTTATTAACTTTTATTAAATTCTGGCTGGGGTCCGTGACACTCAGTTCACTGTTAACATATTTCTATTAGTAATAATTAGGGTGTACCCCAACATAAACACACAGTCTCATCAGGGGTCCGTAGAATTTTACAAATTCAAATAGAGGTTTATGGCCAGGAAAGTTTAGGAACCACTGTATTACAGGGAATATTAGTTTATTTTCGAATGCATATTAAAATTGTATTTTTTTTTATATTCCTCACTACAGATTACAAGGCTATCGGCTATAACAAGTATATTTATCATAGAAATAACGTTGAAATGTGACTCAAGTATATGTATCTATATACGCTAAATACTTTGTTCAGCAGCAGTGTCTGTTGACACTATTTGATATGCAAATTATGCAAAAAAGGAAAAGAACAATTATTTAGGGACCCATTTTAAAATTGGAGAATGCTGCAATTTTTATTGTTTCTGTAAGTTAACATTTTGTGAGTATAACTGTGATCATGATGTGTGAAAATGATCGGCATTGGTATTGTTATTTTATTTATTAGATTAATTATAAGCAACGCAGATACCTCGTCCGATATCCTTTGAAACCACCATCTCCCTAGTAATGTTGCAAAATGCCCTGTAAGGGCTCCGATGACAGCTCGGGCTTTGTCGCTTCTGTTATTGAGTATGAACATACCATCAAGCCTGTACTCTTTGTAATAGAAGGCGAGCCTATTGCCATTAACCGGGCACAAATCCAATTTCCGAACTGCTACTGAGATTTCGTAGATATAACACTGCTCGACCTTGGAATCGAATTTAATCCAGGACCTCTAGCGTACCAGTAGCGTTTAGGATCACTAGGCTAATACTAAATGTACTGATTTGACTATAAGTACTGATTTTATTCCGCAAATGTCTGTTATATACATACGAGTACTCGGCGCCTGTCTGTCTTCATTGTATTAATTATCGCCAATTTGAATCACCATGTATCATCGTGTTCGATCAATTGAATCCAGTGTGTTCACTGAATGTAACTGATTATAGCCAGGTGCAGTCGGTTCGTTCAATTGTACGTGTCTTCAATTCAATTGCTGCGTATTAATTTATTTGCACCGTGTTACCGAATAAGTGTTTCAGTGTTGAGTTTCGCGAATTGTAATTTAATATTGTATGGAATCAAATAAAGCTTTATTATTAGGATTATTCTCGTGCTTGTGGCAAAATTATAGCTACGCTGACTGATTAACAGATCCTTAAGGTTAAGCTGCGCTAGCCGCGGTCAATCTTTGGATGGGTGACCGTTTTTAACACATCGGTCCCGCTTCAAAATATTAAAAAATAGTCGGACCATCGATATCGTCTGTATACATTTATTAAGTTGTTGAGTTTCGCGAATTTATATTCGTACCTATAGGCTGGCGCTGAAAATCAGTGCTGCGCTGTGGTGCAAGTATTCGTAACGCAGCATAATGCTGACCGCCACCCCTTTTCCATGCGGCGATGAGAAGTACTATTTTATATATATTTGATGTTATTTATGTTTTTTTGTTGGTGTTAGTTCTTTTTTTGTAGGGTGTACCTAAATAGCTTTCTTTCTTTATTTCCATAAATATGGCTCTAGAAATTACTTGTAAACACGGACTTGCTAATTCGTTCTTTTTTTGCAAGGAATCAATTGTTTTTCATTATTTATTTCTGTAAAGATAGCTCTAGAGATTATTTTTAAACACGGACACACTAATTCATTCTTTTTTTTGCAAGGAAGAAATTGTTTTAAATTATATCTGGAATTTATTTGTAAACGCAGACTTGCTAATTCTAGATGATGTTAACAGTCGATTTTATTTTCCAGGTTCGCGGAGTTGACTGCAAAAGTCTTTATATCCTCGTCGATCCCCGTCCACATGTTCACGGAGGTGTGTGCCACGCCGCTGGTGTCTTTCGGCACCATCTTATACAATGCAGTAGCTGGGGTCATGGTGACCGCCTCCCACAATCCTAAAGAGGACAATGGATATAAGGTGTACTGGAGAAACGGCTGCCAGATCATATGGCCGCACGATGACAATGTGCTCGATGAGATCAAGCATTGTTTGGAGTAATTTTTTTTTTATAATTATTTATTCTCAATATTTTTAAAACCTGACGCAAAAACGACGGGGTGTTATAAGTTTGTCGTGTCTGTCTGTGTGCGTCTGCTGTGGCATCGTAGCTCCCAACGGATGAACCAATTTTTATGTTGTTTTTTTTTGCTTGAAAGGTGAATTAGTCGGGAGTATTCTTAGCATGTTTGATGAAAATCGGTCCAAGATGGCCGCCGCCACAAAATGGCGGATTACCTACATATTTTTTCACAACTCCCTCATTAAGGGTAGTAGATATCAAATGAAAGGGCTTGCCTAGTAGAATACTATACACTATGATAAATTGCAAATCCAAACAGGGGCGTGCTGTGTCGGGGCCTTTTTAAATTTTTAATCTGTATCATTACCTACATAGCAAACAAGCATACTTAAACACTCCGCTTTTTACCTTCGGTTTAAAGACTTAGAAATGGACCTTTTGAAATCTACCAAAATTCTAGTATACGATTTATTTTCCTTTCCAGAATACCAGACGAACACTGGGACATCAAGGACATCCGCTCCAACCCCCTATTCAAGGACTGTCAGGAAGAGGTGACCAGCAAGTACATGGAGACTATCATCAGTCATAGTCCTGAGGTGATGGAGGAAAATAAGCGGGCCGCTATAGACGTGGTGTACAGCGCCATGCATGGAGTGGGATACAAGTACATTCTGAAGGCTTTTGCTACAGCAAACCTCAAGGTAGCTATGTTTTAAGTGTTTTTTTATCAATAACATTCATTGCTCTATCGACGCCTGCGCAGCTGCTAAGCATGAGGGTTTCGATTTCCCGGTCGACCATAGTGTTGCTATGAAATTCTCATCCAAGTTTTGATTCGTATCCGATTACTGGCAATAGGATCACCCCCTATTACCTAGGACTTGAAAACATACTGCTGAATTGTGGGTCTATATCTAGTACTGCCTTAACCTTTTGACCGCCACGTCAATAACGAAAATCCGTGTTCTCTACGCCAAGCGACAAATTCTAGTATTTAATAATAGTTAAAAAAAACTACAAATTTTTTATAGGTATGTATTTTGAACTAAAAAAAAGTGCTATTTTTGACGTGCCATGCCGTCGTTGGCGTCGTGAGCAAGTTTTCATTTGACGTCTATACACTTCCGTGACTATCAAAAGGTTAACCCTTCGTAACCCTTCAGGGATACACTGACGATGTTTAATGAAAATCCTTATTTTATAGCCACCAATCAGCGTCAAAGAGCAACAAGATCCAAACCCTGACTTCCCAACGGTCACATTCCCCAACCCTGAAGAGTTAGAGTGTTTGGAGCTCAGCAAGCAGCTTGCGGAAGAAAAGAAAGTCAAACTGGTGCTGGTCAACGATCCTGATGCTGATAGGCTGGCAGTTGCAGAATATGATGACAGGTAATGATTTTTTGAAAAGCCTTTGAGCCTTCGCGACTTTGACTTTGCAGTCGAGTGGTCATATCGCTAGGCTATCACTGCTTCCTGTCATGGTCGTGGCGAATTTCGCGGATCCCATGGCCATGACAATAGGGCACGTGAAGGCAAGTGCGGTTTTTAGTCGGTATGAGTCCGACATACCCTGCCACCTCCCCGGGTGGCAGAGGATCCATGAGGATTTTTCATACTATATAAAAAAAGAAAAAAAAAACTATCACTGCTTACTACTTGTTTTACTATTTTATTTTATCTTCCAATAATGTTTATGCGCCTACGAAAATGTTTTTCGCGATTTTAGTATCGTCGTGCGACGGTTTGTTTAACTCCCTTAATAAATTATATAGTCAAGGCAAACAATGAGGCGTGCCGGCTCGTTTCTTCCAAAAGTAATTTCAGACATTAACGTGCAATGTGAAACTCAAATATTTGCAATCACTATCTCTGGACCTTAAAAGGCCATGACTCTCGTGAGTTTGTCGGGAAATGCCGACACCATCTAGTTACAGACGCCAGCAGATCAAGCTGTCAAATTTTCTCAATTGAATATGAACCTTAATGCTTTGTGTTAAAGTTGATGGTAACTTGATGTGCTGGCCTCTGTACTACAGAAATTAATAAATATTTATTTTTTACTTTGTCCTTTTGCCACCAGACCACAGAAATATAATTGATCATATCTGATTAATGTTTTTTTTTTGTGTAAGATGAAATTTTGTATATATTTTTTATTGGTGTTTGAAATTGTCTTATTATTTTTGTATTATTATTTTTGGTGTGTTTCTAAATTATATCGATATAGCGCATTGGGTGTGGGGCCTGTTAGGTTATCTTGATTTTTGAAATAAAATTGCTTTTTACGGATTTTATCGCGTTATATTGATATTATTTATCCTGACGTTTCGGACGCTGTATTTCAATGTATAATATTCGCGTAGAAATCAATATATATTAATTTTTGTTAAATAAATAAATACCCGTTTCAGCTCAAATTCTTGGCACGTATTCACGGGCAACGAGATGGGGGCTCTGCTAGGCTGGTGGCTGCTGGAGCACTACTGCAAGCGAGTCAACCACATGCCCGAGTCCGAGGTGTACATCATGGCCAGCATCGTCAGCTCCAAGATGTTGCGCGCCATCGTCAAGGGCAGGGGCGAGTTCGTGGAGACGCTCACCGGGTTCAAGTGGATGGGTGAGTGGGATAATAAAAAATTAAACAGTTTGTTATTTAACACTTTTATTAGCTTCATACGTATGCAATGTAACGGAATCTTTGAACATGAGTTTTGATCCTCTTGAAAAGGTCGGATTAACTCGAAATTTGGCATACTTATCAAGGACCAATGACAATTCAATATTTTAAACAGCATATTATATTAATTTAATATTTTATAGAAAATCCAACGAAACGAATAAAAATGAAAAATAAATAATAGTTAGAAAAACTAAAATCAAACTAAATTAAAAATAGTGTAAGAAAAAATAAAATAAAAAAAAAGCGTAGGGTGCTATTTGAGATATTATCAAAATGATAATCCTTCTACTCATATCTGTCAATAACATATTTATAACTTTTGACGTTACGCTTTTTTTACAATGACTCATTACTCATAGTCAATTGTTAGTGGTCCTAAATGCGACTGATACCCTCGAGGTCTTGGGTTCCGTTCCCAGTTCGAGCAGTGTCATTTTCTATGAAATTTCAGTAGCAACTGAAAAACCCTAAACAAAAAATCGGAGTTTTGATTTGTGCCCGGTGAATTTCAATAGGCTTGCCCCCTATTACATAGGACCTAAACATACTGGTGAACTGTGAATAATAAGTACACCTCTAACTAAGCCTTCGAGGACTACAGGCGTGATGGACACTAATAGTATCCTCAGGATCGCTAGAGTCCATAAAAATACTGATATTCAACCGCATCTCGTTAAGTCCGATTTACATCAGACGAGCGAATGCTCATTCTATCCCCTTTCCGTCAAATTCTGTTAGTGTAAACAGAGACAGAACATTCCTTAGTTGTTCTATCTTAGCTCGCATAGACTCTAAGAATGCTCGCTCGCTTTATGTAAACGTCACTAGAGCGCGCGAACAGTGGCTTAGAGCGATCCTACGTGTTCGGACGTCCTCGCACCCCGGAGCGATCCCTTCAAAGTGTTCTTGTGTTTTAGCGAATTCTATTCTTGGTTCTCGTTCCAGCTCATTGGTGTAAACGCTGAAAACGAGCTTTCGTTTACACTAAAAGATCAAGAAATAATGGTATAGCTCTAGCTCTTTGTTCGTTTGGTCTAATCCTACCTTTAGACTGGAAGCCGACTCCAACATATTAAGTAAAAGGCTCGGAAAATGATTTACCGATAAAGACTTTCTTACCTTTATATTAACTTTGATTTTCAGGCAACACCACATTACTGCTGGCACAACAGAATAAGGTGCCACTGTTTGCGTTCGAGGAAGCCATCGGCTACATGTGCGACCATCGTGTGCCCGAGAAAGATGGCATCTCCGCCGCTGTGCAGGTAAGAAAGAAAGAAAGAAAGTAAATTTATTGATTAAATTTACTTTCTTTCTTTCTATGCCTTTATAATAAACTAGCTTCTGCCCGCGACTTCGTCCGCGTGGAAAAGTCACTTTTAAAATGATCGTTCTAATTTGGCTAATTAACCCACAATTGTTAAAAATTATAGCTGATATGTTATTCTGATATACAGAGTGTTACAAATCTACCCGTAAAGCCGAGAGGAGGTTAAATGGGGCCTTATAACGAGTCCATTCACAATATTTAAGAACCGTAGTAACGCTGTATAGCATACCCCAAAAAAAGGAAAAAAACAACATTTATGAATGAAAAATAGAAAAACTATTAAAGTAGACAATTATTAGGTAAAATAGGTACGTAGGCCTTTCTGTCAAATAATCTGGTTCCCTGACATGACAGCTGACAAAATTTTTGGCTTTGATAATTAATTATATTTTTACGGGGTATTTTGTAACAAGATGTATAAATAACAATACTGTGAATTTTCATCAAAATCCGTACAGTAGTTTTAGCGTGAAAGTAACAAACATCCATCCATCCTCACAAAGTTGAAATAATTTACAAAAAGCATTCCACGCTCCATAAAACTGAAACTATACCTATGTGGGATCGTGATGTAAAACAAACGAACTTTTTTAATAAAGAACACTGTATTTTCTTATTGAGAAATAAACTTTAAATAAATTCAAAAGTAACACCGGCCATCATGTCTCATCGTCCGTCCTTCGTTCTACCGGAAGTCTCTCTCTCTCTTTTACTCTCATACCCCTTTCATTCACTTCCGCGTACACGTTTCGTTTCACCTGTAATCCTATCATTCCACACTTATGTAGAATTATAATTTTGGTGATCAGGTAGCCTCGCTGGCGTCCCACCTGTACTCCAGCGGCTCGTCCGTGCTGCAGCAGCTCCACGCGCTCTACGTCAAGTACGGGTACCACGTCACACACAACAACTACTACATCTGCCACGAACAAGCCACCATACAGAGGATATTCAGGCGGATCAGGAACTACAGCGGACCTGGACTGGTAAGCCGTTTTTTGTACAGACGCGCCAGCAGGTCATACTATCCAAAACTGTCAAAGTTTCCCAATTGAATATGAGCCTTATTTATTTTACAATAAAGTTGAAATTCAATCAAAGAAATTTGACAGATTGTGGTAGCTTGATGTGCTGGCCTCTGTACAGTCAGCAACGAAAGTCGCTGAACATGTTGCAATATTCAATATTATGATTTTTAATAAGTAAGAAGTTACTGACCTGTGAAGATTGTGCGAAATAATTGCATAGATGACCATTAAATATTTAGGTTACCTTAAAAGAAAAAACCTTTTGACAAGCTTCGGAGCCGTGATGTTTTCAAAACTGTGTTCAGCTACTTTCGTTGCTGACCGTACAGTTGGCAAAGGTATTTTTTTTATAGTCCAGAAAATCCTCATGGCTGATCACCACCTGGGGAGGTAGAGGGTATGTTGGACTGGACCGACTTAAAACTGCACGTGCTTTTCTTGCCCTATATGTCACGGCTTTGGGACTCATGTATTCCCGTATTCCCTAATCTGATGCACTTCTTCTCAAAAGAGTCTGTGTTTCCAGTACCGGGACATTAATTGTCTGAGTAAAGTAATTAAAATATTAAGCTTATTTGCATAAAGCGGAATAATTGGCGTCCCCATAACGGAGCGTACTCCTATTCCAGTCAACAATACTTGTATAGCTTTTTGTCTCGTTACAGTATCCTAAAAAAATTGGTACATGCGAGATTGTGTATATAAACGATTTGACTGCTGGAGTCAAGATGCCAGAGAATATCAACGGAGAGCCACATTTGCGTGAGTACTTGATAAAATTATAGCTTCCGCCTTCAACTTTGTTGGCGTTGATGAATTCACAATAAAAGATAGGCTATTATGCCACTCAGCTAATCCTAGACACTATGGTATGGATTTTCATAGTGTTCACGTTTGTGCAACACCGTATGAAAATCCGTACCATTGTTTAGAAAGATTTTTTTCCCCTAAAAAGAGGGATTATGGTTATAGGCTAAAGAGGGATTAAGCTTATAGGCTAGTGAACCGATTATTTAACTTTATTATTCCAATTAGAATTATTTTTTCAGTATACAGACTACTTACAAATTATCTGTTCACTAAACTTGTTATTTTTAAGAATTAAAAGACTCGTATTTATGAACTTAGGTACCCGAAAATAGGGGTGGATCGCAAATTCAATATAAGTACTGCATATTATGTAACTAAATGGACGAACACTCTTTTGATAGTTAACGTCTTGTTTACTAAGGTGGCAAACAAGTATACGGCCCACCAGGGGTTTCACTTGTGCGTTGCTGACCTTGTAAAACGAAAGAGGAATAGTTGGGGTGGCAATATAAGGGTCAAAGTCCCGTCACTGATAACACAATGTTCCTCACTAAGCACTGGCAAACTTGCACGCCGTAAGAAACACAACACAGCTCAAAGCAGTTTATTTCACCTCGATTTTCTACATCGCGGATTTGTTTGTATGGATTTGAACATTACTTTGGATTTACTAAGTAATGGAGCTCAAAGGCAGACGTGTGCAGTGATAGCCTAGTGGTATGACCATTGGAGTGCCAAGTCGAAGGTCTCGAGTTCGAACCCAAGGCACGCACCTCTGACTTTTCGAATTCATGTGCGTATTAATAATTAATTATCACTCGCTTAAACGGTGAAGGAAAACATCGTGAGGAAACCTGCATACCTTAGAGACTTTTCTCGACGGTTTGTGAAGTCTGCCAACCCGCACTAGGCCAGCGTGGTGGACTATAGCCTAATCCCTCTCAAGAGGAGACCCGTGCCCAGTAGTGGGACAGTATATGGGTTGATGATGGAGCTCAAAACCTAACAATGCAATCAACATCATAGTTCATGTTATATTTCTAGATGTTGTCGGAACCGGCTTGGATCAAGAATACACGTCGGGCGAGATGATAATCTTCCGCTGCAGTAACGGGCTGACTGTGACCATCCGGACGAGCGGCACGGAGCCCAAGTTGAAGTACTACTCGGAGTTAGTTTGTGAAGCGCCGACTAGGAGGTAAGCGGCGATAGACGCACATAAAAATCCATTGAATTTGCTAACAAGCACGCAATGAAAAACATCCTACTATCGTTTTAAGTAACCGACATAGCTCGCAAGAGTGCACGGTTGCAGTGGCAATGGGCGGGCTATATAGCTAAAAGAACGGATGGCCGCTGGGGAAATAAAGTCCTGGAGTGGCGACCACGCATAGGAAAGCGCAGCGTAGGACGGCCACCAACTAGGTGGACGGACGACCTCGTGAGGGTCGCAGGGTGTCGGTGGATGCGGTCTGCGCAACACCGATTTTTGTGGCCATCATTAGGGGAGGCCTATGTTCAGTAGTGGACTTCCGTGGCTGATAGATAGATAGATCGTTTTGTTTGACATCAGCGTTCAGTGTAACCGAATGCGGCTGAATATCAGTTTTTAATACACTGGCATTCACTCTGCAACGCAATTTCTGGGCAATACTGATTATGGGTGGTTATCAGGCTTTTTAGGCTTCTGATTACCACTACCGATTGTCATAGGTGTTCGTTTAAGAACCGGGACCGAAGGCTTTACTTGCTGCCTGACGCTCGAAGGGGCTTTTGCTAATAATGGTCACCCATCTAAAAACACAGCTTAACATGGCAGAGATACTGCAGCAAAAGCAAAAGAAAACTTGATATTTTTTTTTTCTTATTTATTATAATATGACATTTTACTTTATGTGGCTACCATACCACCTACTACATTGCTGGCTACGTCTTATCTGAAGAAGCAGCCAAACAGATTTACTGTGTTCCGTGCTCCAAGTCAACAAAAAAATATCAGGCCTTTTTAATGTTTTCAGCGAACAAGAGTCCATGAATGCGAAACTGAAAGAAATGGTGAAAGAGTTTGTTGAAGAACTGCTTCAGCCCAAGGAGAACGGCCTGATTGGCTAGATTGAAGAGGCGTCCTTATTTACTGATATTGCGGCGCACGCGCATAGCCGGATATAAAATATTAATTTTCCCGGTAAAAAAGATTTCTACTTAAAGCATTCCCGTTTCTTCTCAAAATTTCTAAGATTTTGCTACAAAAAAATTGTTAGACATCCAAATGTCAGAACTGATAATATCGGTCTTTAACTGAATAATGTTATTTAAATTAGGTTCAAATCATTCCTTTTATTTTCAAATTATTAAAAATATTGTGAAAGTAATATATATATTATGGCCATGTAAAAGTTCTGTAAAAAAAAATAGGCTGATCGATAATCAAAAGAAACCTTTAGAGCTCATTTGTTATTCTTTCTATTTATATAAAATATTTTAAATTAACCTTTTTTAATTGTATTAATGTAATTATTAATAGTTACCTTATTAAAACTAACTTTTTAAAGATCTATCGATATATTATTACGATATAATCCGCATTTTATAATACGCATTCCTGTAGAAATTGCAAAAAAGCCTTCTGAATATTATACAATCTTTAATTTATTATTTACCAAAAGTTAATACTTAGAGTATTTGCTACCAAAGAAATGTGTGAAAATCATATCGAACTGTGATTGTATTCTGAAAATATATTTCCAGTGCTTTCGTTAAAACGAATAATTTATTTACAATAATTTATTGCTTTACAAATGCCTCATTTTTTATATTAATAAGATAATATTGATGTACACCTCATATAAAAAATATTTGCTGTGTGAGAAAATATTGAACAATGATTTACTTCAAACAATTCGCCAAAAACTCCAGGAATTCCAGCCTTTATAATATTATAACTAATTAGTATTATTAAGACATTGTTTTGTAAATTGAGTTCACATATATATAAGAACAAAAATATATAATATAAATATAGATCTAGTAGATAAATATAAATATACACAGCCATTCTCCAGTAGAAAAGTTAATATATTCTTTTTAAAATAGTTTCGAGTTTTTTATCTTTATAATATGCTCTGATTTAGAAACTAAGATAAAATTAAATAATAATAAATTCTTGGTAATAATTAATTCTTGGTCAATTTTTCCAACACCATCTAGTCCCAAACTAAGCAGAGCTTATATTATGGGTACTAGACAATGGGTATAATTATTGCATTTTTTTTGTTGTAAACTATATATTTTTTTTAAATTGGTACCTACTTAAAATAAATAAGAAACATAACATTCAAAATAATATCTGATTGCCACTTTCAGAATCAAAATGTCTGCTTTAGTATCATATACGGAATGGAATCAGAAACATGATAATTATCTAAGTTTATGAATCCTAGTATAGGTGAAAAATTCGAAACGCCTAAATAATGATCATGAGCCAAGCGACCAAATCAAGTTATCTTGTACATTGCATGAAACCTAGCATTTATTAGAAAATATATAAATAATTTTAAATAGATTACCTATGGCGTAGTATGTGATGAAATATAGATCTTAAAAAGATCTGCTTTTGGTACTAATATGAAGGTATGATGCATTAATTTCTAGCAAATGTAAGCTTTACTGTGTTAGTGATAGAGCTTAATTTCAAACTGAAGTCGAAATGTGGTCTTTGTCAGTCCTTATTTGTGTCATTTGTGAGCAATGAAAGATGCTCGTGTCATATACAATTAAATTTAAAATAATATATATACAATAATATGTAAAAATATGTTTTATATATAATATAAAACTCTTTTGATGTTATTTGATAGTTTACTATTAGTTCTAGGCCTCAGTTGCCGTTAATTACTTATAAACCATGCTTTTTGTTAGCTCCGTTAATTTCAATGTTTAATAATTAATATAGATATGATTATGACACGACAATAAAACTATGCACAAAACCGTTATTGTTTTTTTATTATAAAAATATTCTCTCAAATTAACAATTTCTATAAAAACCAAAAGGTAACCATATCTTTACTATATATAAAAAGCATAATAATTATGAATAAATCTATCAATGATGTCATATTTTTTAGTGACATTCAGTTTTCAATTGACATACTCAGACTGACATAATGTCAGATGGTATGTCAGTCTTTTTATCCCAAGTGCTGAAATTTTAAATCGTACTTGGAAAAGTCGAGTACAATTCATGAATACCTAGTTATTTTGAAAAGAACTCAATAATTATAAGTATATAATTTTCAAAGAACTACGAATACCTACATAAGGTAGGTATTAAATATTTTGGTATTTTAAAATATTATATATTATAATTTTGGTAAAAGTTTACAGACTTGAGTAGATTAGATAATCATAATAAAAATATTAAATTCAAAGTTTTTTTTTGTGTTTTGGATGAGTCGACCCTGTAATCAGCTGTTTAAAAATTCACCATCACATTCACATATGGTGTGTTGTATTAGTATGTTAACCAGATATCAGAATAGGAGTATAACTTGGGGAATATTTTACCAAATTTGAGTAGCCGCTATGCCTCGCATAAAATGGAACAAATTGATATGAAATTTGCTGCCGAGTAATTTAATTATTTCATCCATAAACTTTTACCAATAAATAAATTTAAGACTCATGTGTAAAATAATATTCTAATCTTCTGTTGGCTGTTCACCCTCTGCTTCCATACGCTCTTTCTCCAATCTTTCTTTCTCTTTCTTTTCCATCTCCTGTATGTTCAGTTCTATGAGGTTATCCAGTTCAGGACTCAGGAGTACTGAGAGACCGGCTGTTACGGGTACCTGAAAGTATTTATTATTTTATCTAGTCTATCATATATTATTTTATCTAATCGTCTGGTTGTTTAGCAGCTTAGCAGGACGTCTGGAATTTGATATCCAAGTCGGGCAGTGTTTTCCTGTCAAGAGATTCTTAGTAACCAGACTTTGGATTTATGTGCAATAGGGAATAAATGATGTATGAAGTATAAATATGTCGGAATATTTTTTTCCGAATTTTTATTGTCCTCACATTATATCTGAAAGGTATTTTTTTATTTAGTTCATATTTAAACCGATAAGCAATTACATAAATTCTTCAAAATAAGCGAGGGAAATTGAAACTTACGAAACGCGTCACCATTGGCCGCGACGAAGTGTGACGTCACATGACACAACATTGGATTGAAACCCCTACAGTAAACAAATACGGGAAGTGTCATGGTGTCATGTCACTTTTTTTTCATCATGCATATTTTCTAATGGCGGTAAGCTTGCCCCTACTGCGTGGGGCAATACCCTGACGAACGCTACTGTATACATATACAGTTACACCTCTGCTTATCCTATTCCATTATGAGAATGATGTCATGGTAAGTTTTGTTAACTTTTATGTTACACGTTTTTTAATTTAAGTTTTCTCAAGATGTTTCCTCGAATATCAGTCACAAGATAAGATGATAAGTGATTATCATAGGTGTTCCAATGACAACTGGGAGCGTAACATGCTCTCCGAGGCAGAGGTGTACTACTTACCTACTAATTTAACACCCACAGTTCGCCGGTATGTTTAGGTCACATGTAGGTAATAAGGAGCGAGCCTATTGCCATTAACCGGGCACAAATCCAAACTCCGAGCTACTACTGAGATTACATGGTAAAACCCAATAGGTAACACTCATGCTCCTGCTACCTTTTTTTTTTCTTATTCAAAGTAAAAGTAATAAATAATTACCTCTGCAAACACAGATCTTGAAGCCCCCCACCGCTCCATATGGTTTTCTATGATTTTGGTACAAGTAGCGGCTTTCGGAATTATCCTCCCCACCAACCTGAACAAATAATTCCAGATTATATCTATACTTCTATAATAGGTACTATTATTTATAAAGAGGAAAGATTTGTGTGTATGTTTGTAATGAATAAACTCAAAAAGTGTGCCGATTTCAAAAATTATTTCACCATTGGAAAGCTACATTCACCCTGAGTAACAGGCTATATTTATTAATAGAAAAGATTATCTTACGTCTACCCGTGCGAAGCCGGGACGGGCCGCTAGTATATTATAACATCTAAAAATCCTCATGATTCGTCTGCTGCCGGTACGTCTATGTTGTACTTACTCGTACCGAAGAAAAATCGTGTAGTTACTAGTGTAGGTACACGCACATTTCGTCGGTATGTTTAGGTCCCATGTAATAGGAGGCGAGCCTATTCCCCAATACAAATGAAAAAAAAGAATACTTGCACCTTTCAGACAGTGTTTAATTTTTGCAAAAAAATTATATGTCTTACGCTTTGTACACAAACTACACTACGGGCACGCTATGATGGCCATTTTGACGT
This sequence comes from Acronicta alni, assembly GCA_964056405.1. Taxonomy (NCBI): domain Eukaryota; kingdom Metazoa; phylum Arthropoda; class Insecta; order Lepidoptera; family Noctuidae; genus Acronicta; species Acronicta alni. The sequence goes on along the minus strand of OZ043919.1, from coordinate 2,900,693 downwards.
TTGTCCACTCATGAAGTTTCGTATTATTTAGTAATTACATTTGAAGGAGCAAATTGGTGTTCTTTATTGTCAATAGTGATCTAACGATACTACTACAAAATATATATACTTACAATATGTATTATGTTTTGTTTTTTTTTTTCGTAACTGCCATCATAGCGTGCTGCAAGTATATTGTAAGTGGAACGTACTCATATAACGGCAAGCAGGTGGCCTGCAGGAACTGTATCTCAAGATCTGGTATAAAGCACTTGTCCTGATCCATCATGAGGGCTGGCATTTCGCCACGAGTCTTCTCCAGTTCACCTTGCTTGAAGAACTCCGTCAGCACTGCTGCCTGCAACAGAAAGTGTAAAAAACATTCATTTTTTATTTTGACCTTGAATAACGGGTTGGTCATAAATATGTAGGTAAATGATGGATAGTGTTACGACTCATGCGTCTCCATATAGTGTCTATGCCGACGGGATTTAGGTAATAAACGACACGGCAGATTTATGAGCTTATGATTTACAAAATTTTACGCAACCGCAGGCAAAAGGTCCACTCTCCCCCTGCGGCCCCACCGTGTCCCCAGTCCTGTGCAGCCCGCCTCAGTTGCGGTGCCTCCTATACGACACCGCAACCTGCATTGGCCGCTCCAATGCTGGTTTCAGTCCAAGCCCGCAGGAGCAGCCCCTCCCTGGGGTTTTACTTCGCTTCACCGTGGGCCACCAATCCACGGTTACTAAGCCCCCCACCGCCGCGACAAGGCGAGAACCCCTTGGGGGGACTCCCACTGTGCCCTACCTGTCTTAAATTTATAATTAGAGATAATAATGAGTAGGACTAACGGCAGTCTTCTTGACGCTGCCCCAGTCCTTGAGCTGGTCGCTGAGGTCAGCGGCGTTCATCAGTAGACATTGAAGCGCAGATATGTGGATCCGGTTGGCCTTTTGGAAGTCCATCGCTATAACCGTGTACTCCTCAAAATTTCTATGAATAGGTTAAAAATGTAGGTAAATTTCTACGTAGGTACGTAGTTTAGACTGATGAAAAGCACAAACAGGACGTAGGATCAATTATTCCAGAAGATAATATATCTCTGGCTCTCACACGCAAAAAAATATGGGACAAAGTTAATCAGCTTGGCCATGGCGTTGGTTTTACATGGGAGGATGGTAGGTACCTAACCATTAGATACAGACGTTGCATAAGGCGGTTCCAGGATGTTCTATTAAGTAAAAATTACTGGTTGCATTGGTTTAATGATCGCAAGCGCGGTTATTGAGCGTGAGGTCATGTGTACAATTCTCAGATGGAGCAGTGAGTGTTCTTATGAAATTATCAGTACCGGGTCGAAGTTTGGATTAATGAGTGTCCGGTTAATAGCAATTGGCTCGTTAACGTACCTCATCAACACATGGAGGGGAGCACTGTATCCTCATAAATTCTGTTACTCACTTGAAATAATTAGCCAAGTCGGTGGCCAGGATGTAGTCCCTTAGCAGCATGATGGCCCTGTCGTAGTCCCTCCGCGGCAGGGACTCCAGGATGTCGCAGCCCTCCGTGTTGAGGATGCACATGGCCTGCGCCAGGTGGTGGCGCTCCATCACGCTACCCTCGCTCGAGTATAGGGCTGCTAACGTCGTCTCTAGGTTGGGACAAAAAATATTGATCTGTAGCTCATTATTGTGTATTCTGCTTGTACGGTGCATTTCTTAAGTCAGCATTTAAGGCGACGCAATGGTTTCTTTTAATAATTAAGTAGTAATAATAATAAATATGCTTGGCCAATTTTACACAGCACCATCTAGTCCCAAACTAAGCAGGACAATTATTACTCAGCCGTCATGCAGTGTGCCAGTAGTTTTTGGTCCCATGTAAGTAATAAGGGGCGAGCATTTGGCCACTCCGAGCTGCTAAAGATAATTTCATCGAAAAATCTAATTATTTTACAGTGTGCTCGACTCGAAAATCTTAGAAGACTGCCGAGTTGACAGTTGAGTTAGTATTATTAAACTACGTATTAAATTTAATCTTAAAAGTAATCTATAGAAAGTAGAGACGCCAGCAAGTCAATCTATTCAAACTGTAAAATTTTCCCAAGTTATTTACTTGGGAAAATTTTTGAACCTTTTTGAACCTTATTGTTTTGTATTAAAGTTAAAAATCAATCAGAGAAATATGACAGATTGTGGAAGCTTGATGTGCTGGCCTTTATACATATTATTGATTCGGGAGTTCCTTAAAAAAAAGCAAGTGGGTAATTAACTCACGTCCATTCATATGGAAGCTGTTGGTGGTACCACGATGGTCGATATCGTGCATTAGTGCAGCCACCACATACATGAGTGCTTGTAAGTCACTGTAATGAGCAATGTTCATAAACATAATGTTCAACCAATCAGCGCGCGAGGTGCGTAACGACGCATGCCATTTCACAATTTGGCGGTTTCACTTCGTTAGATTATAATCTACCTACCCAAAAATAATACGTTAAATTGTAAGTAGTATGTTACGGTTAACAATCTGACGACAGTTTACAATCTCGGGATACCTATAAATTATAATCGAACGATATTTACAATTTTACGGTGAAATGTCGAGTTTTACCACCATAGATTCCTTTTTTTTTAATGTCGGTACTGTTTCAGATGAATAACTAGTCCGCCATATTAAATTTAGATGACATCACTAGCTAGCCATGCATTTTCATCCGAACTGAACGTGTAGATAATGCAAAATTTCACTGAGAAGTGGGTGAAATTTAATTTTTAATTTTTTTTTTATAGTTAACTTACAGATGAGGCTAAAAAAAGCGTGATAAAAAAGATCAAGAGAATCGACCACACCGTAGTATGCTTATAATGGCTTACAAGTAGGCATGGAAAAAAGTACATTTTTCCAGGAGAAGCTAGCGACTATCGGGAGGCTCCTGGTACTGCACCAAGTTCTACCTGTGAACTTACTTGAAGTAGCCCTGTGAGACCAGTCGATAGTTCTGCAGTGCAGCGTACGCCCACTGCGCCACATTGAAGCCATGCATCCAGCCGTGGTAGGGCACGTCGCGGTACCCCTTCTTCACATACAGGATGAACCGAGCCAGCTTATTTGGCTTTATGTTGTACCTGGATACAAATAAACCCATAGCATTTGAACTATTGCTCAGCACAGGAGAGGAGAAGAAAAGGTGTAGTGTTCCGCGAGGAAACGTGTCTGAAGTGGGGGGACTTTGACCCTTATACTGCCAACTCAACTACTACCATTTTACAGGGTCGGCATCGCGCAAATGATACCCCTGGTGTTGCAAACATGAAGCATCTATAAGCTACGGTAACCGCTTACGATCAGGTGAACCGTATGCTTGTTTGCCACCTTAGGGGTACTTATAAAAAAGAATCATCTATTTATTGCTCCAAATTTTGAACTGAAACAGTTATCGATCGATTCAAAGATTACAATAAAATAAGAAAATAAGTTGCAACGTACATTTTATCATATCCAAGTTCAGCAAACATCCTCATGACGTAGCACGGCAGCTCTCGCAGTGGCAGCGCACGCGGGTTGAAGTGCAGGCTGCCCAAGTGAGGGTGCTTGTGGAATCCGGTGCAGTCCAGCATACGCGACACCTCAGTGTCACTCACCTGTGCCATCATAGTATAAACAAATATTCAAACCTGGCAACTTGTTGGATAACTATAAATTTTGGCGAGAATTTCATACACGCAATACCTAAAAAATTTTATAGGCACACTACAGAAAATAACAGGTAGCTTGTGGTAACTAGCCTATAAATAATTAGCAGTATCCTTTTAATATGACAGTTGTATGCTTAAAACTCCTGACTTCGGTTTGGAAGTCAGATGTTTATCTGTACTTATCCAGTGATCGCAAAGTCAGAGATCGTCAGATTTCATATCTGACGATCGACGACGGCGCGTGGTCTACTACATTTAAAATATGTCTTTTTACATAAAATGTACGACTTTGTGGCACTCCAGAGCTAAAAACACCAAAAATATCGGCTTATCTTGGCCGGAAAGAAAATTAAATTAGCTAAATCTTTCATATCCTTTTGATGCTTTTCCCGCAGGGTTTTACTGCACCCCAGTATGAAGTTGACTTTATTAAAATTATGTAATCCCCTAACCTTCATATGATACATAACGAGTTCATTAGACAGTGCATTTCTGATGTGAGCCTCCTGAATCTTCTGGTAGACCACTGAGTGTATGATGCAGACGCCACAGTAAATGCTAAAGGCCAGGGCCATCTCTTCATCCATAGCGTCGAAGTAGGGATCTATCATCTTGTTTATCAGCCGACCCACTCCAATGATCCCAGATTGCTCTCTTATTGGGAAGCAGAGCAGATTTCTAGACGGAAAGTATGGTGTATATCATGAAATCGCCCTTGTTTAAAGAACAGTAGGAGTGAAAGGACTTTATTATGATATTAATAAATAATTTGATTGATTTCAATAAAAACCTAAAAATTTAACTTAGGTAATTAGTCCAACTTATTTTTACTCCTTCCAGAGTTTTTACGACCAAAACCTTGCATTTTCAAGGTTTAGGTCGTAAACACTAAGTTAAATTTTTGCTACAAAAGAATGGAATATAGCCTCGTTCTTTCAAGTGAGTTGATCACATTTACCCAGGACTTAGAACCTTTTTTACTGTGCGGAAAATCCTCATAAACCGTCCACCTTTTGGGGCGGTGGGGGTCAAAACGCACGACTTTCCTTTGCCCTATCCTATAGTTGAGACTAACAAGATATAACTCACTATTTCTAAAGCTCCATCCATAACTGTTGGACCTCAACACAGAAGAAAAATTACATAAAATTTATATTACTTGCAATCGACATTGGGCAAGCTGTCAATGTTTGCGTCGAACGCAGGGTGTGTCTTCGGCGTCTTGGTGTTGATCAGCCTCCCTGTTTTGATGACCTCCCCTGTTATACCAATGTTCATGGGGAAGCGGCGCTCAGTGGCCTCATCCTGAAATGTTTCGAAGATATATATAGATCCATCAGCCTATTAGTCCTATTATCTATATTGGATACGGCTTCTAGTCTACCTATGTGCATTTTCCACAGTCTACCCTATCTTCGCAAGACTGTTTTCTTATGTTGGTAACGGTTGGGTTTCACCAACGAAATTCTAAAGATGATTCCTGATAAACCTGTTCGCAGTACTAGGGAGATTCTTACGGCTTCATATCAGGGGCGTCAGTGGCGGCGTCAGGGGGGGGTGACTTCTTTTAGTTTTTCTTGTCAATCTCAATTTAAAATTAACAAAAAAAAAAACAAGAATTCGTAAGTAAATCGTTTGGTCGAAAACACGCTTGTAAGTTAAGTTTCGCCAATATCTACGGAGCGCGACTGTAAGTAAGTAAGTACACAATAAATAAGTAGGTACTGCTCCGAATATAACGCGCACGGGGCGCGGGCGCCGAGCGAGGTGGGGGCGGCGTGGCGAGCGGGGCAGGGACGATCAGCCTTACGTATAAATACTTCGGTTCTTGGTATTTGATGACACCAAAGAGGAGTCACGCCAGATAAAATTTTCACCTGACCCATGTACTCCTTATGTACTCCTTATGTACTCCTTATGTACTCCTTATGAACTCCTTGTGTACCTACTCCTTGTGTACCTACTCCTTGTGTACTCCTTACGCAATTAAGTACCTATGTATTTATTTATTTAATACTTCATGCACAACCCAAAATTGTTGCACAAAGGCGGACTTAATGCCATTAGGCATTCTCTCCCAGTCAACCTTTGGGTGATGCAGAGACAAAGCAAAATAGTAGGTGAACAAATGATGCAGGAAAATATAGTTGAATAAAATTTTATATAATCGTTGATTTAGGTTTATTATAATACGAATAAATTAAATCTATATATATGTATATAATATATATAGTTTGTATTCCTATATGTATTGTATTTATTTAGTTTTGGTGGGTTTCGAAACCAAACAACTACCTTAAGACCATATGGCTATACAATTTAGGTCCTCATTTAGGTCTCTAACTGCGCTTTCGTAATCATTGGAGTGAAAGAACATATCTTGTACATCATCGGCGTATAAATGATATCTATATTTTTGCATACATTTTATAATATCTGTACAATATAAAATAAAAAGAATTGGGCTTGAGCCTTGGATTGGAGCCCTGAGGCACAGCCCTTTCAAAAATAATAAGTGCTGAGGTCTTTATGGACCCGCTATTTAGTTGCAGTTCTACTAAAAGTTTACGATTTTCGAGATAACTTTGGAACCATCGCAAAGCACCATGGTCGAAACCGTAATAATTTAATTTGGAAAGCAGTAATGGAACATTAATTTAATGAATCAAATGCCCTAGAAAAATCATTTATCTGGGCCAACAAAAATTATCTGTAACAGCCAACAACGCGGAAGAAGTGCTACGCCGGATTCCTAGTCGGATTGAAGAATGGGAAGCATAATTATCATGTCTTTCCAAAAAAACTAAAATTTTCCTAAAATTCTTATCCCTTACATTAATTTGTTTGGATAATATGGCGTTGACATGTTGAAACATTTTGACTTCGTTTTGATACCAGCGTTTTATTGATGATAAAGCATTGATCTCAAATACTTACATTTTTTTAAATATTGTTATCTAAATCAATCCGACTAGGTCGACGCAAAGCAGTCGTATTTTTTATTAGCTTTTACCAGCGACTTCAGTTAAACAATTTACCGGATTACCAAGATAACTTTTTTCCTAGAATTCTGGGGCGGCGAAACTTATTGGCCCGCGGTGCCAAATTCCAAAATACGCCCCTGCATACAGCACATTATTGCTTATCAGTAGAATATTTGGCAAGACGTCCTCAGAACAGCCTCACATATTATGAATAATGGTAACAAGTCAGGTATGTACTTTTAAATTCGCGCCGGGGTCAAACAGCTCCATTTTATCGACGTCCACGAGCAACACGGAGCAATGCTCAGCCTTAGTCAGCTGCTTCGCTTGTTCCATAGCGATTTGGAGTAGGGTTTCTAAAGACGCGACCTGTATTTTGAAAGAACCTTTAAAAAATACGTCTCGTTTATACATGTTCTTACAGAAGGACAAAATGGCATCAGGCGTAAAATCTCCCCGTCATGTTCGTGGCAAATTTGATCCTTAAAATGTGCCACAAACATGACATGACATGGATGCTATGACTATATAGAAAGTGAAGGCAAGTGGTGTTATATTCGGCACGAGTCTGAGACACCCTGCCGCCTCCACAGGTGGTAAATTATCCATGAGAATTTTCCGTACTATAGAAAAGCATATAATCCTTATGGCTTGGTTAGCTTACTTGAGTAAATAATCTTCTAGCAACGCGCAGTAGCTGCTGGCATTTCTGCTTCAAAGTACGTTCATACTCGAGTGCAATCGTTTTCTTCAACGTTGGCCAGATAAATCTAGAATGATACTTTCGTTTGTCAATTGAAGTAATTACCTTATAGATTTAATTACTTACTATCCATTTAAGTAATATGTACCTACTTGGTCTATTTACAAGACCAAAATAAAATGAATCTAAAGAAATTATTTACATGTTAATTTCCGAAGTAGTTGATTAGGTACCTATGATACGGATGTTCCAATACTACTAGCTCTATTAAAGTTCATAGATTAGGTAAACTCTCATACACATTCATCCCACATACCTACTCACTCACTCACCCTTCTACTACTCACAATTACTACATTCACACACCACACATTCAGAATACCTTTACAAATCTTACAAAATAGTAAGCTATAATTAAGTTATCCTATAACTAATATAAAATAAATGTATATAACGTACCTCTATAACCGTCGTTCATTATAGTGTCTACAGTGTCACATCTTTTGACTGAGCACTGTCTCCCAAAATACAGGCTTCAGCCTAGTTTGGGTACCAGTTCCAGTACCTCTTAGTAATTAAATTATATAAAACCATAGATTAAGCTTATCCCAATACGTTATTCATATACCTTTCTAGGTCCAATACGTTTTGTGCCTGTTTCGTGTTGCAACGCAAAGATGCACACGCTCCTGCGTGTGCATCTTTGCATTGCACCTAAAATCTAGGCAGAGAGTCAAAATTGGTCTCTGAATATGGTCGCTGATATACCTAACTACATCGAAGCGGAAGATTGAGCTTCTAATTCTACTCTACACGAAGAAGTGTGCATTACGTACAATGAGCATTCATGAATCAGTATAGCAACTTCTCCCTCCTGTATCTTGGGCGACACTACGCAGAAAATAACGGAGAATGGGTAGTCAAGCAATGATAACATCACTATGCGCTTCTTTTTGGTGTCTTTGGGCACATGCTGCAATGTCAATATCACGAGGATACATATTAATCTCATACAAATTATTTCATCCTGGATATGTCACAGGCCGCAGCCTAGACCAGGGGCAGATAATTATCAAAGTGCGCTCGCTCATTCACGAGAGAACTTCTGGTGAGCTCATTCAGGCTCGTACAGTACTGTTAAGCTATACCTACACTAATTACATTCTACTTTCTTCTACTTTTTTTTACATTCTTCTCTATATTCTAAAACTTACGGGCGTGATGACTGTTTGAAAATCCTGATCGAAGTTAGTCAACAAGTCCGTGTGCTCTAGACTAGACTTGAGCGTCTCTTGGAGTTTGTGGGACAACTGTGGGAATGAAATCGTTTCAGACTTTAATAAATTATCCAAACTTTGATCTTCAATAATAAGGAAAGGAGAAAGTAGGCAGGGACTAAATATCTGAGCAGGTTTGAGGTGAATGACGTATTTTACAATATTTACTGAAATGGTCAATAGAGAATCGTTTTAAACCGCGAGTTTAAAGCTATTTAGGCTAATATTCAGATTCGAGATTAAGCCCAAACTTACGCTTCCGTCATCATCTTCGTCATCAGCCTATATTCGTTTGCTGCTGGACGTAGGTCGCTCCTAGTCGCTAGTTAACCCCAGAGCACGCCCTCGGCTTTCCTCATTCATGACCATAATCAAATTTCGATACAACTTTGACTTATTGTAATGGCCGCATAAGTACCACGATTAGTCTCGTTTCTGAATATCAGCCTCTCAACTTCCATAATAATATTATATACCAATGTTTTATAGCTGAAGAGTTTGTTTGTTTATCTCGTAAGTTTACAATTATTCTGCGAATCTCGATAAAAAAATCGCTCGAGGAGATAATTATGATAGGTGAGGTACTCAGTATACAGAAAGTAGATTGATCATATTATTACGTTTATTTTCCTTTTTCGTGGTAAAGTAATATCGCCAACAACTTCGATGAAGGCCTCCATGCGATCACTGGTTACGATTATTTGAAACACCAAGCTTGCTTCACATTCTTCGCATAACTGTAAAATTAATAATAGAACTAGGATTATTCCGCAGACGTCACGTGATAGAACGGACAGGAGAAGGAATATGTTCCACTGGGAAAAATTTTGCGCTGCGCTTCTTCTTCATAATTATCAAAAACACTAGGGAGGCGGTGAATTACGGATTTTTTGGGGCTCTCTAAAATGTAAAAATTACGTCCAATTTAACCTAAATGCTCTACCTTGATTTGAATAAATGGTTTTGACTTTAGGTACTTATCTTTGACTTGCTTTGCCTTGGCCAGTGATAGCCTAGTGGTATGACCATTGGACTGCCAAGTCGAAGGTCTCGAGTTTGAATCCAAGGCACCTCTGAGTTTTCGAATTCATGTGCGTATTAATAATTAAATATCACTTGCATAAACGGTGAAGGAAAACATCGTGAGGAACCACTAGCTAGCACGGAATCCTCCTTACTAATAGTCGAGGCTCAGAAACCGAGAGATGGTGGTAGTCTATGGTATAACTACTGGCACATCCCAGGGATAGGCAACTTTATGTTGTCCATTGCTAACTTTAGTTCCTCATAATGGGCGAATCCTCAAGATGTATGACAGAATTTGAAACAGAACTAGGTAGCAAGAATCGAGTGACAGGTTCTGGGGTTACTTGAAGGGCTAGGGCATCGTATTATCAAACCACCTGATGTTCTGATAATGATGTTTTTCCGGGAGGTTAATCAAGAATCTCTCGATTTGAACATCCACATTGTCCACGGCTGACAACGTTGAATAAGATGTGCTACTGTGTTGAATAGAATAGCGTTAATGCTAGCTGCCATATTTTTACTTTACGAGGTCGAGCTAGATATTACCGGATCTCTGCAATAATGTCGTTGTCCTTAGAAGCCATGTGTGTACTCTTCAGTGAGAGTGACCCATGACAGGCTGAATTCATATCCACCAGAATCTGACTCCAGCTAGCTGACCTACTAGTCTTACTTTACTAGGGACGTAGGTAGGTACTATACGTCTTATTCTAAATATTGTTGTAACTTGATTTTAGCTACGTACATAGGTATTTATTTTCGTTTGAATGTGAATACATGTCTCATCGGTTAAACTCATTACCAAATCTAAAATCTTTCCTGGGTCACTATATTGGATACCTTTTTTTTTACTTTTACTGTGTGACATAGAATGCGGCATTGTTGGAGATTATTTTAGTCTTTCTTTAATATTCAACACCACGAATATTGTCGTCAATTTGATTTTGGTCCGTTTATGTGAGTGGGTTGTCCGGTTGTCCGAACTTGTTTGTCAGTTGCAACTGTCACAAGCTATCTTTAAAAATTCTAAAGGCAGACAGCCACAATCACAAATGAATAGTCAATGCGCCTCCTTCCTATTTTCTCAAAACCCCTCATGATAAATGCTTTCATTAAATTCATACAACAAAATTAATAAGGTAAAGTCATTATATTAGAATAATTAATGTCTATCCATGATTAAACTCGAAATCAACCCCACAATAATTTGTAATACTTCAGCTCTTATTCAATAACACATAGGTCCATTATTTACTCCAGGGATGTGCCTTAACAGGCGATGCACAGGGGGCTCTGGGGTGGTCTATTAAGAGGACCCAGTGCCCCCTCCATGTGCTGATGGTGGCCACCGCGGTGGTTTTAGTGGGTAAGAATCCCACACTCCCCAGTCTAACCCCCGTAAACCGGTTGCCTTTTGAAGGTTTCCCCCCGTAAACAAAAAAAAATAAAGGTCCATTAGTTACAGGACACCTGGACACTGTGGGAGAAAAATTGCTGAAAAGTCGGCAGATTGCCATCAATAAAAAGTAAATGGAATATGGGAATAGTAGGTATCGTAATATTATTTTTTAGGAAAACCTTATTGGAGACCACTGCCCTTTATAGTACAAGTACGCGTACTTGATAGAGGTCTGTGTTAGAGACTGAATGGACATTGATATTTTATTTTATTTATTTGGATCTCCAACAAAGAATACACAATACATGTTATAATAACGATGCAATAACTATAATGATTGGTATATTTTTTATTTTTAATATTTTTGTTATTAAAAATATATGCTTTACATTATAATACAAACCAGGACTTATTTTAGTAAAAATGTTTATTATAATAAATTTATTATGAAAACAGTCTTATATTAAAGTGTTGTATGTTCCGCCGTGTAAATTGAAACGCACCTGTTTACTCAATTTTTAGTCTGTGCATATTAAAAAAACAGCTGATGATGATTGATTGAATATTTTGATGGTGAATTATTTTAGAAATATTGTGTTAAATAACTTGACAATGGCGGAAATACAAACACTGATCGAAATGGGATTTTCCAAAGAACGAGCGTAAGTTTATACTATGGTTTTACTCAATACCAATGTTCTCTAAATTTGGTAACCTAAAATGCATGATGATTTTTGGGTTTTAGAGAAAAAGCTTTGGCGGTGACGAATTATAAGGGTGTGGAGCCTGCTATGGAGTGGTTGTTGGCACACGCTGATGACCCTGCTATGGACACGGCAGCGACTATCGCATCATCGACTAGTGTTGAAACAACACCGGCCCCCCTCCCGGAGTCGTCTACCTCGTCGCAAGACCCAGCAGAGCCTGAAGCTGAAGTGAAGTCCTTTAAATGCGACGTATGTGGGAAACTGCTAAAAAATCAGGACGAAATGGAGTACCATGCGGCAAAGACTGATCATAGCAGCTTTTCTGAGTCCACTGAAGAGAAAAAACCATTGAGTGAGGAGGAAAAGAAAGCTCAACTTCTCCTGCTTGAAGAGAGAATGAAACAGAAGAGAAAAGAGAGAGAGGAAAAAGAAAAGGTAAGTTGTTTTATTGGTGCCATGCCTGGCCAGTGTATGTAGCATTTGCTAACATTATTGTTTTCTGGTTTCAACGGTAAAGTAGCCAGTGAAATAACAGGGTATATGAGACTTAAAAACTACTCCTATGATGATACTAGCTAGGGATAATATTCTTTCTATAATTTTATTTGTTTTTTTGGACATGACTGATGATAATTCTGCAATTATGACCAATTAATACGACACAGTATGGACAAGCAAACAACATTGCTTTGAAGTATTTTTGTTAACCAAAGCTTGACCTCGTGACTTCTGTACTGTATAATTAAAACAACTTTGTTTTAAACATCCTCATAGGCTATCTATCATTCCTATCCACACACAAAATGTATGTACTTTATTGTGGAGTTGCGGATAACAGTTTGTTGGAGTTGTAATTTATACATTATAACCATCTTCAGTGTATCATTTGAATGGCGTATTGTATAGTTTGTTTTAATTTCAATTAAAATTTTATGTCAATGCGGTCCTCTGTGCATTTTTGTAATATCAAGGTAAGAAATATAAGCAGTGATAACCTAGCGGTATGACCACTGGACTGCGAAGTCGAAGGTCTCGAGTTCGAACCCAAGGCACGCACCTCTGACTTTTCGAATTCATGTGCGTATTAATAATTAATTATCACTCACTTAAACGGTGAAGGAAAACATCGTGAGGAAACCTGCATACCTTAGATATTTTTCTCGACGGTTTGTGAAGTCTGCCAACCCGCACTAGGCCAGCGTGGTGGACTATAGCTTAATCCCTCTCAATATGAGAGGAGACCCGTGCCCAGCAGTGGGACAGTATATGGGTTGATGGTGAAGGTAAGAAATTACTCGAGAAAATGCTTCCTCACATTAAAAGATATTTCCAGTCTCAGCTGATTATAATATGGAATAGATGATTTGTTTATAAACAAAAAAGGTATATCTATGAATGAACATGCTAAACTTTGAATGAGTTGGGAACCAAATTTTTTTTTTAAATACAATAATGTAATATATAATAAGTAATTACATAGGTATTGAAATAAAACTACTTTTTACGGATTTTATCGAACGCTTTGGCCAGCGTCCATGGTTATGGGTAGACTGAGTCTACCTGTGACCATGAAAAAGTAGTTTTATTTCAATGTATAATATTCGCGTAAGTGTCAGAAATCAATAAATAATTACATAGTCAATTTTATTTTATTTATTTGATGTTTGTGTAATGATTAAATTAAAATATTGGTTGAATATTCCAGGCTGAAGCATTAGAACGGGAGCGGATCCGTATCAAGTCTGGAAAGGAAATGCAGGATGCCCGCCTGCGGATGCAAGAGCAAGAGATGCAAAAGCTGGTAGAGCAACGGCGACGGGAGAAGATTGAGGACCAGAAGGCTCGGGAGCGTGTGCGCGCGCAGATCGAAGCTGATAAACAGGCTAGAAAGTAAGTTTATTCTGGAAAGTTGGTAGGCAACATCTAAAATTGTAGATAACATAATGTGCTAATTGTACGACAGTCATAGTTCCTTGAACTTGTTTGTTTTGTATGTATGTATTGAAGTTGTTCTACAAACAGCTTATACACAGTGTTTAAGCTATTTGTAGAATTCTTTCTCTTTCAGAATTCTTATAAACAGTTCAAATGCCATTCATTAGGTTGTTTCTTTACAAATGGACCATCAAACATTCTAATAGTTTCCTTTGCCGTGGCTAAAGAAATATTACTGACAGTAGCTAATAGCCAGCAGTAGTAAATAGCCAGAAGATTTTCATTTCAATTATCAAACTGTGTTGACCCAGTATTGCAGTTAATAATTAAATAATTATTATTATTACCATAGCTGCATCAAATTATTTCCAGAGATCTTTACAAGATCATCTCCATCTCATTGGAGGCTGGTAACTGGTTCTTGTAGAAGTCTATGGGGGAGGCGTTTGTTCAGCAGTGGACCTCCTGTGGCTAATATGATGATAATGATTATATACTTACCATGGATAAATAAATATACTCATCCATGTTATTACAGAGATTTGATGTCTGTGTCCTAGTGGATGTATGCCTCTTTCAGTGAATGCAACAGAGCCCAACCTGCAATCTTTCCTGACCTGATTTTTTAAATAATTAACTTCGTCTACACGTTTGGCGCAGCAGCTGAGCTACCGGCTTCTGTGCGACGGGTTGAGGGTTCGATCCCCTCATAGTACAAATATTTGTATACCAGGTAGTTGAAATAAAACTACTTTTTACGGATTTTATCGATTTTATCACGTTTCGGACCCTTTGTTCATGGTCACGGGTAGACGGGTAGACATGGACGCTGTAAAGGGTCCGAAACTTCGGGATTAATAATATCAATATAACGCGATAAAATCCGTATAAAGTAGTTTTATTTCAATGTATAATATTCGCGTAAATGTCAGAAATCAATATACCAGCCTAGTTGTTCCGGCTCTGGGTAAACACCCAGACCCGGAACAACAACATGTATGTGGAAATTTGTGTTTCTAAACGCACCCACGATACAGGAGAAAATCCTAGTGTGAGGCTAAAATGATTAAGTGTGTCCTGGTATCATTAGGCTAGCAGCGTCTGGCGCCCCACCGCCGGCCGTTGCGCCGGCGCCCCCGGCAGCGCCCCCTGTGGCGGCGTCCGCGCCCGCCTCCAAGGTCACGTACGAGCAGGCGCGGATCCAGATCCGACTGCCCGACGGCAAGGCGCTCGCACACACCTTCGGAGCTAAGGAACAGCTTGCTGCTGTTAGGTAAACTTCTACTGCCTTTGTTTTGCTGTGTTTTGCTATACATGATTTTATGAGCAGATTATTAATGGATTAATTACCATGATTTAGTTTTATCTCACGGCTTTGGCAAAAATATACTAACACCATACACTCATTTTCTCGTATTTATATTTGATTCATCACCAACCCATATACTGTCCCACTGCTGGGCACGGATCTCCTCTCAGAATGAGACGGATTAGGCTATAGTCCACCACGCTGGCCTAGTGCGAGTTGGCTGACTTCACACGCCGTCGAGAAAATCTCTAAGGCATGCAGGTTTCCTCACGATGTTTTCCTTCACCGTTTAAGCGAGTGATAATTATTAATACCTATTTGACTTGGCAGAACTCGAGACCTTTGACTTGGCAGTCCAATGGTCATACCACTAGGCTATCACTGCTTTTTAATTATATTTGATTACATGATGCATTTGTTAGAAAAACTTAAAATCGTAAACTAAAATCTCCATAATTAACACTATAAAAGTACTTGTAATTTATTAATATAGACAATTTACAAAATAGGTTTGGCAAAAGATACATGTATTTCTTTTAAAAAAAAATTTTACTGTGAGTAATTTAACATAAAATCTATCATGTCTGTGTTCTCTGAAGAGTAAGGCAGAGGTATAATTTCAGGCTGTACCTGCAGATGAACACTACTGAGTATGCTCAGCAGGACACCTTCAAGATGATGACTACATTCCCCAAGAAAATATTCACAACAGAAGATTACGACAAACCTTTGGATTTATTAGGTGTGTAATACTTCATTTAATCAGTCCATAAAAACTTAAATACATGTACATGAAATGCTGCAAAACATTTCTTTTTTGCGGTTTATATACACTACGAAGTTCTTACCATAAGAAGTATTTATTATATCATGGTACTGAAACCGCAAAAATATTATATACAAAGGTATTATGTATTTTTATACGACGTATAAAAATGCCGCCAAATTAACTAATTGTTACTTTTTATCTTAAGTTGATTTTTATCTTTCACCTCTATTCTTAGGAAATTTGTATAGTCCAGTAAATATATCCAAGGTCTAATCTATCTCTGTACCAAATTTCATCAAAATCGGTTCAGCGGTTTAAGTGTGAAAGCGTAACAGACAGAGTTACATACGCATTTATGATATTAGTTGGGTTTACAATAATTTATGTTAGTATACTTAAAAGCTTAACGTATGTTAGTAAAATACTTCACTTAGGAGTAGTTCTGTGCGTTCTAGTGGCACTTGTCCGCGGAAGCGACGGAAAGAACACCCACCGGCGTACCCAGGGCGTACAGCCTCGCAAACAACTGACTTAAGCTAATCTTAACATGGCTTAGACTTGGACTATTCTAGTTCCATGGCGGTATGTAGAGATTGCTACAAGGGGTCAGCGCTGGCATATGACTGGCTGGTTTTATTAAGAAGAAATAATCATTTGAATTTTATCTATTAGAATAGTCTAGTAAAAAATTTTTAACATGGAACCACAGTCCGACCGCTGAGAGAATGCGTTTCTGAAATCTGTCATGTGGTGATAATTAGTGAAGTGCAAAAAAAAAATTGACAATTGACATTTTTTTTTTAATATAGTGTTTCTATCGGCGCCATTTTAAAGTTACGTCATCTATTCAGCCGGCCGGTCTGTAGTTCCATGGCGGTACCTAAGTTATGTGGACGGCGACACCAACGCTATAGGAATGTCTAGTACAAGTGTACTCATTAATTCTGTATTTTTCTTTATTTTCAGGGTTGGTACCATCAGCAGTGATAATAGTCTCGAAGGGGCAGTAAGAAGCCAAATAATATTAAATTATAATTATAAAACTAACATGCTGACTGTTACTGGTGTTTTTAATCTATACTGAATGGGATGGGGAAAGCACAAAAGTTCAATTATATTAATTTGGAGGAGACTTGGTGGAAATAAAGTCTGTGTTGTATACAACATTGTTTTATTTTATCATAATAAGCAGGGGAGCATTCGCCTGTAATGTATCAATCCGAGGTTCGATTTTAAGCATTGCGTTACTCTATTAATTACCTCGTTGACTAACGAGCGAAAATCGAAGTGAAATAACACTGCTCTGAGCTGTGTTGAGTTCCTATCGGTGAGCAAGGTTGCCACTGCTTCGCGGGGAATTGTGTTGGCAGTGGGGGGATTTCGACCCTTATACTGCAAACCCAACTATTCCTCTTTCGTTTTACAGGGTCGGCAACGCGCAAGTGACACCCCTGATGTTGCAAGCGTCTATAGGCTACGGTAACTGCTTACCATCTGGTGAGCCGTATGCTTGTTTCTACCTTAGTGGTATAAAAAACCGGCGAAGTGCGAGTCCTCCCCTTATATATTTATTTTAATTTTATTATGTATTTGTTTTTAAAGTCAATATACAACTAAATATTCAGTGAATATTTCAAGCGTCTACCTGTTGCCGTTAACAAATACACGTTAACAAACGTGTTCGTTTGTTGTATGGGTGCCCCACTGAAATATTTATATTATTCTTTTTTAATAATTGTTGATATAGGGGCAACAGAAATGCATAATTTGACAAAATTTCAACTGTCTAGCTATCACGGTTCATGAGATACATCCTGGTGACAGACGGACGGACGGACAGCGGGGTCCCGTTTTTACCCTTCGGGTACGGAACCCTAAAAAATGCTCGGTTCTCTCCACTGACTGATGTAATGTTACAATTTGCATCGTTACAGGTTGCGCACTGTAATGATCGATTCTCACTCACTGATGTGATGCTGGGATCCGAACTGTACATTACAAAAATCAAAATCAATAGATATTTTTAGTTAGAGGACGCGCTAAAGAAATGCAAATAGGTACATAGGTAAGTATTCTAACGATAAAATGACAATTAAATATTAAAAGCTTCGATACCCGAATATTGAAACCACTAAAATCTTTTTATAAAAGAAATTCCTACATAGTTTTGAGGTAAAACGGGTCCTATTTCTTATTTCCGACCACATAGGTACTATGTGTGTATAAAATTTCATTCTAATCCCGTAGGTAGGTCTTCTATATCAGGTTTCTGGGAAATTCCCACATAATTTTGGGATAAAATGTAGCCTATTTGTTATTCCTGGTCACATATTATAAGTGTACAAAATTTCATTCAAATGCCGTAAGAAGATCTCCAGTTTTCTGGGAAATTTCCATATCCATTTGGTAGCCTATTTTGTTATTCCCGGTCACATAATATAATGTGTATGAAATATCATTCAAATCCCGTAAGTAGTTTTCCTATATCCATTATCAGGGATTTCCGGGATATTCCCACATTTTCTAGGATAAAAAGTAGCCTATACTTTATTACCGGTCACTTATGTATGACATTTTATTAAAATCCCGATAGTAGTTCTCCTATATCCGTTTTTCGGGATTTCTGGGATATTTCCCTTTTTTTTGGGTTAAAAAGTAGACTATATCCGTCTTCTGGTTCTAAGCTACGTCCCCACCAATTTTCAGCTAAACCGGTTTAGCCGTTCTTGTTTGAGTTAAAAATAGTGTAAGACTTTCATATTAGATTACGTTTAAAGTTTTACATCGAGCTCTCTAGATGGCGTTGTGCAGGTCCGCTGAATCGCGGTGTTAAGATTCTCCTACGATTAATGACGTTCCACGGTTGAGTTTACTTGTTATCTGAGCTTAGCAAATATCTGTTTGAGTAATATTTAAAATGTAATTAATATTTTGTAGTGTTTTGTGTGGTTATGGTTAAGATAGCAAGTTTTCTGGAGATTTACTACTACTAGTGAAGTGACTAACGTGATACCGATTGTTATTAATTAGTGTTGTAAATTAACTAAAGTGCACGAAGCAAAGGGCCGTTGCTGACTAGTAACTTGTTGACGTTGTGGATACACGTGCGTCGTGCACAAAACAGATGCGCACGAGCTTCACGTAAGTGGACTATTTATCGGTGCGATATTTTGAATTATCAAACAAAGTTATAGACTTATCGCACATCGACCCATGTGAATATTGTTCGGAAGACATCTGGATTACGAAACAAACTGAGATGGCTACCGGCAAAAATGTGACTGGTATTCAAAATCATTCGAGGTCGTTTGCGCAATGTTCATTTTTCTATGATGGCACACCGGACTATGAAACAGTGGAAACCTTTTTAACCGCTGCTAGAAAGTACAAATGCATGAAGAACATAGTAGATGCCAACGCTATACGAAGCTTACACTTCGTCCTGAAAGGCAATGCTGCCATCTGGTGGAATGAAACAAAGCATAAGATTTCTACTTGGAAAGAGTTCGAGTCTCAATTGAGGAAGACTTTTGCACCGAAAAAGCCTGCATACGTGGTATATCAAGAGATTGCTGAACTTAAACAGGGCCCCGATGAATTAACAGAAAGATATGTAGCCAAACAACGGGCGCTTTTTAACCAGTTGAACCCAGGCCTGTCTGAAGAAGTACAATTAGACATGATGTATGCTTTTCTAAACGCTAAAATCCAGGAACTGATTCCTAGAGAGTCTATAAATTCGATCGAAGGCTTGCTGGAGGCCGCTAGAGGTGTAGAAGGCGAGTTGTTGAAGGTCAAACCTCAACCGAAGGCACCTGAACAAGAAAATAAAGGTGGTAAAAAAAGGATCCGCTGTCATTTCTGTAGATACGTCGGCCATATCGAAGAAGACTGCAGGAAGAAGAAAAAAATGCTCCAAGAAAAAGCGGAGAATTCTGAAACATTGACGGAGCAGTCGGAAACAAGGGTATCTCAAGTGCCTATTGCGTCATCATCAACTCTCAAAGTGTCGGGAAATATAAACATGAGCTTAAAGGGGTGTATGCCAACGGTTGAAATTAGTATCGGCACGGCCAATGAATTAGCGTACATAGATTCCGGTGCCACATCTAGCTTAGCGTCTTTCAACTTATACACCTACTTGAAAAATATAGGCTTTCATTTCCGGGAGGAAAACACCACTATCACATTGGCGGATGGAATTCCAAAATCTCGAGATATTTTAACAGGTCGCGTCCCAGTGAAAATGCAAGATCGATGTATACTGACTTCGTTTATAGTGCTGCCTGAAGCTCGGGACACAAAAACGTTGCTCGGAGTAGGTTTCATCGAAGACGCTGGCATGGTTTTGAACATGGGACACATGACTTGGCATTTTATTGATGAACCTGACGTTCATTATGATTTCATAAAAGAAGAATAATAAACATTTTTTTGTCGTTGTTTTTTTGTTTACAAGTTCCATGCCATGGATCTATGGAACGAATTGTTTTCATTAGTTAGTAATGTTGTGCCTTATCTATTAAAGTTCATACTTAATTACAACTCCAACGTTGCGTTTTATTTAAACCTATGTCTGTACTATGTAGGTTAGTAGAGTACCTAATAGTAGTGTAGGTATTACCAACCATTCTTCTGTTTCCTCATCATTCTACATTACTTACATTTTTAACTAGGTACCGAATATTGTAAGGGGCTAGAAATTCATCAGTGAATTTGGCGCTATTACTTATTACTATCCCAAGCTCTGGTTTTTATTATTGGTTGCAACCTTTCATATAAACGCCCAGCCCAAAGAGGTGATGAAAAATAGTTAAGTGACTTTTGTGAAAATTAGGATTTCATAATAACAAGTACGGCTGTATCCCCCATTATGTAAGTGTATGTTACCCCAGCAGGAAAGTAGCTCAAGCCCACAGTTTCCGGTATGTTTAAGTCCTTTTGCCATTTAACCGGGCACAAATCCAAACTCCGAGCTGCTACTGAGAATTTCATAGAAAAAACAAACAACACTGCTCGGCCTGGGAATCGAACCCATACCCTCTAGCGCGCTTACGATCACTATACTAATGAGGCCGTTTCATAAGTTATTTAAAGTTTAGTAATTATGTAACAGGTATTTCTCGTATTTATTTATTTTCTTATTTACAAGACACTAACATAAATATATATGAAAATAGTCAGACCACCGATATCGGGAACAGGGTCCAAGCTACCGGTGAGGCTCGAGAGAGAGGAATCTCCTCACAATGCCGTGTCGTGGAGTACCACTTTTGTGTATCAAGCCCTTTTGTACAGGTATTTTATTATTATGTGTAAGTACATCTTGACAATAAAATGTAACCTTGTCGGCGGTACGCAATCTTCGGAATTTGAGCGTTATATGGCACCATAATTCACAGTAAGTATTTATAGCAATAATGTTTGTTACGCAGATTATTTCTATGTTTGAGTAAAATATTGTAGGTTGAACGTGTTGAAAATGTAATATGTAGATAAGTAGGTAAGTTAAGTTTAATATACTTACACTGGAGAGCAATGAAACCGGATCACTGATATAAACCTTAATAGGTATCACGCAAACTAAGAATGCTAGTTTATTGAAATAAACAGTATTATAAAATTTCTAATAGCAGTGATAGCCTAGCGGTATGACCATTGGACTGCCAAGTCGAAGGTCTCGAGTTCGAACCCAAGGCACGCACCTCTGACTTTTCGAATTCATGTGCGTATTAATAAGTAATTATCACTCGCTTAAACGGTGAAGGAAACCTGCATACCTTAGAGATTTTTCTCGACGGTTTGTGAAGTCTGCCAACCCGCACTAGGCCAGCGTGGTGGACTACAGACCCGTGCCCAGCAGTGGGACAGTATATGGGTTGATGATGATGATGATAAAACTTCTTTGTTATTCTTTGTTTTTGGTAAAAAAAAAACAAATGAAAAATATAATTATCAATTCTTCTATCGTAAAATGTTAACAAGGTTTGACGACAGATAAGTACATCATTTTCTCATAATTTAGTACCTATATTTTATTAGCTCTGTGTACTGTTAATACATAAGTCATATTATGTTATGCGGTTCTGCATGTTGTACAGCAAGTTTCTGAGGCGATGTTGGGCGATATTCTCTTATTTCTCCATAGTTGCAATTTTCAGCTCATGAAGAGTATTTCGAGCGTGGTTTCGTCACCTTATGTATACCACCTGAGCTCGTCCTATGCGCGCTTTATAGGATTTAGGTCGGAGCTGCGTGCTGGCCATCACTAGGCCATCTATGTAACTGACATCCACCTCAACCACTGACTAATAAACAACAATACAACAAGGAGCTAATAAAAAGCCCTAAAATGTGAGAAAATTATGACACATACAACATTTATTTCATATTTTTTAAACCAAACTTGGATATTTAAAAAAAAAAGTTTTACGATAAACCTAATTGAAACATTTTTGTTTTCAGATATAAATAGCAGTTGAAAGTATGTAACACTTATATTATATCATAATCGGATAGTTTTAGTAGTGAACAATTATTGTTAGTTGTTCGTCTACGAATGCTACGACGTAGCGCTACGAACTTGTATTTTTCTAACTAAAACTAAGAAGTTTTACAATATTTATTTATGAAGTATGTTACTTAAAATAATATAGTCTATAAAATACTGTTTATTTGAATAAGGTAGCATTCTTAGTTTACGTGATTAAACTTTATATTAGTGACCCGTTTTAATTGCTCTCCAGTGTATATAAAACAACATGTAGATTGTAGAGGCCTGTAAGTAACAGAAAAACATTGAATCAGAAATAATAAAATATGTTCATACAACATTATTTATCAATCATCATACTTTTCTTGACGTGAGTTGCGAAAGCATAAAATCTTCTTTCTTTTTTAATATTTACTTCTATCCGTATCAGTAAGAATTCCTAATATTTACAGCTTTAATTATACTCAACAGTACCAAATGGTAGATTCAGGTAGCTTGCCAGATAAAAATAATCTATATGACATTATTATATTAGCTCAACACTGGCCGGTTACATCTTGCAAATTATGGAAGCAAAATGATTCTCAAAACCGTTGTGCTTTTCCTATTATAAAAGATCGGTGGACTTTACACGGTATTTGGCCATTGAAAGCTAACAAGTCAGGTCCCAGTTATTGCAACGACTCGTGGCCTTTTGATTTGAAAGAGGTTGAATCTATTAGAACTGATCTGGAACAAGCTTGGACCAATGTTTACGAAGGTAATTAATTTTAATAGATTTAATTTAATAAAAAAATATATCTTTCATCATGAACCCATATACTGTTCCACTGCTCTCACAGAATGAGAGGGACTATAGTCCACCACGCTGGCCTAGTGCGGATTGGCCGACTTCACACATCGTCAAGAAAGTCTCTAAGGTATGCAGGTTTCCTCACGATGTTTTCCTTCACCGTTTAAGCGAGTGATAATTAATTTATTAGAACACGTGATTTCGAAAAGTCAGTCAAAGGTGCGTGCCTTAGATTCGAACCTTGGCAGTCCAATGCTCATACCACTAGGCTATCACTGATATATTATTTGGAAGTACATAAATAACATACCATCACTCCTGTATTTCCCAAAGAGTTAAATGATATTTATTTTGTACATAGATTTTTTAAAGACACTTTTACAAGTCAATATCTATTTAATTTATAATACTAGATGGCGCCGGCATTTCCTAGGTGACGACCTCTGAGGCTAAAAGCACGAAAATAAGTGTACCTAATACTTACTTTTAATACTTATCTACTTACTTTCTGTAAAAATATTTCAACTTTTGTTTATCTGTTTTTTTAAATCCCGACGCAAACAAGTCTAACGTGTGTCTGTCTGTGCCATCGCAGCTCCCAAACGGATGAATCGATTTTGATTTAGTTTTTTGTTTGAAAGGTGACTTGATTGATGTCTACTATTCTTAGCTATGATTTAAGAAAATCTGTTCAGCCGTTTGAAGATCATCAGCTCTTTTCTTATACATACTTGTTTGTCACAACTCTCAATTTTAGGATCAGAACCGGATGATTTGTGGCGTCATGAATGGAACAAACATGGGACCTGTGGGACAGACTTAGAGGCTTTTAACACACAGTTAAAATACTTCAGCAAAGGCATCGAATGGAACCTGGAATATTCACTGGCGAACATGCTGGGTGCCGCTAGGCTATACCCCTCTGATACCAGACCGGTGATACCTGAAGAATTGCGGAGAGCAGTGAGGAACAAAACGAATAAGCAGCCGATGATCGTGTGCGCCTCAGTTGACGGAGTGCAGTATTTAGATGAACTTCGCATTTGTTTCGATAAAAAACTTACCATCATTGACTGTGACCCATTCATATTTCACACTTGTGACCTTTCTAAGGATATCATTTATCCTACTCGACATTAAACAGTAGGCCAGTCTGTGAAAATTTTATCGCATTATTAATTTATTATTTTTGTTGCATTTTCCATGCTAAGATTATAAAGATATTTTAGCGAAGGAAAACTTTGATTGTGGGCTAGGTTATGCTGAACCTGCGTCTTCTGATTCAATAGACCAGTAGCTATGACAAACAGCCATCGTGAGTCCCACCCACTAGGTTGAAATTTCCCTTTACATTGTGAATTTACGACTTTAAGGTGACGTTAGTAACACCTATTGAAAAGCAAGTTACTTTGCTTCTCAACCGACATGACTTATGATGCAGTTACTTCGACCTTCGATGTTCTGCGATGCCACCTCCTTTTAACTATCTTTTTGTAATTTTTTTTTTTGCATTTATCATGCCAGCCAAGAAAGGGGAAGGAAGCGTCTGGTCTATTGAACCAGAATATGCAGGTTAACCGTTACCACAGGAAAACCGTTGAAACGATTGTTTTTTATTGTCTGCTAATAGTTCCCCGAAATAAAATTTTGGCTGATTTTAAACTTGGATAATAAATGAGTGGAACTTTTAAAAATAACTATTATTTTTATGATATTTGTATGTAGGTATTTTATCCTTTGACTTACTTACTACCTTTATGCCTGACAGTTTGACAGACATTTTATGGTTGGTTAAGTAAGTTTAAATATATAATATATTCATAACACATCGAGTTCCCTCCGTAGTAGGTACCTCGGAGAGCACGTTAAGCCATCAGTCCCAGTTGTCATGCGAACATCTAAGGAAATCGTTAGTGGTAGTCAGAAGCCCAAAAAGCTTGACAGTCGGTATTGCCCAAAAACTGGATTGCAGAGTCGCTTCGTATAAAATACTGATATTCAGCCGTATCTGGGTTAAGGCAGTCCACATTGGCGGTTGTGAAAGTTAAATAGCATCTCGGAGTTTGGGAGTGACCTCGGTTATATTTCTTGGGACCTAAAACTGACACACCGTATTATGGGTACATATAAATGAATCATAATGAACATACAAACACGCATAAGTTACCCTAACGGTTAGGCAGAAGTATACTGCGCTGTACACCCGTAGTTCGCCGGTATGTTTAGGTCCTATGTATTTTATAGAGGGCGAGCTTATTGCCACTAACCGGGCAACAACCAAAACCCCGAGAAAAACCCAAACACACTTTACTTGACTTGGCAATCGAAACCAAGGACCTCTATTGTATCAGTCGCGTTTACAACGACTATGACTAGTAGTTATTTGACATGGTATTTTTATTTAAATTGCATGTATAACAGTGAAATTATTTAGGTACGCATACTATTTTTACTTACCTATCTGTTGGTATGGTATCCAAGAATCTAGTATATAACACAGACATAGAAATAAGTACTTGCATAAGTTCTGTAGGCACGCTTTGAACTGCAAGTGTCAACGGTGTCTCAGAAATTATGTGCGGGAAAAGTTACTTAGCAATTTTTATACTTTACTTAAGGTGAGTGTTTTAACTAAAGTTATAAACTTAATTACCATTTACCGGGGTGAATAGGGATAACAGGCGTGAATCGGAACAAACTTTTAAAAGATTTTTATATATTTGAACTACAATTATTAAGGGAGCATTGATAGCCCGTGATACAACCATTGACTGCCAAGTCAAAGGTCTAGAGTTCTAATCCAAGGCACGGACTTCTGACTTTTCTGTTCGTATTTATTAATTAATTATCACTTGTTTAAACGGTGAAGGAAAACATTGTGAGGAAACCTGCATGCCTTAGATTTTTCTCGAAGATGTATGAAGTCTGCTAACCCGCACTAGGCCAGCGTGGTGGACTACAGCCTAATCTCTCACAATCGGAGAGGAGACCCGTGCCCAGCAGTGGGATAGTATATGGGTTGATGTAATTATTATAGTTTGATTTAAAAAGGGACTCTAAAATAGTTTCTACATTATACAATAAGCCATCGAAAGATCTTGTTAGCATCAAATTAATAATTAAACCTAAAAATCCCCTTCAAAGTTTTTTTCCTGTTTCACCCTTCCTGCATCCCTATTCCCCCCTTTTGACGGTAGGTAAAATATTTGTATTTGTATAACCACCATTAGGTGCGAAATATTATAAGACCAGCTTAAAACACTTGTCTACCTACATTATATTTTTAAGGTGATATGAGAAGAACGGAAAAAAATCGAATTTAAAACGTAGTGTCGCCCAGGTCGAGCAGTGTTATTGGGTTTTTCTATGAAATTCTCAGGATGCACATGTCCTAAACAAAAAAAAAACATCGAAATCGTTCTGCCGTTTTTGAGTTTTAGCGAGACTAACGAAGAGCAATTTCTTTTTATAAAATTTAGAAGAAGACATTCCAACATCCCTGTATTCCCAGAGGGGTTTAATAGAAAAAAAGTGTTAACTATTATTATATTTCAGTGTCGATTACGTTCATCAGTACCAAATTCCAGATGTAGAAGACGCGCGAGATAATAAATATGAGTTTCTTGTGTTCACTCAACAATGGCCCGCTACAGTGTGCAAGTTGTGGAAGGGAAAGAAATCTGGAAATCGCTGTAATTTCCCTTCCAAAAGGGAACGGTGGACTGTACATGGTCTTTGGCCATCGAGATCTGGTGACTTAGGTCCCCAGTTTTGCAACAAATCTTGGGCGTTTGATGCAAAAGAGATGAAGCCTATCCTAGATGACATGAAACAAGCGTGGACTAATATTCATGAAGGTAGGTTAGATAAACGGAGTTAGGTACTGGAAATTCGAGGTATTCCCGCGAGGAGTTGATAGAGGGACCCAATCAATGACAAAGTAGGTACATAACTGAAATTAGGTATATCGATGTTAGGCAGTTTTCAGACGTAGGTATCTCCAAAAAGTTTCCAATATTGGACACCTAATGTCAGGTAGATACTTTTTTGTTGCATCACCTCCTTGCGGTGAAGACTAATTACCATTTTTACACTAATCATAATAATCATAATCATTTATTATTTGTGAAACATAGGTAGACAAAAAATGAAGACTGTAAGTATATTCATGTATTATTATTTAAGAGCAATGAAGAAAATTGAGTTAGCCTTCTTTCCATAAGAAGGCACATTTTATTTATGTATTATACAATTCAATGTCTGATCAAGATCCATGTTTTATTAGTAATCCAAAGGGTGGCCATACACGAAGCGATTATCGTAACGATCCATCGCTACATCGTACGATGTTAAAATCAAAAGATAAATTGTACATGTGTAGCGATATCGTAACCGATTTTAGTCGGCCAATCGATCGAAGATCGTACGGTACAACCCGGAAAATATCGCAGGCGATCTCAACATCGATCGTGTTTGACGGATTTCGTTCTTTCGCCGATGGATCGTCGAGACGATTCAGAACAATCCGATCGCTTCGTGAATATCTTTAGTTTAAGATTATGTCATAATATGAAACAGGTCACTTGTCTCCTGCGCTGGATTTACACAAGGGGAACTTGGGCCTAGTGCCAAGCGCGGCAAAATTCGGAGGGTAAAAAAAAATATTCATTTTATGTAAAATTTCTATAATGAGGCGGCTCACTAATCGACGGCACAAATGGTTCAATAGCTGAGCAATTGGCTGTTACGCTATAATTTCCGCCCAGTATAAATATTTGTATGATTTGTTCCAGTTCTTAATGTAAATGCAAACGTAATTGTCTAATTTTAGGAACGGAGACTTATTCTTTCTGGCGCCATGAATGGGAGAAACATGGAACTTGCAGTTTAGATCTAGAAATTTTAAACTCACAGTTGAAATACTTCAGCAAAGGTATTGAATTGAACCGGAAATATTCGCTGTCAGATATGCTGTCTGCTGCTGACATAGTTCCCTCGGACACCAAAGCGGTGACGGCTAAAGAGGTGGTGAATGCAGTGAGGGCTAAGACTGGAAAACAGCCATCGATCGGATGCGCCACCATTAAAAAAGAAAAATATGTACATGAATTGTGTATTTGTTTTAATAAAAAACTGAACTTGATTGATTGTAAATCCAACAAGGAGGGATCCTGTGGTCCTAAAGAGATCGTCTATCCTAAGTCCTAGGACCTCGTAAGTAACAGCGGAGTTTGATTTTTTTAAATTAGCCTTTTAAGCAAAGTTAACTCTATTTCCCTTTTATTAAAAAAATATTTCCTAACCTTTGATTATTCAAAGTTCCTAACAATATTATCATTTTTATTTAATAAACTTCTAAGACATCAGATATTTTTGTTTTTTTTTTGTTTATTGCCCTTGGTTGGATTTTAACAAGACAATATAAAAACACTACTTGGTTCAACTAGGTAGGTATCGGTAGACCTTACATTTAATTTCCTTGATATTTTATGAACGATGATCCTTGCAGAAAATATTGAATAATTTGACAGTTCATCAATTGAATAACACATCGACTTCTTTTTTAATTTGCTAGAAAACAGACACAAGAATAAAAATAGAAATAATAGGTATAGTTATTAAAGAAATAACTCAAAAATGCGTCATACTGTTTATTTCAGTAATAAAGTAGGTACAAAATAGACACACAATTATAATGTTGTTTTAAAAGCAGAAAAACTAAAGAAGGTACTAAAATGTACTAAACATAATAATAAGTACCATGACAAGCTTATTAATTGATTAGCAAGGAGGTTAAAATGATAATAAAAAACACATTCTAAGTAATTCTTCAATAAAAGTAACTCTAATCCTAATTGTCATTAACTCCGGCGCCTGGTACTGGGGCCTACTTTTTTAAAATAGGTTTTTATTCCATTAAAGGCCTATTTAATCACCTCCGAGTAAGTTCTCATATTACTTGGCAGTGAATTTCATGCGAATTCTGTTCCATTTTTGAACTTATTCGTAAAGTAGCGGCTATTCAGATATCGTAAAATAGAAAATATTAAAATTACGTAGATACGAAGAATTTACATTATTTAACGTTTTTATTTATTTAATTTAAAAAAATATTTTAGAAACTAACGATATTTTTTATTTGAAATGTGAATTATATTTTGTACTTTCAGCCCCGTCAAGCCCCAGATCATCCGTTCAAATTGCCAAGTCTAACAGAAATTCCTACCTACTATATTAAAAAAGTGAAAAAGATAACAATAATTATTATTAGTATAATAATTTAAAGGTTTGACTTACTTATGTAATTTAAAAATACTAAATTACATATTTTTTATAGGAAGGTCGATTTTTGTATAAGTATATTGGTAATTTGATTAAATTTATAATAAAATATATTTATATATTTTTTTATTAATTGTCTACTAGTATGTGAAGAGAAACAACACTTGTTTGTCTATGGTAAAGAGGCAAAACAAGGAGAAAATGTTCATAATTATGATTAATTTATACCTACGTGTTAACTGTAACAAATAAAGAATATAAAAATGTATAAAAACTAAAAATAATGTAATCCTCCATTTTGATCATAATTTTGCAAGTAACATTTTATATGTTTGATATAACATTATATTTATTTTTAACCTTTTCCTGCAAGCATTGAAATATTTAGAGGTCTTTAGAGTCGATTGCCAAAATACATATAAAATGTATACAGAATGGACCACAGAATAGGATAATAGTAAGTAACACAAAATCTTATTGGGTTTTTCTACTAAATTCTCAGCAATAGCTCGGAGTTTGGTTTAGTGCCTGGATAATGGAATTAGGTTCGCCTCTAATTAGGTACGGTCGGGTGATAGGTCCAGTAGCTGTTTCACAAATCAATCGCATCAAAAGAAGTCGCACTTACGACCTTTTTCTATAACAAACATTTTGCACATATACACGATTTCGTATATCGCACTCTTTCATCATTATCTACATAGACAGAGTGCGATATAATGATCATTTGCCTTAGTGACAAACCTTCTCGTAGGTAGTTAGACTATTTGACTGGTAAATGTTTGCATTGAAATCACTCACACATGTGTGTATACGCAGTAATGTGCAAGCGAATATGATCGTTGATGTACTACTGGACTTATGACCCCAGACTATACATGGAAAACCATTATACCTGTATTCTCACCATACCAATGGTTAATGATCAAATGGCTTCTTTATATATAACTTGCTTTCAAAAATATTTATATACCTACATACTTATTTCATTTTAAATTTACTTTAAATCCAGAAGAGACTTTTTAATTTCATTAAAATCTTCTAAAAATACATTTCGAATAGGTTAAAAGTTACCTTATATACACATATTTTTTTGTTGTAAATCGTTTGTAAATAAATAATCACACTATTTGAATAAGTACATCGGGCTTACTTGCTAATATTAATGAAGTAAATTTTAATATAGTAAAATGACTTGCTGTGACTGGCACAATATAAATTAGGCACTTAAGAGGCAGTTCGTATTATGTAGGAAAGAAGATAAGGTAAGGCCTTTCCGACGAAATAATTGTACGTGTCTCAGGAAAAGAGTTGCGACCGCCCGCGCAAGTACCCACTTAAGGCGCAGATATACCTACAACTTTTAATGATTTAAAAAGAAATACTTTGGTATGTGAAACTACGGCATTTCCTTAATAATTTGATACATTTTAGACTATGTTTATATTAGGTGTATGGTGTAAATAATTTGTAAAGTTACCAGGTGTAATTTTTTTAAACCTTGACAATTTTAAAAAGATATTATTTATCTATAATTTATCATACGTATTTTATTTAAGGCAGGAAATAATAACATGTTGTTTTTTTTTTACTCTATATTGTGTGCGGATTGGTATAGAATTATTATAATGTAGTACTATTTTCGACGCGAACTTCTAAAAAAAATTCGTATTTAAATCGCCTTATAAAGATTAAGATTTTGTACAAAAAATTCGATATTTTTGTTTATAACATAAAATTAACCACTGCGCAACTATTTGTTTATTATTATTTGTAGAGACGTACCTACAATTATTTCATCGGAACTGAGAGGCTACAAACTATATTCCATTTTAAGCTGATCTTTAAGGGTACGAAAACCCTATACAGTGCGAGGTCAGCATATAATGGAAAAGTATGGCCTGTTGTGCAGCTACAGTTGTGTGTGTCAGTTATTACGTGTGTGTATTTTAGCTCCCCTGTATACACAGACACGATATCAGAGGCCTTACCACAGTGTGATAACGCGATCACCTTTAGGTTGTGTGAAAGGGATGGCGCTAGTTAATGTGTATTGCATCTCTCTCTTTCAATCGCAAAACGATCGCAATAACACGTTGTGGTATGGGCTCCGGTGGTATTGATTATTATAACCTAAGCAGACGCACACGACTTTGCCGACCCCAATGGGAGACCCTGACTCTTCTTAGTGCAATTTACATTAAGAACTAATTTTATCTGACATTTTATGACTGAAAAAAAAAACAACTTATTGCACTTTATTAAGTACATTATTATCCTAAAAAAAAAACACATTTCAATAAAAAAAAAAAACAAATTAGAACAACTGTCAACTACTTATAACCTTTGAATGTACAAATGTTTTAATAATATTGCTTATTAGCAGAGATCGGAACAGGAAGAGTATATTCAGCTGAACAAGGATGTACGTACCTAACATAAAAGAACAAATACAGAGAAAAAATAGAGTGGACCTTCCCCTGAAAATATACATTTTTAGAGTTTGAAACCCGAAAAAATAGATTCAACAATAATTTTCTACCGATGTATTCAAAGTCCAGCAAATAATTCGTGATTCTTGAATCCCGGAATGAAAACGTTATGATTCCGGGATTTCAGGAAAGTATTTTCACTTTATGTTGCTTACTTCTTTGAAGTTTACGTAAATACACTCTTCCTATTCCGATCAATGCTTATTAGGAATAAGGTGAGGTATTTCAACCACGAAAATATAATTGTTCTATCCATATAGGTATTAAAAAGGGGTATCATTGCCTAGTGGACCGAAGCCAACAGTTCAAGCTTTATTAGCAAAAAGCTAATAAATTAAAAAGGTCAACTACCGCAGTCAGAAACAAATTAATATAATGAATCGTCAAGTAATCGACACCCATATACATTAGTGCACAATTAAATCTAATGTAAAAATTAGCCCAATATCTATGAACTATTTAGTTAACGTTAATTAATGTCTCTGAGTGCGGCAGTTAGGCTTAATTTACACCGAGAGTGGCAGCGGTTAGCAGCGCATTGCATTCGACACTGCTTGCCGGTTCAATCTCGATGAAGCGATTCTATGTATTTTAGTAATGAAGATAAAGTGTAATATGCTGTGACAATATTGGCACTACAAATGCCACCGCGTCGCTGCCGCTGTCGGTATGAATTAAACCTAATGTTCGTAATTACTTTAATAGGTATTGTCAGTTCCTTCCTATTTTCTACCTTCTGTTTTACAGGTATCTTTATTTGTACCAGTAATAAAGTACAAAGGGACCACTCTACAAACAGCTGTGAAACCTACCTCGTATTACGAAAGGCTTTTGTATGTGAAATAGTAACTTGGTTATCAGTGAATTTTGATATTTATTATACCTACATTATTTTCTCTTTTTCTTTAAAGACAGCTCCCGAACTATGGGACAAGCCCTGCGTTGCGGGGGGCACAATATGCACCCAGAACCGCTACGTCAAATGTGCAGTGCAAAATTTAAAAGTAAGTCAAATTATTCAAGTTCCTATCTATCCTTTGTATAATCTTTTATGGGCCTACCACACGCATCTTGCGTTTGGTTGGTAAAACTGTATCAGATTTACCAACCAAACGTACGGTGTGTACAAACCGGCTTGCGCAGGCAAAACTGTGGTGAAGCTTGTGCGTGTGGTAGGCCCACTACAGCACTATATGATGATTCAAAGTCCAAGCCAAAATCTTTGTACGAGTTAAGTTTAACATTGCTTGCATTGCAGATCTCATACAAAAATACTCTAAAACCCTTTACAATGTGAACCATTGTATCCAGTTAACAAACTTATATAACTGTACCAAGTGCCGCTTAGGTTCTGAAACCTGCGGTGGATAAATTATGCCTTTATTAATATTACAGTTTGTAAGCAAATCATTGACTTCTTCTCCAAGACATTCCATTAAATTCAATTGCTTATCAAAGCAAATGCGGAGTTCTATCAAGTACTGGATTCCATCTTCGAATTCACATGCTATAAATGGTCGCTTACCAAGTTTAGACCACACGGCTTTACTGATGTCTTGTACCTTTAATTCATTGGTGTCTGATGGGAGGATGTTGGCGGAATTCAGGATGTCGGTCATATGATACCTGTACAAGAAGTCGATGCCTTTGCTGAAGTATTTCAGCTCGCTGTTGAAGGGCTCTATCATGGCTGCACAAGTCCCATGTTTGTTCCATTCGTGAGCCCAGAAGTTGTAAAGCTGGGTTTCTGAAATTTTAATTATGCTTATTTAATATACATTTTCATAACAACAATGATTTCATATAGGTACTCTGTGTCCATGCTGTTGAGTTCCCCTGGGGTGGTACAGTCAGCAACGAAATTAGATGAACACAGCAAAATTTTGAAACATAACAGCTCCAAAACTTATCAAGAGGTTTTTTCTTTTAAGGTAACCTAAACATTATGGTCATGTATGCAATTATTTCGCATAACCTTCACAGGTCAGTAAATTCATACTTACTGAAAAACATATTAAACATTGCAACATGTCCAGCGACTTTCGTTGCTGACTGTACCATGGCATTGCCAAATATTCTGCACCTAAGCTAAAAGCTATCATTGTTGTGTTCCGGTATGAGCAATCAAACCAATGAAATTACTGGGCATATGGCTTAACAACTAAGGTCTAAAGTTGACAATACTTCTGGTTTCGGTAGTGCCTATAGGCTAGGCTGCTGCGTACCACCAAGTGGCCCGTTAACTTGCTTGTCATCTTAAACCAATAAGAAAAATGTCAGTTGCAGATCGGATATTGGATTTCTGTTAGAAAAATAGAAATAAGCTCATCCCCTAATTTTAAAAGGTGTTATAAACTCTAAGACCTTTAAAGAGTTGTTTAGAATTAAACTAATAGAATTGATTACAGCAACAATCGGAACGGAAAAACAATAAAAACAAAGATATGTAGGAAAAACTATAAAAACAAAGTTATGTGAAGGGATGACCTGTATTGCCTCATTAACTAAAGGGAGGATCCTTCGACCAGGCGGGTGTTTTCCTAGCGGTCTACGGCTCCGACAGTTGATGTCTGTATTTATGTAACTTGCGTTGCAAATGTTGATAACGCGACAGAGACGCTACAGATATGCAATCACACTGTTGGGCACGGGTCTCCTCTCAGAGTGACAGGAGTTAGTGCGGATTGGAGTCAAATACGGCCTACATTGATAATTTTATTTACGGACGAATTATTAAATATGTGTACTGTATATCACACTTAGGCCGCTGACGACTTGTCTGTTTGTTATAAAGTCATAAACCGAGCACTGCGCAAGCCAAGACTCCAGCGCAGTCAAGCGTACAGTGCGCATAAATATAAAATTAGGAACCAAAATATTTTTTACAGTGACAAAATAAAATAGATCTTTTCTTTTCTTTTGCAAGTTATGTTAGTTGTTCGATACTGAATAATTGACACATAAATAATATTTATTCATGGTGGGCTACTGACTCGTTAGGCTGCTATAGACAAGGTTGCAATCAATCACTAATTTATAGGCTACGGTAACCGCTTACCATTAGGTGGGCCGTATGCTTGTTTGCCACCTTAGTGGTATAAAAAAAAAAAAACCATTTCGTTTCCTTTTGTTAGTCGATAGTAGAATATTATACAAGTCTGAATTGTTTTAGATGGATTCAAGGACCGAAGATTATTTAATTTAAAGTATGTACATACTTATGTATGTAGGTATTGTTTCCTCATATTTTCCTGTTGATGATATTCTTACTGTTGTATATTATGTATATGTTTTAATATATTTTGTGAACTATTGAACCTTGTTTATGGCTGACCTTAGATTAGCCTAGCTCTTATAGAAGTGATTTCAAGATTTCATATGAGTACTGGTCAGTATGTAAGTGGGTTCTTATAATACTACTAGTTGCCTACAGTTGCACTTGCATCCTGAAATACTTTTCAGGATAAAAAGTAGCCTAGGTATTGTATTTTTTATAGTACGTAAAATCCTCATAGATCATCTGCCACCTGGGTAGTTGGCAGGGTATGTCATACTCATGCCGACTAAACACCATACTTGCGTTCACTTGCCCTACAGTCAGTCAGGACTATGGAATCAGTGAAATTCACCACAACATTGACAGGCATGTTTAAAAAACGTGACCAGTTAATCAAGAAGATATTGGTTATGCTGTATCTGGTTGGACTGGATCACAACTGACATATTCAGGAAAAGGCTGATAAGTTTGTAATAAGTCAAACGTAATATGATTGTATCCTATTAACCCATCAAGTCACAAGATACAGACATAATGCAGAATCTATTGTTTTTATGTACCAGGGGACTTAAGTTCTATTATTACTGCATAATTAACATACCATTATGCCAGTATTTTCCAAAGAGTTAGAGGCATACAACAAGGTGTACTAAAGTACACCCACATTTTGCCAGTATGTTTAGGTCCCATGTTATATTGCCTACTATTGCCACTAACCAGGCACAGAGGCAAACTTTGAGCTGCTACTGAGACTTTCATAGAAAGACCTAATAATATTGCTGATCTTGGGAATCGAACCCAGGACCTCCAGCATAGCGGTCACAAATACAACCACTAGACTACTTAATGAGGCAGTTCATTATAACATAATAAGTAATAATATTGCACTTATAAGTTTATAGCCTTGTTTACCTCATGATAAGTATTCTTGATGAGAACACTAACTTAAAAAAAAATAGGTATTAAATATATTTACCCTTTTCAATATTAGTCCACACCTGTTCCAATTCACTTTCAATAGGTTTAACCTTTTCCGGATCAAAAAGCCAGGTGGTATTGCAATTAAACGGTCCTTTGGTACCTGCTTTTGTTGGCCAGATACCGTGCACGGTCCATGTATTTGTCTTGTTAGGAAAGACGCAGTGATGATTGGGTTTGTTATGCGTCCAAACTTTACAGCTGGAGCTTGGCCATTGTTGAGTAAAAATTAAAAAATCCCAGTGTTTATCGCTTGGAGGTGTTATTCCATTTTGTATCACAAATCTATGCTGGTGAGCATAGTCAAAACTAAAAGAACCAAGGTTATCATGTTATTTTTATTATTGACAGGAACTCTTAGAATAGTAAGAGGTAAAATAGTTTCCGTATTTTTCTAGGACAAACACAAAATATTCTATAAAATATATTAAAGTAAAAGCTTACTTACCATAAATAAAGTATTAATGCTGAAATTAAGCTCTTGCTACACATAATTAATGAAGTACTAAAATTATTGTAGTATCTATGAATATCAATCCAATATTGCTGTAAAGACGTAACAACAAAGAAAATATGAAATTAGAAATCAAGAATCACTCAACATAATATTTACGTGGAGTCGTGGACGTCAAAAATCAGTCCACAATTTTCTGATGACATGACAGAGCAGATGAGCAGATCAGCAGACAGACAGATGACAATCGTTGTCAATTTGATTGTGTTTGAGTTCAGTTTGTGTACTTGTGTACTTGACAATGACAGTGTCACGATGTAAGTCAAAATTGACGTTTTGGCGCAAGTTCAGAATGTTCAGTTAAATATCATCTGCGGTTCCGAATTTTAAACATCCTAAATGTTAATAATTAATTTACTTAGTTATTCAAAAATAATAACGATTTATATTTATGAATATTATTGTAATTACTGAATACAATAATAATCTTATTTTAGAGGTTTTCTATTTCTGTTAGATTGTGATAGATGGCACTGGCGAATATGTATGATAAAGTTCTTTGATTATAAAAGATAAAGTTATTATTTATCGCGAACAGATGGTAATTTGCGGTTTTTATGAATTTAATAGGTAGTGATTAAGATATCACATCCTTTTATATTGTTTCGTAGTCCTTAATCATTAATTAGGTTTTATTTTTCTTGAGCATATAGACGTCAGCAACACCAATGATTGTAGTCACTCTTAAAAGAAGTGGTATCACTCTTGTTCGTTGTAACCGAGGGCTCAACCCTCGGTTAATAAGTAGATATTGTCCAGTTTCACAACATTAGATACCCCTCGAACCGGAAAATAGAAAGACAGAAGAAAAAAAAAACATTAATTATTTAAAAACAATAGGTACCTACCTAATAAAATAATGTTAACATGATATAACCAGGATAAAACGGCAAAATATCTGGCAATGTGGTGGTATCGAACTCACCGCAGCTGGGAACGTTCTACTCATCACGCCTGTAATAATGGGTTAGGCAGAGGTGTACCATAG
This sequence comes from Acronicta alni, assembly GCA_964056405.1. Lineage (NCBI taxonomy): Eukaryota > Metazoa > Arthropoda > Insecta > Lepidoptera > Noctuidae > Acronicta > Acronicta alni. The sequence continues at coordinate 2,863,084 of OZ043919.1, read as the reverse complement.
TTGTACACCCACATTTCACCGGTGTTTAGGTCTTGAGGGGGCGAGCCTATTGCCATTAACCGGGCAGAAATACAAACTGCTACCTACTGACAATTTCATAGAAAATCCCAATAACAAACTTAGGTAAAATAATGATCTATTATTAATGCGGACTACTACAGGTGTGGTAATTAATTACACTGGTCTACTGGAATTCGAACCCAGAACCACGATCAGCAGCTGCGCTTATCCAATAGACCAGAGAGTTTCGTTTGTTTCCATTCTTAATGTTTTATTATTTTTATTGAATAATAACAATAGAAAAATATGATCAAAACAAATTTTCATACAGTTTATGTACAATAACGCCTGCATTCTTCGAATAGTATCCAGAGGTATACTAATGTACACCCACCGTTCGCCGGTATATTTAGGTCCCCTGTACATGATAGGGGGCGAGCCTACTGCACTTAACGGGGCACAAATCCAAACTCCGTGCTGCTACTGAGAATTTGTTAGAAAAACTCAATAACACTGCTTGACTTAGGATTCGAGCCCATAAATAAATAAGTAAGTAACTTCCCAAGAAATTATTGTCACCGGCACTTATAGCAAAGATAACAGGTATCATCATAATTAGAAGGGGTATTGTGCTTTAAATTATGGCTTTTCATTTTCAAAGAGTTACGTTGTGTGTAATAATCTGCTGTGAAACCGTTTAAACATAGGTACCTATCTAAATAACTACCTACAGACTGTTTACCCGGTGTATGTATATGACAAGATGTCTGAATGTGGACGAAGCAAAAAAGTACCTATACAAGAATCGTAACAAGTGGCGTTCTTTAGTTTCTGTCTACCTCTAAGAGATGTAGGGCATAGTGGGAGTAATTCCACTGAAATAGGAGCTGCCCGACTGGGAAAGTATCTTCGCCTAGCAGAAAATCGAAGTGAAACAACACTGCTTTGAGCTGTGTTGTGTTCCTTACGCTGAGCCAGGTTGCCAGTGATTTGCGAGGAAAACGCTGTGTTGGCAGTTGGGACTTTGACCCTTATACTGCCAACCCAAAACCAAACTAATCCTCTTTCGTGTGTTACAGACGTCTATAGGCTACGGTAACCGCTTACCATCAGGTGGACCGTATGCTTGTTTGCTACCCTAGTGGTATAAAAAAAGACAATTTTAAAATTAAAAAAGGAGTCATAGCATAGTGAATAACCATGGACTGACTTTGTCCAGCCAGGCCATAAATCTCGAGTTCTAATCCAAGCCAAGCACGTATTTACCTCTAACTTTTCCAAATCATGTACTAAGACAATAATAATAGCTGAAACGGTGTACGACAACGTCGGTCATGAGGAAACCTTCATGCTTGAGAGATCTTCTCTAAGTCGTGGGGGATCTGCCAACCCCCTCTAGGCTAGCGTAATGGGAGGAGATTGATGCACAGCTGTGGCACGGTATAAGGTTTGAAGATTTTATGGTTATCAATCATGTATGTATATCAATTTGAGAGATTAACCTAATGTAGATAACTAAAAACTCGTAGGGCACGTGTTAGGATTAGCTATGTATGTATATTGTAGCCGAAAAGTTACATCAAATCTAGTGTCAAACTGCGACGCCGACGACACGAGGTCGTGGGTTCGTTTTCCACAGGACACAAACATTTTTGTGTTTTCTTTTTTATACCACTAAGGTGTCAAATGAGCATACGGCCCACTGACCTCGCGTACTTGTATTATAGAGGTCAGAGATTCGGCCCCATTTTTTTATAAAAAAGTATACAAGTATTATATCCATTGTCCGTAGTTACCTGTACATAGTACAAGCTCTGCTTAGTTTTGGACTAGATCGTGCTGTGTGAAACGTCTCAAAAGTTTATTAAAAAAAATGGATACCAAAGTTTTCTAATAAAATGATAGCATTTAGAAATTTTAGGCGTTATCTTCCTCATTTCGCGTTACGCGCCCCTCGGCAGGCGCGGACGGTGACCCAAGAGTTTTTTTTTTCGATACCGTTCTCGGGTAACCTCATTTCGCGTTTTTCTCCACCCGTCACTCGCTCCGATGCACCAATGAAAAAAGGCGATCGCGTGTTCTACGATACGGTAGGTGACTATCGCCACATTACTACAGATGCATTATGGAGCTTGGTATGATCGCAATTAGTGGCGTGCGCCATCCGACGGCCGAGCGCTAACTATCCTGAGTTGCCAGGTGCTAAGTTTAAAAAACCAGTTACTGAATATAATAAAAATACCGAGATAAATTCTACAGAGGCTCAAGTGATTTGCCATTGAAAATTAATATGAGCTTTGGCTTCGTGTACATGTAAGTAAGTAAGTAAGTATAATTGCATAACAAACCTCCAGCGGAATTCAGCATTTGTTTAACTATGTGTTGGACGGACGACCTCATTAGTCATCATCATCGTCACGCTTCTATTTCCAATGGGATAGGCCGAGGTATATCAACAGCAATTAGATATGATGTGATGGTAGGTATTCACCCACAGCTGTCCAATCTCCACGCTCTCGCGCCAATCGCATCCGTGTTCGGCCAGTGTGTAAAATATACCCCACATTTGTGGTATATTTTCCAACCTGGCAACAATTCAGGTATCCTAGACGAGATAGTTTAAAAAACGTAGCAATTGCTTTCACGTCCACAATTATTTTCATTTGTAGCACACTGCAGTAGCAAATGAACACGAAGTAGGTGGCTTGTTTTTTTTTTATTAAACGTTTTATCTTTATCGACTGCACTTTTTATTTCTAACATTGACTATTACAATATTAATATGATTATTAAGTGCCTGGTTGGTCTAGTGGTCCTAACCACAACTGCTACGCTAGAGGTCCTGGGCTCTCTTCCCAGGTCGAGGAGTGTTATTAGGTTTTTCTGTGAGATTCTCAGTAGCAGCTCGGATTCGTGTCCAGGTTTGCCCCCTATTAGGTCCTATCTAAACATACCAGCGAACTTTGGATGTACATTATTATACCTCTGTCTAACCCTTCGGGGAATAAAGGCGTAATGGTATGTTATGTTGTTATTAAAATAACTGTCAATAAATATTTGAATGTTATAGACGACCATTGCTTGAAATGTTATTATTTTTAAGTTAAAATAAGCTCTTTATAATGTAAGTGGCTAGTATGTCTTTTTTGAGAATAAATTCTTTAAACCTATACCAGCTTTAATTCAATTGGTTAAGAGAGTCGCTTGTACGGCTGATGGGTATGAGCTTTGGTATATAATATCTATGTCAGGAAAACGATTTACGTTCAATATTTCTCCGAGCTTTTTCCCAACTATATTGGGATCGGCTTCCAGTCTAACCAGATGCGGCTGAATATCAGTATTTTACACGAAGCGACTGCCATCAGACCTTCACAATCCAATTTTTGGACTATACCCTGAGGATGACTCGTTGTCGGGCTTTTTGGGCTAATTAACCACTAACGATTGTCATAGGTGTTCGTATGACAACCGGGACCGACAGCTTTACGTGCTCTCCGAGGTATGGAGGGCCTCGATTATTATTATTATCTGAAGACGTCTCGATGTGTTAAGAATGGTGACCCATCCACAGACTGACCGCGACTAGCGCAGCTTAACCTTAAACCTATCGGTTGATCAGTTTAGTTATTATTAGCCACGAGCTCCTCCGCTTTACGTCATGGATGAATATCTTTCGAATTTTATTTAAATCATTTATTTAAATCATAATTATCATTTAGAATATAGTTTTAATTTTACTCTTCTTCTTGTCGTTGGTAAGAATATAAATTGCTGTTCGCCCAGAAATTTGCCACTGCCACAGCGTCAAATAGCGAATATCTACTAAAAATAATAATAATAAATCAATCAATCAATATATCATTTATTCTCTCTTCACAGGGTGGTCTTAGCTTAAAAAAAGTTACAAATTTGTTATAACTAGCTTTCACGTCTGTGAGAGACTGGTGCCTGCAGTAGGTGTTAGAAAAACCTGTGTCACAGGTCCCCAGGACCCCCCCTTCAGTTATACTTAGCAATAACAGACCAAAGATTAATAATAGGGCTTAACTATAATAATAATAACATAAAGGAACTTAAATATTAAGCATATTGCAGACATTACTGGTTAGTGTAAAGTGTGTAGTGTGTGTTTGGTGTGGGTGGAGCGATGAATTTCTAATTTCGTTGCGAGTTTTCAGATTTAATAATAATAATTTATTATAATAATATTTTTGGGACATTTTACACAACATCATCTAGTCCCAAACTGAGCAGAGCTTGTACTATGGGTACTAGACAATGGATATAATACTTATATACTTTTTTTTTGTAAATACATACTTATATTAAATAAGAAACACCCAGAAAAACACAAATACTCATGTTTTATCCACACAAATATTTATGTGGATACAAATATACCTAATTCTCTAACCATTTTTACGCAACGCCATCTATTCCTAAACTGAGTAGAGCTTCTACTATTGGTAATAGAGCTTGAACAATGGATATATATACTTTTTTTAAATACATACTTATAATATTTAAGAAACACCCAGACAAACACAAACACTTATGTTCATCACATAAATATAGTCTTCAGGTGTTTTGGGTTTTTGACGACCGTTAACAATAATTTTCCAAATTTAAATCCATTAAATCGTAATTATTATGTATTTCTTTTAGAATATTCTAGTAAGACCAAGTATCCGCTGAAGTATGGATTTGTGTCCAATTATAAATGACAATGAGGAAGCTACTAGGAATATAGAGACACGTGAGTGATTTTAATGCATAGTCGGTATTATACTTCTGCTCATACTATCGATACTAGCAATTGATTACAAGTGTTTCTAAAAAAGAATTCTCTCGATTCGTTCGCGAGTTAATGCGAGACGAGATAAATTAACGTTTAGGGCACCTTGCCGGCTCAATGTCAACGGTTCGACGACTCTGCGCCCGTGACCCTTAAAAGATAAATGCCTACCTACAGTACTGATGCACCTACGCAACATTGATACGATTCAAACGACAATTTTTCAATAAAACCTTGTTTCTGTGTAGTTTAAATCGATGAATATATGTTCTAAATACACCACTATTGGTTGCTGTCTATAAGATCATTTAATTATTTGTATCAAAATCGTTTGTTTTTTTTTATCGTGAGTGGAGTCCACGTCCCGGGAAATGCAGTGTAGAACGGCCTGCAACTAGATGGACGGACGACCGGGTAAAGGTTTCTGCAGTCGTTAGATGTAGGCGGCTTATAACCGGTCCAACTTTATGGGGAGGCCTTTGTTTAGGAGTGGACCTCTTGGGACTGATGTTATGACGATGATGATGATATTTACTGAACTAAACCAGTTTTTTTTTAGCAAAAGATACATCATAATCAGCCCGTATTCGTCCACTGCTCGACGTAGGTCTCTTATAGTAAGAGCCACGCTGTCGAAGCGGCAGTGGGCTGATCACGTCTCTCGGAGAACCGACCACCTTTTGTGCAAACGAGTTCTTGAGTGGAAACCGCGTTTAGGCAAGCGTAGTGTGGCCGCTGGTCAGATGGAGTGACTACACGTGCGGAAGGCAGCTGGCAGCGACTGGGTGAAAAAAACTGACGATCGGGCTCAGTGGTCTTCACTAAAAGAAGCCTGTATGACCATCTAAAAGATAAATATGACGATATAACACAAGATTCTCAAATTTCCGTAGTAATCTAAGGATACTTACTTACTGTGTGGATAAAAAAAGAAAGAATATCATCATTTCTAAGTACAGAGGCCAGCACATCAAGCTACCACAATCTGAAAAAAACTTTTGATTGGTTTTCAACTTTAACACATAACGATAAGGTTCATATTCAATTATGAAAATTTGACAGTTTTGGATAGCTTGACTTGCTGGCATCTGTACCTACCTCATCTTACATCAAAAGAAAGGTGTTCTCATGCTTTGCTGTGATTAAAGTCTTTGTCCCAACTTTCCAAGGGTCTTGAATGTTATAAGATCCTCTTCAAACCGGTCGTCGTGGTTTCCAACAAGGTTGTAAGTTTGGTATCAAATAGTAATGTGTTCTAGACACTAGTCTCTATAATACAAGAGAGGTCAGTGGTTCTAGACGATGTCGATGATACTTTCTTAAATAAGTACTCAACACAATTTGTCAAATTTTGGACTTCATTGGAATAAAACTACTTTTTACGGATTTTATCGCGTATACAATATATTATTAATCCCGACGTTTCGGACCCTTTACAGCGTCCATGGTCACGGGTCTACCCGTTTTATTTCAATGTAATATTCGCGTAAATGTCAGAAATTCTGCATTCACTTCAATTATTTTCTTCCAAAAATAAAGAAAATTCCGTCGCGTTTGTGGTAACATTATAATTAATTGAATTCAATGGTCCCAAGTTTAATCGGAGTAGGAATGTGTGTGTGAGACGGAGCGACGACCCTGTCACCTATAGGGTCAAATATTAAGTGAAAAGACTGCACGGCTGCGCCGAGGACACTAATACTTATGAACTTGAATACGTCAGGTATTTAAATGTAAATGTATGCAGAATACAAAGTCAGGGAGAGGATTATAATCCCAAAGGGACGGGGGAATTTTTTAAATCTCCACAAGATTTGATTTCATTGTTTTCATTTTTAGCAGGTAAGACAAATCCGCGAGGGAAGGCCTCGCTGATTGAGGGGGTCAAGCGACTGCTGGAACGAATCCTGTCATGGTGGTGGCAAAATTCACGGATCCCATGGCCATGACTATAGGGCAACTGAAGGCAAGTGCGGTTTTTAGTCGGTACGAAGCCGTCTGATGATCCGGAGTGATGATTTGTGAAAGGCTGCTGGTAGAAACTGGATGCGAAAAGCTGTGGACAGGGTGAAATGGCGCACATTAGGACATGCCTACGTCCAGCAGTGGACTAATATAGGCTGATGATGATGATGATGATGATGATGATGAGTCCGACATGCCCTGCCACCTCCCCAGGTGGTGGATGAACGACGAGGATAACCCGAACTATTAAAAAAAAATGGTAAGGCAAATCTGGGGCCCCAAGTCTGACAATTCAAACTAAATGACTTATAAACTGACAGATTTAGTAGACATAACTGTCAAAACTCAACAATATCTAAAGTACGACGATTTTTATACAATAAAATACCAGAATTTGACAAAATTTAATTGTGTAATGCTATCACGCCAGCATTCCCCGAAGGTTTAGGCAGAGGTGTACCAACCACAGTAGTACACCTACATTTCGCTGGTATGTCTTTAGGTCTATGTGGTCTATGTAATAGGGGGCGAGCCTATTACCATTAACCGGGCACAAATCTAGACTCCGAGCTGCTACTGAGAATTTCATAGAAAACCCCAATAACATTGCGCCGGCCTGGGATCGAAACCAGGACCTCTAGCGTAGAAGTTGCGCTTAGGACCACTAGACTAATGAGGCATTTAAATAGTGTGTAGGTAAATAATATTGTGTAAAATAAGTATGCATATATGTATACTGGACGCCCTGACAGCCTTAAATCCAATAAACCAGAAATAACGAATACTAAATGCATTAACACAACACAAAATTATATTTAAATTTAGACTGGAAAGTATTCAGACTTCCATAGAATAAAAAAATAAAGAAAAAATATCAACACATTTAAACACTTGAGAAAACAATACCCTGCTTTTCTTCTGCGCAGTCGGGTATCAATTATATAGCTCAATTACCAGGTGAACGGTACCAAAACCGTAACATATCAATCATACTAGCTTGTATGCCCATCAGTGAGCAAAGAAATAAGAAAATAATATATTATATGTGTCACGCCATAGGAGCACGGTTAAATACGCATTTTTCTCTTTATATGCTAGATAAATAATAATTATAATACATTGAGCTATTAGAATAAGATTGATGCTCCTAGAGTTGCGGAGTAAAACGCCACAGATCTTAACGAACGTGAATCGCAAGTCGCAATACATATATTTAAATTATAATTCTATTTAAATAAACACAAATAAATATGATATGACTGTGTTTTAGCACACACACATATAATTATATTGTTTCACGAGAATGCTAGGCTGTAGTACAAAAACACATAGTACCTCAATACTAGAACATAAATATGTAGGTACTATAAAAATATGTGGTGTCTTATGCTTTTAGCTCTTAAGTGCAGATGGCCTTATCTGTTTAGGTTTTAATTTGCATGCAGAACTATCTGCTAATTAATATATACTTAAATTATATTTCAACGGTTCTATCAAGTAAAAAAACAGAATATCACGTCTAGATTACTGACTATTTTTTTCGTTAAAATACGTGTAACTGGTAACGTATTTTAAAAAGAACATAAGCCTGAATATTTTTCTGTACAGCAGTATTAGCTAATCAGAATTGAGAGATTAGTACCTATATTTTTTATAGTACAGAGGCCAGCAAATCAAGCTACCACAATCTGTCAAATTTCTTTGATTGATTTTCAACTATAAGACATTACGATAAGGTTCATATTCAATTGGAAAAATTTGACAGTTTTGGATAGCTTGACATGCTGGCGTCTAGCGTCTGTACATAAAATCCTCATGGGGAGGCGGGGGAGGATAATATGTATTTTTCTAAAAATTTACTAGCCAAATACCACCGCATTGTCAAATATTTAATTTTGCCATGCACGATTTTGCTATTATATTCCAGGTTAAAGGACGATGTCGCCAATGAAATTCTCTCAATATGACAACGCGCTAGTGGTACTACGGTTTTGCTGACTTCTGTGGCTGCGGTTGCCGCTTACCATCAGCCTTATGGTTGTTTGCCATCTTATCACAATAAAATACTGCCGCTAGGAATCGAGTTAAATTGAGCCTTATCGTCCGAAGTAATTACAGACGCCAGCACATCAAGCTACCACAATCTGTCAAATTTCTTTGATAGATTTTCAACTTTAAAACAATGCAATAAGGTTCATTTTTAATTGGGAAAGTTTGACAGTTTTGGATAGCTTGACCTGTTGGCGTCTGTACTTTATACAGAAGTCAGCATTCATAAACAGCAACGCTTAAATTAAAGTCAAAGTTAAAGTCAAAACAATATAATATTCAAGATGAGACTGCTAGGCAGTACTTTTTGAACGTCATTTTTACATATATGACAGCCCCCCCCAACACCGCCTTCTAATGTTTAAAACTAAATAAAATACATTATTTTAAAGGCTTAGATTTACTTTTCCATTGCTATTAGGCTTTAGTTTAGGTACTATTGTCTCGAATTAGCTGTTGACAACCGACAAAGGAAATCCACTAATACATTACAGGAGACAGCTACCACAAAACTACAATACCAGAAGCATATCAAAACACGAAACGAGGAAGTATTTTTGCGTTTACTTACATACACGCGACCATTTCCGAACGCACGACCCAGTTTGTTTCAGTAGAGTTCTAACTGCCTCCTTAGTTTAGTCTTAAGCGTGAGTGCCATGCTACAGGTCCGGGGTTTGATTCCGAGGCCGAGCAGTGTTATTGGATTTTTCTATGACAATGTCAGTAGCAGTTCGGAGTTTGGATTTGTGCTCGGTTATTGGCAATAGGCTCACACGTGGGGCCTAAACATACCGGCGAACTGTGGGTGTAAATTGTTATATCTCTGCCTAACCCTTCGGGGAATACAGACGTGATAGACTTACCTTTATGGAGCTATATACTACATTCACGTTTTATACTTTAAAGTTGGAGTGAACAGCTTAATTTATACAAGCTACTCTACCAAAGTTTTAAATTTTTTATAAGTAAATTACTTTACGATACGAATATATCTATAAATTCCACATCAATAAATAAATTATCACATCATAAGGGCACCATAAAGGTATAAGATCTGACAGGAATGTATATTTACACCCTTCAATTTGGCTCTCTCAAGCTAGATCATTTTACAAACCGGCCATTGCTCTCGATCGCATTAAAAATTAATGCATTGCAGCAAAAAATGGCGATCGCGCGTGCGTTTCCGGGCGAGTATGCGGTTGCAAAAACTGCGCGCGCGCCGCTTGCAGCGCCGTGACGCGTTTTTCTTATTAATTAATGCTGTAAAGTGCGATGGGCACGCAAACGTCTTTGCTTTACAGTCAATTTACACTTGGCGTGGCCTGTTCTAGGCGCCCGCGCCGATGGGCTCCGGGAGCCCGCTTAATTGTTGTCCAGTTGAACGTCTTCTTTATGCTACACGTATAATTATGATTCTTGACATGAGAGACAAAATTAGAGCAAGATTCCTAGGTAAGAAATACAACTGACCTAATTATTGTGGGTTTGTGGCTGTAATAAGTAAGCAGGTCAACCAATCTGCAAGGTTAAGCTGCGCTATTCACGGTCAGTCTGTGGAATGGTGACCATTTTTAACACATCGAGACCCCACCGTGTTTCGTAGAGCACGTAAAACCCGGTCCCGGGTGTCATACGAACATCTTAAACAATCGTCAGTGATAAGTGATCAGAATCCCAAAAAGCCTGATAACCGGTATATCCTCAGGATATCGGACATATTACCCAGAAATATATAATATATTAACCAGGAATTGGGTTGTTCTGATGGCAGTTGCTTCGTGTAAAATACCTACTAATATTTAGCCGCATCTGGTAAGACTACAAGCCGACCTTGGGAATCCATAGTTGGGAAAAGGTTCGGAGGAAGAAGATACAGTATAACATATTGGAATAAATTTTAAAAGAGGTTTTAATAATTGTATCTGGCTGTGTAGCTGTTTGACTTATGAAAAATAATACTGATTGTCATGTTGTCATATTTTGCTGTGCAAGTTGTAAGGTTTGGTAAATTACAAATTCCTCAAATCTTGTTTATTATTTTAACTCGAATATAACACAGTATCTAGTAAGTATTGTAGAGGTCGCTACCAGGAGTCAGCATATGACTGGCTGGTTTAAGAAGAAGTAATCATTTGAATTTGATTGTAGAATGTTTAGTCAAAGTGATTAATGGTTGTCAGTGAGAATTCCCTTGACCTTTGAAGAATAAAGTCGCAGAGTACCTTTTAACCGAGAGTTTCTTTGAATAGGCCTCCTAGGATCCCATCAGGATCCTATAGTACCTATGCATTAAACGGGAAGCTCTTTTTATCACGTTAAGGAACAGTAGGTGGATTCCATTTCGCTGTTTCGTCCCAAACACCAGAGAGAGAAAGTTATTAGGTAAACAAAAAAATATTTTAAATTATACAATAATGTTACCTAAACGAGTTCCGAGTCCAAAATGACATTGTTGGCGCCAAACGGCAAACTTAAATAAATTAACCGTCTAGAAGTCGTTTGTAAATGGAATCCTCGAACAAATTCTACGATTTCCGCAATTCATACGGTGTGAACGGTATTTAATAATGGCAAATAGTACGCATCAAAACAAAAGAAAGCTAAAGTTTACCGCGTTATTTCTGATCTGTGTTATTGATATACCTATATATTATTAATATGAAAAAGAAAATAATTAACGGAAAAGCAATGAACAAATTAATTAGTATTGTAAGTATAGGCCGGTTCCTATTTATTTTTTAATAATACGTATACGCGTGGTGGACTATAGCCTAACCCACTGAGTAGAGAACACACGTGCTCAGCAGAAGTAGTGCAGTAAATGGGTTGATGACAATTATAATAAAGAAATGTCCATATCAACCTTGTTGGTCCGTCTGATTTTTTTTAAAGATTTTAAGCAGGAGAAGTCGTATTAGACGCCAGAAAGTCAAGCTATCTATCTAGCTATCAGCCAAAACTGTCATATTTTCCCAATTGAACATGAACCTAATTTTCTTTAGCATTAAAGTTGAAAATCTATTAATGAAATTTCACAGATTGGGGTAGCTTGATTTGCTGATCCTGTACTTCGTCTCGTACTTCTCGTAATTTACCTATTTATTTATTTCTATCTAGTATATATTTTATTCTACACTTGAGTTTTTTTGTATACATGTATCATAATTATATTATTAATAATTATAAATGTTGTATTAACTACTTGTGTTTATAAATGGCCTAGTTTTATATCCGCACGTCTCTAAGTGGCTACTGAAAATCAGCGCTTTGTTATGCTTAATGCTTGTATCATAATAAAGCATTATGCTAAGTGGTAACTTTTTTGTCACGAACACCATGTGCAACAGATTAAAAATTAAGTTATATTTATTATATCTATCAGTAAGTAGGTATTAATTATGTTTGTGAGCACTTCTATTTTTTCTTGGAATCAAACTAGATATAGCCTAGTAGGCAGTAAACTAGATTTCTTTTCACGAGCTGCTGTCTGCTACTATTTTCTAATTAAATACACTTCACATGCTATTTCTGTCATATTTATTCTAAATCTGACTCAATTAAAACCGCAAATAATCATGAATCATAACAAAATATTAACACACGGAGAACATTAAACCTTCTTTTATAAGTACGTGTCCTTTTTCGCACTCCACTGACCAATTCAAATAAGGAATGTAGTTTAAAATAGCGATGTGTCGGCGCAAGCGCACCCCGTGACGTCAGCAGGAATTCAACTCGGAAATGAGTCACAGACGAGTCGCCTGAGTTTGTTTGAGTCATAGGGAATGCGGTCCAAGCCTTTGGTGCTTTTATAGTTCGCGTTCTTTTAGTTTTGAGCTGATTTTTTTTATCTTTGTTTTAGTCGCGAATTCTAGATAGGTTCCAACTGTGATCGGTGCCGTATGAACTTAGTTTAGACTCTCATTTTACCCAATAAAAGGTACCTACTTACTCAAGAGCGATCACCGCGTAAGTATTTTAAAGTAACTTTGGGTTAGTATAGATATACCAACTTTGATAATTTTTCATTTGATGAGGAATCTTGATTAAAGTTTACTGAAAGTGTTTTTCTTAGGATCTGTTTCTGGCACGCGTCTCCGTTCCAACTGACATTAAATGGCCTTACAGACTATAACTATATGACCATACAGGTATTTATTATGCGGTTCATTGCAGATTGCTGACAGTCGCTTAGTGATGTGGAGTCTAGAACCATTAAAATCCTAGTGTGGAGTGTTGACTGTTTATAGTATGGAGTTCAAGACTTGGGATTGAGGTTTAGAGACCCTAGAAATAATAATATACTTACCTAAATAAATAAGACAACAATAATGAAGTATCCACTAATGTGTGCAAGCAGGCAGCAAAATGAAAAAGAAATTTTCATTTTTTCATCCTTCTCTGTCAACAGGGAATACAAACATCTCAAATGAACTGTGTTCCATAATGTATTTACGGGCGAAATTTGTTTTATATGTTTTATATAGAACATTTAAAAAAATATATGTTCAACATATATTTTTTTAAATGTTCAAACGAATATTGTTATAGTGAAATAAATCCATTATATAATATCCCCTACATCTGTATTATCTACACATAATCAATTAGAAATATGTATTTACTATAAAATAAGAATTCTACATCGATTCGATCGATCGAGAAGTCTTGCACTATAAAGATCCTCACAGCTTTATTCACCATTATAAGATGATCCTCTTTACCGACCGTGTACTAAGAAATTATGATATATTGGTAGTTCAACCAGAACTGGTGACTATTGCAAGACAATGGACAATGTCTTCGAGCGCGTTTATGCTGTTTTTGGATGGGTTTACAAGATACCCACTCATTGTTCAAGATCCTAAATCAAAATTATTATCAGTTTTGGATTTTAACAGCTTCGGATTTTAAGAGAGGGGCTCGTCAACTACGCTGATCAACCGATCTGCAAGGTTAAGCTGCGCCAACCGCGGTCAATCTGTGGATGGGTAAATTCTTAACACATCGAGAACCCTCTCGCCTCGGAGAGTACGTACTGCGGTGTTTTCATACGAAAATTATGTTAATTGTTAGTGGTAGTCAAAAGCCTAAAAAACCTGACAACCGGTCTATCCTCAGGAAACAGTATTAACTAGAAAATTGGGTTGTGGAAGTCTTATGGCAGTCGCTTCGTGTAAAATACTGATATTCAGGCACATCTGGTAAGACTGGATACCGACCCAATCATTTAAATTTATTTGATACATTTTTAACTTTAATACTTATAATTTGACGACACGTTGGGCGCAGCGGCTGAGCATTCGGCTTCTGTGCCACGGGTTGTGGGTTCGATCCCCGCACGGAACAAATATTTTTATGACATACAGGTAGTTGTTTCCCGGTCGGGGTGTTTGTGTTTGTTAACGCACCCACGATACAGGAGAAAATCCTAGGAGGGCAACGTTTTAGACCCCAACATAGTTGGGAAAAGGTTAAGAGAATGGTGATGGATTTTAACGGCTATTAAAACATTGGTTCATTACTTGACAGCTATTTTACAAAATAATCTGTCAAGTTTCTTTTGACGTTTCCAGAACAATAAATCATAGTTGACATTAGGTAAGTACAGAGCACGTCAAGCTATCCAAAACTGTCAAATGTTCCCAATTGAACTAGAACTACCTGTAGATCAGACAAATATTTGTTCCGTGCGGGGATTGAACCCAGAACCCGTGGCACAGAAGCCGAATGCTCAGCCGCTGCGCCAAACGTGTCGTCAAATTATATGTATTAAAGTTAAAAATCTATCAAAGAAATTTGACAGATTGGGGTAGCTTGATCGGCTGGCTTCTGTACTTATATCAATCAGAAAAATAAAATGAAATATGATTTATTGTTTCATCTGGTATTACATGTTTCTAGTGTTCCGCCTTTTAAACTAATAACGCCTGTGTTGCGTGGCTCCGCTCTTCCATCCCTACTAATATTATAACTGCGAAAGTAACTCTGTATGTCTGTTTGTCGACTTTGATGATCCTTCATCGGACTACTAGACGAGGAGGAGAGACTACGGAGGGCTTTCAGCCACATGTGGTCGAATTTCCACCACAACGCACGAAGCGATATGCTGCATCTTTTCTTGTACGTACGGCAAAGGAGTGGAATGCTCTCCCTGCGTCTGTATTCCCGGATTCATATAACCTTGGTGCCTTTAAAGTAAGAGTGAACAGGCATTTTCTGGGTAAGCGTGTTCCATCTTCGACCTCGTCGTCACTTACCATCAGGTGAGACTTAGACCAAACGCAAACCCATCAACAATAAAAAAAAAGAAAGAAAAAAGATGCAATTTGGTACCGAGATACATTTGACCTTGGAGAAATAAATAAGTAGGCCACCTTTTCTCTCAAAAAGCGTTTGCGATGATGGTAAAACCCCGGGCAAGCTATCGTTATAAATATTATAATCAACTATTATTTTCATTACAGTAATAAAATGATCGATGCATCAAAATACCACTTACACGTATTTACATAACCAACACATGTACTTACATTCATTTGAATAAACAAACAAAGTACATACTATCTAGAACATTATTGTGATTGTTTGCAAAGATCAACGACTTCAACCAATGAGGCGAGCGACCATTATACGGTAGAAAACAATATGATTGTTTTATACTACTCTTTTTGCACGGGTTTGGTTGCTAAATGTACTTATTATTTTATATATACCTACTTATGTTTTTTTTAATAATAAGTAGGTAATGTTCCAGCAGTGGGACAGTATGGGTTAAGAGATTTTCAGTAAGAATACTTAGGTACAGTGGCCAGCACACCAAGCTACCCCAATCTGTCAAATGAAAGACATTTGACAGATTGGGGTAGCTTGGTGTGCTAGTTTTTCAACTTTAATGCAAAATACTAAGGTTCATGTTCAATTGGATAGTGGACAGTTTAGTATAGCTTTACCTGGCAGGCGTCTGTACTTACTAACCAACTTTAAATCTTTATAGATCCTAAGTGGTCATTCGAAATGAAGAATGATAAGAAAATCTAGATGATTTTTAAATACCTATTCAATTATACCCTAGGTACTTAACATAGTTCGTCAACTTTCTTTTTTGTCTTTTTTTTTTTGGTTGTGGCCATTTTCAATTTTGATTAGGTACTGTTATGCAAATCGATTGACGTAAGAAATATCAAAATCAGTCATTATATTCTTTTGGCAAAGTTTATTTAAAAAGCAATTGACATTATTCACAGTGTTTGACATTGACACCATCTTCTTCTTTTCGTGTCGATGATAAATACATTATTAATATTACTTGAGCCCAGAAGGTGGCCACGTTAATTGCGGCATCAGTGGCATTCTTTAGATCTTCAAAGGTGCAGGTGTACGGGCATTTTGGGCACTCCAGCAAGTGTAGCATGGTCTGGTCAGGGGCATTGACACCATGAAAGTAAACAATTAAAAATATAAATAATTTGCTTTCTGTACACATTAAAAAACGGTACAAAGTTTTCTCTACATGTATTTATACATAGATAGGTACGTAAGTCACGTATCCAGTACCTACTCGAGATTCTTAGAATCGTACGGTTGTGCAAACTGCACGGACTATGGGCCAACTCTAGATTTTTTCAAGAAAACCGCCATTACGTGACGCATCACTAATTTTCTTGTTAACCCTTTACAATAAACATGCATAAATTGTTACTGTAGGTACAGTCAACAAAAAAGATATACCTACCTACAGATAGCGAATAAAATCTGAACTGTTCGGTCAAGGGTCCGCGACATCAGATTGTTTCACATGGGTTTAAGAAATATGCTCACAAACCATAAAGTAAACGTTGGTAGCCTACTTATTAATAAACAAAAACAAAGTTGATTCTATTTTCAAGCGATTTTTATAATATTGTACTATGAATGGTTGGATCTATATTAGTTTTTCATTTTTTAACGTAACCTGTCCCATTGCTCATGCAGCATTTACCTTAGATATAATATATTCTTGGTTTCTCTACGCCTGCCGCAACCAACAAAATTCTAGCTACGCCCTTGAATTTTTTTGGACTCTTACATCTTCTCTCTTTCTCTCTCATTTCAAATTTAAGCCTATAATTACTAAGGCATTACCCAACAACTTGCTACCCATAAACAGTATATTATGATTTAGTTGCTAACAATGCCTGTTTTCTTCTCTCTCTTTACCTTTATTTATGTATTTTTTTACGTAAATCGTGGACAATGATGTGGGTTATGCTTATGTGTTTACAAAAGTATAATAAGAAACCTACTTAACACTGCCTGTGTTTCTTGTTCTTAAGTAAATAAATAAATTTACACTAATTGCGATGTAAATATTTATGCACCAGCTTTCAGTAGGTACCTTTTATATAACGCTTTTATTAGCTTCATACGTATGAGCCTATGTAACATGATTTTGACCCCTTCAAAACGTCGGATTAACTCGAAATTTGGCAGATTATCAAGGACCGATAATTCAATATTTTAAACAGTACCTACCTATATTAAATTTATTTAATACTTGGTAGAAAATCCAACTATTTAAAAAATAAATAAAAACACACTTTTATAGAAAATCAAACTAAAAAATATAAAGAAATTTTAATAAATTTGAATTAAGAATAGTGTCAATATGTTTTTACAATAAAATATTATTTTTTTCTTATTTACACTATTCTTAATTTATATTCATTGACTGATTGATTGAAAATAATTGTTTTTTAGTTTTTTTAAACTATTATTTAAGTATTTATAGCTCATCTGCCACCCAGGTAGGCGGCAGGGTATGTCAGACTCATACCGACTAATAACCACACTTGACTTCACCTGCCCTATAGTCATAGCCATGGGATCCGTGAAATTCGCCATGACCATGACAGGCTGTGGTCCAGCAGTCACTGGACCGCTTAACTTAATGAGGCCTTACTCGCATATTAATTGAAGGCATGCCGTGTTCGCCACACGGCCTACTGAGGCTAATATGTGGTCGGGAGGCGGAATACCCAATTCCCCCAATTCATAGCCAGTCTACCGGAGGTCTGCCTGCAAGCTTACAATACCTGCATTTTGACACAAATTGCGTGATATATTATTACACAATCTTTATCAAAACACAGATATTTCATTAGCCGCCGATATAGGTACCTAACTCTTTTGTCGACTGTACCAACCAATTTTATAACTAATTTTAGCTCGCGACTTCGTTTGAGTGTGTGCGAGGGATTTGATTTATGTTCAATTAGCTTTCAAAAAAGTGGGTGAATGCGTTAGACCTTAGTTTTACCTAATGGAAAGCAAAAACAGAGTCTAAGATGGATGCAATTTAGGTAAATAAGTAGGTACCCTTTCGGACTCAGGCTATATGTAAAGAGTATCCATGAAAACATAGTATAAGATGAAGACATCTTGTTGAATTGATTTTTGTTAGGTTAGAAAAGGATAGTGTGCACAGCTGAGAGTTCATAACCTGAATGATTTTTAAATGTTGTTAAGAGGAAGGCTATGAAAAAGGCGTATATTCTATCAATATTTTTTTAATTTACAGGTTCCATCTGCTTTTAAGACGTTATAACTCCAAAATGGATAGGTTTTATTCAAATTTTTTTTTATAGAAATTGAGTATTATGCCATTTTATCGATTTAACCTTTTTCTTTGACACCCTGCATTTTATATGTTATGGCTATCCCTATTCCTCACAAACTTTTGTAAAAATTGAGACGTAGCAAATCCATAAAAAACCTTTGAGAGTGGCGCATTTAATTTTAATGAAAAGTATTTACTTCAGGTTTCAAGCAAATCGAAGTTGGCTCAAAAGTTTAGTCATAAACGAGTTACAGACTAACAAACATATAGACATACTCACTCCCAGTATTAGTAACTTGTGTAAATATTTAAAACTGTATGTTTAACAAAAGTGAGTAAATATAGATAAGACCATATTTGTATTTTAAAAATATACAAGGGGCGACCTTATCGCGATCTGCGATTTTTATCAAGCAACTTTAGGATTTCATATTGAATGAAGTAGCAAATTTTGTGCGTATTTTTGCAAAAAATAGGCCATGATCAAAGCCATCGTCATTGGAATAATAAATTTAGACTTATGGAATAGACGAAGGCTCATTAAATGGTGGACCGTGGGAATAAAAAAAATTGACTGATGGGATAGACCAGGGCTCATTAAATGGCGGATCCGGACCCGTACTGTTTTGTACCTATTCGTCTCATCTGCTGTAAAAAAGTAGAAACGGATCCTAAATGGAACTAACTGATGGTTCCTAAAATAGACCATTATGTAGATAGATAGAAGACAGTAATCCATACTACCTCATCATCAACCCTTACACTGTCCCACTGCCAGCAGTGAGGACCTGTGCCCAAGCTCGGGTCTCCCCCCAGATTGAGAGCGATTAGGCTATAGTTCAACACGCTGGCCTCGTGCGGGTTCGCAAACATCACACACCGTCGAGAAAAATCTCCATGGTATGCAAGTTACCTCACGATATTTTCCTTCACCGTTTAAGCTAATGATAAATAAATATTAATACGCACATGAATTCGAAAAGTCAGAGGTGCGTTGAGGTGCCTTGGAATCGAACTCGAAACCTTTGACGTGGCAATCCAATGGTCACATCACTGCTTTTTTTATCACTAGCCTACTACCTACTCCCTACTAATATTATAAATGCGGAAGTAACTCTATCTGTTACGCTTTCACGCCTAAACCACTGAACCGATTTTGATGAAATTTGGTACAGAGATAGATTAAGCCTTTGAGAAGGAAATAAGCTACCTTTTGTCTTAAAAAACCGCTGAAAGAACTGTAAAATTACCAAGTAACTTATTATATATTAAGTAAATGAAAGAATAGAAAATTTTGGTCTTATAAAGCCCACTGATGAATATCCTTTCCCTTGATAAATATGATAGCAAAAACCACTAATCTTTGCTTTCTCTGCCCAATCGTTTTTAATGATAAGATAATTTTATTTGTATCTTTAGCGCCTGGTGGCGCCTGACTGCATTGCCAAACCAATTGAATGCTACGAATGTCTAGAGGTCTGCAGTGTAAAATATTCTAGATATTTATTTATTAGATAGTCCACAAGCGCCCCCGCCCACTCGTTACTCGCCCCCACCACACGCTACTCGTCCCCTATTTATTCCATTAGACCTAAGTAAATATACCGGTGAACTCTGGGTGTACATTGGTACACTTCTGCCTTACCCTTCGAGGAATAGAGGCGTGAAGGTATGTTAGATAGATACTACGTATAAATATGTAGGTACTTGTACCATAGACATGTGAAATTAACATTTAGACATTTGTTTAGATTACTTTAGGTATGTAAGTAGCTCCTGTCATGGTCGTGGCGAATTTCACAGATTCCATGGCAATGACTATAAGGCAAGTGCGGTTTTTAGACGGTACGAGTCGGACATTCCCTGCCCCCCAGGTGGCGGAATATCCATTTCGATCTACGATTTACCGTACTATAAAGAAATAAACAAAGTAAATATGTAATAATAATACAGTTAATTGATTGTTATCTTTAAATACCACACACGATTACTTGATGTCCCATTCTAAATTTCTAATCATTTATAACTCTGTGGCCTGAATCTAGGTTACACGCGCAACTGTGACGTCACGCTACTGTGCAAACCAGATAGAGTGACCATATATCTTGGATGAAAGTTGCGGATAATATTATTACTTAGAAATCAAAAAAAATGTGAGCAGTCTTTATTTTTGTTTATAAGTACATATTAATATATTATCCTGCTGCTGATTTCGTCTGGTAGTACTAATGCATTGCCAAATAACTGCATGCATACCTGTGCTACATAATTGTGTTCCGGTTTCAAGGGCGATGTAGCCATAACATCATGTAGGCATATGAGACATAACAACTGAGGTCTTAAGATGATAACGTGCAAGTGATAGTACTGGTGTTGCTGGCTTCTATAGGCTGCTGCTGTACCATCAGGCGCCTCGTATGCTTGTTTGCAGCAGCGGTTTTAACCATAGCGAGGCTCCGGGCGGCAAATATTTGCAAGGCCCTTCATCAATAAAAGTGAGACAGGCCTAGGCCCAGCAGTGGGAATTCAGGATTCAGGCTATGGATGTACGTTGTATGTACTAAACTTTTGAATGTATTTTTTTCTATTCGATTGTTGCACGAGGCTCCTGCAAGAGCGAGGCCCTGAGCGGTTGCCCTACGCACCACCCCCTAAAGTCACCAGTACTTATTTTTCATCCTATAACAATAAAAATAATATGTTTACAGTATTATATTATATGTATATATTTTATTGTATGTATCGCTTAAACGGTGAAGGAAAACATCGTGGGAAACCTACATGCCTGAGATATTTTCTCGAAGGTGTGTGAAGTCTGTCAACCCGAATTAGGCCAGTGTGGTGGACTATTGCCTAATCCCTCTCATCCTGAGAGGAGAACCGTGCCCAAGAGTGAGACAGTATATGTTGATGATGATGATATGAATGTATATAAAATAGGTATAAGATACATCAAAAGAAAAATTTAAAATACAATATATAAATACTAAACGTTATTTTACTTACCAACACATTGAAATTTTCATGCGGAAATGAAAGAGGATTCGTGTTTACGTTCTTAATTTGAATCGTCTGTCAGTTAAAGTTGATAAGTATCATCACACGCATTAAAATGTACAAACAGTAACAGACAATTAAGGAAATCGCTAAATCGTCACGACTATGCACAAACGTGATGTTCAGATAACACCTTACTCCCATCACTATTCACTTGGACAGCTCCTGACACTTTTATTAAATCACTATATTATAATGCTTTTAAACATAAACCCTGTTTTATGATTCTGAATCCTGGGCAGGATTCGAACCTGCGTCTTCTGGTTCCAGAAACCAGAAGACGCAGGTTCGAATCCTGCCCGCGGTCGTATTTTTCCTTTTCTAAATAACTTTAAAATCTTAGCATGGAAAATGCCAAAAATATACAAAAAGATAAACCCTGTTATTCATAAAAACTTAAAACGCTCTTTAAACCTATTTTAGTAAAATATGTTTTGTCCCTTTCTTTCAAATTTCAACATGAAGATAAAAGAAAGACAAAACATATTTTAACTAAAGTTTTTATGAATAACGGGGAATATATATAGGTACAGAGGCCAGCAATCTGTCAAATTTCTTTGATTAATATTCAACTTTGTTTCAAAATAACAATGTTCATATTTAATTGGAAAAATTTGAAAGTTTTGGATAGCTTGACCAGCTGGCGTCTGTACCATATACTTATGTCATAATATACTGGAACGCTACACTGAAAACCAGCGCACAGCAAAATTCTGAGCTGGCAGCCTATTCGGGACAAGCATGCCCGCGAAAAAAAAAACATGCTAGCAGGTCTAGTTTCAGTTTAAAAGTCAACACTGTAGCTTAACTAAGCTACAGTGTTGACTTTTAAACTGAATTCCGGTTTTTTACTCAAATTCCATAAAAATCCCCACAACTTTGGAACCATTGAATGGTTGAACCTATGGGTCATATCGATAGGTATTGAAGTCCCCTATCATTTGAGTTACGATGATACACCCCTGTTACACATTGTTTAAAAAAACTTAAGCCTATGTTAGTAAGACACTTCACTAGCCACAGGGCGTGTTAGTAATTATATTATACTTATTATGCCAATTTTGCTGAGATATTGTAGCGTCAAAACGTAATTACTACTTTTTTTTACTTAGTAAAATTTGTTTTCCAAAAGTCCCCTTTTCGGCCAAAAATTATGCACATAATATTCAGTGCCGTAATTTCCTGAAGTGCTAACCTTACTGTAATATCGTTGTAATCAATTAAGTTTAAACGATACCGACTAATGGGTGCTAGGTTAGGGCACTATGTGTGTATTTATGGTTTACTTCATACACAGGTAAACGTTGCGGAGTTTTTTTATGACGACAAAAAATTAAATTGTTAAATTACAGGTATTTTAAGGGGAAAGCTAGCAGATATAACCTATTAATATTAACAGAATATAAACCTTAATTGATTGAACCTCTTCAGACGCATTTGGAAATTTCCCCCTATAATAGGTAGGATAAATAATTGTCATATTAGGATAAAGTACCCACTTTATCCTAATATATTAATATTTATCCTATCAGTTCTTCCATTACGGGAGGACCTAACCATTTCCGCTCCCATGAACTCGAAAAATTACATAAAATAATAATTAAAGCGACCTAGATCATCAGTTGACTAATTCGTAATGTTTACATGAACTATCAACCGATCCGAGTCGACACAGCGCGCGCGCAGTTTTTTGTACGAGAACGAACGGGACGGCCGGTGACGCGGCGTTTGCCTTTATATTTAGCCATTTGGGCCGTTGAACTTTGGTTAGCATTTTACATACACTTTTCTAGCCATCATTCATTCCGGCCTGATATCTCAGATCAATGATGAACAGTTGAGCATACGAAGTCTTGCGAAATATAAGACCTGAATTTTAAACTCTCACAATAATAAAATAGTCTGTAAACTTTACTAGATCTATTTCCATATTAAGTATTAAAGTAAAGGCTTCTGGAAAAAAAGGGGGAGGCCTTTCCTTAGGAGTGGGTTTTACAATATAGCCTAATTCTTTTTTAAATGGTTGCCGTATCATGACAAGGGTAAATAAGGTAAAAAAAATCTTACGTACTTAGATGATTGAAGCTTCAAGAGTTATAAATTTGCCAAATCGTAAATGCCATGGAGTGAATTACAGCGACGCTCATTCTTAAATGGGAGGTTTGAGTGCAGAAATTATAATAAAAAGTTTTTTTCTTTCAACACATTATTTTATTAATGCATTCTTTGTCCGAGCCTTCTTCACAACTATATTGGGGTCGGCTTCCAGTCTCACCAGATGCGGCTGAATATCAGTATTTTACACGAAGCGACCGCCATCAGACCTTAGTTACCCAGTTTTTGGGTAATACTGGTACTCTGAGGATAGACTGGTTATTGCATTATATTGTAAATAATCAGTAGATACATTTATTACAAATGTAACTCTTACTAGCCCTACTAATATAATAAATGCGAAAGTAGCGCTATCCGTCTGTATGTTACACTTTCACGCCTAAACTGCTAAACTGATTTTGATGAAATTGGCTATTGCCAGCGGTTTTACATCATCAGATGATGGTGGATCCATGTCGAACGCACAGCAGCGGCCGCATATCATTATAAAACTATCTAGGATCTCGGACTATAAACACGAAAGAAAAAGGCACAGTGATATGGGAACCCTAGTCTTAGCAGAGACCTACATGAGTTAGTGTATGTAGGTAGTTTGAAAGTTCATTAAAAGTGTTTTATTTGATCACAACTATAGCTCTACCGAGAGTTAAGCGAATGATAGACGTAGCCGTAGCGGAAACTAGCGTAATGGTTTTAGTGCCTTCCTACAAAATAAACTATGGATTTTTGGGGGACTAATGATATTTTTGTATGGGGGACTAAAATCAGCGTACAAATTTACCATGTTTATTGAGTAATGTATGCTAGTCTGTCAAATATTCAAGTCAATTCTAATTCAAAATGTTTTTATTTCAAGTAAGCTTTTACAAGCGTTTATGGAACGTTGATACTATGAAGAAAAATCGGCCAAGAAACTCTACGATTTTAAAGAAGAAGTGTTATATAAGAACATAACCCCAACTACAATATTGCGATTACAAAATTTGTGGACATTGAAGGTTAACGTATTGGATATACCGGAGCCAAAATTATCAAGGAAGGATAAGGTTTGAGGAATTAGGTTTTCTATACAAACAACTTGATAGATAATTATGCTAGCGCCATCGCTCATTTGACTCCTATAGGCCTACCTTCTATAATAACTGCTTCAATAGGGTAAGATCAAAATAAGGAAGAATTATATAAGATCAAAATTAATGATACTAAGTTACATGAGTACCTATCATCACAGCCTAGCTCGATGAACACGGGGGCTTTCGGAACCTGGACCGCGGTCCCGCATTCCACTTATAGATACAATAATTATTTTTGAGAGTATTTTGGGACCATAAAAAAAATAAGTAAAAACTAATAACCTAATTTTTTTTATACCACTAAGGTGGCAAACAAGTCTACGGCTCACCCGATGGTAAGCGGTTATCGTAGCCTATCTATAGACGCTTGTAACACCAGGGGTATCACTTGCGCGTTACCGACCCTATAAAACGAAAGAGATTCTAGTTGGGTTGCCAGTATAAGGGTCAAAGTCCCCCCACTCATCGTTTCCTCGTGGAGCACTGGCAACCTTGCTTACCGTAAGGAACACAACACAGCTCAAAGCAGTGTTATTTCACTTTGATTTTCTGCAAGGCAGTTACTTCCCCAGTCGGACAGCTCCAATTTGAGTGGAATTACTACTAGGTACTATGCTCTACCTCTCATAGAAATCTCTCTTTTGTGTAGCGATTTTAAACAAATATTATATACAAATATTTCTCGTTTAATGCCACTTATAGATAAGCCATGATAGCCTAGTGCTATGACCATTAGACTACCAAGTAAATCCGACTAAATTACCGACTCAAACGAAAAACAAGCTTTGTAAAAACTCGAAAACTTGAATGATGGAAAATGTATTGCGAGGACAAGGTTATTTAATTCGTCCAATTGGTGGTGTTTATGTGCATTACGTTTAATTTAAAAGCACATAAAATAATTATGTTTTGTCCCTTGTAAAATAATTGTCATATATTTATCCTATATATTTTCATCAACCAACCCATATACTGACTACTGTCCCACTGTTGGGCACGGGTCTCCTCTCAAAATTAGAGGGTTTAGGCACTTATAGTTCACCACTCTGCCGGCAAAATTTCTTGATTTTAGCAAGAAATTCTCTCAGACATTCAGGTTTCCTCACGATGTTTTCCTTCACCGTTTAAGCGAGTGATAATTAATTATGATGCACAAGATTTCGTACGGTCAGAGGCGTGCCTTGGATTAGAACTCGAGACCTTTGACTTGGCAGTCCAATGGTCATAAACTAGGCTATCACTGCTTACTATACAGGATTTTCCTTACTATAAAAAAATAATATATAATGCTGTTGAGCGTGCTAAAGAATTAGATATAATACACACATACATATATGCATAAATACGCTAAAAAAACCTAGATTTATTTATTTATTTTGAAATTTCTGGTTTAGGTCTAAAAACAGATTTCTGATTTAGGTTTTAAAAATCATGTGTCATGGGAGTAAGTCTTTTACAGTTAAGTCGCTAATACATAAAAATAATAACATACTATCACGCCTGTATTCCCCGAAGGGTTAGGCAGTAGTGTACCAATGTTCACCCATCGTTCGCCGATATATACATATAGGTCCCTACTCCCATGTAATAGGGGGCGAGCCTATTGCCATTGGGCACTCCGAGCAGCTACTGAGAATTTCACTATTTTTTTTATATTCTTGTACAATTTTTACACAACACTATCTAGTCCCAAACTAAGCAGAGTTTGTATTTGTACTATGGGTAGGTACTAGACAATGGATATTAATTAATACTTATATATTTTTTTGTAAACACATACTTATAATACAAGAAACACTCAGACAAACACAAACACTTATGTTTTAACAACACAAATATTTGTGTACTGTGGGAATCGACCCCATGATCAGCAGTTCGACACTCGAACCACTAGACTGCACGTCACTGAAAAACCCAATAACACTGTCGACCTGGGAATCGAAACCAGAGCCTCTAGCGTAGCAGTCGCGATTAGAATCACTAGATTAAAGAGGCAGTTATATTGTACGGTATCGCACGAGTTGATAGATATTTCGGGTGCTAAATGAGCTGAGATTAAGAAAGAGTTTATTCCGACACTTTACGCTAATTAATGCTAATGAGAATGATGAGTGCTACAAGTATGCCGGTTGATCATGCACTAACTCACGTAGATCGCGCGGTTCGCTGGTGCACACGCGTAACCTACTTGAGCCAAAACTGCTGATGATGATATGTTCGATAAGTATCGAACATATATGCAATACAAAAAAAAAATATTATTAGATATTATTTGTAACATGTATTTATCAAAATGCTCGCCAAATATCGAGTGTTGGTAGTGTCAACAGTCTGGTTGTTATTCAGATACAGAAATAAATGTCTACCCTTTGTGCAGGCGGACGAGTACGATGGTAACAGCGAAAGTACAGACCGACTTCAGAAGGTGAAAATTAGACTAGACTTCTGCGTAAGGTTTCTGCGCTGCTAAGAAGAGCATAGTTATATGACCACTGAACTGCCAAGTCGAAGGTCTTGTGTTCGAACCCAAGGATACACAAATGATTTCTAAAAGTTACCTTTTAGAAATCATTTGTGTATTAATAATTAATTATCACTCACAATCTGAGAGAAGATCCGTGCCTAGCAGTGGGACAATATAATATGATGACAGTTACATGAGCAATTTTTTTTAAACCTTGCCACTCACTACGATTTTCTTCTGTATCGTGGGTGCGTTTACAAACACACAAGCCGAATGCTCAGACGCTGCGCCAAACGTACTATAAATCTGTATTTTTTTTATTTAGGCGGTACGCTTTCCACTTTTCTCACTGTTGCGCTAATTCCGATTTACGTTCACATTCCCCAATCGCAATTCACTAAGTAATATTAACATGAAAATCTATATTACGTAAATGGAATCATACTGGTCCTTCTGTCTTTTCCCTTGATGTCTGGAGCATCGTTTGACCTGTACATTGCGTACGTATAGACTGGTCTCTAAATATAGAAGTCAAGTGGAGAGCACCGCAAACCGGGCGCTCCTATCGCGGATTTTACCTTTTTTTTTTGTATGCATTTGCGTAAAAACGCATGCCTGTGAGCCTCCTTGATATGTGGAACAGTACGCGTATTTACATGTTTAGTAAGGTCAGAAATAATTCGACAAATTGCTACATAGTTTTCTTAATGTAAACACTATCAATGTTAACGGATACCAATAACTTGGATAGTGTTTCATCAACAAAGTTAAGTTTTTTATTAAAATATACCAATATAAAATAGGTAACTTTCAAATGTCAATATACTTAGTTTATTTTATTTTAAGGAGAGGTAGGGCATAGTGGGTATATACTCAAATTAGAGCTGCCTGATTTGGGAAATACCTCCGCCTTGCAGAAAATATAAGTGAAATAACACGGCTTTGAGCTGTGTTGTGTTCCTAAAGGTGAGCAAGGTTGTCAGTGCTTGCAATTGGCAATGGCCCCCCACTCCCAACACAACTTTGACACTTATGCCAACTATTCCTCTTTCGTTTTACAGGTCGGCAACGTGCAAATGATACCCCTGGTGTTGTATGCGGACAGTAGACCTGAGTATTTTATATAAATTTTAGCTTGATACCTCCACGCGTTCCTGAGAAAAAGGGTCTTGACAGACGGACGGACGGACAGCAAACTGATCCTATAAGGGTTCCGTTTTTTCCTTTTAAGGTACGGAACACTAAAAATCTCAAAGTTACCAAACCGATCGATTACAATAGACTGAACGGTTACAGTGATACCATAGCACCAAATACCCATTAAAAAAATCTAGCAGATCATCCGCACCATTGTTATTTAGCCAGATATAAACATATGTTAAGCTGCAACTGAGAAGAGGTTAGTCATTCAGTTTCTTAGTATTTTGCTCCCAGCTTGTGTGGGTCGACGAACCAACGCCAACTGTAGGCATTTTCCTTATATTTACTTGTGCATGGCTTTGTCCATAAGCTATAATTGTACTGGGTATATTTTTAGATCTATAGGCTTCAATTACGTGTTACGTGTAGTTCCTGAGAATGTGCCTTTTATCAGTAATTATTGATTTATCACTAAATACAAATACTAAATAATTATAAATACATATTGGACGACCTCTATGGTCGAGTCGAGACTGCTGATCATACGGTCGTGGGTACTCACGACTATATGTGTGGTACATAAAGTGTTTGTCTGTTTCGGTATTTATTTACAAAAACATATATATTTATTATATCCATTGTCTAGTAGGTACCCATAGTACAAGCTCTGCTTAGTTTGAGACTAGATGGTGCTGTGTGAAATTGTCCAAGAATATTTATATTATATGTCACGTTAAACTATTGGTCCTAAGCGCGACTGCTACGCTGGAGAACTTGAGTTCGATTCCTGTGTTTTACTATGAAATTCTCAATAGCAGCTCGGAGTTTGGATTTTTGCCAATAGGCTCGCCCGCTCGTATTACATGGGAACCAAATATACCTACCGGCGAGGGTGTAAATTGGTATATCTCTGCCTAACCCTTTGGGAAATACAGACGTGATGCTATGTTAAACCCGAAGCCAGCAGACTACAGGTTCCTTCCTCTAAGTGGGCTAGCCGCCTTCATGAACGACGTTTTTGAAGAGTAAGGAATGTACCATGCTGGCAACAACACAATACATACATTTGGTCGAAGTGTTGCTGGCCATGCCAGCCCCCACAGTTAAGATAAAAAAGATAAAGATTGAAATTAAACTAATTTTTACGGATTTTCTCGCATTATATTGATCCCGACGTTTCGGACCCTTTACAGCGTCTATGGTTACGGATAGACTGAGTAGTGGAGAGGTAGAGGAGTCTACCCGTGACCATGGACGCTTTACGTGCTCTCAGGCACGGAGGGCTCTAGATATGTTAAGAATGGCCACACATCCACAAACTGACCGCGACTAGCGCAGCTTAACCTTGCAAATCGGTTGATCAGCGTCATTATGACTTAGTAGCTACGAGCACACACAGTACCTAATTAAGATTGAAAATTACGGTGCGTCTAGTTTTGACAATCCGTCAAACCAATTTGTGTAGGTATATGTGGCCCATTTTTTCGGAGCTTTGCGAACAAAATTACATGGCAACCCATCGCATTAGCGTACCTTATAACCGACGTAACTAAAATAGTGAGATCAATCATTTTTTCGACGTCTCTCTAGATTTTAATCTCGCGATAGTTCGAGTCATGCTCTCGCAAAAACAGGCGTCCAATCTCGAATTGGTGAAAAAACACCTTGATTTTAAGTTATCGCGCGATTTTGTATAGATTCCTAGTAAAATTTCTTGCTAGTAAATTTCTAACTGGTAATGTTGCCAACAGTGAAAAGTATAATTTGAATTGTTGAAAGTATTTGGCACATATTCATCGGTGATGGTTCACGGTCTAATATTCGCAAGCGCGGTAGCTGAGGTCTCGGATTTAATTCCCAGGTAGAGTAAAGTTTATTGGAGTAACTCGGAGTTTGTATTTGTGCCAGGTTAACGACTCGCCCCTTATTAGATAGGGACATGGAACCTGAAAACATATCAGTGAACTATGGGCGTGCTTGAGTGCACCTCTGATAACCCTTCAAGGTTACTGTCATGGGAATCAGCTGCAGAAGAAGAGAAGTTGAGCGCAGATGAAGAAAAATAAAGATTTTCGACTCCCTTGTTGGGTTTTTATTTAGAGCTGTGATATTTTAACATTCTAGAAATTCAATGACGGCAGAATATACCGCGGTCTATGACCCCAAATTTCTCTATCTACCTCGTAGCAGCTGGCATTGTGATTCGCACATGTAAATTATCACCACCAATTGATGTAAATGGGTCACCATTGTCCTCAAGTGCCAATATCGGTTATTGTAGAAATACGTGCCTACATTATTATAACTTTTTCTATTTTATTTTTTATGATACTTAGATTATCTATATCTGTGTTTTGGGGGTAAAAAGAGTCATAAAGATCTAGGTTTGATTTATAAGGTGTTGCCAAAGTAAAATAATAAAATGTATTATTAACTTAACTTATTATATTTTATGTTTTGTTTATGGCGACTATAGGTGATGCTAGCAGTTTAAATGCAATCATTTTCAGTTACGTAAGACTCATTTTCTAGAATGTTACAATAACACTTAAATTATAGTTTCAAATTGCAAGTAATCTAGACAGCAAAACCAATAATCACACCTTCCTTTCTACCCCTTCCTTTACAGTCTACCCATGACCATGGACGCTGTAAAGGGTCCGAAACGTATGCGATGCACAAGGAGCCATGCGATCTATACCTAAGGCCACTTCATCTCTGTTGGACACCCAGAGGCCCTACTCTATGCCTAGAAGACCCCAGCGGCCATCGTATGCCGTTTAGTCATGATAGGACACTTCTAAACTCACCTCAAAGTTTGGCAACGCATCGGTGATCTCTCCGATGTTGCTGAAAATCCTCACGGATCACAGGTTTAGGTTTACAGAAATTTATTCTCAAAAATACATCATAGTCACTTACATGAGAACTTAAATAATTGTACAAAATTTTTGGTTCACTCGCGTCGCACTATGGAATCATTCGACATTTCACAAATAATAGTAATATAACACTAAAATAAACACTAGATATGCTATAATTTTTGATAAACATTAAAGAACCCATTTAGCGTATTCATCACTAATTAGTGCCGATATACTGAGCAAGTTTCTTCTTGAATACGTTAAGCGAGGCTACATTTTTAATATGTGAGGGTATCTAATATATAAAATTCTCGTGTCACAGTTTTCGTTGCCATACTCCTCCGAAACGGCTTGACCGATTTTGATAAAATTTTTTGTGCTTATGGAGTTAGGAGGGGAGGTCTGAGAATAGGCCAACATCTATTTTTCATAACCCTAATTTTTTTTTTTTTTATGGCAAAACAACGTTTGCGGGGTCATCTAGTTTTATTATAAATTTGTGCTCCTTCAAAAGTAATCATTGTTTTGCCGTATTTTGTTCGAGGCTTGGGTAGGACAAGAAACCTAGCTCGGCGCGTATTACGGTTGTTGACGTTTTTATGCTTCGTGAACGATATGTTAGTGTGGATACTCCTGTTTAATGTGACTTATACCGACTAAAAACCGCATCCCTTTCCCTTACCTTCATTTAGGGAAGGTAAGCATAAATTGTTTTTTGCGCTATTGCATATTGGACAGTCGTCGTATCGATATTACATATTTGATATGTATACATCGCTTATTTAGATACCATTCATTAATATTCAAACAAACATTGAGGCGTTAATATTGTCGTAGACATTACAAGTCTTTATTTACTTAATATTAATAAATAAGTTAAAGCGGCCTTGAAACATAATATTTTAGCTTAACGTTTACTAACGGTTCTGCCCCGAGGACTAGTTTTTTCGACAATCATAATATTGTACTAGGACGGTAGAAGTTTGAGGAGGTGGGGCTTATAGGAGTGGCATTACTATGTGCGTTACTATGGCGTGTGTATAGACACGTTGTGGCTGCGTTTCCACCATACACACATCAAAAAAAGTTTGCAATCACTAGCATAAGCTGATACATACATACCATCACGTCTGTATTCCCCGAAGGGTTAGGCAGAGGTGTACTAATGTACACCCACATTTCGCCGGTATGTTTAGGTCTCATGTAATAGGGGGCGAGCCTATTGCCATTAACCAGGCACAATTAATCCAGACTCCGAGCTGCTACTGAGAATTTCATAGAAAAACCCAATAACACTTTGCTCCACCTGGGGATCGAACCCAGGACCTCTAGCGTAGCAGTCGCGCTTAGGACCACTAGACTAATGAGAGGACCACTAGACATAAGCTGATATATTTTTTTAAATTGAACTCTATCAAGAAAAAATATTTGTTTTGTGTTTTCTTTAAATAGAAATACCCTGAAATAAAACTACTTTTTACGGATTTTATCGCGTATATTGATATTATTAATCCCGACGTTTCGGACCCTTTACAGCGTCAATGGTCACGGGTAGACTGAGGTGGTGGGCGTCTTGATGATATAATTACTGACAGCTACCCTACATTTTTTATTGTTACATGATCAATGACATTTATTACTAATTATTAATTAAAACTAGATGGAGCCGGCATTTCCTAGCTGACGACCTCTGAGAAGAAACGCCGAAACAAACTCAGAGAATCATGGTCTCTTTTAAAGTAACAATATTCAATGATCATGTTTTAGTTGTTAATTATTGGCAATCCGATTCATGCAGAACGAGCTCACAGTATCCTTTGGTCTTGCAGTTGTAGGCCTGGATTTTGGTTTAATAGAATCTATAACGGGATTCCAAGCAGGTGGTAAGACCCAGCCATCTTCTCTATTGAAATTTGGATGTTTTTTAATTTCAATAGCCTCACGAATCATCCTGGGTAGGTATCGACTTTCCTTCGCAAGTATTTGTGGTTTATCAAATCTGTAAAAAGTTGTTTTATTTCAATGTATAATATTCGCGTAAATGTCAGAAATAGAAATACCCTGTTTGAAAGAATCTAAAAAGAAAATCATTTAAAATCATATTATAATCTACCGTAACAAAAAAGATTTCGATTTTTCAGTGATCGCAAACTTTTTTTGATGTGTGTACGTATGACGAAGTAGGGAGGTAAACATCCACCAGCTGCGTTTATTTCGCTTAGGCCGCCGAATTCATATTTTAGTTTTTATTTGATCGAACTGAACTTTTTTCTATTCAATCACTGCTGCGAGCTGCTACTGAGAATTTTGTAGAAAAAGACAAAAATAAAACCAGCCAAGTTCGAGTTGGACTCGCGCACGAAGGGTTCCGTACCAATTTGTATGGGAGTCCCCCTTATTTATTTATTTCATTCTGTATTTGTTGTTATAGGGGCAATAGAAAACGTCATTTGTGAAAATTTCAACTGTCTAGCTATCACGGTTCATGAGATACAGCCTGGTGACAGACAGACGGACGGACGGACTACGGAGTCTTAGTAATAGGGTTCTGTTTTTACCCTTTGGGTACGGAACCCTAAAAACAGAATGTGAAGGCAAATCTCGACATGGCGGGTGGGGCTCGCGGTGGCACATAGTGGCGTCTGGTGTATTCCCTCAAGCTTAGCAGTCGTTCACTTGCGACCGCTATTGCGGCAGCTGACATACATTGCAATACATACATTATAATTATTTATAGCACAAGTCATTGAAAGTTGTACCTATTGTGTCGCTGAGATTTCAGCTTACAGATTACAGTAGTTTTATAAACAATGATAAATTATCATTTCATGGTAAGTTCAAATACTTTGGACCTTAGAATTGTCGAATCTATGCTCTAGATCTACACTTAAATTTATTAATTGGCAGTGGGTTTGTTAATTACCCAAATGCGAAGGAAGGGTTATGTTTTCCTCGCGTATCTTGTATGTAGGTACTCGTATGTATGTTTTTAAATTTCTTTATTACATCGTATCTTCCAAACGGCTGGATGGATTTGTTTGTGTTTGTCTGGGTGTTATTTTTTTATTTTATTTATTTAGGATCTCCAAAAGATATAAGTACACAAACATGACATACAAAAATAGTTAACAAATATCGCAGGTGTACTCCTTTACTTATAGGAAACCACAACATGCACAACAAAGTTAAAAGTGTTTCTTATGTATTAGAAGTATGTATTTACAACAAAAAAAGTATTTTAGTCTAGTACCCATAGTACAAGCTCTGCTTAGTTTGGAACTAAATGGTGCTTTGTAAAATTTTTCAAGAATATTTATTTATTTATTTTTGAAGAAAATCCTAATGATACTTTGTTCGACCTTGGTACCGAACCCAGGACCTCTAGCTTAGTAGTCGTGCTTACAACCACAAGACTAGTGATCTATTAGTATTGTGCTCGGGCACAACCGGAGCTGTTTCTGAGCATTTCCTATATCACTTTGCTTATCCTGGGAATCGAACCCAAAACAGCAAGCAGCTGTAGGTAATAATTATTTAAGTAAGTAATTCTTCTCACATTCTGCGAAGAGACGAGACTGGGTTTCATACAGAGTGTGGCCTAAATTATTATTTATTTTTTCCTTTTTGTCCCAGATCAAAAACCTAACTCTGTTTCCATTACAAAAACGGCACAAGTCGTCCTCTCTCTGACTTATAAAGACTCTTCTTTTTTCAAAAGCCCATGGTGACCCGTTCGGTCGTCGGGCGTCGAACGAATTCATTGTGTTCATGTGTGCGTCAGTGTGTGTGGACGCACAATTGAATGCGTATGTAGGTGTGACACTCCTTACAAGGAGCGACTAATGTATTAATTGATGTTGTAGTTTTTGGATGCGGTATATCACGTCTATATTCCTCGAAGGGAATCCATAGTTCACAGGTTAGGTCCCATGTAATAGGGGCGAGCCTACTTTCATTAGCCGGGCACAAATCCAAACTCTGAAATGCTACAGAGTATTCATAAAACTCGACCTGGGACTTGAACCCGGGATCTCAAGCGTAGCAGTCGCGCTTATGAAGTCAATGGCTTCATTTTAAAAAGTTCAGTAAGACTATGTAAATAAATGACACTGATTTGTACAGTTGTATCTTATTTATTTATTTATATACGCTTTATTGCACACCAGAACACAATTACAAAAATAAAAAGCCACATAAAGAGTTGGTACAATGGGCGGTCTTATCGCACAAGGCGATCTCTTCCAGACAACCTTTGGATGGACTGAAGGAAAGGAAACACTTGGGTAGTTTAGGCGTACTAAAATTGAAAATTAATTATTATTTTATATAGTATGTAAGAAATAAGAATAAATAAATATATACTCATAAATATATACATATTAAAAATATATATAATATATATATATATAAATATTATTATAATATTAAATATATAAATATAATATATAATATATTAAGTTAAGGAAAATTAATGATGACAGTGCAAGCGAGTAGCAAGTTAAGCATTCTTGGGTTTAAGGGAAAGATAATGATCTTTCACCAGCCTTTTAAAGATAGGTAACGATTGAGCTCGTCTAATGTTAATCGGCAAAGCGTTCCACAGCAGAGCCGCTTGAATCGTGAACGATTTCTTAAAAAAGCTGGTGGAGTGCATTTGAATTCTTAGTTTCAAGTTGTCCGAAGATCTCAAACATCTATTGTGAGTGTCGCAGAGGTACTCAAAGCGATCTTTTAGATAGAGCGGGGTGGAAGGGTTAAAAAGAATATTATATAAAAGAGAAAGAATACGAGCATTCCGGCGAAGGCGGATAGGCAGCCATTTGAGCTTAGCACGAAATTCAGAAACGTGATCATATTTGCGCAAACCAAATATAAATCTGATCATCTCACATGATATCTTGTCAGTACAATAAGGATTTCTAATAAAAAATACAAGCTTCGACCATATTTATACATCTTGTCATACATACACGCCGGTTGCGAGTACTACGCACCTGACCTTTTTGAAGAACCTCACCTCAGTTGTTAAGTCTCGTATGCCCAGTAATTTCACTGGCTACATTGTCCTTCGAACCGGACACAATAATTTTTCATTCAATCATTATTGCAATTGAAGCAATGATAGCCTAATGGTATGACCATTGGACTGCCAGGTCTAAAGTCTCGAGTTTAAATATTGTTATAGAATGTTTAGTAAAAAGCATAAATGCTGTAGAAATGCGTTCTTTGCGAAGTATGTGCGGTGTAACTCGGAATGACAGATTGAGAAATAGTGTGATAAGAGAACGTTGCGGCTTAAAAGACGATGTAGTGACGAGGATTGAGAAGAATATGCTGAGATGGTTTGGGTATGTCGAGAGAATGGATGAGAGGCGACTAACAAAAGGGATTTATATGGCGAATGTCAGTGGAACCGCCGAGCGGGGACGCCCTAGAAAACTTACGCCGACCTTATTGGTGAGGTTCTTCAAAAAGGTCAGCTGCGTAGTACTCGCTACCGGCGTGTATGTATGACAAGATGTATGAATGTGGTCGAAGCAAAAGAAGTATGCAAGAATCGTAGCAAGTGGCGTTCTTTAGTTTCTGCCTACCCCTATGGGAAAACGGCGTGAGTGTATGTATGTATGTATGTATTAAAAAGCAGTGATATGAAAATTGGAGTGCCAAGTCAAAGGTGTCAAATTCGAATCCAAGGGATGCACATCTGACTTTTCGAAATCATGTGCGTATTAATAATTATCACTCGCTTAAACGGACTGTTTTCCTTCAAAAACATCGTGAGGAACCAGCATGCTTTAGAGATTTTCACGACGGCGTGTCAAGTCTGCCAACCCGCATTAGGCCAGCGTAGTGGACTATAGCCTAAGCCCTCTCATTCTGTGAGAGGAGATCCGTGCCCAGCAGTGGGACAGTATATGGCGTGAGGATGATTACATTATTGCTAAGCGGCTGAATATTTACTGTGTGTTTTTTTGAATGATTCATAGCCAAGACAAGCCAGTGGAGTTTGGGGTGAACTATTTTATTATATAACTAATATTTATTTTATTATATATTTATTTTATAACTAATACATTTTAATCTTATGTACTCTTAATTATGTATCTATCTAGTAGTCTTTTAATTTTCTAATGAAGAATGTCCCTGTAAATTTCAGTTTCCTGTA
This sequence comes from Acronicta alni, assembly GCA_964056405.1. Classification (NCBI taxonomy): domain Eukaryota; kingdom Metazoa; phylum Arthropoda; class Insecta; order Lepidoptera; family Noctuidae; genus Acronicta; species Acronicta alni. The sequence continues at coordinate 2,825,789 of OZ043919.1, read as the reverse complement.
AAAATTGTCCTGTTCACTGTAAGAAATAGGTACGATTTCTTTTTATATCATCATCATCAACCAATATACTGTTCCACTGTTGGGCACGAGTCTCCTCTTAAAATGATAGGGATAACGCTCTATTCCTCTCTATTCCTCGACGCTGGCCTAACGTGGGCTGATGATTTAATATGATATTGAATTTTGTAAAGGAATGTGTATATGTAATTAAAAATATCTCAGTACATTTTTGTAGACTTGGCATCCGTTCATTTGATCTATATTTAAATTTATATACAATCATTAAACTAAACAAAATAAATAAAAGACCGTATCGTATCACAGTCAAAACTTTTATTAACAAAAATAATATAATTTACATTGAGAATGGAATTTAGTCCAAGATATAAAGTAAATTCTATTTTCTTAAATCCAACATAATTATAATGTCAATCAAATGTAGTTACAATATTTATCATAATCACAAAAAAATACAATTGATTTTGCTTTGGCTGAATGTAAAACTTTATAACGTTACACAATGTTAATAGAGGTCAAAGTTCCTAAAACAATGCGCCAACCATCCGGTCGGAACAAAGAGCGATGCCGTATCGTATCATTACACTTGATTCATGCATCCTTGTCAAAAGTCGATGAACTTGTGCGCGAAATTGGCAAACGAGACTGGAGGCGCGCGTCGGATACCGAACGCGCACACCACCGACCTTCGATCGTCGCACGCTATACATCGCCGCCTCACCTCGACGACACTTTCCAACTGTTGAATAAAGATAGCAATGGATGTTGATTATGTAGTTTGAATTCGTGTTAGTGATGTGAAATCGGGTAGTGTAGTGCTGGGTTCGTCTCGGGCGCAAGGTCGAGCAGTCCGCCGCCCACTGCTATAAATACACGCAGACATGCAAAAATGTGATACATAAACATTTATGTGCCCTAATATGTGTGGCCATGCCAGCATTTGATTCGTCTTGAATAGTTGGGATTTGATTGGAAACGATGACATTTCAGTTCATACAACGTACTGAATTATGTTTCTGGAATCATGTTTTTAATGGTTGGGAAATCGAACAGTAAAATACTTAGACTTTTACATATTAATTAAATTTTATCTATATTATATATATCGTGTATGTACGAAGTATATTTTAGTTATCGTAAAGCCTTTAAAATATCCATGAAACATAAATCGTAGTTATATTGAAATATCAAAGATATAAAAGGTAAATAGGTCATTATTGTCGTCGCGTGCCCAAGCTGTTGATAGGGAGGGGACAATATTACAAAAGTTTAAAGGGTAATAGAGTATACAAAATGCTTAAATTATCGTCATTTCAAAGGCCATAATACATTGCCAACTGTTTGAAATCGAATACTAATTTAGTAACTCAAAAGGAAATTAGGTAATTACCTATAGCTAGATATACAAGCAATCAACAAGGTCAATCCCAGAAACTTGTTTAAACTCTTATTAAAGTGATACCAAAAATAGTTTTGTTAAAAATAAAACTCATATATACCTAGGGATTTTGTTTATACCCACAAAAATAGTGAAAAATTATTCAAGACCTTTAATATAAACACTTAGTATAGCAGAACTGCTATAGTACAGACGCCAGCAGGTGAAGCTATCCAAAACGGTCAAATTTTTCCAATTGAAAATTAATCTTATACTTTTGCATTAAAGTTGAAAATCTATTAAAGAAATATGACAGATTGGGGTAGCTTGATGTGCTGTGTTGCTGGTCTCTGTACCTATGGCTTAAGATATACTAAAACATCCACCATTCAGGTTAAAGTACCTACCTCCATATTATTTTCCATTTTCTGCAGGCCATGGAAATATTTGTTTCGTTCTGGAATCAAACCTGCGACCTCATCAGCTTCCGTAGCTCAGCAGTCGATTGCTCACTGCAAATTGAATTAAATGTAATTTTGATGGCTAATTTCACGTTCTTCCAATTAATTTGCAGGCATAGCGTGATCAAAGCAGACGAAGGCAATATTGAAAAACCCTATTTAAGTCATTTTCCATCCATATATATCATACCATCACGCCTGTGTTCCCTGAAGGGTTAGGCAGAGGTGTACCAATGTATACCCACAGTTCACCGGTATGTTTAAGTTCACTCATGTAATACGTGGCGAATCTCATAGACAAACCATAACACTGCTCGATCTGGGAAGCGAACCCGGGATCTTTAGCCTAGGGACCAATAGACTAATGAGGCAGTTTATTCAGTGCTCCAGGAGGAAACGTTGTGCCGGCAGTGGGGAGGACTTTGACCCTTATACTGCCAACCGAACTATTCCTCTTTCGTTTTACAGGGTTAGCAACGCGCAAGTGATACCCCTGGTGTTACAAGCGTCTATAGGCCTACGGTAACCGCTTACCAGCAGGTGGACCTTATGCTTGTTTGCCACCTTAGTAGTATAAAAAAATATATAAGTATATATATATATATATTATAGTTGACAGTCGACAGCCCCCTCTGTTCTCATGTTACGCCTGCTTGTCATTATTTTAAGGCTTTGTTTTAAAACAGGAAAAAATACTAGCACAATACGCACATCACAATCTGACTAGTTTCAATGCCACCAGAAATTAGGGGCCTCATTTTATAGGTTAGAAAATGGCTCTATCATTTAACCTTAAAATCCAACTGTCAAATGTGTAAAATGTTGGATAAGTAAAATTTAAATTGCTATTTCTAAGAAGTATAGTGCTCGTTCTAAATACAAAATCGAGAATAAGAGGATTGGGAGATGATTTAAAAATAAATATATCTATTTATTAAAATATGTGTAGTTGATATTCAGTTTTATTTATAGGTAAGTATGTAGAAGTATAAATCTAACGTACTTAATTGTTAAAATTTAATTCTTATTATAATTGTAATTTGGACATTTATCTTTGATTTTTAATTTTAATATAAGTATAATTTTATTGAATTAAATTTACTATTTTCTATTGTTTTTGAATTATCTTTAATTAAATTGTTTTATTGTTTATTTTGTTTACATAATTATGTTTTTCTGTGCTGACTACATCTTTTATGATTACTGTACACTATTTTATATCTAATATAATAATATATATATAGGTAATTATCCGAAATAAAGATTATTATTATAAATGTGCATAATTGTGAAGTACAAAAAAATCCTCATTATTAATTTAACTGGGCACTACTGGGCCTCTTAGATTTTAGGCTTTTTCCACCAATTGTTCTAGTCCAGGCTCATTTGGCAGACTTTACAGACCTTTAAATTCTTTAAATTTATTTGTGAAGTAAAAAATGGGGAAAAATTTTTGGCAACAAACACACAGTTTTGTAACACTTTTAGAAGAATAAGGTTAAACACATTCGAGTCAGAAAAACACATTAATATAATTAAAAACAGAATATCTAGTTTTATCTTCAAAATTTAAATGCTTTATCTTATGTCCCAAATATTTAAAGTTATTTAGAAAAGGAAAAATTCGACCGCGGGCAGGATTTCTCCTTTTCTAAATAACTTTAAAATCTTAGCATGGAAAATGCCAAAAATATACAAAAAGATATTCCCAAATATTTATTAATTCATTTTATTTTTTATGTGCAAAGGCCAGCACATCAAGCTATCCCAATCTGTCAAATTTCTTTGATAGATTTTCAACTTAAATACAAAATATTAAGGTTAATTTTCCTTTAATGGGGCGTGCCTATTTAGACTATAACACCTCTACCATACCATCAGGCCTGTTTTTTCCCGAAAGATTAGGCAGAGATGTACTAATGTACATCCACAGTTCGCCGGTATAGTTAGGTCCCATGTAATAGAGTCTATTGCCATAAACCGGGCACATATCCAAATTGAGAATGCTACTGAGAATTTTATAGAAAACCCGAATAACACCTCTACTTTATTTAAAATAAGCTCTAACATATTCGAGCAAAGATACATACCTTGCTACCATTCGCTAATATTATGTAGATAGGTAGGTACATGTTGTAACATTGAGCAACACCGCAATACAATGTAAACGTACCAATGATTTACATTTGACCCAGAATTGAACTCACTCCACTTTACTATAACCGGCGTACACAATAAAATTGTACATGAAGTTGTAAAATTTAATCGATAACATTTGAATTACTTGATGACATGGCATTGCATGGCAAGAATTCATTTGTAGGGACGTTAATAATTATCACTTGCTTAAACGGTGAAGGAAAACATCCTGAGGAAACCTGCATGCCTTGGAGATTTTTCTTGACGGTGTGTGTGAAGTCTGCCAACCCGCACTAGGCCAGCGTGGTGGACTATATATAGCCTAATCCCTCTCAATATGAGAGGAGACCCGTGCCCAGCAGTGGGATAGTATATAAAAGACCACTCGCAGCACTTGCTCAAGGCGGCCTTTTTAACCGTGCTGCAGGGCAAAGAAGCCCATATTTAATAGTTTGAACTAAATAAATTCATATTTTTACACAGAACCATCTAGTCCCAAACTAAGCAGAGCTTGTAACATAGGTAATAGACAATGCCAATGGAATACTTGTATACTTTTTTGTAAAACATAAGTAGCATTAATTCAAATGATGAAGCTATATTAAATTCATGGCTATTTTCTAATCATATTCTGTTTGTTGTGTGTATTGACCGCTGCAGCTGATGTCTTGTGGTGGTATTTCTTACAAATATTAACAGATAATTATCATCATTGACATGGTTGAAGCAAAGATAATATTGATTTTTATAAATAAATTTTAGTTAGATTTTTAAAGATAACTTTACTGAACTGAGCGGTAACACTAAATTAATAATATAATTTTTATAATATAATTTATTGAAATAATACTTTTTTTTTCAATTTTTATGCGCCCTACCTATCGAACTAGGCAAGGCCTGTATCTCGAGAGGTAGTGCCTTCCCCTAGGTTACAAACAAACAAAACAAAAAAATAAAAAATAATAATAATTATTATGATGCTTTAAATTATTATAAAATTATTAATATTATCATTTTCATACTGCTAGGTACTAAAAGTGCTGCGCATTCTTAGTTTTGTTTTTATAATTCTAATGAAACGAAGGTAGTTACGGACCTGACAAATGGCTTATGAACTCCTTGATCTGAACCTCTGATCTGCTGATTCAGGATCATCTTATTAGCACGTAAAGAGCACCATGATGGTCCACCCCCAGTAGTCCTAATAGCCAACCCGGCTGGTACCACGTAGTGACGTCTTTCTTCTGTGATTGTCCTGCAGTTTCTTTATGCTTCTGAAAAACTTAAAAATAACTATAAACCTACACAAATCCATATAATGTTTATATGGATGGTTAACCGGCCACCTGGAGAGGTGGCAGGTATGTCGGACTCCTTCCGACTAAAAACTGCACTAGGAAAACATTGTGAATAAACCTGCATGCCTTAGAGATTTTCTCGACGGCGTGTGAAGTCTGCCAACCCGCACTAGGTGTACGGGGTGGACTAAAGCCTAATCCCTGTCATGAGAGGAGACCCGTGCCCAGCAGTGGGAATGTATATAGGTTCCTGTCTGGACTCTAAAAGAGACCTCTGAGTTTGTTTCGATGTTTCTTCTCAGAGATCGTTAGGAACTGCCGGTGCCATCTTGTAAAAGTGTATTTACAGAAATAAATAAATAATTTATCATCAAAACCATCAGCCTAATACAATCCACTATTGAATCAAGGCCTCTTCATGTATCTGCCACTCGTTTCTACTCTCCGCTACTTTTCATCATTTATTTATAATATTGTTATGGCTTACTTATTTTATTTCTACACGCAAATGTAACAGATATCTGTCCAAATGACGTACACCTGATTGTGTTTAATTTTTTTTTACTGAACGGTCAGACAATGGTGTTTTGGCGAGGTCACCGTTACGTAATAAATTTTCGCAACGTTCGCGAATTTGCGGCCATATTGGAAGTTTACACGTCATTTAATTGCAAAAAGATTGTGATGACATAGATTTTTAAGGGCACGGTGAATAATCTGGTAAATGTGCGTGTAAAGTTGGTCAAGGAGTGGGTGACCGACACTAACAACCAAACCAGCTGGTTTATCAAACTGAGGCAAAGAAAGAAATAGGCTTTGGAGTGGAAGACTTTTCAGGCCTAAGTACCGGATATCCGATAATGGGCAACCTTCTTGAAAGCCAAAATGTTTCCCTTTTTTTAGTAATGCCTTGAATAGTTTTATTGGCGATCATGTAGTACGTAAATTGACTCCAACATATTTTGTGTAGCGATGGTCATCTCGCCGTTACCGTTGCATCGAGTATCGTAGGTTCGATTCTCATTCGAGTCAGGTAAGGTTACCTATAATACCACTAGTTGCGAAGACGGACCTTCGGCCTCCATGAGCTGTGGCCTGTACGCGTCTGGATTGGGGATTCCGTCGCTCGACCAGTAAATGGCCCCAGTACACGACACGTGTGTTTTCTACACATGTGCCGCGAGGGAACTCCTCTATTGAGGGGGTCCAGTGACTGCTGGCCGCAGCTTGTCATGGTCGTGACGAATTTCACGGATCCCATGGCCATGACTATAGGGTAAGTGAAGGCAAGTGCGGTTTTAGTCGGTATGAGTCCGACATACCCTGCCGTGTCCCCAGGTGACGGATAGTCCATGACGATTCTCCGTACAATAAAAAAAAAGGTTAAAGTTACAACTGGTTGAGTGAATCATGCATCTCACTACGCTTTCCTTTGCCGTTAAATCAAGTGCTAATTAATGTTACTGACATCAATTCACGAGTCATAGGATGGTGCTGATGATGACATGAATTCTGGTTCAATGCCTTCGAATTGACAATACTGAAATGGTTGATATGACCATTTCAGTATTGTGTTCAATCCATTAAAAATATACTTACTCTTCGAAATAGTAGGCACTAATCACAGCTAAAAGTAGGGAAATACACCAATTTAGCATAAATAGAAGAACCTGCTTGAAGAAAATGCTTACTACGTATTATAAAACTATAAATAGGTACAGAGGCCAGTGCGTCAAGCTACCACAATCTGTCAAATTTCTTTGATAGATTTTCAACTTTAATACAACAGAATAAAGTTCATTTTCAATTGGGAAAACTTGACAGTTTTGGATAGCTTGACTTTTGTGTTTGTCTATAGATTGATAAACACAAAATCTAAACACTTGTACATAAAAATCTAAACTGCTCTTTATACTTACTCTGGTTTTATTTGCTAAGACAATATTTTCTGACGTCAAACGCTAGATGTTTTTGCCGTTCAATAACAAGTTTGCATCGTCAGACTTACTTAGATATGTTTGTCTCTTTCTTTCGTAGCGTAAATTTTATAATACGAAATTTAATATTCTGTAAATATTAAAACGTTTTTTTTAGGATTTTATCGCTATATACTTATATGGCTAAGTCACGATGTTTCGGATCCTTTACAGCAAATTTAAATTAATTATGTTATTGTGAAATCTGTTATATTATTGGGAACATTATCATACAAAAGTGTTGATCCCGATTTGTTTTTTTTTTCAGGGTGACGTATGACAGAGACATGGTGACTTAGACAGAGCGAATTGTTTCCAATTGAAAAAAATCATAGATTACGATGTAGCTCATGATGTCCCATCTGTCTCTAGTAATACTTAAATGTCTTTGGTCACTATGTATTTGGTCAAATGTCTTTGGTCACTATGTATTTGGTCAAATGTCTTTGGTCAAAATGTATTTGGTCAAATGTCTTTTGTCAGAACTTCCTAAATCTGTTAATTTTAATGTCAATAAGCTTAGTGTTGCTGACAACAAACAAAAATTATACATTCTACATTTGAATTGGTGTTTATTAACATTTTTCTTAACTTGTTCACGGGGCCCATTTATAATTAGGGTGGAGAAACCTTGTTAATTGGTATAAGTTATGATTTAATTGGTTTCTTTATCTAGTGAGCGAGAACTAGTAATAGTAGGAATATACGTTAAGCTAATAAGTAAATAAAAGCTAATTATAAAGTTATTTTAGCGAAGGAAAAGTCCGACTGCGGGCAGGATTCGAACCTGTTTCGCCTTTTTTACTACACCAGACGCTATAACCACTAAGCCACCGCAAGTCCCGGAAATTTGTCTTCACATTCTGAATTTACGACTTTAAGGTGTCGTCAGTAGGTAATATATGAAATAACTTTATAATCTTAGCATGGAAAATGCTAAAAAATATAAAAAAAATCTGTTTACTTAACAAAGTAAACTAATTCATTTCACATTCTTAATTCAATTGGTAGGTAAGTATGTCAATTAATTATCTATTTAACAAATGAAACCGGTTGTGCTGTGTGTTGCTAATGCTATTAGATTTTAAATTCCCAGTAGTATTTCGCAAATGCTTTAACCTTGTTGATAATATTTCATTTTGAGTATGCAAAGACATGGCGTAGTAAGGCTGTGATGTGAGGAGGATTTAGATTGAATTTTAGTACTCAATAAATTTAGTAAACCAAGAATCGATGCTCTTCAGTATCCACTTTGTTTTTTTTTTAAATTGGAGTTTTATTGTAATAGGTACTTCGAATTGACATAGAACCTTCATGGTTTGAGATTTTTCAGTGAAAAGTTCTTCATTTAAAAAATTGCAAAAAGGAAAAGATATTTTAATTAGTAAATTAAATTACATTTATACAGTATCTACTTAGCTGTAAATGTTTAGTGGCACTGTTTCTGGTCTTTCCACAAAAAATACAAATATTGAGTTTTTCCTAATCTCGTTGGAATTTTCCTAAATTGAAATACAAAACTGCCTCACTAGTTTAGTGGTCGCAAGCGCGACTTCTATACAAGAGGTCCGATTCCCAGGCGGAGGAAAGTGTTATTGTGTGAAATTCTCAGTAGCAGCTCGGAGTTTGGATTTGTGCCCGGTTGGATTACTACGTGGAACCAAAACGTACTGGTGAATTGTGGATGTACATTGGTACACTTCTGCATAACCTTTCGGGGAATACAGGCCTGAAAGAGAAAAAAAATAAACGTTCGAGCCGATCAAATAAAAACTAAATTCCAATTTATTAAAGTTAATACTTAGGTCATCTATTTTAAAAATGGAAGCAGTAGTTGCTGTTTCGATTTTTAAAATAGATGACCTATTAACGTTCAAAGTAATTCCAAAGACAAACAACACAAGTTTAAAAAACATTATAACATAAAGGCAAAGGCAACTGGGTTTATCGAGGCATACAGCCAAGTTATCTGTGTTCGCAGGACACGCAAGGTCGGCGCGCGACCGACGACCGACGGCAACGCCTCGCAGGTAGCTTCGACTACATTCTGTTGCTAACCCAACCCACCGGGAATATCGTGCCTTTCGATAATTAATCTTCGATTTTACAGCTTTTTGATCTACCATGATAGTGGGCAGGAAAATCTTGGACAAAATAATTATGGTAAAGAAGCGGCATTGTCTTATATGACGCCATAGTATGTATTTGTATGTATATAAATGTAGTATGAATTTTGAAACGAACTTTGGAGCTACTATTGTGAACTTGTTTCTATACTATCTCGCACAATATCCTCTGGAGGATTAGGTAGGCAGCAGTAGATATATTTTAGGTCCCATGTATCGGTAGTGATCGCAACTCGACCTCTGAGCGTGAAGTACTGGATTCGATTCCCAGTTCGAGCAGTTTTATATGAAATTCTAAGTATTCGAAGTAAACTTCTTTATGTATATTGGAAAATAGTCTTATTTATCTCTTTTTTATATCACTTAAGTAAGGTTATGTTAATATGTCAATTCCATCATGATTATGTACAATTTTATAGTGTTGTTCTTACTAAACAGGTATTTTCAATCTGATCCTGTTACCGGGCAAAGCTTTCAATGATTCCTAAGCCTGGGCAAGGCGCTGCTTCATATAGATTTAGCTACAAAGATGTGCCCTTTAAAAAGTTCCTACGTCTATTGATTGGACAGGGCATCAATATAAATGAGTAGTATAGCATCAGATCCTGTTGCTGGGCAATTAAACGTCGCGTATAGTTTCAACATTGTGTGTCAATGAACCTGATCTTAATGTCAAACAAACAACTGAGCATCGGACCTAGTTGTTTAATATATTTATTGACTATTAAATGCATTATCATTGTAAATTGATAACGACAAATGAATAAAAAAAAAATTATTAACATTCTTTTGTTTTGTTCTGATTGCACGAAGCGGAAGAAATAAACATTATAACAATATCGTCCAAGCCTTTCTCAAACTATGTTGGGGTCGACTTCCAGTCTAACCAGATGCGGCTGAATATCAGTATTTTACACGAAGCGACGGCCATCAGACCATCTCAACCCAATTTCTGGGCAATACCGATATCCTGAGGAAAGACTGGTTGTCAGGCTTTTGGGTTTCTGACTAACAATTGTCATGGATGTTTGCATGACAACCGGGAACGACGTCTTTAAGTGCTCTCTGAGGCCCGGAGGGATCTCGATGTGTTAAGAACGGTGACCCATCCACAGACTCACCGCAACTAACACAGTTTGACCAGCATAGTTAATACTTAGCTACGAGCCCTCACTATTACATAAAACACTATTATTTAAATTTCATATGTATGTTAGGTAAGAGTGAATAATTGAAGATTATTAATAATTATCTATTATTATTAATAATTATCGAAAGTCGAGGTTAAAGTGATAAATGTACATAAGTAACGCTCAAGGACCAAAAACAGCTCACATCACGTTGTGGTCAATTATATTAGTTGAGCTCCATTAAGCAAGGAATTATAAAAATGAAATAAAATTAAAAGTCGTACTTAGGCCAGGTTAGGTTGTTAGGTTTTTTTTTATATATTCAAAAACTAAAAGTAATAAATTTCGATCGTTTATTCACATTTACCAAAACATGTGGTTATTATTAATAATTTTGTAAAAATATTAATAATTTTCAATTAATCAGATTTACCGTAACATAATATACCGTCAAGCTTACGAGGGAAGGCAGAGGTGTACCTATTGGTCAATATTCACAGTCGGCCGGTAGCTACGAGTGGTTTAATCGTGCTAGGCCGGTAGGTATGCTTTTTCTTCAACTGACGGATACAAAACAACATTAGTGTAATATGATTTTTATTCCCGCGCAAAAAGCTTCTGAGATTGAATAGTAAAATGGCGTTCTTAGTAAAACTTCGTTTCAATTTTTAACATGCTACCTACAAAGTACAGAAAGTAAAATGGCGCACAGCAACAGCCCTTAAGTTTAATATCATAATCAAAACATAAACAAGAAAAAAGTCATTTAGTTTATTCAAAACACTAACTAGCTAATAAAAACATTAATATTGTGGAGAGGCGAGGTGTATTGCCCCTCCAACGAAAAGGGAGGATCCTCCAACCAGGCGGGTGTTGTGCCTGGCGGGCCACGGCCCGACGGATGATGTCGGGCGGTTGTCTAAATGCAACTTTTCGTTGCGAATGTTGCTTGCGCGATTCAGGCCTTCGTAATTCTATGTAGCGCGGTAGATGTCGCTACAATATTGTGAATCTTCACTAAAATTTTCCATATAATAGTCTGTCTAATGCAATCATTAAATGTTTGCGAACCAGTTTTTAACCTACACTTGTCTAAATTTACATTTATGTATATTCATTGCTTGAAAATAATTAATAAATAATATGCTTACATTAAATAGAGAGGAACCACATAAGTCAACAATGCGAAGAAGCGTTTTAAAAAAAAAAATTATAAACACAAGACAGTAATAGGAATCTCCTACAATTTTATTTACGCTTTTTTTTTTTCTTTAAACAAATTTTCTCAAATAAAAAGCTTGTAATGATTAATTAGGTTGATCATTCTCAAACTCCAATAATATATGGTATCCATTCCATCTACGGGCAAATAGCTACTTATATTCAGTATTTTTTGTCAAAAAAGATATGCATAATATGCTTCAAGGCATTATTATGATTTTGTACTTAGATTCGTCGACACGAGGATAAAATATTGTAACAAAGGAGACACTAACCTTGACATATATAGTATGACGATAAAATATTTATACTCATATAGTAGGTACATACATAGGTAGGTACTAAGCAGACTACCCAGATGTATGAAAAATGGCATGCATTGCTAAAATCTGGATTTTTAGGTGGTAACACGACTCAGTATGACCAACTAAAAAACAATTTTATTCAAATAACCTATAAAGGAATAAAAAAAGAAAGAGCAAGCTACGGAGTTTCTATATATAAGATCATTATATAATTAAAACAATTTATGATGAAACACGTTATGACATCTAAATTGTTCTCAATCATTCGACAGCGCGAGAAATTCTCATCTCGAGGGAGGCTGTTATTGACCTAACCCAGACGACGATATTGGGGAAGGTCGGAGGGCGCCCCTCCGGCGGTGGCGGCGGAGGGAGACGCCCGGAGGGGATTTTTCTATTATTTCTAACCTCGAGACGCCCTCAAGCAACTTCAGTAGACGGTTTAAATCAAATGAAAGCGTTTTATGTCTAAGACTGTACTCGTTTTAGGTAATTATGTTTTATTTTAGTCTGGAGTACGACTTGTTGCTAGGCCTAACATGACCTGTCTTGGCAGCGACGGTTTTTGGGTTAACGCTCTCACTTAGAAATAATAATGCAACTCAACAATCCAAAGATAAGATTTAGATAAAATAATGATGAGAAACTTACCCAATCTCATCATAATGTAGAGACAATAAACCAAATTAAGTTATTTTTTCTTCTATAGTATTTTTAAATTGATAATGTTTACACTATAAATTTTTCTGAAAAAGTAATTAATGATAAAGTAATAAATTGTTTCTGAAAATGTGTCCAATTTAATAAATAAACTTATTGGTGTAGTGACGTCTTCAATTTCATGTTCTAAAAGTATAAGAAACACTTACTGAGTGATGTTACACATACATTTTTCACACTAGATGTGTCATATAAAAACACTAGTCTAACGATGCTTATTTAGAGTAGTTTTTAGATGTTGAAAATCATATCTAGTAATTCATTTATTTATTTACAATAGACTTACCAAATAATAATTACATATTTACAAAATATACATACTTACCTATACCAAAACAAAAAATAAAATAGAAATAAATAAAAGTATAAACGCTAGTAGGCGTCAAAGTATTCCTCGGCATCGCTGTCGTCCGGCAACGTGCCCAAAAGACTGGCTGCATTGCCACGTTGAATGGCAATGCTTATGCGTTCCGCTAGAAACAAGCCATCCTCTGATCACGCGAAGAGTCGACCAGTCTCCTGGATATTTCCTTGAAAAGGAGACGGGCACTCGGACTCCACGACCCGAGCGTTTCGACCCCAAACGGCTCAAAAATATAGTTACCAGATAAGTTACTATATTTGCGCCGTTTGAGAGTCTCTGCTGCAGCAGCAGCAGCGCCAGCGCAGCCAGCTGAGCTTGGAAGATGGGATGGAGCAAGGGTGTCAACACAAGTTTCTTATTGAGTGGATCTACCCTTATTACAGTTTCAAAAATACATTTAAATGCGTAATATCGTGAAATTTTCATGTGGCCAAGCTTCCGTGTTGTTGAGTGTAGAATTAGCCTTTTCCCCAGAGTTTGGAAGCCTAACCAGATAGGCGGGATTGAATATCTTGCACTAAACGACCGCCACCAGACATAAAAATTTCGAAATTCGATATCCCGCAATAGTTACATACCTACATAAATTTAGATAAGACTAAGACTTAGTAATTAATTAGCCAGAAAACTAGTAAATTCTGAAACAGGCTGTGGTCATGGTCATTATGATCTTGATATTTTTTTTAAAACGAGAACGCAAGATTGTCTTAATATTACGTAATCTATTTCCCTCTGTTGTGACTAGCTTGTTGCTAGGGCTAACGTGACCCGATTTGGCAAAGAGGGTTTTGAGGTTAACATATAAATATATAAATAAATATCAGGCAAAGAGGATTTTTAGGTTAACGTATAAATTTCGTCATATTGGCGATGTTTTTGATCTAATTCTTTCGACCCTTGTCTTAAGTTTAGGTTAGGTAACACCTACACAATGTGACTGATTTTAGTATAACATTTGAGTCTTTAATATAAATGTGAGAGATCAGATGGCCAAGAAAATAATTAATCACCTTATAGCCTACAAACGGACCAAATATATTTTAAATAAATATATTTGTTAATCTCGTTTAATGGAGAAATCAGAGCAGGGAAAAAATATATTTTAAATGTTTTTTTTTTTACATAAACAGACATTCAGACACAATAAAACTACTAGGACTTAAAAATATATCAAATATTATTTGGTATATTTTTTGGCAGTTTGGCAGATGTAATTTTATGAGCCCTGTAATTTCTTTTTTCAATAAATTAAAAAAAAAAAAAAGTGCGTGTCGGAATTGAACCCGAGACCAGTGGTAGAAAGCCAGAAGCTGATCTCCCAGCTACTGCATATAAATAGTTTGTAGTGAAGTGGAATTATCTATTAGCTAAACATTTTATGGTAGAGGAATTTCTCTTGGCAGTATAAGTGAATAGCTCTCTCATTGACCACCTAATGATTTCTCACTTTCTCGAAAGTTCCAGAATTATCTTGTAGATGCATCACGTAATTAAGGTGTCAAATATATTGGGACAAACAAACTGTTCATAATTATCTATAATACTAAAGATATTAAACTTTACTCCAATGTGATAAAATTCATGCCAGAATGACAGTTACCGTGTTCATTCTGAAGCATCCGTTGTATCATTGAGATAAGTATAAGTAGGTACAGACGCCAGCAGGTCAAGTAATCCAAAACTGTCATATTTTCCCAATTGAATATGAACCTTATTGTTTTGTATTAAAGTTGAAAATCAATCAAAGAAATTTGACAGATTATGGTAGCTTGATGTGTGTATATATGATGATGATGACGATGATCCTAATTTGTAAGACTGTACCACTTGTGAAATAAAATAAAATAAATATTTTTTCTAGGCAAAATAAAAACGAATCCTACTCTAAATTCAAAATTATTGTTTTTAATTAATCAGCCCACCATATCGCAATGTAACCTCATTGCACTAAATTCTACAGTACCAATATAGATAGAGGTTTCATTACTCATAATAATTTATCCAAAAATAATGAATGAAGAAATAATCAAACATAATGCCTTTATTTATCTTAGTATCCTACCACAAACGAGCTAATTAATGATCAGAACGTGCTATATTGATAAATTATCCAGACTAAAATGTTATTTCATAATAATTGTTCTAGAATATCTGCTTACTTATGGTTACGTGGGCTGGTAACGAATCATAAATATAGTTAATAGTTAATGAAATATCTAACTGCGTCGTTAGTCTAGTGGTCTTAACCGCATCTGCTTCGCTAAAGGTCATAAGTTCGATTCATCGAGAAGTGTTATTGGATTTTTCTATGAAATTCTCAGTAGCAGCTTGAAATTTGGATTTGTGCGCGGTTAAAGGCTGGCTCCTTATTACAAAGATACCGGCGAACTGTGGGTGTAAATTGGTACACCTCTGCCTAATCATTTGGGGAATACAGGCCTGATGGTATGATATTAAATATGCCTGCGTTACGCCAGCATGATGGACTATCCCTCTCATCATGGACCCGGAGACCCGACCATTGGAGACCCGTGCAGCCCAGTATGAATATCGATAACAGCATATTATTATAACTTAAAATATGGATATTTTGTCTACATATATTATCTTTTAATATTACCGCAATATTCCTCAATGTTATATATCTATCTCGTGACATAACCATTCGACGTCCAAGTCAAAGGTCTTAGTTCGAAGTAGCTTAATCTCTCTCATTCTGAGAGATCTGTGCCCAGCAGGACAGTATGGCTTGATGAATAATTTTTATTTTATTTCTGACATTTAATATCAATATTTAATATCATTTAATATCAATGCGATAAAATCCTAGTAAAAATAGTTCTATTTTTTTATAGTACGGAAAATCCTCATGGATCCTCCGCCACCCGGGGAGGTGGCAGGGTATGTCGGACTCATACCGACTAAAAACCGCACTTGCCTTCACCTTCCCTATTGTCATGACCATGGGATCCGCGAAATTCGCCACGACCATGACTGGTTGTGGTCCAGCAGTTGCTGGACCCCGTCGATAAGCGAGGCCTTTCCTCGCAAACCTATTTTTAAGGCACTCTTCTTTACAAGCGTGCCGCCTACTGGGGCCATTGTCTGGTCGGGCGGCAGAGTCCCCCAATTCAACCGCCCGCAGGCCACAGCTCATGGAGGCCGGAGGTCTGTCTGCGCCCTCCGGCGCCCGGTGCGTCTACTACGGATCGGGAGAGAGGTGGACAATTCTCTCTCCCTTTTGATGAATAACCTAATCAATTTAACACCAAATAACTCAACATTTTGTTGTTTAGGTACCTTTTAAAATATTTGAGTTATATTTAATACCTTCTTCCTTTCAAAGTCATTGAATAGTTCGTTGCTAAAAAAGTTAAATTGGCTAACGGCTTCGCTACCGACTTCCGTTCGCCTTCCAAGGTCGAACTTGAATAGAACCCTACTTATACTATGATGGGGAAACGATGGGACAAACTGGTATTATTATTGAAATAAAACTAATTTTTACGGATTTTATCGCGTATATTGATATTATTAATTTAAGGGATTAATAATATCAATATACGCGATAAAATCCGTAAAAAGTAGTTTTATTTCAATGTATAATATTCGCGTAAATGTCAGAAATCAATATGGTATTATTATTTTTGATAGTGTATGCCTTAAAAAAAATAAAAAACGTCAGCATATTGTGAAGTCTTGTTTTCGATTCCTAGGTCAGCCCAGCCGACCCAGCTAACCCAGGTCAATCCACGAGGCCGAACAGTGTTATTGGATTTTCAGTTGGATCGGACACAATTTTTTTTAAAATTAAATATTTGCGGCTATAGTATCACTACAACCGTAGTCTGTCTATCGTGATCGCCAATCGTTGAGTTAGAGTTCACCGCTAATCTAAATGTGGAATGAGCTTGCTGAGTGCGTCTTCCCCAATAGCTATAATCTGGGTGTCTTTAAATCTCGAGTGAATAGGTTTCTTCTAGGCAAACTCGCTCCATCATAGATCGCAGTGTCGCTTAACATCAGCAGCGTAAACCTATCGTGAAAAAAAAAACCCTGCAGGTATCCGGTTATAGGCTCGCCTTTTGTAACATGGCACCAAAAAATATACTGGAGAACAGTGTCCATATGTTAAAAAAAAAATACGTTGTCCCCCCACTAGGATTTTCTCCTGTATCGTGGGTGCGTTTACAAACTCAAAATTTCACATACACAAACGCTGAGTCGACCCGTGACCATGGATGCTGTAAAGGGTCCGAAACATCGGGATTAATAATATCAATATAACGCGATAAAATCCGTAAAAAGTAGTTTTATTTCAATGTATAATATTCGCGTAAATGTCAGAAATCAATACATGCAAGTCATACATAGTTATATTTGTTCTGTATGGGGATCGAACCCACAACCCGAGGCGCAGAAGCCGATCGCTCAGCCGCTGCGCCAAACGTGTCGTCAGTACACTTCTACCTACCCTTTCGCAGAATACAGACGCGATGATATGTTTGTTTATAAGAATACTTGCTTAATTACAAACAGCTGAAACTATGTTCATATTTACTGCGTTATACGTATAACTTTCAAAGCACCCTAGCAAGACCCCTTAAAGTAAATATATCAAAACAAATATAAAAAGTTAGTACTCGACGTTCCTAAGACAAGGCTAGACAGATGTTATAGCTATAATATAGACTACTGGAGTTCTCCCCTTCGTCTTAAGGTATGGGGGCTCGATTATAACCGTTGAATGTGTGTGTTGATGGTCCTGTATGCAAAAGGGGTTCCAAAATGAGTTTTTAATGAAATCCCTTTCTTACGAACCCAAATTTTGAATTGAATAATGCCCTAATCTAGGTGCCTTTCGTATTGGGCTACGGCTCAGCGTATGCGTTTGTGCGTTATCTACAAGACGTAGCGTATATGCGTAGTTGTAGCATTTGCGTTGCGGGGATTGGCGTGTACAAGGCGTTTACGTCGCCTACGCAGTTGCTACGCGGCGTCTACGCGTCACCTACGCAGTGACTACGCAGTGGCTACGCAGTGACTACGCAGTGGCTACGCATTACCTACGCAATGACTACGCAGTGGCTACGCCTTGCCTACGCATTGACTACGCAGTGCCTACGCAGTGGCTACGCCTTGACTACGCGGTGACTACGACTAAATGCTCAGTGCAGCCCTCTTTAATCATGGGCAATTCAAAGGTTTTATTGATAGGACAGGATTATTCCTTATCGAGTTAATGTTTCTGTTCGATGGCATTTAATGCATAACTTGTAAAGTTGTAAATCATAAAAGACAAACGATCAAGTTATCATCGAGGTGCTCCTGAGGAGTGAGTGATGTAAGGTTTTGACGCGCTGGGAGAGCTGCTAACGTTATATGACTTATAGCACCACTCGGAGACGTCGGTTGACGTTAACTGCATCATTACCTAAAAGTGGTTAGTGTAGCTGGCCTATTATTCCGTATTTTTATAAGCACCATTGTGTTCAACACATTTACTGGCTACGGCTTCCTCTCTGGCCACAGTAAGGCTATAGTCAGCGTACCAAGAGATAATCATTCATTTACTTCAGCTAATGTATCGCAGTTCGGCAATTAGCCACAATATTAATTGTTGATTGAAACTTAGTGTTCATATCGGGTATTAAATAATTATCAAATATACTGACAACACATACTGACTCAGAAAAGTGCACACTACAAGTCACTATCAAATTTCCAAAAACTCTACCGCGTTTATGATTTTAAGATTAAATAAATAATCGCTTTATAATATATGAATCTATTGATAAAATTAATCATTTATATGAAACAGATATCATCTGTCCTATTTGATAGTAACGTGGTACGCCCCCTATATTTGTCTTGTGTCATGTGTGCAAAACGAGAAACAAAACGTAGGTAATGATTAGGTCACTATATTTTTAAATGCCTTCTAAAAGGAGTTTTTATTTTTTAAGATTTTTAAAGATATATTCGGATATTCTGTTTTTTTTTATGATCTATTTGATTTTATAAGTAAAAGTTAATAAGACTCTTGTTAGAATAATTATTATACGAGCATTATTTATTATATAAATAGGTACTTACTAAAAACATTTTTCGAAAACGTCATTCAGATTGTTATAGCAGATTGGAGGGTGTACATATTTATTTATATAGGCCTTCCATATTATTCCAGAGTTAAAAAAGTTTCAGGTAGTTCTTTTATAATTGCACGGAAGATCGTGGCGAATTTCACGGATCCCATATCGCAATGACTATAGGGCAAGTAAAGGCAAGTGCGGTTTTTCTGTACAAGACCGACATGTCCTTTGTATTTTTTTATAGTACGAAAATTCCTCATGGATCAACTGTCACCTGGGGAGCTGGCAGGGTATGTTAAACTCTTATCAACTAAAACCCGCACTTACCTTCACTTGCCCTATAATCGTTCATAGACATGGGATACCCTAGAAGACCGACATACATTGTGGGTCATCTCATCACACAATATCACAAAGAAAAAGTACACACAGCAATATATAAATGTATACAGTTTTCTCACTGGCTCGCCTGTATTCCGTCGATATAGCAGTGATTTTTATAATAATCGTGTGTACATACTGACGCCAGCAGGTCAAGCTATCCAAGACTGTCAAATTTCCTCCATTGAAAACGGACCTTATTCCTTTGTGTTAAAGTTGAAAATCTATCAAAGAAATTTGTCAGATTGGGTTAGCTTGATGTGCTGGCCTCTTTATAATGACTTAGATTTATATACAAAAAATGATTTGATATTTTGAAGCCAATTTAATTAATTAACTAAGCTTTTGTGTTAAAATGGTGCTATTATACGGAGTTAATCGCCGTTCAGTAACTTTTGTATACCTTTTGCTGGATACAAGGTCATAGACACTTATTTTTTTAATTAGTTCTATTCTATATTTAGTCTAGTAATATTACCATTGTTATGATTGTGTGACATATTTTATATTTTCTTCCCTTATTAATCAAGATTCTTAAAACGGAGTTTTTCCAGGTGAAATGGAAAAATTTCTTTCTCCAACCTTTTCTATCTTTACTATCGCCCATATATCTATCCTATATTCTGTTAGGATTATCGTATATAAACGTTTCATTATTGTAAATAAGATAATTAATATATTATAATAATGGTTTACTAAAAATATATGTATGATTACAATCCCCACTAATATTTCTTACACTTTCACGCCTAAACTGACTTTGATGAAATTTGGTACATCTTTTTTTAAAAAAAGCTCTTTGGAATGCGAGTGAAACCGTGGGCAACAGCTAGTATGTTTTATAAAAGTAGTGTAAATAATGTAGGTAATGTATATAGTAGGTATATAATGATACTTATATAAAGTATAATTAATATAAAAGAAGAAACTAACTGTTAAACGTACAATGCAAAATAGCTTGGTCAAATGCACACTTGTCAAATAGATTGCCACCAACATAATAATATTATACCATTGCGGATGTTAATGAAAGATAAAAAAAAATCTAGTACATGATGACTTCATTCGTGCCAGGTGGAGAATGGTAGATAAACGGTAAAGTGTATTAGGTATTACTGCTTATCACACAGGTTATATGAAATGAGCAGCACAGCATAGCTTTGAGCTGTGATGTGCTGCTGATGTAACTTGCGGTGAGGAATATTGCCAGTGCTCCGCGAGGAAACTGTTGTGTTGGCAGTAAACTTTGACCCTTATACTGCCAACTCAACTATTCCTCTTTCGTTTTACAGGTTCGGCAACGCGCAAGTGATACCCCTGGTGTTACAAGCGTCTATAGGCTACGGTAACCGCGTACCATCAGGGCCGTATGGTTGTTTGGCACCTTAGTGGTATAAAAAAAAATATTACGGTAAAAGGCTTGGGTCTTGTCATGTAAATACTTGATACCATGATCCAAAATTAAAATACAAATTTACTCTCAATACCGGTCTCTATATCAAGATTAAAACAAACTGACTTCAAGTATTTTTTGGGTATATTTTTAGAACTTGATGTACAACCAAATTTTCTATAAAAATATGGTCAAAAGCAGTTCATAAAGATTCTGTGAAAGAAAACGTCATCTTAAGACGGACAAAGTTGAAGTGAAATTTGCTGAATATGTGATTGACATAGAGTTCAAATTTCAATAATCATTTGATGGACTTCATGGTATAGAACGTCTATACTATACCTTATTATGTAATGATATACTGGAAATAACTAAACCGGTGGTTAGGTTAGTAAGGGTCGAATTCTACCTGAGGGCGATAATTTAATTAACAGAATTTATAACTTTAGATACTAAGTAGTCTTATCAAGAATGGTACCAACAACGTAAAATTTCAAAAACAGTCTATAACTGAAAAAAGTCTATCCTTTGGTATATCCGCATATTATCAGCGAATTTATAACTAGGGTAAACATTGCTAAAAATAAAATGATATAGATAATTATTGTGATGTTACTACGTCAGAGGGCGCTGTACTGTCAGCACGTTTGATAAACTCTTGCGCATAACGTGTCGTGATGTCATGAGTCATTGTTCATCAGCATTATGATGGCGAATCGTATACATTGTAAGTATAATCATTAGTGTGTCCAATTTAGTTCAGTCAGCAGTAAATGACATATAAAATATGTACTTGACATCGATTGTCATTATTATTATTTTTTTTAATCACCCAAGTAATTGGTGTGTAGGCAGGGCAGCTAACAGCACCTGGGGTTTGACACATTTCGTGACATATTATTGCACAAATGCACAGTCTGTCAAAACACAGATTATATCATTAGCTGCCTGTATACCTTACTCTTTTGTCAACTGTACAGTCACATCAGATTTATACAAAACTGACAAATTTCTTCAAATGATTTTAAACCTTAAAATGTTGACGGTTAATAAACTTAACCGTCAACAAATCAAATGAGAAATATTGACAGATTGAGGTAACTTGGTGTGCTGTTTTTTTTAAGATACAGATACATTATAAAAAAATAAAGGCAGATTGTAAAAACTATCGTACTGCAATGCTACTTCTGTCAGTATTAAAATTCCATCTTCCGAACACCAGCCATCAAATAAGTCTCCATCAAAGAGTTATCCGAAATATAACAATCAAATCATATCAATCAGTCTATCGTTCGTATGTCTATGTTATGCTCCCAGTAATAGAGGGCGTGCCTATTTCCAAAAAAAATTACATATACCTAATGATATATGTATATGGTAGAATGTTTCACTTATAATACAAAAGTTGCTTTTTAAATGGCATGTCTACATCACGACACACGTATAACCTTTAAAATAATACAAATTTATGTATACATTGTGAGCTGAAGTAATGTAGATATATAGAATTATTTTAAACTAAGTGAGTTACCTACCTAAGTACATTGATTTTGTTGGTTCAACAAACTTAATAGTTTTTTCTTCGAAATTCTCTAGACGAATAAATTATCCTCACAAGCGTGTATCTAGCTTACAATAATATTAACGTTACCTGCCCTATTTCTAGTGAAACTTGTAGTCTAGATAAATCTCAGCTATATTTTTTTTTTGCTCCCGTCCTGGGTAATAACCGCTGTGTCACGGCGGACTATAAATATAAAATAAAACAGACACAAAGACTTCAAATTTCTGTGGAACACATAAATATGTAGACTAGATATGGAAGGCAGAGAACCGAGTGTTGTAGTGCGAGGCCCATGTCCAGTAGTAGGCTGCGATAGGCTGATATGATATGATGATATAAATATTTGTCTGGGGTGGGAATCGAAGTCACTTGATCCAACATTAGACCCAAAGTTACCGTCTTTAACCCAATGTGTAATTCATTCTAGATTATTTACTATCATAGAGCCCCAACCTTATCTTCTACATATTGAGACTTCTGCTACCAAGAATAGAGAGAGCTAGTGATAATTTACTTATCTTTTTAGGAAAATATACTAGGTATTTTTCATATGAGTACTAAGAATAACATCAAATTTTGAACGAGATTAAATTCAATTTTCTCTTGGATCCCTATGTACCTTGAAGACTACATTATGCCCGAAAAGCCACCAACCCAATTAATAACCCAATTTCTGGACAGTACAAATATCTGTGCTGCCCAGAAATTGAGTTAAGTTAAATTAGGTAGCAGAATGAAAACCGCTTCGTGTAAAACATAGATATTCAGCCACGTAGCTGGTAAAAACCGACCCTAACAAGTCGTATTTTAGAAGACACAAATATTTCTCTACCAAACTATTTTTATCGGATTTTATCGGGATATTTTTGTCGGGAATATAACGCAATAAATCGGTTGAAAGAAACCGTATATATTATATAATTGTTAGAAACCAGTATCTTTTGGCGTTGAATTACCGATTCAATAAGATAGAATAGTAATAGTAGTCGTGTAAAATTTCTTATAAAATGGTTTTTATTAACATATTTCTAAATTCTTTAATGTACACACAGGTTTTAATCGTCCACTGCAGAAGCACGCATCCCAATCGTATACTCTGATTGACTTTCTAACAGCTGTTGTCTATTTATAAGGACATAGCATCTATTAATATTTACATGAAGCACATAATTTGAAAGCAATTGTGCCAATAAGAAAGAACATTAATTGGCTTTCGTCGGCCTTAGGCGTCTAAGCTATGTATGCACTAGGCAACTAAGCTATGTATGCACTAGGCAACTAAATGTTGCCGGTAAAGATCACCCGTCAATTTTATTAAACTAAAGTTTTTTTTTATACCACTAAGGTAGCAAACAACCATACTTCCCATCTGATGGTAAGCGGTTACCGTAGCCTATAGACGCTTGCAACACCAGGAGTATCATTTACGCGTTACCAACCCTAAAAACCCAACTGTAAAATGAAAGAAGAATAGTTGATTAAAGCCCCCCACCGCCAACATAACGTTTCCGCGCGGAGCACTGGCAAAAAGTTGATTTATTTATTTATTTAATTTTAGGAAAATCAACAGCTGTAAAGAAGTTGTAGAATAATGTGAGATTGTAAGTCTATATGTACTTTGTCTAATTGGGTGTGAAATTTGATTAGCTCATTATGCGATTCCATAAGACAATTTTACAATACAATGCAAGATATAATAATTTGACAGGGAGTTGGCGATTATTAGGCAGATTTTAGCTGATATATAATTTTATTAGATTTTAGCTGATATATAATTTTATTAGATGAAGAACTGAAAGATTAAGGACTCGATCATAATCCAGTCCTTATCTTTCATCATTTTATTAGATTTTAGTTTTGTCATACTTAATAAAATGATGTTTTGACTTATACTTGTATAATAGTCTTGTTTCATTTTTATACTGCCAATCTTTGTCTGCCTAGGATTTTTCAATCGGAGATTTCCGTAACGTAACCTAGACATTTGTCATTAAACCACGAGTCCCATTTGTTATTATTATTGTTGTATTGTGTTACTTATGTATTTTGTGAGTGTGAAAAAATAAATTAGTGATAATATAATGCACAATAATATACCACATTGAATTTTATCTATTGGCAAATTGTACCTTTATGTAAAATCAAGATAATATACGATTCCAATTCTTGGTTTCACAACCAGCAATAATACTCCATATTATGTATCTATACAGTTTTGACATCGTTAAATCTAAAATCATGATGATTTCAATAGGTAATTAGGTATAATAATCTATGCATAGGGTATTGTCTGTTGTAATACAACTACTTTGATAAATTAACGCGTAATATTGATATTTTTTAAACCCGACAGCTTTGATCGACAATCGACAATCGCGACAATCGCGAAATCCGTAAGAAGTAATTATTTTTTTAACGTCTAATTAGGGTCAGTGACAGGAAGTTAGTAGACGTGTATTCTTTGAGTGTTAATAAACTCAAATTTAATGTCTAATAAGTTTATTTGGTGGCAACATCTTTGCAACTTTTTGTCGCTCAGTGTAAGTTGAGTTTTATTGATATTGGAGCGTGAATTGGTTACTTGTAGGAATTCCTATCGTGACGTGGAAGTAGCACTAATTAGCAATAGTTAATTAAAACTCGACTAACAGGGATGCTGGTTAAGTTACCTAACACGTTTAGTAGGTACAGGTTGTTAGTATTTTTTTAAATTCAAGAATAAGTTTTTATTATTAATTTATTTTCTAAGGAACCTGTTGATGGATATTATGGATGTGTATGGATTTAGTTAAAAAGGACCAAAAAATGCTCACTCTCCTTTAATAATTGAACAAAACGAGACAAAGAGTTTTCATACCATAATACACTTTAACGTTTATTAATTTATTAAGGATCAAATTATTAAAAACAAAAGAATTCGACTTGGTGGAGGGTCAACAGTTCTTTAATTAAATAAGGCTCTAAATATAATAAAAACAGATATTTTAAAACGCCTACACTATGATCTACTGTATCGGCGATGAGATTAAAAATAAAGATAAATTTCATATTATGCTCTAGCTCCCAGACTCGGAAAAACTGTCTGTGACCGACAAGAAATTTCATACCTATAACAAAATAGAATATCATAAAATATATTTTGATATGTGAAGTTTGATTGAAATTTATTGCTGGCTCTTCAGCTTAGGACCCTATGAAACGGTGCAACTAGGTTTTAACATTCAAAATGTTCTGCTATAATGGTCTAAAAAATTACAATAAAACATTTGAGTGACTTAAACTTTTTCCGTGCGGGGATCGAATAGACTCACAACCCTTAGCGCCGCAGCCGATTGCTCGAACATTGCGCCTATCTTGCACTAAAAAAATGTTTCTTGTAAACATATTAAATATGCTTTAAAAGGCTCTGCCTTATTATTACTCGTACAATACGTACGATATAGCCTATATAATTAGCCAAGACCAGAAGTTATATTTTTTTCCTTTTATTTTATCACCATCGTGCATAAAGAAGTACGTAAGTGGTTCTCAGAAAAAAATACGTAAACACATAATCATATCTAAAATGTTTATAATGATAGATATATCTATACTAAAATTGAGGTACATAAATATTTCACAACAGTGGGTAGACGAAAAAAAAAATAACAAAAGAATTCGTGTCTGTTTTTTGCGCATAGTTCAATTTAGGAACACAATTTCATAGCCAAATTGAAAATAATAGTTGAAAAAGCGTCAGTGTTTAAGTTTGTGCAAAGTTCTTTTTTATAACGTAATTACTTAATTATCGAATTTGTTGATAGGTGTTAAGTGGTTGAAGTTATGAATGAAAATGTAAAAAAGTGGTTTTACCACGGAACTTTCTTGCAATTTAAAATTGGAATCCTAAGTAGGAAAATAAATTATGATAGATGCCTAGATGGAACGTTTTAGTTTGTGACTACTTATTTATTAAAAAAATCAGATTTTCAGAAGTATTATAACATATTTTAAGTGTTTATGTCGTTTTGTTTCAGAGTTCAACAACTACCTAAATGACTTGTGTAATTTGTCAAAAGCGTTAATTTATGCTCATAGACATAAATACGGCACTTATTTAAATTCCACAATTAATTATAATTTTTATATCTACCTAACGAGCTTCCGCCGTGATGTCGTTTCGCCTGCGTGATATTTTAAAAATAGTATCATACTAAGTCCTTTTCTGAAATTTAATTTAAAACAAGCATTCAGTAGTTTGAGTGATGGAATAACAAACAAACAGACAACATTTTTAAATTGTATTTGGCATAAACACGTGCTAAGCATTACAAAAGATAGATTTTTTTGCGAATTTTCCTGTGTTTATATAACCAGAAGAGGGCAGGTTCGAACCCTGGCTGATCGCGGATCTAATGTTTTATTAGACAGGTTTTTTTTTTCTCTTTCTGTAATACCTATGGATTTTCTTTTGCTAAAATATGAAGGTATCATTCAATATACGATGATAATATTTAAATTATTTGTCAAGACCAAAAAGTACCTACTATGGATATCGTCGTATGCGCAGCCGTATACCTACCTACTACAAATATATATATATATATATATATATATATATATATATATATATATCTATACCTACTGGACAAATCAAATTACAATTATTAATTATTTCTTTGATTGATTTTCAACTTTAATCCAAACAAATAAAGTTCATATTCAATTGGAAAAATTTGTCAGTTTTGGCGTCTGTAAATAATTATTTTATTTCACAATCGGATTATTTTTGTTTTTTTGATGTGTCTCTTACCCTGTTTGCAATTATGAGAACAATGTTCAAAAAATTCATAAGAAAAGAAACAGTTGAATTATCCGAACACTGTTTTTATTCTTGAGGAATCTA
The DNA here is from genome assembly GCA_964056405.1 of Acronicta alni. Lineage (NCBI taxonomy): Eukaryota > Metazoa > Arthropoda > Insecta > Lepidoptera > Noctuidae > Acronicta > Acronicta alni. Next base: position 2,798,338 of record OZ043919.1, on the reverse strand, counting down.
TCGCTTTTGCCCGATTGCGACGGAGCCCGAAAGAAGGTTAATTTTTTTCTCTGTGTACAGAGGCCAGCACATCAAACTACCACAATCTGTCAAATTTATTTGATTGATTTTCAACTTTAATACAAAACTATAAGGTTCATATTCAATTGGGAAACTATGACAGTTTTGGATAGCTTGACCTGCTGCCGTCTGTACATTAATCTCTAACAATTGGAGATCACAACTATGCCAAAACTTGCTTATCACCAAATTGGGTAAGGAGGGTAATTAGCTTTTAAATTAAAGGTAAGTAAATTTCGCTCCTCGTGAGAGTCTAGAAACAAACTAATAAGATTACTAAAGAAACTACTTCTTAACACTGTTTCTGAAGCTTTCAAACTTAATGAGGTATATAAGAAGCAGAATTTCTTGTGACAAAAAACATTAAAAAATTAAAGGTTTGATTCATTAACAGTAGTGATTGAATGTTCTTAAATTTCTTTTTTTCTTCTGAAACTCAATAACTTTATTCAGTATATAAGACAGTCTTGGCTATATTATAAATAAATAAATAATAAATAAGGAACATTTTACACAACACCATCTGGTTATAAACTAAGCAAAGCATGCACTATAAAGTATTAGACAATGGATGTATAACATATACGTTTTTAGATAAACAAATTCTCGTATAAAAGTAATTATTACAATGTCTAGGGTGTAAGACAGATGTTCATTAATGACTTTCTTTAGCAAAGGGTAGGATTCTATAGACTAGAATTCTGTAGATACAGAAGCCACACATCAAGCTACCACAATCTGTCAAATTTCTTTGATTGATTTTCAACTTTATTGCCAAACGATAAGGCTCATATTCAATTGGGAAAATTTGACAGTTTTGGATAGGTTGACCTGCTGGCGTTTGTACTAAACGTCATAGAAAATTATGTATGTGATTGAAATTTATAAATATTATATATATAATATATATTTCTAACAACCGCTTTCACCGATACCATCATAAAAAGGACAATGTTGCTGATGATGACAAATTTAGCACCAGTGTAGATGACGGAATTAAGGCTTAAGTTACGATTCAAAGAAGGTTTAACCGTAAACTTATAATTTTAAGATAAAGCAAGTTTAAGTTAACCTTACCTACTTACTTCAGATGTATCTGACATCTGAAGTAAGTAACTATGGACCTATTCTTCTCTAAATCTGAATCATAGCCTAAAGACAGACCCGAGCAACAAATCCTGATGATGCAAAACAGTAAGAAGTAACGTCGACATAGCAACACAATGGACATTCAATAACCGACAATAATGAAACTAAAAAACCGACATTAGCACGAAAACCATTGACTCATAGCAAAGTTTAGTTCGAACAAGTTATCGTTGACTGAGTCATTAACTAGCTTTGTCGCCAGTCTCTGCTCACAGCTCACATAGACACGTCTGGTCAAAACAGAAGTCGGTATTTGATTTGTGACGCCACAGCTAAGGGGCCTTGCAAAATGTTACTTTATGTGTCTACGTCGTTGATAAATACACAGTAGTTATTTTGAGTCAAATGTCCTCATTACTGCGGATTTAATGTTAATTTAAGCTTCTAGAAAATGACATTTTATGGGCCAACTTGAGATGGGTCTTGAAGGTGAAAGATATGAAGGGCAATGAAGACATTGGTGCATATACTTAAATATTGATGCGTAAATTCTGACCAATGCTAATTTCCAATTCTTATTGGTAAAAGCAATATATGTTCTCTTCGAGAACATCGATAGAGCTTAGTTTCAGAACAATAAATGGGCAACTTTCTAGAAGTATCGTGCGAGGATTGCGTAGGCCATCTAATAGGTAGACGTTAACGAGTGACAGTACCAAGGCAACTCGATTGCGTTTCACTTTAATTTGAAATCTAACACGATAAATTCTTTGTGTTCACTTCAACAATTAGACGCATTCCGGTGAGTCATCCACCCGAGACTCGTATTTTTATTGGCTGTTTGCATTATTATATCTCGACAAAGATATATTTACGTGAAACTGCACGCAATAGGATCTCTACTGAACGGTATATACAGTCGAATTTTGCATCACCGCGGTTTTCGCAAATCTATCGCCACGAAGTCGCCTCGCACTCCAAAGTAAAGCAATAAACGTTTCGAAATCACTTTGGTAAAGACGCCGTTGGAAAAAATGTACACGGCCGTCTGACGTCACGAGAAATTAAACTAGGGAACATAGTGTCGTTGGCAATTAAGCAACCCGTCCGTCAGTCACCTATGAAGCATGGACCTACAGGCTACGCTGGCACCACGGTGACTTCTCGCGTAGCACTCAGAAACAGTTTTCATGTCATGTCTTCTCATTACAGTCCTGAACACACTTTTTGCGTCTTCCTCTGAAAAATTGGTCATAACACACAACGAACACAGGCGGGCCATCAGAGACGTACAGGAAAACGGCGCGGCGCCGGTTGGCGGCTGCTGTCGAAAAACATGCGAAAACCAGTTTGAGCTGCTTTTGTTCATATATCTTTCGGTGGGGAGTTCGATGACCAATGCAAATGTACGTGCGATTTTAGGTGCGAGGGTGGTGCGAGGGAGGGGCGAGGCGAGGGTGCGGCGGGGAGTGCAGCCTGCAGCGGTCGACAACCGGCGCCGTGATTAACGCGTGACTCACCGCAGCCTTTGTCTCCTCACGGCACGGCTACTCACCTCCTCGCCCAGCCACGTGCTGCGCACCACGTGTTGTCACATCCGACGTGCCCGATGACTACCGCCGACACGGTAAGTGTACTCCAACAAGCGCCTGGAACCTTCATCACCAGAGCACCTGATGAAGTACAATGGGCGTGCGGCGGCTGGGCTCCTGGGCAGGCGGCGCTGGCTGGCGCTGTGGCGGCGGCGGCGCGCGCTACTTCAGGTACCTGACTCGTGAGCACAGCCCGGCGCCGGAGTAGCGCGCGCTGCCGTCGCCTGCTCCTATTTATAGCGCGAGTGAGGCGGAGAGCGTGCGCCTCGGCGGGCGGCCGGGAGTCGACTGCAGCTCGGGGCCGGCGCCGCGTCCCCCGCGCGTCCCCAGACGTCAGCTGACCGCGGCTGCACCGGCCCTGACATTGGCGGGCGCGCCGGCGCGGGGGGCGAGGTCGCTGACCCCGCCCGCGGAAGCCTCCTCGCGAATCTGACGACGCGACGCCCCGCGCCCCGCCACGCCGCCCCCGCCACCACGCTCTCACATTCACCAAGTTAGGCTGTTGAATGATTTTCGACTTACTGGAAACTGGGATTTGTGCAAAACCTTTTTTGTTGACTGCTTTGTCTCATACCCTGAGGAGCTGATTTGGAATACTACCCCATAATGACTTGCAAGTCAAAATCAGCTGATGCAATCTTACAATAAGACACGCTGATGACATTAACAAATACTAGTAGTTAACATATCAGATTACTCAGTCATATAAAGATTAATATTGTTGTCATATGTTTTTGTGACATCGTTTAGTCATAGTCGAGCTCACAGTTATTCTGAGTAGCCACAGTCACCGGGTCTGAAACCTGATACACTTGAGGGAAAGTAACCACTCACTATTAGTCGTACTACAACGTTATTGTAAGGTCAAAAAGGTTATTTTGTATGAAAACTTGAACCATTTCATGTAAGTAGCAGTGTACACAGTGTATACACATGAATATGTTATGTCCTAAGGCTTTAAGCTTGAGGAAGGCGAAGGCCTGATCATGGTCTCTGTTCGGCTGCATTCTGAAAATCTCAGAAGCTCCTTCCTTGAACCGAAAATTCTAGTGCGTAAGCCGGGCTTGTCGGATTTGTACCGCCTAAAACCTGCACTTCTCTTCCCTTGCCTATGGACGAGACCACGAGACTCGAATCATTATCACATTCACCTCGACTCCACCAGGTCTTAAGGAGAGGTAAGGCAGAGCATAGTGGAAGTAATTCCTCTCAAATTGAAGCTGCTCGACTGGCGAAGTACCTCCACCTTGCAGACAATCGAAGTGAAATAACACTGCTTTGAGCTGTGTTGCCAGGTTTCTTGGACCCTTAAACTGCCAACCCAACTATTCCTCTTTCGTTTTACAGGGTCGGCAACGCGCAAATTATAAGGTGTTATTGCAAGCGTCTATAGGCTACAATAACCGCCTAGCATTAGGTCGACCGTATGCTTATTTGCCACCTTAGTAATATAATAAAGGTGATACAAGACCTTTGGACGTTGGGGTCATTGCAATCATCAATCATCATTACATTATCATCCTAACCTTTTCGTCAGTACAGCACATTATTGCTTAGTTGCAGAATACTTGATATACCGGTGCAGACTTGAGAGCTACCAGAATATAATGACGGGAAAAATTCCGGGCAAAAGAAGTGTTGAAACAACGAAATTATCCTGGCTCCGCAACTTCCGACAATGGACTGGGATATGGAAAGTGGAAGATCTGTTCAGACTGGCTCTGAACAAAAAATAATTTAAAGGGATGACTGCCGACCTTCAGTAGTGGAGAGGCACCTAAAGAAGAAGAAGATGGTACACACCCTAGACGACCTCAACAGCATGAGCAAAGTCTACCTTACTATACTTTCCCAACTATGTTGGGATCGGCTTCCAGTCCAAACAGATTGACTGGATATCAGTATTTTACACGATGCGACTGCCATGCAACGACCGTAATCTATTCTGTTATCCTATATTTTATCATTTTAGGTTTAGCTAGGCTTTTGTGTTGCTGACTACCGCTAACTATTGTAATAGGTGTTCGTATGACAACATAGACCGACGGATTAGGAGAAAGGTTTACAATTAGATAATATGTTATAATTGGCCACCCATCCATATACAGACCGCGATAAGCGCAGCTTAACCATAAAGAGCCGAGACATTTAATAACCTTCATCGTCATCAACATCAACCCATATACTGTCCCACTGCTGGGGACGGGTCTTCTCTCATATTGAGAGGGATTAGGCTATAGTCCACCACGCTGGCCTAGTGCGGGTTGGCAGACTTGACAAACCGTCGAGAAAAATCTCAAAGGTTTGCAGGTTTCCTCACGATGTTTTCCTTCACCGTTTAAGCGAGTGATAATTAATTATTAATACGCACATGAATTCGAAAAGTCAGAGGTGCGTGCCTTGGGTTCGAACTCGAGACCTTCGACTTGGCGGTCCAATGGTCATACCACTAGGCTATCACTGCTTCACGAACTAATAAAAACGATAAGTTTCGATAAGTGATATAGTTCTTATATGTTGATTTATTTAACTGTTAAAATATCATACTTCTTGTATTTATTTTTGCATTTTCCATGCTAATATTATAAAGTTATTTTATAATGTATTAAACCAGAAGACGCAAGTTCGAATCCTGGCCGCTGTCAAATGTTTCCTTCACTAAAATAACTATTAAATTTGAGATTTATTTAGTGAGCTCTGAGTTGAAAATGTGCTTATTAAAAAAGGCGTTACATTCATATGAAACCTAGTTTACCTAGGCACTGTAGGCGTACATAACAGTGATTTTATGTAAATTGCGGCATATAGTTACACGAGCGCAAAAATGATTCATGATTACCATTTACATACTAGCCATCACGGAATAGCTCACGGAATAGCTCACGGAAGCACTCGAGCGACGACGAATTTTCACAGAAATGAAACCTGGATTTCGTCTCCGCCTCCCTCTCATAGCTTTTTTAATTAAAATCGTTGAAACCGTTTCCGAGAACGCGATTACAAACAATTAAATAAACAGATATAACTGCCTCACTGAATCAGAGAAGCAGTAATAGTCTAGTGGTATGACCATTGCACTGCCAAGTCGAAGGTCGTGATTTCGAACCCAGCACTTACCTCTGACTTTTCGAATGTGCGTATTAATAATTAATTATTACTAGCTTAAACGGCGAAGGAAAACATTGTACTTGTGAGGAAACCTGTTTGCCTAAGAGATTTCTCTTTCTCAACGGCGTGTGAAGTCTGCCAACCCGCAGTAGGCCAGCGTGGTGAACTGTAGCCTAAGCCCTCTCATTCTGTGAGAGGACACCCGTGCCCAGCAGTGGGACTTCAGTTCCCGGGTCGAGCAGTGTTTATATGAAATTTTCAGTAGCAGCTTAGAGTTCGAATTTATTTCCAGTTAATATGACTATAGGCTAACCCTCTATAACATGGGACCTAAACATAATGAACTGTGGGTGTACATAAGTACACTACTGCCTAACCCTTCGGGGAATACAGGCGTGATTGTATGTAAATAAATAAACAAAATACATAGGTACACAAATATTGTTCGTATAATACGTAATATCTATATGATTATGATTATTATATTATTTTTGAAAGATTAACATACCTATACCATGATGTGACGGAGAACAAATTAGCTATGATAAGATAAGACAGATAGATACATACTTTCTATAGGCCTATTTTTAATGGTATCTATACGATTATGATGATTGTATTTTGAAAGAATATCATACCTATACCATGATGTGACGTAGAACGAATTAGCTATGATAAGGAAGATAGACACATACTTTCTATAGGCCTATTAAAAAAATTGCACGTGTCACGTGCAATCTTCAAGACTGAGTTAACTATTCTTCTTTTTTTACTACTGCATCTGACGATAAAATGAAAATGTATGATTTTGTATGTATAGACGCCTGCAGGTCAACATATCCAAAACTGTCAAATTTTCCCAATTGAATATGAATACTTTTTGCTAAAAAACTTTTTTAATAAGCCTCTTTTGGCTATTCACAGCGCCTTAAAGTATAAAATCTATCAATGAAATTTGACAGATTGGGGTAGCTTGATGTTCTGGCCTCTGTACTTATTACCTACGTGATCAAATAGATCTTGGACAAAGGTCAATAGTTATATTTTCATCTTTTCAAGACCAGTCACAACAAGTTGCTAGGGGCGCTGATGAGTTAGGATACGAGGCAAGTCCTCGCTAATTGCTGCTGCTGCAGCACAGCCTGTCGTGGTCGTGGCGAAGACAAGTGTCGTTTTTAGTCGGTACGACTCCGACATACCCTGCCACCTCCGCAGATGGCAGATGATCCACAAGGATTTTCTGTACTATAAAAAATTGCAGCTGATACGACTCAAACCTTTCTCATTCGTGCAAATGGACGCTGTCATCCTGAACTTCTGCTGAAAGAAGTTTAATACGGCCGGAGCTGAATTTCAATCATTGTTTAATACTTTTTCATCACCAACCCATTTACTGCTGAGTATGGCTTGCTTCTCAGAATGAGAGAGGTTATGCTTATAGTCCACCACGCTGGTGACCTAGCTTGGTGTCGTACGCGAACGTCTCCTTCCAGAAAAAAAATGCTAAGGCTATAGTCTACCACGCTAGCCTAATGTGGGTTGGCAGACTACAAACGCAGTCAAGAAAGTCTCTCTGGCATGCAGGTTTCCTAACGATGTTTTCCTTCATCGTAAGCGAGTAATAATTAATGATAATTTCTTGTCAGTCCAATGGTAAGTCCACTAGGCTATCACCTTCAAAGTTTAACAGGGCACTAATCTGAACTACGCGCTGCTTCTAAAGAAATCATAGAAATATCTACCCAATAATAAGTCACAACATAATTATATAAAATATTGGTGATTTTCAAGAGACAATCTACAAAGCCTTTTTCCAACAATCTTGGCTTCCATGTTGATTTCAGACGCACACTTTAGAGAGATATTAGCCATGACCATGGACGCTGTAAAGGGTCCAAAACGTCGGGATTAATAACATCAATATAACGCATCAAATCCGTAAAAAGTAGTTTTATTCCATCTTGGCTTCCGTTAAACCAGGATGAACCAGCTTAACCCCAAAGCGTAAATAGAGCGTGAATATAAAGTAAACAGATATTTTAATTACCAAGTAATCACGATAATAATTTGCATTCAATGCACTCGTACACTGCCGGCAGTTTACTATAAGTTTTGTAAAAAACACTGGAAATCAGCAGACCGAATCATATCATGCGAGTTGTGGATGGTCTTCATACAATTGGTTATGTGCTAGTGAATCTATCTGCAATTTAAAGTTTAAACAGTCTTCAAGGGTGTGGAACCTCTTAAAACAGTTAAAACTTTAACTGACCCATTAACATAACCTTTCAATTTAAACCAGTGAACCGACATCATCATCATCATCATCATCATCAACCCATATACTGTCCCACGGGTCTTCTCAAATTGAGAGGAATGAGGGATTAGACTGGCCAGCTCACTGGCCTAGTGCGAGTTGACAGACTTCACACACCGCCGAGAAAAATCTCTAAAGCACGCAAGCAGATTTCCTCACTATGTTTTCCTTTGCCGTTTAATCCAACCTAATTAGGAACCAACATAATTAGGAACATTATTATGTTTGAGTTTCAAGGTTAATGTAGCCTGAACTACTGTAACTGGGCAATAGAGGCCAACTGAGGTCTCAAGATACGCGCGAGTGTTACCGCGCTTGCCGCTTACCATCAGTATGCCAATGTATATTATATTATATTGAATCAATATATTAGATCAATATATTATATTGAACTAGCGACCCGCCTCTTGTCGGGTATGTTTATAACATATTATATCCGTTGCCCGCTGTTTCACAGATAAATTAATATTTGGGACAATTTACATTGCACCATCTAGTCCCAAACTCAGCAGAGCTTGAACTATGGGTACCTCTACCTACAAAATTCACAGAAACAAACACAAATGCATAGGGTTCTTCACAAAAATATTTATGCCATGTGGTGATCGAACCCACGACCTCATGATCAGCAGTCCGGCACTCGAACCAATAGACCACAGAGGTCGTCAATCTCAAAGGGGACAAAAGGTAAGGCCTATGTGGAAGAGAAATAAATACATATTATTATTATTAAATTATTATGTCCTTATCTAAGGTCTAATCTATCTCTATAACAAATTTCATTAAAAAATGGCGTGAAAACGTAACAGACAGACAGAATTGCTTTCGCAATTATAATATTAGTAGGGATTTTTACATTGTCCCTGAAGTTGTTTATTTTTTTTACTACTGGCTTGGATACTATACTATAGTCTTGTACTTTGTGGTATGGAAAATCTTCATCTATCACCTGGGGAAGCGGCAGGGTATGCCAGGCCGTACCAACTATAAAACGCACTTGCCTTCACTTGCCCTGTCATGGGTTCCGTGGAATTCGCGACGACCATGACAGGATATGGTTCAACAGTCGCTTGACCCCTGCAATCCTGCCTGGCTTACCCTTGCCTACTGGGGGCCTTTGCTATTTGGGTGGATCATTGGTCAAACCACTTGAATTTCTTTTTTTTTATGTTATTGTCTACATTGTCCATGCCTGTGTAATTATCACATTTTCTTTCTTCCTTTCAAGCGTTTTGAGTTTCGTTTACTAATTACAATACGCGATTATTAATTATTATGTGAGTATGACCAACTAGAATGCAGGAAAATGTCTAGAATGACCTTTTCAAAAGAGCCATAAAATTATAAATATTTTTAACTAAGCAGAGTTCGTACTATGGGTACTAGACAATGAAATAAGCCATAGGTACCTAACCTTGAGTTGGATGACGTTGCACTCCGGTTCGTGTCACAGACCTCTCCTCTACGGTGCCTCAGGGTGCAGGAAGGTGACACCGAGTGACGTCAGGGGACAGTCGCTACGTTGCCTAACATTATACAAATAATAATTACTAGATATAATTATAACCAACATCAAAATTAGATTTTACCTATTCTATATGAATTATTCCACTTTGCCCCACAAGTCGCTCCAATGGTGAGGCAAAGTGGAATGCCTTAAAGTTCACAGTGGAATCTGCGCTATTAAACTGTGACTTTTTCATTGCTATTATTCACAAGTGAGTTATAGGGTTTTTTTATTTATTTTATTAGTTGAGTTGCTTTGTTCTTAAAAAAGTTTCGATACAAAAAAGATCGTGTTCAATAAATAGTACAAATAAATTAATGTACCTATTGCTTGCTCATTTCATGCAACTTCGTATTTAAATAGATAATTTCAACTTGTACGTTTTTAATAAACAAAACTTTCACTCAAATATAACTTTTGTTTTCTCTGTAATAAAGAAAACTTTGAATTCCCCATTTTGTATGTGGCTAAAACGCTATCCGCGAAAAGCCAAAAAAAAGAAACCTCATTCTTTTAGCCTATGGCCGATCGCCATTATTCGCCATTGTTTAGGAAAACAGCTGATTAATTTTTCCCGCCATTGCGAAAAATTTTTCACAATTCGTTTTCACAGTTGCAATTGTTATTTTCTTCACAAGTGTGTTGAAAAACGTCGTATGATACACGTGTGTATTGATGATTACCGTCCTTTAGTAATTCTCAAGTAAGTGACAGATATTATTTATTTATGACGACGTCTGTGGTCTAGTGGTTCGAGTACCGGACTGCTGATCATGGGGTCGTGGGTTTGATTCCCACAGGGCACAAATATTTGTGTGGGTAAAACATGAGTATTTGTGTTTGTCTGGGTATTTCTTATGTATTATAAGTATATATTTACAAAAAAAAGAATATAAGTATTATATCCAACGTCTAGTACCCATAGTACAAGCTCTGCTTAATTTGGGACTAGATGGTGCTGTGTAAAAATGTCCCAAAAATATTGATTTATGTTTTATTGAGAATAAAGTTTACTTAAACCTAACTACCCTACGAAAATTACTTCGTGCCAAAAAGTGGGTACATCTTTCCAATCGGCGTAGTATGTCACCTTCGAAGGGCGCGGGGTGAACAGTTGGGTTCACATTGAGGAGACAACGCCTTCAAGGGCGCTCCGATGACCTCAACGTGTTTTTTCAACCCCAGCTAGAGGGCGGAGACCTTTCGCTAGGGTTTTCACCTGGAGTTTATAGGAACTAAGTAGTAATACTAGTGGAATACTTGTGGCTCTTTCGACGGTGTTGATAAGCAAGGGCGTAGCTAGGATTTCTGCATGAGCAATGGGACAGGTTACGTTAAAAATGAAAAACTAATCTAGATTCAAATTTAGATAGAGAATTAGTGCAATTAAATTTACTGCCTTTATTACTTAATGCCTCATTAGTCTAGTAGTCGTAAGCGCGACTGACACTTTTGAGGTTCGATTCGCAGGTTGAGCAGTGTTATTGGGTTTTTCTATGAAATTCTCAGTAACAGCTCAGAGTTTGGATTTGTGCCCGGTTAATGGCAATAGGCTCGCCTCCTATTATATGGGACCTAGATAGATGTTTGAGTATACCTTATGTAGGTATGATAATATGTAAGCGTTATATTCATTGTCTAGTACCCATAGTACAAGCTCTGCTTAGTTTATATATTTTTCTATTGTATTCTGTATCTGTTTTGCCTAATCCCTCTTAATTTGAGATGAGACCCGTGCCCAGCAGTAGGACAGTATACCTATAGGTTGACGATGATCATATTCAAACAATATTTTTTTTAAATACATATGTATATTGATTTCTGTCATTTACGCGCATATTATACATTGAAATAAAACTACTTTTTACGGATTTTATCGCGTTTTATTGATATTATTAATCCCGACGTTTCGGACCCTTTACAGTGTCCAGCGTCCATCCATACAAAGGTATATTCAAATTTATCAATGAAAAAAAATGTGTCACTACATACTATAAAACAAAGTCGCTTCCCCCTGTTCTGTTCTGTCTGTCCCTATGTATGCTTAGATCTTCCGACACGCGAACCACTACACCACAGATGCCGTCAAAAAAAAATTGTGTATACTTACTAAGTCAAACATCTAATAAAATAGGCAACCCTATGACTATTTGAGATTTGTTATATTGTAGTTGAATAATGAACGCGATTTCTTTTGTTTGTCTTGAGTTATTGGCACTTATTTGGCAGGACAACAATTTGGATAAAAGGGTTTTATGCGACCTCTGTCGCCACCTAACCTCTGAGGAGAGGGAAAGATAGTAAAAAATAAATTATTTGAGATAAATGCTCATAGATATCATCGTCAAGCCAGACGAAGACGTCGGGAACCGAACCCAAGATTTCAAGCGTAGAAGTCGCGCTTGTGACAATTATACTACCAAGGCAGTTAGGAGATAACGTACTTATATTTTGTTTGTTAGAGAGAGTTGAAATTAATTAATCTTTTCCGCTACGTGAGGTCGTCGGTGATATTGGTACTCATATATCTAATCTTAGTTACGTATTTAGTAGAAAATTATCATAGCGATTATCATGAAAGAAAACTAAGTGTTATTAATGCCACGCCTTTTTTTTACAAATCTGTAATGTCCCACTGCAAGGCAAAGGACAAGGGCAAGGTACGATGATTTTTCTATAATTTGTATCAATGAGACGCCAAAATATAATCCTGATATCAAGATTCCTAGCGATATTCCGCAGTAATATAACGTGCATATTGTTTTTACTAATGTATATGCACACAACGAAACATCACCTTATTTTCTGTAGCCCGATTCACGTACTTAATTAAAACCGTAGCGATGTCGCAGCGACTTAATCGTTGAAACAGTTTTCCTATCCACATCCTTGATGGAATCGTTTTCAAATCTTTGAACTGTGTGATACAGTTCAGTATTAGTATTAGTACAGTTATTTTTCAATAAGACGACTTCTAAATCGCTCCGATTGATGGATGTGAATAGGAAAACTGTTTGTTTACTTTTACCAGGTCGTCCGTCCATCTCGTTGGAGGCCGTCCCATGCTGCGCTTTCCGGTGCGTGGTCTCCACTTGAGAACCTTTTCGCCCCAGCGGCCATCAATTCTACGAGCTATGTGCCCCGTCCATTGCCACTTAAGCTTACCAAGTCTTTCAGCTATGTCGGCAACTTTCGTTCTTCTTTTCTCTTTATTATGATGAAAATCATAATTTGACAAAATCATGCTGAAAGAACTACACAACGTGATATTAGTTCAATCAAGATTCGAGTAACCCCACAAATGCTTATGAAGTATTTCGATCTATCTAAACAGCCAGTAGGACCCAATGTTGGGCAAAGGCTACTTTTCTGCCCACTGTTGGGCAAAGGCTACTTTTCTGCCCAAACATTATTGCAGCAATCACTAAATCCTCACTTTCCTAACAATACCAAATGTCTAATATTGGCTACTATTCAGTAACTTCTTTTGTCCATCTTGACCATCGCATCTTGCACCATGACCCGCCAATTTTACTTTTATTTTAAATATTGCCCCACACTAGGATTTTCTCCTGTATCGTGGGTACATTTACAACATACAAACTTTCACATTCACAAACACCCAAACCCGAAACAACTACGTGTAGGTCATACCAATATTTGTTCCGTGTGGGGATCGAACCCACAACCCGTGGTGCAGCACACGATCGCTCAGCCGTTGTGCCAAACGTGTAGTCATTCGTACCTATACTATATCTTCGACCTTTGACGTCCAATTGATTTTCGAGATTGTTATGAGCATAATTGATCTACGGGATTAATAACTATCATAGCACGCTCCATAGTTCAGTGAGAAACTTAAACTCGTGTGCTCTTATGTATGAGTTGATGTTAGATACGGGTTGGCAGACTACACAGGTCGTCTACAAAATTGTCTTTGGGATTCAGGTGTTGTCTCTACCATATATTATGCGAGTAAGTGATAAAGGTGATGAAGTGCGTGCCTAGCATATCGACTCGAGACATTATTTTTTTGAAACTTTTAAGAATTAAAAAAAAAAATGTCTTGACATTAATTGGTCACATCACTGCTTCTGATGTGGATTACATTAGATGAAAAGTTGTGTCACTTTAGCCTTGTAAAATCTCTCGGTCAGCATTAGTGTTATCTTAGATGTGAGCATAGCATTACTTACCTAATTCTCCTTAAATCACCTGAATTTTTCAACATCCAAGATCACTGATCAATGATACAGTTGAAGCCGTAGGTACTCCAGAATTTACTCTTAGACAGCAACCACACAAACGCGTATTATATAGAAATATACATATTATTTAGGCATCTGTACCTAAATAAAAAGTGGTATAAAACACCAAGACCTTGGTGGCGGCGAGTTCGTTGGCCAGTGACGTCAGACAATTAAAGTGATAATACGCGACGCGTTGTACGGCTAATGAGAAATGATAAAATGATTTACATTCGAGCGAGAGAAAAAACAAGCTCTAGGATTGATAACTGGTAAATGGCTGAGGGTGACCTTGTTGAATGGGCAGCGCTTCCAGTTGAAGTTAGATAGCGGGCAATATTGCACTTATCGACTACGACACCAGCATAGGCTGGCTGACGTCACGGCATTCCTGCGCTTGCGCATGCAAGGCGGCTCCGAATCCTGCGATTCCTACCATTATCGACTCCTTTACTACCTTTCTCTTTATAGTACGGAAAATCCTCATGGATCCTCCGCCACCCGGGGAGGTGGCAGGGTATGTCGGACTCATACCGACTAAAAACCGCACTTGCCTTCACGTGCCCTATTGTCATGGCCATGGGATCCGCGAAATTCGCCACGACCATGACTCCTTACTACCTACTGAAATTGGGCTTGTAAGAAATATTAGATAGTACCTAAGTAAGAGTACCTAAATCAGTGAATAGGTAAGGTATGGTTTTGTTCAGTTCAACTGTGGATGCCTCGTGGATCTTCCCTTAAAAGCCTCTTTGAAGGCTTATTTGGCTCTTTGAAGCCGCTTCTGATTAAACCTAATAATTATCATTCACATTGGAACTCTGTTAGAAGATGCTATGAGTTCCAAATATAAATTGATTGCAGAGAAATTGCTCAATGTGACCCTGCTCAACCAAACTCAACCCCACCCCCCTCCTCGCCTACCCCAAACATAGACAATTTGACGCTATTCTTGATCGACACGTATAGGAAACGTATTACATATTATCTGACAAAAGTTTTAATATTATAACTACCATAATTTGTTATTTTTAAACTTTTTTTACTTAGTTTTTTTTGGCCTTGCTGCTAAAATACCTACCTACTTACTTATGAGTTAAAGTAAAATTCATATTAACAAATGGGACGAAGAATATTATTAAATGCCTTCAGTAAAATGATGACTTAATTATAGAGAAAATAAAAACACGCTTTATAATAAATATTCATTTATTGCATTTCTTCTATACAGATAAAATATTTACACCATTTATTTAAAATCATACATTCATTAAAACATTAATATAAAAACAATAATAAAATTACTTTCTATTTATTCCATAATAATATCTAGTTATTATAAATAGTACATTGACCGAGAAATACTTACAGGGGATTTATTAAACGAGAGAGAAAAGAGATACTTCCAAAGAAAGAGAATTGATAACACTATTCCGCGCCATAATATCAATACAGTTATTTAAAAAAAAATGCACCACATTCAATCCTAACACCATTTCTGAACTTCGATGCAGGAAGAGCGAGCTCCCTTCCGAGAACCTGCGCACCCGCCATTTTTTGAAAATGGAACAATATTACGAATTATTTTTTTTTTTTTTAGAAAATATTTTAATCTATAAAGTTGGTACAAATTATCATGGGCCCAATTAATCGTATCGTTATTAACCAATTTCTCTCGTTAGAAAACTCTTGTAAGTACTAAATAGTTTTCAAGAATAACTAATTTTTTTGTAAAATTGTAATTGTACTTACCTAATTTTATGTATAAATCTAAGTAATGGGTACAGTTGAATATATACAGAAGTCAATTTCACTATTACATTCTAATTTCAACCAGTCCCTATTTAAAATTTCATTTTCATTCATTCCTAAAATTACCATTAAAAGATCAAAATTATTTTAATTAAATGTATATCATAATATTATAATCATTAATGCATAAGTATTAATTAAATATTTGTTCCTATTACTAAAAATGTCATTAAAAAAAAATTCGTCATTGATTTTCATACTATAATCAATAGCTAAATTAAAACTAATTTAGAATATCACGCAGTTACCTACAAGGTACGCCATCTTACGTCAATAGCCAGAACTATTTCGTAATCTCTTCAAAACGATCGTCTAGCTATTCTATATTTCTCGAATACTATTTGCGTTAAAAACTCCTATTTCATTTGATATACTAATGGTAATTTATGTTATTTTATTCTACATTTGTATTTAATTATGAGGTAATCATTGAGTGTTGCCATCCGAGAAAGTTTAGATGCAGCAACACAAACGGACGTATTTAATTTAATAGAGTGAAAAATAGCTACATCATTAATTATAGACAAGAAACTGCATAACACCTCCATCGTTAAAAAAACATTTGTGTTAAAAAAATTAGAAAAGGCGTATATAAAGTTATTCGGAAAGGGAATATTAACAGTAAAATTCTGACGACCAGTCTATCTTAGGATATCGGCATTGCCCAGAAAGTAGGTTTTATGCCAGTCGTAAAATAGGTACATTCAGAAGCATTAACAAGTAAGGAAAAGGCTAGGACAAAGGTGATAATTGAAATCCTGTTTTCTTTAAATACAATAAATGCGTTTTCCCATACAAATTGAGCGATTAACTTGTCCAGTTCATAATATATTTTTATTCATGGATAGGTATACCTACTCAGTATAATCCCATTCCGAATAATCTTACATAAAATTTTTAATCATTCATTGTTAATAAAATAATTAATAATGGAAATATATTCCTTAAAAAAATATGTCATTACTATTGTAGAATATTGTAACAAAACAATAATATAAGTACATCAATACAATATTATTATTTGAAATCATTAATTTGATTAAATTACAACATAAATTATTAAAATATTAATTCAAAAGTAAGATATGATTAACAGATGATTTTTTGCACCGAGTGACGCAGTTTCGATTCTCCAATAAAATAAATAAATTCCGAAATCTTATGTCTTAACTAATTAAGCTAAACTTGGACTAATTAACAGTTAAGTTCTCCTAATTATAAACTGTTATTAAATTACAAACGTCTGGAATAAAATAGATACTCATAAAAATTGAAACTTATATTAACAGTAACTTCCACGACATTTACTGACTACTATAGTCAGTAAATGTCGTGGAACATCGATAAAAATATATACAAATTGAAAAATATGCTAAGTACCTATACCTATAAAGTATAATAATTATTATTAATACATTAAAATAATAATTAAATACATTTATTAATTCAATAAATTACACATCAAGAAAACATCATATAAAGTCTTCACGAAATACGACATTTACCGATTATAGTGAACATCGATAGAAATAAATACAAATTGAAAAATATGCTAAGTAGGTACCTATACCTACAAAGTATAATAATTATTATTAATACATAAAAATAATAATAAAATAATTAAATACATTTATTACATTTATTAATTTAATACATTAAACATCAGGAAAACATCATATCAATCATCAGTCTTCATGAGATACCTACAACAGTCACCAGAAGTTAAAATACACTTTGATCTTGAATCACCGATATTCAGAAGCCACGAATTCGGTGGCTGTAAGGGCAATGAGTCAAGAACATAGATTAATGACCAAATGGAGTGTTAATACCACTCCATACTACTAATTTCGCAGTGCTGACTTAACAGCAAGGAATTAAATGTATATTACAATGTATCTCGCTGCGCCAATAGAATTACGCCAGACGCCCAAACACGCTTACCCGCTAGGTGAGATTTTCAAGAGCGAATTGTTGATTCGCTTTACAAAACGTTTGTACCACCATGCATAACAAATGACCTGAAACCACAAAATAATTATGTATTTTATGCGGATGTTGCATGTTTAATCGTTTATTTGTTTGTGTGTGTGTGTGTTTGTTAGTCATCTGCGCCAAGAGAAGTGTGCCGGCCGGGGGCTGTATGTGTTGGTCACCTGTGCCTACAGCAGAGCGCGCGCGGCGCTGCTACTGGGGCGGTGCGCGTGTGTGGCGCGGCGCGGCGCGGGGGCGCGGCGTCAGCGTGCCGGCGGGGCCGAGCCCGCGCCCCACCAGCGCAGGCACGCCGCGTCCACGCAGCGCGCGCGTGCTGCACGACGAGACACTTCTTCTAGCACCTCCTAAACAAAACATGGGATTCAAAAGCCTTCACGGGTACAACATAAAAACGATCGAGGACTTCTAAACCACAAATTATAAAGCCTAGTTCAAAAGTTTAAGTTAAACCTCTATACACAACAAAGCAATTCATAATCCGTGACACTCGTCAAAACAGAAAACTAAATAACGTACCTGCTTCTTCAACACAATATGCTTGCCCTTCCAGTACTTCATAAGTCCTCTCTCCTGTAGCGTGGAGACAATATCCGAGGAGGCGATAGCCAGGTCTTTGCTGAGATCCCTGATACAAAGCGTGGGCCCTGGAGCAGAGCATAACCTTTTAAGCAGCGCCTCCTTCCAGTAAGACCGGTACGAGATTAAGCCAAGGTCTGACAGTGGAGTCTCTGGGGATCCAACCTTGCCTTCCTCTTTTGTTAGGAGGTAACCTGGTGAAGAAAATAGATGTTGGATAATTTATGCTTTCTAATTCGTCATACAGAGATCCTAACCTTGCTCAATGTGACAGCGGCGATCCAGAGTAAACTATGTCACACTTACTGGTGTTTTTTTTGTGCCCCTATACCTGCACGAAGGACGATCTCTATGCGGCCACGCCTAACGCTATTGAGGTGGCATTATATTGCTAGAATTTTTTTTTACCATAGACACAATAAGAAGAAGACGTCCTGTTACTATAAATAGCGGGCCAGTCATACTTGAGCTAACTTCGCACATATTTAATTGGTAACAAAGCCTGTGCTAATACGCCTAGTAGACATTATACATTATGGGTTTAGTGATCATTGCTCATTATATATTTTCAGGCGTCTTTATTGTACATTATTTTTATTTAAGACTACACACTATAATTAAGTCCTGAGTCACAGGATCACCTAGTTTAGGAGCCAGGGGTTACCTTATTTGAGTAACAAAAAGAGACAATATTTTTAAGGTTTTTTCTGTTTATTAAGTAGCTAAAAGCTCTGGTATAAATTTCTCTAACAAAACAATTATACATAATTGTTTATTTATTTATTTATATATAAGTACTTTACTTATACACCCATAAAAATACAATACATCAGAACACAACTTAATTTAAAACATACAATGGGCGGCCTTATCGCGAACAGCGATTTCTTCCAGGCAACTTTGGATGGACATATCGGAACAGAACTAGAAATGGGGTTAGCTACGGTGTAGAAATTAAGAAAGGCATTAAATTATAATGATAATAAACATAATACATGTCGAATGAATGAACTACGATGAATTAGTAACATGGTTAAAGAGACAAGAAATGTTCCCTCAAAAGCCTTTTGAACACTGGTAGTGATTGTGCTCGCCTTATTGACACTGGCAACGCATTCCGCAAACGAGCAGCCTGAACTGAGAAAGATTTACCGAAAAATGTTGTGGAGTGCATTGGCATCTTGAGTCTCAAGTTATCCGATGACCGTAAGAATCAGGTGTGCGTGTCGCCAAGGAACTCGAAACGTTTTTTAAGATAGAACGGGGTAGAAGGTTGAAATAGTACATTTAAAACTAGAGAAAGAATATGATTATTCCGGTAAATTGGCAACCACTTAAGCTTAACTCGAAATTCTGAAACATGTGACCATGTTTCAGAATATCGAGTATTTGCGTTGACCAAATATGAATCTTATACAAAAATTTTTGAGATGCTCATGTTTATCGAGTTGCTCTTCTGTAAGGTCAAGATAGCTGACGTCGGCTTAATCAAACCTATAAATATTTCGAAAATGTACACCCCTTGTGACATTTTTAACTACCAAATCCATAATTTTCTAAAATGGTAAGTTTAACCTTTTGACCGCCACGGACGTGTATAAACGTCAAATGAAAACTTGCTCACGACGCCAACGACGGCATGGCACGTCAAAAATAAGTACCAGTCTTTTTAGTTCAAAATAAATACCTGTATAAAAAAAAATGTTTTTTGTTACCTTTTATTAGATACTAGAATTTGTCGCTTGGCGTAGAGAGCACGGATTTTCGTTGACGTGGCGGTCAAAAGGTTAAAAAAAAAAACGCATATAATCAAGATTCCAAAATGGTAGCCACAAAAAAAAAATGCGTACTGTTTCTAACAAGAACCAAGCTTTATAAATTGTTGTTATTGTCCAAAATAGGATTTCTGTTGCTCATTCTTGGAATTTGGATGCGACACGTGCGTAATTAGTAAAATTTAGAGTTAGAGAGAGATAGAAACCGATTATAAGTTAGACTTTACGAGGGTTTAAATGATCAGTAATTTCCAAAAAAAATATATTTTTTTTTTTTTTTCTTCGAGTAGTCATAAGGTAGCAGGTACACCCTGTGGTGCCCGCTTATCGCTGAATTTTGGGACATAGTTTATGGGATCTTTAACCTTATTTTTGTTGAAAAACGACATAGTTATAGCGCTGACGTTGTTAGCTATTCGATGCATTAGGTATGTATTTATTATCTTTCCTTTACGGGCCTTGGCAGGACGGACTCAAGCTGTTTTGTAATATTCTCGTGTTATTTTTCTCTATTCGAGTTTAACAATTCATATATTTTTTTTAAATGTAGGTATGTCGTGTCATAAAATCCCTTTTCATGTATCTTACAAAAAAGTAATATGTGAAGAAGTGATATACAATGTGAAGAAAATAGCAACCAGTTTTGTTCTTAAAGAAGTTCAAAAGTGGTTGAATTAAAGTAAAGTGGAGTGAAGCGGTGAACTATTACTGCTTAAGACATAATTCTAAGTGGAGGTTCGTGCCCATCAGTGGGGTCGAGCCCATCGGCCAAGTGCGAGTAGGATCGCAAAAAAGGTAATAATAACATTGAAATAAAACTACTTTTTACGGATTGTATCGCGTATATCTCTCGCGTATATATATTCGCGTAAATGTCAGAAAGTAATAAAAAATACAGTAATATGGAAATATTATAAACACAGGGTAAGGTGGGCACAATATTGAATTGACCCACATCAACCGATAGAGTTTTCTTATTGTACAAAAAAAAATATCGTTCTGATAATTATTTAATTTATTTTTGTATATATACCACTAAGGTGGTTAACGTGTAAAAGTGTTATTGGAATTTTCGATGAAATTCTCAGCAACAGCTTGGAGTTTGGATTTGTGACCGGTTAGTGGCATTAGGCTCGCCCCCATACATGGGACTTGAAACATACCTACTGACGAACTGTGGGTTTACATTAGTACACCTCTGCCTAACCTTTTGGGGAATAGAGGCGTGATGGTATGTTATAGTATGTGCTATAATAAAATAGAACGCAATTAGTCTTGATCCTAACCCAGCGTGTTTTCATTGATTGACTCAGTACAATATAAAATACATTTTATTTTTTAATGTCTTTCCAAGACACTACAAATAAATGCAATTTTAATTCACTTAAAACTTTAAGAAAATGACATTAACATTGAGACTTAATTATATATGTTACGTCTAGCCGTCTCCATATTATATTGCATAAGTTGGTTGACATGTAATTTAACCTTTTGAACGCCAGAGTATAAACGTATCGCCGTACCCCTGACGCCAGGCCACTTTTTCTGTCAAATGACCTTCATAAAAAATAGGGATTCCAAAACTTATATCGATATACAAATAAGTTTTTATTTTCGTGTTTAATTTTTTAATAAATCTAATAAAACGACACTGAAATTTTATTTAACCTGCCACTATATTCCAATATAGTAATCTTGACACAGTATTTAACAGAGACTATCAATGAAAAAGCAGAAATTAGAAAACTAAAAAAATAAATTATTACAATATGGTTACAACACTATTCAACATGACTTGTCTTGGTATTGTGACAATGGCGTTGGTTGCCAGGCAATTTTAAGACATTCTCGCATCTAAATTAGGGATGTAGCAGTGTACATGTTGGTTATAGATTCTAATAAGTATTCTTATCTAATATAATACCTATCCATATCTAAAATACGCAAGGATTTTAA
Organism: Acronicta alni; assembly: GCA_964056405.1. NCBI lineage: Eukaryota > Metazoa > Arthropoda > Insecta > Lepidoptera > Noctuidae > Acronicta > Acronicta alni. The sequence continues at coordinate 2,776,304 of OZ043919.1, read as the reverse complement.
TGTAGTAATAAAAAAAAATTAAAAACAGTATTTTAATTATTGTTTTTTTACATGTAAAAAATACGCAGATATAATTTAAAAAACAACAGTTATGATATACCTAATAATTATTATTACGAATCAGTCTTACAATTTTACAAACAGTTACATATACCTACACTAACTGGTTCTGTCTTAGTAGTATATTTCAGCTTACATATTAGGTGCATACTATGATTACTACCTTTATTATCGCATACCTAAATAAATACCTATGTAGACAGTGTGCGCGACATTTTTCTCATTCGTAAGAGTTATATAAAAAGAAACAAGAACAATAAGGTCAGATAATATTTTCAACGTTGTTGCATTATCATAAGTAAATCTAATAAAAGAGAAAATATTGCAGGTGCTTATCAAAGTCTGTATCGTTAGAATAGAATAGAATAGAATAGAATACATTTATTTGCATAAAATGTAGGTTACATTATAGATGGAAATTACAAACAGTGCCATATACATTTTATCGCTTTGCGATATGCAAATATAAAATTAAAATTAACTACTTAATACAACAGTGTTCTTCTAATAGTGTGGGTTACTTGTTGAAAAAAAACGTTTAAGAAATTACTGACCTGTTTTTGTCCCTAATAAATAAATTTAAAATATTGATTTAACATTTTTAATCATAGTTTTTGAAATAACTCACCTCTAAATCATCTTCTTGGATTGATTCCGCTCCGAGAACTCGTCGTGATCTCCGATTCCTTCTAATATTCGAAGAAGTTCTTCGGTAGTCATTACACTCATGATGGCAGTTCATAATATTACACCATACACGATATTAACTTACACGATATAACTCTCGATATAACTCTCACATATAAGTTTTGTATTGGTAGTCGGATCATCAAGTTTTGTGGTGCTGAGTTTTTTTTTTGTAAGTTATATTGTTGATCAACTTCCAAATCTTAAAAGGATTTCCAATACAATTTTTGAAAGATTTTAGATAATAAGAACTCTGCATTTTGAATAACAGCTGTCACATTATTTCGTTCAGCTATGAAATTGCTCTTTATTTTTGCGTCTCCAGTATTCTCTTTTAATTTCTTAACCAGTTCATTTCTAGTATTATATTGATTTCTGACATTATGCGAATATTATACATTGAAATAAAACTACTTTTCACGGATTTTATCGCGTATATTGATATTATTAATCCCGACGTTTCGGACCCTTTACAGCGTCCATGGTCCCGGGTAGACTGAGGTGGTGGGCGTCTTGATGATATAATAACTGACAGCTACCCTACATTTTTTATTGTGACAATTTAATCGTGACTCCAAACTAAGATCGCCCACTGTGTAGAAACTAGTTTTTTGGCAAATAATGCGAGGTTCCAAACTAATGCCACCTTCATCACTGCGTCGATAATAACATTGGTGTAGGTCAAGGGTTCAACTGTTTATACGGGCACGTAGACTAATATTAAAAAATTAAAATTTCTTATAAGTAGTTTTGTTTCATCGTGAGGAAACCTGCATGCCTTGGAGATTTTTCTCGACGGTGTGTGAAGTCTGCCAACCCGCACTAGGCCAGCGAAATGGCCTATAGCGTAATCCCTCTTATTCTGTGAGAGGAGACCCGTGCCCAGCAGTGGGACAGTATATGGGTTGATGATTGTTTTGTTTCATCTCAGTTTGTGTTTATCTCATTGTTTTTTAGTGTTGCTTTAAGGTTTATAGCTTTCACTCACTTGAAACTAAAGTTTTTTGCAATTATTACCACTCTAATAAAGTATTTCTTATTAAAACCAATTATTTTCGAGCAGCGAAAAGATATGCATCTAGCAGCGAACCGCGCGTACGTGTCTCTAATGAATTCTTGCAAGTTCAATTTGAGACACTGCCCGGTTTCAGATTTATACACTGGACATGGAGCTGGAAGGTGGCCATAGGAAATCGGTTATAAAACGACACAATCCCATTGAGTTTGGGCTCGTTTGTTTCGTCTTGACGCATACTTTGGTCCTAAATGGTAACCAGGATTTGATCATAGGATCTCTGTAATAAAACGACTTAATCGCATCGAGTTTGGGTTCATTTGATTCGTCTTGATAAGTACTTTGGTCCTAGATAATATCCATCTGCAACACCATCAGATTTGTGAAAATCGGTTTGTTATGCAATTGAATTCTATTTGATTAGATGGATGATCCAACGCCAAGGTGAGCACGTGCCGAGGGTTGAATGGTATGAGGGTGTCTAAACATATCATATCGCTAACGTTGCGCCTCAGGGTACCAACAGGATATTCTGCATTTTTCTAGGATAAAAAGTAGCCTATAATATTTGTGTAAATTTCATGCAAATCGGTCAATTATCAAATCGATAATTTCATGCAAAATGTTCTTGAGTTATAGTTTTATTTATATAGATAACAATTTCAATTAGAATATTTAAATCTTTGTTATTACATAAAAAAGTAACAAACAATTTTAATTTTAATGATCAAGCATTTCATCTCGGATTTATTTTTATTTTTTTACGAATAAAACAACTTGGTAAACTGTTTTCAAATTTTATACACCAATAAGTCGATTATGTATTCGTTGCTATGGAATTATAATCATTTTAAGACTAAAAAAAAACCAAAGATAAATAATAAAACAAAAACACGCTTCTGTAGTTAGCCGAACTAAAAAAATAGAATATAAATAATATTAAAAAAATAAATAAAGAACATGCTTTTGCAGATAACCTTTTGTTATTGAAATGACTTCAATCACTCGTAGTAACATATAATTCCAACTTGTTATAACATGATTAGTATACTCTAAAGTTATTGAATACGAATTTTCGCTGAGGGTATCATTAATATTCTGATATTCATTTTATTAATAATTTCTAAATTTAAATTTGAATTGAGATGCACTTTTGAAGTTGACGGTTAAACTTCATCAATAAAATATTAAAACAATTAATATTCGCGAAGCCGCAATCAACAAACGAACACCTCATCATCAACCCATATACTGTCCCACTGCTGGGCACGGGTCTCCTCTCATGTTGAGAGGGATTAGGCTATAGTCCACCACGCTGGCCTAGTGCGGGTTGGCAGACTTCAAAAACCGTCGAGAAAAATCTCTAAGGTATGCAGGTTTCCTCACGATGTTTTCCTTCACCGTTTAAGCGAGTGATAATTAATTATTAATACGCACATGAATTCGAAAAGTCAGAGGTGCGTGCCTTGGGTTCGAACTCGGGACCTTCGACTTGGCAGTCCAATGGTCATACCACTAGGCTATCACTGCTGTTTTTGAAAAAAAAACGAACACCTAAGGCAGACGTATTCAATAACAGTCTGATTAACCCTACAAACGCTGTGAACAAACCTCTGAACATACTTTGTACTTGGTGATCCAGTATCCGTATTCGACAAACATACAAGGGGAGGATGATGGATGATGATCTTACATATAATACACTGTGTAGATAATAAATCCAGCTTTCACGCAACGCACGCAGTCGCTTCGTGTAAAATACTGATATTCAGCCGCATCTGGGTTGGAAGCCAACCGCAATATAGTTGGGAAAATATCTTAGATTTATCTACCAGTAACGACTGTCATAGCCTAGTGATAGCCTAGTGGTATGACCATTAGACTGCCAAGTCGAAGGTCTCGAGTTCGAATCCAAGGTACCTCTGACTTGAAATGATGTGCGTATTAATAATTAATTATCACTCGCTTAAACGGTGAAGGAAAAACATCGTGAGGAAACCTGCATGCTTTAGAGATTTTCTCGACGGCGTGTGAAGTCTGCCAACCCGCACTAGGCCAGCGTGGTGGACTATAGCCTAATCCCTCTCAACATGAGAGGAGACCCGTGCCCAGCAGTGGGACAGTATATGGGTTGACGATGATGAACGACTGTCATAGGTGTTCGTATGACGACCACAACCAACGGCTTTTCGTACTCTCCGAGGCACGAAGGGGTCACGATGTGTAAAGAATGGTCACCCATCCACAGACTGATCGCCACAAGAGCAGCTTAACCCTGCAACGAAGTTATTACTAAGCCGCGGGCCCTCAATAAGTGTGAGTGTAACCAAAAGATTTGCAACAATCTTTACTGATGTGTCTGGTACTTGGGCTGCAATAATAATTAAGGCACCTATCAAAATAGTTCGCGTCCATAATCCGACGCTTACAGGTAGGGCTGTCAGATTAAACCAAATCGAATCATTTGTTAGCGTTGGGAGGGAGGGATTTCGTGAATTCATCTCTGTTTTGTACGGGTAAATAGAATATGAAATGGTTTTCGGCAAACCAGGTAGACCTACGACTAGAAATTAGAGTGGTGCTTGACAGTTACTTGAATAAAATGATTGTGCAATTGTTTTGCTATAATGATTGAACAGCTATTCTTCTATTAGGAGCAACACGATTTTGTAATACAAATATTTTTCTTCGTCGTTCTCTCATGATTTTTAAAGCTAAGGACCGCTCGGTACATGCATTAAATTTTTACTCGTGTGTAAAATGCAAATAAAGCAAGCATTTACTTTGTTTTAGCTAAACAATACGAAAACCGCCATATTCAAACAACATCCCAAAAAACTGATTAAAAATTACCAAAAAAAAACGTCCGTATCAAAACAGCTTATCCTAGGTTAGTTATGTTACATATGGCAGCCCTATTTACGTCTCACGGTGGGCCCGCCACCCCCGACCCCTGACTAGACCCGAGAGGGGTGAGTCTAGACGGCAGACCGATCCATACTGCAGTGCATCGATCGGGGCCGGGTCGACGGCCGCCGTGTCGCGACGCCCCTTCGCCCCCGTGGGGGACAAAACAAACGCGCAGTTGGAGGGTTTATCACGTTGACCGCACAGGTGGTGTTATGGGTTTGCGATTTGTAAGAATTACGCACGAGCCGTGTTGACACGGAGGTAAAGCACGCTACGGAATTGAGTGAAACGGTGAGGTTTCTGCACCCCTATTGTTGGCAAGTTGGACTCAATAGCTGGCGTGACTGTTCACGGTTCTGAAATTAGTTTACAACTCACTAGTACCAATAAAAGTAGCTGCGAACATGCCATAATATTCTGTAAAGTGTGATTGGACAACCCTTAATCACAAACTACGTTTATTTTAGTATTATTTATACCAAATTGGTAATTTTGACAAGTAAACAGATCATCTGTTGCCAGGGTGGTGACGAATGAATGCCACCGCGGTGGTGACATTGACATTCACTTGTACGCTCGTCGCGGAGGGCAATTTGTATGACTTTTTGCGTTATTAAAGGTTAAGTACTTGTGAATTATGTCCGTCTGGCTAGGGTTGGGGCCTAGTCAACATGGTGACACTTTAATGGCATGGCGGCAGTAATAACGAGAAGATTTTTATTTTTGGGGTTGTTAAATATAGACCCAGTTGCGCTTATCTGCTCCTTGATGTTTAACGATACCTGCTGCAAATGTTGTAGATATAGACGATTATTTTATACTTACTTACATAAAAAAATATATAACATTCTAGTATGTGTATGTGATAGCCTAGTGACATGACCATTGGATTGCCAAGTCAAAGGTCTCGAGTTCGAAATCATGTGTGTATTAATAATTATTATCACTCGCTTAAAAGGTGAAAAAAAACATCGTGAGGAAACCTGCATGCCTTAGAGATTTTTCTCGACGGTGTGTGAAGTCTGCCAACTCGCACTAGGCCAGTATGATGGACTATAACCTAAACCCTCGCATACTGAAAGGAGACCCACGACCAGCAATGGGACAGTATATATGTGGGTTGATGATATATATGTTATAGTGTTTTTACGTTCGAAGGGCTAGTAGATAAATAATAACTACTCTTATCAACCGATTCGCAAGGTAAAGCTACGCTAGCTGCGGCCATTCTGTGGATGGGTGACAATTCTTAACAATTCAAGATCCCTCCGCGCCTCGGAGAGAACTTAAACGATCCCGGTTGTCATACGAACGTATGACAATGGTTAGTGGTAGTCCGAATCCCAAAACGTTCTCCTGTCTAGCCTCGGGATATCGGTATTACCCAGAAATTTAATTCCGGAGGTCTGATGGCAGTCGCTTCGTGTAAAATACTGATATTCAGCCGCATTTGGTTAGACTGGGAGTCGACCCCAACTAAGTTGGAAAAAGGTTCGGAGGATGAGTGTTTCTGCGTTTTCTGCGTTCCTATGGTATCAAGTAATGGTGTTCAAATTGCTATAAATCAATAACTTGCTTAATGCTTGCTTTATTTGTTAAGCAAGCGATTTTATGTGCTTTATTATAGCATGCTTAATTTATATGCCGGTGCCGCGGAAGCGGCCGGCGAGTGCCAGAACCAAATCTGAATAATACCGAATCTGAAGACCAAGAAAGTGTATTAAATATCTAACAGTATAGTATAATTGATTTATTTGATGAGCAAATTTAGTGTGCAATTCAGTATCTTTGGTGCTAATTTCGAATATTTTGATTGAAAAAAGGGGATTTACAGTTAAAGTATTAAATACCACCCAATATAAATTAATGACTTGGTCCTTTTTTTAAGGCAAAATCCTCATTGGATCCTCTACCACCCTGGAAAGCGTCAGGATTTGTCAGACTCGTACCAACCGCACTTGCCATCACTTGCCCCATAGCAATGTCAATGTCATGAATCTCATAGCAACCATGAGTATCATGACACGCACGACTTGACACGACTATGACAGTCCATGGTCCTTTACTCCCACCGGACCCCCATCAAAGGGCGAATCTTCCCTGGCATTTATTTATTTATTCATTTGGACAACCAGTAGTGGTTAAATGGTTTCTTATATCTAAAGTGTAATTACCATATCATCAACCCATATACTGTCCCACTGCTGGGCACGGGTCTTCTCTCAGATTAAGAGGGATTAAGCTATAGTCAACCACGCTGGCCTAGTGCGGGTTGGCAGACTTCACTTCGTCGCGAAAAATCTCTAAGGTGCAGGTTTCCTCGCGATGTTTTCTTTCACCGTTTAAGCGAGTGACAATTAATTATTAATACGCACATGATTTCGAAAGGTAGAGGTGGATTGGAACTCGAGATCTTCCGACTTGGCAGTCCAATTGTCATACCGCTAGGCTATCACTGCTTATAATTACCATAATGGAATTAAATGCACAACATTTTAATATGTCACAGCATGCATCAAATTGTGACATCGATACTTACAGTTTGCTAGTATAAACTAAATAAATAAAAAAGAAAACAGTTGTTAGTACAACGGGAGGGCTTTCACCTACATGTGGTCGAATTTCCACCACAACGCACAAAGCGATATGCTGCGTCTTTTCTTGTTAGCACCGAAAAGGAGTGCTCTCCCTGCGTCTGTATTCCCAGACTCATATAACTTTGCGTGTCTTTAAGGTGAGAGTGAATAGGCATTTTCTTGGTAAGCGTGTTCCACCTTCGACCTCGTCGTCGCTTACCATCTGAGAGACTGAGGTCAAACGCAAACCCATCAACAATAAAAAAAAATACCAAATTTATTATTTGCATCCTGAACAGTCGACGTAGCTATCAACTCGTTAAGTAGATAATCTTTTTACTCCAGCATGAAACATTAGGAGCTAAAGTTGATTGAGAAAGAATGAATGATTTAAAATGGTGGGTACTCACTGAAGTCGATGAGAAGTCTGCCGTATCCTTGTCTCTGGTAGGGCGGCAGCGTCAGTATGCACGACACGTTGTAGTTTAGGAACGAATTCTTCTCCTGTTAAAATATATATATTTGGGACATTTTACACAACATCATCTAATTCCAAATTAAGCAGGGCTTGTAATATGGGTAGGTACTGGAAAATGAACATAATACTTATATACTTATATTAGATTTGGGTATCTATCACGATAGTATATGTCCACATTAACGAAATAGTGGCAAAGGCATCTAAGTAACTAGGGTTCATTATGAGACTCTCCAAGTGCTTTAAGCAAGCTAAAACATTGAAAATATTGTACTGCACATATGTTCGAAGCCACCTGGAATTTGGCAAATCTGGAATCCATGTTATGATAAGTTTGACATGGAGTCATTGGATTGGCTGAATACTACAGTTTTTTTTAATACCACTAAGATGGCAAACAAGCATACGGCCCACCTGATGGTAAGCGATTACCGTAGCTTATAAACGTTTGCAACACCAGGGGTATCACTTGCACGTCGCCGACCCTGTAAAACGAAAGAAGAATAGCTGGGTTGGGAGTATAAGGGGCAAATTCCCCCCACTGCCAACACAACGTTTCCTCGCGGAACACTGGCAAGCTTGCTCACCGTTGTGTCAGCTCAAAGCAGTATTATTTCAGATACTTCATCCCATTAAATAATTCTATTGTTCGCTAAAGGGATTGATGAGCAAATACGTCATTGGAGGTTTTTGTTGTAAAAGGTTAGTTTAAAAATAAGTCTCGATGACGTGCACAGTGACGCACACGCGTTTAGGTTACGCGCGTGCGTCTATTGTTAATACAGGTTAATGACGAAAGGAAATATAGGCAGAGGTAAAGGAACAGAATGCGTAGAAGAGGTGTACCTACTGAAAGTGTCTTCTATCTTGTACAGTCGAAAAATAATTAGAGGGAGTGAACAACCTCTGCATATTAACATCTAAACTAATATTTTATAGAGAAAAGATTGTTTTTTTTTCGTATGTTTGTTTTCAACTTGAAAGCCTAGTGATATGAGCATTGGACTGCCCAATCCAAGTTCGAATCCAAGGCACGCAACTCTGACTTTTCGAAATCATATGCGTATTAATATGAATTTATCACTCCGTTTTCCTCGTGTGCTTACAAGGTAAGGAACACCGTAAGGACATCGTAAGAAAACTAGGGGGGTTTATCTCAACGGTGTGTGAAGTCTACGTTAGGTCAGCGTGGTAGACTATAGCCTAATTCCTCTTGTTCTAAGAGGACACTCGTGCCCAGCAGTGGGCCAGTATATGGGTTAGTAATGATGATGTTAGTAATAGATAAACTCAAAAAATACTCGACTGATTTTAAATATTAATTCACCTATAGAAAGTATCTCTATCTCTATCTTTATATCCATCTAAATATCTCTATCGATAATTATCAGAGTAATATAAGCTATATTAATTTATGATCATACTCGTGCGAAACCGGTTCATTATTTGCATTATAAAATAACTATTTGCCAGAGAGCTTGGAATGTAAACAACTCACAACAACTGCATTTTACAACAACTACATACATATATTATTATGTGAACACAATCTTGGTCCGAAACAGATGTCATTATTTAACATACTATCACGACTATATGACTGAAGGGCTAGCAAGAGGTGTACTAGTCGAATGGTCGCAAGTGCGGCTGCTGAAACTATTATTATAGTGAGTGTGTTAAAGGTTTGATATGAAATTCTCAGCTCAACTTGGATTTGTGCCGGATACTGGCAATAGGCCTCACGTAATATGGGTATTATGTGAGACCTAAAAACATACCAGGCACAATATAGCTTACAACTTACATTGTTACATATTACTGTTTTTTTTTTGTTCATGTGGTGTTTACCTTTAAGTAATTGTTGCACTGTGTAAAGTTTGAGTGCATGTTTTATTTTTATTCGTAGATTAGTGTAAACAATTGTTGGTAGACCTAATAAATAAAATACCGCCACACAGTGGGTGTACATTAGTACACCTTTGCATAAATTTCGGTGCATGAAATGAGTGAAATGACAAAAGAACCGAATTATGGAATAGTCATTGCAATTTATAAACGCACGTCTTATGACTTTAAAGAACACTGATATAAGCTTTAAATTCAAATAATCGATGCGTCGAATATGTATCAAATGGATATAACCTCTCCCTATTATCACTAAAATACGTTGCAAATCAAGTCCCCCTAAGCTGTCCACGAGGCATATGAATGCATTACATCGGTCACGCGTCACCCAGAAACACAGTTCAATATCCATGTTTTCCAAAATTGAATGTAAATTTGTGTGTTTTCTTATTAAAAAAAAGTAAAAAGGAGGCGGGTTTTACTTCAATTATTTAATTCTGAACTAATATTTACCATTCTTTCTTTTTGATAGAGTAGATATACCCCATTTCCTCCATATAAATTTACTTGGGTGACTGACCATTAGTTCAGAAACCTTAAGTTTTCTAAAAAGTTTAAAGTTATTACCTTTTAAATCGACACTACAAAGCTGCTGAGAGGAAAATTAAGTACTCTGGTCGCACTCTTCCAACGAACGCGTTTCAAAGGTTACTTATAATAATATTAGACAAAAAAAACGTTTGAAGCATTTTGTGGTATATCTTCAGTGTGACCCATACCATCATGCTTTGTATTCCCCGAAGGGTTAAGCACTGTGGGTGTACATAAGCCTATTATATTCCTCATAATAGGCTTATATACCCCCACAGTTCTTCGGGATGAAAGACACCAAACGAATTTATATATTATGCCTATCTCGGAATCTTCATCAATCATATGAATCAAGGTTAAATAAGAAACTTAACTTAACTTATTATTTTTTGCTTTTCAGTTTTTATACTTATTATATCACGAAGACGAGCAATCACTACCGTTCCATGTAAAACCAACTAATAAACGAACACAATACCAGATCTTCCTATCAGACCCAGACATAACTAATGCACATTTTAAGTCACAACTTTAAAGTTACACCTTAAATCTAGACAAAACATCCTCCGTCTGCAGCATCCGGTCGATGAACTGTGGGGGGGTAGGCGTGCCGGAGGGGGGCGCGTTGCTTTCCGAAACATTAAAAATAAAGCCGAGTTAAACTGTTAAATTATAAGCTTCTTGGCAAATAAGTCAAATGTTGACAACTCTGCTTACTCTATAAGGAGTATGTGATGAATATTTTTAGACTACTTGATATAGTTACATATAGTACCTAATCTAGGGCTTGTGGGTGAGTAATAACCGTGCCTTGGAGGGCACGTAAATTGAATACTGTTTCTGTTTGGACTTTAAAAGAGACCATGATTCTCTGAGTTTGTTTCGGCGTTTCTTGTCAAGAGGTAAACGCTGTAAAGGGTCCGAAACGTCGGGATTAATAATATCGATATAACGCGATAAAATCCGTAAGCAGTTTTATTTTAATTTAAGTAACCTTAAAATGTCGCCGAACACTTAGTGAATAGTTCCATAGTCTCAATCGGAGGGTGAAAAATGTCCAATCATGTATTTCGAAAATTGACACAAACTGGGGAAAGAGATAACACTTTCCTTCTTCAATGTACCATGCTGGAGACAACACAACAGATCACATTTGGGCGAAGTGTTGCAGGCCATGCCAGCCCCCACAGCTAAGATTAAGATTCCTTGAAATAAAACTATTTTTATTTAAATCCCGACGTTTCGGACCCTTTACAGCGTCCATGGTCACGGGTAGACTTACTTAACCTTACACTTTTTATAGGCCAATCCTTCCTGAAAACGTCATTCATATAAACTTCATATAAAGACAAGTCGGGTTTTCATCTCGCACACTCGTCTGTGAGGTAATGAATTCTCACAATAATGTTGGGTACGGCGCGGGCGCGGGGCTCCGCCGACGTCTAGACGTCTACGCCCGCTTGTTTACATCGCTAAATTGTCACTCGCGGTAAGGGCTGCCCGCGTTTTATCGATTATAGACAATTTATTTGGAAGTTACTACTACTCATACATACATACATACTTACCATCACACCTGTATTCTCCGAAGGGTTAAGCAGAGGTGTACTAATGTAAACCAATAGTTCACTGGTATGTTTAGGTCCCATATAATAGGGGGCGAGCCTATTATTGCCATTAACCGGGCACAAATCCAAACTCTGAGCTGCTAATGATAATTTCATAGAAAAACCTAATAACACTGCTGGACCTAGGAATAGAACCCAAGACCTCTAGCTTAGCAGTCGCGCTTTGAACCACTAGACTAGACTTACCAGGCAGTTACCTACTCAATCTTAAATATCGATATATTCCGGGTCTCTTTAATGAATTAAGACGGATTATGGTTCTAACCAGGATCCAGCAGAATACCAGCGCCAGATGCTAGTCTGGCACATGCTGATGCTTGTTTTGTTTATGGCAAATAAATGGTTTTTCTTGTCTTCTTCTTTTCTTTCTAACTGCATTTGAACGCTGAAGAGTTCGCCTATCTGATCATCGTCATTGATAATTAAATTACAACCAAATTTGAAAACCACTACCTCTTTAATGAATTCACACGGATTCTATTTTAAATACAAATTATAAACAGCTACTATTAAAATGCTCGCCCAAAAGTAATTTCAACGCTCGTCATCAAAAGATGCATTTAAAAAAACATAGATAGTTACAATTTAATCACAATCCAGTTCCTAGTGACAACCCTACAACGGAGCGTGGGTGGTAACATTGGGGGACCAAAGTACGAAATCAAATGACGATATTTGGACGCAACCATAACCTACACCACAGAGGTTACCATAGCTTTAGAATTTATTGAACTGCTATTGCTGCCTTTTTAAGTTTATAAATAATAATAATAAATATATTAAAGTTATTTAGCGAAGGAAAAATTCGACCGCGGGCAGTATTCGAACCTGCGTCTTCTGGATAGGTACACCAGACGCTATGACCGCTAAGCAAGCTTTTCAATAGGTGTTACTGACTTCACCATAAAGACGTAAATTCTGAATGTGAAGGCAAAATTCGTCATGGCGGGTGGGACTCGCGGTGGCTTACCGCGGTCGAATTTTTCCTTCGCTAAATAACTTTAAAAAAATAATAATAAATATATTTCATTTATTCAGGTAATTGCCACCCATAGCAGTAATAGTTTTGTGGTATGACCATTGGACTGCCAAGTCGAAGGTCTCGAATCCACATCCAAGGCACGCACCCCTGACTTTTCGTAATCATCTGCTTATTAATAATTAATTATCGGACACTCGGTTAAACGGTGAAGGAAAACATCGTGAGAAAACCTGCATGCCTTAGAGAATTTTCTTCCGTGTGTGTAGTCTGCCAACCCGCACTAGGCCAACGTGGTGGACTATAGCCATTAGGCTATAGTCAAACACCACGCTTTTTTTTATAGTCCGCCACGGACCAAACGAAGCAGTTTTTTACTTTTTAGAGATTACCCTACACAATAAAAAACTGTCTCGTTAGTCTAGTTTTCTTAAGCGCGACTGCTACGCTAAAGGTCCTGTGTTGGATTCCCATCGAGCAGTGTTATTGAGTTTTTCTAGGAAATTCTCAGTAAGCTTGGAGTTTGGATGTGTACCCGCATAATGGCAATTGGCTCGTTTTTTAATACATTGGACCTAAACATACCGGCGAACTGTGAGTATGCATTACAATTATAACCCTTCGGGGAATACAGGCAGAATGCTATGTTATGTTAAAAAAAAAACGGAACTCAGATCAAGTCATCTTATACACAGCCAAGGAGTGAAACTCCTTTCCTGCGTCTGTATTACGAGTACGAACAACCCGAATGTTTTTAAAAGTCGGGTGAACAGGCATCTTCTGGGTGTGCTCGCTCTATCATCGACCTCATCTTTGCTCCGAGGCTAAGGTTGAAGTCAAGAGCAAGCCCATTTTGTAGAAAAAAAATCGCAAAACATGGCAGATGATCAGTATAAAGCCTCTAAGCAGCATACGAAGGTCACTGACCTTTAAGGTTCGACGAGGTATTTTCGACCAATCTACCAAACCGGCCACCCGTACCGAAAAACGCACAAAACCGCGTCTAGCCGACAATACGCGGCGTACGGTCGGATACGGGCCGTGTCCGGATGCGGAGGGCGACGACCCCGGACAGACGTCTGGGTCTTGGTCTATGTATACGTTTAAGATGCGAATTTTACAGTATACGGTGTAACGATCGATCAGACTGTCTAGAGGCGAGACGGGGCGGTACCTCGTGGATGTTCCTGTGTGTGTTTTTGGAATTTTATTCACCTTTTGTCATTGGGATGGGATATTAGTTATTTGAGCAGTGATAGACTAGTGGTATGACCATTGGACTGCCAAATCGAAGGTCTCGAGTTCGAACCCAAGGCACGCACCTCTGACTTTTTGAATTCATGTGCGTATTAATAAGTAATTATCACTCGCTTAAACGGTGAAGGAAAACATCGTGAGGAAACCTGCATACCTTAGAGATTTTTCTCGACGGTTTGTGAAGTCTGCCAAGCCGCACTAGGCCAGCGTGGTGGACTATAGCCTAATCCCTTTCAATATGAGAGGAGACCCGTGCCCAGCAGTGGGACAGTCTATAGGTTGATGATGATGATCAGTTATTTGTAACGCTCTGTGTGAATGATAAATGAATGATTATGATTATTGCACAGGAGAAAGGTCTTGTGATTGAATCCAAGGGACTTGATTCGTTTTAATTCTATATATGTGTATAAAGCAGTGATAGTCTAGTGATATGACCACTGGACCTTCAAGGCAAAGGTCTCGCGTTCGAATCCAAGGCACGCATCTTTTACTTTTCGAAATCATGTGCATTAATAATTAATTATCACTAAGATTTTAAAGTTATTTAATATTTTTGGGATATTTTACACAACACCATCTAGTCCCAAACTAAGCAGAGCTTGTACTATGGGTACTAGACAATGGATATAATACTTATATACTTTTTTTTTTGTAAATACATACTTATAATACATAAGAAACACCCAGACAAACACAAATACTCATGTTTTATCCACACAAATATTTGCGTCCTGTGGGAATCGAACCCACGACCTCATGATCAACAGTCCGGTACTCGAACCGCTAGACCATAGAGGTCGTTAATGATTTCTCGACGGCGTGTGAAGTCTGCCAACCCGCACTAGGCCAGCGTGGTGGACTATAGCCTAATCCCTGTCATTCTGGGGGAAGACTGCGCAGCAGTAGGACAGTATATGGTTTGATGATATCCGAATGATAACATTCATACCATCACGTTTCTATCCCTGAAGGATTAGGCAGCGGTGTAAGTACTGATGTACAAAGACCAGCAGGTCGAGCTAACCAAAACTGTAAAATTTTCCCAATTGAATATGAACCTTATTGTTTTGTATAAAAGTTGAAAATCAATCAAAGAAATTTGACAGTTTTTGGTAGCTTGATGTGCTTGGCCTCTGTACATTGATGAAACATTGATTTTTATTAACGACTACCTGTTGCCCGCAGTTGCACCTGGGTTTTTGAGACAAAAGGTAGCCCATGTCATACTCCAAGGTCTAATCTATCTCTGTAAAAAATTTCAACGAAACCCGTTCATATGTTTACGCGGGAAAGTGTAACACACAGACAGTTTTCTTCGGATTTATAATATCAAGGTACGGATTAGTGATTAACTCCTATTAAGTAAAGTTAAACAGCTTTGTATTATAAACCAAGTACTTTTTATACTAAACAATGAAACGCGATAATACTATCGGCGATTAAAAAAAAGTATTAAAAAAAAAGCGCCAGTAAAGCAACATAAAACATTCATTTACAAACCGAGCACTCGACTCTACTACGGCGTAGCCCGTCTACGAGCTACGTCACGTAGTTTACGTCGAGTGCGCTACGATGCTACGCCTCGCGTAGACAGCTGTACGTAGCTTCGTATCGGTACAAAATTGTTTTATTCAAAATGCAACGTTATTGTAATCGCTATAAAGTATGTTTTCAATTGCGTGCTGTTTTGAATTTTTAATACGGTACGGCGGAGTGTCAAAGTTAATGAAAATATTTATACAGTTGCTTATGGTTTTAGCTATATTGTGTACTCGTTTATGGATAACATTTTTAAATGGTATACCTCAATTCAGTAATTTGGTGTATGACCAAGAGAAAGATGACTTCCATAAATATGGAATAATTATGCAAATAAAAAAAAATTGAATAACAATCAAATTAAAAAACATACGGAAGGAGAAGTACACTAAAAAAAATTCGCAATAAGCCCTACCACTTCTCGTCACAAATTAAAAAAATATGCTCATAACGCACATGTAGCAACACAGTCATTTAAAGCCCTCCATTCTTTAATATTCAACCCTCGAGCTAGCTCTGTAGCCTGTCTGTCTGTCTGGCGTTTAAATTTTTGATTCGAATCCAAAATAGAGGTGGGATGTATCGATGTGTGCATTGTTGTTTATTTAGTAGGTGTAGCGCGTTACTGTAGCACAAAAAGTTTATAATCTCTTATAATAATATACAGGTGTCCGGTAATTAATGGATAACCTTGAAATGGTTTATAGTAGAACTTCTTTTTACAAAACAGATTTATTTTTGTGGGTATTTCTTCTGTATTATAAGTATGTATTTACGAAAAAAAAGTATGTATTATATCCATTGTCTAGTACCCATAGTACAAGTTCTGCTTAGTTTGGGACTAGATTGTGTAAAAATGACCCAAATATATTTATTATTACTTTTAAATAATTCAGAATTTTACCTTATTTTACATTATTGTACACTACGACCATCAAATAAATTAATTCCATCACTTTTTTGTTGTTCTATTATTATAACTATGACAATAGATAGCCATAAAAATATGAATAATTATTTATTTAATCTTGCAGTGAAAAAATTGTAAACATTTACAAAAAAAAAACTTTTGTATTAATTACGATATATTTTAATTTGTATTTTTTTCTGATGTTTATAGGTCCTGGCTTCGATTCCCAGATCGAGTAGTGAATTTTTATAAAATCTCAGTAGCAGCTCGGTGTTTACATTTGTGCCCGGTTAATGGTAATAGGCTCGCCTCCTGTTACATGGGACTTAAACATACCGGCGAAATGTGGGTGTATAATAAGTACACCTCTGCCTCACCCTTCGAGGAGTACAGGCGTGATGGTATGTTATGTTTTAAATATCTGTGCCTTTGGACAGCATAGTCCACGCCCATAATGTTGCTTAATAAAAAATACACCTCAAATTGTTGCCATATAATAAAACTCGCACGCAATCATTGCATGGAATCATTACAACGCCCACAAGCCTACCCCGTCTCGAACATGAGCCACGAAATATTAATAACCAAGTTCTTAATTTTCATGTATTGCAATACCCCCACTGACGCAGACGGGGGTGCATTTTGGAGGCGTGGCGCTCCCCCTCGCCCAGGTCGTTGACCCTACAGCTGACGCAGCCGCTGAATGGCGGGCATAGTACGATGGTACTACTATTGCTGTTCTATAGTAGAACTGTGTAGGGACTGTACTACATAATGATGGAATTTTTGTGGCTCATTTATTTGACTTTGCAGAAATTATTGAGCACGCGGTTTGTTTATTGCATACATAAACATAAGTGTTTGTATGTTTTAGTATTTTTTAGCATTTTTCATGCTAAGATTTTAAAGAATCCTGCCCGCAAATTCTTCGCTAAAATATCTTTAAAATCTTAGCCTTATTATTCAAATAACCATAAGTGTTTGTGTTTGTCTGGGTGTTTCTTATGTATTATAAGTATGTATTTACAAAAAAAAACGTGTATAAGTATTATATCCATTGTCTAGTAGATACCCATAGTACAAGCTCTGCTTAGTTTGGGACTAGATGGTGTTGTGTAATATAAATATTCCAAATCGCTACATTATTTGAGGAGGATTATTTAAAAATGTCAGGTGAGTAGTACTCGCAGCGTGTTTATGAAAAGATGTATGAATGTGGAAGAAGAAAAAGACGTATGCAGAAAAAGGTGTGAGTTTATGTATGTATGTAAGGTACAAAAAAGTACATATTTCAGCAACAATTGCTATCCTATGCTTATAAAAATATATAATAAACTACCGGAAAATATGAGAAGTCTCCCCCTAAAAATATTCAAGCGTAAATTGTATGCATGGCTGGTAAATAAATGTTACTATTCTGTTAAGGACTACCTAACGGAACGTAAAATAAAATAATGTGATGATATTTATAGTACTATACTCTATTATAATTATTGTAATCGATTGTTACCTACTTAGTTTAATATGTACTTATTCTTAATGTTTATTTTTCCTTTGCACACCATTGTATGGTATAATATGTGGCAACTATTTGGACTTAGCGACTTAGCAATTAGAACTGTCTGTACCCATATTTATTGCAAATAAAGTTATCTTATCTTATCTTATCTTATCAATAAAATTTCATCTATCAAAATAAAAGTATTTTTATTTAATTTTTACCATACGAAATACGATTATAACACATTTTATTTTTGTTATAAAAACAGATTTTTAATTTGAAAATTAAAATCGTAGTTAAAATAACGTGACTTAAAACGCCGACCGCCATTTCTTTATCGTGAGCAACGTCAGTATAGACGAAACAAGCTCACTCTTTTTCAACCGACTTAAATAAAAAAGGAGGTCAAAAAGATACATACATACGGGTGAAACTGAGAAGTTTCACCCGTATGTATGTATCTTTTTGTCCACGGTTGTCTCGTTTAGGCAGAACCGATTATAATGCTGTTTTCAGAAAAGTAGGTATTTGATATATTCTGGAGAAGGTTTTGGTATACAATACATATTATATGGATGCCCCGTGAATTCATCCAAGTGGATCCGTTTTTCAACTCGACTGAGTTTTTTTACACAATATGCGAAAAGTCGTTTTTATTGTTTAGAAATATCACAAAACTAGACATTCACTTGACTTTCTATGTTTCTCTGCTATTATGACGTCACGATAATAGCGGCTGCCATTTTGGCGCGAATATATGTATATCATTCAAATTTAACAAATTTTTATTTGCGTTAAGCGATATTATTTTAAGGAAATAAAAATACCTATTTTTAAATATATATAAAAATATAGATAATTATATCGAGAGAAATAGCCTAGTGGTATGACCATTGGACTGCCAAGTCGAAGATCTCGAGTTCAAATCTAAGGCACGCACCTCTCACTTTTCGAAATCATGTGCGTATTAATCATTATTATCACTCGCTTAAACGATGAAGGAAAACATCGTGAGGAAACCTGCATACCTTAGAGATTATCTCGACGGCCTGTGAAGTCTGCCAACCCGCACTAGGCCAGCGTGGTGGACTATAGCCTAATCCCTCTCATTCTGTGAGAGGAGACCGGTGCCCAGCAGGGGGACAGTATATGGGTTGATGATGAAGTATAGATGTCGCTGTACAGTCTGGGGCCATAAGTCCAGTAGCACGTCAACGATCATATTCGCTTGCACTTGGTACTGCGCGTATACACACATGTGTGAGTGATTTCAATGCAAACATTTACCAGTCAAAAAGTATAACTACGAGAAGGTGATAGTGTGTGGTTTGTCACTAAGGCAAATGATCATTATATCGCACTCTATCTATCTACATAATAATGAAAGAGTGCGATATACAAGACCGTGTATGTTGCAAAATGTTTGTTAAAGAAAAAGGTCGTAAGTGCGACTTGTTTTGATGCGATAGACTTGTGAAACTGCTACTGGACTTATCACCCCGACCGTACATAACACGTACCTTGCTGAAGTACCCGACGATGTGACAACCTTCGTGGTCAGCGTTCGTCATGACGTAGAAGAGGAACGGCTCGACGTCATAGTACAGCGTCTTGTGGTCCAGGAAGAACTTGGCGAGCAGACATAACTGTTGGCAGTACTGCTTGTGTTTGCGCCCGTCCACTTGCCACACGCTTAAATTGTCTTTTCTGTATACCTACAAAGAAAATTATATTATAAAACCTTATAAAGGTAAGCAGAAAAGGCTCATGGACAAGTTATGCAAGGTTAAGCTGCGCTAGCCACGGTCATTCTGTGGATGGGTGACCACTCTTAATAAATCAAGCTCTGTGCCTCGGAGAGCACGTTAAGCCGTCGGTCGGTTATCATGCGAACACAGATGACGACCGTTAGTAGCAGACAGAAGTCTGACAATCAGTCTATCCTCAGGATATCGGTACTGTCCTGATATTGGATTGCGGAGGTTTGATAGCAGTCGCTTCGTGTAAAACGTCGTTCGTGTGTGGGGGGCAAAGGAGTCCTCTGCTTGTGTGTGGAATGGATGGGAATACCTCAAGTATTGACATTGCATGCTGCGCATGAGCAGTGGATTCAATACCGAGTCTACACCTCCAAGTGGTGCCCCCTGGTAAATTTTGTGTATACAACGTTTTAGGTTTACAACTTATTCGTTTATTAGTAATTATTAGTATATGCGAAACCTGAATATAGTTTGTTCAGAATCAGTAATTGAATCGATTCCCAAAAATATTTAAAAAATTTATTTAGTAAAGGAAAAATTGGACCGCGGGCAGGATTCGAACCTGCGTCTTCTGGTTAGGTACACCAGACGCTATGACCACTAAGCCACCGCGATACCTACCCGTCATGTCGAATTTTTCCTTCACATACTGAATTTACGTCTTTATGGTGACGTCAGTAACACCTATTGAAAAGCCAGATTTTTTGAAGATTGAGCGACACTAAGTACCTATCCGCAATCATAATATGCGCGGAACACAGGTCACGCGGCATGCCACGGTCGAAGCGGGACTGGGCGGGCGCGGGCGCACGCGGGGCAGGGGCTAATCCATCCCTTCAGTCGCCCGGGTGCTACAGGTCACTGCGCACGTATCGTGCTTCCGTTCAGTTAGGTACCTACTTGTCGCGAGCGCGCGTCCGGGTAGTTGTGTTTCGGTTGATCGTGTGTAACTGTGTACAAAACGATACAAGTTTATGCTCCAACCTCTACCCATGACGACGAAGAGGTCGATAGGTTTTATGAGGATGTAGAGAAAGCTTTGGAGGAAAAAGCCTGCCACTTTAATCTAATCTTAGGCGACTTTAACGCGAAGATTGGCCCAAAGCTTGGAACAGATAGGAGTGGTAGGGAATTTCGGACTTGGCGTACGCAACAGGAGAGGTCAGGCCTTCGTTGACTTCCTTGAGAAGAACAATGCAATGAATACTTTCTTTAGAAAAAGACCTTCAAGGAAGTGGACTTGGGCTAGCGCAGATGGTTACACCAAGAACTAAGCAAGACTACGTGATTACATCACAAAGAAGTATGGTGACTGATGTTTCTGACGTCAATGGGTTTAGAACTGGAAGTGCCCACAGACTAGTTAGAGGAGTTGTCAAATTCAACTTGTCCATGGAAAGAAGAAAACTATTAAAACCACCTAGCAGATATCAAAGGAAACACGTCGAATTAATTGAAATGGAAGACCATCCCAGAGCAGCACCTGTCGAATACAGACCACGTGATGATCTACCAGATATTCTTCCTGAAGAGGTGGAATGGGCTTTTAACCGAGTGAAGTTTGATAGGGCCCCAGGAGAAGACGGTATAACAATAGAACTTCTAAAAGCTGGTGGTGAGTCAGTTACAAGGGCCCTTGTTGAGCTCTTCAACAAAGTATTAACAAGCGGTCACATGCCAAAATCATGGGAAAACGCTATCGTCACGATATTACAAAGAAAGGCGACACTACTAAATTGGGCAATTATAGACCAATAAGTCTCCTCTCTACAACATACAAGCTATTTGCCAAAGTTTTGTGTCATAGAGTCACGCGCCAACTTGATGAGTGTCAGCTCATCAAACAGGCTGGTTTCCGGAGCGGGTATTCAACAATAGACCACATCCACACGGTTAAACAGTTGATGGAGAAATACGAAGAATACAACAAGCCATTGTATTTTGCATTCGTAGACTACGAAAAAGCATTTGACAGTGTAGAACATTGGGCCGTTTTCCATTCTCTCCATCGCTGCCATATTGATGCACGGTACGTGGATGTCCTCCAGAACCTTTACAAGTCCGCTTCGATGCAAGTTCGCTTACATACGCTCACTGATAAAATTCCGATCAAGCGAGGTGTAAGACAAGGTGATACTATATCACCTAAGATTTTTACAGCGGTCTTGGAAGACGTTCTTAAATTACTGGATTGGGAAGATCGAGGAGTTTTAATAAATGGTGTTCACCTGTCGCATCTTCGCTTTGCGGACGACCTTGTGAGACCCAGTGAGACAATATTGGATCTCCAAGTGATGCTAAAAGAACTTCATCATGCATCTCTTAAAATAGGCCTCAAGATGAACATGTCCAAGACAAAGGTGATGACTGATATTTCGTGTGTGTCACTGCCAAGCGTTATAGTTGGGGATGACACACTAGAGATGGTCAATGAGTACGTCTATCTTGGATATCGTTTATCTTTTGGCAGAGAGCATAGGCACAAGGAGATCGACAGACGCATCCAATTGGGATGGGCTGCTTTCGGCAAACACAGAGACGTGTTCAGGGATCGAAAAATGCCGCAATGCCTGAAGACCCGTCTATACAACCAATGTGTCTTGCCAACAATGACATACGGTGCCGAAACATGGACGCTCACGATGGAAACTGTACACAAAATGAGAGTCGCACAAAGGGCTATGGAGCGAGCCATGCTAGGCATTACAATACACGACCGAGTTCGAAATACGGATATCCGAAAAACGACTAAAGTAGAAGATATCGGTGTCCGTATATCCACACTCAAGTGGCGTTGGGCAGGACACTTGGCTAGACGTGGTGATGGCAGGTAAAGTAGATCCGTGACGGAATGGCGGCCTCGAATAGGTACACGAAGTGTAGGAAGACCGATGGCCAGGTGGGTCGATGATATAGTGAAGTGTGCTGGAAGGACCTGGATGAGATTGGCGCAGGATAGGGATAAATGGCGTAAAAGGGAGGAGACTTATGCCCTGCAGTGGGTCAATAAAAGCTGTGGATGCTTCGTGTAAAATATTGTTAGCCTCATCGCCGAAAAGCCGTCCCCAACATAATTTCAAGCGTTTCACTTTATTATTTTTTGTGCGCATGGCAGGCCTGTGGAATTCTCTTCCGGCGACTGTGTTCCCTGACACCTACAATATACCTAGGTATTTTCAAGGCCAGAGTGAATAAGCATCTTGTGAGTATGCGCGGTCCATCTCAGACCACATCTTGACTTCAATTAGGTGAGATTCTGGTCAAGTGAAAACCATCCATGATACAATTTTAGTCGTTAGCTCGCTCTTTTCAGAGCGGAGGGCATTTCCACCCCGTCAATAAAAAAATAGTACGGACCTCGTCCCCGGGCGGGTGGCGCCACACACACTTGGCCTTGTGCCGCTGAGCGCCGGACGCCGTCTTGTGATGGTTGAGGCAGAACTCGCACACGAACAGCCGCGGCACTCGAGCAGCATCGCCCGGGTACGGCGACTGGTACCACACCTCCATCATGTACTTGCCCATCACTACGTATCTGGAAAACAAATACGGTATTAAACTTTTGACCGCCACGGACGTGTATAGACGTCGAATGAAAACTTGCTCACGACGCCAACGACGGTATGGCACGTCAAAAATACCACATTTATTTTAGTTCAAAATAAATACCTATACAATTTTTTTTTGTTTTTCTTTACCTATTATTACATACTAGAATTTGTCGCTTGGCGTAGAGAACACGGATTTTCATTATTGAGGTGGCGGTCAAAAGGTTAAACACTTTTTTGAACTTTGTTTTAAATCTTGAGGCCGTAATAAACCAGTATAATTTTATTTCAATGTTGTATAACCGAAAAATGCCTTAAACACATTTTTTTTTTATTCTACTAAGGTAACCAGCATAGCCTATAGACGCTTGCAACACCAACCAAGGGGGGGGGGGGGTATCACTTCCGCGTTACCGACCCTTTAAAACGAGAGGAATAGTTGGGTTGGCAGTATAAGGGTCAAACTTCCACCACTGCCAACACACTATTTCCTTGTGGGGCACTTATTTTGAACATTAGCGCGTAGTTAAGTCTGCCACATTAGGCCAGCGTGGTGGATGCCTACCTTTCATTCTGGAAGAGATTGGTCTGATTCCGATTCTTTTAAAAAAATAGCATTTGTAAAAACTTATGAAATTTAAGGGTACTCTGTAGGTATCATCAATAATTACCTAAATATTTCTTAGAAATATTACTCACCTGGTGCCTTTATCAGTAGGTATATCCCCCAGTTCTTCCTCGATCTTGATGGCGGCAAGCGCCTGCGCCTCTCTAAACAGACGCAGGTCGTAGTCTGGCGCGAACCCCTCCAAGATTGGCTCCCGGTCCTCTGTGATATCTTCATTCCCCGACGCGGCCAACTTCTCCCGTAACTCCTGACTGCCTTTCCATTTTGAACGCATGTCCTGGGGAATAGGTTTCATTTTTCAACGGAGAGATTTAACACAGTCAAATTTCTTGGCCAATATCACTTGGATCCAATCCAGTGGGCCGATAAAAGCTGTGAATGAAGATGATAAGTATATTAAAGTTATTTAGCGAAGGAAAAATTCGACCGCGGGCAGGATATCTGTGGTTGATTTGATCAAATTCTAGATATGAAGGCATGTGGAGGCAATTGTAAAATCAAATCTTGGACAAATACATAGGACCAGCCTTATGAGGCAATTGTTAAAGAAATTTAATCAAATCTGGGACCAATATGCCACTGGACAAAGATATTTGTCCAGTGGCATGACCTATATTTAGTACCTATATAACATAACTGCCTCATTAGTCTTGTGGTCATAAACGCGACTGCTACAGTAGAGGTGCCGGATTCGATTCCCAGCTCGAGTCAAGTGTTATTGGGTCTATCTATACATTCTCAGTAACAGCTCGGAGTTTGGAATAGTTGTGTCCGCTTAATGGCAATAGGCTCGCCCCTTATTATAAGGGACCTAAACATACCGGCAAAGTGTGGGTGTACATTATTACGCCTCTGTCTAACCCTTCGGGGAATACAGGCGTGATGGTATATGTTGTGTAGGGCATAAATTCTTCAAGACCTAATTTTATATTTTCTGAACTTTACACAAATTTCTATAAACAAATCGGTTCCGGTAGCGCCATCTATTGAAATTTAATTGATTTTTTTTTATCTTCGTGTACGTATTAATAATTAATTATCACTCGCTTAAACGGTGAAGGACAACATCGTGAGAAAATCTGCGGGCCTTGAGTATTTTGGTGTGTGAAGTCTGACAACCTGCACTAGGCCAGTGTGGTGGACTATAGCCTAATTGATGATCATGATGAGATCCTAAGCTATACAAATAGTATTGTTTTCTGAAATCTACGCGAATATTAGACATTTAAATAAAACTACTTTTTACGGATTTTATCGCGCTATATTGATATTATTAATCCGTCGTTTCGGACCCTTTACAGCCTGTGTGTGTGTGTGTGTGTGTGTGTGTGCGTGTGTGTGTGCGTGTGTGTGTGCGTGTGTGTGCGTGTGTGTGTGTGTGCGTATGTGTGTGTGCGTCTGTGTGTGTGCGTGTGTGTGTGTGTGTGTGTGCGTGTGCGTGTGTGTGTGTGTTCGTGTGTGTGCGTGTGCGTGTGTGTGTGTGTGTACCTTGACTTTGAGCTGGTATGCACGTTGGTCGAGCGTGGGCATGGCGCGTGGGCGCTGGTGCAGCTGGTGCAGCGCGCGGCGGCGGGCGGCGGCGGCGGCGGCTCGCTCCTCTCCCGCCGCCACGCACCACGCCGCCGTCACATTGTGGTAAATGGGGCACGCGTCCCAAGTCATGTGCTTATTGGACTTCCCTCCTGTATACAACATTATTACATCACCAATTAAGCCCGGTATTGTTGGAATATTACAAAAATCCAGGTCTTATGTGACAAAGCAATTTAAGTTTGTTATATATGATTATTATCTGTAATACTTACTTTAAAGTCTCAGTACTATTGCTAATAAATCAACCTTACTGTTATTATTGTCCTATCTCTTAAGCGATTGTATTGTTGGTGTGCTTAATATAAATAAATAAATAAATATAGATGATTAATTCAATCAAGTTGTCATTCAATCATGTATTCATTCATTCATTCAATCACTCGCTCGATCTGTCATTCTGTTCAATATTTAAAATATTATGATTATAATAAATCCGACCGTTGAACAGTGCAGTACGTCTTTCATTACCTTTCTCCTGTAGCTTTTTTCCAATAAGTATCCACAAAAGCGGAGAGGAGTGGAGACGAGAGATGTGCTGCTAAGCTGGCAGGTTATTTCCAACAAAGCGGTGACGAGATGCGTAGCGGAGAGGAGATGTGAGCTATGCGTAGCAGAGATGAGAGCTACTGTGAAGCTGTCAAGTGCTGTCGAAAGGAAGACGTCACGACACGGATATTTTTAAACCACTTCAATGAAATTTTTATCTTCCGTTTAGCAAACTTAACTGTAAATAAAAAATACGGACGGAACAATCAATTTTTCCAAATCTCTCCGCTTGATCCATTTCCACCGAAGCTAAGCGGAGAGATGTAGAAAGAACGAAATCTGATTGGATATTCAAAACACATCTCTCGTCGCCTCTTGTCTACCGGGCCTTAAGTTTCCGTAGAAAATTAGCGTCAGGCACTAGTTGACAAGCAATAATGCTGAACTAGACCTAGTTGACACAGCCGCGAGGCACACAATAAGATTGCTAACTAGGTATCAACATAATTATATTTATAATTTTATGTAACCTATGTTAGTTTTTTTTTACTTAGGTACTAATTTGTGCCCAAACTATGTCCATAATTTTTTTTCTTTCCTTCACCGTCATCCCTAGACCCACTTCTTTAAGGACGGAAAAAAAGTTAAGGTAGAAAATGGGTACCTAACATGTAGGCGCGGCATAACCTGGACGGACTGAAGTTAGCCGTTTGAATGCGCAATGGATTGTTTTGTTGAAAAATTGTATACTGCGCAACCAAACAGCCAACTTCAGTCCGGCCAGGTTATGCCGCGCATACTGTAATTTACGAGGAATCAATCATCCTAATCACAGCAGAAATGTATACCAGAGAATTATAACCACCCATAATGGTATAATAATTTGCTGGAATCCATCATCGCCAATCGTGAGTTCGTGACCCTGCAGAGGGTCGAAGCAATTATTTTTTTATCTGATTATCTAATTGATCTTGGATATTAAAATTATTTTAGCAAAGGAAAAATTCGGGTGCGGGCAGGATTCCAACCTGCGTCTTCTGGTTCAATACACCAGACGCTATGACCACTAAGCCACCGCCATAAAGACGTACATTCAGAATGTGAAGGCAAATTGCCGCAGTGCCCAAAAAATGCCCGCAGTCGGATTTTTCCTTCGCTAAAATAACTTCAAAATTTTAGCATGAAAAATGCTTAAAATACAAAAATTTTCCAATATTAAAAAAACTGTCAGGCTTCAACAAAACCAAATCATCGTTTTCTATATCCAACAGAAGCTCAGCATTACTAGTTCGTTTTTGATTCATGTATGCTATGAGGAATGGAAAGAGGGTAGGGAGGCCTTTGCCCTGCAGTGGGACGACAATGGCTAAATAATATGTTATGGCTGTTGACATCTCAGCCAAATGTAAATTTTTATGTGTCTACTCACCAAGATGTCCGCTGGAGTCACATCCCCTCACGGGACAGCGCTGCTGGGCCGGCTCCTGCGGCGAGGGCAGCACCACGGGCGAGCGCACTGGAGCACCACGACCTCGAGTACTCTTCTTTGCGTCCTTGTTGCTGTTACTATTGCTGGTGCTGTTACTGTTGCTACTAAAAAAAAAATGTCTTGGTTATTAAGCAAAGGAGAAATTCGACCGCGGGCAGAATTTCTCCTTTGCTTAATAACTTTAAAATCCTAGCATGGAAAATGCCAAAAAATACAAAAAGATAATTTCTTGATTGGTCTTTCTTGGTTGTTTAAAAAATACAGCCTTGCGTTGCAGGGAACTTTACAAACATATATCTAACGGGCACAACGTACACCCAGACTCGAAATCAATATCTGTAGATAACACAAAGATTTGTCTCAGGTGGGAATCGAACCCACGACACCCAGCGCAACTGTAGTGGCGAGGTGAACACTTTAACCGCTACGCCAAACATGAAATCAATTTCGTTAAATTACATGAGTATTATGATGGGAAAAATCATTACTGTTTGGTACTCAATTTCTAGGCAATACCAATATACTGAGGATAGACGTCTTCAGGCTTTTTTGGGCGTCTGACCACTCCAAGACTATATTGATAAATGTGACACAGATCTATACTATTATTATAAAGCTGAAGAGTTTGTTTGTTCGTTTGAACGCGCTAATTTCATGAACTACTTACTGGTTTGAATTGAAAAAATATTTTAAAAAGGATAAATTTAAAAAAAGATTTAAGGAAATATTTTAAAAGGTTATACGCATCACGCTACGACCAATAGGAGCTGAGCATCAATGATAAATGATGCAAAAACAGCAAATTCATCAACAAATCAAATTCAAC
This sequence comes from Acronicta alni, assembly GCA_964056405.1. Classification (NCBI taxonomy): domain Eukaryota; kingdom Metazoa; phylum Arthropoda; class Insecta; order Lepidoptera; family Noctuidae; genus Acronicta; species Acronicta alni. The sequence goes on along the minus strand of OZ043919.1, from coordinate 2,747,995 downwards.
GAAAAATCAATAAAGAGAACATGATTATTTAATTTTAGATTTTAACCTCTTGACCGCCACGTCAATAACGAAAATCCGTGTTCTCTACGCCAAGCGACAAATTCTAGTATCTTCAATAATATAGGTACTTACTTATTTTGAACTAAATAAAAAGTGGTATTTTGACGTGCCATGCCGTCGTTGGCGTCGTGAGCAAGTTTTCATTTGACGTAAAAGGTTTAGTGAGTGAGTGGTGAGTATCTGTTATTTATGCAGCCCGCCTGAGCAAAAAGCCTCAATAAACAAAAAAAAAACTATATATTCGAAATACTCACGTTTTATCATTGCTCTTATCATCGACATCGGAGTCAGTGTCCGTGTTAGTTCGTCGTGACACAGTGGCTAGCCTCGACACACGCGCTGAGAGCGACCGTGTAAGCTTCCTGGGCATGATAGCAACTGCTGAATCACCAGAGTCTCCACTCTTTGTTGACTGATCTCTGGTCTCCTGCTATAATATAGAAAAAGTCTCTATAATGGCAAATGTTACAGTAACATGTTGAAGTTCCAAGTCTTCAATTAAAACCGATATTTTTTTTGGCTATTAATAGGTGTAATAAGAACTTTATGCTCCCACATTACAAATTTTGTGTCTGTAAAATGTAGTGTAATGCATGACTGACATTATTTTCAAAATGTCTTAATAATAAATAAATAAATCTGGCAAATAGGCAGTTGAAAGGCAAACTGTATAACTTGATGATTTGTCATGTGTACATAAATAAGACTATCATTCGCTCCTGCACGCAAAATACGCGTCACAGTTCTGGATAACAGCCATTTTTTATTAAAAACCTCATGGGCTTCCGCCCGGGAAAGGCGACAGAGAGTGTTGAACTCCACCCAGAAGGGATGACCTACCAATTAAAACGACACGAGTGTTTTCGCCTCACCACTTTTTGCTAGGGTTACAGCAGACATGCTGCGGATAACAGCCTGCTATACAATACCATATCATACTATACAAATACAATGTGATAAGTACACATGTGGTATTGTATATAAATATACAATACCAAAACATACAAATCATTATCCTCAATATAACTAAGTGAAAACTGTAAGTATCTTGTTAAACTGCCCTCAAAAGCCAAACATTTATACATTTGTGTTTAAAATTGTATCTATGTATTAGCAAATTACCAATGACTTAAAAATAAATCCAGTTTGGAAAATCTTGCTTGGCATAGTAAAACTAAACTAAGTAAATATTGCATAATTATTATCTCATATTTACAAAGAAAGAAAATTTACAAATCTTAATTTTCTCAAAACGAAAATAAGGTATTTTTTGGTTTATGACCGCAGTATAATTATATAGCAGGTACTAGGTACATAATAAGGTACTGTATACTCTATGGGTGTGTACCGAGGTATTTGGACCACGGCCCATATGAAAGTATGTACCTAATCACAAGGGACTGAAATAATTATGTAAAGCAAATGCTGATGACAGCCAAATTGTTACTCAATTAATTTGTACAATTACCTTAACAGCACTTGAAGGGGGCTTAGTCTTCCCTGTCTTTAAGGGTTCTGCCTTCTTAGATGAAGGTTCACTGTCACTGTCAGAAGAAACGGACTCAACAGAAGACTGACTGGAAGTGCAGGATGATGCACTCTTGTCCTCAATAGTTTTCTTTGGCGGAGGTCCACTTGGCCTATTAACACTTTTACGTTTCGCATTATCAGATTTAGAATTTGAATCATCATTGTCACCGCTGTTATTGCGTGTTGTAGCTGGTGATGTATCTTTTTCATCACTGGACTTTCTAGAACCTCTCTTTGGTCTTGGAGATGCTTTTGGACTTTTATTTGTGGAGGATTTACTTTCAGATTCAGATTCAGAGCTGTTATCAGGTGAAAATATACTCTTTTTCTTTAATGCTCCTGTGTCAGCTTTTGGCGGTGCTTTTGGTATAGTTTTTGGAACTGGCTTAGGGGTTTTTGCTCCTGAAGGAATTCTTTGTGCAGTTTTCCCTTTAGCCAGTACAGCAACAGCTGATTTAGGTTTAGTAGAGCAACGTCTTCTTGGTGCCGCTGGTTTTGGACTTGATGGTTTGGGTATATCATCATCACTTGATGAGGAAACTTTTGCTTTAGACGGTCTTCTAGGCGTTGGTTCTTCTTTCTTTTTGACTTCTTCAGATTTTGGTGGCGATTTAGGGATAGGTATATCAGTTAACAAAGTAGTGGTGGTGGTGGTGGTGGTGGTTGCTGGAGTGTCTGAAGTAGAAGATTCAGAATCTGAACTGCTGGAGCCAGACCCTGAGCTTGTGGAGGTGCTTCCACTGCTACTTGAATCTGAGGAGGAGCCTGAGCTGCTGTCTGTGCTACTGTTGCTTACCTTGAATTTAAAATAAGTATTTAGAGAGGGATTTAAAAACGACAAGTATAATATGGATAGGCCTTAATTCCGTAGTTTTTTATAATTATCACAAACAGAGGGAAACATTTGAAGTTTTATGGCATGAATATTTAATCTACCTATCTGACCAAAATCGTTCATAAAGTACAGATTTATAAGATTGTAATATTCCCAATAACTGACACAGAGTAGAGACTGCTTAAGACATTTTATCTTGTTTTTGGTTAAAAGATTTACTGTTAAACGTAACAGAGACTCGTCGCTTTCCATTGAATGTATTTTCAACATGTTCACAATTGATCTTCACTCATAAATACATAAAACTTTCCATCATAATTGTTACTTACATCAAGGTTCGTCATTTTGTTTAGTTTTTTTGTCCACAACTAAATGTATACATGTAAGCTCTTATCACTTTCCTAAGATGCAACCGCTTACTTAATTATTCCGCATAATTTCAGTATGTATTCTTTATTTAATTACAAATTACCAAGAAAAATAGAATATTGTTTATATCTTTTCACGCACAATTTCATCAGCAATTCAGCAGACGTCACAATCTGACCTGTCACCAGAGAAACCACAGATGTGAATAATGTGAATAATTTGATTGTCTGTGATTTGATGTGACACAAAAAGTTTCAGCAACGGTCAGCAACTCAGTTTTTGTTTTTTTTTTTAATAATTTATTTCATGGATACAAGTCCTTCAGTCGAAAGATTAAAAACTATTACAAAAATTTTGTATGTCGTGTTGCCAATTTTTAATAATATCAAAAATAAAATCTTATTACTAGGAATGTCATGGTTTTCTATTTGTAATTGTTTTAAAGTTACGATGCAGATGCACCAATTTAGGTGACGGCGGACCTATTGGAGTTTTGGCGCACTCATCAGTAATAATAATAAATATATTGGTCATTGGTCATTTAGTATGTTGTATTTAGGGAACTAGACAATTTATTTTGGCTAAAATTATAATAAATAAAAACACCCAAACAAGCACAAACAGTATACGCTCATCAAATAAATTAATATTTGTGTCCTGTGAGAATCACAACCGGCGACCTCGTGATCAGAAGTCTGACATTCGAACCAATAGATCACAGACGTCGTCAGAATATAAAAGAATTAAAAAAAACTGGTTAAAGTTGGAAAAAGTGCACTGAATTCTTAGAAATGCAAACTATTGTGTTATGTAAAATAGTACCTAATCATCAGCCCCTATTCATACTTTTTTGGACGTAGGTATAAATTATAATTACTGTAATGTAGATCATAATGAAATTATTTATTGATTAAGAATACATTAGATGCTGAATTGGTATGTAGTTAAGGAATTTAAGCAAATAGAAGAAGTTTGTAGACGATTTTTTTAGCTTTTCAGTGAACTATGCAGTTGCAAGATCGGCTTGCATTTTATTGATCAATTCCATAAAATTACTGGTAATCTGGACAAATCCGGTACACTGACAATAAAAAAAAGAGTACTATCTAAGTAAAATTTGTGTTGTCATGAACGCATTTCAGTAGCCAGAAGTGCCATTTTCTGGTGGTACGAATCAATTATCGATCCCACCGATCGGAAAAGGTGCATGATGATTTTCAGTACCTACCTGCTATCAAGGAAAGTAAAACTCAAAACTGTTATAAATTCAGATTTATTCCATGATCAGCCTTAATCATATCAGATGCCTTTTCAGCGATCATTATAGTTGGCGCGTTTAAATTCCCACTTACAATCGAAGGCATAATACTAGCGTCTATCACACGAAGTCCTGCTACTCCTCTGACCCGTAACTTTTCATCAACCACTCCCTTACCCTCGGGACCCATTGCACAAGTTCCGGAAGGATGCCATTGGGTCGTCGCCATATTTATAACAAAACACTTCCAATACTCATGAGTACCGAAGCGAAACGACTTGCATTGAGGAACTTTTAAGTCAATTAGTTTTGCTTTTATACTTCCAAAATACTCTGTATTCATAATACTAATAAAGTCTTCGATATAAAGAGCATGATTTTCTATATCAATTTTGTTTAAATAATATCTATTATAAATGAGAGGTCCCATTTCAGGATTCTTGCTTCTCAATTTAATCATGCCTTTAGATTCTGGATGTAAAAAAGTCAAAATTGTATATAAAATCCGCCTGCCGTTATTCGCTTCAGATAGAGCGTAGCAAATTTCATCATCATAACGAAAAACGTGTGAACACACTAGAGGTGATACAGGGGAGTTTGCGGGAATAGGAAAAATAGTTGTTTGATAATCGGGATACGTCTGACTTTTGTTGACAGCCACATGCCCTAAGATACAAGGCACAGGAAACTTATCGAGGTTAGTTAAAATATCTAAATTCTCTATAACGGATGAGGGGTCAATCTCAACCGCCATAGGGACAGGAATAATAGGATGGTCTTGCAAATTGCTACCAACACCAGGTGAATCTAATAATACTTCGATACCTAGCTCAGACAAATGATTTTTAGGTCCTATACCTGACAACATCAGCAACTGAGGACTATTGATTGCACCCGCTGATACAATTATTTCCCTTTTAGCCATTAGATTTATTATTCTCTTATTGGGTAATTTAACTTCTACTCCTATAGCCTTTCTGTTACTATTAAATAGAACTCGCCTAGCTAAAGTATTTTTTAAAACAAATAGATTTTTGTAGTCTTTCACCGGCTCGAGAAAAGCAGCGGCCGTATGTTGTCGTACGTTGTTATCCACTGTGTACGCGGGCACTACGTATCCCAGCTGATCATTTCCATTACAATCTAAAAGGATATCGTGTCCATTTTCCTGGAAGGCTTGTAGATATTTTTCCGTTCTCTTCTTCCATTGAGGTCTGGATACTCCTAGTGGTCCTTCGGTACTATGAAAGTCTCTTAAATTACTTTGTATCACGTCGTCGTCTTTAAGCCGTTCGCTTTTCTTGAAGTATGGTATGACTGTGTCCCAATCCCAGCCTTCGTTGCCCTGTTTTACCCAGTCGTTGTAGTCGTGCTTGTTTCCCCGGACGTAGAACATGTAGTTGGCTCCACTGGAACCCCCCAGCATCTTGCCTCTGGTATGATGGACGCTATTCATCAGAAGCCCTTGACTTGTGTACCCATCGTTGACGGTATAGTAGTTCCAGTCAGCAGAAGAATGGTCCACGAATGCAAAAAATCCGGGATACTGAAACAACGATTAGGTATGTATGATATCTATTATATTTCAAGTACACACGCTCCTTTTATTTTTTTATTTAAACTTCATGCACAAAACAAAGGCGGCCTCCCAGACAACTTTAAGGTGATGCACAGTGTGTCCCGTAGAACAAGCTAGGTGGTCAAAAATATTTTTCCTGATTTTCGTAATTGTATGTATAGATATAGTGCTTATATGATAACAGTTAGTGTTTATTATAATAAAAACGCAAAATAAAAAATTAAAAAATATATATTGTATGAAAGTATATTAAAAAAATGAAAATAAATTAAATTTACATAAAAATAATTATTAACCCAATTAAAATTAGTATAATTAGTGTAATGTCCGTAATTAATATTAATGTTTACGAAATGTAAAATTTCATTTATATAATAATAAAGTTATTTAGAAAAGGAAAAATACGACCGCGGGCAGGATTCGAACCTGCGTCTTCTGGTTTGGTACACCAGACGCTATGACCACTAAGCCACCGCGATACCTACCTGTCATGTCATGCGTCTGGTGTACCAAACCAGAAGACGCAGGTTCGAATCCTGCCCGCGGTCAAACTTTAAAATCTTAGCATGGAAAATGCCAAAAATATACAAAAAGATAGTTAGAAGGTAAGGTAGCATCGTTCGGCATTGAACTAACTGTAAAGTAAGTTGTGTCGGTTGAAAAGCAAAAACTTGCACTTCAATAGGTGTTACTGACGTCACCATAAAGACGTAAATTCAATATGTGAAGGAAAAATTCGACATGACGGGTAGGTATCGCGGTGGCTTAGTGGTCATAGCGTCTGGTGTACCAAACCAGAAGACGCAGGTTCGAATCCTGCCCGCGGTCGTATTTTTCCTTTTCTAAATAACTTTAAAATCTTAGCATGGAAAATGCCAAAAATATACAAAAAGATATATAATAATATATAAAAAACAACTAATCATCCATATCGGATTCATCAGAAGTTTCCGATAAAAGATAATCTTCTTGTTCGGACACCGGTCTTTGTCGCACAGGTCGAGACTCAATTGTAGGAGCTACAATAAGCTTTAAGACCTCTGCGGATAAATTGTCAGATTTTTTCTTTGGTACTTCCCGAAGGCTATTGATGAGAGGATCAGATGTTAGAATCAACATGTTGAGCAAGTCTCTATTTGCGGCAACACGTGAGCATTTTCGGGTATTATGTTCCCTAAATCTCCGACAGTCTTTGTTCCTTGCTTCTTGAGCTTCTTCAGAAAGCTGTCCAATAGGAACGAGTGCATTTTTGATGACTTCTGTCAGGTACTGTGAACAAGTATTTTGTGCACAGTGGCTGGCATGTAATACCACAAATAGAGATCGAGATACAGTCTTCTTGTTTCAAGGCAAAACTTGTCGAATTCGACTAGGTTTATATCATAACCTGAAGACAGCGCTCTCAACAACACACTAAAATTATTGATTATTGTAACATCTAATCCTGTAATCTTAGCACTCAATTCTGAATTCCTGAAAAATCGCCGAGCAGTATTTCCATCATTTGATGAACCAAATCCTGGCTTTGGTTTATCTACAACCAATCCCATTTCATCCTTGAATCGCTGTTTAATATTTTCCACTCGATGCTTTACACTAGCTTTCTCTTCTGGAGTCCTAGCTTGCCATTTTCGAATATCAAGTTTATAACTTATGTGCAGAAAACACTCAAAACAACGAATCCAAGCATGTAATGTCGATAAACCAAAACCAAAATGTTCTTGGTTACTGTCGTATTGACCCACTTCGTCATTCATCATTTTAGGCGTAGCACCACAAATAAAACATTTTTGGGAAGAGTGCGTTTCGGTCAAGGCATTGCAAACTTTTCCGTCAGTCATTGTCAGCAAAAGATTATGTTTAAAAGAAATTTGAGAATCAGCAACTTCACACGATGTTGGCTCTAAGTTGTCTATTTTTGTCAGGATTTTACGGGTTTCAGATTTAGTCAACTCTGTTGATTCCTTGGCAAAAATGAATTTAAAGGGTCGACAATACATTGTTGATGATGGGCGAGGATTTTACCAAACAATATTTCCATAATTGTCAAATAATCTTAGGGGAACAAATGAAAATACGAATAAAAACTCATCTGTGTTGTCGCTATTCTCAATTTTCTGTTTATATGTGCTGTGACCAGAACTTCCATCACAACCCCATTTACTTAAAAGAGTAAGTGATGAACAAGGAAGCAAGCTTTCGATCACCTCTTTTTGTGCTTCTACTAGACGCTCTACGGTTTTATTTAATATGGCTTGAAGATTGATTTCAGCACTGGACTCAGTTACACTAATAAGTTCTTCAGGAGGATAATACGCACGCTCTTTTGTACGCACTTATACGATGGAAACACATGATGTCCTACTTTCATTGTCCACTTTCTTGTTTGTTTGTAGGTGTGTGTGGTGGATTTTGAATCTATATAATATGCCAAAGCTTCGTCACTGTTCAATGGTCTATCAACTTGCCTAGAAGCGGATTTTTTAGTTGGTAGATAAACATTAGTAGACTGGAGATTCACTCATGTCTTTTAACACTTTGGCAACATTTCGTTGGCCAGATGAACGCGCTACTACTTCAGCAGCAGTTATTAGTTCACTTGAATTACGCGATTGTACGAGATCTTCTACTTTCCGTTTTTTGGTCTTAAATGAAGACTCTCCAAAGCTTTTCTTTGGCCTTCCAGCTGAGGTAGACGGTTGTGGTTCAGCATAATGAACGCGAGTAACGTGAAACTCAACGTCTGTGCCCTCAATCCACGCCTTATTCCTTTACAAAAACTCCTCCTTTGATTTTCCTGACGAAGCCCATTTTGAGGTAACTTTTGAGGAAAAGGCCGCTATTGTCATTTTAATTTTTCTTCTAGATTCTTCAGTTATATCACCAAAATTAAATTTAGAAGAAATGAAGTCAAAAAGACGATCGTTCCTTACAACTTTGTGGTGTTTAAGCCACTCGTCAAATAATTCCATTTTTGTAATAGAGTTCACGATATCTGAAAGAATAAAAAAAAATCAGTGTTCGACTCGACTCTGCTGAGAATACCTAGTATGATTCTAATAAGAGAAGCTGTATCTACAATATATAAAAAGTACAGTGGGGATACATGAGTCTACATTACTTTTTCAAGCTTTCAAAAACGTAAAAAATACAAAAATATGCAATAAAATTATGCATGTTTTCAAACAAATATATATTAATTATAAAACAGTGCAGAAGGTTTATAGTTTTATAAAAATAATATACATACCTTGGTTAATAAAATCCATCACTAAAACTTTTCACTTGAAAATAAACAACCTCAGGAGATGCTATCGTATTTGTCACAAAAATGCAACTGAACTATTTTATTAATTGCAATTAACTTATTACCTACCTTTGAGACCCTATGACTCATCGATCTGGAATATGGTATGTAAACAATTCCTGGAATCGGGGGTGGGGGGGTGTTGTTTACTAAAAACTGTCGTTAAATTCCAGGAAATTGATAATTAATTTTGTCCACCTGGCTTGTTCTACGGGACACATTGTGTGATGGAGAGGCGAAACAAGATAGTAGGGTGCACTAATGGTACCTAAAGACAAATAGATAAAGATGAAGAAAGTAGTTAAGTAATATAATTATTTTTAAAGGGTTATTAGGTTATGACACACATTTAGATATGTAAATTATATAGGTAGGTATCTATAATTATGTGAGTCATCTTGGGCAGGTACCTACATGGCAGTTTATCAACTATTTTAGATTACTCTCATACAACCTCGTGATATAGGCAATAAGCGATGATTCATTAGAAATGGGAGTAGGTACTGTAAGAAAACATTATCAGTCCACGGTATATTTCTATAACGATACCTGCGAACTGAGGGAGTATAAATTATTACAGGTGTACAAAGATTTAAATCGTATCTACACCTCTGCCTACCGATTCAGGTAATATAGGCCTGATGGTACCTATACATATATGTTTATTCTACATAATGATACACTACCTAACAAAAAACTAGGTAGTATAATAATGTTTTTTAAAAAACCTTAGTGGCCTTGCTTTATTTTAGTAAGTACTTATAAATCATAAAAATCGTCATAAAAATATTTTTTAATCCTTCGTTGTTCTTCTTAGTCTTAAAAATGTGTCTAATTACTGTAATAAAAATCGAATCTGATATAATGCTGGGCCTTGTCAAGAGTATGTTCACAAACTGCTGACTTCTTTTGATAAACCACAAATACTTGCGAAGGATAGTCGATACCTACCCAGGATGATTCGTGAGGCTATTGAAATTAAAAAGACATCCAAATTTCAATAGAGAAGATGGCTGGGTCTTACCACCTGCTTGGAATCCTGTTATAGATTCTATTAAACCTAAATCCAGGCCTACAACTGCAAGACCAAAGGATACTGTGAGCTCGTTCTGCGTGAATCGGATTGCCAATAATTAACAACTAAAACATGATCATTGAATATTATATTTTAAAAGAGACCATGATTCTCTGAGTTTGTTTCGGCGTTTCTTCTCAGAGGTCGTCAGCTAGGAAATGCCGGCTCCATCTAGTTTTAATTAATAATTAGTAATAAATGTCATTGATCATGTAACAATAAAAAATGTAGGGTAGCTGTCAGTAATTATATCATCAAGACGCCCACCACCTCAGTCTACACGTGACCATGGACGCTGTAAAGGGTCCGAAACGTCGGGATTAATAATATTAATATACGCGATAAAATCCGTAAAAAGTAGTTTTATTTCAACAAATATTATTATTTTAATATCACTTAAAAATTAGGAAGTTCACCGAAGTTCGTTTGTCTTTTCAGGCGATATTACCTACCTCTCTAAGGTGATTTTTATATTATGAAAAGATGACAAACGAGCATACGGGCCGCCTGTTGGTAAGCAGAAACCGGAGCCTATAATCGTCAGCGACACCAGCAGTATCGCTCGCGCGTGGTTCACTTGAGACCTCTTCTTCTTCAATTTAAGAGCCCAGCTCTTGTCGGTGGAGCAATCGCCACTGTTCTCTATCTTCAGCTTTCCGTTTTACCTCTTGATACGACACGATCCCGACCCTTTCCTTCACTTGTTCCACAAAACTTCATCTAGGTCTTTCCCTTCCTCGTTTTCCTTCAATTTTACCTTCTAGTATAGTTTTGAAGTAGTCGTCGTGTCGCAGCAAGTGGCCAAATATCTTTCCTCTCCTATTCTCTATGGTTCTTAATAACTGTCTTTTCTCATCTACAATTCTTAAGACTTCCTCATTTGTTTTCATTTCCGTCCAACTGATCTTCTCCATCCTCCTCCAGCACCACATTTCAAATGGCTCTAGCCTTTCTCTGTCCCTTTGAGTCATAGTCCAAGTTTCACAGCCATACAATGCTATGCTCCATACATATGATACTTGAGACCTCATGCCAGGTAATTTGATTCGCTATTTACCCTCTTCAAATCGGAACACAATAATGTTAGCACATTTTGCGTTGCGGCACAATATTTGGAGCCACCCTAGATGAACTCTGCAGTATAAGCAGAGACTACCACCTAAATAGTGTAGGTATTGAGAAATTATCTTTTTTTTAAGGACTGCGTCGGGACACACCGGCCTGCGGGCGGTTGAATTAGGGGATTCCGCCGCCCGACCAGATAATGGCCCTAGTAGGCGGACGGCGGAGTAGAATAATTTAAGGTATGTGTGATCGCCACACACTTAAATTAGTACCTACTTATGCGAGGAAAGGCCTCCCCAGGTGGCGGACGATCCATGAGAACTTTCCGTACCATAAAAAAAGGGCTAAGGGACGTTTTGTCGGGGTCAAGTACTCTTTTTTTAGTCTGTAATGTAAATTATGGAATAGATAAGTAATTCTAATGTAAAGGTAGAATACCTTTAGATTAGATACCTTTAGATTTAGAGACAGCAGCAAAAACCCCTTCACTAAGATAGGGTTCCCTTCACCGTTTTCTAGTTACTATGCTCACCTTTGCTGAAGCAGGTGGATTGCCACCAGCTTCTATAAGCAGCACATTCCAATCAAAGACCTCTGTGAGTCTATTGGCAAGCACACAGCCTGCTGATCCACCACCCACTATGATGAAGTCAAATACTTGCCCATCTGAAATAAAAAAAAATGGTTTTCTGTTTAGGATCTATTGTGATACATTTTTTGACGGCTTCTGCAGCGATTCCACGCGGAAAAATATTTGTGACCTACAGCTACAGGTAGTATCTAAATAAATGATCCAAAGTAAAGGGTACCTATTTGTGTATTTGTGATTTAGTGCAATTCACAAAGCGTCTTAAAAAATGGTAACAACAGGGAATTTATGGATGTAACATCATTCTGAACGCATCGTCGAAGGGCATTCAACGCTATACATTCGAAATAATATTTTAGTACTTTGCGCCGCCGCCACTGTTAGCGATGTGATCTATGGTCATACTAGCTTTTACCCGCGACTTCGTACGCCTAGACTTAGTAACACTTTTGTTGTCGGATTGAATTCATGGAATAAAAAGTATCTACTCAATGTTAGGGAAATTCCCGCTTTGTTCCGAGAAAAGAAGTATTCAATATCAATAGCGCCAATCACAAACTATTAGTGTACCAACATTTCATTTAAATCCCGTAAGTAGGTATCCTACACAAGTTTTCTGGGAAATTCCACATAAATTTGGGGTAAAATGTATCCTATTTGTTATTCGGTCACATACTATGAGTGTATGAAATTTCATTCAAATCCCGTAAGATAATCGTCTTTCGGGATTTCCGGGATATTCCCACATTTTTCTGGGGTAAAATATATCGTATTTGTTATTCGCGGTCACATTCTATGTGTGTATGAAATTTCATTCAGATCCCGTAAGATATTCGTTTTCCGGGATTTCCGGGTTATTCCCACATTTTTCTGGGGTAAAATATATCCTATTTGTTATTCACGGTCACATACAATACATGTATGAAATTTCATTCAAATCCCGTAAGTAGTTCTCCTATATCTGTTTTTTTTGGGATTTCCGGGATATTCCCACATTTTTCTGGGATAAAAAGTAGCCTATACTTTATTCCCGGTCACATACTATTAGTATACCAAATTTCATGCAAATCGGTTCAGCCATTTTTGCGTGATTGAGTAACAAATAAACAAACAAACAAACATCCAAACATTCACATTTATAATATTAGTATGATTAAGGAACACCAACATTATCTGTCACATTTAATAATATCAACGTGGGTGCGAAACATTAACGCAAAACATTTTTACAACTAACGAGTAGGTACATCCTACTCGTTAGTTGTAAAAATGTTTTGCGTTAATGTTTCGCACCCATGAAGAAAATCCTCGTGTGGACCAATACGAAAAAAAAAAGTTACATTCATACATACCCGTGACTTCTGCTTGTGGAGGGAAATCATTGGCATCCAATTCAAGCATTGCTATGGAATTGAAGACAAATTGTAGCACCTTCACCAACGGTCGAGCTGTCCGCACGTTGAAAAGAGACAAAAGTTGCGTCAAAATAATCATCCTAAGGACAGAAAAAAATTAGCACAATCAACTTTAATGTTGAGTAACATTGCGTTTCGCGGAGGAATTAAACCTCGCTCCCATAACCCTAGCAAAAAGTGGCGAGGCGAAACACACGCGCGGTATAGCCAGTAGGGGGAGTCCGACACACTCGTTACCTTCTCTGGGTGTCGGTAATCCATGAGGATATCCACACGCATAAATGGAGTTAGGAATAGTGCCCGGTTAATGGCAATAGGCTCGCCCTCTATTACATGGGAGCTAAACTTACCGGCGAACTGTAGGCTACTTTGGCACACCTCTACCTAACCCTTCGGGGAATACAGGCGTGATGGTATGGAAAAAGGAGATTTTTGTTAAAAAATCCATAGTACCTAATTTTCAATTGAGCACAGTTTATTCCCCAATTTAGACGCCTGATTATTACTAATCATTATTGAGTTTGTTTTATTATGTTAAATCATTTAGTTTAAAAGTTATATCGTTTTGTTTACACGGGGGTCAATAAAAAAATTAGGTTATTTTTTTTCTTAAGTATATGGTTTTTGTAGATAAACTTAAGCATAGATTCCCTTATTTTAATATGTGCACATTATGAAGACTCACCCTGTATAATAAGTACCTAGGCTCAACCTCAAGCAGTGAAAGCCTATAATAAGTAGGCTCAACCTCAAGCTCTGAAAGCCAAGTGCTACGACGATTAGACTGTCAAGTCTAAGATCTCGCGTATTAATCGACTTTTCGAAATCGCTATGCGATTAATAATAAACCACCACAGGCGAAGGTAAACGGAGACGGAAAACATCGTGAAGAAACGTGAACCTGTGCATGCCTGAGAGACTTTTCCCGACAGTGTATGAAGCTCCGCAGCTTCATACACTGTCGGGAAAAGTCTCTGGGAAGTAGCTGGCCTAGTGCGGGTTCGCAGACTTCATACCACTATGAAGTCTACGAACCCGCACTAGGCCAGCATGATGGACTTTAATCAACATTCTGAGAGGAGACCCGTGCCAAGCAGTGGGGTAGTATAAGGGTTGATGATGATGATGAAGCTCACCCCCTATTATAATTGATTTATTCAAATGAGATCTACCTCTATGCAGTTTTAATTAGGAGAAATTTTATGATACGTTAAAATTTGGTATATTTCAACGTGGAACTTCTTAAGAACAATTGAAAATCTCAATAACAATGAATTATTACATAGGTAATGATTGCTCGTGTTATCACGATATAAATATACCTAATTATAATAAAAATCTTGCTTCACGTATTTGGGAAAACCGGAAAGAACTATTTTACATTGACCTTACTTTTTGAATATTTGCTTTTGAATAGTAGTTTAAAATAAAATAATAGGCCCAACATAAATTAAAATATGCTTCTAAAAATAAAATAGGTACCTAAGAACTTGTAATAAATTGAGAAAAAAAAGTTACGATTATTTCTAGAACCTCATCATCATCAACCCGTATACTGTCCCACTGTTGGCCACGGGTCTCCTCTCAGAATGAGAGGGATTTGGCTATAGTCCGCCAAGCTGGCCTAGTGCGGGCGGGTTGGCAGACTTCATAAACCTTCGAGAAATCTCTAATATAGGTTTTATGAATAAAAAAAGAAAACTCAATAATAAAAATTAAACAATAAATACCGGAAATACCACACACTTTTTTTTAAATTATAATCACCCTTACCTTTCTTTTGTATGTAGGTATTGTTTTATATAAACTCAACACGCCTTAACACCATTCACGTTTTAATTAGGAATAATTTAACAGGACTAAATTATTTCGTCCACAATGCAGGAAAAAAATACTTTGTATTTTTGTAAATTTGAATTATAAAAATAGAGGACCGCCATGTCCGAAGTTACGCATTGTACTCGGAACTGAATTTTCGGCCCCGTAAGAAAATTTAAATCAAGAATGTTGAACAGTCCAAGAAATCGTCACAATCATTTCTGACCTTCTCGTTCGAAATTGGAATGAAAACAGGTTGCCAATTAACTGACGTCAGGAAAAAAAAAATAAAGATGTCGTTGCGTAACATAGGCATTTTTTATAACAAGGAATGTATACCTAATAATTAATACATAAAACCTGATATTATGATGTACGATTGTTTGAAGATTTATTAATACTTAAAAAAGATCAATGTCTGTTAAAAATATTAGATTTGTCTTTTTTGCGCCGGCGCGGGAACTCCTTAAAAATTCAATGCAGAGGAAATTGAAAGGTAGGTTTCTATCTAATTTCGGACAAAATCTAACTTATTGCGCCTTTAAACCGATTTTTAAGAAGTATTAAAGGCTACATAGAGCAATTGCTCTGAATCAATTGATATTTAAAAGCTCTTACAGATTCTTAACATAAACATAATATACCATGACGCCTTTATTCCCCGTAGGCTTAGGCAGAGGTGTACTAATGTACACACACAGTTCGCCGTTATGTTCCAGTCCCATGTAATAGGGCGCTAGCATCAAATCCAAACTCTGAGCAGCGTTTGAAAATCTTATAGAAAACCACAATACCAGCTTGACCTGGGAATTGAACCCAGAACTCATAGCGTAGCATCCGCGCTTACGACCACTAGACTAAATGACGCAGACGAAAAATAAAACATTACCTGCTGTTACATTCCTGATGCCTTCGCCTCTCACTACCGACCATGGCTGAATCACGGCCGGAAGAGAGAGGTCACCTTCGATTACGATGACAGGTCTCAGTAGTCACTACTTGAGCGCTGCACTGCTCATTAAAGCTGGTAGCTCAACCTGCCATCGCCACATACTTAGACAGAATCCTGGCTGGAGGCACAAGGTCGCCGACAAGTCCGGTTAAGTTATCAAAGTTCAATTGAATTATTACGAGTAATTGTGTCCGTCCTAAAAAAATGCCATCGCCACGTACCTAGACAGAATCTCCGGGACATCTGTTTATTATCTAATAATAAGCAGATGTCCCGTTTTCATTACCACTTTCAGTTTCAGTGCCACTTTCAGTGAACGCCGCTAATTAAAATAAATTCATGAAGGTGATGTGAATAAATCTTTATGAATTTATTTTTATTAGGCCAGGCAGCTGGCAGCGACTGGATGAAAAGAGCTGAAGATCAGCGGCGTTCACTGAAAGTGGCCTACGTCCAGCAGTGGATGAATACAGGCTGATAATGAGGTTAGGAAAGGAGGTTAGAATGCACAGCTGATAGTTCATAGACTGAGTGACTGACTTTTAAACTTTGTTAAGGGGAAGGCTCACTGACCTATATAATACAAGTTGTATTATAGAGGTCAGTGGGAAAGCTTTTTAAATAAGGTTCTCAAGGAATAAAAAAGTTCCAGCTGTTTTATGCGTAATTATGGTGAATTTACCCTAAACTTTAAACAGTTATAACTATTAAATGGGTAGGTTTGGTCAGAAATTCTCTCCACAATTGAATATTAGTAATAACCCTAGTATCTAATAGTAATAAGCCCTTTCATCCGTCCTATTTTCTGAAGTATACTTCTAACTTAAATAAAAATTAAATGCAGTTCTTTGGTGAATGAACGGTTATATCGATTTGGTAGTTTTAATTTGGGGCATTTTACATCACGATCTAGTCCTCTAAGCAGAGCTTGTACTATGGGGCATGGATAAATTACTTTGTTTAGTAAATACATTTTAATAATAAATACGTAGTGATGTATGTGAGAATTGAACCTATAGATCACAGACATCGTCATTAGAAAATAAATTATAGTTCCACATTGTGTTGTATGGACCATTTTGATGCTTAGGTACGGTTACGAGTACGTTAACACCTGCTCAAACAGCCTTGTGAATATTTAGTTAACATAATCACGATTACCTACGTCAAAAGCGATTTTACGATTTTCCGAACTGGTTTGGGAAGATGTCTTCATTTTAATACCCACTTACCTAATTTAATTTCAAAGAGAGATATGCAAGTTTTTGTTGTTTTTTTTTTTACTAACTTCATACGTATGTATTTACATAAGTAACGGAAACTTTGAACATGATTTTTACCCCCTTCAAAACGTCGGATTAACTTTTTGCATACTTAACTTATTAGGGACCGCTGAAAATTCAATATTAGTTTCTTGCCGGTTCTTCTCCTTATGAAACGATTAATTTGAAACCGTGCACCTAGACTCGACATTTCATAAGCGCCTGTTTGGTTTATTAAATAAAAATAAAACTATTTTGATTGAATAAAATATTTTTATTTTATTTACACTATTCTTAATTCAAATTTATTTTCTATTTTTAGTTTGATTTTCTAAGCGTGTTTTTTAGTTTTTTCTATTTATCCTTGATTAGGATAAAATAGAAAGGCTCTGCCCTGCGTTACACATACATAACGTACCATGACATCACACCTGTACTCCCCGAAGGTTAGGCAGAGGTGTAACAATTGGTACCTACACCTTTGCCTAACCCTTCGGGGAAACAGGCGTGATGGTATGATATTAAAAAATCCCGTGACTATTTTAAACTGGTACATTAATCCATAGGTAATAATACACTTTAGCCAGTAGTTTAGTAGGTAGGTACAATAAATGAGATTGTAATTTGACATTACATAAGGAGGAAGTTGGTTTTTAAATAAAAACAAATAAGTGAATAACCTTGATTGAACATTGCAGTATTTTCCTTTTGAGGATATTGTTCAAACTAGTTAAGCTTATAGACCTTCCAATCGTTCACCGTTCGTATTATTATTTAATGAATGAGAAACATTTACCGAATCGTGTTACAAATACGCATGAATTCTCCAGTGAGGCAGAAGTTTAGGTATTTTAAATACCTTACCTATTAATAATAAATACATACTCAGCTTTGAAAAGTCTGGTGGCTTTGAGCCTTTTTTATGTGACCTACGGAAATGTTCCTCTGATCTGGTATCGTCGTGCGACGGGTTATTGAGCTCCCTAAATTATGGTTGAGCTACACAAGGACTGATGCATGCGTGCCGTCGGTTGGGACTGCTCTACTCAAAGCCGCTATGGCTCTTTCTTCAAAAGGCCATTTCAAACTTTGCCCTACATTGTAAGACACACATTTGTTACTATACAATGTCTGGACTATGATTCTCTGAGTTTGTTTCGGCGTTACTTCTCAGAGGTCGTCAGCTAGGAAATGCCGGAGCCATCTAGCTTAAAAAAATATGTAAAACATTGACTTGTAAAAGTGTCTTTAAAAGATCTATTTACAGAAATAAATATCATTTAATCATTTAATACGAAATATCGTATTTCGTATTTATTAGTAGGTTACACGTAACAAATACCCTATTTATTGGGTCCAGGGTCTTATTTTTATACCATTTCAGTAGAAATTATGCAGACGGCCCCCCTGATGGTACCGTTACCGCAGCCTATGGACGCTTGGCTTGCGGGCCGCTGAATTGGGGATTCCGTCGCCCAACCAGAGGCACCAGTAGGTGGCACGCGTTTTCGCCGTATTCGATGAGAACGCGAGTCAAGGCCTCGTCGGGGTCCAGCAACAGCTGGACTACAGCCTGTCATGGTTGTGGCGAATTTCATGGCCACGAACCACGACGCCCATGACTATAGGGCAAGTTAGCTCTTTTAGAACGATCCTTATGACTAACAAAGTTTTGATTAAGCTGAAGCTAATATCTATCGATTGTGATGAAAAAATTTTGAATTTTTGAGTATCTTAAAAAATTTTATATTTCGACTATAGAGGACGTATGGTGAAAATGCAAAGTGCTAGGAAGTTGAAAATTTTGGTGTCCAGGCACGCGCACGGTCGCCAGGAACACAGGAATGTATAATTTAATAGGATTTAGGCCGAAGACCCTACTCAAAACGCTATTTTTGTGTAAGAATTAACCGTGTAGAACAAAAAACTGAAGGGTATAAGGTAGGCTCGGTATCGAGTAAATACGATGTTTTATCGATTTTTTGGCGATTTCTCGCTAGCTACCCCCACTTGTGGGGTACCAGCGGATGCGTGACGACGAGTACTATCGAACTGTATATGAATCGAGGGTAGGTTGGGTACTGAAAAATGAAATTATAGGGGAAAAACGGTGTTTTTGATACAATTTTTATAGAATTAATTTTTTATGTTTTTTATTTGCAGGTCGCGGTCAGCGGGACACACGCCGGGATTAAGCTGAAGCTAATATCTATCGATTGTGATGAAAAAATTTTGAATTTTTGAGTATCTTAAAAAATTTTATATTTCGACTATAGAGGACGTATGGTGAAAATGCAAAGTGCTAGGAAGTTGAAAATTTTGGTGTCCAGGCACGCGCACGGTCGCCAGGAACACAGGAATGTATAATTTAATAGGATTTAGGCCGAAGACCTATTCACTTATTTGTTTTTATTTAAAAACCAACTTCCTCCTTATGTAATGTCAAATTACAATCTCATTTATTGTACCTACCTACTAAACTACTGGCTAAAGTGTATTATTACCTATGGATTAATGTACCAGTTTAAAATAGTCACGGGATTTTTTAATATCATACCATCACGCCTGTTTCCCCGAAGGGTTAGGCAAAGGTGTAGGTACCAATTGTTACACCTCTGCCTAACCTTCGGGGAGTACAGGTGTGATGTCATGGTACGTTATGTATGTGTAACGCAGGGCAGAGCCTTTCTATTTTATCCTAATCAAGGATAAATAGAAAAAACTAAAAAACACGCTTAGAAAATCAAACTAAAAATAGAAAATAAATTTGAATTAAGAATAGTGTAAATAAAATAAAAATATTTTATTCAATCAAAATAGTTTTATTTTTATTTAATAAACCAAACAGGCGCTTATGAAATGTCGAGTCTAGGTGCACGGTTTCAAATTAATCGTTTCATAAGGAGAAGAACCGGCAAGAAACTAATATTGAATTTTCAGCGGTCCCTAATAAGTTAAGTATGCAAAAAGTTAATCCGACGTTTTGAAGGGGGTAAAAATCATGTTCAAAGTTTCCGTTACTTATGTAAATACATACGTATGAAGTTAGTAAAAAAAAAAACAACAAAAACTTGCATATCTCTCTTTGAAATTAAATTAGGTAAGTGGGTATTAAAATGAAGACATCTTCCCAAACCAGTTCGGAAAATCGTAAAATCGCTTTTGACGTAGGTAATCGTGATTATGTTAACTAAATATTCACAAGGCTGTTTGAGCAGGTGTTAACGTACTCGTAACCGTACCTAAGCATCAAAATGGTCCATACAACACAATGTGGAACTATAATTTATTTTCTAATGACGATGTCTGTGATCTATAGGTTCAATTCTCACATACATCACTACGTATTTATTATTAAAATGTATTTACTAAACAAAGTAATTTATCCATGCCCCATAGTACAAGCTCTGCTTAGAGGACTAGATCGTGATGTAAAATGCCCCAAATTAAAACTACCAAATCGATATAACCGTTCATTCACCAAAGAACTGCATTTAATTTTTATTTAAGTTAGAAGTATACTTCAGAAAATAGGACGGATGAAAGGGCTTATTACTATTAGATACTAGGGTTATTACTAATATTCAATTGTGGAGAGAATTTCTGACCAAACCTACCCATTTAATAGTTATAACTGTTTAAAGTTTAGGGTAAATTCACCATAATTACGCATAAAACAGCTGGAACTTTTTTATTCCTTGAGAACCTTATTTAAAAAGCTTTCCCACTGACCTCTATAATACAACTTGTATTATATAGGTCAGTGAGCCTTCCCCTTAACAAAGTTTAAAAGTCAGTCACTCAGTCTATGAACTATCAGCTGTGCATTCTAACCTCCTTTCCTAACCTCATTATCAGCCTGTATTCATCCACTGCTGGACGTAGGCCACTTTCAGTGAACGCCGCTGATCTTCAGCTCTTTTCATCCAGTCGCTGCCAGCTGCCTGGCCTAATAAAAATAAATTCATAAAGATTTATTCACATCACCTTCATGAATTTATTTTAATTAGCGGCGTTCACTGAAAGTGGCACTGAAACTGAAAGTGGTAATGAAAACGGGACATCTGCTTATTATTAGATAATAAACAGATGTCCCGGAGATTCTGTCTAGGTACGTGGCGATGGCATTTTTTTAGGACGGACACAATTACTCGTAATAATTCAATTGAACTTTGATAACTTAACCGGACTTGTCGGCGACCTTGTGCCTCCAGCCAGGATTCTGTCTAAGTATGTGGCGATGGCAGGTTGAGCTACCAGCTTTAATGAGCAGTGCAGCGCTCAAGTAGTGACTACTGAGACCTGTCATCGTAATCGAAGGTGACCTCTCTCTTCCGGCCGTGATTCAGCCATGGTCGGTAGTGAGAGGCGAAGGCATCAGGAATGTAACAGCAGGTAATGTTTTATTTTTCGTCTGCGTCATTTAGTCTAGTGGTCGTAAGCGCGGATGCTACGCTATGAGTTCTGGGTTCAATTCCCAGGTCAAGCTGGTATTGTGGTTTTCTATAAGATTTTCAAACGCTGCTCAGAGTTTGGATTTGATGCTAGCGCCCTATTACATGGGACTGGAACATAACGGCGAACTGTGTGTGTACATTAGTACACCTCTGCCTAAGCCTACGGGGAATAAAGGCGTCATGGTATATTATGTTTATGTTAAGAATCTGTAAGAGCTTTTAAATATCAATTGATTCAGAGCAATTGCTCTATGTAGCCTTTAATACTTCTTAAAAATCGGTTTAAAGGCGCAATAAGTTAGATTTTGTCCGAAATTAGATAGAAACCTACCTTTCAATTTCCTCTGCATTGAATTTTTAAGGAGTTCCCGCGCCGGCGCAAAAAAGACAAATCTAATATTTTTAACAGACATTGATCTTTTTTAAGTATTAATAAATCTTCAAACAATCGTACATCATAATATCAGGTTTTATGTATTAATTATTAGGTATACATTCCTTGTTATAAAAAATGCCTATGTTACGCAACGACATCTTTATTTTTTTTTTCCTGACGTCAGTTAATTGGCAACCTGTTTTCATTCCAATTTCGAACGAGAAGGTCAGAAATGATTGTGACGATTTCTTGGACTGTTCAACATTCTTGATTTAAATTTTCTTACGGGGCCGAAAATTCAGTTCCGAGTACAATGCGTAACTTCGGACATGGCGGTCCTCTATTTTTATAATTCAAATTTACAAAAATACAAAGTATTTTTTTCCTGCATTGTGGACGAAATAATTTAGTCCTGTTAAATTATTCCTAATTAAAACGTGAATGGTGTTAAGGCGTGTTGAGTTTATATAAAACAATACCTACATACAAAAGAAAGGTAAGGGTGATTATAATTTAAAAAAAAGTGTGTGGTATTTCCGGTATTTATTGTTTAATTTTTATTATTGAGTTTTCTTTTTTTATTCATAAAACCTATATTAGAGATTTCTCGAAGGTTTATGAAGTCTGCCAACCCGCCCGCACTAGGCCAGCTTGGCGGACTATAGCCAAATCCCTCTCATTCTGAGAGGAGACCCGTGGCCAACAGTGGGACAGTATACGGGTTGATGATGATGAGGTTCTAGAAATAATCGTAACTTTTTTTTCTCAATTTATTACAAGTTCTTAGGTACCTATTTTATTTTTAGAAGCATATTTTAATTTATGTTGGGCCTATTATTTTATTTTAAACTACTATTCAAAAGCAAATATTCAAAAAGTAAGGTCAATGTAAAATAGTTCTTTCCGGTTTTCCCAAATACGTGAAGCAAGATTTTTATTATAATTAGGTATATTTATATCGTGATAACACGAGCAATCATTACCTATGTAATAATTCATTGTTATTGAGATTTTCAATTGTTCTTAAGAAGTTCCACGTTGAAATATACCAAATTTTAACGTATCATAAAATTTCTCCTAATTAAAACTGCATAGAGGTAGATCTCATTTGAATAAATCAATTATAATAGGGGGTGAGCTTCATCATCATCATCAACCCTTATACTACCCCACTGCTTGGCACGGGTCTCCTCTCAGAATGTTGATTAAAGTCCATCATGCTGGCCTAGTGCGGGTTCGTAGACTTCATAGTGGTATGAAGTCTGCGAACCCGCACTAGGCCAGCTACTTCCCAGAGACTTTTCCCGACAGTGTATGAAGCTGCGGAGCTTCATACACTGTCGGGAAAAGTCTCTCAGGCATGCACAGGTTCACGTTTCTTCACGATGTTTTCCGTCTCCGTTTACCTTCGCCTGTGGTGGTTTATTATTAATCGCATAGCGATTTCGAAAAGTCGATTAATACGCGAGATCTTAGACTTGACAGTCTAATCGTCGTAGCACTTGGCTTTCAGAGCTTGAGGTTGAGCCTACTTATTATAGGCTTTCACTGCTTGAGGTTGAGCCTAGGTACTTATTATACAGGGTGAGTCTTCATAATGTGCACATATTAAAATAAGGGAATCTATGCTTAAGTTTATCTACAAAAACCATATACTTAAGAAAAAAAATAACCTAATTTTTTTATTGACCCCCGTGTAAACAAAACGATATAACTTTTAAACTAAATGATTTAACATAATAAAACAAACTCAATAATGATTAGTAATAATCAGGCGTCTAAATTGGGGAATAAACTGTGCTCAATTGAAAATTAGGTACTATGGATTTTTTAACAAAAATCTCCTTTTTCCATACCATCACGCCTGTATTCCCCGAAGGGTTAGGTAGAGGTGTGCCAAAGTAGCCTACAGTTCGCCGGTAAGTTTAGCTCCCATGTAATAGAGGGCGAGCCTATTGCCATTAACCGGGCACTATTCCTAACTCCATTTATGCGTGTGGATATCCTCATGGATTACCGACACCCAGAGAAGGTAACGAGTGTGTCGGACTCCCCCTACTGGCTATACCGCGCGTGTGTTTCGCCTCGCCACTTTTTGCTAGGGTTATGGGAGCGAGGTTTAATTCCTCCGCGAAACGCAATGTTACTCAACATTAAAGTTGATTGTGCTAATTTTTTTCTGTCCTTAGGATGAATATTTTGACGCAACTTTTGTCTCTTTTCAACGTGCGGACAGCTCGACCGTTGGTGAAGGTGCTACAATTTGTCTTCAATTCCATAGCAATGCTTGAATTGGATGCCAATGATTTCCCTCCACAAGCAGAAGTCACGGGTATGTATGAATGTAACTTTTTTTTTTCGTATTGGTCCACACGAGGATTTTCTTCATGGGTGCGAAACATTAACGCAAAACATTTTTACAACTAACGAGTAGGATGTACCTACTCGTTAGTTGTAAAAATGTTTTGCGTTAATGTTTCGCACCCACGTTGATATTATTAAATGTGACAGATAATGTTGGTGTTCCTTAATCATACTAATATTATAAATGTGAATGTTTGGATGTTTGTTTGTTTGTTTATTTGTTACTCAATCACGCAAAAATGGCTGAACCGATTTGCATGAAATTTGGTATACTAATAGTATGTGACCGGGAATAAAGTATAGGCTACTTTTTATCCCAGAAAAATGTGGGAATATCCCGGAAATCCCAAAAAAAACAGATATAGGAGAACTACTTACGGGATTTGAATGAAATTTCATACATGTATTGTATGTGACCGTGAATAACAAATAGGATATATTTTACCCCAGAAAAATGTGGGAATAACCCGGAAATCCCGGAAAACGAATATCTTACGGGATCTGAATGAAATTTCATACACACATAGAATGTGACCGCGAATAACAAATACGATATATTTTACCCCAGAAAAATGTGGGAATATCCCGGAAATCCCGAAAGACGATTATCTTACGGGATTTGAATGAAATTTCATACACTCATAGTATGTGACCGAATAACAAATAGGATACATTTTACCCCAAATTTATGTGGAATTTCCCAGAAAACTTGTGTAGGATACCAACTTACGGGATTTAAATGAAATGTTGGTACACTAATAGTTTGTGATTGGCGCTATTGATATTGAATACTTCTTTTCTCGGAACAAAGCGGGAATTTCCCTAACATTGAGTAGATACTTTTTATTCCATGAATTCAATCCGACAACAAAAGTGTTACTAAGTCTAGGCGTACGAAGTCGCGGGTAAAAGCTAGTATGACCATAGATCACATCGCTAACAGTGGCGGCGGCGCAAAGTACTAAAATATTATTTCGAATGTATAGCGTTGAATGCCCTTCGACGATGCGTTCAGAATGATGTTACATCCATAAATTCCCTGTTGTTACCATTTTTTAAGACGCTTTGTGAATTGCACTAAATCACAAATACACAAATAGGTACCCTTTACTTTGGATCATTTATTTAGATACTACCTGTAGCTGTAGGTCACAAATATTTTTCCGCGTGGAATCGCTGCAGAAGCCGTCAAAAAATGTATCACAATAGATCCTAAACAGAAAACCATTTTTTTTTATTTCAGATGGGCAAGTATTTGACTTCATCATAGTGGGTGGTGGATCAGCAGGCTGTGTGCTTGCCAATAGACTCACAGAGGTCTTTGATTGGAATGTGCTGCTTATAGAAGCTGGTGGCAATCCACCTGCTTCAGCAAAGGTGAGCATAGTAACTAGAAAACGGTGAAGGGAACCCTATCTTAGTGAAGGGGTTTTTGCTGCTGTCTCTAAATCTAAAGGTATCTAATCTAAAGGTATTCTACCTTTACATTAGAATTACTTATCTATTCCATAATTTACATTACAGACTAAAAAAAGAGTACTTGACCCCGACAAAACGTCCCTTAGCCCTTTTTTTATGCCGACGTAAAAATGGACAGTGTAGAAATCGGTTGACCGACCAATATTTGAATCGTAGGTCCACCAAGACTACCTATTCTGCGATGTCTGCACTAGCTACTCGATGAATGCAGAATGGACTTCGACACCTAAACAATA
This sequence comes from Acronicta alni, assembly GCA_964056405.1. NCBI lineage: Eukaryota > Metazoa > Arthropoda > Insecta > Lepidoptera > Noctuidae > Acronicta > Acronicta alni. Next base: position 2,721,969 of record OZ043919.1, on the reverse strand, counting down.
GCTACATTCGTGAAGATGATATTGCAAGTACAAATTTCGGGAATGTAAGTGTATATTTAAATAATAAACTGAATTTTATGAAAATAAAGTGTATTTATATGTTCATAGAAATATAAAGTTTTTGAAAACAAAATCGGTTATTAAAATTTGCGTCTCGACAGAGACGCTTCTTCCGACTTTTTTAAGCTCCATATTAAATTCTTTACACAATCCGAAAAAAAAAACTACAAAAAAAAGGATTGGTTCCCTGTATGTTGAGTCCCTTTCTATCGAGCCGAGAACCTTATCTTATCTCTTTATCTATCTTATTCTATTACCCCTACGTCGAGTCTACCGATTTCTGTCCCGTTTCTACTCCTTCGTCGAGTTTCTTTACCACGCTTCTACTACCTTTACGTCGAGTTTAATAATATCATATTCTGAAGTACAGTCAGATTCACATTCATACAATAATAGTGATTAGACTGTGATTTTTATAGACTAAGAAAGTTAGTTTTTTAGAAGAATTATTTACTGTAAAACTATACGCGGATTTACACTTACACTAATAGTGATACTACGGTTTATATAGATTATACTTATTTGAGAAAAACTAATACCTATGTACAGATGTCAGCAGGTCAAGCTATCCAAAACTGTCAAATTTTCCCAATCGAATATGAACCTTATTGCTTTGGATTAAAGTTGAAAATCCAACAAAGAAATTTGACAAATTCGGGTAGCTTGATGTGCTGGCTTCTGTACAAAAAATAATCTAATATATAAAATTCTCGTGTCACAGTTTTCGTTGCCATACTCCTCCGAAACGGCTTGACCGATTTTGATGAAATTTTTTGTGCTTATCGGGGAGGTCTGAGAATAGGCCAACATCTATTTTTCATACCCCTAATTTTTTTTTTTTATGGCAAAACAACGTTTGCGGGGTCAGCTAGTAAAACAATATTTTAAAGATACCGACTTAATTTACCTATTAACCAAACTCGTAACGGTATTAGCAAGCGTAAAATGGCAATATTTTGCGAAAACAATAGACTAAAATTCGACGTAAAGGGAACGAAATCAAACAAATCACAAGTATTTATGAATTTTCATATGAGGTAATATTATAACAATATTATTATGATAATACATTAGGTGGTCTTTGCTCCAAGGGCCATAATATACCCCACTAACATTCAGACAGGAATGTAACTAGTATTATGTTAATTATATTATGTTAATGTACTTTATAGCCTATAACTACATAGTAGAATTTTCCTGTAGTCATTTTTAAATCGAACCTAACTTTTGACCTACATTTATGTAGGTACAGAGGCCAGGACATCAAGCTACCACAATCTATCAATCTGACAAATTTCTTTGACAGATTTACAACTTTAACTTGACACAATAAGGTTCAATTTGTATTGGGAAAATTTGTCAGTTTTTGATAGCTTGACCTACTGGCGTCTGTACAATAAAGAATCATTTTTTAATGACACCAAAATGCTAATGCATTAGCACGACACACTCCTCGGTGGCGTGTGACTAGCAAGTAGCTAACATAAACATTCATTAAATAATCTACATACAACAAAATATTACTTGAGATTGAGGATTGTTAACAGTCGTAACTGCTGCTACAACTTACTATAATCAACTATCATAATTATAATCTAAGTATGTATATAAAACTAAGTAATACAAAAAGGAACTTTTTTTAACTACAAATAGGAGATACCCTTTAATTAAGTCAAATAAGAAACGGCCTTTGTTTAGACAGATTATTTCATTTAGGGTGAGTTTGTCACCTTTGCTAAATTAAATGTATTTATTGATTTCAAAGTTAGAAATCGAAATAGGTCTTAATGCTAAAATAATACTAATGCTTCATGTCGCATTGAACAAAGTTTTACTTAAATGCTAATAATCATTCACAACCCATATACTGTCCCACTGCTGGGCACCTCTCAGAATGAGAGGGATTAGGCTGTAGTCCACCACGCTGGATTAGTGCGGGTTCACAGACTTCACACGCCGTCGAGATAATCTCTAAGGCATGCAGATTTCCTCACGATGTTTTCCTTCATCGTTTAAGCAAGGGTTAATTAATTAGTAATACACACATAATTCGAAGTCACGAGGTGCATGCCTTGGATTCGAACGCGAGACCTTCGACTTGGCAGTCCAATGGTCATACCACTAGGCTATCACAGCTTTTTTTGAATACTAACAATTACATAATTATCACAAATTTTATATTTTACGGTATAGACCGCGTCAAAACTTGGCAGCTGTGAGAATGGGGCACAGCTAAAGGTAAAAAACGCTAAGACGATACATTGAATCAAAAATGTCCAAAAGGGCTATGCGCACTTCGTCCTATTCGCGATTAGTCCTCCCATTTGCGGTTTCTCCCATTCCCAGTTCGTCCAATGCAAGTACTCACTGAATGGGACAACTGCGAATGGGACTAACCGCGAATGGGACTAACCGGTAATGGGACCAACTGCGAATGGGACTAACCGGGAATGGGACCATGCAATGGGACGAAATGTGCATAACCCTACCAAACAACGTGGCGTAATCTTAACCTTACAGGAAATATAAAGTGTCACTGAGCGTGTAGTGCGGCTGGCTGTGAAGACTGTTCGCAGCCAAGAACGCTAGCTTGTGGGCGTACTGGCATACAGCCGGGACTCGCACTTGAGAAGAGCAGTTGAAGTATAGATGAGTCAGTTTGTACGTTAACCATTGAAGCTGAAACAAAAGAAGGGGGTTAGGTATGATAAGATACTTTTTTGAATACCATAAATACGCAGGCGCAAACATACGATCAGACATCTGATATACATATAATGTGTGACAGGAACACCATTAAGCGTGTAGACTTGGATCTTCTAGTAATTTGACGAAATGTAACTGAAATATCTGTATCTTTCTATATAGATTTTGATGTGGAGTTATAGCCTAAGAAACCTCTACCACAGTAATGTATAATTTACCCGATCGGGATGAAGGCCGGAAGTATCCTGGATGATATTGTATGATGTCGGTGAAATTGTGCCCTCGCGAACATTTTGCGATACCAGGTAGAAATCATAACTGTAACCAAGAAGGATTGTGTTCAGTATTGTAATGTGGGTTGTAACAGTAGTTAGTAGTTCAACAACAACAGAAGTATGAGCTTTAAGGTGTACAATAATGGTCAACTGACAACAAAACTATAACTTTGGCTCTTCAATTGACTCCTTCCTTCAATCGGCTTCTGTGCCACGGGTTGTGGGTTCGATCCCCACACGGAACAAATAGGTAGTTGTTCCGGGTCTGGGTGTTTGTGTATGTAAAAGTTTGTGTTTTTATATACACAGGAGAAAATAGTGTGGAGCAGTTTAAAAAATAAATAAAAATAGTAGCAGCACTGTTTACAAGACTGACCTTAATTTCATTAGAAAAAAAAAGGCAATATATTATTACCAATGTGAATCAGAAAAGCTTTTTCTTTAGTTAACGTTACCTTGATAAGTGATATATTATTGTAATTCATGATATTTACCGTTCTGGCTGGGTAACGACGTCGTCGATAACGGTTCCAGGGCGTGGGTTTTCGCCAGTACGCCCGCGGTCCAGAAAGATGCGGGTATTAATGCATTTCGATACGATCGTAAAAGTCATTTTGAACTCTGCCTCGGCATATATCTCCGCGAGCTTTTTGTTTATTTCTGCAACCTATAAAGAAAGCATAATTTCCAAAAATTGTTATTGTTTCCATTATTATCGAAAAGAGAGCGAATTAAGAAACTATTGTCTTTTTAAAAAAGCAGCGGCAAAACCGAAGTGCAGGTGACCTTTTGACCGCCACGGATGTGTATAGACGTCAAATGATAACTTGCTCACGACGCCAACGACGGCATGGCACGTCAAAAATACCACTTTTTTTTAGTTCAAAATAAATACCTATACAATATTTTTTGTTTTTTTTTTACCTATTATTAGGTACTAGAACTTGTCGCTTGGCGTAGAGAACACGGATTTTCGTTATTGACGTGGCGGTCATAATGTTAATTTTGTTTGAAATACCTCGTGTGTGTGTACATATGGGATCTGTCCATCACCAACACCGTCGCGGTAGATAAGTATGCGTTGTGGTAAGGCGCCTGCAACATAGTACTAAGTGTTAATGTAGATCACACAATTTAAAACATAAAATATTTATAAACAAGTACAGACTGGCAGCAGTTCTAGCTACCCAAAACTGTAAATTTTTCCCAATTGAATATGAACGTTATTACTTTGTATTAAAGTTGAATCAATCAAAGAAAGACAGACTATGGTAGCTTGCTGTGCTGGCCTCTTTACAAAATACGAGATAATGGATGAAAGGTCACTCACAAAAGGGATATACACACATCAAAAAGTTTGCGATCACTGAAAAATCGAAATCTTTTTTGATACGGTAGATTATATTATGATTTCTTCTTTTTAGATTCTTTCAAACAGGGTAGCTGGAATCCTTCCTGTTCGAAGGATACTGTGAGCTATTTCTGCGTGAAACGGATTGCCAATAATTAAAAAACTAAAACATGATCATTGAATATTGTTACTTTAAAAGAGACCATGATTCTCTGAGTTTGTTTCGGCGTTTCTTCTCAGAGGTCGTCAGCTAGGAAATGCCGGCTCCATCTAGTATTAATTAATAATTTGTAATCTTTGATAATGTAACAATTAAAATGTAAGGTAGCTGTCAGTAATTATATCATCAAGACGCCCACCACCTGAGTCTAACCGTGACCATGGACGCTGTAAAGGGTCCGAAACGTCGGGATTAAGATTAATATTATCAATATAACGCGATAAAATCCGTAAAAAGTAGTTTTATTTCAATTTAACACAAAATGTTAAGGTTCATATTCAATTGGGAAATGACGCCTGTACATAATACTAGAACAGTTAAAAAACTTACCATTCAGTTCTCTATACTTCCGCAGGGTTGCGGCTATGTTGAAGCCCATATGCGCGCTGAGCTCCTCTCCCGACGTGTGAGAGTTGACGGCCGAGTAGTATCGCGTCATATGACGGTCCAACGTCGCAACAAATCCGCCGAAACTTTTTTCTTTCGATCGGGTATCATGGCACACATCATAACCAATTACTACAACACTCTGTAGTGGAATATCTACCCTCCACGGAGCACCACCAAGCTGTAAATGATAACATTTTTGAAGACTTTCCACTCCATTATTATTAAGTATTATTCGGGCGCAGGGTTATTTGAAATTACAAAGATTTGTTAGCTTTAACCTTTTGCCCGCCACGTCAATAACGAAAATCCGTGTTCTCTACGCCAAGCGACAAATTCTAGTATCTAATAATAGGTACAAAAAAAACATTTTTTTTATATGTATTTAATTTGAACAAAAAAAAATTTTGACGTGCCATGCCGTCTATTTTTTTAATAGACACGTCCGTAGCGGTCAAAAGATTAAAATTATGAATATCACAGTGAACTTACTTTACAGTTTATTTGAATGGCAACTTTTGTTGCAATTGACATAGCAGACTTGCTAGTCATATTTCGCGCGCAAACTACTTGTGTCGGTACAGCACGATCTACCGTGCATTTTTTCTTAACTGCTTCATACCTGTATAAAATACTTTAATTACTGTTGGGCTAATGATTAGATATTTTAGTATGTTTCAAATGTTTAATAGTGTGAAGGTATAGCTAGGTAGGCGAAGGTATAGGAAGGTAAGCTACTTACATAAAAAGATACCTACAACTTTTATAATAATTTTATTTATTTTCAAATTAACAATGAAAATGGAAAAGAGGCACTAAACTAAAAGAAAAATAAGGTCTTATAAAATAAACAAAATCATAATATAACAAAAATCTCACCTGTCCGCAAAGTTGCGAGCCAGAACGCACAAGATCATTGCAGGATTCTTGCGAGCAATTGCATTCTCGCACGCGTTGGCATATTCCATAGGGCCGTCATGCCGAATGGGCACTGGATAACATCAAAATATTTACGAATTTATAATCATAACATACAATCACGTCATAATAATTCAAAATAACTGTGTAAAAAATAGGCATGTGTAACTCTTTACAGAACCGACTCACTGATCCGGATCACTGAAGTGATCCAAAAGATTGGTTCACTCGAAACGTTTCAAACGTATCATTTGGATCTGAAACATTACTTTGCTGAGCGCTCACTTCGCGCGACGCGTCGCTCGCGAGGCGACTGAGCCGCGAGCGAGAGAGACAAAATTGAGACACTGAGTAACTTAACTATTGACTCGCGTCTCGCGACTGGCGTGTGAGCGGGCGAAATAATTACAATCCATACAAGTCAGAAAGAGATAACAAATAAGAAGTGCATCACTCAATTCGTACGGATTTTCGCTGTCGGTATTCATGCACGTAAAAATGACCACTAACGCGCTTACGTATCAAATACTATACGGTCGTTTTTTGCATGTAATGTTTGCATTAACAAGTTCTCATTTACGTTGATGCGGCACTTGTCATAATAATTTGTATGTATTCGAAACATTCTCTATCATATTTTGAGTCGATGATCCAAATGAGCCAAATGAAACATATCAGTGTTTCGGAACATTTCAGTGATCCAGATGCAAATGTTCCAATCGCAAAAATGATACACTTTGCCCACCTCTAGTAAAAAATAAAAAGTTATATGCATTCAATCTGTTGACCAGTAATAACGGTTGCCAATCTATACTAATATTATAAAGATGTAGTTTGTTTGAACGCGCGAATCTCAAGGAACTACTGGTTCGAATTGAATAATTATTTTTTTGTTGGATAGTCCATTTATCGAGAAAGGTCATATCATCACGCTACGACCAAAACGAGCCGAGCGAAAAGGAAAAAAGGCGCGAGGGGCCACTAGTAATTAAAATAAATGAACAATCTAGACAGAAAAACAAAACTTCATTCATACTTACATATTTCTGGTTTAGGCATACGGAAGCCCACGCCAGCACCAGTCTTCATAATAAGTTCCACGAAGCCTTCTGCGTCGCGACGCTGTCTTTCTGGTGTCACTACGACCCATGATGGAAGTTGTGCAATATCAAGTAAAGGTTTTGAGCTAGAATGAAAACATGTTAAATTATTGATTTCTGACATTTACGCGAATATCATACATTGAAATAAAACTACTTTTTACGATTTAGTCACAGGAAAACGACTGACCATGGACGCTGTAAAGGATCCGAAACGTCGGGATTAATAATATCAATATAACGCGATAAAATCCGTAAAAAGTAGTTTTATTTCACATGTTAAATTATTTGTGATTAATATTAGAGTGCCTGTGAAAGTATGTGGGTTTTAAATTCTCACCGCATATCTCGTGTCCAGCCTTCAGTGGTATCGCCAGCAGGGTACCGGTAATTATTTCCTAGTACGATGTTTTCAGTCGGAAATTGGCGACCTTTGAACCTCACTAATTCTTGCGACAGGGTGAGCGCCCAAACACCCATTTCCTTAAACAAAAATGATTCGTTCAAATTACAAACGGTACGTTAATTCTATACTAGCATTAAACAGAAATATTGAAATAAATGATTAATAAAAAATTAGACAATGTAAACACACAAATATATAGGTATACAGGTTTATGTTTTACATACACCTCAGTAAAACCTACAGACAGTGTGTTATCTTTCTATTACAATTGAGTTACTTGGAAACTCACCTTAACTATTTCAGGATTTTTAGTTAATCGTTGATTAAAACTCATTAACTTCTGAATACGCATATCTGGTCCAATCTTAGTGTGAACGTCGAGAGCCTTCATGAGCTTGAAGTTAGCACGCATTTCGTCTGTGAGGCCTGTCTGACGACATAGCTCGGGCACTAAGTATACCAACTCGGGCATTCCGGCGCGGATGTCTCGCGGCTTCGAACGGGATATAAGCAATGGTTGGCCAAGGTCTTGGATGCGAATGTTGTATTTCTGGAATAGTAGTTTCATTATAGTTTTACTTAGGTATGTTTAAAAGTGGGCAGGTTTCTTCTAAATTCAATAAATACTACCTTTTGGTAGTAGTCCATGTACGTAACATTCTCATCCCGCATCTTAAAAGTAGATCGTGGCGATGCTTTCCACGAGACGTCATCTATCTTGTACGTTTTGTTATTATAATCGGTCATAACAATTTTTCCTGAAATACACAATATCATTAGTGGGCATACAGTTCAGCCCCATCCATGGACATTTGGGAAATTCTGATAATGGGTAAGGAATAAACAAACACAATTTATGACTGCATGATAGGTAGTCACTACACAGTAGGCATGTGTCATTGACGGTTTTTTGGTTAATGTAATTTAACTGTTATTCATCAATGGTCAACAGTTTAAAAAAACTGTTAAATTAATAACAGGTTTTGAATGTTCAACGGTAGCGTTTAGCGTTAATTTATGTCAACGTTTTCAATCATTGACAATTAGAGTTGATTCTCAGAAATGTTGTTAAATAAAATTTTAATGAAATAAGCCGTTGACGAAAATTAACAGATTAAATTTTAAACCTGTTTTTTCATTGATGAATAACAGTTATCTCGTTGACGAATGAAAAGTCGTTAAAAAAACAGTTTATTGATTCAACGACCACCTCTACACAGTATAAGACAAAGTCGCTTCCCTCGTCTGTTTGTCCCTATGTATGCTTAGATCTTTAAAACAACGGAACGGTTTTTGATGTAGTTTTTTTTTAATAGACTGATTCAAGAGGAAGTTTTAGTATAATACATGTATAATATTAGTATATTGCACCCGTGCGAAGATTCGGCAGGTCACTAGTGTTTTATAAAATTAAGTTTAAACATTGTTAAACGGTTCTTATACATAAAATATATTGACAAAATATGGTTTGACCTATATCCACGGTGAACTGCGAATATGTCCTGACATTTTTTACGAAAATGAGTAATGTATTGCCATAGGCATTAAAGTTCAGATTAGCATGCACTAGCAAAATTGTTCAAGGATAAGAATAAAATTAATCTGGCAAAATGTATATGGAAATGCCAATTAAAATATAATTTCCAATAATTTCTTCTAATAGACGAGAGAGAGAAAAACTCAAGTAAATGTTGTATTATTACGTTTATTTTGTGGGTAATATCTTCCATCTTACCCAAAGACTGCCACTCATTTTATGATAATTAACCAAAACCTAATGGATAAAACTGAGCTATTACATGTTTTTTTTTATTTGGAAATGAATTGTAATTACTTCACATAACAGTTTTACCCTGACAATTGAATAAGAAAACAATTCCCCGACGACCTCTGTGGTCTGGTGGTTCGAGTACCGGACTGCTGATCATAAGGATTCCCACAGGACACAAATATTTATGTGATGAACATTTAAGTATTTGTTTGTCTGGGTGTTTCTTATGTATTATATGTATGTATGTACAAAAAAAAAAGTATAAAAGTATTATATCCATTGTCTAGTACCCATAGTACAAGCTCTGCTTAGTTTGGGACTAGATGGTGCTGTGTAAAATGTCCCAAAATATTATTATTAATTAAAAAGAAACAACACTAATGATAGGATGTTACTAAAAATAAACATACCAACTACATCTTCTAAAAATATCTTTTTGTAATTACTGCCTTTTGTTGCTGCATATTCACTCAACATATGCAACACGGTATCCAGCCGAAGTACCTGTATTACAAAATAGTATATAGTACTTGATACTGACATAAGTATATATATATATATGTATAACTAGCTGCCCCCGCAAACGTTGTTTTGCCATAAAAAAAAATTTTGGGGTATGAAAAATAGATGTTGGCCTATTCTCAGACCTCCCCGATAAGCACAAAAAATTTCATCAAAATCGGTCAAGCCGTTTCGGAGGAGTATGGCAACGAAAACTGTGACACGAGAATTTTATATATTAGACTAGCTGACCCCGCAAACGTTGTTTTGCCATAAAAAAAAAATTTAGGGGTATGAAATATTAACGATCATAGACATTTTCACTAGTGCTATGCTATCCAACCTTAATACTTTCCAACTAGTGAGGGAAAGTATTAAGGTTGGATAGCATAGCTCTAGTGAAAATGTCTATGATCGTTGCTAGGCTGCCGACTGTTATTATATTTCGTGACACATGTATTTTAAATTTTTTCACGAGTTGACACGAGTATTAATAACAGTCGGCAGCCTAGCAACGATCATAGACATTTTCACTAGTGCTATGCTATCCAACCTTAATACTTTCCCTCACTAGTTGGAAACGTCTTGCAGTCCTAAATCAGCTCTAATCCTAATGAGCCTGGGCTTCGGAACTGCCTTAGTTAAAAGATCAGCCAATTGATCAGCAGAACTTGTTTTCAAGACACTCACTAGTCCTTCTTGTACTGTCTCACGTACGAAGAAGTGTCTCACGCGAATATGCTTGGTCCTTTTATGGAATTCAGGATTATGCGCAAGGCGTATGGCCGCTTCGTTATCCACTTTCAGTGTGGGTATTCCTTCCAAACATGTAAGCTGGCTGAAGACTCTCTGAAGCCACACTAGCTCTCGCGCGCCTTCACTCGCTGCAACAATTTCTGCTTCAGTTGTAGAAATTGCAACTGATGCTTGACGTTGGCTTTGCCAAGAAATTGCTCCTCCAGCAAAAATACAAGTGACGCCAGTCGTGAAGCGTCCAGTTTGGTCGTCACTGGCGTGATCTGCATCACTGTAGCCTTCCAGTACAGCTCTACTGCAACTCGCATTGTATCTGATGCTGTAGGATATAGTTCCCTTCAGATAACGAAATATCCTTTTGACTCTTAGCCAATCAGCTTCTGCTGGATTTTCTAATTTCCTCGATACTACAACAACAGCATATGCTATATCGGGACGTGTACCTGTCATAAGGTATGCAAGAGCACCTACAGCCTCTCGATATGGGAATTTCTTCTCTTTATCGTTTTCATCTACGACTTTCCCTATTTCAGAAGTCTGATTTCTATCAATAGGTGTCGAAACTGGGTTGCATTGTGACATCTGAAAACGTTCCAAAATCTTCTTAGTATAAGATTCCTGACTGATAAATATGGAACCGTCTTTACATCGTGCAATTTCCAGTCCTAGGTAATATGATGCTGTTTTGGTCGTGATTTTAACGTATCCCCTAATTCCTTGAGGAATTGGTTCGCCAGAACTTCATCTGTCGTGGCCACGAGACCATCATCCACGTACAGAGTAATAAGTATCTTTTTGCCTTCCACAGTCTTCGTGAACAGACAACAGTCAGCAGAATTCTGTACGAAACCTTTTTGCAGCAGTATCTCCTCAAAGCACGAATTCCAGCATCGAGGTGCTTGCTTTAGGCCGTACAGGCTTCTCTTTAAACGACAGACTTTTGATGTGCCGTCACTGAATCCATCTGGCTGCCTCATATAAATCTCTTCTTTGAGTTTACCATTAAGGAATGCAGTCGACACGTCAAATTGTGTAAGGTACAGATTTTCTTTGGCGCTGACACTTAACAAAGCTCTTATTGTATCCATTCGGCTGACCGGGCTAAAGGTCTGCTCATAGTCTATCCCTTTCCGTTGCTTGAACCCTTTTACCACAAGTCTGGCCTTGTATTTGTTAACGGTTCCGTCTGGATTGCGTTTTATTCTAAAAACCCATTTACACGGCAGAGGCTTTTTGTTGGACGGTAACTCACACAGTGTCCAAACATTGTTGTCTTTTAAAGACTTGAGTTCGTTTTCCATGGCCTTCTGCCACTCAGCACAGTCATCTCTCTCACAAGCTTCCTTGTAGGATTCAGGAAAGTTTTCTGTTCCTACGAAGTATACAAAGTCATCGAACTTTTTTGGACGTGCGATGGTAGATCTGTCTCTTAAGTTATATCGAGGCTCCGCGTCTATCAGAGGCTCGACTACCTCTACAGTATCTTCATCAGCATCGACAAAGACATCATCACCATCACAATTAATGTTCTCATGAGGTTCGTCATGACTCTCAATCACGGCTCTCTCGTCGTAAACTTCGTCTTCTTGAACTTGGTCTTCACTCATCTCTATTCTAAAGGTTGGATAGCATAGCACTAGTGAAAATGTCTATGATCGTTGCTAGGCTGCCGACTGTTATTAATACTCGTGTCAACTCGTGAAAAAATTTAAAATACATGTGTCACGACATATAATATAATATAATATACGCAATTCTAATTGTATAAAAGTCTTTGTTCTGTAAATAATCTACCATTTCGTAACAACTAAATTCCAACTGTATAATTCTTATCCACTTCCATTCCACTACTCTTGCTCATTTAGTAAGTTCAAGTAAAATATTACATTATGAAAAATAGATGTTGGCCTATTCTCAGACCTCCCCGATAAGCACAAAAAATTTCATCAAAATCGGTCAAGCCGTTTCGGAGGAGTATGGCAACGAAAACTGTGACACGAGAATTTTATATATTATATTTTATTTTATTATTGTCTGTGATTGACATAATATTTGATAAAAGTGAACACAAGATTTCAGTGCATAGTGTTATTTCATGACGATGCCTGTAGTCTAGTGGTTCGTGTGTCGGACAGCTGATCACGGTGTCGTGGGTTCGATTCCCACAGAACACAAATATTTATCAAATCAAATATATTTATTTATTATTATTAAGATTGTTACCTTGTGTGTAATCTCAGTAACCATTAATAAGCGATCCTCATATTGATTGATCGAGGTTTTATACCCCGGCCATATTTGTAAACGGTATTCGGGAATATCAACCTGTGAATAATTAAATTAAAAAAAACATATATTACAAGAATGTCAAAACAGAATTAATCTAATTAATTCAGCAAATCAACAGCCAACAACAATCAAAACTCTTAGCGGCCGAGAATAAAATTAGCGATTATCCGCATATTTCTGGTTCACATTAATACTTTTGACATTTCATAATTTACTCCATCGTATACATACCTTGGCTACCGGATCAAAAAAATCTCTACCCATTAATTGCAAATTTAATATTGCAAAGCATTTTCTAATGATTATATTGAAAATCTGTATATAGTGATAGTCACCCGGGCTTACGTCACATGTTAACTGCAAAAAACAAATTGAATTAGTCTAGAACATTCAAAATATTATATAACCTGGGTCAAATGGACTATATTATTCTATTAAGACTAATTTTGGCTATCCTTAATTTTTAGGGTTCCGTACCTCAAAAGGAAAAAAACAGAACCGTAATAGGATCACTTTGTTGTCCGTCCGTCTGTCAAGACCCTTTTTCTCAAGAACGTGTGGAGGTATCAAGCTAAAATTTATATCAAATACTCAGGTCTACTGTCCCTTGGAGCTATGAAAAAATCAAACTTCTAAGCCAATGCAATCAAAATATACAGCCGTTTATGCCGCATATTTTCGAAACTCGCAAGGGAATCAAAACCTACAGGGTACTTCCCGTAAACTCAAAATCTTGAAATTTGGCACGAAGCAACGTCTTATAGCTCAGATAAAGGAAAAATTGCGAAAACCGTAAATTTTTAGTTACATCATATAATAAAAATATTTTTAATAATTTTACAGTTACTACCCCTTTCCTCATGAACGCGTAGAGGTATTACATTGAAATTCATATCAAATACTCGGGTCTATAATACCTTTAAGCTGTAACAAAATCAAACTTCTATGTCAACGCAATCAAACGTATACCTACAGGTTTGTACGGAACCCTCGGTGCGCGAGTCCGATTCGCCACCATTTTTATTTAAATAAATGCAGCCGATTAGGAATTTCTCCGTATGGTGAGTGCTTTTCAAACAATATAACTAAGAAAATCTTTTACAACTGTTAAACAAATAGGTATTTGCAGACATTACCTTAATTAAAATGCGCATTCTTTCCCCATCTGTCTTTCTATCAGAATATAGTTCTAGGGGATCAGGGTGTAATCTCTTGACAGTGTATAAAACTGTACCATCAAACAAATACCTTTAAAATAAAAAATAAAACTACATTTATTACAACAGAAAATTGATTCGAGACTTGCAAGGATGCATGCTAAGAGGTAAAGATCAATTTTTATTTTTTTTATATATTAACCAACTCATATTTACAGTTTGCACTACACATACAAGTTATCGGTCAATTATAATATTATACAAATAAATATTATATATTATAAAAAGATCATACCCTCCTAGTGTGTTAGCATGTATGCGTAGTAAGCCTTTGCGAATTGCTGTGTTATCCTCCTCCGGTGAAATATCTACATGGTATTGGTACAAGCACCACTGCGGCGTGGTTTCTACAGTGAAGTAGTTGGCCTTTAAATCAATTATGATGCCCGAATGACCTAAAAAAAATATTAATAATGTTAATTAACAATTCAGAAGCATCATGTACAGACGCCAGCAGGTCAAGCTATCCAAACTGTAAAATTTTCCTAATTGAATATGAACCTTATGCCTTTGTATTAAAGTTGAAAATCTATCAAATAAATTTGACAGATTGGGGTAGATTGACGTGCTGGCCTCTGTACAGACGCCAGCAGGTCAACCTATCCAAAACTGTCAAATTTTTCAATCGAATATGAACCTTATTTTGTTGTATTAAAGTTGAAAATCTATCAAAGAAATTTGACAGATTGTGGTAACTTGATATGTTGGCCTCTGTACATGTCCTTGCCTTCATACTTGAAGTAAAAACAACGAAGCTCATTTATTTTAAATGCCAATGAATTTGTGGAGAGGCGAGTGTTTTGCCTAGCTGGCCACGGCCCGACGTTCGATGTCGGGCGGTTGTATATATCCAACTTGTGTTGCGAATGTTGCTTGCGCGATTCAGGATTTGTTCGTAGTTCCATGTAGCGCTGTAGATGTCGCTACAAATCCGATAGGACATGATCAAATTGTTTTACTTCACGTGACGGAGATGAGATTCCGGTAGTTTACAATATACAGGGTTAAAGTGAAGTTGTATGAAGTATATTCAAAGGAGATTCCAAGTCCAGGTCGATTTGATTTAGTGCGATTTTCGCGATTCCACGACAAAAACTGCCTGCAGTCGATTCTGCTTTCATGAAACATCTTGGTTGACAATAATTTCATAACATAAAACATAACATCAGGACGCCTGTATTCCAAAAACATTACAGATACAAGATAATACAGACATGTATTAAAATAATGT
Organism: Acronicta alni; assembly: GCA_964056405.1. NCBI lineage: Eukaryota > Metazoa > Arthropoda > Insecta > Lepidoptera > Noctuidae > Acronicta > Acronicta alni. Next base: position 2,706,781 of record OZ043919.1, on the reverse strand, counting down.
ATACCTACAGTTAGCTGGGTATGTTTACAGGTCCCATGTAATTGGGGACGAGCCTATTGCGTTTAACCCAAAACACAAATCCAAAGTCAAAGTCTTAGTAGCTGTTCGGGAGAACAGCTACTAAGAATTTCATATCCAGTACCTCAAGCATATTACACGCGCTTACCGCTTACGACCACTGGGCTATAAATGAGGCAGTCCATACACATTATACTACAGTTTGCATTGAAATATTTAAAAATAAGTACCTTTCTTGGACTGGATAGTAGTAGGGCGAGTCCTCAGAATTGTCATTTGTTCAGGCAGAATCCTACCACCGCCACGGCGTGATCCTCGCCCAATCACTGTAGAGCCAGGGTCGCCAGCTGCACTAGGCTGAGCTTGTCCTGTTAAAGTGAAATACCACTCGGACTAATCACAAATTCACAAAAACAATAACCCTCTAATGTTGTCGATACAAGATGTATTATTGGGCTATAGGCTGATTTGATTTGATTGAAGATGTACTATTAGATATAATTTATATACCTACTTATATAAAAATGAAATGCTGTTTGTTGGTAAGCGTCCATTTGAGAAAACCAAGACTTATTTGTGTATTTAAAAAAAATATTATATGATCATATTAGTCCTAGTTTGTATACTTAAAGGAGTTTGAGGAAGAAATATTAAAAAAAGTGCACATATTTACTTATAATTTTTCTGAGATTTTTGAATAACTAATTGAAATTTAAACAGGACAAAGTCTGTACCTTGTCCTGTTTAAATTTCAATAAATTCGGATCAACTAGTGCCAAGATAAGAAGATTAGCCGATCAGCAAATTGAATAGGAAGCTCTCTGTCCTACGTACATCATACAATAATTTATATAAGTAATATTTTCATCTGTCTTACAATACACCCCAAAACGACCACTGTGCCAAATACATACCTATTATTTATTATATAATATATCTTAATTAATATCTTCATAATCATAACCAAAGTTTTCAGATACAATTTTATTGATTTTATTGACACTAAATATTTTAATTTGGTGTTTAGTAATAATTACTAAACACCAAATTAAAATATTTAGTGTGAAACAACATATCTATGTTGATCATCATATGAGTTAGCTGTGAAATAAAAATGTATTTGCTTTAATCTTGTTTAAAACACACTTGAAGACATTAACTCACCAATCTGCATGCCCTGCATTCTCTGTTGGATGTCGACATCACCAGGATGTTCTTGATGGGTAGTTGGTGTTGTTCTGTGGGAGGCCCTGCCTGCCTGCACAGTTGGTGTAGGGGCACCCACCCTAACAGGTGGAGCGATAGTGGGGGCACCCCAAGCAGATGGGGGCTGTGGTCGAGGTACTGGCACGCCTGGTTGTTGCGGTGGTGCCCCTGGTTGTTGAGGTTGCTCTCCTGGCCTTCTTGGGGGCGGCCCTGCATTGTCACCCCCTCTACCAGCTCGTCCACGAGCACGTCCTCTTCCACGATCAGCCATCTATTAGTAACACAAAGATCTAATGGAATCCTCAGTTATTTATACAAGTTTTCATTTCCAGTGCTAGCCCATTGTTAATTACCTACTAGTAGTTATGTAAAGGTAGGTAATATTCGCGTAAATGTCAGAAATCAATAGATAATAAATGCTGATTTTGATTTAGAAAACACAAGTTAATAGCATCATGGTGCAACAAATTTTTTCTATCATTGAGTACCTGTTGTGGAAAATACTCTCTCAGACCAAACAGAAGTTGCAGGCACGGCTAGGTATTTGGAATACGGAACATGCATCACTTGTAACAAGAAATGAGACAGGAACTCATGAAAAAAATATACATGCTCATTGCAACAAATTGTTTGGAAAGCTAGTAGCAAGTGAAATGAATCACATTAACAGCCAAGAGCGCTTTGAGTTAATGCCTGAAATAATTAATCTCTTTGGAAGAAGCAAATTAGTAAATAGTTGTAATATGCATTGATTATTAAATGTTTCTTTAATTTTTTACAATAAAATATTCTGTTCTGATGTATTATGATCACTGGAGTTTAATTAACTGATTAAACTCCGGTGATTGTATTACATCAGAATAACCAATTGATTCAAGTACTTTTTCTGGTACATCAGCAGTGATCTGGTCCTCACTGCTCCAGTGTACACCTCTAGTTTACAATGAATTGACACTTGATAGCCATGACGTCACAAGATGATCGGAAGTCAGACCTATTCATAATTAAAATTAAGTTTAAAATGCATTCTACAAACACCAGCAGGTCAAGCTATCCAAAACTGCCAAATTTTCCCAATTGAAAATGAAGCTTAACATTTTGTATTAAAGTTGAAAATCTATCAAAGAAATTTGTCAGATTGGGGCTTGATGTGCTGGCCTCTGTATGTAAATGTTTGTAACTTATACACACATTTTAACTCTTTCATATTACAAAAGATTATGAAGGGTAATAGAAATAATGTTAGTGTCTTAGTGATGCTGTGGCGGCCAATTTATGCTCAAGTGGTACTATGCGTTTCAAATAAGAATAGGAACATCCTCATAAATAAGAATAAGAATGACCTCTAATGCCCCAATCTGTCAAAAAAGTACAGCTAGCAAAGAAAATTAATTTTATCATTTGAAATTTTAAAACTTTATAATATATTTATTACAGTAATACCAAATCCGGAACTCTCCGAGTTAATAAAAAGGCACAATCTGCCACAAAACTATATTATAGACAATATTTTAAACTCAAAAGTTCAAAGCCATGAAATTTTGAAGCTGCCACCCTATAATTGTTATTTAAATCCAATTGAATATACCTGGCACTTGATAAGCATAGGGTAGCTGACAATAATGTTCAACAATTAAAAAGCCAAATTGAGAATCTAACACTGGAAGCTATTGATTCAATTACCAGTGACGATTGGCAAAAATAAATTAAATACGTCAAATGAGTCGAAAATAAAAACCAATAAAAGGGAAATATTTCAAGACAACGATAACTTTAGTTTTATTGTAAACACGAGTAATAAAATATATAATTTTCTTCTAAATAACAATCAGTGGAATATTTTAAATACATAAAAAATATTACTTCAAAAATATCTGTTTTGTTCACCCTACCTAGCTGGTTTGAATTGACAGCTATGACGTCACAAGATGGCTGGAGGTCAGTCCTATTCTTAATAAATTGAATGGTACAAAGCAGTAGCAAGAGATGGCTTTTTATAGGTATCTACCATCTTTCCTGCATTGTGCTAATATGGAATGACTTATAAAAAATCTGTATTTTAGTCATCTGTTTTCCAGATTGCAAAACTAATTTAATAACAATGAATACTATTAAACAACTCGCATACCTGCGTAAAACAAAACAACACAACAAAAATGCTTAAGCTTGCATTCAAATCGCTAACATCGTTATTTATAAATATATTACCTACCTACCTACATATCGTCCAAATGCGAGAACGCTGAACTAGCATAAATAACTAGCAACAATTTATCAAAAGTTTGTGTAGGTAGGTACCGCTTGTTATTGAAATCCATTGAAATGCCAACAAATGTTACATTTGTATGTAACAAATGTTACAAATGTTACATCGTTGCTTGAAATGTGTTTTTTGTATTTCCATTGTTTATAAACTACAAGTGAATAATCAAACGTAAAAAGGTATAAGTACCTATGGCAAATAAGGTTCGTTTACTATTAGCTTATGAATTAATTGATTCAGACAACAATAAATTGAATAGTGAAATTTAAGACTTACCAGAGCTTACCAGTAACCGACAAGCGAGACGCAATGGCGAACTGCGAATCGATCAATAAATGAAACCCAAGAATATAAGTATAAATTAAGCAAATATAACTTACCTCGTTAAATTAATAACAATACAAGGATAAAGAATAAGTTTAGAGCGTATATTACTAGAAAATCTATTTCAATTCAGTAGTATTAACAATTTTTTTAGTTGCGATTCTCGATTGGACCTGCGAAGTGCGAGGGCTGCTTGGGTTGGGTCTTGGGAGTTGGGACTTGGGCGGGTATATTGTTCTATGGGTTGGGCGCAGGGTTGCCAATGTCCATGGTCTGGATTACCCAAAAACCTGACTGAAAATCCCCAATTTTGGGGAAAATAAAATCAATATTCCCCACATCTTCCCCAATTTTTTTAAAAAAATAAAAAGTTTCTTCTCAGAGGTCGTCAGTTAGGAAATGCCAGCGCATTCTATTATTAAATATTAACTTGTAAAAGTGTTTTTTAAAAGATCTATTTGCATAAATAAATATCATTCATCAATTTCATCATATAACAATAAAAATGTAGGGTAGCTGTCAGTAAATATCATCAAGACGCCCACCACCTCAGACAACCCGTGACCATGGACCATAGAGCAACACGGGCCACCGGCCGCGGCCGTTGGCCCGTGTTGCTCTATGCCATGGACGCTGTAAAGGGTCCGAAACGTCGGGATTATTAAAAAAAAAAGTAGTTTTATTTCAATGTTTATTCGCGTAAATGTCAGAAATCAATAAATCAATAAAAGTTGTGAAAATATCCATAAAAATAAAACATATTTATTATACATTCTATCTATCAGCCACGGACGTCCACTGCTGAACATAGGCCTCCCCTAATGATTGCCACAAAAATCGATCTTGCGCAGACCACATCCACCGACTCCCTGCGACCATTGCACGTTGCCTGACTCTGAGCCTCCTAATAAGTCCCATCGTGAACGACCATGTCTCTGTTCCGTAGGTCATCACTGGCAACACGCACTGTTCGAAGACTTTCGTCTTCAGGCACTGAGGAATTTTGACGGAATTTTTTTTGGACGAGAAGATATGTCGCAATTTCCCGAACGCTGCCCAGCCGAGTTGGATTCGACGATTGACCTCTTTCTCAAAGTTGGACCTACCTAGCTGGACAATTTGTCCTATAGGTATACATACTCGTCTACAACTTCGAGAGCAGAGCCCCCAACAACTATCGGGTAAGGTGGGACATGGATATTTGACATGATTTTCGTCTTGTCCATGTTCATTTTCAGACCTACCTGTTGGGAAACTCTGTCGATGTCTTCGAGCATAGAGCTTAATTCCTCCAGCGACTCTGCCATGACTACGATATCGTCTGCAAATCGAAGGTGAGTGAGGTACTCGCCGTTGATGTTGATGCCGAGTCCGTTCCAATCCAGTAGTTTGAAGGCATCTTCCAACGCAGCAGTAAACAGTTTCGGAGAAATTACATCCCCGTCTTACTCCTCGCTGCAGTTGGATAGGCTCTGTGTTCTGGTCTTGGAGTCGGACTGACATAGTGGCGTTTCTGTACAGACACTTCAGCACTTCGATGTTTCGATAGTCGATAGGGCATCATTGGAAGGATTGAAGCACAGCCCATGTCTCGATCGAATCAAAAGTTTTTTCATAGTCCACAAACGCTAAGCATAGTGGCCGGTTATACTCTTCGGTCTTCTGTACAACCTGCCGCAGCGTATGTATGTGGTCTATGGTGCTAAAGCCTTTTCGGAATCCGGCTTCTTCGGGAGGCTAGAAGTAATCAAACCTGTATGCGAGACGGTTCGTAATGACTCTGGAGAACAGCTTATAAACATGGCTCAGAAGCGAGATGGGCCTGTAATTACTCAATAAGGTTTTATCGCCCTTTTTGAAGAATAACGTCTCCGTGCTCTCCCCTCTCCTTTTCACGCTGTACACCAGCGATATTCCAAAAAGATCCAAGTCGCAGTTGGCTCTATTCGCTGACGACACGGCTATATATTATTCCGGCATCAGCCTAACAAACATCACCAAAATTCTCCAATCCTCAGTCAATGCCCTAGGGAATTGGTTCAGGAAATGGAGAATAGAGGTGAATCCCTCCAAGAGCGCGGCGGTTCTCTTTCACAAGAGTTCCGACCTCTCCGCTCAAGCCCAACCCATCTCCCTCTTCGGCCAACAGATCCCTTGGGAAAAGAAAGCCAAATACCTGGGCGTGGTTCTAGATTACCGACTTACGTTCCGAGAGCACATAAAAACGGTGCGTTTGCGCGCCGCTTTTGCTCTAGGACGTCTACATGGCATGCTCAATGCACGCAGTAAACTCTCCCTTAAATACAAGGTGAGAATTTACGTGATGTGTATTCGCCCCATCATGACCTATGCGAGTGTCGTATTCGCTCACATAGAAAGTCCCGCTATCCATAGGATGCAGACCCTCCAAAACCGATTCATGCGCAAAGCCACGGGCGCCCCTTGGTACGTGCGCAATAGGGACCTTCACTTAGACCTAAAACTGCCTACCATCAAGCAGTTTATGAAACGCGCCTCTAAGCGCTATTTCGATTTGGCCCCCCTTCACCCTAATCCCCTTGTAGTCAGTAGCGTAGACTACAAACCCTCTCAGATAAGTAGAGTGCGCCGCCCAAGGCACGCACTCACTTACCCTGACGACCAAATCACCCTAGCGCAGGAGTCAAACAGAGTGACTAGCACTCTCAAAACACACGCACAAAAACGCCGCCCGATATACCGTCCTCGCCGGCGAGGCCCGTCGCGAAGACCCCTTAACGGTAATCCTCCCCGTCCCTTGCTCGAGCCGGCCCGTGCCGAGCCAGTAGCTTTAAATTCGCCCATAAATAATTTAAACCCAGATCCAGCCGTCCCTAGCTGCCCCCCCAGCAACGCCCTAAGCCGAGGTTCGAGTCCCGCAGGGGACGCCCTTAGCTGTGTTGCTTAGTTTATAAGTTGCCCCTGGCTGGAGGCATTTGGTGCCTCGCCACCTAGTCCGGTTAAGTTTTTAAAGCTCCCTCGAGCTAAAAACTATGTCCGACAAAAATCGCGCGTGCCAGTCGTATGCTCACACGCTCGTCGCACGTACGTTGATGCTAGCTGCCACAAAAGAAAGAAGAACGAACGAATGAGATGGTCTTGGATTTGTCTATAAATTGTGTTTCCTCTGACTATGATTTGTAAAAGAAATGAGTGACTGAGTGGGCCAAATGTGAACGAAAACATAGATCGAATACCAGTGTTGCCACACTTGTCACTTTGCCAGCCCTGTTTTGAAGACAGAATCACAAAACATAGAACTGCATAAATTATCTTGATATCAGATGTTTGGTGTATGTAATATGGAATTATTTTAGGGTATTCTATACAGTCCTGCAAAAAGTATAAGTCGTAATTTCTCAAATCCCAGAAATTAAATAGAGAAGTTCAAATCGCTTCGTGTATGAGCCATTTCCAGTACCGTCTTTACCATAAGGGCACGCGGGACGGGGCCCGTGCCCAGGGCCGCATCGTCACGGGGGCCCCCGAAAGACCATATTTAATTATTCGTTATTAACAAAAAAGTGTATGGCGATCTTAATGCCATTAGGCATTTTCTACCGGACAACCTTTGGGTGATGCAGAGATGAGCAAAGCCTAACTTATAGCCTAGTGTTTTTTTTAATTTTCGGCAAATCTATGTTTTTAATTTATATAATTACAGCTAAATTCTGAAACCTCTACTTCTAGCTACTGTGAGTTAATAACTACAAGCTTGGAAAATCTCCTGATCCGGGTACGCTGGTGAAATTTTTTGCTGGAGAACAATTTCGGAGATATGACACCTGTCTCAAGCTTCTGCGCAATTGGATAGATGTTGGTCCTGTACTTGGACATTCATAAAGAGATCTCAGCACTTCGATATAACGATAGTCCACTTGACATCGCTGTAAGGATTCCAGAACTCATAGTCCAACGCTACGCACAGGGCCGATTATACTCTTCGGACTTCTGTATAACCTGCCTCACAGTGTGGATGTGGTCTATGGTGCCATACCGTGAGCGAAACCCGATCTGTTCGGGAGGCTAAAACTCGTCAAGTCTCCTAGCGAAATGATTCCTGGTAACTTTAGAGAACAACTTATAGACGTGGCTTAGAAGAGAAAGGGGTTTGTAATTTTTAAGAATAGCTTTATCTCCCGTTTTAAAAAGCAGTAGCACCACTCTCATGCCGCCTTTTGAGTTATCTTTCAGTGAATGATGGAATTAAAGATTTTTTGCAGCTTCTGAACAAGAGGGGCTGCTCCTATCTTCAGGAGTTCTGAAGTAATTCCATCTTCACTGGGAGCTTTTCCATTCGTCAGCTGTCTCAGAGCCAACAGATTCTCGTCCTGGCGTATTTGTCCACTAGGGGACGTGGAACATGAGGGGCATAAAATGGACCATAAAAATATTCAATCTTGACAAAAATCTAGGGCTTTGACAAGAATCCACTATAAAAAATGTTTATTATGAGACATGGATGTTTGGAGTTTGGAGACTTGACTATTTTGCAACTTGAACGTTTTGAGATGTAGAAATTTTGCAACTTGGAAGTTTCGAGACTTGTTGGGTCTTATAAGATTTGAACTTTTTGCTACCATATGTTATTTTGCAACTTGAACGTTATGACACTGAACCGTTATTTTTAAGATTGGCTTCTATTTTTTTTCAATTTTGTAATTTTCCATCTCTTATACTATATTAAAAAAACATTGTGAATGTAATTATCTTTTTAAAATAAATAATGTGTTTAATGTACGGTATCGAACACCTTATTTATGCAATTGGAGTTATTATAGTGCTATAGACCTCCACGAGTCAGGCTCGACGTAGTGTGGAGGTCATAAGTTAATTTATGTACGTTCCTAAATTGTAATTGTCTAATAACACCTGTATTAAATATGTAGGTACATTTTTATATGGTTGTAAGGTTAATAAACATTATTTTATAGAAAATAAATTCAAGCGGTCTCGCACCAACGCCAACTGACTAAGCTGTAGGCGCGGGAAATAGCGGGAAAGGCGCGCGGGTGGGGACGGTGGGGTCCCCTAAGCCTGCATCAACTGAGTCCCGTCATCCCGTGAGTCCCGTCCGTACTTCCGTAGGTGCCGTCCATCGTCGTCGCGTCGTTGAACGAATGAACTCAAAAACTACTATCGTATATCGTTCTTTTATATTACCTAGTATTATTGTCCACCCGTGCGAAGCCGGGACGGCCCGCTAGTATAAATGATATTATAATATAGCAAACCACAACACTAGTCGCCGGATAGGCGGATACGAGCGACTCGCCGAAGAAGCCGCTAAGATACCTATCGAATGAATGACGGACTGGGTTCCTCTTCGTTCACGGCACCGCGCGCAGCGCAAGCGCTAGACCGCTAGTCCGCCGCCGCCCGCCAGGCCTATCTCTCCCGCGCCCGCGCTTCCCGCCGCCGCGTACCTTACTGTTACCGAATTAGTTTATATACTTCTAGGGCCAAAGTGTACCTACGCTAAATTTCTTTTACAATATACTTTACTTTTAAATCCAAGTGGTTCCGGTTATTTAACACCCCCTGAACAATCTCATCCTTATAATAATCTTTTTGAAATCAATTCCATTTACCCTATTAGAATTTTATATATCTAGTCACGTTTTAGGTCAGTGCGACATAATTATTACATATCAAAGTCAAAAGTCAAAATAATTTATTCAAGTCAAGATAGACTAATAAAAACTACAATAATAATTAAGTCTGTAGTACTTTTTGAACGTCATTTTTTTTTCGTAGACAGATATCTTTCCTCTGTTTAAGTTTTTTTACATAATAAGACAGCCCCCAAAACATTCGCCTTTCATTTTACTTTATTTACGTTACATTTTACTTTATTTTTTAACAATGTTGTTAATTTAACACCTTGAAATAAATTAAAATTATTTTAAATAAAAACGAGTATCATATCCTATTATAATTTATTCATAAATTTAACTTTACAGCCGCGCCGATAACTTGGAATATAAAATTATTTATTAAATGCGATTATTTTGGATAAACCTACAATAGTAAAGCCAATTTGCTTCGTAAATAAAACAAAAATAAATGTTAATTATGGTAGAATAAAGACCATCAGATAATAATATGTATGATTTAGACAGAAACACATAACTCCATCTTAGTTATCGTCGGTAAAACATGCACCATATTATAATATGTGGTGTCCATTTCGTCACAAATATCAAGGCAATACCACAGCAACACCTTATTATCTTATCTTGTATTGCATTTTAGATGAGCTTACCGAGTGACTCAGAAAATGGGTTAGTTTTTTTTAATTTAATAATACTAGTAGGTAAGGTAGCAAACAAGGATACGACCCACCTGATGGTAAGCGGTTACCGTAGCCTATAGACGCTTGCAACACCAGGGGTGTCACTTGCGCGTTGCCGACCCTGTAAAACGAAAGAGGAATAGTTGGGTGGGCAGTTTATGGGTCAAAGTCCCCCCCACTGCCAACACAACGTTTCCTCGTTTCAGCGCCTTATTAATTATTCGTAGTTTAATTGTGTGCTTAGTGCTTTTCCATGATCTGCGTGTAAAGAAATGCTATAAAGATTGACGTTTTCTCAAAGTGACCGACGACAATATATTGGGAAAAATGAGACAGATTTTTTTATTCTATTGGATTAGATTTCCTACGCATTATTATTAAAAGTAGAAATATTTTACTTTTTTAAGGTCATTTTAAAACAGTACTCAATTCTTATATTTGATATTATAAAATTATGAATTTCTGACTTCTATCATGAATTTGGGGGAATTCAGTTTTTTAACGTTGCAACTCTGACGTTCCCAATTTCCCATTATTGTGCATAGTGCTGATCGGTTTGGTCGAGTGTTTTTATTTATTTTGAACAGGAAATCCTAGAAAAGTATGGCGTAAATCTAATATTAAACGTATTTACGTTCAATCCGAAGTGTATTTTCCATCTTTGAAAGTCCTGTGTTCTCAAAATGTCGAGATCGAGTTCTGTGGAAGATATTCCCGAACAGTGTAAAGTGAGTTTAATGTTTTTTAAATTGTTTATTTGTTCTTTGTCCATCGGACGTGACCTTTGCTCACGCTCGCTAGAACAGTCAGATATTAGTAAACAAGTTGGTGTTTTTCGATTGTAGAAGGCCATGTGTGGTATTGCGTCATTAGAAAAGAAAATGCTCAATTTGTACTGAATGATGTGTACAAATAGGCGCAATATGCACGTTCCAGCGACGCATTTTAATAAAATTGTACATAACGTAGTTAAGTAGTTGTCACCTGATAGACACGGAGTCCTTGAGAATACATTAGCCAGCCTGCATCCTGAAGAACTATTGACCTGTCACTCAGACTTTTATTAAAATTTAATTAGCGCGTTTAAGCAGCGTGTTGTTTTTTGTCAAGAATTGAGTTAAACAAATTTTAATGATATCTTTTTGTAGATTGCTATAAGATAAAAGGAAAGTAAAGAAATCAGTCATTTTTATTTATATGTAGCGTTAATATACTGTAATAATTATTAGTAATAAATGCGGAAGGACTAATATCGGTACATGTAGGTAGGGGAAGGGAAGGGGTTAGCCATAAAAGTAAATAATAAGGCCTCAGGAAATTACTAACTCGATTTCACTTGTTGTTTACACAAAGTTGACATTAAACAGACAACATTACGCTCAGTTCGATGACTAGACGTTCTGGCAGTAAATTCAAAACCATTAAAAATAAATTCGACTTTAATTGGTTTAATGGAGAAAAAAAAAGACATTAATTAATTTATTTTTACTTTTCTGTTAAATCGTTCATCCTTATCTTTAAATATACCTAAGTAGTTTTTAAAAATTTTGAAAATACCCTATTGGGCACAATTGATGTGATACCTGTAGGTACAGTGGAATTGGTTAATTTACGTATTTAAAGTGTGATAAAAAAACCGTTTCCTACTCTATTCAGCACTGTTTTATACACTTTACTTTTGTTTTTTAAATCCATATCACAGTACTATACTACTTAGACAAATTATGAGAAAATATTCAACAACTATATAAATTCTGTTCATCTTTCAGGACCTATTCACACAAGATGGAGTCCTGCTCAAGGCTTGCATGGGTAGATCGGTCATGGACCTCAACTCCATCGGCATGCTGTGCATCGTGCAGAACCAGGACGGCAGCAAGTGTATCGAATGGAGGCCAAACGACCTGATCACCATAGACTCCGACACCCAAGACCAGGAATGGGCGGTCGTCAATACTATTGGTATTACCATGTCTTATGCTCAAGGTAGATTTATTAATCTCTAGTTTTTGATTGGGACTTCGTCCTCGTGTGGTGGTTCCGTCAATCTGTGTTTCGTATCATCTCATATTTACCAGTGAATTTAATGCAATATTTTTTTTTAGGAAAACAGCTTAGTAGACTTCTGAACCATAAACCATTGTCTTGTTGTGAATACTTTTTTGGTGTTAATAAAAAAAAGGTAGAAACTAAGAGTTAATTAAGATACACTTTACAGTGCAGGCTATAGGTCTTGCATTGAGGCATGAACCTGTTTCTGCAAGTTCAAAACTAATTTATACAGTCGAAATCGGTGTATAAATGAAAAAATACACCAGGAGATAATTACTTATACCACAATATCTATTGGTCCACTTACTGACTTATAATTTTTTGCTAAAACAAAAATAGCATACCATATTCCCTGTCAATGTAAAAAATTACAGACAATAGAAACATAATTATTTTTGTTGACAGAATACTTATGTTATTTACTCAGTTATAATAGCAAACTAATGTTAAACTAGGGCGTCGTCAGCGCACCCTTAGTGGCAACTTGACCTCTGACTACGCAACCGCCCGGGCGCGTATCATCAAGATTCCCGTCGACGAGCTAAAAACCTTCAGGGTGACCAGAAACAACCAGCAAATGCAGTTCTCAACGAAGCCAGGAGTTTGGCAGAACACATTCTACTTCCAACACGGGAATGCCGAGATATTTGTGGCTTATTTGAAGAACCATGTGAAAACTGCGAAGACCAGACATGACAGGAACACCTATGTTATTGTGGAGCCGGATATAGAGTCTCAGGTCTTGAACAAGTCTTTTGCGGAACTGGATATTTTTACTGAGAATACCACCGATGTTGTTTGGAATTTGGTATCGAATTTCAAGCAAAGGCCCTATGAGACTACCATGGAAGCCTTTTCAAAACTCACTGATATTGGTAAGTCTTAATTCGGTATCTCTAGTGTTATTCTCTGTAGGAATTCGGAGTTTGGATTTTTGCGCGGTTAATTGTAATAGGCTGTGGAGAGGCGAGGTGTATTGCCCCTCCGACGAAAAGGGAGGATCCTCCAACCAGGCGGGTGTTGTGCCTGGCGGGCCACGGCCCGACGGTTGATGTCGGGCGGTTGTATATATGCAACTTTTCGTTGCGAATGTTGCTTGCGCGATTCAAGCCTTCGTAGTTCTATGTAGCGCGGTAGATGTCGCTACAAGGCTCTATAGGAACTAAACATATGTGTATAATACACTTCTATCCAACCATTGGGGAAATATAAGCTTCATCATCAACCCATATGCTGTCCCACTGCTGGGCACGGGTCTCCTCTTAGAAAGAGAGGGATTAGGCTATAGTCCACCACGCTGGACTAGTGCTGGTTGGCAGACGCTATAAGTAAGAAAGATATTTAAGCTTGATGGTATATCATTATGTAGTCTAAGGCTAATTATCCCTGTAATCGGTAAAGTTGTTCTCTTTCAGTATATTACGGCAACGAGAGCATGAACGGCAAACGTGATGTATCTGAAGAAGTGGCAGACTTGCTGACGAAGAGCATGAGCGCCATGGACGAAGCCACCACCGTCACTAAGAACGATGAGTACGAGGTCATAAGCGTCAAGCCCACATTACCGCCCAGGCCGTGTATACCTAGGTACGTCATAATCCTCCTAGTCTTTTTCTCAACTATATTTTTTTTAATACCACTTATGTGGAAAACAAGCATACGGCCCACTTGATGGTAAGCGGTTACCGTAGCCTATAGACACTTGTAACACCAGGGGTATCAATTGCGCGTTGCTGACCCTGTAAAATGAAAGAGGAATAGTTGGGTTGGCAGTATAAGGATCAAAGTCCCCCCACTACCAACACAATGTTTCCTCGCGAGGAAACATGGTTGCCAGTGCTCCGCGGAGCACTGGCAACCTTGCACACCGTAAGGACCACAATACGGTTCAAAGCAGTGTTATTTCATTTTCGATTTCTTCAAGGCGAAGTTACTTCCTCAGTCGGGCATATCCAATTTGAGTGGAATTACTCCCACTATGGCCCTACCTCTCTTGATGGAGTCTAACCGAAATATTGCCCAAAAATTCGGTTGTGAAGGTCTATTCTATGTCTAGATAAACTATCGTCTGCCACTAAAGATTGTCATAGTAGTTTGTATAACAACCGGGACCGACGGCGTTACGTGGTCTGAGAGACAGAGTGGTATCTTGTTAAGAATGTTATCAGCAGATTGATTAATGAGCGTAGTTACTACTGCGTTTCGTTCTAGGTAATGTCTAAGATAAAGATAGAGAGGGTAGGTGTCTCAGTACAGTTAGGTATGTGTTTGATCCCATTTAAAGCCGAACAGAAGATTAATATTAATAGCAAAACAATTGATGAAGTAGTCTATCACTGTTATCAGTTAAAGGTCACTGTGATAATTAGAATTATTAGCATTGTGTGAGGATTGATAGCATCTGCGATTCAATGAACAATTAAACTTTAACCTGTAGGTTTATACAGAGGTACATATATTATTATGGTTTGTTTTTAGATCCCATCTAATAGACAGACTATTGCCAATAACCAGGCAAGAATCCAAACTCAAAATTTCATAGAAAAACCCAATTACATGGTTCTATTTGGGAACTGAACCTAGGATCTGATACATAGCAGCTGAAATGCAACCACTACAAGGCAATGTGTCCAATTACTCCTCACCCAGATGATTCACGACTGACGTGAATCATCTGGGTCGCCCTTTGCCCAATAGATTTTGAAATAGTCATAATCACATAACTATCTAATCGATCGATTTTATCAAGTTTAGAATAATTGTTTTCTGTAAGACGACCTCAGGTTTTTATAGACATAGACACCCTAGCATAATATGTAGGTTTTGAGACAACTTTTAGGATGTCAAAATACAAGTTTATACGAGTTTATAGCTGGGTATCTCAAATTCCGAGGTGAACTTACTAAGTTGACTGGACTAAGTTTCGATCATTGTTTTCGGTTTTGTTTTATAATATGTGTAACGAAGTGGTATATGTATAATGTAAGATGGCGGAGCGTTTTATTATTAGAAATAACGATTCACTTTCGATTTCTTGTTGCAGAGGTACTCCCCTATCAACAGAGAAGTGGGAGGGATTGCAGGACAGTGAAGGTAGAGTCACAGAGGTAGAGGGACTTAAACAGCTTATATTTAGAGGGGTAAGTGCTTTTTCTGCTTTTGCAAAGTAATGGATCGTTTTTCGCACATTTTTCCATTTCTCGCGCGTTCGCATTTTTCGCACCATTTATGAAACACGAGCTTATGAAATCTATGAAGTGGCAGGTAAGTCAATTTTGAAAACGAATTCTTAGAGAGAGACGCCACTCTTCGTGTTTAATAGGACCATCCTTGTCTCCCAAACTAAGAATTCTGGACCCAATTCTGCTGTTGCATCAGAATGACCTGTCAAGAATCAATAATCCTGAAGTCACTTTTGTATTAGCCGTTACTGTCCCACTTCTGGGCCTTGGGCCGTGGGTGGCTGATCACGAAAGTCAAAGTTAGGGCAAAATTTCTTATTTAAATTGGAGAATTCAACTATGACTTTTGAAAGTTCAGGAAGTAATTGCAGCAGAAAGTAATTGTTTTCGTTTCGTCGTTTTGTAAATTAAAGATCGTGTTTTAGTAAAAGTATAATCGTAAAAATAAATAAAAGTTACAAATATTCGTTATGAAATTATAAAGAAGACGTTGTTCGTGTCGTGGTTGTAAGGCAAAGAGAGAGAGAGCGAGCGCCTATTTCTTGCCACAGATAATATAGATAGCTAATGCCTGATTTTATACAAATCAATAATAATTTAAAGTTCGTGGCGTCATCTGTCTGCAGAACGCGCGCAACACCGCTACACAACCGCGCGCCCCTGCAAACAGATGGCGCTGAACAGTAATACTGCTTGGATTTTCTATATTATACATCAGGAACTATAAAATATTAAGATTCGGGATTCAGGACGACCTACATAGGTTTGAGATATACTGCAACCGTAACAAGCTCCAACTAAATATCTCTAAATGCTTCCTCGTAACATTCTCACGTCGTAAGTCATTATTAAATTTTGGTTACACTCTAAACAATCAACTAATTAGCAGGCTGAATAACATTAGAGATTTAGGGGTCATCGTAGACAACAAACTTCTGTTTCATAAACACATCGATAGCATAGTGGCAAAGGCATGTAAAGGTCTGGGATTTATATTGCGCACCACGGCCTGTTTCGGATCTCTTAAACCACTTAAAATTTTGTATTGCTCTTTCGTGCGTAGCCATTTAGAATACGCGTCTCAGGTTTGGAATCCACAGTATCAAAATTATAGGTCTCGTATTGAAGGTGTCCAAAGAAAATTCCTTCGCTATCTAGATTATAGGGCACAACAATACTCAGTTGACTATGCACACCGCTGCAAAAGGTATCATTTCCTTCCTCTGGAGATGAGACGGCAAATTAACGATATAAGTCTACTGTCGGGTATCGCTAATGGCCACGTAGACTGTCCTGAATTCGTAGCTAATTTGTCATTACGCACGAATTTAATGGGATTTCGTCAACGGCCAATATTAAATGTTCCTTTCGCATTGACTAATTACAGACGGAATGTTTTTTCAATAAGAAGTGCACTAAGCTTTAATCAACTACCTAGGGACTTACATATTGACTTGTTCTGTACCAGTGTAGCGACAACAAGACGACTTTTGACACGGTTATTTTTCGACAGCTAAATTATACTATGTACTTACTCTTATCGACAAATTTTTAGCTATATGTGAAGGCTTTTAATTAGCAATCTCTTTATAACATATTCTTATATCTTATGTCTATTAGTCTGTAAGCCTTCTGTAAAATAAAATAAATAAATAAACGAGTAACATTCAATTCAATTTCGTCTTCGGTGGAGCAATCGCCACTGTTCTGTATCTTCTGCTTTCCGTTTTACCTTTTGACACGACTCGATGCGCTAAGTTCTGCCGCTAAGCAATAATGTGTAGCAATTGAAATTACTGAGCATATGAGACTTGACAATTGAGGTTTCAAGATGACTTTTTCGTCTTACAGCCGAAAGGATATACTTCTACTCATCATGATAAACAACTTCTTGTATAGGATCAACCATGAAGTGCAAAAAAAAAAACAGCTACATCCTACATTTTGTCGAGAAACCTGAACTTTTTTCTAAGAAACAACTCTTTTTTTAAAGATTTCAGATTTAGTCCCATATCTAGTAGAAATAATATTGAAATAATGGTTTCCTTTCGGCTGTAAGACAACACAAAAAATCATCAAAAAGTCATAATATGTCACTGTTACACAATGTTAATAATCCCTCATTTGTCTGTATCTCAGGGTGTAGCCCATTCAATACGGCAGTCAGTGTGGAAGTACCTATTAGACTACCATCCATGGCACATGACGCACGCAGAACTGCGGGCGTTGACTAAGAAGAGAACAGAGGAATACTTCTCCATGAAGCTGCAGTGGAGGTCCATGACTGAAGGTCAGGAGGCCAGGTATGTTACGTACGCAAATGTATTGCTCATCTGGTATCGTCGTGCGACGCGTCGTTAAGCTCCCTAAATAATGGTTGAGCTACACTATGACTGGTGTATGCGTGCCGTTAGTACGTAGTGGTCAACTTAAAAGTGCTACGGCTCTTTTTTCAATAGCCCAGTTCAGATTTGCTTACATATAATTATGATAAGCACTGAATACTGGTACTGTCTGGACTTTAACAATCCATGATTCTTTGAGTTTGTTTCGGTGTTTCTTCACAGAGGTCGTCACCTATTAAATTCCGGCGCTAATTAGTATTAATTAAATAATAACTTGTAAAAGTGTCTTTAAAAGACTATTTACAAAAATAAATATCATTTATTATATTCTGACGTGTAAAATTAAGGGTATTCAAGTCACGAGTAAATAGGTATCTTCTAGGTAAGCGCGGGGGCGATACAATAAGGACCACACCTCGATGTTTGTTAGATAAAAAAGTTTATTGTTCAGAAATTCAGTTAATACAATTTTGTGTCGAGACAAAAATGGCGGTGCGTCCAAGCTCCGTGTCGTGCGTAGTGAAGTTAGTGCAGTTCCTCCGCCGTGAAGCCCGCAGCGAGCGATGTTGTTAGGGTGCGTTCGTAATAATTTGTAAATATGAAGAAAGGCTGCGTTCAGGCGTAGACAAAGCGTGCTACATATTAGATCACATCGTCGCTTACCATCAGGTGGGATTGCTGCCACTTATAAAAAAAGAGATACTAAGATAAAATATATAAATGCAAGAATTCAATTCAAAATCTGCGAACGCAAATGTATATTATTGATATTGGTTTGATTATTATACCTTATAACTTTCATTTCACAGATTCACAGAATACAGAGACAGAAAAAGCTTAGTAGAAAAAGATGTTAATCGAACGGACAGGACCCATCCATTCTTCGCGGGTGACAACAATCCAAACTTGGTGGTGCTAGAAGACATCCTGATGACGTATGTGATGTACAACTTCGACCTGGGCTATGTCCAGGGCATGTCGGATATCCTGGCGCCGCTACTGCTGCTGCTTGGCAACGAGGTCGACAGCTTTTGGTGCTTCGTGGGCTTCATGGACAAAATTGTGAGCTATAGATTTTTTTTCCTCGTAAACTTTTCGTTATGGCGGGCTTCCACTCCATCGAGATTTGGATGAATATCGATATTTTACACGATTTCCATCTAGGCAATACAAACATCCTAAGGATTAACTAGTTGTCAGGCTTTTTTGGGTTCTGACTACCACTAATAATTGTTATAGGTGTTCTTATGACCACAGCGACTCACATTTTAACGGGGTACTCAAATTAGATATCTTATTGTGTCAATATCGTCATTCAATGACTTTTACAATGAAAAAAAAAAGCTACAAAAACAAAAATTACAAACATTGTGTTTCAAATTTCAACTTTAGTGTCATAATATTAAGTTATATTATGACTCGTTATTTTAAAAGCCCTTACTGTGCCGTACTTCCTGTGTACGACGAGCTTTATTGGAAAAAAACAAAGATTTAAATCGTTAGATATCCCTCATCGTACTTATACCGCTCGAAAACGTGTCCATAAAGAGATGAAACAGAGAACGATAGTGTCCAATTTTCAGTATGAGTGATCGAGACAACAACAGATTCGATACTTCCGATGTCAACCAGTTTACTTACGGAAATGTGACCATTATTTGACGCGGTAAAAAATATGATGCTGATGAACTAATTTTCTCCTCATCAGGCGTCAAACTTCGACATGGACCAGGCGGGTATGAAGCACCAGCTGCTCCAGTTGCAGCAGCTCCTGACGTTCGCCAGCCCCGAGCTCGCCAACCACCTCGCCCAGAAGGATTCCGGAAACATGTACTTCTGTTTCCGCTGGCTCCTCGTCTGGTTCAAGAGGGAGTTCTCGCACAGGGATATTATGAGGTACTGAAAAGTTATTATCAATAATTTTCCCCATTATTACAAAAGACGGTTTCAAAAGTGAACAGAAAGGTATTGTATGTACTGTACTATGCACTAGCTGACTCATTAATCCACTATGGATTAAGCAGTTATGGTCTAACATTCAAAACTCAAATGGATCGTATAAAACAATTACAGATTAGACTACTCAAGTATCTAGTTAGCAAAAAAGTTAAACTACAATGTAAGCCTAATTATGAGCTATTATTTAATATATGTAAAATACTACCTGTTCATGAAAAAGTAGAATACCTTATTGCTCTAGAACAATATAAAATAAATAAATACAAGGAACCTATAACTCATAAATATCGTACCAGGCAAGCTGAGAAGGGTAAATATGTGACATCACTTGTAAGAAATTATTATGGTAAAAGAACTAGGCAATACTTAACTCCGCTAATATATAATAAAATAAGACTTCCTAAGAGAAACATCCGAAGACATAAGCACTGTAACATTAAAGAAAAGACTGAAAGATATATTCATAAAATTTGTTAATTAGAACTATAAAATGTTATTAAAAATAAGAGAGAGAGAGAGGCCATTATAAATATTAAAGTGCATCTATTGTATGTGTTACCTATGTTATGTAATTTGTGTAGTGTATTAAAAGTAAAAGAGCGCCACTATCGCCAACAAACTGTTGCACAGTTTGGCGATGCTTAGCATAAGTTCAAATGCATGTATTTTATTATGAATAAACGATAAAAAAAAAATAAAAAAAATGGTCATCATCATCATCATCATCATATCAGCCACAGGAAGTCCACTGCTGAACAAAGGCCTCCCCCATAGACTTCCACAAGGACCGGTTACAAGCCGTCTGCATCCAACGACTTCCAGCGACCTTTACCAGGTCGTCCGTCCATCTCGTTGGAGGCCGTCAAATGGTAAAGTTAAATTTTATATTTAAAAAAAAAATGAATTTAAAACCTGCACCATCTCTTGGAATAATTATACATATAGGTATTTAGTCATTTACATACACAAAACCAATTGCAAATAAAAAATACAACTAACTTTTCGAATATAATTTACATAACTATAAATTGTTGTAAACGACTTTCTATATGACCGTTGACCTGGTAAAACTTGACCTGGTGGTGGCTAGAATTCGTATGATGCGGGCGGCTTTTATCCGGTAAATTTATGGGAAGGCCTTTTTTCATTGGTACACGTTCTTCGGGTGATTCAATCAGCCTATCACAATATGGACATACATTTTGAACTTCACCAATAAAGTAAAGAGAGAGAAAAAGAATAATTAAATGCGACATGGTTATGATGAATTGCCAGCTTACAGCGCTGGGACAGTATTTTATGGTTATAGTTTCACATTTCAATATTTCTTATTTCAGGATATGGGAAGTATTATGGACGGGGTTGCCCTGTGAAAATTTCCACTTGTTGATTTGTGTTGCCATACTCGACGCAGAGAAAGATGTTCTTATTAGTAAAGATTATGGGTTTACTGAAATATTGAAAGTGAGTATATTACTTTTATACGCATATTCGTTTAAAGTTTCCGGTTTCGAGTGCCTACACAGCATTTAATATTTATTCCTAAGTATCCAGTTTACTCAATTGTGGCTGAATTGTATTAATATTTTACATGGAGCGTATTGTCATCACACCTGCATAGCTCAAATATGAATAATAACGGACATCATAAATGTTGATGAACCTTTAACAAATGATCTAACTTGACTTCAGAGTTCTTAAAAAATTAGAATACTCTATGTTAACTTGTCATGATCATGGTAGAAAAATAAGCGTACGCCCAGGTATACTCTTCCACGTTGGTTCGTGGTGACGTCATGAATGTACCTTTCAGTGTTGCCATTGCTCGATGACGATGACGTCATTACGAACCAATTACGTGACGTAGCTATCACGGAAAGAGAATACCTGATATTATTCTACCATGATTATGATAACATCTTAATCAATATTACTTTTTCAGCACGTAAACGACCTATCAATGTGTTTGGACGTCGACAAAATACTCAGTACAGCCGAAGGGATATACCATCAGGTGGTATCAGCGCCCCATCTCTCAGACCAGATACGAATCGTCCTAGGTCTGCCCACCCTGAACATATCCACGTCCACGTCGGAGCCGGAAGAGCCAACCACATCGAAGGTCGAGCAAAATGGTACGGTGAAGGGCAATGGGGATCAAGTTCACATGTTCGGTCAGGAAATGGATGAAGTTATGTATCAAATAGGCTTAGACATGAATTTTTAGGCACGGCGGTGATTATCTGTTTTTTTATGTATATTTATGTAGTTCGAGGGAATTGGGTTGCTGGAATTGCTTGTAGCATTAACAAAAAAAAAATTGAATAGACTAACATACCTGCTATCTATTAATAGATTAATTGTGACTCCCTTAAATGGTTAAGGAAAATTTTGAACGGAATTTGAAGTCTGTCAACCCGCACTAGTCCAGCGTGGTGAAGTATGGTCTAATCCCTCTCATTCTGAGAGGAGACCCCTGTCCAGCTGTGGGACAATAAATGGGTAGAAGTTTATGATTAAAATCTCTACAAATACTTTAATTTATTGTAAAGTGTTGTTAGTAAGAGAATATTAATGCGATATTTCAAATTATTAATTGATATTTTCTAAAGCAATTAGAAAAAGAAAAATTCTAATTGACAACTATTATTTCATTGACTTGTTAAATACTTGGCTTGCCTTAAAATATCACCATAAATGCCAGTTTTAATTATTTATCTTTGTTCACGTGAAGAAACCCTATTTCATTCATGATACGAAAAGAAAGAACGCTTGTTTTTGGTCCTCTCTCCGGCTTGAGATTTTCTCGACTACCAAGCAACATTATGACAGCGCGACAGAAAAAAATGGCCTGACATACATACCATCACGCCTGTATTCTCCGAAGGGTAAGGCAGAGGTGTACTAATGTACACCCACATTTCGACGGTATGTTTAGGTCCCATGTAATAGGGGGCGAGCCTATTGCCATTAACCGGGCACAAATCCAGACTCCGATCTGCTACTGAGAATTTCATAGAAAAACCCAATAACACTTTGCTCGACCTGGGGATCGAACCCAGGACCTCTAGCGTAGCAGTCGCGCTTAGGACAACTAGACTAATGAGGCAGTCACCTACCAAGTAGTCTACCAAGCCGCATTATGACAGCGCGACTGAAAAAAATGGCCTGATTATTTATATTTATCATCAACCCATATACTATCCCACTGTTGGGAATGGGTCTCCCTCAGTTTGAGAGAGAATAGGCATCACGATGGCGTAGTACGGGTTGGCAGACTTTACACACCGTCGAAAAAAAACTCTAAGGCATGCAGGTTTCCTCACGATGTTTTCCACCACCTTTTAAGCGAGTGATAATTAATTATTAATATGGACATGTAGTCGAAAAGTCAGAGGTGCGTGCCTTTGGATTCGAACTCGAGACCTTTGACGTGTTAGTCCAATAGTCATATCATTAGGCTATCACTGCTTTTTCAAATGATTTGATTTCTTTTTGATTTAAATTAGTTTCATACAATTAATTGTTTCATTAGAAAACGATTAGGACTAAAAATTACGCAGCAATTTCCAAAGAAATTTTGAGCGACCCAATTCAAAATTGTGGATAATAATAATATCTACAAAACTTGCTAACATATACATAAATAAATGCATTAGACGTAGAGTTAATTATAGAAGTAGCTAGTGACGTAATATCCATTTCAAGGTAGGTACGGTCGACAAAAGAGTTAAGTATACAGGCAGCTAATTAAACATCTTTGTTTTGTTAAAGATTGTGTAATAATATATCACGCAGTATGTGTCAAAACGCAGGTATTGTAAGCTGCTACACATCAAACCCTTTGACGGGTAATTATATAAATACAATTTGCAGAGTTCGTTCGCTACCTGTATACCAATCTCTTTTGTTGACTGTACATGCTTTATCCATTTTGGGGTAAAAAATGTAGCAAAAATAGTGCTTTATTTAGATTATTATTAACGTTATTCAAGTCTTAACTAGTGTAATTGTTCTTATTTTCACTATTTTAAACACGGATACTTGATGCATTTAGAAATGATCCTCCGAGACTTTTCCCATTTGTGTTGGGGTTTCCAGTCTAACCAGATGCGGCTGAATATCAGTATTTTATACGAAGCGACTGCCATCAGACGGCAACCCAAGTTCTGGGCAGTACCGATACTTTGAAAATAGACTGGTTGTCACGCCTTTTAGGCTTCGGACTACCACTAATGATTTTCCTATATGTTAGTATAACAAACGGGACCGACGGGTTTACGTGCTCTCAGAGGCATGGAGGGGGTCGATATGTAAAGAATGGTCATCCATCCACAGACTGACCGCGACAAGCGCAGCTTTACCTTGCAGATCGCTTGATCAGCGTAGTTATTACTCAGCACGAGCCCCTCTTTTCGTATTTAGATTTTACTGAACAGTTACACTTGTTTCGAAACGCTCATTAGAGAGAGACAACTGAATTGAATTTAGTCTGACGCCATCTCACTTTATTAACATCGAAATAATAAAGACAGTGATAAGGGACAGTGACTTTAAAGTCTCTATATTTATTAGAGGTTTACTTATCGTTTTGTGACATAGCCGAAGTCATTGATTTCTGTAGTATGCGCACAATTCACCAAGCACAAATCAAGCACAAAATTAAAATATAACATTGCAGTTCAATTCAAATTTTATTGATAATATTAGCGATGTTGTTTGCACCTTACTAATATATTGTAGTAGAAGTAATGTTCATGTAACGTAAACGTATAAGTTAATCCAATATCACAGCAGGTGGCAATCACACCGGCTCTCCATTGGCAGTCTGACGCCTTGGCTTTTTAGCTATTTCAGGTTCACTTAAATAGTCTTATTTTACATTTAATTTAATTAGTATGGCAATTGAGGAACGAATTGCGCTACTTATGATCAGTCCAATGCATTTATTCTATTGGGTAAAATATTTTTAACCTAATTGATGACGTCAGTATCTTTCGCTTATTAGTATTGAGATCTGTTTCGCTTTGAGTTCATTGCGTATCTTTTCAAAAGGCTAGATTACGGAATTAACTAATTTATATTAAATACCCTTATAGTTTAAGGTTTTATGGACTTGGTATGCTTGTAATTACTGCACTGACTTGTGTGGCACGGGTTTTGGAAAAAACGATCATGTAGTTTGCACTGACTAATAAAATTTGCTAAAATATTTTTTTATAATCGTGCAATAGTTACTAGTTATATGTAAATAAAATTTAATTTGATTAATAACAATAATGATTGATCTATAAGTTCAGACGCCAGCAGTTCAAGCTATCCAAATCTGTCAAATATTCCCAATTGAAAATGAACCTTATTGCATTGTCTTTAAGTTGAGAATCTATCAAATAAATTTGACAGATTGTGGTAGCTTGATGTGCTGACCTCTCTACAACAGCATTTGCATGTGGGAACACCATCAATAAGTATAACTCAGTATTGCCATGGTTAAAAAATTAACCAAAATGATTAAAGTATCTATTTTTCTATTTCAGGATACACTCGAATATAATGGATTACAGATTTCTATAGTAACAAAAACTGTTTGGGCGTTACTTGCCCAATGAAACGTATGTACATATTATTACAATGTATCTAGACTGGACAGAGAGTGATATTTTTTATATTTTTATAAATACTCGCTTTAAAATTATGTAACTTTGACTCCTATTCAAAACTAACCAAAAATACACTGATCAGAACATTTTTTACACAGCACTGTGTAAAAATGTTAAAAAGTAGACAGCCTTTGGAATATTATAATTTCAACTCGACATAATGTATTTAATGGACTCGTAAAATGTACAGACGCCAGCAGGTCAACCTATCCAAAACTGACATATTTCCCCAATTGAATATGAACCTTATGGCTTTGTATTAAAGTTGAAAATAAATCAAAGAGATATGACAGATTGTGGTAGCTTGATGTGCTGGACTGTGTACAATAATTTATAGAACCATAATGCTAAAAATAAGCTTGATGTTGTGTTTAATTTATATTTAAATTTACACGTCGCTGATGATGTTGATATTATTTGTGTACAATAGTTAATTCATGATGCTAATGTGGGCTGTAAGATCCAGTTGATTAGTTAATACAAAGACAGTTTTTAATCCTTGCTTTCTTTCTGTCTGCCTTTTTAATCTTCTCTTATTTAAAAATAATGTATATTTTAAATTACTCCTATTTAAGTATATTCCCACCAAAAAGATTGTTTGTATAAAGGATTGGATAGACGTGCCATCGTTTCTGGTATTAACTTTGTTGTTCCTAAATGTGTAAATAGTTAGATTTAATTAATAAAAATAGATTATAGCCGGATTAGAGATTTCCGTCTTTCGCGGATGTGACCGCATGCGGATCTTCCGAGCGTACGTATGTACTGCGTCTGGTCGTCGACATTACTCAGAAAATTCATTCGAGACAGAATCAGAATCATATCAGATGGAATCCGCAACCATAACATAATCATTAAATTTCGTGGGAGTAAAGTACATTTCTCAACCACGTGCCGTGTCTATTACACAGAAAAATAAGGTTTATGCACTATAATTTATGCGTCTTTATGGGATGCAGTCAATGTAGAAACTATTGCATACGTTTGCCGTGAAGATTCCAAATCGACAATTTGTTAGGTGTTGTAACAATCGCCACTCCAGTCAATTGTATCATGATTTTGTTTGTCATATGAAATTGCCGTCAACTCAAGAACTACTGCAAGCTTCAAGCTCATAGTTTTGAATGCTTTATTATTAGGTATCTACTTGGTGCTTCTATTAAGTTTGAATAGGGGTCAAAACCAACATATGTAAGAATCATTGGTGTTAAATATGTCAATCTTATTGTATTCTTTATATAAATTATATTTCGTTCAAAAAAATTGTAAAAATAAGTTAATGTAAGTGCCTCGGTTCGCCATTTTGTTTCGAATTGATATTTTTTTCTATTGTTTACGGTGAAATTATAAATATTCTTAATTTTATTAAAGTTTCTGTACCTGCACAATATCGATTTTATTATTTTGCATGAGCATTCTGTTACCGAATATTTTATTATAAATAAATAATTCTGAGGACTACTTTTGCCATGTCTCTTGGGGATAAAAAAATTAGACACCAATACGCAGCAACCAATCCTTACAATAAGATTTGCTTCAACCGCATTCTTATCTTTATTGTACCTTTATACACGTACAGGAAATATAAACATTTTTAATAGGTTTTGCTTTTCAATAGGTGTCACTGACGTCACCATAAAGACGTAAATTCAGAAAGCGAAGGCAAAATTCGACATGACGGGTAGGTATCGCGGTGGCTTAGTGGTCATAGCGTCTGGTGCACCTAACCAAAAGACGCAGGTTCGAATCCTGCCCGCGGTCGAATTTTTCCTTTGCTTAAAATCTTAGCATGGAAAATGCCAAAAAATACAAAAAGATAAATATAAACATAACAAAATAATATTGATTTCTGACATTTACGCGAATATTATACTTACTTTGAAATAAAACTACTTTTTACGGATTTTATCGCGTATATTGATATTGTTAATCCCGACGTTTCGGACCCTTTACAGCGTCCATGGTCACACACCGCCGTTCCAAGAAGTCAGCAGTTTGTGAACATACCCTTGACAAGGCCCAGCATTATATTAGATTTGATAAATCACATATCCTTGCGAATGAAAGTCGATACCTACCCAGGATAATTCGTGAGGCTATTGAAATTAAAAAACATCCAAATTTCAATAGAGAAGATGGTTACCACCTGCTTGGAATCCTGGTACAGATTCTATTAAATCAAAATCCAAGCCTACAACTGCAAGACCAAAAGATACTGTGAGTTCGTTCTGCGTGAATCGGATTGCCAATAATTAAAAAACTAAATGCATGATCATTGAATATTGTTAATTTAAAAGAGACCATGATTCTCTGAGTTTGTTTCGGCGTTTCTTCTCAGAGGTCGTCAGCTAGGAAATGCCGGCTCCATCTAGTATTAATTAGTAATAAATATCATTGATCATGTAACAATAAAAAAAATTTAGGGTAGCTGTCAGTAATTATATCATCAAGATGCCTACCACCTCAGTCTACCCGTGACCATAGAGCTGTAAAGGGTCCGAAACGTTAATGCCGTAATAATATCAATATATGCGATAAAATCCGTAAAAAGTAGTTTTATTTCAATAACAAAATAATTATTAAATTAGCCATATAGTAGGTGAGCTAAGTAAATATTGAGGTTTCTACTGGAGACTATAATGTGATTCACTCTCATTCATATGTAAAGCAAATGTTTTACTTGTGTATATTCCATCAGCCAGACAGTCTGCATTCCGGTTTCAACGGCAATGTAGTGAGAGTAATTTATGGGCATATGACACTACAACTGGGGTCTCAAGTTGTCAATGCACTAGTAATACTACTGGTGTTGCTGGTGTCTATAGGATTTACCATCAGGCATCCCATATCATTGTCATCTTATTACAGAAAAGTAAGATTCATTGGTTGTTGAAAATTGCTTGATAACCAAAATACTAAATAAACGAAAAAGTAATAAAAAAAATTGAATTGTAATAACTTAATTACAAAGTTTAATTTATTATGCATAAATAGATATAATCCTTCATAAATTAATTAATTTCTTATTCTAATGAAATGAGATCAAATTAAGTATTTTGTACTTTCTTCTTACAAATTCAATACATTCATATTAATTGGGGAATGGGATTTCAAATGTACATTCAAGCCATACCTAGTTTGGTATGACTTGTCACACAGATGGCAATGGAAATTCTTGACACCAGTATGAGTGAGAGAATGTCTTTGTAATTCAGATTTGGAGAAGAACCGTTTCCCACAACTGTCACATCCATACTTCTTTTCTTTTAAATGATGCTTTCTTACATGAGAACTTTTAGCACTTGATGTTATAAATGTAGCGTTACACACTTCACATTTGTGGTTCCTTGTTCTTTTGTGATTCCACAGGATGTGAGAATGAAGACCTCCTGGAACTTTGAACTTCTTGGGGCAAAATTTACAGCTGTAGGGACGATTGTTGCTATGTGTTAACATATGAATTCTTATGTAACCGGGAGGGTAAGACTTCCCACATTGATCACACTGGTGAAGAACCCTTTCAGACTTGCTCTTCTCCTTATCTATGTTAGGTTCACATGAATGTGTATTCAATTCATCCTCATTGTAGAATCCCTCCCAGCAATTTTCACATAAATATGGTTTTAGATGCAACTTTCGATGCAAGACAAGTGACCGAAAATCCTCAAACTTTTCATTGCAATAATCGCAATCCCTTCCAATTTCTGATTTAGTAGGATGATTGTTTGTACAGTGTTCATTCAACATCTTTACCGAATGGAACTCTGCTTTACATTCTACACAAAAAAGCAATTGAATTTCATCCTCAATGTTGTGTATAATCTTTTTGATTCTTCTTTTTTTCATGTTTATATGGCAGTTTGGTTTTTGGTCATCAGATTCAAAGTTACAATCATAGTTGTCACTGGTTGAATCAAAGAGTGTAAGGTTGTCCATCAGTGTTTTGGAGCTTGATTCTATAAGGACTTTGAAGGAATAAGTTAATGTAAGCTGGTGGACACAGTTGATGCATATATTTTCTGGAAACATTGGGTCTGGTGTGACCTGGAATTAAATAGAATGGACATAATGTAAGCAAGTACCTAAATAAGTAGAGGCACATTATTAGCAAGTTTTTTGATGTTGCTATTTTCTCCCTTGACATTGTAATACCTACTTAAAATAAGTTATGTAGCTATCACACAATTATATGCTTGGATATAATTGTGTGATAGCTGATATATAGTTCAGTTTATAGAGGGTCTAAGGTTTGGGTTTTATTTAGGCAGAATATTACAGAATAATTAATATTAAAGAAAAACAATCATAATTTAATGACAGACCTTCATAACGGGCTTGTAGACAAATAGTGCTTGCTGTTCAAATAGAAAAGTAGGTAATTATCATAATAGTTACCTTAAAATTATAAAAATTCTGCAGAATATCGGATAAATGTACATCTTCGCCTGCGATTCTGACTCTGGTATGTATATGGCGCATTTCTTTCTCGCTACCCAGACATGTGCGACAACGATTTTTATAATCCATTGTAAAAGAATTAAGAATAATTGTTAGTTTATTTGAAGTGCGCGAATATAATCAATGTTTACTGATGAAAAATAAGTCTTGCAAAAAACATTACAATGAACATGAACACAAAACACAATCTTTGACTTGACAGTTGACAGCTTTTGAAGTTTTGATTGAGTGATGCGCCGCGCCGATCCGAATGCACCGATTCGATATTTATGAAGATCCGATCGTGGGCATTCGATCCAATCGATTCAAAACATCCGATCACGCGGTCCAAACATTGTGATTTGCGTACAATGTATGTTAAGACAATCGAGGTCAATCAAAGTACGATCTGGAACTTAAGCTTGTTTATGTTACAAATATAAACAAAATGTCAGTACTTTACATCTTATTTATTATTGGCGTTTGCTATAATCACCTAGATGAAGGCGGGTAAAAAGATTACACTAAAATCTTCAATTATTGAAGGTTAATTTGAATCTAAAAATTCATTTTCTTAGGTTCATGTAATTTCTTTGGCCTTATTTAAACACCCAACCCTGATTTGTATGAAATAAATGTTGTATTTTCATGCGATTTTTTGAAAATTGGATCAAATGCATGCGATGCTATCCGCGGATCGAACCGAGAGGTTACAATCCATTACGAAACACAAATTCGGATCGATTAAAAAAAAAGCGCATTGTTATGATTGACGACGACACTATATTCTTGGTGCGTTCCATAAACTTTTTTATTACTTTGAGCTCTTGTTTGTTTGGGACTGGAGGGACTGTATTACAGTGGTAGTACTGGTAACTTGTACTAACACTGTAATACAGTGACTGTATCCTGAATTGCGAGTCCAATAATTGATAATCACTTTTTAGTGAAACTGAAAACAAGCCGGTAAGTAGGTAGGTAATGTAAATATGCGATCAGCCAAATATATAAAAAATTCTAACATTACAAAATCAGAGCGAAGCAGCAGAGTTTTAAGCTTACTAGGCACGGTATATATTATCATGACCGAGGATCGAGGTCCTCTAGAGTCTCCTCCCCTGTAGGTTTGGCACAGGGCCACCGGTCTTCGTATTATACCTATTTTTTATAGAAGTACCTTGTGTGTGGCACAATTCGGAACATTCTGAACAATAAAACGAACGCAGCCATTAACTGTCATGTCATGTTTGTTTTTCTGTCAAAATTGACAATTTGAGCTGACCAAACCAAAACTGCGTTGAATGAAAATAATATGTTTTTCCAACCACCCGACGACGAACCGACTTGTAGTAAAACAATTCAAAACCACCCTCGGAAACGACGTTTAAAAAAGTTAAGACGCAAAAACAAATTGAAGGCCATAAAAAAGAATAATATCAAACAGAATAGCGTACGAACCCCAGTTCCAATAACAATGTCATCTTGGGCTGAGAACTTTACCAGCGCTGCTACATGGCAATTAAAGCACCAAGTGGCTTTCTGGAAGTCCAAAGCTACAGCTTTGGAGTACGAGAACAAGATATTACATGATATAATCCGTAAAAATTACACAAATACATCACAATCTGCCAACAGCTCAAGAACAAATTCCGAACACGAGGAAATTGAAGAAGATTGCGTGGATTATGAAGAGTACGAAGACCGTGATGACGGAGATATAGAAGTAAGTGAAGAGTTTATACAGTTTCTAAGAGAGAATAAAAAGTACAGAGATGATGCTAAACGGGAAAGAGAGAAGTTAAGGGCAGAGAATGATGAGGAACAAAGGACTATAAACGAAATGGAGGCTGGACCTCAAGACAACTTAGAAGACCCACAAGAAATTTTGAAAAGACTGTATGGAAGCAGTTGGGAGAGGATATCAGCTTTGGAGACATCATTACGGTCACAGTTCATTAGTATTTCTGATCGGGAGACACCAATGTATTGGCCTAATATACCATTCAATTTTAATTTTGGTTGATATGATATGTGTTATGTTATTATTACCATTATCTTAATTTTAAACTGTATAAAAAGGTATGAAAAAGAAGATAAACCTTTTCTGTATTAATTTTTCATTAACAAAATTACAGTCTTAGGTTATGTGAATTAAAACATGATGTTTCAGTTTTATGAAATATTATTAATGTTACAATGACAGCAACCCTGATCTAATACCTACTGTACTATAATATATTTTAGGGCTGGCAGGTAAGACCTAAAAGTTAAATTGATTACAGCTGAATAAAGAAAAAGAAAATGATGTGGAAAGTGCAATGTGTGTTTGCAAGTGTGTAGAAGAATTTAGTTTAGCAGTTGTGCTATATTAAGGTTTATGTAATGCCAATAATAAACTCGTGCTTTTACTTAGTTTCTATGTATTCATTTTGTTGTTTTTTTTTAATTCAGACAGGAAAATAAGGTAACTGTAATCTGTTTAAGAACAAAACTTAGTTTTTAATAATGCTATAATAAATTTAAAAATAAATCAGAAAATTGTTTTTGTTTAATTTTGTAATGACTGATCAAATTGATTGCTTTTGTTTTTGAAACCCACGAAAATGTATGATATGCAAATAAATTCCTCTTGCCATAAAAATCTTGATTGAACGATCAATGACGAACGTTTAGTTGCAGCTGGAGCGGATAGATGGCGTTACTAGCGCCGAGATTTCAATTTGATTGCAGCCCTTCACTACGAATTCGGATATAGCAGTTTTAAAAATCAGAATAGCCAGGGGACAGGCCCAGAAAAACTCCTGGCTGCGCGAATTTAACCATTAGCTTAATACCTAATAGACAAAATAAATGAATAATATACTTTGATATTCGTGGCTACACATTAAAAAAAAAGATTTACTTTCCTATTAAGGTTCGAGACATAAAAATATGTAGGAGCAGTAGTTATGTAGTTACTAATTAATTGTATTGAGTAGATAGATTTGTCACTAATTGGTTCATTGGAATAACCTGTTCAACAGTTATTAAAAAAGTACCTATTTATTTAAATATTTGCAAAGACTGTCTCATTGGATTAGTCATTGTGACCGCGGCTGCTGATGCTGACAACACAACAGTTCTATTTTAAGATTTTCAGTTCGCAACTTCTCAATAGTAGTAAAATAGAAACTTTAAAATAAATGTAGGTACTTACCTATAGTTTATTGGAAATGGATTTCAATAAACATTACTAGTGAATCGCTTTAACTCAACCAGTAGCGATCTCAATAGACCGACTGCGGTCGCAGTATAATATTAGAAATGAAAAAAAATATATATATATAGCATAGGTATCGCGTTGTAGATATTCTGCGCTAAATATAATATATAATATTTTAATATAATAATAAAATAATATAATATGTTTGGGACATTTTACACAACACCATCTAGTCCCAAACTAAGCAGAGCTTGTACTATGGGTACTAGACTATGGATATAATACTTATATACTCTTTTTTTGTAAATACATACATATAATACTTATGGAACACCTAAATTACAATTAAATTCAATGAGCGAAGAATCTAAAATAAAATAGTCAAAATATGAAACGTAAAAATAATGGTAGTATAGACTCCGAACTCATTGGAATTAGACGCAACTGTCAAAGCTACTTTAGTTCCAAATGCCGCCGCCAGGTCGGAAAATATTGTTAATGTCTTTGATAAACGCAATCTACCTACCCTCATTTTTTATTATGTTTGACGTTTTTCCTATTCACTGATAATCTTACGAGTTGTAACTCGAAAGGTGTCAATCGTTGTTTCGGTTAGGCAGTAAATCAGTGTTTTTTATTGTGGCTGTATTGTTTTGCTTTTATGTTATTATTATCTATCAGTTAAACTCTCTCGAAACTAAAATTTCGGGTTTGCAAAACCAATATAGGTGATATCGTCTCGCGGTTGTGAAAGAACAAAATTTAGTGAATTATTTTGTGCGGTGCCATGATTGTGTGGCGGGAAGGGTGGCGATTTCCACGCGCTTTGTGGTATAATCAGGCCCATGGAAAAAATAAACAAAAAAAATATGATTTACGTCACATCACGGTATGTCGGACTCCAGGCTATAACTTCGAAAGGATTCGCAAGTGCATTCCGCGACCATGCCACCCGAATTGGCTCCTGTATAGTCGCATACTGTTTGGTAAGTTATATTTATTAAATTTTAAATTAACTGTAGGTATATCATAATAAATAATGTATATCTTTACTAGATAGTGCACCCTCAGTGTCACCCGTGACGTCTCTCATTTCCCAAACACGTCAAAATTTCTGAATTCCGCTTTAAAGATTTCACAAGCAAAATTCTTGTACACCAACTGGTTCAGATTATTGTCTGTCAGTCAGGTATTACTGTAAAGATGATGATGATGATTATAGATTTGTTGCTATTATAGGAAGAATCAGGAAGATCATAATATTTATTCTTATCTGCAGGGTATCCGAGTTGCAATAAATTTATCATTGGCAAACTTCACAGATTTGAAGGGTATAGATATTGCAAAATAAAAAAAAATAGGTAGAAATTAATTATCTTTTTTTTTGTGGGCAGAAATTTCTCATGGATCGTCTGCCACTTGGGGGGACAGGATATTTAGTAGGTACTTGTATCCACTCATGACTCACGACTCATTCATCACGACCATGGAGGGAACATTTCTATTACCTAGTATTTTTGACTCACTCGTCTAGTAGGTGCAAGCGCGGCTGCTGAGCTTTAGGGCCTGAGTTCGATGCCTAGGTCGTTTTTTTTTGTTGACGGGTTTGGAAATGCGTTATGCACTACCTACCGCTCTAGGGAGAGCGATGGGGTGTGTGACTCCGCTCTGAAAAGAGCGATCTACCGACTAAAACCAACCTCGGCGTTTCGCGTCACCACTTTAGTGCCGGGACTACGGGAGCGCTGTAGCATTCGTCCGCAGACCTCTTAATAGACCATGGTTAAACTACATAAGTATCTGGCCTAACATTTTTTATTATACCACTAAGGTGGCAATAAAACATACAGCCCACATGATGTTAAGCTGTTATCGTAGCCTATGTAGACGCTTGCAACACCAGGGGTCTCTCTTACCGAACTTGTAAAACGAAAAAGGAATAGTTGGGTTGGTAGCATAATGGTTAAAGTCCCCTCACTGCCAAAGTGCCAACACAATGTTTCCTTGCGGAGCACTGCCAACCTTGCTCACCGTAAGGAACAAATAGATAAAATAAATAAATAAAAGAAAATAAATAAATTAAACAACACACATCCTTTAAATAGTATAAATAAGCAGCAGTTAGATAAATAATTGTTATTAGCGGCGCAGATATAAGACTATTAATGATTTTAAATTGAAGATCACGTCTAAATGAGTAGAGTTTATGATTTGAGAAAAAAATATATGTAATACTACAACATTTCCATAATAATTTGATATGTGAATATTTTTGATTATGTTTATAAGTATAGCATAGTGTAATTAATTCATGGAGATATGCATACCCCGCCAAAAAAACGGCAATCATACAAAAACTGGTATCAAAGGCGTATCTATATGAATCCTTCACAATTTTAAAAAGAACTTATTTACCTATCGTATTTTTTTAAAGGAAGGAATAACATTACCTAGCTTTCAAGGTCACTCGTAGCTATCGTCGCCTTATTTCAGCATCGTGTCTGTATTTTGTTACCTAACGGGTTAAAATAGGAAACACTTATAGACAAAAAAGTAATTAACTCGCCTTACATGTTTGTCAGCTTATTAATTTTAATTTGTATAGAAAGTTGTTTTTATTATTCGTTATAATTAGGTATTTCCTGTTTTAAAGTGATTATTTAGACTAGTATCTAGACGTTAATTAATTAAAGCTGTCTATGTTTAATTAATTATCGTCTCCACCCTGTATAGCTTGATTAACAGATCGTTTATCAAAAATTTTAAAAGTATAAAATGTACTTAGATTTCACATAAATAGCACAATTTGTAATTAGGGGCTCGTAGCTAAGTAATAACTAAGCTTATCAACCGATCTGCAAGGTTAAGCTGCGCTAGTCGCGGTCAGTCTGTGGATGGGTGACCATACTTATCACATCGAGACCCTTCCGTGCCTCAGAGAGCACGTAAAGCCGTTGGTCCCGGTTGTCGCTATATGCTTTAATCGCTAGTGGTAGTTAGAAGCCCAAGAAGCCTGACAGCCAGTTTATCCTTAGGGTATCGGTATTACCCAATAATTGGGTTGCTAAGGTCTGATGGCAGTCGCTTCGTGTAAAATACTGATATTCAGCCGACTCTGGTTAGACTGAAAGCCGACCCCAACATAGTTGGGAAAAGGCTCGGAGAAAGAAGAAGAGCACAATTTGTAATATATATATATTACAAATTGTGCCAATATCCACTTAATAAGTTCAGATCACAATTACAGAGTCATGCTTCGGCACGAATGGGCCGGCTCGACCGGACTTGATACCACGGCCTCACAGAAAACCGGCGTGAAATAACGTTTTCGTTGTGTTTCGTCGAGTGAGTGAGGATACCGGACGCCCAAACCTCTTAAAAGGGCGGCAACGCACCTGAAACTCCTCTGGTGTTGCGGGTGTCCATGGGCGGCGGTAATCGCTTACCATCAAGTGATCCGTCTGCTCGTTTGCCCACCCTATCACATAAAAAAAAAAAAAAAACATCCCCCGTATACCTACGTCTATAGACCCAACCCATATTATTATAACCACTACTAACACTACTTATTTTATATTATACTTCTTTTGTTTTTAATTAGTTTAATTAATTTATTTGTTTTATAAGTGTTGTTTAAGAAATGCTGTATGTACCTGTAAAGGTAATGCACGCAGGCCTAGACATCACTGTTTTTATATAATTGTAATTATTTTGTGTAATAAAATTATCCTTAGCTTTCGATGTCTTTTAAATAAATAAAAATTATTTATTTATTTATTTAAAATACGTAAAATCATTATTTAAGCAGTGTTATATATAGCCATTGGACTTGATAAAAATGTAACATCTAATGTAAATTTTACCTACATTGACAAATAAATATTTCTATTTCTACTGCCAAGTTAATCAATTAAAGTCTCGAATCTAAGGCACGCACCTCTGACTTTTCAAATTAATATGCGTAATATTTAAATATCACTCGCTTAAACGGTGAAGGAAAACATCGTGAGGAAACGTACATAACATGGTTAAGAGATTTTTCTTGACGGTTCGGGTCTTTATTTTTATACCACTAAGGTGGCAAACAAGCATACCGCCCACCAGATGGTTACCGTAGCCTATAGACGCTTGTAACACCAGGGGGTATCACTTGCGCGTTGCCGACCTTGTAAAACGAAAGAGGAATAGTTAGGTTGGCAGTATAAGGGTCAAAGTTCTCCCACTGCCAACATAACGTTTCCTCGTGGAGCACTGGCAACTTTGCTCACCGTATGGAACACAACACAGCTCAAAGCAGTGTTATTTCACTTAGATTTTCTGCAAGGCGGAGGTACTTCCCCAGTCACCCAGTCATGCAGCTTCAATTTGAGTGGAATTACCCCCACTGTGCCCTACCTCTCTTAAATTATGTGTGGAGTGTACATTCGTATGGCGCATTTACACATTACTCAAGAATAGGCTGTCAAATTTTTGCCACGCTTACCTCTACAATTGTCAGTTCCTACATTATTTTAACAATCCAATAATAAATAAATGATGAAATAGTTTTTGGAGATATTTCTGACTTAATCAAATCTCAATCAAGTACGATTAATATGGCGGGGTAACGTATGCTACTTACCTACACAAACCAGAAACCTCTTTATTTTTTAAAACGGGTTAAAAAAATGGTTTCCCGATTTGCCCTAGGCTCAAGCCTATTCAGCCTGCGGGCAAATCCTCCAATATCCGTATGTACAAATACATAACGCCACGACAAATTTAAAAGTTTGCCTTTTGAACAACCCATATTCCAAACACAAGAAACAAAAGACTTGAATATAATCGTGTAGGTCTATGAGATATATTAAGAATAGAATAAGAATATTTATTTGCGAGAAACATGGTTTAACAGTTGTTATGTTAAAAGTAATATTAGAGCTGCACGTTCTGCCGTAACATCGGCATGCAAATTTAAGTTGTACATATTTTTAATAAATTTATTATAACTAGGATTAGTAATTGACTAGACTCGTCTATCAATAAGGAGGGCATCCTGTTCCCCAACATTTCTCGGTACGCACTGGCACAGCGTCCGCAGTTCTAGGACGTGTTCAATAGTGCACAAAAACGTCTGAGCGATAGCCATCAACTGTCGAGCTCATGCTGAGGTGGTTGCGTGGCACAACCGTGAGATACGCATGATCTGAAGACTTACCTATGTTTTTTCAGTATTATTGTACCTTACTTATAGTTAGTGTAGTTTGTGTTATACCTAACGTAGTAATGTATGTTATTCCGGGTCGCGGTGTTTGTGTTTGTAAATGCACCCACAATACAGGAGAAAATATGTACTAGGTGTGGAGCAACGTTTTTTTTTAAAGTTTAAAGATAAGGTATATGGACAGGTCTTAAGGTTGAATACAAAAAACCTCTGAGTTTACGTGCGTACCTAAGTGAATAGTCAAATAATATCTGTATCTGTAAAAACTGCCTTATTAGTCTGGGAGCGAGACTATTGCTATTAAACGGGCTCAAATCCAAACTCCGAGATGTTACTAAGGATTTCATTGGAAAACCCAATACCTAACACTTTCAACTTGCTATTTTAATGGTCTAATTGAAATAAAATATTTGACTTTGACTTTGACTTTACTTGACTTGGGAATCGAAGCCAGGACTAGGCTTAGCAATCGCGCTTACTACCGTCGACCATTAGCTAGGTAATGAGTTAATTTTACATGTACATGAAAATTATATATTTTTTTATTTATATCTGTAAATAGATCCTTTAAAGAAGCTTTACAAGGTTTTTTTTATGTGTTAAGGTTTTTGCTCTGTTTATGCTGCAGGGTGGTATCACTGGGTCGTGGTGGATTTCACAGATCCCATCCCACGTGTATGTTAATGTTAAATACAGTTGTCAATTTTAACAGTCGATGTTCCAATGTTATTACGAAGCCCACAAGGTCGAAAACGAATTAACCTTTAACGTAGTTTACTATACCTAGAAAGCCTAATAATAGCTTTAATAGGTTATTTAATGGTTTCCGCAGAGATCGCATCGATAGGTCTCCAGTTTTTTGACATCCGACAATTATCCGATAATTTGACATCCATAATTTGACAGCCGGATGTCAAATAAAGTAAACTGATGAAAAATAATGTAACTTTCAGATATTGCCCTGAATTGTTGTAACACTCACATATTTGCTTACTACTGTTTATATCTGGACTTTAAAAGGGACTATGAGTTTGTTTCGGATTTTCTTCTCAGAGGTCATCAGTTAGGAAATGTTGGAGCAATCTAGCTTAAAAAAAATTTAATATTGAATTTTTTCATACTACTCAGTTGGCAAACAATCATACGGCACACCTGATGGTAAGTGCTTACCGTAGCATATAGACGTTTGTAACACAAGGGGTGTCACTAGCGCGTTGCAGACCCTGTAAAATTAAAGAGGAATATATATGGGTTGGCAGTATAAGGGTCCAAGTTCTCCCATTGCCAACACAACATTTCCTCGCGGAGCACTGGCAACCTTGCTCACCGCAAGGAACACAACACAGCTCAAAGCAGTGTTATTTCACTTCGATTTTTTGCAAGGCGGAGGTACTTCACCAGTCGGGCAGCTCCAATTTAAGTGGTATCACTATGCGTTTCAAAGAATAGGAACGTCAATGACCTCGAATGACCCCGATCTGTCAAAAAAGTACAGCTTGTAAAGAACATTTTTGAAATTTTCAAACTATAATATATTTTAAGCAGTAATACCAAATCCAGAACTTTGCGAGTTAATAAAAAGGCACAAACCACCGAAACACTTACATTATAGACAATATTTTAAACTCCCATGGCTTTGAAGTTTTGAAACTGCCACCCTAGAATTGTGATTTAAATCCAATTGAATATATCTGGCACTTGATCAGCATAGGGTAGCTGACAATAATGTTCAACAATTAGAAAGACAATTTGAGAAACTAACACTGGCAACTATTGATTAATATACCGGTGACGATTGGCAAAAAGAAATTTACCACGTCAAATGAATCAAAAATAAATACCAATAAAGGAGTTTTTTTTCAAGACGTCGATAAATATAGTTTTATTAAAAACACAGGGTATAAAATATCTAATTTTCTTCTAAATAACAATCGGTGGAATATTTTAAATACTTATGAAATATTAATTCAAAAATATCTGTTTTGCTCACCTTACCTAGCTGGTTTGAATTGACAGCTATGACGTCACAAGATGGCTGGAGGTCAGTACTATTCTTATTTCAAACGCATAGTACTACCACTACTACGTCTTTAAAAGATGTATTTACAGAAATTAATATCATTTATTATTTAATAGGATTTTGTTTTGTATCACACAGACTTGAAATTCATGAATGGCAACACATTATTTTGCTCATGCGATAGTACCAAGCTTTGCGCGTACTGAAGACATCAACGCGTCAAGCAATATCACATAATTATTATGTATACTTATCTGCCCTTTGGTTTAACCCACCGTGTAACTTCTCGGATCGTAGTGGTCATAATGTGATATTGCCGATAACCTTTCTCAAGAATTGGGCTATCAGATGCAAAAAGATTTTTTCTAATCCGACCGGTAGTTCCAGAGATTAGAGCGTTCAAACAAACTCTTATAATGAGTATAGATTTTATGTCATTATTGTTTATATTAAAAATGGCACATTTGCACGTGGGAATAAATTGTATGAAAAAAATTAACATACTATAACTCTTATACTCCTCGAAGGTTTAGGCAGAGGTGTACTAATTGTACACCTACAGTACGCCGGTATGTTTAGGTCCCATGTAATAAGGTGCGAGCCTATTACCATTATCCGGGCACAAATCCAAATTTCGAGCTGCTACAGATATTTCATAGAAAAACAAATAACACTGCTCGACTTGGGAATCGAACCCAGCACCTCTTGGCTAGCGAGTAACTGAGATATCAACACAGTGCTAAATGAAATATCGTCATAACTAGGAAACTTGAAGAAACCCAACCCAAAACTAAATTAGCAACTTTTCTAGTTGCTATTTTAGTATTTTTAATAGGTAATGAATAATGATTAATGTGATTTAGGTAGGTAGGTTTGTATGATAATACATATACAGGGTGTTACAACACTACCCGTAAAGCCGAAAGGAGGTTAAATGGGGCCTTATAATGAGTCCATTCACAATATTTAAGAACCGTAGTAACGCTGTATAACATACGCCAAAAAAAGGAAAATCAACATTTATGAATGAAAAATAGAAAAACTATGAAAGTAGACAATATTAGGCAAATAGGCACGTAGGCCTTTCTGTTAAATAATCTGGTTCCCTGACATGACAGTTTACTAGGATTGACAAAATTTTTGGCTTTGATATTTTTTACGGGGAATTGTTGTATTATGTAGATAATACAATAGTTTGAAAATAAATAAATTTAGTTTCATTTTAGTAAATTTATCTATTATTAACTTAAAGTGTAAGTAAAATTTGAGATCTCCGTGAGTAGTTTTTGTCTAAGTTTAAAACTAAAAGATACTGATCAATATCAGTACTTAAGGAAAATTGTGTATTCAATTGCTGTTCTCAAAAATATCTTCCATATAACCATGACGGAAAACTGAATAATTAAAAAAAATACATTAAATTACACCAAACCCCAAAATATCCCAAAGTACAGACCCAGCATCTATCAACATTTAAAGTATCAATCGTCGGAACCAAAGAACGTAGAAATTGGCGCTCAAAACGGTTGAGCGCAACCTGTTTCTGAGACCCCCCTCCCATCTCCAGCGCGACCCCGCCAGTGCCATCAGAGCCTTCGTAGAGCTCAGCTGCGCGCGCGCACGCCTACGCAACTTAAAAAAAACACGTTTGTCAGTGATAAATTTTTTGATCAGTGAATCCCGGATTGCAGTGAAGTGTTAGATATTGTTATAAAATTATTTTTTGTGTGAAAACAGTGGAAAACAGAGTTATGTTTCAGTGAATTTTTGTGACAACAGGATTTTGGAGGTAAAGCTTTCGGCTTTTAGTAGTCTTTATTTAGGAATTAAGGAGATAACTCCACCTTTTAATAGTTTCCATTCATTCAATTCTGAAAAGGCACATCTCGAGTTGTGTCTACAATCATGATAGTAGCCGACTCTACATATTTTAAACTGGCTAGCGGGTCTATAAGTTGATGTAGAGAATGCTAATGACATTTTATACAGTTATTTCCATTCCACAGCAAGGATATTTTAGTATAAACTCTATTTTATACGATTTCAAACATGACAAAGTGGAGTAGAGTTGCGTTCACATTTTCTCTATTACAACTAGTAACATTAAGATTTTTATCACAAATCTAAGATAAGAGTCTCTATTAGAGTCTCGGGCAAGTCTCTATCAACATAAACTTCACTTAAATACAGAAAAAACTTAATCGTAACTTAGCTACTAAGTTGGGCCTAAGTTACACTAAGCTAAATAAGCGTAGGCTTAAGTCGCGTTTGCGTTATAAAGTTACTTATAATTTATAACTAGTAATACGCCCGCGGCGTCGTCCGCGTTTCACTAGTCATCTCATTTGTTAGACTGGACTAATATATGGCGATACAAGTGATATAATAACTTATTACAATTTGCACAAGGTGCTAACCAAAATGATTTTTGTACCCGTACTAATGAAGTTTAACATTTTATTAATTTATTTACAAATTCGTGATTCTACAGTGGAAGAACGTCTTAAATCTAAAAGTAAATCATAACCTCAATAATTAAAATTGTATTGTTACAATATCAGAACAATGTCATAAATCTAAAAGTATTATTTTAGAAATAATACTTACCTAGTATAAAATTCTTAAAAGAGACTATGATTCCCTGAGTTTGTTTCGGCGTTTCTTCTCAGAGGTCGTCAGCTAGGAAATGCTGGGGCCATCTAGCTTAAAAAAACGTAAAATATTGACTTGTAAAAGTGTCTTTAAAATATCTATTTACAGAAATAAATATAATTCATCATTTATCATTTAATTAAAGATTAGGTATTTTAGAATT
Source organism: Acronicta alni (assembly GCA_964056405.1). Lineage (NCBI taxonomy): Eukaryota > Metazoa > Arthropoda > Insecta > Lepidoptera > Noctuidae > Acronicta > Acronicta alni. Next base: position 2,663,782 of record OZ043919.1, on the reverse strand, counting down.
ACTGCAGAGAAAAGTTCTATCTCATTTTATGACACTTTAAGCTTATGTAGAAAGTTTCTAATGTAAAGGTGCTAGAACCTTTGCCGATGTAAGTCTCAATTATGTTTATGTCGAAAAATCTTTAATATCAGAACACAATGGTTTTAGATAAAAAAACGGCATTAACATTTTATCTCGAAAGAGATAAATCTCAGTTTTTCTACAATCAAACTTTTATCAATTATACTTAGCAAGAATATTTAACAAAATTATATATTTTTCCTTTACTATATTTCTGTAAAAAAGCAAAAATTGCAATTATTTGATAGGCATAAGGAAAAGTAAAGAATACATACATACACACATATCATCACACAGATGTATGGTTAGGAGGTGGTGCACTAATGAACACCCTCGGTTCGCTCGGTTCGTAATAGGGGCTGAAGCTATTACAATTAACCGATGTATGGATTTGGGCCTACAAATCACAACTCCGAGCTGCTACTGAGAATTTTATAGAAAAGCCCAATAATATTTTGTCGAACTGGAATTAAACCCAGGACCTGAAGCGTAGCAGTCGCGCACCATCACTAGTCTAATAAGTGTTTCCATTATTATTTATAATTTATATTCTTAAACAAAAATGGCACAATTAAGAGACAAAAATAAATTGCACGCCGAAGTAAGGTTAGAAAACTGGTCGAACGTCCCTTTTTAGGCTTTTTAATGCACCAGCACAAAATAAAACAAAACAGCAAAACTCCCTTTTACAGAATTTCAGTAACTTTTAATAATTATATAACGGTTAAATTTACCTCTTTTGAATTGTTAAGATGTCTGTTAAGAATTTTAATTTGACACACGTAAACAGCTTTTTATGTAAAGATAAATTGATGAGAATTACTTTCGGATAAATAATTTTATGAAATATTATTGAACACCTTTTGCTCAAACTTTAAAAACTTTATGAACAATTTTTAATTTAAAGTAACTATTATTTTTATGTATGATTGGTTTCATTATAAAATACAATATTTCGGTTATTCCGTGAACTTTTGATAAATAACTTGCATTTCCTACAAAACCTAGGTATATAATAATAATGTTTGAATGATATATACATATAACGGTAAAACTATACCCCAATAAACTTACTTTTATATGACAAACCGATGAATCCCAAAAGATTTTATTATTTTTCACACTAGGTAATGGGTTTACATTTATTGTAATTTTAACATACCATCATCAAGCCTGTATTCCCCGAAGGGCAAGGCAAGGCATTTCGCCGGTATGTTTAGGTCCCATGTAATAGGGGGTGAGCCTATTGCCATTAACCGGGTACAAATCCAGACTCCGAACTGCTACTGAGATTTTCATAAAAAAACCAATAACACTGCTCGACCTGGGGATCGCACCAGGACCTCTACCGTAGCAGTCGCGCTTAGGACCACTAGACTAATGAGGCAGTACAGTAAGTAAATTAATTAAATAATTGAATAACTCAACATTTTCGATGTATGGAACAGCTGAGCGGCAGAGTCAACAATTCACCCGCCCGCTCAGGACCACTAGACTAATGAGGCAGTCTGTTGACTCGAGTTGTAATTTCGAGTTGAATTTTAACTAAAAACTATTTCTGTTATACCTGCTATTAGCTAAATTAGTTTTATATTACACAAAAGGCATTAGCATAGTCTCTGCAAAACATCGTTTTCAGTTCAAATGCTTTTAGAATAAGATCTAATTGTCATTTTGGTGTATTTATGTGATAATATAGAACTTTAAAAATCGAACATCAAAATCAATTAAAAACTGCGTATGAATTTGATGTTCATTAATACTCATAGTTTATAACACAAGCACGTAGTCTTCGATGATGGTGGAAAACGCAATCAATAATTACTGTACGAATAAGTAAAATAATAACAAAACCATAAAATATTACAGGATCTTATAGCGTTAAATGTTATTTTATTGAGGCACACTAAATCTTTCCTACTTACAAGTACAAGATGTAGTATAAAAGATTCTGCCCATAAAGATTCTTAATGTCTCTGCTACATAAAAAGTTGAAGCTTTAATAATTCAGTTCTACGGGATGACTATGTGTCTAAAAGAGTAGCTTACGTCTAGCAGGATGATGGGTGGATGTCAATTCTTAGCTTATTTCTCAGAGGATAGATTCTCTGATGCTGGAATTTATCTGCACGCTTAAAGGTTGGCTATTCAAGAAGTAATTGACTGTTAATGACATCTAACTAGCAATAAATTTGATTGCTAAGCCTTTTCACAAAATAAAATTGTCCTTTTCAAAGAATCTTCTTCAAAAATAAAAAATGTGTTAATAATAATAATAAATAATTTATTTCAGAATTTATAATCCATATTTGTTAGGAACAAACTTATAAAACTATGTTAGCAATAAATAACTAGACTATAGTAATTAATAGGCACATGCATCAGACTCAAATAATGAGTGATTAAACGAACTTACCTGTAAGTGAAGTTCGATCATCATTATATGAAGACACTGTCCTTCAATGATCACCATGTAGTCCCCTCGTTTTCATGGAACCGACGCACGATATTCAAAGATTTTTTAGAAAATATTTCTGCTGAAAAAAGCAGAAACTAAACGCCCTGTCTCCGGCTCCATCAGTTGTCAACTGTAACTGTCATTCTTTTTAAAGCCACACATTTTTCACAATTTTGTTCTGGGTAAAAAGAAAGAATTCTTTCGAATGGGTGTGGGTGGGCTCCCGTGATCATTGAAGGACAGTGTCTTCATATAATGATGATCGAACTTCACTTACAGGTAAGTTCGTTTAATCACTCATTATACTTCAGACGTCCTTCAATGATCACCATGTAGATGTTTAAAGCTTCATCAAAATTGTAACAAATGTGTAAAATTAAGGAAACATCCTGTACATTTATATAGTTTCTTTACTTTTAATTATTGAATGTTGAACTATATTTCAGTTTATGTTGGAATACAAATTTCGTTATATAAGTACTTAATTATATTGCACTTTATTATATTTATTGTAACACCATGTATACCATGTTTTATGCAAATAAATGTATTATTATTATTAATTATTTCATTTTTATCCATACCTCATTGCACATTGTGGCACACAAGGCAGTACCAGTGCCGCGAGGCACTCTCCATCAGTCAACCCTCAGATCAAAAGGAAATCAACCAAATTAGATTAATATTATCATAATAATTTAAACATTTAAGTTTTAATATTCTTAATCTTTGTAATCATTTACCCGTAATTAAAAAGATCATTTACCATAATTATAACCATCTTTATAATAATATAGAGCTCCAATGCGTTACTTGAACCTGTACTGTGCTCCACACTGAATAATATTACCTTTGTGAAAGAGATAAATACCTATACCTTTATTATTATGATATATTGTAATATGAAGTGAAAGGTTTTATATCCTCCAATGAGTAGGTACTGCTCATGTAGTGTTAAGATTAAATTATTTAGAATTGTTATAGGTTGTAAGGTCCATCTTACAGTAGGTAATTATGCACATGCACATAAGCACTTCGTCATTAATGATATACTGTCTAGTTGAGACTGAAGTAGATGCGTGTCTAATACCTGTACTTACATAAATGTATTTATGTAGGTATTGAATAAGTTGAATGAATATTTGTGAATAAATATTTCCATTTATTATTAATAGGAAATAGGTAATTAAAGACCAGGTACTCTTAGTGTCCTTTATCTGTCTACTGATTGTTATTGTTCCACAGCAAATAGAAGGCCTACTTCTATTTGCTGTGGGCTTTTATAAGGTATACAGATTTCAATATTATCTCTATGGACCTCTGCTCTATGTGTCTAGACATGCCATAGAAGGACAAATTTTAAGGTTGTTTTGTAAAGATAAGAGAATTAAGTTGGGTTGTTATCAGCTGGTAGCATTTTTTTTTGATACTATCAGGTGTTGTGGTCTGTAGTTATCTTAACTGAATTTTAGCATTTTGCCTGACAAATGCTATACTGAAGTATACTTATTAGATATTTATATATAATAATGAGATAGGTTCATAGTTGAATTTTATGAACAGAAAATCTAATCTCTATTAAGGTTAGTCTTCTTGGCTAATTATTCTACATATATTTTTATAAAAATAGCTTTTTCTAAAAATATAATAAGGTTAGTTTCGTTTCTAATGAACATAATGAAGAAGTATTAGATAAGTCAACCCACAGTCTCAAAGATAACTAACTATATTATAACGTCAATAATATAATAGTATTCATATTATAACGTCTTGGATGTATAAATAAGTACTTATGTAATTAGACACTACACAACCTATCTGTATTGTGGGTACTGTAGGATGAACCTTGATTACTTATATATTGTCGTAGAAATATATACTTAAAAATTTTTGCACTATGGCTATTGATAAAGGAAAAACAAATTTGTTTTAATTTCACTCATGTTAAGCAGTACCTAACTATTAATTGGGATTGTTTTAATTCAATGATGGAAGCCATTATAATAAGTATCTGTAAGTACAGATAGCTCTTCCTTGTCTGGTAAGATAATGATCCCCAGACTACAATCTCCTAGTTGCAGGCTCTTTCTGAATATGAATGGTTATCTTTCTGTTGAACAATCAAAAGATGTGAGACAACCATTGACATATAAGTGTTGGGAACCTTAGGTTGAGCAACCCATGTGGCACTATTGTGATAGGCTCAGCTTCATCCTAACCTTGTTTGAAAGTTTTAAGAATTAAAGAATAATGGTGGAAATGCCTAGAAAAGAGAATTGACCCTTCTGCAAAAGTTTAAATACCTATGTACTTTGTGCTTATGTCAAGCAATATATTCTTTCTTTCATTAATAAACTTGACACTAATAGATTATTCCAGGGTATTGATTATAATAATTTTATACCAATTGTCTGCACCTATGTCAATGTCAGGCCCTTTCCAATTTATATTTTATCATAATTTAATTAGATTTGATGTTGTCTTATTTATGTGAATGTGATATGATTATCTTTTAGAGGTAATAAGAAGCAAATAACCAATTACTTATATTTTTACTCCACTAGATACCATAGGTATCTATTAGTGAAGAAAGTGAGAGAAGTGAACACCACTCACTGTGCATAGGTACCAATATAATTATTAGATAACAGTACCTAGTATTGTTATCAAAATTGAAGTAATAATATGACAACACATATTTACAGTTTCAGTTTTGTTTTCTATTATTTTCAAGGATTGCAGCTTTCAACTTTGTATGGGTATATACTAACATTTGTTTTGTGTAATTAACTGCATATCTAATTTAGTAGATAAGGATGCATCAAATGATCTCTATTCAATATAACATTGTTTGAATAGTGATATGTACAGTTGTGTGTACCAATGCATATTGGTTTTTTATCATTTAAAATCCTAAGTATGAGCGAGTCAGATGTCTTACTATCATAATTTACTATAACATGATAGTATTTATAAACAATCTTTAAAGACATCTTACCTATACCAAACATGATGGTTAGTATAAATTCTTATTAAATATAAGTGTGATCCTAATTTATTTCCTCGGTTTAGGTACCTATGTTTTATTTTGGTTATCCTTTTAATTGAATAATGTGTAAGTAATTAATTATCCAAGTTGATTGATTTTTAGGTCCAGGATCAAAGTACTTAATAACAACTACTTTCAGAATTTTAGTGAACACAATGGTTCTATAAATTCTCCAATATCAAACTATTACATTAATATGATGAACTAAGGTATTTCTTATGTCTTTGATTTATATCACAAAACAGATATCCTTTAGGTGTACTTATGTAAAATGTCAGTTTCTGGTTATGATACTTGAAACTACAATCTTCTAGCAATTTAAAGTTCTGATCAATATTAAATAAAATTAATCATTACTTTTGCATAAGTTAATAGTAATTTGTCCTGCTTAGTACAAAGGCTAAGGTCTAATAGATCCTTATCTTTGTAATATTCAGTAACATCAACCAATTTTGTTCAGTTTGTTAAGATTTCCTCCTGTTTTGTGAAACAGGTATCGGATGGTCATAAAACTTTACTGTTTGTTCAAACAAAAAGTGCAAATCCTTTGATCACTGGGGCGAATGTTATCCAGAGGGTCTTGGGTAATTCTCTAATAATTGTTATAAAAGAAAACTTTAATTTTAAAACTTTACCCGGTATGTCTGTGATAACACAGATCACTGTGGAACTCTCTGGCAATATGCTGGTGATACTGTAACTACTTCCTGGCCATGTGTACTTGCCTCCTGCTACTGCTTTAGCTCTCTTCTGAGATGTCATTATGATGTACCTGCTATGGCTCTATTTAGTATGAGGTTTGGTAGATATTTGCTCACATCCTTACTGAGGTGGACTTGTCCGGGTAAAAGGTTGTGAGCCTTTTGATTGAGTTATCCATAGGTTGTTTAACCTGCTAGCTTCTTTCTTGAGGCTTTACATTTGAGTAACATATAATCTGTTAGTACATAATTTAAATTATTTGGTTATGCCTCTGTTTTAACACAGAAAATAGCTGCTTTGACATGGATTTGCGGAAACCAGACTGCTATACCATACCATACCATGCCTCCGTTTACACCGTTTTGGATGCATGTGCAATCCCAGGAGTGGTTAGCTGGCATCAATGCTAAAAATCCCACCTTGTTGGATTTGGTACATTCAGCTAGCAAGCAGCATTAATTTTAAGGATAAATTATTATTAGTTGAGAGTGATTATTGTATAGTATTATAATCAATGGTAAAGGATGTGTTTTCATTCTTTGCAAGGCAACCACGCACAGTCACAGCGCATTTTTTCAATTGTGTTTTACAAGAACACTTAGGAAATCCGTCCATTATTTTAACATTATCTGAAAAAAAATTAGTAATTTACATACCTCGTGATCCTTGGTCTGGTGTATCCTCCTCGCCCCCCCCCCTCCTCCTTTTCAATATCACAAATAGAACACTTCTTGTTAGTGTATTGTGCATCTTGTTGCATCAAAACTTCGCCCCTAAGGCGACTGCCATTGAGAGGTCCCCCAGTACCAGTTCTAGGCAGTAAGCATCGCGCTGAATGACCCCCCAGTGACATTTCTAGGCGTGCATAGCCATTAAACGATCTCACAGTATCGATCTCAGGCATATTCCAGGTAGGAGGTAGGTAAACGACGCCGTGAATGACCTCACAGTGACAATCCTTGGCGTGTTAATGTCATCGACCAACCCCACAGTGATGGTTCTAGACGTACCTAATAAGACATGTTCCAGGTATGAGGTAGATAAACGACGCCGTGAATGACCTCACAGTGACAATCCTTGGCGTGTTAACGTCATCGACCAACCCCACAGTGATGGTTCTAGACGTACATAATAATACTATTGAACAATCTTAGGTCTTATGTTGGGAGGGAGGCCGACCATGTTGACAGCGATTTCTTTTACGTCGTCGTATTGGTTTTTCATCTTGCATAATTTCTTCCATATGCACTCCTCACTATCACTGCATTTCAGCATGTTTATTTTAGTATAATATTAACGTAAAAACACTTTTTTAACGAAAAGAAAAGTTTTTACGTTGTGCGTCATTTACACGAAAAAAAGGAATGACAGTTACAGTTGACAACTGATGGAGCCGGAGACAGGGCGTTTAGTTTCTGCTTTTTTCAGCAGAAATATTTTCTAAAAAATCTTTGAATATCGTGCGTCGGTTCCATGAAAACGAGGGGACTACATGGTGATCATTGAAGGACGTCTGAAGTATAATGCATTAGTAGACAATCCAGTTTGTTTGCAATGACACTCAGGAGACTGTCGGTGTTGCCACACACTCTAAATAACTTCTTCATTAAATAACTTCTTAGTTCATGAATATTACATTTCCAATATAATTGTTGAATATTCCATATTCATCCGTCCACCGGTTTTCAAGTCATATCTTTCCTCTTTCAACGTGATATGCTGAAATATCAACAAAGAAGTTAAAGAACAAAAAGGTATGACATAGCATGGGCTTGTGAGAGTCATCTGGTGTACCATGGGCGTGGTGATACATGCAATGCGGTTACAATCATACAGAATACAAAGACGCACTAACTCTTTTATGTATGTAATATGTATGGCCGTTTGGTCATTGTTTGGCTTTTGTGTTTTGACGCGGATTTATTCAATAATGTTTGCACTGTTTTCAAATTAAATTGGCAAGAAGAGCTTGTTATATGTGCTATTGAATATTCACACTTACAGTCGAATGCATTAACGTTTGACGACGTCTGTGGTCTAGTGGTTCGCGTGTCGGACTGCTCATCACGAGGTGGTGGGTTCGATTTCCACAGGACACAAATATTTTTTTTTATTGAATATAAGTGTTTGTATTTGTCTGGGTCTCTCTTATGTGTTATAAGTATGTATTAACAAAAATAAAAAGTATATAAGTATTATATCCATTGTCTATTACCCATAGTACAAGCTCTGCTTAGTTTGGGACTAGATCATGCTGTGTAAAATTGTCCAAGAATATTGATTTATTAATTTCATTTATGAAAACTTTTAATCCCGACTTCCTTACTGTTATTATAAATGCGAAAGTAATTCTGTCTGTCTGTCTGTTACGCTTTCACGCTTAAACCGCTGATTCGATTTTGATGAAATATCTTTGAGGACACAATTTATTTTAGGCTATAGTATCACTGCGACCGTAGTCAGTCTACTGTGATTGGAGAAGGGCATGGACTACCTTTTGTCTGGAAAAGACTTTTGGGATGCAGGTGAAACAGCGGGAAACAGCTATCCATAATCAATAAGTGACACTTTTACTCTAGAGCAAAATAGAACTAACACAAAACAATTTTGAAAACTACATATTTTTTGGTAGCAGTGATAGCCTAGTGGTATGACCATTGGACTGCCAAGTCGAAGGTCTCGAGTTCGAACCCAAGGCACGCACCTCTGACTTTTCGAATTCATGTGCGTATTAATAATTAATTATCACTCGCTTAAACGGTGAAGGAAAACATCGTGAGGAAACCTGCATACCTTAGAGATTTTTCTCGACGGTTTGTGAAGTCTGCCAACCCGCACTAGGCCAGCGTGGTGGACTATAGCCTAATCCCTCTCAATATGAGAGGAGACCCGTGCCCAGCAGTGGGACAGTATATGGGTTGATGATGACATATTTTTTAAATTTACATAAATTAAGTTCAATAACAATAAAGATGTGTGTTTCTACGTAATAACAGCAGTTTATACAACGTTTTACAAAATACTCCGTAAAAAATATAATTAATTATCAAAGCCAGTCATGTCCAGCTGTCATGTCAGGGAACCAGATTATTTAACAGAAAGGCCTACGTACCTATTTTACCTAATAATTGTCTACTTTAATAGTTTTTCTATTTTTCATTCATAAATGTTGTTGTTTTCCTTTTTTTTGGGGTATGTTATACAGCGTTACTACGGTTCTTAAATATTGTGAATGGACTCGTTATAAGGCCCCATTTAACCTCTCGGCTTTACGGGTAGTTTTGTAACACCCTGTATTAAAACATAATAGCAAGTAAATAAGTACTTTAACCTTAAAAAAGTTCACTTGAGAAGTGTTTCAAAAATCCTTTTTCGCAACGTGCATAGTTGAAATTGACGCGTCTTGGCTTTGCCCACGGCCTCGCGCGGCTCGATATAACTCATTCGCGCATAGTTTGTGTTGACGCCCGAAATTCGGAATTTTTGATGTCCGCCGCCGCGCGCCCGTCGCATGCGCAGCATTTTTGACGCTAATTCGTTTAGAAATCACTCGTTTTTATGTTGAGAATTGCAGCTTATAATTTTGGTTAATAATTCTTTACTCATTTTAGCTTATATATGATAATATTCTTGTGTATATTTTTGGTGAGATAATCACACGATATTCATTCAACAAACTAAAATTAGCAAATCAAATCATTTACTTTATTTAATAATTGATTATCATGATTGTTATCTGGTTAAATTATTAATTTTTCTTTATAATTTAAAAGTGATGACATTAAAAACAAAACTAAATTTACTATTTACATAATGTACCCAAAAAAAGGAAGGATCATGTTATTATAATGAACTCAAAAGCTGTAAGTCGTCGATAGATCGAATTGAATGTCAAACATGAATCCTTAGTTCACACACAAGAAAAACAGCAAAATACAAAAATTTCAAATAAAAAAAAGTATTTAGGCTGTGCTCAACGTGTTTCAAGATAAATGTACTGAGTTAGTCTCATCTACATTTCGAAGCCTGCGCTGCATTAAAACTTACTTTTTACGAGCGATCCTCGCCCGGCCGGCAGGCGATGCGATCCGGATTACGATACTAGATGTAATGTGGCTTTAATACTAGTATAAGTACATATATATTTATATTTTACCTGCATATTGAAAGTAAATTGAATTTTAAATGACATTAGATGTTTTTTTGTGCCTTTTAAGTCAGCCATGGATTGGAAAGGGGAACCTAATTCATGGTTATAAAGTATAATATCGTGTAACTATAGCTTCCTCTTCTGCTCAGTAGTAAATAATAAATAAATAAATATTTTGAAATAAAACTACTTTTTACGGATTTTATCGCGTTATATTGATATTATTAATCCCGACGTTTCGGACCCTTTACGGCGTCCATGATCTACCCGTGACCATGGACGCTATATAAAGCGCAATATAACGCATTTCAATGTATAATTTTCGCGTAAATGTCAGAAATCAATTAATAAATATTCTTGGACAATTTTACACAGCACCATCTAGTCCCAAACTAAGCAGAGCGTGTACTATGGGTACTAGACAATTGATATAATACTTATATTCCTTTTTTTTTGTAAATACATACTTATAATATATAAGAAACACCCAGACAAACACAAAAACTTATGTCAATCCCATAAATATTTGTGTTCTGTGGGAATCGAACCCACGACCTGGTGATCAGCAGTCCGACACGCGAACCACTAGACCACCACGTCGTCAAATGGGTTAATGGGTAAAAAATGGGTTAATAACTATCTATTAAATTAATAATTAATTATCTGCCTCATTGTTTTACTGTTGACAAGCTCGGCTTCTTAACGCGAGGCTCTAGGAACGATTTCTAGGTCAAGCCAGAAGCTATTGTTGAGTTTTTTCTGAAATTCTCATTAGGAGGATTTTGGTGTTGTGCCTGGTTCTTGGCAGTAGTCTCGCTTTGTGTAACACTATTAACTGTGAGTTCTTCACTTCTGCACCACACTTCTGCTATGTAGGCGTAATTGTATGTTTTGTAATTTAACTTTCAAGCCTTACTTAGTTTGGTTAAATGTTAAAGCCCACCAATTACTGAAAATATTCATTTCTGACACACGCGAATATTAAACATTTGAAACTACTTTTTACGGATTTTATCGCGTTATATTGATATTATTAATCCCGACGTTTTGGATCCTTTACAGCGTCCATGGTGATCCATAGTCTACCCGTGACCATGGACGCTAAACGCAATAAAATCCGTAAAAAATAGTTTTATTTCAATTACTGAAAAGGATATTATTATCTTTGTGTTTACATTTAATTTTAAAATGCAAAATAATTTAATTGCTACGCTAGAGGTAATGGGTTCAATCCTGGGGCGAGGTTTTTCTATGAAATGAGTTTTGGTTTATGTGCCCAGTTACTGGTATTATGTTTGCCGTCTATTACATATTGTCTATCTGGGACAAACCATCCAGTTAAGTAGGTCCAACTTCGAGAAAGAGATCACTCGACAAATCCGACTCGGCTGGGCAGCGTTCGGGAAACTTCGCAACGTTTTTTCGTCTACAATACCGCAGTGCCTGAAGACAAACGTCTTTAACCAGTGTGTGTTACCAGTGATGACATACGGCACAGAGACGTGGTCGCTCACTATGGGTCTCGTAAAGAAGCTCAAGGTCACTCAGCGAGCTGTGAAGAGAGCTATGCTTGGTATTTCTCTACGTGATCAAATCAGAAATGAGGAGATCCGTAGAAGAACGAAAGTTACCGACATAGCTGATAGACTTAGCAAGCTTAAGTGGCAACGGGCGGGGCACATAGCTCGTAGAACTGATGGCCGCTGGGGCAAAAAGGTTCTCGAGTGGAGACCACCCACCGGAAAGCGCAGCGTGGGACGGCCTCCAACGAGATGGACGGACGACCTAGTAAAGGTCGCAGGAAGTCGTTGGATGCCGGCGGCTTGTAACCGGTCCTTAAGGAAGTCTATGGGGGAGGCCTTTGTTCAGCAGTGGACTTCCTGTGGCTGATATGATGATGATGATGACATATTGACGAACTGTGGGTGAATATTAGCACTCTTCTGCCTAACCCTTCGTTGAATGCAAAATAATATTAATCACAAAAAAAAGAGTAATCCATTTAATTCAACTAAAATATCAACAACCAATAATCTTTAAATACACACTGTATTATTAAAAGTGTATAGGGTTGTCAAAGATATGGATTTTATTTGTGTCGTACTCTGGCTTAAAATATTGTAAAATTTCTAATAATTTTGATAAGCATTTATTTTAACTTCCGCGATGATGAAATAAGAGTGTATTCTATATTTTGGAAGTATTTTTAAATAATTTTATTTATAATAAATTATTCAGCCTCTGTGTTACTACAGACGTGACGGTATAAAAGTAGTGTCCAGCATATCCAGTTTTATGTCTGACAATCCTACAAATATAATGCGTTGACAGTTTTATTATAAACTTAAGTTTTATTTAAGTTAAGAATTTTAATGCAAACCAATTTGTTAAGTTATTTTTTAGTTCATAACTTGTTTCGGTGCGGGAACAAAAGGGCGATTATAATCCTGGTCGAGTTAAACCAATTGGGTGCAGGCTATAAGGCTATTGTCCTTTTAGAGAATGGGCTATCTTATTACTGATAATTCTTTTTGAGTTGAATTTCAATTAGCTGTACATAACATATTTATAGATAAATATTTAATTATTTATATTTATTTTGGGACATTTTACACAGCACCATCTAGGCCCAAGCTAAGCATGGCTTATACTATCGATACTAGACAATGGATATAATACTTATATACTTTTTTTTGTAAATAAATACTTATAATATATATAAGAAACACCCAGACAAACACAAACACTTTATGTTCGTCACATAAATATTTGTGTTCTGTGGGAATCGAACCCACGATCAGCAGTCGGCAGAGTGGTATTACTCTCACTATCTACCTCTTTTAATGGCTGAATTGATATCTCTAAATAGTATAAAACAAAGTCGCTTTACGAGTCGTGTCTTTCTGTTTCTCCGCTTACTTCTTCTAAACAACGCAACGGATTTGCCTATGGTTTTCACTGCCATTTAGATAATTTCTTCCAGAAGTTTTTAAGAAACTAGTTGTTGCCCGCGGTTTCTTCCAGAAGTTTATATGAAACTAGTTGTTGCCCGCGGTTTCTTCCAGAAGTTTATATGAAACTAGTTGTTGCCCGCAGTTTCTTACAGAAGTTTATATGAAACTAGTTGTTGCCCGCGGTTTCAGCCGCGTCACAAAGGATTTTTTGAGACAAAAAGTAGCCTATGTCCTTCTCGATGGTCTAATCTATTATCTGGACCATTGGAATTTTTCAGTCGTCAGTTTTGCGGTTTAGGCGTGAACGCGTAACACACAGACAGTCAGTTACTTTCGCATTTATAATATTAATAAGTAGGGATAATACATGCATATATCTACATTGGGTCTGTGCGAAGCCAGGCGGGTCGCTACTATAATAATATAAAGATTTATCTATATGTTAATATAGTAGGATAACAAACAGTTTTACTTAAAGACTATTATTGCTACATAGAACAAGTGTTGTCTTTGTTAAAAGCCACCCTAAGCATCCCTTAAGAGTCAGGTACTTCGCACAGGTAAAAAAGTTTCGAAGGACGCAGTCATTGGCTTCCTGAGGTAGGTTTCGTTAAAATTTTGATGTTTCAAAACCATTTTTATCCCAACTTTGTTTTTGCTCCGTTTATTTTGTTACATTATGATTAAGTAAAACATTCTTTTTGGAAATAATTTTAAATTGGTACGTTAAGACTGTCTCAATGGTAGTTTTGTTCTATTTTGGAAGCGTAGCTGCTGAGCTGAGATCCTGGAATCGATTCTGGTCGGGTAAAGTGTACTTAAATAATGTACATTACATAATTTAAGTCATAGTTTTGTAGTGTTTTCTAGTAATGTTAAACAGTATGTATGTATTATACAGCAAAACTTATATAAGTACCTAAAACTAAACTTACATAATAGTCTGAAATTAACTAACCCATAACTGAAATAAACTACACATAGAAAAAGAATCTGCGTGTATATTAGTGTGGTTCTCATATTAATCATTATATTACTTATATACTAAAAAAGTAATTAAATAAATTTAAGCATTAAAATTTTAATTACTAGACATAACAATTTTATTTGACATTTGTTGGTAATATATTATTTATTTTTAGTATTTACAAGGATAGTCACTTATATTAAAAACAAAATGATATAAAAAATATTAATTATCTTAAAATTATATAGCATCAATAAAGTGCAAATTAAGTTCATATAAAAAACGTAAAATGTAAAATAATCTTTAGGTTCGGAACACACATGTGACTTGAGTCAGTGTCTGACGGATTAAAAACATGATTCATCTTGCATAATTAAGCTTGCCTTATTTAAGGGATTACTGTTGGTTATTAAAAAAAACTGAGCCTTTGATTTATGCGATCCATGGTTCCTCTGTTGATTTCTACAAAGTTTATAACCATAGAGTTTATGATAGGTTTACTTAAATAATGATAGTCTATGACTAGTAAAGTCCGATACTTCCATGTTAACGTTATAAATATGCAAATAGTCTAATTTTGTGAAATTGCAAATTAGCAAATTTTCATTCATACAAACCTTGTTTTGACACTTACTAACACAAAAATAAATACAAGCAAATCGGTCGACCCGTTCTCTCTCTCAATTCTCTTAAATATAATACATTTGGCAACTTTTATTTATACATAGAGACTGATAGAAGGTGCGCAAGTTACAAGTCTAAAGGCAAGATAGGTAGGGTATTGTGAGAGTAATTCCACTCAAATTGGAGCTGCCCGACTGGGGAAGTATCTACGCCTAGCGGAAAATCGATGTGAAATAACACTGCTTTGAGCTGTGTTGTGTTCCTTACGGTGAGCAAGGTTGCCAGTGCTCCACGAGGAAACGTTGTGTTGGCAGTGGGGGGACTTTGATCCTCATACTACCAACCCAACTATTCCTCTTTCATTTTACAAGGTCGGCAACGCGCAAATGATACCCCTGGTGTTACTAGCGTCTATAGGCTACGGTAACCGCTTACATCAGGTGGATCGTATAAAAAAAATTAGTAACTATCTAAAGAAACCCACTGCAGAGAAAATCATAAATTTCCCTTCTAAAACTCTCCGTGGTTGTAATTGGCTAGTATTTTTGGATTGTTGTGGAAATAAAAGTAGATTTCTTAGCATGGTGCGTGGAACACGGTGGACATATTTAATATGAGCTCTATTAACAAAAAAACTTAAAAATAATAAAAATATTATTATCTATAGGTATCTATATAATTTTATCGACTGAAGCCATTATGAATAATTTTGCAGTTAGGGAGATTACTTTTGTGTGTTCCTAGCTTTATAATTGAAACAAAATATCTAGACTTGTGGATTAAGCAACATGTTTTTATGAGGTCGACGTCATCATTATTTTCTTAATTTGATAAATATGTTACAATTTTTTGTCGAACTAATTAAGTGCTTGTGCATTTTGATTGGCAACCAATTAATATAAAATCGCATTAGAGCTGAATTAATTATATTACGAATTTCCAAACACAAGGTTCAGAAAAAACGTAAGTATTTACCTAAGGATTACATATTATTAGTACTATGTGCTACCGTTATTCTGTGGTTTTATCTAAGATGTCGCTTATTGAGAGGCATTTTTATCTTGTTTAATGCTTAAAATGAAGTCTACAAAGACAAGACATCTAATACGTAGTTATCTTTTTTTATTGTTTGTATTTTTATGATAAAAAAAATAAAGTTCATTAATACATTCGGAATGAATGTGTTCGTGACTACTTAGATACTTAATTGTAGTTATAATTTTGAAGAAACTAATTTTTATTACTGAAAATGTTTTTACTATTTAATTGTATTTATAGTCGAAGTTTTCATTACACTTTGAATAAATAAAAGTTCAATCGATCGTTCGATCAACTGTAATAAAAATCTGGTTTCATCAATCAGCAATAAGCTTATCTTGACATCCACTTATCTTAAATCCTGCCAACACCACGTTAAAAGTTCCGCGTATAAAAACCTAACTGAATCACCAAGTCAATCCTTGAGACTTGTACAATTTACAACAAATTCGCAGCCAGGGAAGTTAGATATAAAACATATAAATATTCATATGAAATGATTACGAATACTGTCTTGTAAACTAGTCTTGCAAAAACAAAATGCTAACTTATAGAAAAGGAAACTTGTTGGTACTGGATATATTTATAATTACCTATAGTATGTAGTGTTTTTATGCATCATTCATGAATTTTTCCTTCGGCGGATAAATAACGTTCGGTGCTCTAAGCGATGGTGAAATGTTGCCATATAAAAAATACTCGAGTAATAGATTGCCATGCTGAGAGAAAAAGACAACGTTTTTCAACAACTGTCTATATGTTATATGCAATGGAATGTGCATACAAAATGAAGTAATAAAAACAATAGGAATAAGTGTACATCAAAATATTTTCTTTTCATCATGTTGATAGTCCTTTTTCTTATTAACAACAGTAATGCTATAGGTACTTACTGTTGTTTCTTCATTTAACTTTTAGTATTTGCGTGAAAAGATATTAAGTGATAATATCTTAGAAACAGATTGATTTATTTCATCCCTTATTTTTAGTAAGGCAAACGCATTTCAGCATTTCTAAGCAAATTATTATTATATTATTTTAATTACTTGTAAAGTCCTAATTAAAAGCTCGTTTGGCTTAGATACCATATCTGGTTGGAAAGTTGATAAACGTTATTAAGTGGAGACAGGTTGTCAGTCCGACGTTAAGGCTGTGAAATAAAACTGACAATTACTTGTTAGAAATTACACATGTTCCATGTTCATAGACAGATGCATTTTTATTTCCTATATTTCAATAGTACGTTTTCTGTTGCAGGTGTGAGTGACAATGTGTGTGCGGTGAGTGATAAGAACGCGCGATGTTGCGCGTGATCACCTACCTGTTGGTCGCGTCCGCGGCGGCGGAGCACGTGCGGGAGTTCACCGTCAGAGAGAACGCACGTGCCGGCACCCTCGTCGGACACCTCGGAGACGAACTGCCCGATGCAGCCCCACCATACACCATCGTCCCCGTCCCCGGCAGCGCCGTCAATGACGACCTCAGAATAGACCCTCACACAGGAGAAATTAGAACCAGAGGTCCTCTAGATCGAGAAAACAGAGATCATTACGCTCTAGTCGCAATTCCCGCAAGCGGAGACAATATTCGCGTAGTCGTTAGAGTACTTGACGAAAACGACAATGCTCCCACGTTTCCCACTCCTGTCATGAACGTTGAGTTCTCAGAGAACACTCCCAGAGACGTCAAAAGAAAACTAAACCCGGCCAAAGACCAGGATTTAGGAGCATTCAATACGCAAAGATACAACATAGTATCTGGAAATACTGATAATGCGTTCAGATTGTCTTCCCATAGGGAAAGAGATGGGGTTCTTTATTTGGACCTACAAATTAATGGCTTCCTCGATAGGGAGACAACTGATCATTACCAGTTAGTTATAGAAGCGTTAGATGGTGGTACTCCACCGCTCAGGGGGACCATGACTGTAAATATTACTATTTTAGATGTTAATGATAATCCTCCTGTGTTTGCTGAAAGTGTTTACTCTGCTACTATTCCGGAGAACGCAACCGTAGGTACTCCTGTTCTAAAAGTATCTGCGACCGACTTAGACTCTGGTGAAAACGGTTTGATCGAATATTCGATAAACAGAAGACAGAGTGATAAAGAGAATATGTTTAAAATTGACCCAGAAACTGGTGATATTACTGTTAATAAAGCATTAGATTTCGAAACTAAGGAGTTGCATGAACTTGTCGTCGTTGCAAGAGATAAAGGTGCACAACCTTTGGAAACCACGGCTTTTGTATCGATAAGGGTTACTGATGTAAATGACAACCAGCCTACTATAGATGTTATATTCCTAAGTGATGATGCTACACCAAAAATCTCAGAGTCAGCGCAGCTAGATGAGTTCGTGGCTAGAATATCGGTGCACGATCCAGATTCAAAAACAGAATACGCAAATGTGAACGTTACACTGAGCGGAGGGGACGGGCATTTTGATTTGCGGACTCACGATAACATAATTTACTTGGTAGTCGTTGCATTACCATTAGATCGCGAAGCTCGTTCGTCTTACACATTAAATGTGGTAGCTACTGACAAAGGTTCGCCTCCCTTACATGCGTCTAGAATCATCAGTCTAAAAGTGACTGACGTGAATGACAATGCACCCGCATTTCTCGAATCGGAGTATAAAGCGAGTGTTCCCGAAGCGGCATCTTCTGGTACACCAGTGGTACAAGTATCAGCGGTTGACGCTGATGAAGGAGAAAACTCCGAAATTCGTTACTCTTTACTGCCGACTCCGCAGTCAGATTGGTTTGCCATTGATGAGCGATCAGGGTTAGTGACTACGCGAGCTCGCGTGGATTGTGAGACGAACCCTATGCCGCGGCTGACGGTGGTGGCTCAAGATCGGGGCAACCCTCCGTTGTCGTCGACCGCAACATTGATAGTGACAGTGTTAGATGTGAATGATAATGAGCCGATCTTCGACCAATCCTTCTACAACGTCACCGTGTCCGAGAGTGAAGCTGTTGGCAGCTGTATTTTAAAGGTGAGTCCTTTATTTTTCTCTCCTTTGTTTCACTAGGATCAATAATCTGGTATTATTAAAAGAGAAGCTCCTTACAATCAAGCGTTCTTATAGGGTTCTTTTAGCGTTATAAAATATTAAAGTCGCAAGATCATTGTAAAATACGTATCATACATATAATTATATAAATTTTCGGATCAAAGCTCTGAGCAAATTTCATATTTTAATACTTACATGGTGCAAATCATTACACAAATGAATAGTATCGTTTCTAATAATATTATTCAAAGTAGTCTATAGCCCCACTTCATGCACACTAAGCGTTGTAATACCATAAAGCAAATGTATGTCATCTATCGATGAAACGCATTTGCTGTCATCGCTAAAATCGTAGGCATGTTCAGTGTATACAGCTCTTTCCTCATTAGTAATATGCAGAGCTGTTAGCAATAACTTCTTATTTATTACTGCTTGAGTTATACATAATATTCTTAAATTAATGACATGTTGGGTTCCTAGAGGTACATCATCGATATGTTTGAGAGCAACTTTATGCGACCTCTTGTTTTCGTCTTGACTTTTTGACATTTGTACCAATACCGTGTACCTACTTTTACTTAAATTATATTGCGTCTCTTATTTTCCTGGACTAATTGACAAGATACTTAAATCTTTTTTCTTTCTTAAATCTTTTTTAAAGGTTTTTCTTAGGGTTGTTTTTTGGTCTTTGTACAGAACTGGCCGTCCGCTGACATGATGTGTCTATCTGGATATTATAATAATTTCATCAATAATAATTAGTATATCTGTTGTATTTATAACATAAAATTTTTATGTCATGAAATGAATCAACTTAAAACACCTATATTTAATATAAATTATTTAATTTATCAATACTCTCAATACAATGCTATAATCCTCTTAAATCGTATCGTCACATTATTTTTCAATTTTATTATCTGGCAACACTTCCATGTGGATTAGCATTATTTTTCTTCTACAATGAATACAGATTATGTAAATAAAAAAATATTTTCAATTCAAATAACTTTTAATCGTAAATTAACAGATAGTTAAGTTACGTCACTTTTGACGGTAACGTAACATAAAAATGTGGTCTATAGTAGAAAAGTTTAAAACGTGTTGTGATCGTTATTGTGTGAAAAACGTGACGGCTTTAGTTTTGCTGTAAAGTATGTAATTATAATTGTTCAAGTAATTATTTCGGTGGATGATTACTTTTATAGAATTACAAGTTTGAATATTGAAGTTAAATGGACACGATGCTTAGATGACTCATTTTAGTAGCATTTAAGTATAATGTTCATTTTTAAAAATTAAACCTTAATAAACATTAGGCATGTAGGTACATATTTTTTAATATATTGTACTATTAAAAAAGAGACAATGTGTATGTCGTAGAAAAAATTTAAATAAATAAAATTAAATATAATGAAGAATCATAAATCGAATGAAGAAAACAATCCCATAATGGTATCGCTTGAGAAACCGCGTCCTACGTAGAGGAAAGTGTGAGAGATACAGTTACCATCAGTTATACTAGTTTACACGGAAACTTTAGATGACGGCCAATGTGTAGTCATGCCATCGTAAATTATTGTAAGTATGTATATTACAACTAGACTTAAAAATTGCTGAACTCTGAACAACCGATTTATCAATTACTTTTATATTTATCTTTCGGTCATCATCCGCCGCGAAAAAAACGCTTGCCTTCCTCTGCCCTGCTCCGTAATATGATCTAGTTCTTCTAATCTATTGAGGAGAATATAACCAGTAGGTAATTGGAGCAGTCATAATATGTTTAACTAAGTTAAGTAGCTACACTACAGTAGTATTTTATCTTTGTTTTACTTATTGTTGTGAGGATAAAATAAAATAAATATGTTTCTTTCTTTCTTTTCTTTTACACACCATAAATTATACTTCCCACTACGACATTGGGAAGTATAATTTTAAGTTTAGGTTATTTTAGTGATGATGAAAATAAAATCCCAAAATATATAAAGCCAATCAGAGTCGAGAGACCAATTACAAGATTACCCTGGTTGGTTAAACTGATGCCATATAAAAGTTGTAGGACTAAAAAGTTTAGCCTAAGTTCTAATTCTAAGCAGTACCACCGTGCCAACTATCCTAAAACAAGATACCATACAGAAATTCGTACAGTGAAAGTCTAATTTGCGTTCTCCGGCAATTTGCTACATCTAAACTATGGTGCTAGCATTATTCGCCAGCAAAATGCCAAAGGTACATGGCAGATGATGATTCCATACGATTTGCTATTACCCTCCCATATATGCTCAAATAGGACATACAGTCATATATTACGGCCTATTTGAGACCATTTTCATTGGAAAATTATTGCCTCTTTTAGTAATATGCTGATAACTTGATGGTAGGAGTGTATCCATTTAGAAAGTTTGAGTACCCATTGGATGGAATGTAATTTAAAATCTATTTCTGAATAGTTTTGTATGGTACACAATATCTGTTATTTAACTTGTTATTTTATCGTTATGTAATCGGTTTTAAGTTGTAACTTGTATTTTCGTTATTTTATGGGTCACTGTTTTATATTCTGAAAGAAATCCTCAAATACCACTTGAGTTAGGACTTTAAAAGATTTTATAGTAATGATAGGAATAATACATATTATGTTTTAATACCAATAGTAGGCGTGCAAGACTTATACAATTATTTAAATAATGGATTATCTTAAAAAGTCACTCCTCGCTCCATATTAGATAAACCTGCCAGATTATAAACTTAGAAATATCTATGAACCAGGGAACCAGTTCAACCAAAGCAAACTCATACAAAAGGCCAAAAGAAGTAGTATCTACTTGTCCCGTTAAAGAAAACATATGACGTAACCTGCGTCCATTCAAGTTTGTGAGTTTAAAAACAGATTCTTTCATACGCATCGCATTTTTCAACGTTAGTGTCTTGCCGACAGTTTTATATTACGTTTTCTGTGTTAACAAGCCATTTAGCGTACTTAAATGGCCATAAAATCGTAGAATTGCATTATTACTTCTCTATTTCCGTAGGTATTATGTTACTTTGAAACTTACGCCGAATTAAGTATGGAGGCTTGAAGTTTCTGGTTAAATACTTACATACTAAAAATATTTTTTTAATAAGGGTCTCGTAAAAGTAATTGATTGCACAAAGTGACTACTCAGGCAGGTTTCCGCTATCTATAATGAAAAATTACAAAATGACGTTATCTTAAAAAAATACCGAGGATACTGTTCTCGTTTAAAAGTAGCTGTCCAAAAAATATTCGAACAATAAACAAGTGGACTTCGCAAACTCCGTACCAATTAGTTACAACGGACAGATCAATTCCGCTTATCGCAGTTGGCCACACCCGCACTTGACGAATTTGTCGAGAAAAAAAAACTCAATTTTCATTAACTCTTATCTTGAAAACTCGGGGCTGGCTCGTAACTTACACGAGTTAATTTCTTTTAATATATTCCACGTATATTTATAAGTGGTTGTACATAAATCTATCGTATGGAGTGATGCCAGTTTGGGCGTGCGGCGAGCGGCATCGCAAATTGCGATCTAAATTGAAAATTAAACAGTTCAGAGCAAGCCGAGCCCGCGGCTCCCTCCAATGAGCGATTCGCAAACTACGCATTCGCACGTGTACCTATTCCGAAATAGCGTTTCTATTTTCGAATTTACCGTTACATGAAAAGAGGTTTAATATCGAGAAATTGTAATAAACATTATAATATGAGAATGTAGGATTTCAAGTTGTAAAATTAGCTATAACAAAGCAATAAGCTGTAACGACTTACGTGACTTCGTTTTGAAATTTGTGTTTAGAGTTGTCTGGTAAGTTAAAAAGTTATACCAATACTGCGTTAGAAAAAAAACGACACGGGAACATTATAAAAATTAAAAATCATATACACCGTAAAATGTTGAAACTAGTTAAGTAAATCTTATGAAAATCAAAATTAGCTGCAGAAACAATACTTAATATTCAATAGCAGCTTAGAACAAGTACTATTCAGCCCAATTAAACATAAAATTAAACAAAACTATAACGACCACAGACTATAACAATTCAATTCCATATCAGATGCTAGTCTATGAATTCTAAATACCGAATGCACAATTGAATTGTTAGGTTTTTCGTCACCTGCCTCTTGGCGTCACGAGCTCACGACTCGCTCGATTGTTATTTGGTTATTCACATAAACTTCTATGTGTTTCGCTTTTAATAGAGGTTAAGTGCCGCTAAAAGGCAGACAAATGAACTTTGACTCTAGTTGCCTTTACTTGATTAAAAATATACTTTCTCTCTGCAGAGTTGCAGATTAAGAATAGTTTGCTATCTGTTAGTTTTGGCGGTAAATAGATTTTATTGTGGCAAGGTAATAATTTCACACTTAAAACAAGATTTGATTTGCCTAACCTTTTTTGTGTTTCACTGGCAGGCTTTTGCCTTCTGTAGCTTCATAATATATCTGTTTTTATAGGTTTTACTGTTATATCCTACAATTTTGTACGATCTGAACTTATAACAAAATACGTAATTCAAAACCTACCATGAGATCTCTTTTCAACCTTTGAAAATAGGTTATATGTATGTGATATTATAATAGATCGAGAGTATATTATAATAATACATAATATAATATTTAATGACTCTGTAGGTTCAAATTCATTGCATAAGACGTAATTGTGAAACATTACTTTTAGCTCCCGCAAATTGTATCAAATTATCTAGATAATTTGAGAGGTCATATTTAATAATTTTAATGGCTTACTTATTTTAATGGCGTAACGTAACCTCGATCATATTATAGTCCCAGTTTCTTCTTTGGAAACTTTTAATGTTTAATAATGAATAATATGTAGTAGGTATTCCTTACATCAAGCCTCTTGAGTAATCTCTTGGCTCAGGCACATCATATGCTACAATTTAAACTCCAGTTTTACCTAATGAAAACGAAATAAAAAACTCCCATATATTTTAGATTTTTATGATGGATGGACAATCATTGGGAACATCATCTCTTAATTAAAAAAGAGGGTTTAAGCTAATTCTAAACTATAACCAAAATTATAAACTATAAGCAAACAAACATAAACATTTGGTTTTCCTTAGACGATCTTCGTATAAATCTTGAATCTGAGGGTAGAGCTTACTAAATTCCATACCAACACACACGTCAAGCAGATGTAACTGTCGCACAATTTTTTATTAGTAAAAGTAGGTTCACTTATTCAAAGACTCCGTACAAACGTTTGCACCACCTATGATTTTTTCATTCGATTTTATATTGAAATTGATTACATCGCACGGTTTACCTTATACGTCTGTTATTACATTACTCCCTACATATTTCAGTAGCGGGACTGAGCGAGCCTCCAATAACCTGATAAGACGGAGCGGCCATATTGGATTCCGGTACGCGTTGCCATGGTTACCGCTTCATTGCGTGCGTAGGCGCATCAGGAGCGTATCGACATTTTTGTTGTCCCTTGCTAATGTACTGTTTTAATAGGATTATTAGTATGTAATGTTTGTAAATGTTTTTATGTTTTATCCCATAAAGTATCACTCGATGGCCTATCTGTAGTTTTGCGTTTTTATTTTTAATCTCTGCTAGGATTGCTTAGTTTTTCTTTAGTGTAATATCTACACGTAGCGTTGCGATATTATTAATTAAAATGTTGTTTTTATATATTTTTTTTCCTTAATGTTTTATATTAACCGTATTATATTGAAGACACTGAAGTTCACATAAAATTAAAACCACCAGCTTATCTAATCGCGATAAATTTTATCTATATTCAGTCTGTAATAAAACTAAGTGCCTTTCAATAAATCAGACTGGGTAAAACTTAAATAGTTGCTAAACACTCGAAGACAAGTTCTCTTATGGTTCACAGTCACGCGAGACCGCTAATTATGTAACAGGATTAATTTATTACTCCAAACTTTTAAATGAAAGACTTCAAGTCGAGTTTAATCGATGCCTAGTAGCATCATTGGCAGAATGGTACAATGTCGTTGTTTAAAAAAAGTTTGGACATTTCTTTTATTGAAATGTGAAGTTGCAAAAAGGTTTGGTTACAAATGAGTTTTATAAATCGCCATAAACTTTTATTGGTATAAAAACATGACAAATTGGCGATTGTTATATTTATTATTAGTAAGTATATTAATATTTATAATGTAGCATAAAACTGTAATATTAAAAACAATACAGATGCACTGCTTTTACTTACCTACTCATCTCAATTTCTTAGAATTGCTTACCATTTACGTGACAATGATTATAATTAATTGAAATAATGGCAATCACGTTAATTCTTATATAATTTTCTCTTTTCTCTTTCGATATCAGCAACCATAGTGTTGTGATGTGTAATCACGCAAATGCATCGAAACATGCATGTTGCATGATAATAGTTTTTTTACCGTTATGCTAAAATAACGATGAAAAAACGATAAATGTGTGCACGCGTGATTTATGTTTTGCTAATTGTGAGTGATCTAATGTTTATTGCTTTATAAAACGAATTAATAGTATATTTTTTACTGTCACGCAATGAGTTATGTAACTATTGCGCTGAATCATCGTTTTTTCATGCTATTTTAGTTTTATGTACGTTTCATTAAGAATATTTTTTAAAATGCATCCTTGCGTGATAAAAAAGAAGTCAATTTTATCTTATTTGAGAAGATATAATTAAGTGAAACAATTTACCCTCTGTCTTCATCTTGACCTCCATAATAATAAGCAACACGACTTCCACTTTCTATTTCAATTGTATTGCAAAACTTACTTTAGGTCAATCGGTCCATATAGGTAAAGAATGCTTACTTAATCAATAGCTAATTGCAAATCATAAAAAACTGATACGAGACGATATTATAGCTACTTTTTTTTTTGGAATGCTAATCTACGTTTTAAATCTTCTATCGTGTGCTACATTATTGTGTCATGGCCGTGGTCAAAGGATTAGCCTAGTAGAGAGGCGCAGCCTGTCACGGTTGTAGCGAACATCATAGATAGGGAAGGCAAGTGCAGATATTCCACCCAAAAAATCATTTGTTGTAGTTAGGTACAGACGCCAGCAGGTCAAGCTGTCCAAAACTGTCAAATTTTCTCAATTGAATATGAACTTTATTATTTTGTATTTAAGTTGAAAATCAATCAAAGAAATTTGACAGATCGTGGTAGCTTGATGTGCTGGCCACTGTACTTGCGGAGAATCGATTTAAATTTATGAATAAAATAATACTTATATAATACTTATTATGTACATTATTTAGAAAATATTACATATATGTAGAAAAAAAAAATCACTACTCTAGAGTCAGTGTTCCACGGCATCGCTATGATCCGGCAAGGTGTCAAGAAGACTGGCAGGTTGGCCATGTTGACTGTGGCCCGCTGTGGAAAAGGATATTAAATGCCCGTTCGTATAAAGCCTATTTTTGCAGTTCATAGTGCTGTAAAAATGCCATAATATATATTTTGTAATTAAAAATCAATCTTTGGATTAGCTTTTGTGTAAGCGAAGAAGTAATAAACGAGTTAGTCTTTTTTCATAACGGCTGAGCTCATTACATAATTAAAGTAAATATATTTATTTGCCCAAAAATATTCATTATTTAAAAATGTAATTTCATTGATGTTGTAATAAAAACATAAAACCTTATTAGTAAGTATTAGCTTTACATTTTTTACTGCATTTTACTGTGTAACTTTATCACTCATATTGATATCAGATATATTATTATGAATATGTGAAATCCTCACAGTCCTATAATTATTATCTCGAGTTAAATTAACGTTAGAATCGGTTTCTTGTATCTCCGCTTACATTACGACCCAGGCTTAACATCGTAAAATCATGCATTAAACCGTCCTTGATGTATCCCGTCGATCTTAATGAAAATACAATTTAAATGCATTTTAAATTATGTTGAAAAATTGTAATTGAGGACGTAGTATGTGGTCAAGATGCCTCTGACGCGCCAGTGCTACTTCCATACGATCCTTTGATCTATGACGTAAATCTACTTACATACAAGGATTTGCTTCTAATTCCCAAATAAGTGGTACCTACTTAGGTATTGTAGAAATATAATAAGGTACTTTTTTTTTATTTAGGGTTTTTTATAATTGTGGATACATAAACACCATCTATCTTATACAATTATCAAATAAATACAAGATCTCTAATTAAAAGGCGAAAATCTTAATCAGTCAAGTGTACCAACCGACAATCTTTTTGCAACGTTTGATTTTGGTTGTGCTAGTATTGAATATTATTAGTATTATTATAGGTAATATAGAATATAGCTGTTTTCAGGAGTTATCTTATGTCCTTCACCAAATTCTAATCTATTCTCTGCACCAAATTATCAGAATTGGTTCAGCGGTTTAGCCTTGAAAGCGGAATAGATAGACAGTTACTTTCGAAGTTATAGTATTAGTAGAGATTAATGTAGAAAAATATGAATGTATTTAAAAGTACATTTAAATATTGCTCGTAATACATTAAATACTTTTTTTAAAACCTCGTGCTTTTATAATTTGATGTGGTAGTGATTGAATGACTGATGAAAATAATATACGGTATGGGAGAATTATTGAAATAATAGATGGGATCTAAAGCTATACAGGCAAACTGTATGTGTACAGTGGCCAGCACATCAAGCTACAACAATCTATCAAACTTCTTTGATCGATTTTCAACTTTAATACAAAACGTTAAGGTTCATATTCAATTGGGAAAATTTGACGGTTTTGGATAGCTTGACCTACTGGCATCAGTACATAACTACAACTCTACTTAACCCTTTGGGGATACAATCGTGATGGTAGTGAGATGGAGAGTTTCTACTAAGTAGTAAGTTTTTATCAATTGATGTTTTATGAGTGTCTCATAAACGTAGTAGTGGACTTTTATGTCCTGTGTACATTAAAGTCTGTTTTATTCTGATACTAGATTCCTTATTAGCCATAATAACTGAGGCAACAAAATAAAAGTCGTATAGCGTTTTACGATACCCGCCATCTTTGCTTGGGTATCGGAAATCGTTTCTTTATTTGATAATAAGAATCGAATAAAAAAACACCATATAAAATCGCTATAGAAACTATAAAATGGAAATGTTTTTAAATTCTTAATTTAAATTGAATTCTTAAAAAAAATAAGTACTTACCACAATTTATAAATAAAATCTGACGAAATTACTTCGATACATGAATAATAAATATTATAGAACTCATTATCTTTAAAAATATGTATGTATCAATTACCAACTCTACGTAATTATTTTCGACTTGTCAATTCCGCACTATGTAATTATTTCTGACCTTTTCTTAAAGGCGGGTTTTCATTATCACTCTTATTAATAGTGTAATAATAATCAACGTTCAATATATTGGTCCGTGTACGGTCTACGTTTCTACCTGGAGTTGCTT
The DNA here is from genome assembly GCA_964056405.1 of Acronicta alni. Classification (NCBI taxonomy): domain Eukaryota; kingdom Metazoa; phylum Arthropoda; class Insecta; order Lepidoptera; family Noctuidae; genus Acronicta; species Acronicta alni. Next base: position 2,635,300 of record OZ043919.1, on the reverse strand, counting down.
AAATTGATTACCTGACGCAAAAGTGGCTTGTGTGACAATTTTGTAGTTACACTACGGATGAAACTTCGAATCTCCAAAACCGGAGCTGTAAAACACGATTTTTGTTATTTTAAAATAAGAACGGTAAATTTGGAGTAATTGAGTATCGTTAATTACAACACTTCGAGGCAAAGATTTTCTCATTCTGCCTATTATGTCAGTCACGTCACCGGCCATTTTCTATCGCGTCCATCACTGATTGCGAGATTGTCAACCTCCACACAAAAGATACTTTGTAGTAATTAAACGCAGTTCCATCTCAATGAATATTCAACACTTTATTGATGTTAATAAAAGGATTTTCTACTTTTTTTTTATAAAGCATCGGGCCTGAGCGTCGTTGATCGATCGTGCGTGGATTGACTCATTAATTTACTTAGTATTTTATATTTTCTGATACCGCTTCGAGTTTTTTAAAAATAAGTATCAATAGCAAGATTATCAGTCTAGATAAGATGATCATGAACGAGAAACGATTTATTAAAATTTTATTTTTTTCAATTTGTCGACGGTTATATTTTGTTTTTGGACTATAGTAGGACGTCCGGAAAATTTGATCACTACGTTTATTATAGCAGTGATAGCCAAGTGGACTGCCAAGTCAAAGGTCTCGAGGTCGAATTCAAGGAGAATTGGTTAAGGCTTCCACCCAGGAAACTACAGAGGGTACTTTGTACACAAGCTATAAAATGCCAGTGTAAGTTGGTCTCTTATTGTACGGAAAGCCTTTACGATGCCAGGTCAGCCTATACTGGTAATGAATAGCTTGAAGTGCTCATTGATACTGATTGTGTGGGTAGTCGGGTAAACCATAGTATTGTTTCCACCTAGAGGCTATATTATTAACTTCCTACTTTTAAAATATGAGGTATATTTGTTTCTTTACATTAAAACAAACTGAGCTGGCGAGCTGGCTAGGTAATTGTAAGCCAAACAATAGAGAATTCATGTTTAGTGGCGCTTACCTACCATTTTTATCGTGTAACGGAATCCCATCTTAACAGAAATGAACTTCTATGTTGCCATCATTTGCGAGGATATTGTGTCTAAATTATTATTATTTATGCAAATTAATTAATGGGTAGGCAAGCTACACCCGTTGCGGCCGGTATGGCATGGTGATGCTTGATGACACGTCATTTTTAAAACGAATACCTAGGACCTATCTCACGAAGTCCGGTAAATTATTGAAATTTCAACTTTATATCAATGACATAGAGGTCATCAAAAAGAGTTTCGTGAGACAGAATGACTAATTCTGAAGATAGCTGCATTTGGGATATTTACCGGTAGTATCCATCAGTGGCGAATGGTAAATTTTGGAGTATTTGGTACTTGATAAGAAGGTATGGCTGAATATTAGTATTGCACACGAAACGACAGTAACCCAAAATTGCCCAATTTCTGGGCAATGCCGATATCTTGAGGATAAATTGGTTGTCAGACTTTTTGGGATTTTGACTACCTCTAATCATAAGATTGTCATAGGTGTTCGTATGACAACCGGGACCAATAGTCTGGCATGCTCTCCGAGGCACGGTATCACGTAATCTCTGAATCTCTGAGGTATAAAATTGTCTTGATGTATTATGAATTCACCATAGAGGGAGCGCAGCTATAGCAATCGCTGCTTGCTTTACGTAGTTTTTTAGGTATAAGCCCCTCTATTCTTATAACATATTTGTATATAAGCTATTTTAGCTTTTTAGGAATTTTGTTGCTTCGAATTCGAAATCACTATAGTGTTTAGTGGCAACAAAATGTTACTACAAACTACAACTCTATAATCGCATCACTATATCAATATCGATAGACAATAAGACAAGATCCCTTTTTCAGAAAAATAATCCACATTATCGATATACTTTTACGATATTATCTCTCTCAATGTTAATCATCACCAAGTTCCATCCATGTTATTTCCACGCATGTCCGGTGAGTTTAAACATCGTCCAATGTAGCAAAAAGATTGTTTTACGATGTGCATTCCCACAGTGTAGGGTGTTTTTTACTAGCACTGCCTAGGGCTGTGAGAATTGGTATTTAATTTACTTAATTAAGAAACGAAGGCATTCATATAGCAGCTAGAATTTCGTTTTGTTTTAATATTTTAACTCGGCTTTTTTTCTTTGTTGAACAGTAAAGAAGATTTGATCAGACATGATCATTCTCCATAGGCTCACACAGATTAAAATAAAATTATTAGTACTGGAACTATCTTCGTTTTAAAGCAGAATTAACTAATTTATGCAGCATTATAGTATTCTCCGATAACGGGTAGGCCAGAATACTGTTACATATCCCAATATCGTAGAAATTGATGCCATAAGCGACCCTAAAGCGGTTTCTTTCGGCTGCGTTCCGGACATACCACCAACATATGGAAAATATCTTCAATTAGATCACATCCAGTACAATTTTTAGATATAACTTTACCCATAAGGTATGCAAAACTATTTAATGGTATATGTCCGGAACGAAACTTCAAAGCTGTCACAATGGTAGGTATTTATTGACAAGCCTGATTTACTAAATAAACTAGGCCAGCTTTTTTAATTAGGATGTTTTGACTGTGTCACCGTATGATGTTCCATTCATTATTTTGATCAAATAAGTACATATTTTAAAATTTTACGTCACAATGTAGCCAAGTTAATTTCTAAATTCTGGAATTACAGGATCCATTAGGTACTTATTATGTTCAAATTAAGTAAGTATTGTAAAAACTGTCCTTCTGTCTTCGTTAGTTTAATTGATTGATTGGTTACCGATGAGGTGTAGATGGACGAGGCAATTGGCATAATAATTGTAAATTGGTTAGTGTTTGCTTTACATTTGTATACTAGAGGTAAACTATAAGTCCATTAACCATTTTTTTCTTATTCACTTTGTGATGTGATTGTACGAAACTGTTAACAGTTTGTCTAATCCCTTGAGTAGGTAAGTACCTAAAATGTATCATCATCATCATCATCAACCCATATACTGTCCCACTGCTGGGCACGGGTCTCCTCTCATATTGAGAGGGATTAGGCTGTAGTCCTATTAAGTATTTTACGTTCTAATTACTAGATAATTACGGCGATAGACTTTTATAGTCCCTAAGAATCGAATCAGAGACTGAGGATTTTATAAATGTGCTGAAAGTAGACCACTTGATTTTATCTGGTCTAGATTATCAGGAAAGCAAAGTTTTTGCATAGCATTATGCAGATAAGCTGTGTTTTATTACCCGTAATGTGTCAGGGATAAAAGTAGGGCATTCAATGTGGGGCAAACATTATCTTAGGTGGTAAAACATCCGTGATAGTTACCGACTCGACTATGAAATAGATAGTAGCGATTATTATCATAATCAATATAAGAGTAATCAATACGAGTATTAAAAGTAAGTGATTTGCAGTTGGCTCAGAATTGGTTGACAACCCTTGGACTGAACTGAATTTCATTGGCGCAGCATAAAGTCACAAGGTTTATTTTTATTTGCAAAATCATCAAGGCGATGACAAATCTGTATTCAGCCTCAACTAGTAAAGTAACTGGTTTCTTTGGTGTATTTTTACGTATGTATTTAGTAGTCCATGAGTAAAATGATCACTTATACAAAATTCTGATTGTGTCTCGTATACTAAAATAATCATTTAGAATACCTACGTCAAAATAATAAAAGAATATTTCGATAGTTAAAAAAACCTTGGCACTAAAGTATAGGATTAGACTGACAGTGATTGAAACATTTCCAGTGTTCAACATTTTTCTGAGCTAATCCTTGACCTCCGTCATTCAAATTTTTATTACCACGAAACAACAGTTCAACCAAAAAGATATGATAGCAAATCATAGATTAACATCCATTACGAATGTCAGAGAAATAAGAAACTACGCAAGATTCACAATGTGGTCATATGTTGCCGGCGGAATAAACAGATATTGCCCAGTAGCTTGAATTGAACAATAAAATGATGTTCCATCCCTATAAATCCCGAGTCCGAACACATCATTTACTCGACTTCGCACGTGGCGGGCCGTGTCCAATGTTGTCAGCGTCTGTGCAGGGCGGGAAAGTCGGCGGCCATTTTGAAAAAAGTCGTTCGACTAGTGTCTAGTCGGCCGGTCGCATGTGGTGCGTACCTTTTTATATTTTTAATTGCGTTCCGTTTCTGATAGATTTATGTTTTATTGCATAATTTTTATTGAGGAAAAAAATATTTTTTTCGTTATTTATAGGCTGGAAATAACTATTAGGGATTGATGCGTTTTCCGTTCGCATGAGATTTTATGCGGTTTAGAAATCGTAGAACATCTGTTTATGGGATTGATTGATTAGGAAAATAATTACATGCTCTTAAAAAGTACCTGGACTTGAAAATAACGTTTAAACATGGAAGAAGAATAAAAAATAAATTAAAGCGTTTACAATTATCTTAAAAACAACACACACAGTAGTTTTAGAAAAAATAAAAAAGCTACTACGCTAAAGGGACCTATTTACATAGTCAACATATTTGTCCTGTTCTTTAAAAGTAGTAGTCCCGTCCCGTTAACTTCTAGTGTTTTATTTCTATAAATAAAAAAATAAAAAGGTAGTCATATTGTCCATCTGTCATCGGTCGCGTTTAGTGATGTGGTCGAATGAAGTATCGATTTATTAAAAAAATATTACGCGACATTGATCGACAGGGTGCCCGATTACTCGATTACCCACTGCTCGAGGGCTGTAAGGTAGCTCGACTAGTGGCAGAATGAGCGAGTTTTAATATTTTTATTTTATTCTGTTACACTGCGCTGATGAGTTCTTTTCTCAAAAAAAAGGAAGCGTAGAGTTCAATGATGTGTAATGACGAGGAAAATATGCATTGATTATAAAGAATGCGATGACAAATAAGTGAAATAGAATTGTAGAAGTAAACAATTAATGAACTTTTGGAAAAAAATATTCTAATGAAAATGAATGCATGCTTATGTCAAATAGATCATTACAGATAAGGCTCATAAAATAGAAAACATTATTACTTGAAATGATTAATTAGTCTATTCGAGCGTATTCATAAACTAGGTTGACTCATTCGATACAAAACGGCCCATTGTTAGTATAATAATATATTAATTCAGTGGGTACCGATCAAGATATTTATTGTACAAATACGTAGGTATACAACCTACTCCCACCCGCTCCGCTTCTGTCTAAACGAAATTATTTATATCTCGACCTCATGTGAATAAAAGGATCCTAAAAAAGATCCTTTTCAAGATCGCGTCTTGTAATAATCGATCTTTTTATCGAATAATCGTTATGTTATAACCGCTAACATCCAAACGAAGAATTTAAACTAATTCCAACATTAGATTTAATTTGCGGTCTTTTTATTCGATTATGAATACAACGAAGGGCAAGAGTATGATCTATACCTAATAAAATTAATTATAACACGAGTGGAATTTGCTCTATTGTAGTATAATTATATTAGTAAGTAATCTGATGTGAGGTTATGGTTTATTTGCACTTGTAATTACAAGTTTAGAGCATTTAGTAATTACTAATACAGCTAGTGAAGTGGCAGAGAAGTTAAACGATATCCACTATTCACAGGTTCGCTTAACCTTTCTAGCCGAAGCCTGTATAGCAAATGTATTAAAAACTTTATAGGTGAATGGACGCACAGTACATTACTGCATCTCGTTTGCGCATAATTATAGTTTAAGAGCTGAATATGGTACGCTAATTGCTTTTTGAATTTCGATGCGACTTCATTCGAGCATAAAACGAGTGTTTACGGTAATCTCTTAAGGCGGGCTATCTCGAATTAAGAATAATTATAGCATAATATGCTTTTAAATAATGCTGTGATAATTTTTAAAGACTAGGATTTGTCATTGGACTTGGAGAATATGAAAAAAAAAAACATTTAATTGTAGATGTATGTAACGTAATACATTTTTTTAGTACCTATTAACCTACATCCTACACATTGTCAGAAACTTTTTGACACTCATTGAATGGCACTACCTACAAACATTTTGTCCCAAGACCTTTGAATTTAAATTGTAATGGTCAGTGATTTTATTTTTATTTCGCCGCTGGATAGAATTTTCTGACAGCATTTTTTTATCTAAAAAGCTGAGAGTCGAAGGTAAAAGTGTCACATCACCGCTAAAATTACCACCACCATTGTATTTCTGCAATTAATCCAAAGTCCAATGTTTCACTTGATTAGTTCTACTTTTTGTTGGTCACCTAAATTAGATTTGGGTTCCTCGCTAATCGACAATTCGTGAGCAAAGAAAATGGCAATTATCCAAATAAGAATAACGTCAGAATTTTATTTAGTGTTCATTTATATACAAAATAACATTGTATTTTTGTGCAGAAAAGGTTTATTATACGTTTTACTAAAGCAGTGATGGATGCTGATTTGATAAACATCTCTTTTTCACGAATAAAACAGATCAAGACCTATAATGAATGTTCCCATTTACAGTCGGTTGCAATTTCTCGGATGATTTAACAGTTTTTCTGTGAAAGAAACTCACTTAGTCCAGATGCATTGACTTTTGTTCCAATTAATCGATTAAAAATATCGATACATTTTAAAACGTCTCTACTAAATTTAAAAGTAAATGCTAGAATTTTGTATATTCTGTTCTCAAAGGTACATTCTTTAAAAGTTAAATATGCCATAGTTAGAATAACTTCTGTAGTTTAACGGGGCTAGACAGCATACTATGGCCTGGTTGAATCTATTTTGAAGTTTGGGATAATTTTGTGGGGTAATTCAACCAATAAAGATATCGCTTTTAAATTACAAAATCGTTGCATACAGGCTATGTTTGGGCTAAAAACTACTGACAGCTGCATTCCAATGTTTTCGAAGTACAAAATTATCACACTTCCATGTATCTATATTTATGAAGTTGCATCGTTTGTTAGAAGTAATCTATAATTGTTTCCACGATTATCGGAAAAATTCGTTCGAAATCGACGAAATAATGACAATCTCTGTATACATCCAGCGAAGACTGCACTGTTACACAAAAGTATTGTATGCATGGGTCCAAAGATTTATAATAAAATCCCAAAGGACATAAAACTATTAAATTCAAATTTATTTAAAATAAAACTAAAAAAGATGTTGACTGAGAAATGTTATTATAATATACATGATTTAAAATGATAAATGTTGATTTCTATTATGATGTAATATAATTTAATACAATTTCAATGTTTGAGTGACTGTTTTGTTTTCTGTATCTGAATTATTTATAATTGGATTCAATAACAATTTTCAATATTTGTACGCCTTCAATGGTATAACATGTTATTTGCTCTTATTAATTTTTTTACACCATTGCATGCATATTATTTTGTATTGTAATTCTCACATGTTACAGCAAATAAATATATCTTTAGATTTAAACCCAACCTTTACACAGTTGACACTTTATCCGTTAAGCCATTGTCAGTCATTGTATACCGATTCAGAATCGATTTCAATATCGATAAGATGACTTTGTGCTGCCGAAGGATCAACTCATGCATAGCTGCGTTTTAATTGAAGTGAAATCATTCGATTTACATATCGAATCGATATGTTAAGTAATAAATACTCTTTTCTTTTTAAAAATGTTTAAGCTTGGTATCGCATGAATGGGGACGTAACCCACTAAGTGCAATTTTTTTTAATCATTTGAAGGAGTGGCTTGGGACTTAGTCGGCATGTTGTGTCCTATCATTATTGACATCAGGCTATGCAACAGACGCAATACTTTTGTATTAAAAATACGTAATGATATTATGAATTCTCATAAACATATAATAAAATAAACGAGTAATTGACGTATCGTGTCAACGACAATGAACACTTTTGACTTTTTTTCAGTATTGCCAAGCCTAGCAATTAGTTTATACAAAATTTTAGTTTGCTGAGAAAAAAAGGAAACCACTAAACATCTATTAACTTTCACTAGACCCACGGCTTCTCCTTACGTTCACGTTTATAAATATTTTCCGTAAAACAAAGAAACTCACGAAAACAATAGCATGCATTATTAATTATCTCAAATAATTTGACTTAATATCAATACGCAAACCGGGCCCATATCGATAATTTAACACACGATCGACCCGAATACCAATCGTCAGGACAATTTATTAAAACAATGCCATGTAAAAAGGCTTTATAGTTAAATAATAAGTGCATTACGATGGCGCGCCGCTGTGTATTCAAATTATACGATGTTACCGTCCTTTGTGCAAGTCCAGATGATTATCGAGTCATTTTTAAGGTAGAGACGTGCGTATCCCCTTAATATTAAGATTAACGTTGTAATGCATCATGATTTTTATTCGTGTGTAAAATGACCAATGTTGGTTGAAACTTTCCAATGACAAATACTTTTAAAAAATGGCATAATTATGCATTTAATCATATCATACTATCGCCCCTTATTATAAAATATTTTAAATTAAGTTTATGCTAAAGTTTTTTTTTAAAGTATATTCGTGCCCTGCAGTGGGGCGACAATGGCTGAATAATAATTATTATTATTACCAACCATCACAAAAACAGTGCCATTTTAAAACTTGCGTTTAACTTACAGTATCGTTGTACTAGTAAATCATTCGTAAATGGATCGAATAGATCTAGTAAAACGATGACGGGAGACTGATTTGTATGCTTATGACATTGACATTGAAAATAATATTTTTTTTGTGCAACATTCCGTCAAGATTCAGAAATCATATTTCTTAGATTCTACAGAACTAAAGCCAATATATGTATCAAAACTCTTAATACAATTGCCGACCGTTTTCTGAAACTAGTGAGTTAAGCACGGGTACAACTTTGTAACTTCAAAGAAGGTAATATGCATAAAATGATACCTTGTCTACCCGCTAGTGTGAATAACCATTTGTATAATCTCTACTTACGCAAAATACTGACACGGTATTTTTCTTGAGGCCCATCAGATTGTTTTTACCTCCGCAAATACGTAATTTATTCATTGGCATCCTTTCATACGAAATCATATTGCCATTTAAGCGCAAAGGACAAAGATTAAAATGTAGATGGGAGATATTTTCGGTTCGTGCCTACGCGGGCATGCTATAATTAATTCGCGGCACGATGAGTTTGACGATTGGATATCGAAGTCGTTAAATTAATTCTGCGCTGAACTCAGGATCGTCAGTTGGTATGGGCGGTTTTTCTTTAGATAAGTATGTAGGTGAACTCGTGTGAATGCAAATGAATAGATAATGGTGTTTCAAGCCACCTGTGTGGTGCCGTCTTCAAAAGCTTGCATTTTTTTCTAGCATGTACCTGCAGCTTATTGCCTGTTCGGGACGGTTCCAAAAACACCGTGACAAGAATACCATGATTATGAAATGCGGTATTGACTTTCAAAATGTTTTTACAACATAATGTGACGACATATGTATTGTACTGTTTGTGTTTATTTAGGAATTTAGTTTCAGAGAATACATCTTTGTTGGTTAAATTATTATTCAATTCTGAATATCAAATATTATTATCATAGTATAAGAGTGACATTTATTTTATCATCTGCGTCTAAAGGGCAGGGTAGTTTCATATAGCAATTTGACATTCCCAAGCGCGTTCACCAAAGCATATACTTATTAACTCTTTATTAATTCAAAAGAACTAAACACAGGGAGAACAGTTAATTCAGAACGAGGAAATTTCGTTGAAACCCATTTCTCGGTCGTCTTCTTTTAATAAAAGACTGGGGGATGCGCGGGAGCGCGGGGGGAATGAACGGGGAGTGCGGGTGTTGCCCGCTTTGAAATTATAGGGCTGTCCGCGTTCACCGGCTCGTAATGATGGATGGAGAAACGACTACAACCGGTGCGCTTAATGAGAATGCGATGTGCGAGGCAGCCCTGCGATGCGCGGCTATTATAGTTTTAGAACTATTTTACTTAATTATTTTTGTCATCACTTTTTATTTTATTGTACAAAGCTGTTTTTTTATTATGAAGATTTTTAGAGACACCTCTATAAAATGACTTATAATAACTAATTAGCAATTTTTTTAGCAAACTTTGTAAGCACTGAGGTACTAACAGAGTTTGCTAAAAAAATTAGGTTAATCTCATCGTAAAATTAAGAACTAAAAACCGTACATTTAAATTATCTAGCACACTATGCACGGATTCACATTTAAAATACATTTAATCAATATTCAACCTATAAACAACAAAAAGTCCGTACCGTCGACATTATCAGTTCGTGAGTGCGAGTTGCACATTTCAACATTATCGTAACGCGATAGCTCAGCAACATAACTAACAAGACCCGGGTTCTATTCCCGATGATAAAACTTAGCGAAACAATATCGACTCGATACTGAATATCGACTTAGTTACGAGCTAGTCTGTAGTCGATGATATATGTTGGAATACGAAAGGTTCTGCTTAAATATTTCTGTTGTGTGTTGTAAAAATTGTTCGAGGGTATGTTTCACTATTTCGTCATAGTTGCCATAATTGTTAGTTATAAAGAAGTCGATTACAAATCTAAATTTTAGGAAACTCATGTTCAAATTTCAAAATATTACCTACTTAAATAATATTATTAAAAAAAAACAGAACACATAACCAAAAAACACTTTACTGATTCTGCATAGATTTCCGCACTATTAAGATTTGATTCCTTGCCGATGTAAATTTATGATTTACGACTTGTATTAGTAAAGCTAGCGGGGCTACTTATTACCTACCTTAGTGTATTTTTGTCGTGAAGTCGTATTGAAGTCTGATATTAGTATTATTGATGATGTTGAGATTCCATTTCTACGGAAAACTGGGAATAAAAGTGAAAAAGTCATCAACATATAAGTTCTTTTCTGTTTTATAACATTATAACAATAAAATTAATTTAGATTTGCTATGGAACTTATTATTTTACCTCAGGCTTGATAAATTTGTAACTAAATCTTTGAAATAATCGTTTGATTTTTTTCAATTGACGTATGTTTCGTACAATAATACCTGCAGAGACGTTCTACGATGATCTAAACTTGACTATTGAAAATTGATGTTGTTTCTCATTGTTAATGGAATCACCTTTACAACCTCAACATTAAAGCTTAAATGAAAATAGATTTCCACGAACCCGCTAAACGAATATACAAGAATTATCGAATAAAAAAAGACGGACCTCTGCAGTCATAAAAGTTCTATTCGTGAAATGAATAGGCACATAAATTTGCAGTAAACTTAAGCTATACGGCTATATCCTGATTCAATATATTTTAGAATTTCCTCGTGTAGTACAGATCTATCTCCATGTATTTACGATGTCATGTACCAGTTTATACCTTTATGTCATTTAAGTGATGTGTTCCAGGAAATACAATCGTACGGGAATTAATCGCGGCGATGTTTCCTATATTAAATCCATGCGCATCATAAAAATCTTGATAGTTTTGTTTGTTATGATAATTTTATTGGGTTGCTAGATAAATTGGAAATAATATTGTGGCATTATTTTTTGTGTAAAAAATATATTATAAATTAATATCGCCGTGACTATCTGGTGACGTCATAGTCGTTAGCAGGTGTAGACAGATCACCAACTTTTTATTAATTACGGCCAATGAAATGGATTCCAAAGAGCATTATTCTCAGTAAAACTTAAGCAATTCCTGAGCAAAGGGTTGCCATACGTCCGGGTTTCCCCAGATTTTTCCTAGTTTAGTCCGGGGACCGTCCGGGTGGGGTTTCATTTTTGTAGTCCGGGTTTAAAAGTTTTCAAATCTCCGGTCGCCGAGCGGCCGCGAGTAACCGATTCTCTGGATTCACAACATGTTCGGCTAAGCTCCAAGACTCTAAGCTCCAAATTAGGGGTTTTCACGCTTCTTGTCCTGGTTGCCAGATTTTAGAGATGGCAACCCTACACGAGCAAAACTCACAAAAATAATCCTTTTTATCTCAGATCACATTATATTAAATCTAGATTCGTCATTAAATCATACGAGATACACAACTTAGCTTAATTCCATCTCCGATTGCTACACGCTTCACTGCCACCACTACCATTACGATTACGAAACGTTTCAAGTTCTTTGAACCCGTTAAAACTGGCAACAGGCAATTAAATCATAAATTTTGCATCGATCCGACGCAACCAACAATCACAAAAGATATCGATACAAAACGAATCGATTGTAAAAAAAGTTGAGTACAACATCAGTGTTGGATGCATTCGATTTTGTCTTAGGAAATTAGCGGGTATTATTTTGGGAGTACCTACAACACTAACAGTAGGCGTTCGTATAAAATAATAAAAATGGAATTATTGATTTATTTGAATCGGAAAGCGATACGAATCGATTAAAGTTTACGTGTAATTAAACGGTTGGACTAAATTAATTGGAATATTTTTGGATTTGTATTTTATTTGTAAATATTATAAATATTTATTGATAATACGAAAAAGAAGTATTCATTTAATGTTTTAAATTTAGCAAATTAATATGGGTAGTGTCATTGGATTTTGGAGCAACCATTTGGAATGACTTCAAAATACACAAGTTTCTTCAGAAAAAGTCCTTAATTAACTAAATGTAACCTAATGACACCATCAAAAACTTCTAAATAATTATTTAACACAAGGTTCTTTTCGATGTAGCGATCGAAATGTTTAAAATTGTGCAAACATTTTTTTCGTTGTTGATAATAATCTATCCTGGGTCGTTATACTCGTTATACCTTAACATTTCATCGGCGAATATTTCACTGGATTGTTGCCCTACCTCTTTGATTATAGGATTGATAATATGCAAATGAACGAGTCGACGATTTAAAAATAAAAGGATTAAGATAGGGATCGTTGCCCTCTTAAGTGACCCAAATAAGATAATTTCGAACGACATTGAACGCCGTGGCTGTCAATAAGAATTAAGGATAATGCTGCTAGCCTAAAAAATATTTTTCAAATTTGCAGTTGACCGGAAAAAAGGTCTTTATTCTTTTTATTGGTTAGAGTTAGGTTTTATGTGATGAAGGTTTGTAGTTGGATGTACACATTCACGCACTGGTTAAGATTGATTTAATATTCCTTTTAGTTTTATTAGTCTAAGATTGTTCTTTTGCTGTAGCTTGCTTTTGATTTTCGGTAACAATAAACTTGTAATAATCAGCTGATTCTTTAAGGTTACTTCATACTTAAATTGTTTATTTTATTTTTAGCTAAAATCAATGATCAGTAGAGGTTTTATTTCATTCCTATTACTAATTTCGAACTATGCTTCTCAGCTGCAGAACCAGCTATAAAGAATGATAATTAGCTCGTATAAATACCGTTTCTATTAGTGTCAATGCACTATCTAGCACAAAACAAGCAATTATTGCATAAATTAAAGACGGCGCACGAAAATATTCGTTATTATCTATTTGCTAAATTTTGACAAACATTTGTAACATTGTTCTGTGAATTTATGCTTAAAATGTTTAACTTTGCAAATAGTTCTATTGAATAAATAGGACTATTTGCAAAGTACGTTTAAGGATAGAAACAGTATGAACAAAAAAAAATGTTTACTTAGCAAATACTAGTTTTTTCGTCCGAAAACGTCTCGACGATTTCGCTCATTGCTAATAGACTGTGAGCTTAAAGATTCATAAATAAACATTACGATTGGCTGTAAATGGGTAAGTAGAGGTCGGAAAAAGAGCGACATAGCGACAGGACCCCGTGGACTGATCACAGACTAGTTTTTAAATACGGGTTTACTCGCGTTAGTTTCTGCTTCTATTTTTATGGTGACTATGATATAAATCCGTTTTTTGTTCGTTGCAGCCTTGTCTATGATTTATGGAACTGTGAAAAGGATTTTTTTAAATTTGTTTTAGAACAGTTAATAAATCATAGTGTCGAAACTTGTATAAAAATAAATGACTAAAATATATTAAGGCTGTAAAGCAAAATGGTTAATGTCTCCACACTTTTATAACATTAGCTACGTCCGTTTCCGTATTATGTTAAACTTAGAACTATTTTCCGTCTGATAACGTAAGTTGAATTTACTTACTGGCGTATATTTATGATAATATTATTATTTCAGTTGAATATTTTTCCGTAATATTAATGTAAAAAATCCTAAAACAAGAGATTAATTTAACACGTTGTTCCTATTTTCGACGATGGATATTTTTGTCAAGAATAATCCCATTTTAATGAAAAAAGGACCATGACACAGAGAAAAATCATACAGCTCAGCCTTAAAAATAAGAGAGTGAGAGAGTTCTTCAAGTGGAAGAGACAATCGTATTTCTCCGTCATCTGGAGATAATGTGAACGTCGTCGCTAAAATCAGTAGTTGGTTGGTAATAGGCACTTACTTTTTATCAGTGTTATAACTGTGCCTATTAATTCTAAACGCTGTTATCAAGTTTGGTAGCGACCGACGGTATTTTATAGCTACGGTACAATTCAGGTTTTTTGATGGTCCAAATGGAGAAATGTCATTAGTATGCAAAACTTTTTGGTGTCAACCTTGTTTTACTGCTCATTTTATTATTCTATTCAATTCTATTACACAAAGAATAACGTTGAAATCGGCTTGTACGCTTTATAAATTAAGTGATTTTTTTTCTTGGATATTTTTATACGTTTTGAGTGAAGTACTTTCGCTGAATTATTATGGATATTATCAATTGCTGTTACAAGTTATGAATTTTTATGTTAAATCAAGTATTTGGTGTTATTTATTATGTATGTTGTCATAGTTACCTGATGTCAGCTTAACCAAAAAGAGGTTGTGTATTTTTATCGCAATTATCTGTATTTTTACAACTGGCTGTAAAAGAAGCAAGTACTTCAAATAATAAAAGAATTGCACCGCACTATAATCTTCTAGAAATTTCGAGTTAATTCAACACGTACCACTAAATAGTGTTGTGGAAGCTTGTAGGTTTCATTACGTGCCTACCCAGCTATAACCATAACGGTACCTGGGCAGCCTGCCTCATCCCTATATCACAGTATACGCATATGACGTTGTTGGCCTATAAATCTCTCTGATATGGAAATTATATATTATATATACATATATATTTACGTGAATTTAGTGCTGACTAAAATTCATGTATGAAAAGACATTTTAAACCCACCTGACCTCAAGTAATTCGGACTTAACGGCTTCAGGATGATAGTTGTTGTTAGTGACTAGCTGAATACACTATCGCATCTATTTAAAGGTAAAGGTGAAAAATTTAAATATGAATAAAATATACCTAGTCTTCGTTAAGAGATTTGCATCTACAATGTTGTAACAAATTTCTCCTTCGATGTGATTTTATTTGGCTTCATTATTCTACGAGCCTTTGCCCAACTATTCCAGTCTCATCAGATGCGGCTGGATATCAGTATTTTACACGAAGCGATTGCCAGCAGACCTCTGCAAGCCTGAGGATAGACTGTTTGTCAGGCTTTTTGGGCATCTGACTATCACTAACGATTGCTATAGGTTTTCGTATGACAATTGGCACCAAAGGCTTTACGAGCCCTGCGAGGCACGGAGGGGCCTCGATGTGTTAAAAATGGTTACCCATCCACAGACTGACTGCGGCTAGCGTAGCTTAACCTTGCATATCGGTTGATCAGTATAGTTATTACTTAGCCTCGAGTGATTTGATATGGCAAAAGTTACCTGGATTCAGCATTATAAAAAGTAAAAAAACTAGTTCTATACTAATGCAAAACATAAAAAAATATCACCTCATCTCTTAAAATAATCTGTCGCTTATATTATTCAATATAATGGCTAAAATATCCCTGAGCACATCACTGTCACTCTCCGTCAATAAAATACAATTTTACACATAAAAGTTAATTATTCGACGTTTACACATAACTTGTATTAATTAATTATTTCCTTTTTCTATCTAGCGGGATCTGAGATCGCCGCGCATAAACTTGATGCGAATTTAGGTTATAACAGATATTCATCTTAACAATTTGTCTAGAGTTGTTAATCTGTAGAGTTGCGTAGTGTTGCGACGAATACCGCTTTTACGCATACGAATAATGATTGTAAAATTAGACGAATATTTGTAGAAATATGCGCTAGTCAACTTATTAAGTATTTCGACTAATTAGTAATAGGCCGAGATTTTTTAACATGGCAATTTTTCCTTAATCTGAAGACATAAAAGGTTAATTCTTTATTCGACTTGAATGTCTATATTTCTTAAATAATAAAATACAAATTTTTGCATAATCTATTTGGACTGAAATACGAAAGTAGCGTATTTAAAAAGTCAAAGCTTTATTTGCGTTCCAGTTTTAAAGTATATTTGCACAAAATTTTGAATATGATATTCGGCAAATAAAAGTATTCGGTAATAGGCCTTTATTCGGCGAGTATTCATCTTTGTAAGAGTGAGTATAAATATTCGTCTTTGTCCGATCCACTACTAAAAGATGCAGCAGCGGTGGTCTGACGTGATAGGAGAAATTGGGAAGCGTATTGCGGTCAATTAGGTAATTAAACTGTTTTGGCAGATTATGACTGTGTTTTATTACTTCCTAAATTATGTTGAAGCGTTAAGCATTAACTCTACCTCTAACTGCCCACTTTAAAACTTTATCATTAATTAATTAATTAATTAATAGAACTTGTAGAAAACATAATTGGCAAGCATCCCTTTTATATATATTTCGTCGATATAAAATATTCAAGACTTCAATTCTTAATTAAATCTTTTATTACATTTGATTTTATTTAAGATTGTTTACTTAAACACCAAAGTAACTTTTTTCCCTTTTATTTATAAAGTATGCTAGTGAAAATATCTCACAATAATAATTATTCATGTATCATAAACAACTATTCCGGCTAATTAATAAGTCTTAATTATCTTGAAGTTCGACACTGCGCCAGTATAGAAAAGCTTATAAATAAAAATCTAGAAATAAGCCAATTTATATGCGAACTCTATGCTATACATATATGTTCCACTTCAGTTTAACGTCAACTTCTAAATAAATACGATCACTCATTCCCTTACAATGTTGGGAAAACCTTTTTTAAGAGCATTTTATGACCAACTCCTTTTTGTGGCCAACATTTTTGTGTAAATTACCTGACTAGAACTTGTATACAAGTGAGTATGTGTCCTGTACACAGTGGTCGAAGCTGGAGCATAATTTGCAACCGACCTTTTTAGATTCGTTCGAAATTTGAATTTGTTTGAATGGGTGCTGGCATTAAAATAAAACAATAACCTTCATGGACTAGTCTTTTTGTATAATTGTCTATGGTATATGGTAACATAGTAATATAATATCAGATGTAAGGGGTCTCGGAGAACTTGAGAGGACTAAGGACATGTAGAACCATATATCTAAACAATTAAGGAATATAATCCTTAAAAAAACAGACATTCGGTGGCTTTAAATCAAACAAACAGCCACAGCCTAAAACCTTGATTTTCCTAAAAATTTTCATAACACTCAACATTAGCCACACATTTGGATTTTAGTGCCCTCTCACGAACGATCCACATTCCATCTTACACCGGTTGGATCATTTTTTTTAGAAAGCTTATTACGGAGTACCCGTATACACACATGCAACATTGAACTTTATATTTAGAAGAGTACGGTTTAAATTACATTGTTTTTTTATTTACAGGGCTGTAATTAAGGGCCATGTCGGGCAGTCGACATGATATTGTTTTTATGGTACGATAGTGGATCCCATAGATTAAAGCATTTGATGCGCTTCTACACAATGTTGGGTTTCGTATATTGAAAGATGGTACAGTGAAGATGATGATGAGATTTTTTTTAAAAGATGAATTACAATTGCTAAAGAATTGTAACGTCACTAAATTCTGTACTTAATATGAGCACTTTAGCCTCTGGTGGGCTGAAGAGGAATGTTAAAAATTCTTCTGAAATCAATTTCATATTTATATCCTATTTAAAGAATTTTTGTAATGTGAATCATCAGATTATACAATTATGATTATTTAAACTGGACTTTTTACCCCTAATGATTTTGTAAAGGATAATTAATAAGTGATAATCGACAATGCTTGGCATACTTAGGCTTGGCTACCTTAGCTTACTAGTGTGTACAAAGAAATATTTGCATTTAGTTCTTCCAATTCCGCTTTCAGTCCATCGCAATTAAGATATATCCCAATTTCAGTTTAGGGATAAGCTTCAAACTAATTTCAAAACTTATACTCAACAATTAATTTGTATTAAACTGCTGTATAGTATGCTCAAATCGTCTGACACGAGGTCTCTTTCGTTGTTTATTTTATACCAGTTTCTCTGAGGGTCGTAATTTTCACTTCGACGATAAAATACTATCGTTTATGTAAAAAAAAATTGACATTTATTTCAGCCCTTTAAAAAGTCCAAAATAACAATTTTATAGGTACATACAAAAGTCGACGCAGAAGAATTATAATCGCCATTTTGATTTCTAATGAAAGTAAATCTACCTGTCATGAAACATAAATTCAAGCAAGGTATATAGGTAATTAGGTTGCACAGCCCGCAGAGCTAGTGACCCGTAGTTTATGCAACTTTGACCTTTAATTCTAGGATATTATGGGATAGTTTCGAATAATTACGGCATGAATTTACTAGTGCAGTTACAATAGTTTTGATACTTATCTGCGGAAGCTTAGCTCTCTTGAGAAACGGATACAGATTTTGAAACTTTTTGTTAGTTCAAATATTTAGCGCACTGTGATTTGCCAAAAAAGATATCGTATATAACCAATCACTTTTCCAAGCGTGGTGATTGTGATAATTATCTAAATAATATTATAAAGAGAAAAGATTTGATTTTTTGTTCGTAATCGTAGCGTATAAAGTAAAAAAGTATTCTATCTAATTACCTGTGCAAAGCCAGGGATTTGGCTGAAAAAACAAATATATTCGAGCGCACTTGACTCTGTATGTTCTGTTTCTTCTTCTGATAAATCATGGCAACACACAACGTAGACTAAGTACTAAACTCTATATCAACATGTTTATAATAAGACCAACCAACCTCACCTCTACAACATTATTTAGAATATTTCCCTAACATGGCAACATTAGTTTTATCAGATGTATCTGCCGCGAATTTGAATAGCTAAGCTTCAAGTAGCCGTATCATGGCTGGAATTAATTATTGCGATCGATAGAGCCTCCGGTGGGTAGATCACTATCGCTCTTGACCCCTGAGTTCAATTATTGTGAATTGCTGGCATGGTCAGTGAATCTCAAGCTTTAAATGTAATGTTTTTTTTATGTTCGATTTTGGTGTTGCGATTCTAAATATAAATTCCTATATAATTATCGTTCGAAGATCGAACAACACTCTCTTTCTCCGAGCCTTTTCCCAACTATATCGGGGTCGGCTTCCAGTCTAACCAGATGCGGCTGAATATCAATCAGTATTTTACACGAAGCAACTGCCATCAGACCTTCGCAACCAAATTTTTGGGTCAAAAGATCGAACAATACTACATAACAATTTTATTTTCATCTGGATTTCTTTCTTGTTTGAGGTTCTTCTGTAATTGTAACTGTATCTACTTATAAGAGTATGGATCAAAATTATTAAAAGGTTATTTCTTTGTTTTTCTGTAAAATTCATAATAGCAGTTCAAAGCTTGTATTTGCGCAATTAAAGGCTTATAATAAGCTCGCTTCTTTCTACATGGGCCTTAAAACACACTGGACTGTGGGTATACATTCCTACACCTCTGCTAAGTCTAGGGGAGTACAGCGAGTTTATGTTATGTTTTATCTGTACTAATGAATTACCCAGTAGATAAGCTAAAACTTTGAGATTAACTGCCCAACAATATAGGTCATTGATAGTAAGATCAACTTGTTTGTTATCTCCAATCTCGATTGTCGAGCCTTTGGCAAACACGATGCGGCCTCTTTCCAAATATACCGAGCCATCTTTCTGTATAGTGAAAGTTTATTCAACCATTATGACTCTATTTTAAGAGATTTCCGTAACAGGTGGCAACAGATATTGCAGTGTTAGAATATTTATTTATTTTTGTTCGGATTGATCCCTGCTACTTTCCGCCATCGTTCCACGCGACAGCAGTTCCATCCACATCATCTAGATGGTTGGCAGTCCACTACTGTGCGTTTCTCTAGAAACTTTCTGCCTCGCACAACTAAACTGTGGAATGAACTGTCGCCTGCAGTATTTCCGGACCAATATGACCTTCAAACCTTCAAGAAAAGAGCGTACTCCCTTTTAAAGGCCGGCAACGCGCTTGTGACTCCTCTGGTGTTGCGGGTGTCCATGGGCGGCGGAAATCGCTTACCATCAGGCGATCCGTCTGCTCGATTGCCACCTATCGCATAAAAAAAAAAAAAAAATATTATTAGTTGTATTTGCAAGAAGGGTCATTTTTGTCCATCATTCGTGGCGATACTACTATACTACAAATGTGAAAGTTTGTGAGGATGGATGCATGGATGTTGGTTACTCTTTCATGCTAAAACTACTATACGGATTTTGTTGAAACTTTACAGTATTATTATTTATAAGTACATCAGAATAACATATAGGCTATAATATTGATTTCTGACATTTACGCGTATATTATACATTGAAATAAAACTACTTTTTACGGATTTTATCGCGTATATTGATATTATTAATCCCGACGTTTCGGACCCTTTACAGCGTCCATGGTCACGGGTAGACTGAGGTGGTGGGCGTCTTGATGTGAAAATCCGTAAAAAGTAGTTTTATTTCAATATATAGGCAATAATTTATAACGATTTTGAGTTCATTAGCCAAATTACAACGATAATTTAAAAGTAACTTTTCTACGCGGACGAAGTCGCGGGCACAAGCTAGTAGGTACTATATCGTCAGCCAACTTTTTTTATGTTATTTAGAAAAGGAAAAATTGGACCGCGGGCAGGATTCGAACCTGCGTCTTCTGGTTAGGTACACCAGACGCTATGACCACTAAGCCACCGCGATACCTACCCGTCATGTCGAATTTTTCCTTCACATACTGAATTTACGTCTTTATGGTGACGTCAGTAACACCTATTGAAATGCAAGTTTTTGCTTTTCAACCGACACAACTTACTTTACAGTTAGTTAAGTGTCGAACGATGCCACCTTACCTTGTAACTATCTTTTTGTATATTTTTGGCATTTTCCATGCTAAGATTTTAAAGTTATTTAGAAAAGGAAAAATTGGACCGCGGGCAGGATTCGAACCTGCGTCTTCTGGTTAGGTACACCAGACGCTATGACCACTAAGCCACCGCGATAACTACCCGTCATGTCGAATTTTTCCTTCACATACTGAATTTACGTCTTTATGGTGACGTCATGGGAAACCCGTCATGTTTGGCATGGAAAATGCCAAAAATATACAAAAAGATAGTTACAAGGTAAGATGGCATCGTTCGACACTTAACTAACTGTAAAGTAAGTTGTGTCGGTTGAAAAGCAAAAACTTGCATTTCAATAGGTGTTACTGACGTCACCATAAAGACGTAAATTCAGTATGTGAAGGAAAAATTCGACATGACGGGTAGGTATCGCGGTGGCTTAGTGGTCATAGCGTCTGGTGTACCTAACCAGAAGACGCAGGTTCGAATCCTGCCCGCGGTCCAATTTTTCCTTTTCTAAATAACTTTTAAATCATGGAAAATGCCAAAAATATACAAAAAGATAACTTTTTATATTTTTTATAGTACGGAAAATCCTCATGGATCCTCCGCCACCCGGGGAGGTGGCAGGGTATGTCGGACTCATACCGACTAAAAACCGCACTTTCCTTAACTTGCCTTATAGTCATGGCTATGGGGTCCGTGAAATTCACCACGACCATGACACCTGCAGAGGCGGTAGGGTGTGCGGACTAGTATGTACCTACCTATTGAAAACCGCAATTGCCTTCCCTTTCCCTATAGTCAAGGCCATAGGATCCATGATTATCACCAAGAATATAACAGGATACCTACTCCCCTACTGCCAGCGAAAATGACAAAAAGGTACGATAATAATATCTTTGTTATTTATAACAAAGTTAAATTCTTGATATTTCCCACGCGTACAATGTAAGGCATTTATAATTTAACTGTTAACTTAACTATTGCTGATAACATTGCGGTATTTGAATTCGTAATTATTTTATCTAAGATATTTAAGTATCGATTATCTGTAGTTAGTTCGGAAGCTTTGTTCTCAATCATAACGTAACATACCATGCCTATGTTCTCCGAGGGTTAGGCAGAGGTTCTGCGGACGAATGCTACAGCGCTCCCGTAGTCCCGGCACTAAAGTGGTGACGCGAAACGCCGAGGTTAGTGTTAGTCGGTAGATCGCTCTTTTCAGAGCGGAGTCCGACACACCCCACCGCTCCGGGGAGAGCGGTAGGGCGGGCATAAAGCATTTCCAACCCCGTCAAAAAAAAAGGGTTAGGTAGAGGTGTACCAATACCATAAATAAATACCCACAGTTCCCTGGTATGTTTAGGTCCCAGGTGGCGAGTCTATTACCATTAACCGGACAAAAATACCAACTCCGAACAGCTACTGAGAATTTCATAGAAATACTCAATATATAACATTCTAGTCGCCCTGGCAATCGATCTGAGAACCTCTTACGTAGCAGTCGCGTATCTATCAGCTACGGACGTCCACTGCTGAATATAGGCCTCTCCTAATGATCGCCACAAAAATCGGTCTTGCGCAGACCGCATCCACCGACTCCCCGCGACCCTCATGAGGTCGTCCGTCCATCTAGTTGGGGGCCGTCCTACGCTGTGCTTTCCTATGCGACCACGCATCGCACGCCTCTCCAGGACTTCATTTCCCCAGCGGCCATCCGTTCTCCTAGCCACATACCGTGCAATCTTGCGAGCTATGTTAGTAGTCGCGATTACGAACACAATATAAATGGCAGTTAGTTATAATTTATTTATATTAAAATTATCAGACAGTACAACTGAACTAAAACTAGACTATGATATTAATGAGTTAGTAAAGGGCATCAAAAAACTCCTGCGCATCGCTATCGCCTGGAAACGTGCCCAAAAGGCCATGTTGAATGGCTATGCTTATTCTTTACCATTATTATGTTTTTCATGTTGACTGGTTATCCTATTTCTCCCAATGAGCTTCACCATTTGCTTAGTTCCCACCAACGAGTAGCATTATGAAACAAATGAACAATCGATACTTTTTACCGCCAACTACACCATCACTGCGTTTTAATCTCTATATCTAAAGTATAAAGTTCAGAGTTGAAAGATATTCGAATTTGATGTGGTTTCTGGCTCACAAGGACAGCCGAAGTAATAAATTCCACCGTAAGCAGTACAAATTCAACAATTGTTTGCAAACATACCGATTATACGATTATAATATTCGATTAATTCTATAGAATTATTCGATTGGCAAATTTCGCATAACTTTATGTGGAATATTATGCGAAGGTTATGTTACTTGATTAGTGTTAAGTATAAATTTCTTGCAGTATTTATGTCTGTTGATATTATAGAATTTAAAACTTTGGTTTTATAATTATTAATTATCACTCGCATAAAACGGTGACGGAAAACACGATTTTTCTCGGCGGTGTGTGAAGTCTGTCAATCCGTACTAGGCCAGCGTGATGGACTATAGCCTAATCCCTCTCAATCTGAGAAGAGACCCGTGTCCAGCAGTGGGACAGTATATGGGTTGATGATAATTAATTATAAATGGAAGGTAAAACTTCCACATTTATAACTATTAATGAAGTTGATTAAGAAAATCCAAATGCATCTCAAAATCAGCCCTTTTGCTGTCAAATGTGTTAAATATTTTGTAAAACCTAGTTCCTCAGGTGATCGCATATCCAAGTTTTCCATTCAAATAATTTGGGGGAGTAAAATGGCCGGAATAATCCCTTTCCCTGCTAATTTTATACATGCGAAAGTAACTCTGTCTATGTGTTATGCTTTCACGGTTAAACCCGTGAGCAAATTTTCATAAAATTTGGTACAAAGATAGAGTGACCTTGGAGGAGTATATAGGCTAGTCTTTAGTCTCTAAAATCCCTTTGGGGCCGGGTGAAACCACAGGCAATCGCTAGTTATTTATATTTTATTTATCAAACCATGTATGGCACTGTTTTGGGCCCGGGTTTTCACTTTGATTAGGCCATAGTCTACTACACTGACCTAATGCGGGTTGGCCTAAATAAACAATCATAAAATTATATAATCAATCTCCTGTATTAAATTTCGCATTTATATCAATACACGCAGGTCACCTTACACGCCAGATTGATGCAAATATTCAATTACTAAAACTGACGTCTTGTCAATTACTTATCCAGCTATCTGACAGATAACAAATAGGGTACAAGAGCTTATGTAGCGATACAAATATTGTTCAACTGCAGTAGGGTCGCCAATGTTGCTATACGTATATGGTTTAATCAGGATAACCAATCCAGGAAAATAATTAAATCGGAAAGTTGTTTTATTGGGGTGTAAGAGTTTGACATACAGTGAGGATTATCTGTTTATTTATTTAGTTAATTTGAAGTATCCAGCAATCCAATTACTTTTCACTCCAGTCCGGACGCGTCCCTACACTGCCAATTACATGTAACTCCGGGAAAATTGGTTCGGGTGGCAACCCTACACCTCAGTACAGCTAGAACAATTACCTGCGTTTGTGCAACATTTAACTATAAATTTAATTTGTCAATAACGTTAGTGGGCTGTGCGTATAATTTGACGGGTGAAGGTCGATTGAGTGTCTGGTGCCCTTAATGTGAGCGTGAAGCTGTCTGTCCGTATGTCTCATTGCATTTAATCTCGTAATAATTGGTTCGCGTGACGCGTTGATTTTACTGGGGAGGGGAGTAGGCAAGGTTAGTCGCTCGTGGGGGACAGCAAAGTAGGTATAAAAATCTCCACACGCTGGGAATAAATGAAGCACGATTACTGGTAGGATCATATGATCCCCTTAGCTAGCCATCACTCTTTAAAATACTTGTAAATACTTTTACTGCATTAGTGTATTCAGTTATTACTTTTACTGTGTTTAGTGTATACGTGAGAGCCATAGTATGAAATATTGTCAATTCAATGGCAAAAAAATCCCCATTAGTATTTCATATAAATGAGTGAATCCACAACCGTATACTTAGTGCAATATTATGATTTATGCAGCACTTCTCAAAACTGCTAGCTGAGTGTTGTGTTAAGTCTTAACGTGTTCAAATATTAATTGTTTAACTGTTTAGTTTGGTTAGCGTTTAGCGTTCGTTTCCACTCTGTTGTTGTTTAATTAAATAATGTCAGCTTTATTTGCTAAAGAAATAAAATATTAGTCAGTAAATCTAGTATTACAGGCTACAATGTCTGAAATTTTAGGTTTAGGTACTAGTAAGAGATTTATGTTATTCATTTATATCTTTATTCCCTCATTAGTGTAGTGGTCTTTAGCGCGACTGCGACGGTTGTGGTCCTTGATTCGGTCTCCAGAGGAGAGTGTTATTAAGTTTTTCTAAGAAATTCTCAAGAGCACATCGAAGTTTGGATTTGTGCCCGGTTAAATGACAATAGGATCGCTCCCGCCCCATGGGACTTTAACATACGCGCAAACTGTTGGTGTACATTAGTAGTAACACGTCTGCCTAACCCTTTGGGAAATACAAGCGTGATGGTATGTTGTTTTTCTTTATTCGCAATATCCTTTGTTAGCAAACATAGTACAAGACATAAGTATTTCTGTCAAATTTCAGGTTTGTAAGGATTTTGATATTTTGTGTAATAATAAACTGTGTATAAGTTTTGAGACAACTAAAATATTCCTCACATAGGGGAAAGTTTTGAAAGATTTTCTAAATAAAAAGTGCTACAAACAAAGCTTCCAATAATCGACCAAACTTTTCTGCTGAGAATGGTGACCAAAAAACTCTCCTGCATGGTTTCGCAGATATTTCTATTCTTAAACCTCAACGACATAAAACCTCAAAGAGTGCAAAACTCTTTTATAAATCCTACTTTGAAACCAAATCAATTATAGGTACGGTAAAAAGAGATCTAATTAAAAAGATTTAGAATTGCATTTATATCCTTCTTAGTTACGTGGTCAATTAAATTGGACCTAGAGGGCATAATTGAAAGACTGGATATGGGGACCCGTTGGTATATTACTATGTTCATATTTGGCGTTAATGCTAAAGTTTACACAATGATCCGTAGAATGGATTTGTCGAGGTTGATGATATTTATCGAATAGGCAAGTCCACTATTACGTAAATGGGAAAAGTCCGAGGCAAAACTTATTTATTGGTTTTTGGTATTATCCGGTTTCTATTAAAAAGATACGCGTGGAAAAGTTGCTTTTAATTTTTGTTGTAATTTGGCTGATCAACTCAAAATTGTTATAAATTATCTCTCTCTGGGGTCGGTCCCTCATGTCTGAGGATCGTGGTCAGCATCAGGGTTGCATCTAGAGCGAATTATCTGCCTCCATCGGTTTCTGTCCAGCGCGTCTCGCATAACCGAATAGAATTTGGAGGCCGACGAGTCTTTCACTTGATCGGTCCATCTTGTTGGTGAACGACCGCGCGATCGTTTGCCTTCGGTGTTCCCAACCACAATCAGTTTTTCCAAACTTCCGTCGCCTCTGCGCAAATATATATAATATATTATAAATTATAGTATAAACGTTATTCTGTTTGATGTATAAATAATAATACTGTAAAGTTTTATCAAAATCCGTTCAGTAGTTTTTATCGCATTATATTGATATTATTAATCCCGACGTTTCGGACCCTTTACAGCGTCCATGGTCACGGGTAGACTAAGGTGGTGGTCGTCGTTACCATGGACTTTGCAGGGTCCAAAACGTCAGGATTAATAATATCAATATAACGTGATAAAAACGACTGAACGGTGTAGTTTTGTTGTGAATGTAGTTTTATTTCAATGTTTGAATATAGAATCTTTATTAGGCTGTAGGACATAATTTGATTAAGCTGGAGCTCAGTAATGTTGAAAGCGCATTACTGAGTGAAGTGCATTCAATTCTTGCAAAAGTTATTATCACTAATAGAATCAGTTGCGAGTTGCGTTTACGCATTGTTTGGGTTCGGCTCAGGGGGCCTACCTCGAAAAACGATATTCGAAGATTCGACTGATGCATCGCACATTTTCCAGCTGCAAAAATGTAATTTCGAACAGTAATCGATTCGATGTTCGCAATTTATTTTTTTGTCTTACGTTGACGGTATTTCTAAATGTAATTTTACTTTTAGTTCTTTGAAATTTGATAATCTATTATTAATGATTTGTTGCCCACGGTACCATTAGCACCCTAATTGACTTTTTAAGATAAAATGTAGCTTATGTGCTTCTCCTAGGTCAATCTTTCGTTATGCCAAAATTCATTCAAATTAATTCAGCGGTTTAGGCGCCCCCAGTATATGGGTTTATGATGATCTTGTGCGTCGTTTTGTTTATTTCGATATGAAACTTTGACGTACGATTTTCATAGTAGGTCCCCAGTTACGTAAGCATCCTCATACGCACATCGGTTACATCTCATTTCCTTTATAAATTGCATAGGTTTAAAATATGTCTTTATGGTACTATTTTGCACCCACTCGCTAGACAAGCTCTAGGAGACTAAGCCTATTATTACGTTATTTGTATTTTAGTACGCTGTTTACAGAAAATGTTCACTGTAAATAATGTTTTTAATACCCAGCCGTTTTACTTGCAATACTCAAAATCAAAGTTCATATTTACGACTTAGATACACACTACGAATAAGAATGACTTCATTCTAGACATTTTCCAAGTATTAAATAGTTGGGAAAAGGATATTATGTTGAAAGGAAACATCAGGAAAATCACTTGGCTAGAACTACTACTTTTGCTGTTTGTGAATCTTATAGTGCTGTGAATAATGCATAATGTGATTCATCAAATATGGCGACATTAGCCCCGTCAGACATCTGCCAAAGAATTCAAGAACAATACGATATATCCTAAGAAGAAATAGGTTGTCACGTTTTTGACTATCACTTAAAACGTCATGTGTTCGTATAACAATTGGGACTGATGCCTTAACTTGCTCTCTAAGGCACGGTGGAGTCCCACTGTGTCTCCCTGTTCTATGAATGGTACCCGTCTATAGCGGCAAACGTAGCAACAAGAATAATATATAATAACCTTGCAGCTCAAATTGATCAGCATTACTTAACAATGTAGTAAGGGCACCTAAATACTGATTACGCATTATACCTGTAACATAAAGTGCAATCTATCTGTACTAGGCGCTCCGCCCGGCTTCGCTCGTGCCTACGCTCACTATGCTAATACGAAACTCGAATGAAAACAAAATGGAGGCGGCATTGTTTTTCGAAATGGAAAGTTATGCTAATTTTACCATCTCCGTGTAAGAAGATTTGAATAATTTCTGGATGGTATTGAATAAGTTTATGTAATAAGGTAATTTGATTGCTGGTAATGCCGATTTGGATGCAGTTTTGAAGAAATAAATGTCAACTTGGGAGTGTTCACGTCACAAGTGTATAGGTTTAAGGCAAGCGTACTTTCCAATGTATACGCACAGTCCCCTGCCATGTAATAGCTCATATCTAAGCTCAAGGTCATTCAACGAGCAATGGAGAGAAATATGCTTGGTATTTCTCTATGCGACCCAATTACAAATTACGAGATCCGTAGAAGAACTAAAGTTGCCGACATAGCTTAAAGAATTAGCAAGCTTAAGTGGTAGTGGATGAGGCACATAGCTCGTAGAACTAACAGCTACTGGGGCAGAAAGGTTCTCGAATTGAGATCACGTACCAGAAAACGCAGCGCTTCGTGGTCAAGAAGATGGATAGACGACCTGGTGAAGGCCGCGCGGAGTCGTATGATGTAGGCGGCATATACCCCGAACTTGTGGAAACTTATAGAGGAAGGCATAGAACTTGAACTTACGGAATAGTGGGGACTTTGTTCAGCAGTGGCCTTATTTTGGCTGATCTATGGATGGAAGGCAATCGGCTCGCCCACTATTAAATGGAACCTAAAATACACAACGACCTGTGTAACATCAGTATCTCTCTGCCTAACCTTGGATAGAGGCAGGTTGGTATGTTACGTTTAAAAAAAATACAAGATATTTTATTAGTCCACACAATTGCACATCCATGTCCCTTCGTACAAATCCGCTCAACAAGCGATGACGGGTCGAGATACCGTGAAATCATAAATACAGCTTTTGCAGTCCACCGCTTTGTCTCTCCTGCCTTTTTGTTTGTTAAGCGTGTGTTCCAGTGGAATGGCAACCTTTAGTTAGACTTGCAGTATTTAATTCTGACACGTTATATTATTTTGAAATGACTTTTAAAGTCGCTTTTGTTGCGCTTCATCATCTTTGTCCTTTTCCATCTACGTTCGAGTCGACTTCCAGTCTGAACTAGGAGTTAAACGAGTAGCAAGCGTACCTACGTGTCTTGTCATTATTTGTTTGGAAGATTTAGTTCCTTTCCTTGCCGCTAGAGGCGCTATACAGGTTTTCTGTACAAAATATTTGATAGATTTGCATGAAATTATCTCTTACTGGTGATGTATATCAATATTTTATACGAAGCGACTGCCATAAGACCTTTACAACCCACTTTCTGGGTAATACCGATATCCTAAGGGTAAAAAGTTTGTCTGATTTTGTAAGTCATGTCGGTTGAGAAGCAAAAACTTGCTTTTCAATAGGTGTTATAGACGTCACCATAAAGACGTAAATTGAGAATGTGAAGGCAAATTTCGACCTGGCGGGTAGGAGTCGCGGTGGCTTAGTGGTCATAGCGTCTGGTGTACCTAACCAGAAGACGATGTTCGAATCCTGCCCACGGTCGAATTTTTCTTCGCTAAAATAACTAGTACATCATTGCTTTTGCAACAGAATATTTGGCAATACAGTGTTACCGCCACAGGTTAACTAAACACGGACAAAATATATAGCTCTAGTATGCAAAATTTAATGCTGATTACGCTTCAGCTACTACTGAGCTATTATTAATTGCTTTATTGTCTGTAAATGCTGCAATAGCCTGACATAAGTAGCGGACGGGTAATCCTGTTGGGTAGCCTGTTGGGGTCATGGCGTGTGCGATGAGCGTCCCATGACCTTCACCATCAGACAATCAGATCAACTGGCAAGGAAAGGCAATGTCGTTTCTAGTCCACGAGCCCGAAATATCCTGCCGCCTCCCCTGGCAGTCCATGAGGATTGTGCCTGCTATAAAAAAGGTATTTTGTCATATACAGGGTCTTAAAAAACTACCTGTAAAGCCGAACGGAGGTTAAATGGGGCCTTATAACAAGTCCATTCACAATATTTAAGAACCGTAGTAACGCTGTATAACATACCCCAAAAAAAGGAAAACAACAACATTTATTAATGAAAAATAAAAAACTATTAAAGTAGACAATTATTAGGTAAAATAGGTACGTAGGCCATTCTGTTAAATAATCTGGTTCCCTTACATGCCAGCTGACAAAATTTTTGGCTTTGATAATTAATTATATTTTTTACGGGGTATTTTGTAACACAGTGATAAGCTGTTGTTTCATTACCAGTAAAAAAAAATGTTCCACAACCATAAGCAGTTCTATTAACATTAGAAAAGCCAAAAGTTTTTTCGTTAATCCTGAAATTAATTTAAAATGAACCGAAACAAATATAAAGTCGAACGCTAACTATGAAAGTTTTTAAAAAATATCTTCAAGTAAAATACGTCTTTTTATAAATTCTACAATTACATTGAGACAAGTTCTCACAAAGGTCATTGTCAACTGTTACCGTACATTTGTTTGCTGTGCGCGTGCGCAAGCGAGCCTTGCGTTAGTGATCAGCTGTTTTGTATCCACACTACGACTGTCAGTCAATTCTGCTGTTTAAATGGCGTCATGTTAATTTAATTTAAGTAATAAGGCATATAATTACTGTTAGAGCAATTTAACAACAACAACTGAAATCTTTTTTAGCTTTTAGGCTTTAACCTTTAAAGCCTGACACCATAATATTTAGAAATCACAGGATCTCATATTTCATATTTATTTATTGCATTCCATAATGTAGGTATACAATTCAGGTGGTAAATACAATAAAAATAAACAATAATGGACCCTGTAGGGCGCAGCAAAAAAATTTGTAAATTAATAATTTTAGAGAGAGGATATAATTGATATATTCTATATATGTATCTATACAGTCTAGATCTAGATCTATACAACCATATCACAGTTAAGCTATTTAAAGTTAGAAATTGGGTCCAATGACACGAGAACTGACAGATTCAATAGACAAAACTATCAAAAATTTCGATATTGCCATAATAAAATAAATTCGTGGATAAGATGTGTGTAAATAATTCACACAGATTGGGCAACCCAATCCTTTCTTTTTTTAGATGTTTATGATACCTTCTTGTATTATGATGTAAACGAAGAGCCAGTACTTAATCTTCTTACGCACAAATTCGATTTTTCGAGGAGAGCAATACTAAACTAACATAGGTCTGTCGATAGCGCTGCAGGCGCTCAGAAGCGATATAACCAATAACATATTCAGTTTGAAGATAGCAATATAACATAAATTAAAACTGGTCCCTAGCTCTTTGACTACAAAAACTGTTACATTAACCAGTTATATTTAAGTAGTCGTCTATAGATGGGAAAAGTGACTTGACAAAAGTATATTATTTCAGTAAATTTTGCATAAAACGAGACTGGTCTTCAAAATCTATGGGGTTTTAAGATTTTTAAGTACATAATTGATTGTATTTTGAGAAGAAATAGAAAAAAGATTATCAGTATTTTCTTGTTTTTAATCCAATTTAAATTTCGAAGAAGCAAATTCTCGCTAGCATGTACGTACATGTGCGTAAAATAATCACGCACCAAAAGAATTACAAATATATTTGAAATTAGAACTGTCTCGTTAAGCCGTGGTCTCGCTGCGTCTTTTTTGTCGCGTTGACGGCCCTCAATCACGCGCGCCCACGATCCGACGTTGTTAATTAAAATATATTACTGCGCCGCACTCGCGATCGATGACGTCGAGAAGATGCCGTGATTAGAACCCGCCTTAAGTTAGTGATGTGGTTTGTATATAGAGCAGAGGCAGAATCGGTTGCGGTAATGTATGGTAGTGTGGGGAAAATATTGATGGGAAGTTTCGAGAGTTATTTGAAAATCGTGTGTTCGATTTTAATTGACTGCTATAAAGTAGATTCTTAATTTGTTGTTAAGTATTTATGGTTAAACAGTGATAGTTTGTTGATTGGAATGTA
Source organism: Acronicta alni (assembly GCA_964056405.1). Classification (NCBI taxonomy): domain Eukaryota; kingdom Metazoa; phylum Arthropoda; class Insecta; order Lepidoptera; family Noctuidae; genus Acronicta; species Acronicta alni. The sequence continues at coordinate 2,602,915 of OZ043919.1, read as the reverse complement.
GAACAAGCTTATTGATTGGCAGATTTAGCATAATTTATTAATGTAAGGAGTTTTATGTCGAATTAGATTTATAACATAATTTAATGATTCTTACTATCCGCAAGTTTTTTATATTTAAAAGTCCGCAAATACATATATTTTATCTTTTAAATTGATTATTGTTTACAAATCATAAAGTAATAAGCTTTAGTTTCGTTTGCAAGACCAACGCGACGGCACAAACTGTCAGCTTTAACGAAAATTTTCATTAACTGAGACTTGACAAAATTGATAAGGTAGGACGAATTTACATATCACAAAGATATGTAAACTGTACAAAGCTGGTCCTCACCTCCGCATTTCACGTCATAACCGTGACTTTACGACTATATTCCCACTTTACAATTTTGTCTCGCTAACAAACTTCAACTAACTTAATAGATAACTTATCTGCAACTAAGCTACATTTGGCAACGCCAAATTATTGCGTACAATGCTATTGACATCATAATTTAGATTATGATAGTATCTAACATCTAGTTTATAGGATATTGAACTTCATTGTTAAGGGGCAGAGTGCATTTTTGAATGGAGGTAGGAATGTACTAGATCGGCAGATTGGTGTTCTGTTCGGGTGACCATTATTTTGCACATTTTAGTATTTGAACATATCAGAGAAAGAGAGTTCCATTAAAGGTTCTTAAAAAAAATCATTGTTCCTACAAAGTTTTTTTAATGGAACGGTAAGCTGCGTCAATATCTATTTAATAAAATACAACAACATATACCTTGGACAAAGGGGATGGCAAAGTTTTAATTACGTTACCTGGGTAGGTACCTACTACCACAATTCCCCGATATGTTTTTAAGTATATAAGTAACAGGTTGCCCGATTTCTTATATGGTACGTACATAAAATACATCGCCTATTGTGTGTTATTTCGTCAATTAAAATTATATTGTAAAATGGAATATAATTCAAGTACCTATTCAGTTCTCTGTTATTCAAATCGTTGTCTCACGTAAAAAAATATTGTTAAATTAAAATTTTATTTGACAAACTTTTTTAACATCACTGTACGACTAAGTTTTAATGTAAACGAAACACCGGATGTCAATATTTTAAGTGTTAACTTGCCACTTCCGGTGCTCAATAGACGCATTGTTTAGTTGAATTAGATGTGGAGTAGGCAAGGCAATTAGTAAGGCTGTCTTATCTATGGAAACCAAATTTTTTGGGATTCGGATCCAAACTGCCTCAAGTGGTCTTAGGATCAAGCAATATTATTAGATTTTTATATGAAATTTTCATTAGCAGCTCGGTATTTGGATTTGTGCTGGGTAATGGCAATACTTGCTCCGTATTACATGGGAGCTAAACATACCGGCGATCTGTAGGTGTATAATAAGGCATGGTATGTTATACAGGGTGGAAGGGAGATCGACGCGCAACGGCTTACAATGACTTCAGTACATGACTCTGGACCCCCCTGCGTTGGAATTTTTCGTCGGCTTTTTCTTAAATTTTACAACTTACACAACAGGGGTTCCAGAATCATGTACTGAAGTAATGGTAAGCCGTTGCGCGTCGATGTCCCTTCCACACTGTATATGTTACGCTCAAAGATTGAAAACGCTCATTGAGCGAAAAAACTGCTCACAACGCGTAGAAAGTAGCAGCTTAATAATCCGTTTTTAGCTTTGTCTTAATGTCAAATGGTATCGAGCTATTGTATTTATTAAAAAAAAAAACTAAAAACCTAACAACTTAAACTAGTCTAAGTAGGATTTTTTATTAATTAGTTTTTATAGTTCCTTGTAGTTTGAAGCTCAACTAATATAATTGACCACAAAGCGTTGTGAGCCATTTTTTTTTGAGCGTATATACAATATTATTTAAATCGCCGAAATAACACACAATAGGCGATATATTTTTAAGTAGGTACCATACAAGTAATTGGGGGTAACCTGTTAAATTAGTATAAATTATATTATATTAGTAGTAATTGGGGTAAACTTATAAGGTACTTAAAAACATATCGGGGAATTGTCGTAGTACGAGTAGTCTAGGTACCTTGCTAACGTAATTAAACCTCTACTCACCCCTTTGGCGATACAGGCCACCTATACTCTATAGAAAGGAGAGCCAATATCACCTAAGTTACTTGCAACTTTCGAGCACACTACTTGCATAATACACATACAACTTGCCAAATTGTGTCTATACTTGTTTCTACCAAAGGCGGGGTGACCCTACATGACGGTAGCTGTGGGCGTAGAGAGCGAAGTATTAAGATTGGCCGAGCAAACACCGAGGTTTACATCCTGAGAATATTTCACGCCAATAACAGGGTTTAACCAGATTAAACTACTGCCTCATTGGCCTAGTGGTCCTAATTGCGACTACGCTAGAGGTCTTGGGTTAGATTCCCAGATCGAGTTATGTTATGGTTAAGTATGTTTAGGTTAAAGGATTAGTATTAAATGAGACGTCTCACTGAACGATTGTGTTTCAATGCATAGCATAGTTCTCCACATGGCAGAGGTCAGTGTTATTTTTTCTATGAAATTCTCAGTAGCAGCTCGGAGTTTGGATTTGTGTAATACCTACTGATATTCAGCCGCATTTGGTTAGACTGGAAGCCAACCCTAATATAGTTGGGAAACGGCTCGGGTGGCGTTTGTAGTCTTATCCATTATTCAACTATGTAGATTACAAAAATCGATCAGATTTGACTTAGTTATATCCACTAATCCATAATTATCAACTAATTCTTAATGAAAATCAGTGAGAATATACATCAAGTACACACAAACAATGCACACCCACACTAATACATTAGCATAGTAATACATTAATAATTACACACATTCACAGCTACCTTACTTCACACATGTTTGGCTACTTAACTGAGACCCCCGGGGCGATGGATTACGCAAGAAATATCAGGTCGCGTAATACTGGATAGGTATTGATAAAGTTGTAATGCAAGTCGGCAGACTGACAGGCATTCGAGGCCGATTTATTGGAAGGGTATCCTAAGAATACCTTAATAGCATCTACATTGTTCTGTTGCACTTAGAATGTTGAACTTGGTTAAAAATGGGTAAACAGATTTTGCATATTGCAGAGTTTGAAAGATTGATGTAGGGACACGGATTGGAAATGCTGAGGCTTTTTTTATACCACTAATGTTACAAACAAGCACACGGCCCACCTGATGGTAAGCGGTTACCGTAGCCTATAGACGCTTGTAACACCAGGGGTGTCGCGCGTTGCCGACCCTGTAAAACTAAATAGTTGGGTTTGCAGTATAAGGGTCAAAGTCCCTCCCACTGCCAACACAACGTTTCCTTGCGGAGCACTGGCAACCTTGCTCGCCGTAAGAAACACAACACAGTTCAAAGCAGTGTTATGTTTCCGTATGTTGAAGGAAGACAACGCTTTTTTATCGTACGGATTTTTTTATGGATCCTCCACAACCTGGGTAGGTGGCAGGGTATGTCAGACTCATACCGACTAAAAACCGCACTTACCTTCTCTAGCCCAATATGCCATAGTCATGGGATTCGTGATATTCGCCTCAACCGAAGGCATACCATGAACATGCTGCCTTTTGTCTCAAAAAATAATAGTAAAACGAAAGAAAAACACATTTATTCGGACAAGGTCCGTACAACACACACTTAAAATAAGGAAAGAATATATAAAAGACCATAAGGATCACTATATTATGTGCTGTCGGCATGCTTGTCCCGAACGGGTTGCCAGCTCAGCATTATGCTGGGCGTATTTATTACCCAGCGCTGATTTTCAGTTGGCACCCTAGCAACCGTAGACAGCTTAGAAACCGTAGACAATTAGCTAGTTATATGCAATTTCTATACAGCCTGATTGCTCAAAATATCTGGTTAAACAGTACTATAGAATCATTAGTACAGTCAACAATAAAGTTAAGTATACAGGCAGCTTATTTAAAAGCTGTGTTTTGATAAAGATAGTGTAATAATGTATCACGCAATATGAGTCAAAACTTAGGTATTGTAAGCAGCTACATACCTAACCCTTTGGCGCGTAATTATTTACGTCGAAATCTGTATAAAAATGCATATTTCGTTTGTTATCTGTATACTTAACTCTTTTGTTGACTGTACCAGATACTATATCTATTACTGGTTTTCTTTAGAATGACTGCAGTCTGACCTCTAGCCTAGAGAAACCACGTATTCACAACCATATCGTTAGCACGTAACGACTTGTCCGAAGATAGCCGATGCGATCATGACGATAAATTCGAAGTTATATCTTAAGATTTATATGTTGATACCCTAATTACTTATTCTATCGTGTTTACAAGTTTTCAGCGGTATTTACGGTAAATTAGTACGAGGTACTTCTTTTTCTACTGACCTGTCCGAATGAGTCGTATCGTCGATAAATGGAGATTAAACGAAAAAAAAAAGTAATTTTATTAGTAAATTAAACTAGATGAAGTAATTAGCGGGAAATATAGACTACTAGAGGGTCAAAATCCTGTGCGCTTTTTGCGATTTTGAGTGTCAAAATCCCCTTCAGCCTGAACTTATAGCACCACGAACTAAATGAATTTTAATATAAAAATAATATCTCTGAAACAATTAATAAAAACCTTATTTTTTAGATATTTTCTACTTTCTTGTTTTTTAAGTGTGTATCATCATCATAATCATCAACCCATATACTGTCCCACTGCTGGGCACGGGTCTCCTCTCATATTAAGAGGGATTAGGCTATAGTCCACCACGCTAGCCTACTGCGGGTTGGCAGACTTCACAAACCGTCGAGAAAAATCTCTGTATGCAGGTTTCCTCACGATGTTTTCCTTCACCGTTTAAGCGAGTGATAAATAATTAATTATTAATACGCACATGAATTCGAAAAGTCAGAGGTGCGAGCCTTGGGTTCGAACTTGAGACCAGCGACTTGGCAGTCCAATGGTCATACCGCTAGGCTATCACTGCTTCTTCAAAGTGTGTATATAAAACTTATTCTGTAAATAAACCCGAAACAAAACTTTATGTGTTTTATAGTTTTAGTTTACCAAATATATAAGGAATATTGAAAATTGGCCTCTCAATATCCCTCTTTTTCTCTACTACTACACTCCAAATCTGCATTTGCATATATCTACTCGTAACTTCACAGTAGTATTACAGTTTGGTGAGACTTATACTCACGTACCTGCTTTACAATTCAATGTCTCTATCTCTGAGCTACCTCCCGTCTAATACCGACTGATCACAAAATAGACCGAAGTTTTTTTACCATTCTTCTCATGATGGACATTTAATATCTACGTTTCCTAACAAAAAAAAAAAACAAATTCTAACAGTTAAGTGTAAAATAATAGACGCATTTTTGATAATTTCTTTTATACATCGGTTTGGTATGCGATCATTAATCATACGTCTTTATGCTTAGGGCTGCCACGAAATGAATTGCACTTTTAGAATTATGTCTTGCATATTTTTGTAAGTATAGCACAAAGAACGATTACTGATTATTTAAAATTTTAATTTTAAACTAACTTTAACTTTAATTTTAAAACTAGATGCTTCTTAAGACTGTCCATCATTTTCCAAAAATTTTTTTTTCATTTGTTTGTAAGTCGACTTGATCATCATAATTAGTATTACCAAAAAACTATGTTTATTAGGTAAGTAGGTATATGTAAAAGCTATAACAACAAAATTGTATATAATTAGATGAAGTATCGATTTAATTGAGCAAGCTATTAGATAGCTTATTATAATTGCATTTTGAAGCTCAACTAATATATTATTGACCTTATAGCGTTGTGAGCTGTTTTCGGTCTTTGAGCGTAGGTAACATTTATAATAATTTTTATTTTACAAAAAATCAGTGCGTGCCAACCCTAAAGATACAATGGCGGGCAAATTATCGTGTATACCTCCTAGTCAGATGAAAGGCCATCGGGTTGTACAAGGCCTCATGGTAGGAGCAGGATTGTTAATGGAAACTTTGATACTTGCCATGGAATTGTAAGGAAGGATTATAAGTGAAGATGGGTTTTTTTCCAACAAATCTTTATAATGTATGGAGAACAACATTCATGTTATTAAACTACCTACTTTTTTACAAACTTTTATTCATCTTGCAATGTATATGTAACTATGTTTGTTTGGGTGGAATCTTGCAACTCAATTTTGAGGCAGATATTAGGTATTTGTAATGTCACGTTTGTATGTGATTGTTACAAATTTTTAAGCTCTATAGTTTAGCTGAAAAAATGTAGGAGATAAATTTGACAGCCTAGATCTCGGTTGGGTAAAGTATCTGGTGTACTGAACCAGAGGACGCAGGTTTATCCTATCTGAGGTAGAATTTCTGTTTCCAAAAAAATTAATATCTTTAAAAAAAATGCTTGTAATTACGTAGACTGTGGCAACAGCAACACGTATTTATTTAACGAAAATTTAGATAGACGCGTCTTTGGCCATTTTTTGTATACTGCAGCTGATCTAGTTTAGTACAGGCTTTCCGTAAAATGAGAGCTCAACTTACACTGAACATATAGCTCGATATGTAGCCATGAGTAAATATTATTAGTATTTTTTAAGAGAAACGATATGACGTCACCTAATAAGACTTAGAATGAGGAAGAGAAATTCGACGTCATGGGTAGTGGTCTTGGTAGGTTAGTTGGGTTAAGCATCCGGAGGGACTTAGGTTCAAAGCCGGCCTGAGATCAAATATTTCTGTATCTTTACATAGTATCATTTTTTGAAAAAAGTTTTGAAAAAAGAGTCTTTAAGTAATGTATGTGTCTTCTTTTGTTTTCAGGTACGTCACCCCCTGTTATCTATTCGATTTTTGAATAAGAGAGCTGCCACTGGTGAGTGTTTCACAACTACAATAAAAAAAATTAAGAGCTTTAAATTAAGAACGCAAGTCACATTATCACTCGGAACTTTCCAACGATCATGTAAGTAGTCTTGGTTCAAACTTTCGTAGCGAATCTAACAATAATAGTAGACTGTCTGTCGGTATGTGTGTAACAATGACAGGGGCCACAGCATCTACCTGCAGTTGTAGGTAATAATGGCAATTATTATGGATACAATTTGGGTAACAGAAATTGTACAGGTAAGGTGCTGTGGTTCTCAAAGTTATTATTAAAGTTATTATATTTTTTTGATTTTTTATATACTAGCGGTATTTCTATTCTTTGTGTAGCGGTATATAATCTTCAATTTAATGCCAATATGCTCCTTAAAATAATTATGACATTGTTTCTTTTTGTTAAGTCGTAAATTTAATTTTACTTGAAAATTGTAATGTGCAACAATTAATGCTATAATATAATCAGTTCGGTGATCGCTCTCTTCACAGTTTAAGGCTTAAATGTGCAGCAATGTTAATCCCTACTAATATATAAATGCGAAAGTAACTCTGTCTGTTTGTTTGTTACGATTTTAAGCCTAAACCCCTTAATCGATTTTAATGAAATTTGGTACAGAGACAGATTAGACCTCGAAGAAGAACATAGGCTTTTGTCTCAAAAAATCCTTTGATATGAAAACGTAAGTAAAAGCTAGTCTAAACAATTTTACTCTTTACGGCAAAAACACGAAGTCCTACCTATAAACAAACTCATTAGTTACTTAATTTTACATTATTACTTTTATTTAGGTATTATTTTACGGAATTATACACGGTGAGGTAATAATATTTAATTTTATTATTGAAACTTTGAAAGCCCTTGACCCGAAGCAGGTACTCTTAAAGTCATTGGCGCCAGACGGTCATAGTTTTTTCTGTTTTATTCCCAAAATAGCCCATCATTGACTGGCTGTATTTTATATGGACAACTTTGTATCTGTTACAATTGTGTAAAGAGGTTGCATTCATAGGTACGATATCCCCATATTTTTATTACATACTAGTAATATTAAAATTATAAGAAAAAAATCTACTGAACTGAATCTTTGAAATTGGAACACATTTGCCAACATGGACTAGCGACAAAATAAATTCCAAATTAAAAAATTTTACTACAGATTTTGATGTCCTGTATCATACTTAGATTATTTTATAAAGAGGTTGAAATTTCACAATAGGTATCGACCTAAGTATGATATAAGCAAATTCAACACTTGGTGATTTGAAATCATTTACGATGTTCTTCTCATTTACTAATGAGAAGAACATCGTAAATGATTGATGATCCAACTATTTTTATTCATTTTACAACAATCTACACACCTATGTTTAAGGAGTCCAATAAAAAACAGTGTAAAGACAGTGACAGTAAAACTTTATTGGAATCCATGATACAAGCCCTGGGCTTAGTGTAGAAACCACCGAAAAATACAATATGTAATTTATGTGTGTTAATATTATAAATATGAAAGTAACTCTGTCTGTCTGTTTGTCAGACTTTCACGCTTAAAAAGCTGTATCGATTTTGATGAAATTTGGTACAAAGATAGATTAGGCTTTAGAGAAAGGACATAGGCTAGCTTTTGTCTCAAAGCTCTGCTTAATTTGGCAATAGATGGTGCTGTGTAAAATTGTCCAAAAATATTTATTTATATGTTCCTAAAAATATTTACATATTTATTTAAAGGGTTTCTTTCTGCAGTTAGAGCTCTGCAGTTTTAGATTTTATTTCTAACTACCTTTTTTTTTGTTTACGAAGGGAAACCTTCAAAAGGCTACCGGTCTACGGGGGTTAGACCGGGGAGTGTGGGATTCTTACCCACTAAAACCACCCCGGTGGCCACCATCAGCACATGGAGGGGGGCACTATGTCCTCTTAATAGAAACCACCTTTGCACTGCCTATTAAGGCACATCCCTGGGGAGACTTCTACCTACCTAACACTCGACATCCAATGTAACATTCCACTAATTGAAATCCAACCGACTATCAATTAAAATGCGTGCGAAAACCAGTAGCTAACTTTTTGACCTCGCCTTCCGCATACTCCATATTCATGTAAACCGTGATATGATATGCACAGATTGCATGCGTACACGCCGTTTAGTGATGCTCCTCACGTTACCGCGCTTAAGTTACGGAAAGTGGTTATGACGTGTCATTCCTGAATTAGTACGGTAAAGTTAAATAACAATTTGTTTGGATGGTGAAGTATTGATATGTAGAGAGAGCTGAAAATACATACACTAAAGCTTATTTATTGTAGTGATTGCAACTTGCATAATTCTTGTCCTTCGTCCACATTCATATACCTTGTCACATATTCATACACTTGACACACACACCGATCTGGGGGCCATTTTACCACATTTAACAATTCTTCAAAATTCATATTTAGAATCCGTAGTATTTCCTTAGCAATTTAAAAAAGAAATCATATTTTACGATTCATTCATTTTTCGCCCTGCTGATGTTTTTACCAATAAGGTGTTTTACCAATAAGTGTCTTTCTTAGGCGATTCGAATTCCACTGACATTTGTAAAAATCTATATTGTTAGACGAATAAATTCGATGATTTCAAAACGTAACTGCCTCTAGCATAGCAGTCGCGCTTAGGACCACTAGACTCTATTCGTTCGATTCTCAGGTCGAGCAAACTGCTATTGGGTTTTTCTATGAAGTTAGTAGCAATTCGGGGCTAGAATTTGTGCCCGATTAATGGCAATAGGCTCGCCTCATATTACAGGGGACCTAAACATACCGGCGAACTGTGGTTGTACATTACACTACGGTACAGCCCTGTCTAATCCTTCGGGAACTACAGGCGTGATGGTATATTATGTTCTATGTAAAGTAACAAGTTAAGGGCTTTGTGTAAAATTTATTTATTTATCCATAACCATGGCTTACAACTATTATTACAGGTACGACCCAATGCAATAGTGAAGCAAACAACTTATTTTCTATAAAATATTATCCTAGTGAATTTAGTCAAAATAATAACTAATAAAATTCAACAAAACTCAAAATACATTCATATATATCATACAAGTATTGTAGGTGATTAAAATTACTGTCGGATGTATGAAAAAGCTCGGGAGGATATTAAAATCAAACATAATTAAGATAATCTCAGGTACATTGTAAATATCCATTTATAATTTACGTTGGAGCCCCGTCATTATGCATTGTAAACGTATAAACATACCGACTGACTGTTGATATAACAACATAGCGCGCATAAAATTTATTTCTAAGCATTTTCTAATATTTTAGGAGTTTATAAGACCATTGCAATTTGAAATTGTTTGCCTAGAATGTTAATATGTATTCGTATTGATTTCTGACATTTACGCGAAACACCAGACGCTATGTGGCTGTGTACCGAACCAGAAGACGCAGGTTCGAATCCTGCCCGCGGTCGTATTTTTCCTTTTCTAAATAACTTTGAAATCTTAGCATGGAAAATGCCAAAAATATACAAAAAGATATTTACGCGAATATTATACATTGAAATAAAACTACTTTTTACGGATTTTATCGCGTATATTGATATTATTAATCTCGACGTTTCGGACCCTTTACACCGTCCATGGTCACGGGTAGACTGTAAAGGGTACGAAACGTCGGGATTACGTAATAATATCAATATAACGCGATAAAATCCGTAAAATGTAGTTTTATTTCAAAATATGTATTTATGTTTTTAATGAATTAATTAGTTAATGGATAGCCAGTAGGTATTTATTGGATATTTTTAATTGCTTACTTAGTTATATAACTTAACTAATGTATAGTCTCTTTTAAATTCTTGTTGCAATACGTATTTTACCCTTACGATTTGCTAGGATTTCCTTGGCGCCACGACAAAACATTGTCGTTTTGTCTAGTTGATTTGACGCAATGATTTAATGATTTTAAGGTAATGTAAAGACGAGATAATGTCACGACGAAATTACGTCGCGAAACGCGTGGTAGCCTCCCTTAAATTTTGTTTTTTTAATAACCCCGCGCAGACACACTTTGAACGCTGAAAATGATATAGGGTTAGTAGTTGTGGTATAAAATTTGATCAATATAAAGTATGACCAAAAATATGTGTTACGAACATTGATCAGAAGCTCAGAAAGCGACAGTATAAATACATTATTTTTAATTTCTTCCAAGAATTTCTGAGTAATCATATTCTTTTTAAATCGCTCACTAGTATAGAATTGGACCCTGTTACATTTTGTATCAAATAAATATGTATAGATAAGTTATTGCATATGAATAAAGAATTGGGTTCTGTATACTACAATATTAGATAGATAGAGTAGTCTTTATAGTATACCAAAGTATACAGTGAAAAAAAAAAGAAAACAAACGTCACATAAGTACAATTGGCGGTCTTATCGCTAATAGCAATTTATTGATTTCTGACATTTACGCGAATATTATACATTGAAATAAAACTACTTTTTACGGATTTTATCGCGTATATTGATATTATTAATCCCGACGTTTCGGACCCTTTACAGCGTCCATGGTATCGCTAAAGTCTACCCGTGACCATGGACGCTGTAAAGGCTCCGAAACGTCAATGCTAATAGCAATTTCTTAGAGACAACCGTTGGATGGACATGTCGTATAAGAAAACGGGTTACGGGCGGTTGAGGTATTCTCAATAGTCATAATTCATGCTGTTCGTGAAAATTATAGGTCTTCGTAGAGGTATCGAAGTCAACGATCAAAATTAAAAGAATCTATCTAGAATAAAATAATACCTACTGAAACTGTAACTGAACATGTCGTAAGCAAACCTCGGAGGGTAATAAGGCCATAATGAGCAATTCCCCTGGAATGAATTCATATTTGGTAATTGCAGAAGAGCGTTAGTAATTTTCTAATCTGAATATAGTAGATATGATTCGAAAATTCAATTCAAAATCGGAATTCTTAGTCCTGCTGGACTAAAATCAGATCCCCACGTAATGAACAAGTTGGTGATTAAATAGTACTTCCTTTTGGATTCGGGAAGAGTACCCTGCAATTCTATCGTTTCCAGACATATTCTGTAAGAAAAATAGCTGAATTTATTGTTTTTCTAAAAAATCTTAGCTCATATTCAAATATCACAGCACATTGCCTAGTGTTTACGGAACCCTAAAAAAATCCTCGGCTGCTCTATAAAAGTAATTAACTCCGACTGAAGATAATTGATGAAGCTCAAAGATTACTACCACAGTATTCCACTAGGTAAACCACTGAAGAATAGACTTTATATTATCCACGATAGAGTTTGAAGTCTAATGTGGGCGGTATAGAAGACCGTAATAAAAGTACGGGCGATGGGCGTAGGGCCAGACGAATAGAGGAATAATGTTTTTTTTAGTAGTTATGGCGTAGATTCCCCTTCGGTATTATTATAAAATCGTCAAGTTAGACCATTTTTGTTTTGGATGTGTGACGGATGGTGTTTTGACCGGCGCGCGCGCAGGTAAACGTGTCTGTGTGCCGGTAATTTTGGTCAGGGATTTGTGCTTGAGGGCTTAACGTAATGATCAGTTCTATGTTGCTCTATATAGTAACAATATTTTTACTTTTAATAGGTTAGTAGAGCAACGAAAACATGTACCTACATCTTGATCTATTTATGCTAAACAGGCAATAAAGATAAACATAACATAACATCACGCTTGTAATCCCCAAAGGGTTAGGCAGAGGAGGACAACTGTAGGTGTTATTTGCAATTAGCTCTCCCAATGAAAAAGTCCTGAATAATGACAATATGCTCACCCCCTATTACATGTAATAGGGGGTGAGCATATTGTCATTATTCAGGCACAAACCGAAACTACGAGCTGCTACTGAGTAGTTCATAGATAAACCCAATAAATTTTGATCGACTAGAAAATTGAACCCCGGACCTCTAGTTTAGCATTCGTGCTTATGGCCACTAGGCTAATGAGGCAGTTGAACTATATCTGTGTTTTGACAATAATTATTTCTTTCAAGCAATACATATTTGTCAAAATCCAGACATCGTAAGATGCTTATGTACTAAACCGTTTGTTGCATTTATTTTGACCGCAATCTATGCAAGAAGAAGATATCGTTCGCCGTATAGGTATACGTAATACAGTTTTTTAATCTTTATTTTAAGGGACTTTTGAACACAGTTCACGTTAGCCCCATCATAAAACAATCTTAAGTTTATAAACAAAAAAAAAAACTAAAACTAAACAAAAACTGCGCCTTAAATATTAACTAGTTGAGTATACAATATACCCAACTGTTTTGACGACTGTACTTAATTTTTATTCATATTTTGAAAGTCTAGTTTTGATTGATACCGATTTATAATAACACAAAAAAAACTAGCAATTATAAATTACTTTTTTATTCATCTATTTTGTAGGCAACCGCAACTAGGTCAAAGTGACTGGCCAAACTGCTTGTTTAATCTGTTGCAATCAATTCTGTCAAAGTGTTATCCTAAATCTATTACGAGAAACGGCAATTTACTTCCACTGTCCAATAAATTGAGTATTCCTGTTATAATTTCAAGCTTGAAGAACCGTTTTACCATTAACAATGGTAAAATCAATTGAAAAACCACTGCATCATCGCTTTATAATTTCGCGCGCATTCTAAAATGGCGGGTGCGTTTTTTTTAAATTTCGTCACGGGGTAAGGCTGTACAACCTTTTATACCTGTGCGTTGTTTTTTTTTTGAAGTCCATAACGTCAGATTGTTTTGCCTTTGGGCATGCGTGTAGAAATGGACAGTTGTCAAGGTAAAACATTTTACTCTTCAATTCGTTTTTTATATTAAAAAACGTAAAATTCAATATTAAAAGACGTTCTTAAAAATAATAACTTGTGAAGTTACACATTTTTTTCTTACATTTATAGTATTAGGTAAGCACTTTAACCCCAAGGAATATTAAAATGATTTTAACACAAGAATCATTCGAAAAATAATTGAAATCTTACTGTAAAAGTTATTTTTTTAAATTATAATTATGTTAAAATTTATTAACTTATGTTATAAAACATTAAACTCTTTTCTATACAACATATCTATATATATCTATGAAACAACATAAAAAACCTATGTCGGCGTCGGACCTTGAACGGGGACGTGTTAATGCGCGGTCCTTAGGACAAAGGGGTGGATTTTTTACCACAAGGGGTTGTGTTCCAACCCATCTTTTATGCATTTATGATGTCCGGCTGTAGAACAGAAATATCCCATTAGCACGATGCTTCGGCATTTTTCGGGTAAGATCGGTAGCAAGGTGTCATGGATGGGGTGAGGTGTTTGTAAATGACTGCCCGTCATTGTCATCACGAATTCCATAGCCATAGATACTATGGACTTTAGGAAAGTGCGGTATTAAGTCGGTACAAGTCGACCTCCCTAGATGGCAGACGGTCTATGAGGATTTCCAATATCATGTACCTATTTTTTTTTATACCACTAAGGTGACAAACAAGCATAAGACCCACCTGACGGCACTGTATAAGGGTCAAAGTCCCCCCCAATGCCAACACAACGTTTCCTCGCGGAGCACTGGCAACCTTGCTCACCGCAAGGAACACAACACAGCTCAAAGCAGTACGTGTTATTTCACTTCGATTTTCTGCAAGGCGGAGATACTTTCCAGCGCCAATTTGAGTGGAATTACTCTCACTATGCCCTACCTCTCTTATATTTTGCTTATCTACTATATATTTTTATCGCATTTATTGACATTTAATTCCGACATTTCGGATTCTTTACAGCGTTCATAATAAGCAACGGGTAGACTAAGTTGTGGACGTATTTTGAAATTTGTATATTTTTTAATTTCAATGGGTCATTTCATGCAAAAAATACCCAAATTTCAAAAGATATGATGGCAAATTCTTAACACCTGCTTGGAACCCTGTTATTGATTTTGAAACCCAGCCCAAATACTGCAAGACCAAATGATACAAGCTTGTTCTGCGTAAATCGAATTGCTAATGGTTATTAAAAATGTTGTTCAATAATAATCACTTACCATAAGTAACCACTACCTCAGTATGCCCGTAACCATGGACGCTATAAAGGTCAAAAGTTCGTTTAAGTGTCAGAAATCAATATGGACAACATTTCTAAACGATTTGGACTTACAACCAAAAGCCATTGTCATAATGACAATTATTACGAACATATAAATCTAACATGTTTCATAAACTCTTTGTTCCATGCAGACACTAAACTTGAAGCATGGGCCACCATTGCCACTGTGTAAACGAGTCATAAAACACAACCGGCCATGTTTCAATCAAACTATTTAACTCGTGTATTGTCTGTCAAACGCTTTGCAGTTGTTGGACGTATAAGGGGATCTAAGTAATTTCTGTCCCCTGGATGACGTGCTTCTGCATTGACGTGACAATCGATGACTAATGATAAACTGATGCTTTTTACAGCTTAATCTGCTACTATAATAAAAATGCCGCGGCATTTGTTCTCCGTCCGTTCATGCGGCTTCTTTGAAGAAGGTCTTTACGTGCGTTAGAAACTTTTTAGTGAAGTAAAGGTGAGTATAGAACAACTGATATAAAGAAAAGTGGTATTAGGATTTACAGGGATTTACAAGCATAATACAAAAACATGCTGTGACTGAGAATTTCATAGACAATTCGCTTGCGACCACTTCAGTAATTTACTCACAAAAAAAGATGGAGGTTTTTACTCTGGATGGATCCTGGTTGGAGGCATTTGGTGCCTCGCCACCTAGTCCGGTTAAGTTTTTAAAGCTCGCTCCAGCTAAAAACTATGTCCGACATAAAAAAAAAGACTGGATGGATACGTTTAGAAGATATTTATTTAGAGAATGAATGATGAGTTTTTCCTTACCTCCTTACATAATAACATGTCTCCATTTTTCCTGAACATGGCCTTCTTTAAATGCGATTACACACATACTCAAACTAGACTTTAAAACACTTATAACTTCTCATTTCACCTCTAGATTTCTGCTCTTCAGCATCCTAGGATGCCTTGCACCAGAAAATACGAGTGTACCACAAGTAAATGTGTCAGTAAGAGATTGCCGACAGCCATCCATTGAACTGCAATGCGTTTTTGCTGTGTAAATACTCGTGTTAGTTTCTAGGCGGCTATTAACTCACTGAGAAGTATGCGAAGTTACTCAGATCATGTAGATCTTGGAGAAGGCAAAATTGGTACTACAACTTCACAAGATAAAGTGAAATTGTAGTATAAGAACTTTAAAAATCAAAAATTATACCAAAGTTAACTGTCACTTAGCACTTATGGCTTCAAATACAAGGCACGCATTTCATGTTATTAATCATTGTAGACTTTAATTGCGATAACATTCATTCATTCATCAGGTGGACCTATTGAACAACGAGGTGGATCAACCTAATCTATCTCATTCTGAAGCGAGGGCCGTGTGAAACAGTGCCTACTTAGAAGGATAATATGAACGTTTTAATAACGACAAATAACACCATGATATGGCATCTAAGAAGGCCTGTTAATCGATTTGCACGGTTACATACGGAGATTTTAAAAAGATGTATCATAACATATGTATTTATTTTTGGATTTGTACATTGTTTAAATAGTTTTCTTTTTAATAGCATTTCTGTATAGTATTTGTATTGATTACATTAACACAATCATGTTTACTGTTTAGTATCAGAACCAATTCCTCTGTAACAAAAGTCTGAAACCTACAAATCAGTAGTCACCCACGGATTTGAGTCCCGCCTGTGACGCAATTTTTTTTTTCGCTAGAAATTAACTAAAAACTGGTAAGGTAAGATACTTCCACTTTCCAAAAATACAGAAATGAAATGCACTTCTTACTCGACACTCGATGAAGGTTGACATCATTTTAGGATGCCACATCAAATCTTCTTGCATCCCACAGTGATGCACTGCGAAGTTCCGCGGGCGGCCATTTGCGGAACCGAGTGATGTTATTAAGTTTTCTCCACGATTAAGCTTTGCATTCTTTGAGTACTTAAGTTAGAAAGTCCCCCTTTTGAAATGGTGATAGTTTTTTGTGCTTCCACCTCGTTACTGAGATTTCTTGGCACTTATTCGATGTGATTGCTTGAAAGTGTGGTTGTTTACTTAATTAACACTTGCTTACTTCCTTTCTGGTTTTTTGTGTGAATGCCTGGTGGTGTCTATAGGAAAATTTTCAACGATTGTGAGTGTCAAGCTCCAGTTGTGTTGCTGGGGGTCTCGAGTATTGATTGAAAATGCTAGACTTCAATATAAATTGTATTTCGATAGGTGCTAAGTGCATAGAAAAGGAAAGCGGCCGATGCGTTCGCGCAGCCCGGTAACGAGTGAGTGTTACAGCTGAATTAGTTCGCTGTTGAATGAAGGAGTGGGTCTGGTCTCGACTCGGTATTGTTTGAGTGTCAAGCTCCAGTTGTGTTGCTGGGAGTCTCGAGTATTGATTGAAACTGCTAGACTTCAATATAAATTGTATTTCGATAGGTGCTAAGTGCATAGAAAAGGAAAGCGGCCGATGCGTTCGCGCAGCCCGGTAACGAGTGAGTGTTACAGCTGAATTAGTTCGCTGTTGAAGTGAAGTTTAATGAAGGAGTGGGTCCCAATCAACTCGGCACGACGTGATGTGACGACAAGAACAAAGATGCTGTACAGCGTAAAAGTAGTAGTTAGAATCCCAAAAAGCCGGAAAACTGGTCTTTCCTTAGAATATCGGTATTGCCCGAAAATTGGGTTAGGGAAGGTCTGGTGGCAATTCCTTCGTGTAAAGTACTAGTATTCAGCTGTTGTTAAACTGGTCCCTCACATAGTTCGGAAAAGGATAGGGTGGTGGATGTATGAATGTCTTTACAGGATAGAAATTGTAGGATTGATGACGTTTTGCTGAGTTATCTATATATTATGCAATATACGGTTTCTTAACCTTTCTAATCCAGCTTGATTACCGGGTAACTTCAGAAGGATACAGGGGTTATTCTCAGTAAGTACTGTAAGTTATCAGAAAGAGTCAGAATACTGATTTTTTGTACTTAACAGGAACATCACCTATTATTATTGATATCTAAGTCCACAAATCAAACCGCTATACTAAAGGATCTGCCACATAAAATTCAATTACTTCATTTGTAGCTACTTAAACCTCACAATATTGCCCGCGAAGCCTTAATAGACACTTTTACAACTCGTCTTAAACAAGTGTCAGGGCTTGATAGATTTCTCTAAGCTCCAGCCCATATAGGCAGTTTGAACGCACGTCAATAGAATCAAATAAATCATTGCGAGAAGTTCAAATCTATCTATCACACATAAAGTTTTTGCTAAGAAAATGCGAAAGCACGTATAATGAGACAATAACTAGTATTTGCCGTTGAGGTATTAAGTACGGTCGTACTGGGACAGCTATGCGGAACTATGTGAAGTGAAAAGTAATTTACAGTTTTGACTTTCAACTTATAGTTTATGAATTATTATATTAATTTAAACATTACTACATTTGTTCAAGTTAGTACGTTTAATTAAATATTTTATGTTTTAGTTTATAGATACGATCATAATTCGACATAAAGTTTCCGTATTCCTAAGTGAAATCTCCATTACTCAGTAGACGCCTATGGCGTTGCGGTGCCATATTGTCGTAGAGCAACAATTCGAGGAATCTTCTCTAGTTGTACCTCAATGGCAATACCGGTTTTTGCCAGTTACAATCAAACTCGTGATTGGTCAGTTTTGTTTAGATAATGATAAAATTCTTTGGCGATGTGTGCGTAAGAAATGAATTGTGTATGATTATGCTTTTGAAATAATTTATTGTTCTGTAGGAAATTTCAAGATGACATAAACGATGATCAATATATTGTGTTTAAAATTACAATGCCGGGCTAGGAGGTATTAACCCTCATTAGCCTTGTGGTCGTAACCGTCACTGATACATTTGAGGTTTGATGCCCGTTCGCTTTTTAGTAGCTGGTCGAAGTTTGAATTTGGCCCGCGTTAATAGCAATAGCCTCCTATTACTTAAGTAATAAATAATGGCGACGAAATGTGGGTATTAAATAGTATGTCTACTTCGGGGGATGAGCACGCTGATTATGTTGAATTTTCTTGAAAATCGATCCACATTTCTCTCAACGGATGTGGAGGACCTAGATTCTTGAAACACTCAAGTTTTTATCCCGAATCCCACGCGGGCGGAGCTGCGTGTATAAGATAGTTATAAATAATGACGCTACATTAAATCCGCTAAGCGGTCTCTAGGTCAATTCCTACCGTGAATGGCACATAATTTTCAAACTCATTACATACTTTGAACCGGTCGCAGAGGTTTAATAGAATTTTCATATTTAACTATTCACTTTAACGCGTGGTTCAGAAAATTGGTTATAAACATGGGAAGGGCAGGCAGAGGTGTACACTAATATACAACCACAGGTCTCGGATAATGTGTTTAGGTTGATATGAGAAATTATGATGGTAAAAGAACTAGGAGTGTCTAGGTGTCCGACCTAGTAGGTATTGGAAATTTTACAACTCATTAACACTGCGGATTTTTTTAACGCATAAAACGCCCACACTGTTAGATAAAATGCATATTTCCTCATTACAACTAAAAACTTTTTAAATATAACTATGTCACGGCGGCATTGTAAAAATAATTTCAAAAATGGAATCGCTGTTTCTTTTTAAATTCCCATAGTGATGGCGTATCATACAAAATTGAATGGGTGATTAATGTTTTCACGCGATGCGTGGGAAAACGTTTGTATTAGGATCAGCGAACTGGAGAGGTAATTCAGAATCATAGGGGAATCGGCAGACAGGTTCAAACAGCAAAAGTTAAGCTTCGCGAGCCGCTGTTGGTCTGTGGATAGGTGATCATTCTTAATACAGACCCCCCCGTGCCTCGAAGAGCACGTAAGACCGTCGGCCCCAGTTGTCATACAAACACCTGTAATAGTCGTTAATGGCCTGCCAACCAGTCTATCCTCAGGATATTACCCAGAGATTGGGTTGCGGAGGTCTGATGGCAGTCGCTTCGTGTAAAATACTGATATTCAGCCGCATCTAGACTTAGACTGGAGGCCGAAAAATAATACTATGAAACTATAATGTCAAAACATGTGACGTCAAGTCGCGGACATCCAATAGATCGCCCGAAACGCTTTCATAGTAGAAAAATGTCATCCAAAGCTTCATATTTCGATTTCTGTAGGCCTTCTTCGAAAATCGAACTACGAATTTGATCTCCCCCTGACACCTGTCGTCAAAACTGAGAGTTATTCTATGGCATCTTCACTACATAGTATAAAACAAAGTCAGTTTCCGCTATCCCTGTGCTGTGTGTCTGAGGGTCTACTCCCTATCTCCGTCAACGAAGTTACGAGCCGTTCGAAAGTTCTCCGAAACTTCGGAGTCCGATAAAACAAGTGTCAAATTCAATTATTCTAACGGGTAAAAACTCATCGGGAGTAGGGACAACTGTCAAATTGTATTGTCATTCATTCTTAGTTCGGGCCCTGAACGAATCATCGATCCATAGGTGATACGGAGTAGGAAACGCCCGTAACGAAGGTCGAAACTACGGACTTCGTGCTTAGGGAATAGACCCCCTGTACGCTAAGATCTTTAAAACTTCGCAACGGATTTTATTGCGATTTTCGCTACCATTTATATAATTTCTTCCGAAAGGTTTATATGTATAATACATGCATGTTATTAGTACATTGCACCCGTGCGAAGCCGGGGCGGGTCGCTAGTTTCTTCATAAAATGCAAGTTTACATTTCCTTAGCATGGCAATTGTCCGTAACTTGTCAAAATTTCTTTGTACCATGATGAATTGTTGTGTTTTAGAATGGGTGTGGGCTTTGTTGTTTTTATAAACACCTTATCAGATCGTTTAAATTATAAATATTCATAATTTCACGCTTGTTAGTATCTCTAAGGAAGTAATGCAAGTGCATGGTGTGTTTGTGAGATTTGTGTATGTAAACAATTAGATAACACAAGATAACATACACAGGTAAGTACTTACGTTAAGATTTAAATCTATTGTTTTGGTATCTCTTCTTGTGTTGTGACCGTCAGAATACATGTTATTTCTTTCTTTCTGTGTAAAATATAAAATGTAAACGTATTTTGAAAATACTCCATTTATGAAATCAGTTAAAGACTTGTTAATTGGATTAAAGATAGGAATAGAATAGAATATTTATTTGCATAAAATGTAGTTTATAATAAAGATGGAACATATCAATTAACTATATACTTACATAAATCATATTACCTATACAACAGAAATACATAAAATAAAAATTGAATTACGTCGACAAATAACAAAATTAGTTTTCTTTCTATTAGTAACTTATCTACACTACTTTAGCATATCGGAACACATCACATGGTAGCAATAATAAGCTTGTGACGAACATGGCTATCGAGCAAGATAGTGCGATAAATCCCAGCAAATGAGACTTAGTTTACCTAGAAAGCCAACTTTCTCTTTAGTCTAGGGCCTAGATACCATTTTTACGCGCATTTACTATGCAAAGTGGAGAATAAAACTTCTCTGATTATATTCTTCTTCATTATAAATGCGTAACCACCATAGGGATCTGGTGGTTCGAGTTTTTTTAATAAGACTGCTGCCGATTTCGTCAAGGGTGGCGCCATCGTATTGCCAGATATTTTAACGCAAAGCGATAATATTTTAACATTATTGTGTTCTAAGTATAGGCTGTCATCAATCTATATACTGTCCCATTGCTGGGTACGGGTCTCCTCTCAGAATGAGAGGGATTACGCTATAGTCCACTACGCTGGCCTAATGCGGGTTGGCAGACTTCTCACGTTGCCAAGAAAATCTCTCAGGCATGCCGGTTTCCTTACGATGTCTTTTAGCTTTTAAGCGAGTGATAAGTTAATTATTAAAGTAATTATCTCGAGACCTTTGACTCGGTTGTCAAATGATCATATTTCATAGATTATCTGCTTTTTTACTGGATTAATTTCAAAATGAATAACAGCTTTGTCACATAATTCAATGTTGTATGAAGTCATGATGTATTGACAAATGAAATTTTTAACATCATCATATTTATTTATTAAATAAATAAATAAACATCACTACGTATTTGATCATTAAATAATAAAATTGCCCTGTTTTTGTAATCTAATAATGATTGCTATGGCTGCTGTTTCACCAATAAAATGACACTGCAATTATGTATAAACACAATGACACAAGGAATTTCATTTACACTACTTATGCTAAAATCTACAATATTCTAAGCGACATTCGATATAAGCCAGTCAGTGTTTGCACGACAGCTAATGTAATTTAAGATGCCTGATTTACATGTAAACGGATTCCTATCTCGCTTTTCAATTATCCTAAGTAGGACAGTCTAAGTACATGTGCTAAATTGTTTTAAGCGCCATTGGCATTTATGTCATTAATTAAGGTCGCTTAAGTTATTTTTAAAGGCAAATTGAGTGTGCTGTTGCGTTAATTATTAGATTAATTAATCCACTGTCTCCTAAAAGGATGGGATGCTTGACAGTAAGTTAATATCAGAAATAATTGTCTAATGCTCTAAGCTTGATTATCCATCATTTTAATCAGTGTCTCTGCTTCTCATGCAACATTGTAGCAATATTAGGCCAGTGCACAAGATCTGAATACCGCGGAAGCCAACGTCACGTAGCCGCTCGACAATGTAGCCCGGCCGTATTTACTGTTCCATTCAAAACGTTTTTAATTATTTACTCTCTTAAACTATGGAGATTAATTGAGCCGATAGCATTATGAGTTCGTTCGTTAGGTTGTTGATGGATGTGATCCATGATGATGGAATTAGGTATCTTGTTCCATGGAGAAGAATAATTGACCGTACCTATGGAGTCACTGGCTTCTATCCAATACTATGCTTGCGGCACGCTATGATGGCCGTTACGTTAATGGACGAAAATAAAAAAAACACACAATACTTAGTGTTTATATTTTTTATAGTAATATTGTTAGATCACTATTGACAATAAAGAACAATTTGCTCCTTCAATTATTAATGTAATTAATAATTAATACGAAACTTCATGAGTGGACAAACGGCAAAACGGCCATCATAGCGTGCCGGTGGTAGTAACATTTTGTAAAAGCAATCTCACATTTCTACCAGTTCCATCTGTTTTTGAATCTTTTTTTTAATAACCAATAAGCTTGACCTCTTCATTTTGTGCACGCTCATACAGAGCAGAGGTCATGATTCACTGGTTGTGTATTTTGAATGCCGCACTACAGGATAAGGCATCTTTATAAATTGAGACCTAAGAGTTCTTAAACTTTGTTCTATAATGTACAAAAAAACAGAGTTATATCTCGACTCGTCTCAAAAAATATTGACATGAAAAGAAAACGTATTTCACTCAATAAATAACCAATGAAAATTCTCTCCCAGCGTATATAAAACACGCTAAAGTTAGAAGAATGCGCCAGTTCGACGTATGTGCATAGCTCGGCTATTTAGCGGTAACCCTTGCGCGCTGGGATGCGCGCGCGCATGCCTCTGCGATACTGATCGAGACTTTACAGTTAAGACTTTGTCGCCCGTGTCATTAGCTCCTAGTTTATGTATACGGGCATTATACTAGGTATGATGTAATCGGAATTATTTACTGGTGGCTTTGGGTGTGTGGCGCCTTGGACATGATACACGACCAGGGGATACACGTCTAGGTCCTTCCGTAAACTTCAAAAGATGGTTGTTTAATATTCTTTTACCGGCAGGTTTTCCAAATGTGTTATAATTATTATTTATGTACTATTTTACCTACTTAAGGGTAGAAGTCACAAATGGTATTTGAGATTATTCACCTTTGTCTTTAAATGCAACGATGGTCACCTCGAAGACATCTTGAGGTTCTTGAGGGGAGCAAGATTATAATCTATAGTTGCTGATACGCGATACGTATTTGGACTAAGGAAAGCACAGATGATCCATCATACAAATCCACAAGACAGCCATGGTTAACATGATCAAATGATCCCCAACATAATTGCTATATTAAATAGGAGCAGGAAACAGTTACATAGCTCCGGGCACCGCGCATAAGTGCGCAACTGAACGGACATGCAGCTATTGTGCCCGGCCGATCCGAGATACGGCTGAGTTCCAAGTTTTACAGTTACCACGTTATGCGCCGCGTGTGTGGTTGTCTTCCACCTGATATATGGCGGGGATGTCGGCTGTTTCTATCCTGTTGTTGGGATTAGTTAATCTTTAGTTGACCTTTATGACCTCCCCTAGCTGTACACTAGAGGTAGACAAAATTCTAGATAAATTTTGGCTTCGATGAAAAAAATTTCGTGGATAAAGTCGGTCTTCTGCTGTGGTGTCATGTTACACAGTTATATTTCATGCTGAAGTAAAAAGATCTGTCTGCGGGTTTTAAGTGAGACTGACTGCCCGGGGTATGCTGATATCCTGAGCTGTATACAGTAGTCCCACATGGGACGGTCATATACTCGTATATATCAGGGTTGCATTATAAGTGCCTCCACGAGCGACGAAAAAGGACTGGGTAAAATATATGTAAGCCTCCAGGTTTCCCAATGACTATTAAGTCCCTACTAATATTATGAATGCGAAAATAACTGTCTATCTGCATGTTACGCTTTCAAGCCTTAACCGCTGAGCCAATTTTGATCAAATTTCGTACAGAGATAGATTAGATTTTAGAGAAGGACATATGCTAGCTTTTGTCTCGAAAAGCCTTTTGGGATCCGGGTGACGTTGCGGGCAAGCTCCCTTAAAAAGCTAGCGACAACCAGATGATTTACACCATGCATTCACACTTGATATTTGAATTTGTGATGGCAGTAGATGCCAACACCCACGATACTTCGCAATGGACAGAAAATGAACAATTTTATGCTTAAGAATTCAAGAGTTGGCACTCGATCACAATGCAGGCAACAAATTAGGTGGATCTAGCCCGGAAAGACTAATTCTTTACATTCTA
The DNA here is from genome assembly GCA_964056405.1 of Acronicta alni. NCBI lineage: Eukaryota > Metazoa > Arthropoda > Insecta > Lepidoptera > Noctuidae > Acronicta > Acronicta alni. Next base: position 2,577,962 of record OZ043919.1, on the reverse strand, counting down.
GTGGTGCAAACGCCTTTTGTAGACTGCGTAGTGTACAGAAACCTTTAGCCAGGGGTGGCAAACATTTTATAATGGAAACTTTTTGGTTTTTATCAGGTCAACAGGGGCAGAAGAACTTGGCTTTCAATTGCTAGACTAGAGACAGGAGATAAGGTCTCGCAAATCAGGGGATATCCATATGTATTATTGAGAGTCATTTTCTGTAAATACATTTCAAAGTAATGTAAAGCGATTTTAGAACCTACCAGAGATGCTAGCGTGTAAGCTCCTGGTAAGATGAGAACGATGTATATTCTGAACTAGACAAGACATAATTCATCTATTAATTTTCTTTTCTTCTTGAACTATTCTCCAAACATTCTTCTTCTTATGGAGTAGACGTATTTTCAATATACCAATCTTTATTACGTAAGCGCCATCCCTAACCATCTAACGTTATAGTTAATATTTAACACAGCTTTCTACCATTTTATGTTACGATATTGTTGGTTAGGTATTATTTATAGGCTTAGACGACAGTCCTTGGCCAGTTGTAAGGATAGCGGTATATTATGGTAAACGCCATGGGAATTTGTGGCACTGTTGTGAAAGATTTGAATAGATGGTGTATTTTTTATATATTATCTGCACTTGTAGAAATAGATGTACTTATTGCCTGTTTGCTCATGTCATAGATAGGAGAACTCGTTAATGGTTTTTTTTATATAATTTAAGTGAGAGGCAACATTTTCCAGTTTAATTTAAAAGTTATAGTGTGTAGAAGAAAGAAAGAATGTTAGTTTATTTTTTGAGAAAATCACAAATACCTATTACCTATAGAATTTATTTATCAGTGAACGGAAGCTACAAGGTAATAGTCTTCTCCAAAAGCAACATTAAAAATGTGTTATTTTAAGAGAACGCATATTACTTACATTGATTTTTGGTAACGCAAAAATTGGCAGTTGGAGTTTTCTTTTTCTTTTACAGTTACAGAACTTTCTAAGTATTTAATGATTGTCAAAATTATACATATCAAATAATACAAATTATTGTATTGAAAGTCTCACCACGGCGAATCAAATGGTGTACTTTCTAATTTGAATTACAGGTATACGAGTATGTTAGTATTACTGTATCATTAATTTCTAATTCACGTTTATTATTTATCTATTTACTTTCGAAATTATATTCCAAGTGAAATTATTAATTTTATACGTTATGCAAGGAATTTCTGTGACAAACTTACTTCTTGTTTAACATACATATAACATACTTATGGGAATAGGGGTAGGCAGAAACTACAGAACGTAAGTCGATTTTTATTGAATTAAAGAATGCTCGCCAAAGTCCCCCGGGGTTTGAGAACAATAGTTTTGGCATTGTGTGTGTAATTTCTAGCCTGACTGATGATAGAAAAAAAAACTATTATTTATTATTATTCACATTGTCTTTTTAAATATCTTTACAAAAACACACACATAAAAACATATAGAAATAAATAAACAAATAGAAAAAAAATAGACCACCGATATCGGCAACAGGGTCCAAGCTACCGGTGGTTAAGGCTCCAGAGAGAGGAACCTCCTCAAAATTAGTGTCGTGTATCAATGGCTTGATACAGAAAGCTGTACTCCTCGACACGGCCCTTATTATTATAATTATGTTTTTCTAATATCGCGACAACAATGGCGTTTATGTCCATACTGTGTTTTGATAGATTTTTCTCATTAATTTTACCGTTTTAACTTTATTATAAAGTTAGATGATAAAGTTATCCTTCATGTTTACGACGGCAGTAAAACACTTGGCCCAGTGTGTCAGCTACCTAACATTAGTATCCGTTGGTCTATAGAATTTATTGTGACATGTTTATGTTGAAGAATATTCATCTCTCCGTAATATGCAGATTTGTTTATCAGGAAGTCGATTTTCAACATTAGTATTTATAGATTCAGTGTGAAAATCTTAACCCAAAGGATCTATAGGGACACTTTATTTTGAAATGCATAAGCAATGAAATTAAAAAAAAGCAGTGTATTTAAAGTTATTTAGCGAAGGAAAAATTCAACCGGGGGCAGGATTCGAACCTGCGTCTTCTGGTTTGGTTCACCAGATGCTATGACCACTAAGCCACCGCGAGTCCCACCTGACGAATTTTGCGTCATGGCGGGTGGGACTCCTGGTGTCATTAACCATTTTAAAGGGGTCGCGTATTCAAGAACTTTGAATAACACTGCCCTAATACACGAGTCGAATTCGTTGCTTTGAATTTTATTATTATTATTCCATTTATTGAATCTTTAACCATATTATTTATATTTTTAAATATTTTTATACAAAACATAAGATACAATAAAAACATTTAAAAATGTAAAAAATAGAAACCCACCGGCATCGGGAGCAGGGTCCAAGTTACCGGTGGTTAGGGCCCCAGAGACAGGAACCTCCTCACAATACGCGCCATATCAAGGAGTACTGCCTTCTGAATCAGGCCCTTATACCAGCCACCCAGCAGGGTGGCTGGTGGTTATTATTTTTATTATTAAGTATCAGTTGCTATTTTATAGATATTGGCCAAAAGGATTACAAAAGTTGAAGTAATTGAAAAAAACCGAGGTCATAAACTTAAAAAGATTTCGTGAAAATCATTTCAGTGTTAAAAAAACAAACCATGGTATATTTTTTATTGCAATTGCATTATGTTTTTTGTGTTTCTTTTGTACAATAAAGTATATTAAGTATAAACGGCACACAAACAGTAAAATGATTATTCCCCTGACACAATAACACGAGACTTATACAAAAGCAGTATTTCGTTAGCCGAAATTTTCGCTTCATATACTCTCCGTTGGTATAATTTTATCGAGCGCGTTGTTTTGAGAATTTACACTTGAGTGAATTGGGCTAGTAAGGTTTCTTATGACTACGCTTTTGATCTTTTTTTCTTTTCTTTTTTTATGGCGGGACCTTAGTGTTTGGTTGCGAAAGCTAAAGAGGTTGGACCACCTAATGAGAGTAGTTTGGTGCCTGTATATATTATTGTGGACTAATTTTAGGTTTTATTAGATATTGACGAATTAATAGTAATTGTGCTAGTGGTTGAAAAATCGGCTTTTGCTGCTATAGGTCTCAGTTTCAGTTAATGGACCGATATTTATATGGTTAAACGGATATTAGTCGGTCAACGATAATAGGCTCATCCTTTTTTATATAAGACCTAAAAATACTGCCTCATTAGCCTTGTGGTCCTAAGTCGAGTAGTGCTATTGGGCTTTTCTATGAAATTCTCAGTAGCAGCGCGGAGATTTATACCCGATTAATGGCAATAAAGTCGTCCCCTATTATATGGGACCTCAATATACTGGCGAACTTCTGCCTAACCGTTCGGGGAATACAGTGTGATGTTATATTATATAAAGTACATTGAAATCCACACTTCTACATCTATATCTATACCAATATTATAAAGAGGAAAGATTTGTATTTTTGTATGTTTGTAACGAATAAGACGGATTGGATTTCAAGAATTCTTTCACCATTACAATGCGACATTATCCCTTAGTAACATAGGCTATATTTATGTATAATATAATATATGCATTTTATTAGGTAGTAAATTGCACCCGTTGGTATGTTAGTTCATACCAACTATATTAATTTATAAATGTATATTCAAAGTTAAATCTAGAACCATGTGTTCGAATTTCAATTATATCTATTTCGAACTGGCAGTCCAATCTCATTTCAAAAGCCTGAACTAAACCGGCCTTTTATCCAATAGACATTATTATTATGTTGGCAGCCCTACTACCAGAAACAGGCCAACTTTCTGCAATACATAAATAAGTTCTAAGTTGGAAATCCCGAGACATTCAATAACGAATTCTCAGGCACGATTGTCAAGTGGTTCTAAATAATTTAGTTAGTCTGGGCGTTAGTAATTTCACTTTGTAACTTGTAAGTGATATTTGTTGGTACCTATTTCTGCGTATGCAGTATTGCGACTGATGTTAGTTGTAATTATAATATACTAGCGACCCGCCCCCGCTTCGCACGAGTGCAATGTACATGTATTATACATATAAAACTTCCTCTTCAATCACTCTATCTATTAATAAAAACCGCATCAAAATCCGTTGCGTAGTTTTAAAGATTTAAGCATACATAGGGATATAGGGACAGAGAAAGCGACTTTGTTTTATACTATGTAGTGATTGAGCTACTTTCTAATCTTGTATTTTTTTTAAACAAAACAACAACATAAAAACGTCCTAAAATTAGGGTGTATTTTTGTTTGTTATTCCATAATATAAAGGTACCTATAGGTTTTTATGAGAAATTTGCCGGACACCTATGTGGGTAAGAGAATTTTACATAATGATAATATTCATAATTAGATAATTACGATAAGATTTATAAGTTATTGGGTACTCAAAAGCTAGCACATTTTAAAACTTAACTTAATTTTACATTTTTTACAGCCTAAAAAGCGCCCGCTCTTCACGGCTGTCTAGTATTTTTACTGAAAAGATTTTTTTTTTATGAAAGTATTTATTTACAAAAAAAAGTATATAAGTATTATATCCATTGTCTAGGACCCATAGTACAAGCTCTGCTTAGTTGGGGATTAGATGGTGCTGTGTAAAAATGACCTAAAATATTTATTTATTTATTCAAATGCCAAAAGTAAATAACCATCCCTGCATTTAAAAGAAGTATGAACATAAGAACACCAGACATCGATGATACAGTAAATAGGACTCCTTCCAACTATTACTATGCAAAGGAGTCAATTACGTGTCATAAAGGATGAAAACCATCTGATAGATCAAACAACTATTAGAGGCATAGTTATGATATTTTAGTACTTTGCCTACATAAAAGCTCAAGACTGCATACACTCCTGGCTTCAATAGTCGGCTACTAAATAAGTCAGATGAACTCTCAGTGCGTGGGCGCAAGTAATTTCTCTGCCAACTAGCGATATAATTGAGTTTTATTGCACTTTCCAATCATGTAAACAAGGTAATATCGTTCAATTTACAGTTGTTGTACAATTCATGACTAATTAACGTACGAAAATAATAAAAATATTGGCTAAAAACAATGGCACTAATCGAATTGCACGCCTTTTACTTGCCGCAGTCAGTTTATGGATGGGTAATATTTTGAGTTGTTCTTATCAACGAATAATGAAGAATGTAGTGATGATAATTAAATATAATTTAACATACAAATAATACATATTTCCAATTTACTATTGCAAATGGAAAAGTTACTCTGCCTGCCTGTTTCTTACGTTTTCACTCCTAAACCGCTGAGTCAATTTTGATGAATTTTGGTATAGATATAGATTAAACATTGGAGAAGGACATAGGCTACCTTTTGTCTTAAAAAAGCCTTTGGTATGCCAGTGAAACCGTGGGCAAGATCATCCTCATCCACCAAGTTTTTTCTGGCTATCTTGAAGTAGCTGAATATTAGTATTTTACATAAAGCGCATTTGACCTCGATAGCAATTTCGGGGTAATCCCCGAACTTGGGCTAAGGAGATAGGCTCAAGTGATCCGTCCCAAATGTTAAGTCAGAAACCGAAAAAGTCCAGATCAGTCTATCCTTAGTATGTCGGTTAACACCGACATCCTGAGGATAGACTGGTTGTCATGCTTTTTAAACTTCTGACTGTGGTAGTCAGAAACGTTTATCATAGGTTTATGCATAACAACCGGGACTGCCGGCTTGACGTCGTATAACACACACACACAACCGAATCGACTTATAATATGTATGTGTGAAACAAAAACGAGCTACATACAACATTAACATTGATAACATTGTGAAAGTTCCGTTTTATTACGTAACCTGGTTATATTTTGCGATATTTTGAACGGTAACTGTTTGAAAGGGGGTAAGTAGGACTGTAATGGTGCATTCGTTTAATGTCGTTTTTCATTCAGGTTAGGTTTTGTTGAAGTTAATGCTTGTAGCTGTAAATTATATTAGTTTTGCAAGTATTGACATGATATTTTCAGTTTATATTATAGAAGACTAGCTTGTGCACCAAATAATACATAGGAAAAGGCACGGATTAAGAAGACTTTAAATTCATAGCTAGGCCATATACCAGTTAATACGGCCAATTTTTATTCCTAAGCACATCTAATCCTATGCGTAAAATGCGCATTAAGTCTGTCGACCGTTGAATATCAGCCTCTAAACCATCGCTATGTCTAGCATTAATCCTTACTTATAATATAAATTCTATACATTTTCTGTCTGTTTGTACGTTCACGGATAAGGTAAATAAATAAATACGTAATTGTAGACATCATGCTATTATGATGATTGAAAAGTATGTGTTTTGTTTTTAAAATACTATGAGGCATTTTTTATCAGTTGAAGTTCTATAGTAATAATTCCAATTTGCTTTATGCGAACATGATTATGATTTATCAAGGAAACCGTAACCTTCCTGAGGGTCGAAGGCCGAAACAAATGTTTTTGTATTTAAACCTACTAATTGTTCCTTGATATAATCAACACTTATACAAATACGTTGATGAATTCCGAAGAAATGAGTTAGGTAACAGAGGATATGTAATTTATTTATTTATTTTACGAAAGCTTACAGACAAACCAACAGTTGTTATTAACAACTATTGGTAAGGAACAATTATATTACAAAAATTGCAATTGCTAATAACAAGCTTCCACATATTTTAAATCTTAGTACCTATATATGGTAAATTTATTATTATTCTTAACCCTTTGACCGCCACGTCAATAACGAAAATCCGTGTTCTCTACGCCAAGCGACAAATTCTAGTATCTAATAATAGGTAAAAAAAAACAACAAATTTTTGTATAGGTATTTATTTTAAACTAAAAAAAATGTTATTTTTGACGTGCCATGCCGTCGTTGGCATCGTGAGTAAATTTTAATTTGACGTCTATACACGTCCGTGGCGGTCAAAAGGAACAATCAAACACTAATCCTTTTCCCTACTTCACTTGCAGGCCGTATAGTAATATACTTGCAAACACATGACGCGCCTAAGACATTCTAGAATTCGTAACCAATATATTCTAGAGGCATTTAAAATTCATAATCCCCAAGCAAACCCACAGTCGAGGCTAGTAAATCCCATATAACGGGTACCTTTGACTAATGTGCCCGCAGCCCAAGTGCGTTCTCCGTCGCCAAGCGATTGATGGTGCTTTCTGTAGCTTCCAGATAGCTTAGCTTTATTTATAAGGCTTGTTGCTACTTACTGTTGAGTTTAAAACGTTTGTAATCATAAGGTGGTAAATATGTTGATAGATTGAAGTGTTTTACTTGAAGGGACTTAACTAATTTTATTAGCATAATTTGGTATACATATTACCTACCTACATTTTTTTGCATTTTCATATTTTAGCGAAGGAAAAATTTGACTGTGGCAGAATACGAACGTACCTCTTCTGGTTAAATACACCAGATGCTATGACCACTAAGCCACCGTGAGTCCCACCCGCCAGGTCGAAATTTGCCTTCACATTCTGAATTTACGTCTTTAAGGTGACGTCGGTAACATCTAAGTAGGTAAGTTTGCTTCTCAACCGACATGACTCACTTTAAGTAAATTCAGAATGTGAACGCCAACCTGGCGGGTGGGACTAGCGATGGCTTAGTGGTCATAGCGTCTGGTGTATTTAACCAGAAGAGGTACGTTCGTATTCTGCCACAGTCAAATTTTTCCTTCGCCAAAAAAAAAAAGAGACAGCTAAGTAAATAAAAAAATACTGAGTGATTAATACGGTTATCGAATTATAATTCAAAATCAGTATTACATTCAGGGTTTGAAATTGGAATTGTGCCATTGAGGTAAACAGAGATAGGACCGCTTCCAATATACCATGGATGTAATAGTCCCCGTTGAACTACTAATGTCAGTGAATGATTTAAGCTGATCATCCTTCTAGCGTTCTAACCAGATGCCAATATCAGTATTTTACACCGTTGTGAAAGGAAAGATGAGCTGTCAGGCTTCTTGCTGGTAGACGTTCTGTGGGAATCGAACCCACGACCTCGTGATCACCAGTCCGACACGCAAACCACTAAACCACAGATGTCGTCAAAATTTTTCGTTATTCCATATTATTCTCTCTTCAATCGTAGTAACTTAAGTATTGCTTCATCATCAACCCATACACTGTCCCACTGCTGGGCACGGGTCTCCTCTCAGAATGAGAGGGATTAGGCTATAGTCCACCACGCTGGCCTAGTGCGGGTTGGCAGACTTCACAAACCGTCGAGAAAAATCTCTAAGGTATGCAGGTTTCCTCACGATGTTTTCCTTCACCGTTTAAGCGAGTGATAATTAATTATTAATACATGCCTTGGGTTCGAACTCGAGACCTTCGACTTGGCAGTCCAATGGTCATACCACTAGGCTATCACTGCATCATTGCTTAGTAAACCTTTATTACTTCCATTCACATAACTTGAGCCTATCTGGTTACAAGTTGGAACTGCACCAATTTCCCTGTAACCTAGTGACACGGGGTTGGGTTACGAGTAGGCGACGAATCATTTACCTACCAACCGCAGGGTTGGGTTACTTTGTGTATACATCGATGTGGGAAATTATTTTTTTTTGGGAGGAGAGGAGAAATTTTTGGATGTAGAATAATTTTGTAGATACTGTAGAGACCGGAGCAATGAGTTTACATTGCCATAATTATGGTAGATCAATTGAGTACTATCTCTTCGAATTTTAAATTATGTTAGATAGATTTTACGTCCAGAGTTGAATATGTGCTTGAATTTAATATTTTAAAACCCAATATTTTTAATCCAAGTCAAAGTCAAACTTTATTTTAATTAGATCATTAAAAAACAAGTTTTGAAAAGACAAAACTAGTTGCACGGTCCCAAAAAGTGAGTCTTTTGGAGACGAACCTACATACAAGAAGACAACAACAAAGAAGTACATACTTATATAAGAAACACCCAGACAAACAGAAACACTTATTTTCATCATATAAATATTTGTGTCCGATGGGAATCGAACCCACGATCTCATTCTCAGCAGTCCGACAATCGAACCGCTAGACCACAGACGTCATCATATATTGTTTTTCTTTCTACCACTTCAAGTCATATCTACTAATACTGACCTATGCACCTCCTGCCTTATATCTAAGGTAGTTGATTGATGTCTCATCATTTGTCTCGCACTATCTATTAGTTCGCAATGCCTTCGCCGTGGGCGCAGTGAAATATGGCGGACTGCGCGTAACCCAGACGAGCGGCCATTTTTCTTAGCGCTACCGAAACAAGCGTGTGCGCAGTTTCTTGAAGTTATTTGTTCGTGATTTTAGAGTTATGTGTGGGAATAGAGGTCGGCGATGTCTGTGGTCTAGTGGGCGGCTGTCGGTCTACTGATCACGAGGTCGTGGGTTCGATTCCCACAGGGTACAAATATTTATGTGATGAACATTAAGTGTTTGTGTTTGTCTGGGTGTTTGTTATAGAATTTAAGTAGATATTTACAAAAAAAAAGTATTTACGTATTATAACCATTGTCTAGTACCCATAGTACAAGCTCTGCTTGGTTTGGGACTAGATGGTGTTGTGTGAAATTGTCCAGGAATATTTATTTATTTTATTTATTCTTTGGCTTTTGTGAAATTGCCACTTTTTTATTTTCCAGCCACTCATTCGTCCTCTTTTCTCGCATATAATGTTTTTATAGCTGTAGCTATGTGACTAAGTATAGGGAAAGGGAAGGCAAGTGCGATTTCTATTCCGTACAAGTGTTCCGTAAACCCTCAAAGGATCCGTGAGGATTTTCCGTACTACATAAAATATCATATAATAGGGGGATGTCCCCTTTTCAGAATCTGTCATACATTTCGGATATATTAATGATAATTTTACTTTGCTTGTACACATCAAACTGCATTGTTCTCATTAACTATTCATAACAAACATTGTAAACCAAGATTAACATTGTAATCATGTTTTTTAAAAAAAAGAGTGTCTATGGAGTTTCTTGCCGGTTCTTCTCCATAAGACCTACTTTTTGGAACCGTGCAACTAATTTTGACTATTCAAAAGTGCTATTTTAATGGTCTACCTAATTGAAATAAAACATTTGACTTTGACTTGACCTGGGAATTGAAATGGGGACATTACGCAAACTGTCAGTGATTACGACCACTATAACAACGAAGCAGTCATTTTGAAAGTTGGTCTGATATCTACATAATGCGTTGTAAAGGGTTTAAACTGCATCTAAAACGAAAGGTTAAGTAAAGAGAGGTAGCAGGGTTAACACAATTTGTATCAGCTTCCGGTCGAGATATGACTAGAGCTTATCTAAATCGTTTAACAACAATGGCTTAAAGCTTTAGTTGAATGCACTTTTTTGATATACGAGTATATCCACCGTCTACCTCGTCTTTCTAGTGGTCATCAGTCTTGGTTTAAATTCTCAGGTCGATCAGTGTTATTGAATTTTCCAATTAAATTCTCAGTAGCAGCTCGGAATTTGGAATCCCGTTAACCCGTAAGGATAACAAATTAAATAAACTTCGAGGCAATGAATTAGCTAAAATACTTCAATAAAATATGTGCTTACTACAATGACAGAGAGCATTGACGTGGGTCCGTAGCATTGAGGTAATATGCAACAAATACAGTTTGGAAAATATATAAGTATTTTTTATTTTATTATTTAAATACACTAAGCGAGTAGTTAAACTGTAGTTCTGAGTTTAAACGATGACTCGCTGTTTTTTGGGATGAGAAGCTTAGAAAATACAATAATTAGGTTCATACAGCACTGGCATGGTGTACATGATACGAGTAATAAGTTAGTAGACTTCTGTTGCTTCTGAGAATACAGAAATAGTTTTATGTTACGTATATCCTAAAAGTGTTTTGCTCAAAATTGTTTATTGAAAGGTCAAGCGGTGAGTTTCTAATTTTGTTTGACATAGCTGTTCAAGTACGAGAGTACTTAATACCTCAAAGGCATACCCACGTCGGATCGGCGCACACACATGACGGGTCTAACCATCGCTCACTACTGTCATAATAACGGCACACACCACGCAGGATCACGCGCACTGGATGTACTTTGTGACTTTAAAAATAGAATTACAATTCCTTAGAAAGCAATAACCTATTTGATGAAAGTACTATTGTAACATTTATTAAAGTGTATGAAATAACTCTTCAATTAGGTGAAATTTAAATGAGATTCTTACTTAGTTGTTATCTTAAACATCAGCTGTATTGACATTTTCATAATAATTTTTAGGTCAACGGTTTTAAGTTTAACTAGATGCAGATAATTATAAATTCTGAGTAAGAATTATTGGGTTATTCCCAAAGGTCTATGAGTCTATTATTCTCGTATGTAATTTTTTTTTGTAAGTAGTATGATTACAATATAGTAAATTATATTAATTACTGTAGATAGAGTAAGGGTAAGAATATGATGAATTAGTATTGGCCAAGTATAGTTTTCTAAGCAGTTCTAAGTAGTGTTCCAGATTGGCTTCCTCTGGATTTTCGAGATAAGATTGAATGGAAGTCAGAATATCGAAGGCTTCTTCTTCTGTTTTAAAACTGTGTCAACCAATTTTTTGTTGGCCTAACCTAAATACTGAGAGATCACGTAAGTCAAGGTCGGTATCCAATCAAAAATTGGACCATATTTCCGGCCAAAACACTCTTTACAGTCAAGTGTCTTCCAGCGGAGAGCGCTCGCTCGCTCCGTAACCTGCCTTTGCAGGTTTTTTACCTTTTTAACTACCCTCCAAACAGAAAACTACCCTAAATCGATAAGGATAGAGCCTAAAATGTAACGGGATATAGATTGCAACCACACTCACTCTTATTTAAATAAGGTAGTCGGTGTGGGAAAGAGATAGGTGACATTAGGGATGTGTCGGAAAGGGATGCCAGATTGCGATGTTGCCGCGCTTTGAATAGTGGTGACATGAGTCGATAATTTTTTTGGGATCTGTAGAAATATTCATCTTGATTTAGTTAAATTGAGTCTTATATATTTGGTTATTTAGATTACTAATTCCGTAAATACACAATGAATATATAATTGATATAAGATAGTAAATTATTTTATCTACGAAAGTATTTAAGATAATTCATTAAATAAGAATTTTGTATTTTAATAAAGCAATGATTCATAGTTAATAATGTTAATGAATTCCATAGTTTGAATATCTGTTATTTGCAACAAAATTAAAATTAATTCTGGTGCCATATACCAAGTTTTATAAAAAAATGGAATGGAATGAAAAATCTGTTTTCGAGAATTATGATGTGTTGAAATATATACATTGCAAATGTGTTATGAATAGGTATCCATTTAAGCGACGTTTATTAATACCAGACCTATATAGAGAATACAATATTTAGCTAAAATCTTTTATATTATTCCTTACAATTCAGACGCCAGTCAAAACAGAACGTTCAATATATTAATTCTGAATATATTTAATCATAGTGTTTAATAATATTATCTAGTTTCATATTCAGTCACTACTCGTTTAAATTTTATATTCCTAGGAAAAACCAGAATTTAACGTAACACGATCTTATCAATAAACTTCAAATTATAATCCCATAACTTTTTTTATAATATCCATAAATAAATGGATGGGTAATTTAAATTGAAAAATGTATTATTGTAGCAGATTTTATGAAATTCGTGTGTTTAAAACTATACATATTAAATTCCGTCCCTAAAACCAAGAAAAATGGCTGGTGTAGGATTTTTTTATATGGCCCACCATGATAGTAAGCGGTTACCGTAACCCTTTGGCGCTTGCAACACCAGGGGTATCACTTGCGCGTTGCCGACTCTGTAAAACAAAAGAGGAATGGTTGGGTTGGCAGTTTAAGGGTGAAGCCGTACTGCCAACACAACGTTTCCTCGGGGTGCACTAGCAACCTTGCTCACCTTAAGGAACACAACATAGCTCAAAGCAGTGTTGTTTCACTTAGTTTTTCTGGAATTCAGGCGGATTTGAGTTTACTTTTAATGTTTATAAGTATTTGAATGTTACTGCATTTGAAAAGAGAATACAAAACCATGTGTACTATTCACCTATATTAATAACATTAATATTGGCTTGAATTTTGTCGCCGTTGCGAGTATAATATATGTTATAGAAGAACCAAGTTTTTTTTCTTATACTCTTCGTTCGTTTTGATATTACATTAGACTTAGCCTAAACAATCTCTGGTAAAAAGTGTTAAAATTAATTAGTAAGTAAGAGGTTTTGTATCTATACTATACTCATCTAGTTGTCCTTAAAAGATCTCAATCTCTAATTCGAACTTATTCGATAAATTTATCGATAAATTTTGGCCCGTCACTAGCAGCCAGATGGCGTCGACAGGCGCTGCAAGCCGACAACTCGAATTCGGCCCGTTCGGAATTCCTCGCGTCGCCTCCGCCCCGTGATGCATGCACGCCGCGAGTTTCGGGGATTTAGGAGACCGGGATTCTAGGGGGACCGCGACGAGCTCGGAATTTTAGTAAATATTGTTTTTTTTTGTGCAAATTTCCATTTATAGCGTCGGGTCCCTTATAGCGTCCATGGTCACGGGCAGACTAATCATGAATGATGCGCGATAAAAAACGTAAATTAGCTTTCTAGCCTTCAACTATTTCAGGGTCGGCTTCAAGTCTACTGTCATACAAACTGCTATGAGACTTCCGCAACCCAATTCCTGAGCAATACCGATATCATGAAGATAGATTGGTTGTCAGGCTTTTTGGGACCCATATACAACGTTATATGGGTCGTTATATATACTACTGGGTAAGTGAGTGATTAGTATCACTGGTGTTGCTGTTGTCTATAGACTGCGATAACCGCTTACGACTAGGCGATCGGTATACTTGTTTAAATCATCTTACTACAATTAAAAAAAATGCTATTGTAGCTTATTATTCACGTCACTTTGTAAGACATATGTACATTAAATGGACGATGGAATTTCGCACGAGCGCTATTGTGAATCATGTCTCGTAGTCGATGTGCAATGAATACAAAACTTGGGGTTTTAACATCAAAATATGTATGTACGGTTGAGTATCCATCATGGATACTATTGAAAGGATATTAAACTGACTGCGGACACTGGCTTAACTTATTTGCATCGCTGATTCTTCATTTACTTGTGTCAGTGAAAGGTATGATATACATATAAATAGATTGATAAATGCGGCTTTTGAATTTACATTAATTCCTTATAAGCGTCCTCATTGGCTGCTGATTGAAAGTATCCAGTTCGATCACAGGTTGAATAGAATGTTATTAGGTTTTTTTATAGATTTCTCAGTAGCAACCTACATGGGACCCAATAACACTGATAACCCAAAAATACATTGCTCGATCTGGAAATCGAACAAAAGACCTCAAATTGCGCTTCAGGTGATAGTTTAGTAGTATTCAAAAGGATGATATTATCTTCAATAACTACTTTTTCACGACGTCACTGACTTCCTTCTTGACCTTATCACAAGTGTAAAATTACAATAAAATCAAACACAAAACTTTCTTTAATAAACATTCAAAATTGGAATTCCGGTAAAAGTTTAAATTTAACTTGTTAATTGTTCCCGTGCGTGAGCGCAGCGAAATGTCGGGGGCGCGGGATTGTGTTACTAATTCACACTATTAGTGAACCAAGATTATACGGGATACGCGGGATTTTGGAGGTATGACGTAGCAAGAGTTACAAAACTTTTTTTTTAAATACTGCAATTTACTGAAATAATTTTTTGTTTATATAAATATAAATATCTTGCTCGTCCAGCCATCTCCGGGGCCTGCCTCTACTCGAGTAGTTGTTTTAGAATCATATACTTAGGTAAATTATAAAGATATAGAGAGAGAAAGAGGTTTGATAAGGCATATACTTACACAATAATTCATATCGTATATTGTGGGGACCTTATAGCTAATAAGAAAAAAATATTATTAATCAAGAAGGTTTAATATATATGTAGATAATATTAGATCTATATTAAACCTCATTTTGTTATTTTGTTTTTATATAATTTTATTTAAAAAATAACATGAAATACAATCCAAAATGGCGGGAATAGAAAAAAAGTTTATCTTTGTAGCTGTATCCGCATTTTTATCAAGGCATAATAACCCTTCCGCCCCGTTCGGAAAAAACTAAGCCCACAGTAGCCTCTGTTTGCCCACTCATTAGCATTGGAGGCTCTAAACGTGGATATGGCGTGTAGTAAAAACTGTTATAACGTATCCAGCCCACTCTAACCTTTGTCTTACGAAGTAGGTTTTAAAAGGGAGGTTTTACTCTAATTAAAAATGGTCTAATTTGTATACACTTTGATAATTCTATTTTTTATTTACGTTTGATATTGAACAAGTTTTGTTACGGAGCATGTCTGCATGTCTTAGATTCTTATGTCAGAAAAATAATACTTAAACATAAAATTAACGGACATGATATATAGATACTTATCTATACATTTATTAGTAAGAAGTACATAAATATACAGTCTTTCGCATGTACATATCCGTATAGTAGTACATTTGTACATGTGCGTGATTTAAAAAAAAACTAAATTTCAAGAAACCGTCAGGGCAACCCTCCCACGTACCATACGGGGTGCGGACGGTACACGTCCGGCTGAATTACGATTCACAGGAGACGGCTCATGTCGCATGTCGCGTCGTGCTTCAAAAATATATTTTTATTTAGAACGAAATATTTTTTGGAAAGCTCAAGCCATAAGCGTAAGCGTTTTGAAAAAAAAAACAAAACAAGCAGCGTTCTGAATCAATAATTTGGTCATAACTGGGGGTTAAAATTGTTACTTTGTGTGACACAATATGAGTAACCGACACATGACTACACACTGACTATATAGTCCAGTAGAAGCTGACCTTGCATTGTATAGGTTTTTACACACTTCTACTACTAGAGTTCAACTTATACTGGATAATTATGGTCCGTTTTGCAGTCGTGTGTCAGCAAATCATATTACGATTCATCATTGTATAAATAAAAGCGGAAATTCATTCACTGGTTACTCAACGTTAATCTTAGCATTTATACAGCTTGAGCAACTTTTCAAAAGCCCGTAGCGCAGAATGCGATTGATCAATGAGCTAGAAGAGCTAGCGCCACTTCAAATTTCATTAGCCCAACCTGCCGCTGTTATCATCGCTCCGCCGCATCACTTAGACCACGCTACCCACAGTACAGTTCCCAGTAAGTCATATCTTGAGGATTTATCATCCACGTTCATCTCGCTTCGTGGGCTCACCACTTCGTCTAGGTTATGAGAGAATTCCGACACGGTGATGACATCGTACCGACTTTATTGAGGAAGGGCTATGTTCAAAGATAACTTGGAACATAGCATTTTTACTACCAACTCAAACAAAAAAAAAAAATTTTCTACGGATTTTATCGCAATTTGATTTCATAGAATTCTGTGAAATCAAAATCCACGCCTATAAATGCAAAACCAAAGGATAGCTCGTTCTGCATGAATCAGATTGCTAATAATTAACAAAAATGTAGGGTAGCTATCAGTAATTATAACATAAATATGCCCGTGATCATGGACGCTGTAAAGGGATCGAAACTTCGTGATTAATAATAGCAATATAACGCGATAAAATCTGTGAAAAATAGTTACTACACTAAAACATTTTCTTCTCCTTTTGTCCTATGACAATAAACAATTCTTCTTTGTATATTGTCAAAGTATATAGTTGTTCAAATTTTTCTGTAACCTCTATTGGTCTACATAATAGTTTGCCCCTTGCAGATCATCATGTGGTCATATGACGGTTATGCTAAGCCAGGACCACTTAAATTGGTCCTTTTGTACGGTTACTATTTTTGTACCGATTGTAATTATTTTTGGAAATTCGTTGACATAGTAAATATTAAGAATGTTATGTCGTCAAGGAACAATTAGCAGACAAAACAGAATAAATAATCGTAACCTTTTGAGGGTCACAATTATTTAATTGAATTAAAATAAAATGTTTCCACAAAGTTTTTTTATGTATCATAAGTATGTACATACAAAAAAAGGTATAGCAGTTTGACACTAAATGGTGCTGTATAAAATTTCCCAAATATTTATTTATTTAAAGACACATCTGATACCAAGTTGCCACAACTAGGTACATTCAAATAAAATTGCATTATGTTTTCAAATACTAATAAAGTGTTTTTTCTTTTGCAGGTAAGCTCCTGATATCATCGTATAGAGGTAAAATTTACGATATAACTTCTTGATAGTCTTCACAAAGGATGGGACGAGGTCCAGGAAGAAAAAAATACTTTATTGCGTATTCTATGCACGTGCGCATGCATGAATCATTCGTCAGTTTTATAGTAAAGGTTTTGTGTGTGTTTTACGTCACGTTTTTGTCATTATTCAAATATTTTTATGAATTGGGAAAGTAATTCCTTAGTCTAGTGATCGTTAGCGCGATTTTGACGGTTGAGATCCAGCAAAGTGTTATTGGGTTTTTCTATGATATTCTCAGTAGCAGCTTGGTGTATGGATTTGCGCTCGGTTAATGGCAATAAGCTCGCTTACAAGTACATATACCGTCGAACTGTAGGTGTACTTTAGTACACCTTTGTGTAACACATTCGAATAAAGGCGTGATCGTATGTTTTAATATTGAAGAATGAATAATTTATCAGTTATATTTTCTTACTAAGCTTTAATTAAGTATATACTTATATTAAAAATAACTACAGATAATTACAATTACGCAAAATTCCCATTAGAGTTGCATTGTCGTGGAGTTAGTGTAAGCCAATTGTCGTGTACTAATTTGCGACTCGACGATTTAATTCACCCAAACCGCAGAAACGTGACATTTGCTTCTTTTATTTAAATAAATTTAAAACATTGCAGCGACCTGTGTGGTCCTTTGCCATGCACTATACCTATGTACAAGTGACAGCATTTTATGACGTTTACATGCAAGAAAAACTATTTCATGAAGCTAAATGCCAACAAATCAATACAATTTATTTCGTAGTTACTTAACACGAAGTTGTCACTTCGTTGTAACTTAATCTTTGCAGTTAAAATTTAAAAACAAACTTCTTATACAAAAATGTAGCCTGTGTCACTCAAGGATACTGTAGTCTTTTAAAAATGGCAGGATATTCTGAAACGGATCAGTAATTTCCGAGATTATGTCCTACAAACATACACATATTCTCCTTTTAATTTGAACTATAGATTGAACTGATTTATGAAGTAAACACCAAAAGTGTTTCTTAGTATCATAGAGTTGATGTTTGTGTAACCAATATGTAAAAAAAGTCTTAAATAAATGTTGATAGCAATCAAATGTGAACGTTGTGATTTATGGTAGAAGTTTGTAATTTCAAAACTTGATAATTAAGTGTAAGTCTAAGCATCGATGAACTAATTAAAATATTTTTTGTGTTTTAAAAACTTGAAACTGAATGACCTATTAGTGTAGAAACTGACTTCTATATTATAAAAATCGGAATAATTTGAATGAATATATAGCCGGCCGTTCTGAAACCATAAATCCTTTATCGATATATAAGATCAGTTAAATGACATCACTTAGAGAAATCGCTCCTTGTTTAAGGCGACCTTCACACCAACATACTTATTAGCTATATTTATGTTTGGTTAACTGTTTTATAACTGCAAGTGTTTGTAGTACCTGCATACAATTATGTACAGAGGCCAACACATCAAGTTACCCCAATTTGTCAAATTTCTTTGATAGATTTTCAACTTTAACACAAACACAATAAGGTTCATGTTCAATTGGGAAAATTTGACAGTTTTGGATAGCCTGCTGGCGTCTGTACATGAAATGTCTCAAAATTTCTCACATTACAAAATGTTAAAAAAAAGCAAACGTTGTGTAAAAATACAAAACGTGTCGCTCACAAACAAGCTCTTTTTGCACGCAGAAAGTTTAAATTACTTTAAATAAGTTCCACCGTAAGTACATCTTCGTATGAGTATTATAGAATCACCGCATGATTGTTTAATAATATAATATAAAGATAGGCACACAGGGTTAACTATATTCGGTTATTACAATAAAGTACCGTAATATTTGTACGTAACTTAATAATTAAATAAATAGAAAAAAAAATAGGTTTTGCAAACTTTTCTTGTGACTGAGTATGTAAATGACCTTAGATTTCTTATCGTAGAAATTAAAATAAACGTATAGACGACTGTGATGTCCGATTTTATTAGGATCTTTGGTAATTTCGCCGCATATTTGCAAACTATAGACATTAAAAAATATATAAACGACTGTAATAAAGAGCAAGTTTGATCTTCAAATGAGTATTGCGTTGGCAACTTCTATTTATTATTTGAATTGAATATTGTTGTGGTAGGGTTTTTGTTTGATCATGTATTTCTAATGTAGTGAGCATTGCCTTTTTCTTTCACAATTTATCAATGGTTTTTACTGAAATATTTTTAATGGTACATACTATCTCCCTCTAAGTTAAGTATGTCATATTTCTTTGTGATCAATTGAGGCTAAGATACGTTTGTCACGGTTAATCCGAGAATGAGTTAAAGTATTTTGGTATTGAATCATGATCCTTTTAAATATCCATTTTTAAAGCAGGCGGACCAAATCCTCAAATTAATTCAAAATAAGCGTGAATGATACATTCTATTCTCAAACTGTCATATATTATATTTTACAACTTTCAAAGGTATATTTGCTGTAGCATTTCATCCTATACACGCTACCACTTGGGCAAACACTATTTTATTAGCCGTAATATTATTATTTACCCACCGAATACTTAACCCTTTCTTTCAAAGCTTTTGTAAAGAAACAGGGGTCAGGATACATTGGCCAAGT
The DNA here is from genome assembly GCA_964056405.1 of Acronicta alni. Lineage (NCBI taxonomy): Eukaryota > Metazoa > Arthropoda > Insecta > Lepidoptera > Noctuidae > Acronicta > Acronicta alni. The sequence continues at coordinate 2,558,051 of OZ043919.1, read as the reverse complement.
ATTTTTGTCTTCTAATACGCCGAAAGACGAAACAAAAACTGTATATCGTTCCTTTTGGGGACTTTAACGTGTTCGGAATAATAAAGGAGAAGATACATTCAGGTTACGTTACGTTTTCCTTGCCTGTGATGCGATAGAAGCAATGGTGACAAGAGAAACAAATGTATACTACTTTAATATTAAATTAAATACTAGAAAGAGTTGAATGAGCAAAAAGTATTATATACTCATTTTTATTCTATATCAATCTAACAATACTGTTACTCTTTATATTGATTATAAATTTTTAGTAGTTCCAACTAAATTGCCATAAGTTTCTTTTATCTGAAAATACTGATTACTTACCCTTTCATTAATAAAAATGTTATTAAATATTTTAACGGCCATTCACTATGTACTTTAGTAACAACTATTTTGCTTAAAAATCCACTAACAACTAATACTTAACTTCGTATTCCTGGTCCTTTGATCCAAAATATTGGTCCTTATTCACTTTTGCTTTCGTCAACGTAAGCTAACTATATACAAACTGTACAAAGGTCTGTTTGTTTGTTTGCTCTATGCTGTCGAAGTGTTAATGTCAGTCTTAACACGTTTTGAAATTATGAATTATTGAATAGACGTCGGTACTAAACAGCAGTATAAGAGGAATGTCATATAAATGTAGCGATTTCGTAATGCAAGGAGTTTTGGGGATAATATGGAAAAAGTTTGTTTGATATTCTGTACAATTGCATTGCATTTTGAATCGCTTTACGAGACGCGAGACTAAGCGGACGTGTTTCTATTATTCGTTAAAATGATACATTTTTAAAACAAATATACTAATATTTTTCTGCGACGTCAGTCATAAAAATAAATAAATTAAGTGTGTCGTGAGTTAGTAGGTCGCTACCAACGAAGTTACCTCCTTACGTATTTTGTGCAGAATGGACATTATATTTTTATAGACAATAGATAAAGTATTTTCGGCTATGTCCAACCCAGGATTTAGTCCGTTTGGGCGTAGCCAAATAGTACGGCGAAGCCCTCCACCGACGCCTACCGGACCACTACCCCAGGGTGACCCAATCCCACCTGAACCCGCGGACAATGATTTGCCGACGGAAGTTATCTCTACGCCAGATATCCAGAAATGGATGAGAACAATAGATAGCAATTTGAGCGACATCTGTAATATTGTTGCTGAAGGAAAAATGAACTCTGAACAGAAGCTGCGTGTGTCCAATCTTTGCCGGAATGTATCAACTGGTACAGCACAGATGGCAGTTCTATACCAATCACTGAAGCAGAAAACGATCCAGGCCCATAGCACTATTCACCATCTAAAGAGTCAGCAGAATGTTGCTAACTCCCTCCAGCAGATTAAAGAAGCGGTAAAAACTCAATTAATGCCCGTAGAAAAAACCTCTTACGCTACTATGGTAAAGAAAGGAGCAGACAACTTCGTGCGTCCTGCAAATTTGAGCTCTGTTGCAATTTATCCCAGCGATAAGACCAAAACCAGTGACGACACTAAGTCCCTTGTCCAAAAGATAATCTCACCAGGTGAACTTAAGCTTCATGTCCGTGGACTGAGAAAAGTGAGAAATGGGGGCGTCTTAATCAGCACCGACAGTAAAGGTGACATCGACAAACTTATAAACTCGGAGAAATTAGTTTCGTCAGGCCTCACTATACAAGAACCTCCTAAACGCCGCCCTAGGATTGCTATAATTGGTGTCCCCGTAGCCCTTACTGAAAAAGAGGTATTTGATTGTATTTATGAGCAAAACCTTTCCGACAAGTTGCCGAATACAACCCGGGAGTCGTTTATAGAAAACATCAAGTTGAGCCACAAATCAGGCAAAAAAGACCTCTCTACTTGTAATTATATTTTAGAAGTACCTGCAAGCATACGAAAAATGCTTATTAATCAAAGCCGAATTTTTATAAATTGGACATCATGCCCTGTGAGAGATTTCACAATAGTCACCAGGTGCTTCAATTGCCAGCAGTTCGGACATGCAGCCAAATTTTGCCGAGAATCAAGTCCTACTTGCAACCACTGTGGAGAGACTGGACACTCCTTCAAGGATTGTAGTAAATCGTCAGCTCCCCCTCAATGTGCGACGTGCAAACGCTTCAAGAGGAAGTGTGACCATCCAACTGGTGATGTAAGCTGTCCGGCACGCATATATGCAGAGGCTAACTACATTAACTCAATAGATTATGAAGGCGCCTAAGAGCGCCATTGAACACTTTTTTAATAAGAACACATACAGGTACCTTTATATTTATATTTACTAGGTTAAAATATTATTAACATGACCAATCAATTAATGTATGATCTAGATTGTTTTTCTGTGTCTGAATCAAAAATCTGCAATGTTGAAGATTGTAGACTACATATTCCTGCTAGTGGCAAAACGTTAACCCTGCTCACACAAAATATTCGTAGTATAAACCGTAACATGAATGGTTTTGAAGTGCTGTTACAAAGCCTCAACATAAGCTTAGATATAATTGTCTTAACAGAATGTTGGTTGTCAAAACAGACACTCAACTTACCAACTCTCGACGGCTATAACTACTACAAAACACAAAGAAATATTAACCAAAATGATGGTGTAGTAGTTTATATTAAAAACAACTTAAAAACAGTCGTAGAAGAACCAGCTTTGATGGATAGTAATTGTTTAATAATAAAAATGCTACCCGATACAGTGATTATAGCTATTTATAGGCCCCCTTCCCAAAATATTGACGTATTCTTAGACTCGCTTGATATAAATTTGAAAAAATTATCATCCTTTAAGAATATAATATTAGTGGGTGATATAAACATCAATATTGCTTCCGGAAGAACTGACACCTATGCACATAACTACCTAAATGTTTGCTCATTTAATGGACTTTTACCAGCACATTACCACCCTACTCATCAGAGTGGCTCATGTTTGGATCATTTTATTATAAAAACAAAAAAACTATCCAAAACATTGGTCACAAATTCATCGCTTACCGATCATCAAGCTGTTTTATTAACTCTGCAAATAACCTCACCTAGAAAAAACTGCAATCGTAGCTTTATTAAAACTAACATGACTAACCTTGAAAACGATATACGCAACATTAACTTTGACCCGGTTTACAATACTAGTGACCCAAATGCTTCTCTACAGTATTTTATTTATTCGGTACAACATGCAATACAGAAAAACACATACTCTAAAACTGTGCCTAGAAAATATAATAGCATTAAGCCGTGGATCACACCCGGTCTCGTTCGCTGTATTAGGCACAGAGACAAACTGCACTTAAAATCAAAACTTGCACCTGATAACGACATACTTTCTGTAACATATAAAAGATATAGAAACTTTTGTAACAACCTGTTAAAAAAGTTAAAAAATCAGTTTGATAAAACTGAACTACAAAAAGCAGGAAAAAATAGTAAACTGGTCTGGAAATACATAAAAACTAACACTTTCAGATCTAAAAATCCCGAGACGGCACTAGATTTACTAGAAACAGAACTAAATCCATCCGAAGCAACGAATGCCGTAAACCACTTTTTTGCGAACGTTGGGAAAAAATTGGCAGAAAAATCCCTAAATTCCGAAAGTTTCTCCCCACAAACCCCGACTGTGTCATCTCAGACTGGTACATTAAACTCTTTTGTTCTATTAGATACTGACGTCAATGAAATACTAACAATAATAACAGGACTTAAGGATACTTGTGCTACTGGGTGGGATGGTATACCTAACAACATACTAAAAAGGTTCAAATTCGTGCTTGCACCTCCACTGACTCACATTTATCAGTTATGCTTATCCAAAGGGATATTCCCCAAATTACTTAAAAAAGCTGTAGTAACTCCAGTATACAAAGGTGGAGACAAAACTTGTGTTAGCAATTATAGACCTATTTCCGTCCTATCAGGTCTCGCAAAGATTTTAGAGAAAATAATAAATAGTAGACTATTAAAATATCTGGAAGATAACAAGCTGCTCTCCGATAGCCAATTTGGTTTCAGGCCCAAAAAATCAACTAGCCAAGCAGTACATTGTCTGACGAATTATATATGTACCAACCTAGATACTGGCTTGCAAACTATTGGGATTTTCCTAGATCTTGCCAAGGCATTCGACACTATTTCTTGTTCTATTCTATTGCGCAAACTTGAATCACTGGGAATAAGAGGAGCTCAACTTTTGCTATTTGCTGATTATCTTAGCGATCGTCAGCAACATGTGAAAATTGGTCAGTACATTAGTTCTGACCTTAAAAATAGCTGCTATGGCATACCACAAGGAAGTATTTTGTCTTCCACGTTATTTTTAATATATATCAATGATCTCTGTAGCTTGGCACTTCAAAATGGGATCATATTATCCTATGCTGATGACACAGCCCTTCTGTTTTCAGCGAAATCACGAGATGAGGTTTACGAACATGCTCAAAATGGCATTAACATTGTTACTAAATGGCTTAACAATAATCTTCTTACGTTAAATTCAGAGAAAACCAAATATATTTTATTTACAATGAGAAACAATAAGACACCGCCTACTAACCTAAACATATTTGCACATTATTGTAGCACGCACGCTGACACTGCATGTACTTGTCCCACTTTATTAAAAGCTGACCATGTAAAATATCTGGGCGTCACTATTGACACTAATCTAAATTTCCGTAAACATATAGATTTGCTGTGCTCTAGAGTACGCAAATTAATATATGTTTTTAAAAATTTACGTAACATAGCAGATTATAAATTAATAAAACAGGTTTATTTAGCCTTGTGTCAATCCATTCTTACCTACTGTATAACCTCTTGGGGTGGTGCTGCAAAATCTATCTTACTGCCTCTAGAACGCGCTCAAAGAGCCATTCTTAAAGTTGCTACCTTTCGCCCATTTAGATTTCCCACACATCAACTATACTTAGCATGTAAGGTACTCACAGTGCGCCAGCTATTTATTCTAAATACAGTCCTACAGAAACATTCTGAACTTCCTTTTGACCCAGTTCCTCCCGACAAGAGAAGAAAGGACTTGGTTTGCATAAATCAGCAAACTAGACATGCTTTTGCCACTAGATTCTATGTGTTCTTGGGACCTTTTCTTTACAATAGGCTCAACAAGTTTCTAAACTTATATAGTGTATGCTCAAAAAAATGTAGCGTAAAGTTAGCAGAATATTTAGGGCCGCTCAATTATATAGACACAGAAAAATCTCTAGAAATATTGGCGTGATGATGGTATAATTTTTTATTTTTTTATTGTGTTGTATATTATATACTATAGCTTAGTCTTATTTTATATGTAATCATTAAGAAGTTAATCGTGAATTTTAGTTTTTAAGGAAATTAATTGGCCCAATTTAATTAATATGTAGAGTGATATCCTGAAACACAGGTTTATAAAAACCTAGATCAGGTAGGTCGCTACATACCTCTAGTTTAGAATATGTCTTTTTGCACCTATTATAAATAACTATGTACTTTAGTTTTACTTATTATTAAGACCCTAATCTTATACCCCACTGTTGTAAAATTGTAATGTATTGACGAAATGTACACCTTTTTGTAAAAGATTTTTAAATAAAGATTTTTATTATATTATTTATATTATTATTATTATAATTTTGGAAATTTCTGGAAAAGATTATTAGACTTTTTGTAATGAGAACTGTTTTCATATATATTTAATTTTACACACATGCAGTGGTACACTTCATACGCTCATTTCGACGGTATATTTAGTTGTCTCTTATTGGGGCGTATTGCCCAAACTCCGAGCTGCTACTGACAGTTACATAGAAACACACACATATAGTACATTTATGCCTAACCCTTCGCGGAATACAAGCGTGGCGCTATGTAACTAGACGTATTGTTAGACAACAATTTATTGATTGTAGACGCAATTGGGAGCGATGGTTGGGTTTACTCTGTAAGGGCGCGGATTGATGATGCGAAAGATTTTGGTTGAAATTATTTTTAATGTTATTGCCTAAGAGATACGGGTATCTTTTGCATTGTCAGTCCCTAATACTGTCAGCATCAATTAATTCGACAAATCCGTCATCCGTCGCATAACTATCAACAAGCTTAATTTTATCGATTATTATATAAACAATATTAGTAGGCTAAGACCTAGCTAATTATATTCTTATAAAAACTCTTGTTTTTACGTCATATATCATACATTCACATAAAATTCAACAGACGTAGTATATGCAAAATATATTCATAAAGTCATACAAAATACGCAAATTTATGTGTGAATACATAATAACTACGTAGGTGTCGTGTACCAAAAAAGATAGAATTATCAATCAAAAGCCTGGATAGATTATGTAGCAGCGCTATGATTAATAAAAAATGAATAAACTCAATTTTTCAAATTTATCTACCCTAACAATATTTTAAGCACATTTGACAGAAACATATTAAAAAAAAATCTACTGTGTAAGTAAAAGCATAGAATTATAAATTAAAATTAAGTTGTACGTATTCTACATGCATTAAATTATATTATTTGTATAAAATAAAATTCACAGTTTATCTTTCAGGGGGTGAAAGTACTCATGATTTTCAATAACGTTCACTATGAAACTAAACAATAAATAAGAAAAAACAGCTTTTTCATAAAAAATGCAAATTTTACCCGAGGAAAATGCATTTTATTTCAGGGTGTATAATAGAAATTAAATTATATAAGAATGAATAGTGTTGTGCAATTATCGTCACAATATCTGACATCGATAGTTTCAGCCACGCCTCAAGTATTTGTAGTTGCCGGATTTTTAGTGACGGCTGTCATAGCGGGACGCCTTATCGATGATTATGAAATGCTTTTGTGACATAGTTTGGATTTTATACTCGTATATGACGCTGAGCTAACGGGTCTTATCCGGCCAGTTTCGTTGGACCGATGTAAATTTGTTAAACGACGTTCATTAATCAAAACTGTCCTTATAATTATAATATTTCAAACCAGTTTGGTCGTTACATGTATATCTACTAAAACATGTATTTTTTGTGGGTCTTAGTGCATTGTAAATGTCTTCGTGTCTTTCAAAATTATCTCTATAATTATCAAGTAAGCTTAATCTTGAACAATGTAATAATATCAGATTCTAAATTGATTTGTGCGTAATAAAATACACGTAAAATGAAATAATACGTTAATTTAATAAAAACTTTACTATGGACAAAATAAAATATTTAAAAGTTGAAAACGTCGTAAATATGACAAAAGGTTTACCTAAATTTTGCGCTCCAAAAATACATTTATGTAAATTGTTCACTAATAAAATTATGTTAAGGAGATCACAAATCATTGTGAGGAATTAAGACCTGAATCGAAACTGACTCTTCTGATATGCAGTACATAAATTATATTTTAGACATTATGTGATGATTGAATTGGAGCTTTTATGATCAATCGAATTTCTGTTAGGCAAAACATTATCACATAAAACTGATAATAGTCGTGTCTGTTTTGACATTTTCAAAATAGGTTATTAAGGATTATGACAGTTGTTATCTCATTTAATAGTGTAATTTATTGACATAAAATTTTAGAGCTTTGCATTAAAGTTACTCAATAAAATGCTTTTAACTCAAGAGTTATCATGACAATAGTATTTTAAAATAAGTCAGATTGGCTGTTGTTTACAAAAATAATACTGGTACTGCGAATTTTCCACGGCTAAAGAAACTTACTATACTCTATCATGTTTATTTAATGTTGATAAAGAATCTTCTTAACAATACTTACTTTTTTAAATAAGTTATGTATCTTTATAATTAATTAATGTTTACTTTACATTTTCTAACCTAATTGTAGTACATTTCCATGCAAATGATTTCTTAAATGAGTCCTTCAAAACCACAGAGCAACGGACAACATAAACGGAATACCTAAAGCGAAGATCACACTTAATACGGTTAATTCGCATATATATGTAAATTTTTCGTTATAATTGGATCAAAAAACATCATCGCAGTACTTTCTTCATTAATAAAAAAGGAACCACATCATAACATGTCGTATTAACACGAAAGTTCCAGCGTCGTAAAAATAAAATTGTTATTACTCCTATCAAAATGTCGGGCGGATCCATTTGACTATTTAGGATCACGTATAATTGCACCGGCTTTTAGCATCGACTTAATATAATCCTGGGAGGCATCCTTTTATCCTTTCTTGGTTCGTATATAGTAATTGCTAATCTGAAAGTTTTTTTTTGCCAAGACCGGTAACTCGACACTGTAGGATGCCGCTTAAAAGGGAAACTTAGTAATGCCTTTACGCCAGTCGAGTCGTGTTATGTCAAAGTGAGAAGTGTATATTTTTTATCGATAGCATTCGCACAACCCTACTCTGTTTTACTTGATGTTAGTGACTGACAAGTAATGAAGGGTGTTCTACTTTTTTTAGTGAATTGTAATCGAGTTCGGGTTAATTCTTAGTAGGCTGTTAAAGGGTGTAATTGTGTGCTGCAAGGTGAACCTTCTGTAAGTGAAGGTGTGAATAAATGGATGAATGCTGTTCAATAAACGTAGGGGACTGAGATAAGATCTGATCTGATTACTTATTGTTTCACATTAGTATTCTTAGCTGTAATTGACTCACAAAATCCGCTTAATCATTTAAGATTACTTTTTCTATTCTGTCCGAAAATATGGTACTCACTTACCTATTTAACATAAATTTTCTCAACTACACCATTATGTTATGTGATTTGGTTTGCTTTGATGCACTATAAAATCGTATATAAATAGTAATCGTAAATAATAATAATAATTTTAGCATCTCTTACTTTCTGTAACTTGCAATCTGTCTCTCATTTTAACATCTTGACGATGTTACGTAATTCTATAAATTACAGGCAACACCGAGCCGGTTAGGATTAGCATACACTAATATGATTTGGTTGCGATGCGGGGATATAATGTATAGACTTCATTCGCCTTTGATGCGATTAAACTTCCTATACTGCACCCTTCGACGCAGTTTATGTCGATAATCATAGTTTATCGATATGCTAAGTGAGTGTTACCCAGCACTAGTGTTTAGTAACACGTTGTGGAAATATAATGAGAACTAGATTCGAACTGAAGGAATTGGTGCATTGGTTATAGATGCAATAATTGCTATTATAGAATTATATTTATAACTTTTCTCATAATTTTTAATGATTGTGTCGTGTAAAATATATTTTATTTGCGATGGAAGGTTGCTGGATCTTTTAACACAGGTTCTCCTATATTAAGTACCAGCAGAACATTAATTCTTAATTTTCTTTTATTTACATTAATTTGGACCTCCATTATGTTACTTTTGTGGCACTAAAACATTGTAAACATAACATACCATGACGCCTGTATTCCCCGAAATATTAGACAAAGGCGTACAGTAATGGACACCCACAGATCACCAGTATGTTGAGGTCCAAGACAAGACACAAATTCAAACTCCGAGCTGCTACTGAGAATTTCATAGAAAGACCCAATACCATTTTACTCGGCCTGGGAATCGAACACAGGACATCAAACGTAGCGGTCGAGCTTGAAATCACTAGACGAAGAAAATACACTATTATTATTAATTATTATGGCATGTCAATTCTGAATTTTTAAAAGATCACACGTCTTGTAGTAGCATTCTTTTCGTCCTCGTGGTCAATGCTCTGTACTCGCACATGCCCTTGCAAGTTTGTAAACAAGATCCAACTAAAGCCTCACGTACAACCAAGATTTTAATTTAGATATGTAAACGCGAAGACGATATCAATTTCAGTCACACAACTGCTAGGAATGTGCAGAAAATCTTTGAGATGTCTGTCTTGATCCGGTAGTTAAGTAAAACGCAGTGTGTATTGGCTGCCGTGCGGCATCGTAAATGTCGTATGAAGGAGGTCTTTTTATTATTGTACTTGTGAGTGATGAAATAGGAACCCGTTTCTGACTTGGCTACCTTGGGTACCTTTTGATCATCACCTCGCTTACTAGATCGTTTACATTCGTCGATATAAAACTACTAGGTAGGTACTCTAGAAATAAACAATAGGTGTTTATCGAAGATATAAATGTTAGCGCAAGAAAAAAATGATTTCAGGCAAGGTTTGAACCTGTGTCTTTCCGGTTATCTACACCAGACGCTTTAGCCTAACTAAGCTACAGTGACCTACTGCATATAATTTGAATTTCTTTTTCACATTCTAAACTACGTCAAAAACTACTACATAAGTACTCGTACGGTCGGACGTATATGAAAGAACGAAACATACATAACAGCTTTAGTGTGCGAATGTACTTACCTATATATATATCCATTAGGTACAATCCTGTACCACTCAAGCCTCGAAACATTCCTCGGTTCACAATTCGAATTAAGGCAACATTGTACACCGCAGGTCTGAAACAATTTAGGAAATCATTTGCGGTGCATCTGCAATTGTGCCGGGTTATACCGCTGTGGTGTATTCTTCTGTGGTTAAATTGGTACAAGGAAAGAGATTGCAGCGATTTTTTAAATTAATTTAATACTTAATTTTGTTTCCTTGGCTTATGGCCATAGGAATCGTAGACACACCCATCACTACAACAGACCGACTTTAATATTTTTAATCCATACTTCCCTACTAATTGCCTTAAAAATGTATATCTATCCGTCCGTTGCGCTTTCACGCCGCTGAATCAATTTTGAGGAAATTTGGTACAGATATAGATTAGACCTTGGAGATGGATATAGCCTACCTTTTCTTTCTAAAATCCTTGAGGATGCGGGTGAAATCGCGAGCAAAACTAAAATTAAGACTAGGCTATAGTTTTCTAGTCTATGAGTGAGGCTAGTCTATGAGGCTATGAGCTCTGCATCTTATAAGTCTATCAGACTATGGTACTACAATTAAGAATTCTGTCAGATCATGGTACGATGATTAAAGTGTCTACCAGGTTACCGAGTCATCTAAACTATCCTCCATGATAACATCACATTGCACCCGGGAACTCTTTACAGACAATCTTTCGCTTATTACTTAGACCAAACACAAAATGAAACCATATCTACGCAATATGATTTACGATTCAAATACAAATTTCTCTATTAAATAATATTATGGAGGGTATTACGTGTTCTCACTTACTTGTTTATCTGTTCTACGTATTTGTGGGTAGGAAGAGAAATCAAACGCCGAAGGCAAATCTTCAAATATACTTTTATTACTTCCTCAAATAAATCGGTGGATCATTTGAACTTGGAAAACATCGCTTTATTTGATACCTGCCCCGACGTCGTAAAGGTGCAATGCACTGATATTATGCATGTATCATCACTACATAGTATAAAACAAAGTCGCTTTCTCTGTTCCTATATCCCTATGTATGCTTAAATCTTTAAAACTACGCAACGGATTTCGATGCGGTTTTTTTAATAGATAGAGTGATTGAAGAGGAAGGTTTAAATGTATAATACATGTAAATTGCACCCGTGCGAAGCGGGGGCGGGTCGCTAGTTATATGTATAAACCTTTCGGAAGAAATTCTCTAAATGATAGCGAAAACCTATCAAATCAGTGGAATGCCAAGACTTACTTGTTTCTAGTTCGTTTCTCGGTTTCTAGTTCGACTCCAAAACACGCACCTCTGCATTTTCGAATTGATGAGCGTATTAATAATTAATTATCACTCGCTTAAACGATGGAGGAAAACATCATGAGGATACCAGCATGTCTTAGAGATTTTCTCGACAGCGATGTGTGGAGTCCGCCAACCCGCAATAGGCCAGCATGATAGACTATAGCCTAATCCCTCTCATTTTGAGAGGAGACCCGTGCCCAGCAGTGAGACAGAGTAGGGGGTGATGATGTTGATGACATGACAAGCGGAGAAACAGAAAGCAAGACGCAGACAGAGTCAAAAGCACTGTGTCTGACTAAAATATATCCAAAAGTTATAATTAATGTTACAACTTGCCCTATAATACGTGGATTCAAAAACATACCGGAGAACTGTTGGTGTGCAACAGTACACCACTGCGAAACCATTGGGGAATACAGAAGTCATACATCTCCCATGGTCATGGTGAATTTCACGGATCCCATGGCCATGACAGTATGAGACAGACTGTCAGACTGACATACCCTGCCACCTCCCCGGAGATCCATCCATGAGGATTTTAAAGGCGTGAAATTCACTGTGTGTTGCAGATTAAAACAACACGCTGTGTTTATAACGTAATAAACTCTGGAATAAGAACATACCTCGAACTCAGGTTCTAAGATACAGACATTAAAAGCAGATTGAAACACGTTAAACCTTAACAATACTGCGTCAGAGTAAATTCTTTTCGGAATGAATCTCATTTCTTTAGTGTGCGAATGTACTTGAAACATACCGACAACTCAATACATGTATCAAGTGAAACGAGTTTACGAAATACCGATGATAAGAGTTAATTTCACAAGTAATTGCTGCGGGAACGATCCTAGGACCTGCGCTCGCTTGTGACCATAGAAAATGGCAACAATATGGGATAGATAATTATATTGCCCCATCCTTTGGGACCAACAAAAGGAGCTAAATTGCTAAAATTATTTTTAAATTCTTGAAGAAATAGAAAATACATTTTTGCCTATGAAATTCTCAGTAGCAGCTCGGAGTTTGGATTTGTACCTGATTCATAGACTCGCTCTAAAAAAAAGCAGTGGTAGCCTAGTGATATGACCATTGGACTACCCAGTCAAAGGTCTCGAGTTCAAAACCAAGGCACGCCTCTGACTTTTCCAATTATGTGTGTGTGTTAATAATTAATTATCAAATGCTTTAACGGTAAGGAAATTATCGTGAGGAAACCTGAGAGATTTTCATACTGGCGTGTGAAGTCTGCCAACCCGCATGAGGCTGGTTGACTATAGCCTAATCCCTCTCATTCTGAGGGGAGACCCGTGCCCAGCAGTGGGACACTATATGGGTTGATGATAATGAATAGGCTCAACTCCTACAACATGGGACCTACACATATCATATTGCGAGTGCACCTTTGCCTAACGTTTCGGAATGCAAGTTTTGTCTTGCTTTGTCTATTAGAAGGGCTTAAAACCCGCATTTAGCAATTCCTCTGGAATGCCTAAAATCTCTTTCGTAACATAAAAGGTCTATAATCAGGATAATTTATTTTTTCAGAATCTTAGCTAATGATATATTTGAAAGCAGTTAAAACTTGTTCGAAGAATCGTTTACAAAGTATTTTAGTCTGTAATTAAATTTTGTAAAATGTAGATATTTCTTACAATTTTAAAACGTTTCACGCTTTAGTATTACGCCTGTTCCGTTGAACTGCTGACGTGATAGTTCCTTTAATAAAAAAAGAAAAGAATATTTTTGTAAAACGGTTCGTAGAGAAATGCCAAAAATGCATTGTTAATTATCAGGTTTATGTTATTCATGATTTGAATCATCATCAGCCCGTATTTGTCCACTGCTGGATGTAGGCCTTTTTTAGTTCACTAAGAGAGGCCTACGTCCAGCTGCTGAGCTGAGCTGAAATAGCTGAAGATCGGCGATCTTTGACTCTTTCCGTCGTCACTCCATCTTGCAGGCTTCCCACGCCACGCTTACCTTACCTTGATGATACATGAATGATAATAATATCTTTCATTTATCAAAACATTCTTTCATTTTATTATAATCATAGTACTCAGTGGTACACTTATACTATAATTTTTGCACTCAACATTCTTTAATTTTAACATGAATTGAACAAATGTCAATAACTATTTTTAAGTTTAAGGTTCCCACTGTCTGGAATCCTACTTACCTCTCCACATATATAACCTAGTGTCCTCACAAAACGTAACTATTAAACATCCAGCCCGCGGTTTGTTTATTACATTATGCGTACCAACGAGCCTGGTAACCATGGCAACACCTAACGGTCTGCGCGGACGCACAGAATGTATAGAAACAGATTTAAGACGAAACTACCAGTGTATCTTGAGCTATTGATCCCGATAAACGCGTTTGCAGTTTGTTAAACTATAATATAGACTCTATTACAACTTAATAAAGGTTATCGAAAGCCGTTTCTATGTTTTTGATAGGTAAGTTAAGTTGGTTATGAAATAGTGTTCGATGAATTTAGTTGGCTCGTTAGAAATGTTAGAAGTGAAGGAGTATTGGAAATGTAAGTAGTGAATTATTACATAGTTATTATGTAATAGCCATAGTGATACAGTTTTAGTGGAATTTGTCCGATGATAAGGTCTGTCTTGCCGTTGGAATTATTAAGAAATCCACTGGACAGGTATTGCGTTTGTCTCTCCACTTTAACAGCTGTGATAATGAATGACAGTTCGGTGTCAATATTAATTGCATTGATACCTTTCTTAACTAAGCTATACATTTACGTACTTCATTATGTTCGGAGTAAATTGGTGATTCTGGCGCTGAATGATAACGTATGGAGAATATTTTTAAAATAATGTCTCTTGATAAAGGACGTTTTAAATAGATAAATAATTTTCATTTGGCAGAATAAAATATTATTGGCATACATAAAAATAAATCCGTATTAATTGATTAAAGAAGCGTGACCCTCCAGAGGGTCGTAACAATATTTTTTCTATCATGTGATCCTTGATTATTAATATCTACCTATATCCATACCCTCATCCTGACTGTCTACCTTCTATTCATACCAAAATACAATGTGCATACATTTAGCAGCACTATATGTGCATGCGCAGGAACACGCACCAATTAGCGCAGTCGTCGCCGGCCGATACCAAGTCATAAATCGAATGGACCGTTACCGCGGGGCCTTGAAAACAGCGGGATGGAATGCCAATCCAGCGTACGCTGGAATATGTAATTTGATGTGTAGTAGATTAAATAATGAACATAACTGAGATCCAAACAAGTAAAATGAATTTGCTTAGCTTTTTTTAGAAACGAAAAGGTAACGAATAGTTTCCATATTGTCTTTGAATTTCTAAAGAGGCATATTCAAAATCTTTTTAGTAATTTCTGTTACTACTACATTGTATACTATTATGACAACATTGGCAAAACAGCAATAATTATTATTTTCGTCACGCCGTCTTCGTGGCCTCACACTCGTAGAACCCCTGCAGCTTCGGCAGTCTTCGGCGAAGGCACCCGAAAGAAAGTGCGCCTGCGCATCCAGACATTAACAATTCCATGGATTAAACGTAAATTATAATAGTTTTGTGCAACATTTATAATATATAAAACGCGTAATATATTCTGTTATTCGTTGTATATGAGTTTAATATAGAATTTTTGTGTCAAACCACGTAATGGCGATTTGATGGTAATTTTACTTTTGTCTGTGTAAGGCGACATGTTTAATGAATGGTTGTTGTTGTATTATGAGTAC
Organism: Acronicta alni; assembly: GCA_964056405.1. Classification (NCBI taxonomy): domain Eukaryota; kingdom Metazoa; phylum Arthropoda; class Insecta; order Lepidoptera; family Noctuidae; genus Acronicta; species Acronicta alni. The sequence goes on along the minus strand of OZ043919.1, from coordinate 2,542,647 downwards.
GATTTTTAGTAAAATATTGCTTGTATGGCTCCATATGGGATCAGAAATATTTATATGTTTAAATTTGAATAGATATAAATTAATATAAAAGTCTTCTTAGTTTTCCGAAATGAAAAAGTATTTCAAGAAAGCATTTTTCATTGAAAATTGTATATTTCAAATTGCCTTTTTATGACTTATTAAAATATATTTTGTGTAAATCATATTTTATACTATCAACACCAAATAAGTGTATAAGATATAACCAATAAATACAGCCAACAAAAATAAATGTATTAATCTGGAAAAATACGCTTGAATAACTTTAACTAAATTTCACAGTTTGTCGTATTAAGATTATAAAATAAAAATGATTTCGGCACGAGGTTGCCTCCGACCGCATCTTGTCATTTTAATGCAACCTTACGACCAATATATTGTCTCTTTTATACTTGTAGTAACATATATGTGTATCTCTGTGTAACATTAAACTCATGTGGTAGTTGTTTAGTCACTCTGTTAAGTATATTTACTTATTTGTTACGTTATTATGAAATAAATTTCGCATTTTCGGAGGTCTTCAAGTTAAATTTTTGGCCCTTTGTATACCTAATAAGAAGAGAGGTAGGGCGTGGTGGGACTAATTCCACTCAAATTGGAGCTGCCCTACTGGGGAAGTACCCCACGCCTTGCAGAAAATCGAAGTGAAATAACACTGCTGTGTTGTGTTCCTTACGGTGAGCAATGTTGCCAGTGGTCCGCAAGGAAACGCTATGTTGGCAGTGGGGGGACTTTGAACCTTATACTGCCAACCCAATTATTCCTCTTTCGTTTTACAGGGTAGGCAACGCACAAGTGATACTCCTGGTATTACAATCGTCTATAGACCACGGTAACCGCTTACCTTCAAGTGGTCCGTATGCTTGTTTACCACCTTATCGGTATAAAACAAAAAAAAAAGGTCTGAAAAAATCTGTTGTAGTTTTTAGCTATCAAAGAAAACGTATATATAATAAATTAATATAAAGTCAGTACGTTACCAATACGCTATAATATTTGCCACATTACTCTAGTGGTCATAAACCCGCCTACTGATTGAGATTTTCAGTAGCAGCTCGGAGTTTGCATTAGTGCCCGGGCACTAATCATGGTATAATCTCACCCCTATTACACGAGACAGCGAACTGTGAGTGCAATAGTTCACCTCTAACTTAATTAAATATCTCAACGAACAAACAAATGAAAACAAACATAAATAGCTAACTAAAACCTTGATTTACCGATATCCCTGTGAAATTAAAAAAAAACACTCTGTCAAACTTGTCTTAGAACCATTGTTGGCAACATTGTTGTTAACAGTATAGACACAGAACTGAATATTGAACTCGTGCTGCTTGTTTGTAGAACAATAACCAATAATGTCAAGATTAACTTGGATTTAGTTAACCTTTTTGCAAAAACAGACCTGCAACGCGTAAATATCTGTGAGTGATTGCTTGTGTTGGTGTTTCGTGTTGTGTATTTAGTGTATATCTAGTACATAGACTGACTCTCGTCAATGAGATCTATTCCTTTCATTGTCATTGTGATTTATTCTACTTCTACTTTTAGTAATAACTCGAATAGGCCTGCTTTTTTTGTCTTGATGATATGGGGCATTAATGAAAAAAATCTTGTAATACCAAAAGCAAGTAAAAGATTAGGTTTCTAAAACGGCGGACAGAGTGGAAAGAGTAGAGGGAGGAGAGGCCTCTGCCCAGCAGTGGACCGAACCTGGCTAATGACAATAATAAAAATGCCAAAACAGTGTTATTTTCAGTTTCACTCAAATCTTTGTTTCTATGTTTGTCTCTCAAAAACAAATCTAGAATTTTTTGATTTGCTTTCAAGACAAACTTTAAACTGAATTTAAAAACATCTAAATTCAAATTCAAACTAAAATATGTCATTGCTTTCTACGATACCAGTTTACCCCGGAAGAAGGTTTTGCGTACTAAAGTTAATGTAAGCAGCCGGCCAAAGCCTGGCAGTAAACCATAATAAAGGCCACAAGTTAAACATGCAGATGATTTGATGGCAGCCCGCGTCATTTGACATTAAGTATTGCATATTTTAGCGTCAGCTATTGTCCGCATAGTTAGGTTATAAGTGAGATGTTTAGGGTTAACGTTATTGTTGGAAATATTTGATTTGGATATAGAATCTGGTTTCAGAGTTCTGAGTTTTATACGTAAGGAGAAACGAGAATGAAAAATGTTTTAAATACGAATGTAGATGGAAATAAAGGTTGGAAGAAACAAATAATAAGAATTAACATAGGTATTAACTGACTAAAAACATAGTATAAAATATATTGGCTTATAGAAAATCCAATCAAAAGATTGAATAACAGATGATTTGACTTAACTTAATGATAACAAAATTAATATTGTAAAAGAAAATTCAACACAAAGAACCTTTGCACCCGTTTATACCTAATGTACGGTTAAAGCAGTGACAAATAGTCTTCTACAATAGAAATAGCTCTGTATCCCTAATCTAAATTTGAATGCAAACATGCAGATACTTACGTAGTCATTAAATCCCGCATATTTTAGCACCATCTTTACTCATACCGTTAGGTTATAAGTAAGATATTTCTTCCTAGGGTTGGTCCTTAGAGTCAGAGTCTAGTGCAGTTGGTCTTTTGTCGCAAACAGAAGCAATTATTGATTTCTGACACTTACGGTATTATCTCCAGGGATTTCAAGGATTTTAGTTTTATTTCAAGAACGAACTAAGAAATAAGTTTTATTCTGGAGTTTTGACGTTAGATTTAGAAAATAAACAAAAATAGATTGATAAAAAAACGAATTCAATGTGTCCTGATTTTGTGACTCGAAAAAGTTTTTTCACCTCTCTTGCCGAAGAATATACTACATTAGTTGCATGATTGTATAATACCAAATTAACTTGACATTAACGGAAAGCTTTTTCTCAGTCGCCGCAATCATAATATATTTAACTTATACTTATACGTTTTAAAGTAATCTTAATTCAGTGTTTAATTATGTAAGTTTCCAAGTATTAATATGAGGAAAATTCCTATCTCAAGTATGAATCATTTAGACTAAATAAATATGTACTTAATATTTATAACTGCGAAGCCATATCGGTACAAAATAAAATTGCCAGACACAATTGACCGGAACATTTTAGTGTACTTTAAAAAAGCTTTAAATAAATGACCTCAAAACCGAATGGTATCATAAATCAATCAAAAAACTAATTAAAATCAACTGTAAAAACTGAAGGACGAATTGCACTTGAGCGTGTAACAATACTTTGGTTATTTTTATGGGAAAACATGTAATAACTGTTGGACTGATTACAATTCTTAAAAATACGTATGTTGGTTTTGACGAGCACATTATATCATTATTTTTGCTCGTCTGGATAATGCCTCGGGTCTTCATCTTCACCTTCCAAGCCTTTTGACAACTAAGCCGCATCTGGTTACAATGGAAGCCGGTTTCTATTGTAACCAGATCCGGCTGAAAATCAGTATTTTAAATGAAGTGATTGTCGTGAGACCAACAACCCAAAATCTGGAGCATACCATTATCCTGAACCGAACTGGTTGTTAGGCTTATTGGGCTTCGGACTACTCACTAAAGATTGTCATAGATTAGGTTAGGTTAGGTAGCTAGCGCAGCTTAATAGTGATGTAGAGGTCTGATGGTAGTCGCTTCGTGTTAAACATTTGCATTCAGCCGCATCTGGTTAGACTGGAAGGTGACCCCAACATAAATGATAATTATATATTTTTGTAAATAGATCTTTTAAAGATACTTTTACAATTAATTAATAATACTAGATGGCGCCGGTATATCTAGCTGACGATTTCTGAGCAGAAATGTCGAAACAAACTCAGAGAATCATGGTCTCTTTTAAAGTCCACACAGTAACAGTATTCAGTGCTTATATATGTGTTTTACAATGGGCAAATCTGAACTGGACATTTGAAGGAAGAGCCATAGCAGCTTTGAGTTGACCAGTGCTTACTGACGGCAAGCATACATCTGTCATCGTGTGGCTCAACCATTATTTACGGAGCTCAACGACCCTTCACACGACGATATGATTTTATAGTTGAGAAAAATCGATTCACTTTTCAGTTATTCTCTCCGGTTATAGAGCATTCCATTTACGAATTTTGTTTTCATAAGTACAACATCTGATGCGTAATAGCATCACCCATTTTTTTAAATTAAATTTATCTCTTGCTAGTTGTTGCCCGCGATTTCACTCGTATCAAAAAGGTCTTTTTTTAAACAAGAGGAAGGCTATATATCCTTTCTCAGGGTGCAATCGATCTCTAAACCTCTATTCATCGAAATTAGTCAGACAGTACTTCCGCATTTTTTACGTGTATATTATTATAGATTTATCAAAATTTTCTTGCTAAACTTTACTACCCCATTAATATTATAAATGCTTTGTTACGCTTTTAAACCTAAACCACTGAATAAATTTTGATGAAATTTGATACAGAGATAGATTAAACCTTGGAAAAAGTCATAGGCTCCCCCTCTCTTCCTCAAAAAGCTCTTTGGGGTTTGAAACCACGGGTAACACCTACTGCTACTACGATCTATATCTTTATAACACGTATCGTTAATTTTTTCGCTCTTACAGTGTACTCAAGTGGAAAACTCATCAAAGATGCGAACAAGCAGCGCTCGCGTTGAAATCGTCTGCAATTATATTTTACGTTGCACACCAAACGGAATACGAGAATAAGTATAGTAATAATGTTCACCGGAATCCACAATTTGCGCTACGACCACTCAGCTTCCATTGTTAGGAGCCTACAATCTTTAGCTGTATTTCGCCCTGTTTCATTTTAAATAACAATACTACACGGAAGAACATACATAATATTCTAGGAAAACATATTCAGGAAACTTCGTATATTTCATCAATCTTTTTGCATACGATACTTTTTACACAACCGGGGAGCTCGACGCATTATGGTTCCGTATGTCCGCAATAAAAGGACCTCCCGTAAAAGCGAGTTGATTTTATGATCATACTAATTGGCTATACCAAATAAACGTAGAAATATGAAATGCATAAAAGTCGCTTTCGATTCGTGCGGGGTTGTACTGCGTAATGGATTTAGCGACATTTAAGCTGTAAAATGTTTTCTGGCTTCTCATTAGTTTTGTTGTGGCCTCTGCGAATTATATTACGTGTGTTGCGGAGGTTCTATTTTTAATTTTTTACCTTTGCTTCAGACGTACGGTTTTATAGTTTTGTGAACTGACTTTTGTTAGGAAAATACTTTAATAGATAGCGAGCTGCGAGTCTTTGAAGGAGAATTAAGATGTGCGAAAAGTTACGCATGAATTCATTGGAGACTTTGGTACAACTTATTCATTTAAAGCTTTACCTTGATTACTTGTAAATCCTATTATATAAACATCCTTAATTCATCTTTTGGTGATGCCGACGAGAATGTTAATCTTATACCTTTCTTTGAAAGCAATTTATAGGTCTGCCATAAGCTCTTAGTTATTGATTTTCATACCAACTTCTTTCTGCTTATAAATACTTTCTTTCCTTCTTTCTGTGTAAGACTTATTATACTTGCGTATCTAGGGGCACGGCAGTGCACCCGCCAAGACGAGCGCGAAGCAAACACTGCCGTACCATTCTTTAGTGGAATCATTTCGCCGCATTTTCAGGCCCCTATTTGAGAACATTTGGATAAGACCAGAAAGCAGAAATTTTCGTCATCCAGTAAGCTATAATTACATACTTAAAATCCAAAATTTCAAGTCTGTAGGTCATTTAGTTCCGAAGTTAAGCGAAAGCAAAGTTTCGCATTTATGACACTCGCTCACTCACTCACTCACTCATGATCATCAAAATAGAACTAGTACTTCCCATAAACTCAGAGAGCTGAAATTTGGTACAGAGTTAGGGTTTAATGGCCACATATAGGGAAAACTATAAAAACTAGGATAATCGAAGATCTGGAGTACCTGGTGACCCTGATTAGAAAACACAAGAGCCCAACCAAACTACTAGAGATATCGACATATAATAAGCCCACGTTTCTACAAAAAGAAGTGAAATCCCATCAAAAACATTCTGTAAAAAACTAGCCAAGTCTCGATGGAGCTGCTTGTTTATCTCTAAAAAGTAATGAAATCTAGCTAGACAAAGTCATGCCAAGTCTAAGGTTCCTTACTGCGATTTCTTTATTATTTATAGTTAATGTTGTGTGACTTGGCCGTTGACTTGTACCCACTAACGTATAAAGAATGTTCAAATTGTATGCTCAACGAACATTCACACTACGTAATCCTCTGTGTACAATTGTGTTGAACCTTCACCTTTATATTATTTGAATTTACAACAAGGGTACAAGTTAACGGCCAAGTCACACAACATTAACTATAAATAATAAAGAAATCGCAGTAAGGAACTTTAGACTTGGCACGACTTTGTCTAGCTAGATTTCATTACTTTTTAGAGATAAACAAGCAGCTCCATCGAGACTTGGCTAGTTTTTTACAGAATGTTTTTGATGGGATTTGTTTAACCAAAGGGACTAGGGATACGACCTTAACGATTATAAAAATGTTGCTGGCATTAAAATCGATCTTAAGATATAAACAGTGTTGCCATATTATTTTTTTTTAAGAATCGGGCCACAGCGAGTATTCTAAAATGTTAAGTAATAGAGAAATGTATTTTGGAAGTTGGGGTCAAACGAAGAGCGTGGCGGTCGTAGTGGTAAGAGTCATTGGACCAAAAAGTTGTTAAAGGGACACGCTCACGTCGAAATAACGCAGATATTCACCAAAGACACGCCAGACTATGACTAGAAACAGAAAATTTTAACACGTAATTTGTTCAGCAAAACCTAACAATAGTTTTTCACATAACTCATAGTTAAAATGGTGGTTAACTTTATGGGTTAACGGTGCAAAATAACCAATGAGTTAGGCGGCATTGTTAACTTACATAGCTTGGAGATAAAAGTGTAAGTAGCTGGCTAGTTAAGCTTTTGTAGATATAATCATGTGCATATTTAAATTATAGGCTCTGGAATAAGATTTTGCTAGATAATTACTTAAATACATGGTATTACTTTTAACTGGGAATCAACGAGGTGAGGTTCCTATTGGTAATTTTAAAGGCACGCTAGTGAAGATTTTTTAACTACGAAGATATCTGGATGTATACCTCCGCCATTATCCCTAATCTTTTCCTAACTCTGTTCGCGTTGGCGTCCAGTCGCACCAGATGCGGCTAAATATTAGTATTTAACACAAACTGACTGCCATCAGACTTTAACCCAATTTCTGGGGAATACCAATATGAAAAATAAAGCAAGAAAGAAAGAAAAAGATTTATTGAAAGTCATGGACAGTGCACATAAAAAATAATGGAAGAAATAAATAATTAAAAAATGTGTGGGTTGCCTCAGATAGGCCCCAGTTTAGCTAAATGCCAGACCATTTCCATAGGCAAACCTGCATAGTTTAGACATTTTTCTCGACAGTATATTAATTCTGCCAACCCGCACTAAGCCAGCGTGGTAGACATAAGCCTAATCTCTCTCAATTTCCGAGGAGACTCGTGCCTAACAGTGGGACAGTATAAGAGTTGATCATCATGAAAAAATGTGAAATGCATAACCCTTCTTTACCATTGCAATCGGTAAAACGCAGACTCCATATTAAAATTCAGCCCGTTACCTCGTAGGCGTAATGCTCGACAATCGTTGATTCGGTTTTGTTTATCGATACTTATTTATTCGGTAATCGAGTTATTTAACGATAAAACCTGAAGAATGTCGCTATGAACACGCCACTTCACAGTAATGATGCAACTGAATTATTTAAAGATAATGTTTTAGAAAATTTATGTTACGAAATCGATTTTAGTGCAGTATTTGATGGTATATGTATGACTTATAGTAGTAAATGTAGACTGCCAACTAGTGCAATAGACTGATCAAAGTATTCTTCAACTGATCAAAGTATCAAGAATTCAGAAACAGAGTGTTGGAAACGAAGAACGAAAGGAAACGTTGTGTTGGCAGTGGGGGTGACTTTGACCCGTATACTTACTGCCAACCCAACTATTCCTCTGTCGTTTTACAGGGTCGGCAACGCGCAAGTGATACCCTTGGTGTTACAGTCGTCTATTATCTACGGTAACCGTGGGCCGTAAGCTTTCTTGCCACACACACACTTGGTATATAAAATAAATATATATATTATTTGACAATTTTTCATTATCTTTTTTCGACGGTGTGTGAAGTCTGCCAACCCGCACTAGGCCAGCGTAGAAAACTATACTTAGCTTTAATTACTCTCAATCTGAGAGGAGACACGTACCCAGCAGTTGGACAGCATATGGGTTGATGATGATGATGATGATTATCTTCTTTACTATTATGCACATTTTTATTAGTTTCAGAAAAAATAACCTTAACTTTTTTAAGAAAGAATCAGGTCCTAATCTTATTTATTTTATTATTATTGTACCTATCTTTGGAAATATCCAAACATAACATGCCTTTGAACGCCACCATAATCGTCCAGAAATTGTCGACATAACTCTGAATAAACAAACAGACAAACTTTGTATCATAATACGCAGTGATATAAGTTGCTTGTCGTCATGCGCGCGCGCAAGCAATAAATCAAACAAGAGCAATGGGTTGCAGTGGGACCTCTAGGCAAATGCTCGCAACTTATTAATATTTACACTCAATTGTAGTTACCTCAGTGGGGAGGGGTGACGTGGCATTGAACTACTAATGTACGTCGTAAGGTCTTGGTTACGGGTTCTGGAGAAAAGATTGATTAGTCGTGGGAAAAGTCCTGTTTAAAAATGGACTATTCGATCACTGATCAACAGCTGCTACTGAAATGTTTATTTTGTGTGTTGATATCCTCCTATTATGGCCATGGTATGGTCGCAGTAAAAAAAGTAGTGATAGCCTATTGATTTAACAATTGGACTGCCTAGTCAGGTCTCGAGTTCGAATCTAAGGCACCTATGACTTTTCGAATTCATGTGCGTATTAATAATGAAAAGGAAAAAGTCGATGATTTGTGGATGGTGTGTGAAGTCTGCCAACCCGCACTAGGCCAGCGTGGTGGACTATAGAGGAGATCCGTGCCTAACAGTGGTACATACATATGGGTTGATGATGATGGCCGGTGTGGCCATTTACCTAATGTAAGATCATTTACACTTGCACTGAAACAGGTTTGATCTGTCTCACATATTCCTAGGCTCACTTAATTAGTGCCTAGGAAATATTCATACTACGTTATTGCGTAGGTTAGTATAAAAAAAAATAGATTCCTTAGATTAGATTCCTTGGAATAATAATAATAGTATTCCATTATTCTTCAAATAGAAACAGTACAAAAGCATAATTTTATCAATATTTTGTTAACTTTCGTAGAGGTTCTTAATTTAAATAATATTAACTACACTTCTAGTTCGAGATTTTTAAAGTAGGTACTTACTTGCACTTTTACCGTGTACTTTGCACTCTTGCATAATAAAGTGACCATAGAATTAATATGTGAGAGAGCGTAACTTTGGTTGCGTAAATGTAAAGGGCATTTAAGTTGAAGCGGCCTTTACACTTACGCCACTGTACACCGATCATACCGGCCGTATTAGGAGCATATCAACTACAAGAATTACATATTCTGATCTTAATCGCCTAGAAGTATTACTTCTTATACTGTACACTATAACGTATCTGGGAGATGTCAGGTACGCAAGCGCCAGCAGGTCGAGCAATCCAAAACTGTCAAATTTTAACAATTGAAAAAGTACCTTATTGTGTTGTGTTAAAGTTGAAAATCTATCACAGCAATTTGACAGATTGGGGTAGCTTGATGTGCTGGCCTCTGTTCATTATATTGTACTACGTGACTCACCTCGAAGACATCTTATCTTCATACATACTTGTACTTCTAAGGAAAAAGTCGTGACATCACATACAAGGCGCCTAAATTCAGTGCCCATGCGCACTTATTGACAAATTCAGTAGGCAACGCTAACAGGCTGTATAATGCGTGAAAACATAAGTGCGGACACAACACCCTGTATAAGGCCTCGTATAACTAGCTATGCTTGTTAGCTGGGCTGGGTGAGTAACTCAAAACGAGCCTAGTTACTTGTAGGGTTGGGAGACAACATTGTTTGAAAAAAGAATGTAATTTTTTTAGGAATAAAGGATGACTGGGATGGATACACGTTTTTAAAGTGTGAAGGAAGTGTCATCCAAGGCATGTGTTTTTTTTTAATAAGATAACAAAATAAGCATACGGATATTCTGTCTGATGATCAACGGTAACCGCATCCTAAAGCTCCAGCAACATATACATAACAGCAGCAACACCTCAGTTGTTAAGTCTAATTATACCCTGTAATTTTCACATTATTATGCAGAATATTTAGTTAGTTAAATAAAAAAAAAACATTTAAGTAAGAAATCCTAAAAATAGTGTCATTAAAAAAATGGAATGGGTAATCCATAACAACTTGTCGATTAAAATTTCCATGCTCATGAATGTTTACGTTTTTTTATTATAAAAATATATTAAAATTTCGATGCCAACCCTAGGTAAAAGGCCAGTGACAGATTTATTCTCAAAGAACAAGGCAGAGATCAACACGCAGTACATTGTAGATTATTGTTAATGTGAAGTTCAAATGAGCTCGGATTACCATTTGCTAATTAGATAAATTACCTGTTGAGAACTTATGGTAGAGAATATAATCTATGGTACTGAATCTAAAAGTATTCATGTACTAATAAAGACAATAATATTGACGAAATTTTTCATATTTATTGAATAAACATGGAATCATGCCTGTATTCCCCGAAGTTAAGCAGAGGTATGCTACTTTATACCTACAGTTCGCCGGTATGATTAGGTGCCATGTAATATTTCTTCTCCAAGCCTTCTCCAGACTATATGTATTTAAAGGTGTTGTTTTCTAGGTATTCCCCGAAGTTAGCAGAGGTATGCTACTTTATACCTACAGTTCGCCGGTATGATTAGGTGCCATGTAATATTTCTTCTCCAAGCCTTCTCCAGACTATATGTATTTAAAGGTGTTGTTTTCCAGTCCAGCCAGATGCGTTTAAATATCAGAAATTTACATAAAGTGTCTGCCATCAGACCTCCGCAACCCAATTTCTGAGCAATACGAATCCTCAGAATGAGGATAGACTGGTTGTCAGGCTTTTTGTGCTTCTGACTACCACTAACGATGTCTATGAATGTTATATGTCCTATATATAATATTAAGAGCACAATATTATCATTGACCAGGCACAAATCTTACGGAAAATTTCATAGAATAATCTAATAGCACTTGCTCGACCTCGGAATCGAATCCAGGGCTTAATAGTCGCGGTAACGATCCCTAGACTAATGAGGCAGTAATACATACCTATTCTATATTATAAAACTTATTTATTATTAAAGTTATTAGACATGCAAAGATAATTTGCAAGCATACTCTGCGTCCATTTTAATCGTCATATGTTTCAGAACAGTTCTTTATAAATTACGCATAAATTACGTTGAAAATAAAGAGTAAAAGATATTGAGGTTTATGAACTCGCTGATTGTGAAAAATTGCTATAAAATATAGACTTCGCATTCTATAAAAAGACATGGATACAATTGGATTCAAGAACAAGAACTGATTGCTTTAGTTCATTAATGAGTTTGCAAACAAACATTAAACAGTTTCGGGTTTAACCCTTAAAAATATCATCATATCTTCATACCATCACGCCTGTGTTCCCCGAAGACTTAGGCAGAGGTGTGCTAATGGGTCCTATGTAATAGGGGGCGAGCCTATAATTGAAATTTACTGTGCGCAATTCCAAACTTCGAGCTACTACTGAGAAAAATGGAGCTACTATAGAGAAAACTGATTGGATTAATTTTTTTTGGGGGCAGTGATATGACCATTGGCTGCCAAATCAAAGGTTTAAGTTCAAATCCAAGGCACGCACCTACATTTAAAATGCATGTGCGTATTAATAATTAATTATCAGTCGATTAAACGGTCAAGTAAAACATCGTGAGGAAACCTGCGTGCCTTGGGGATTTTTCTCGACGGTGTGTGAAGTCTGCCAACCCGCATTAGGCCAGCGTGGTGGACTATAGCCTAATCTCTCTCAATCTGAGAGGAGACCCGTGTCCAGCAGTAGGACAGTATATGGGTTGATAGATATTTTTTCTCAGTTGTACAACAACGACCACAAGTTTCGCATTCCCTAGTTAGTTATGATGCTAGAAATAAAACTTGTGTTGACGTTATTGCGAACCCAACAATATATGGATGGTATTATTTTAGAAATATTATACTTCGTAATAAAGTTCTGTAACATATTGGTTGACTATCTTAAGAATTGTATATTTTTATCCTTAGTACAATCAACAAGAGAGTCGGGTACACAGGTGGCGAAGTTAATCTGCATCTTTATACAGATTGCAATTTAAATTGTTATGCGCCAAATAGTTTGGCATGTAGCAGCTTACAATACCTGCATTATGACATATATTGCTTGCTACATTATTGCATATTCTTTATAAAAACACAGATGTTTAATTAGTTACCTGTATACCCAACTCTTTTATCGACAATACTTCTATAATCGCAATAGAGCTGAGTTCATGAACATTTTTGTATAAACTTTATTTTATTAGTGTAAAGAGGCGGCTTATAAATATAATGAAAACAGGTTTGCTTAGAAGATAGAATATTTTTCGACGATCTTAGTAATTTGCAAAAAATGTATATTAAATCTAATACTTATATAAAATTTCCATGTCACAATGTTCCGTACTCCTCCGAAACGGCTGGACCGATTTGTATGAAATTTTATGTACATATCGGGGAGGTCTGAGAATCGGCCAACATCTATTTATCATACCCCTAAATGATAAGGGTGACCCACTCCAATATTTATTTTATGGCAAAACAACGTTTGCGGGGTCAGCTAGTATTATATATATTTTCTAGTACCTAAAGTTCAATCTATGCTTAATTTGTTACTAGATGGTGCTGTGTAAAAATGTCTGTGAGAAACATAAGTAATGTTTAACGCAATTTTCAACTCCACTGCACGTCTCGTATAAAACAGTAATAAATCATTGCAGACCACAGAAAGTGCAGTTTCAAAAGATCGATCGCTGCCGGGCCTATTGCGATCCTTTCAATATCTTCTCTAAATTTTCAATTAAAGTGCCAGACTATACGTAGGTAGGTCTCGACATTAGAACAAATGCGTCGTTAAAGCGGGATATAGCGTGTACCTAGCCATGTTGCTCTGCACATACTCCTAGACTTATTCCTTAGAGTAGATGTGTAATACAGACTAAAAGAACGGCCAGCTTATTTCGGGTGAAGCAATTCTTTCAAAATTTATCTCGACGTTTTATGTTTCAGCTAGTTTTACTGTACATAATTTAATGCAGAACAAATCTTACTGTCTGTCAAACTGTACAATGTAGTATCAAATGTATTTGTTAGTTTTACAAACTTTGATGTCAAATTTGAGCATGATATCTCTGTCTTTTACTTTATTTTGTATTTTTTTTGCAATTGATTTGGATACACTGACTAATAATTAATGTATTATAGTTTGTTCTACTAAATCAGAGCTAATTTTTTGATTCGTAAAATAGATATTTAACTTTTACAGTAACTAATTGAGAACTTGTCAATTCAAACCTCGAAAAAAGTTTTTTTTATACATAATCGCATTTAAGGTCTATAATAATAATATAGATGTCAGACTAACCGAATTATTGTTGATAAATTATTAACACATGTTACTTTATATTTTGCTGCCAATTTTTTAGTGCCGTATGTCCGCTTACACACACACCCTTTGCAGATAATCCAGAGATCCAGAAACATTCAGATCCCATCGGATACCGCGATATAGTTACAATAGTTGTCGTTTAAAGGACAAAATCTTGTTATTTGGACGCCTACGGTCACATTTTACATCGGCCATGGGTTCTTAGTGGTACTATACAGACCTATTAAAGCATAGATATTGGAAATTAAAATTGTTTCCAAGCTTGTTGGTCTTATCCTTGTTGCGTATTGAGCGGTGCAATATTGCAATGAGATATTTTATTTGTTACACTAACTATACTACTATTTCTTAGAACACTTTGAAAGTTAAAGTATTTTCTAAATTTCTTATCTCAAAATATTTTAAACATAATATTTTATTATTTTAATTTTATCGCGTTTAAATATTTTTGAAACACAATATTTTTGATATCCTGTGTTTAGTCATAAATTTAAAGATTTATATGTATAACAAACAATAGTTCATGAAAGGATCTTATAATTCTTATATTTACCAAAACAATAGAAAAATCAGATAAAAATACCGACAATTCTATCAACCTGATGATAAATAAATGATGTTTATTTCTGTAAATAGATCTTTTAAAGACACCTTTACAAGTCAATGTTTTAAATGTTTTTTAAAGCTAGATGGTAAGTTTATGGTCAGGACTAGCGTCTTTTGATTATTCTGTATCTTCTCAAGTCTACACCAGTATTCCACAGCGTATGTTCTATTCGCAGTGCGCTCTATATCACATTTTATCTTGCGCGTCGAAGGCGCACACGCATATAACTCAGCCCCGCGGCCAGTGTTAAGTGTTGCAATTAAATATTGCCCAGCTTTGTTTCTGATGTTGATTTTATCACGATTCTTTTGAGGATCTAGCTAGCCTTAATGTGGATGTTCGGACAAAGGCTCGTGGTGTTATTGTTGGATGCGTATACGCATTAGTTTTGTGCAGAGCTTTGTAGCAAAGAGAGATAAAATTTGCTGTGTCTGTCAGCGAATAGAGACACGTTCCTTATAAAATAATTATTACCACGAATTAAAAAAAATGAAAAAGTATTCTTCATTCCTGAATGTACGGTTATTTATGATTTCTATTGAGGTATTTGCCAATAAAAGGTAGTTTTACAGCATTTTTTTAACATTTTCACGCCTCTGTTTAAAATAATTATACTTACTCATATCACTAGGCTATCATAACATTACTGTTTGTATTTCATATATACTCACATAAAATTCCACGATGACGTATTCCCATTGAGAGGTCCAAAGCGTCGAAACAGGAATGCTACCGGTATCAAAAATACACGGCACAATGCGACTGGTTAAAATCATTACCAGTCAACAAGATATAAACACATATTAGCATAATATTACGGGAATGGTGTGGGATAAGGCTAGGTTATGAGAGTAGCGGGGAACGAAAATATGTTCTTTATACATAGATGGCCAATTGGCCATACACAACTATTTTTAACAACCAAAGAACAAAAGGCATAGTCCGTAACTCTAATAAATCATTATTTGTGAAAATTTTCCGAAAAAAAAATAGTTATACACATTTAAAATTATCGTTATTGGGCAAACTCACGCGCAGGTGGTTGAAATTAAAGTGATAACTTAGAATATAACCGACTAATTTTTTTATAAAATTTCCGTTTTTAGTTATATTTTTCATACCTATACGCCGGTATCCCGCGAGGAGTTAGCCAGAGGTGTAGGTATACCCACAGTTTGCCGGTATTTTTAGGTAGGTCTCATGCAATAGGGGGCGACCCTATTGACATTAACCGAGCACAAATCCTCCGTGCTGCAAATAATTTTATTGATTGAATTGAATCAGATGTTACATAATTGAAAGGATATTCTGACTCACCACACATAAAACTTACATAAGATCAGTCTAATCGCCACATCCTATAACTCACGCGCACGCATATCCAAACTCCATTCAGGGACTCATTTCAATAGGCGCCGAGACCACCCAGCGAAACCTGACCTCCCCCACTCCCCTCACACCGTACAATACAAACGAAAACGGGGCCTAAATAGGCCTAACCAGGGCTCTTTAACACTGGTCATTGATCAGTTGACACTTCTGAGGTCGGGACGTCTGACCTCTAGCATTGCGACCCCACCCTTATAAGTGCGTTCGTGCTTTCACTTAGAAATGTTATGTCAAATTAACATAGTTTAGAGACATACCTTGTCTATTTTTTTTTGTTTTGTCATATACAGCGTGTTGTATTTTAAAACTATGTAATCTATTGGAATTTTTTAGCTGTTGGAGTGGGCGGGATTGACAGTTGTCACTTTAGTTGTCTGTGGATTTTTCAGTCAAATTCTTAGTATAAATTTGGTTATGAACATGAAATTATAATGGAATAGAAAACATTGTGTAAGTAAATCTCAGCTTTATACCAAGTGTTTTAGGGGTATTATGTATATGGTTCTTCTATTTAGGAGTTCCATTTAGGATCCGCAACGAGGTTATCCGACAGAGAACCAAAGTAACCGACATTACACCAAATTAGCAAGCTGAGGTGGCAGTGGGCTGGCCATATCTGTAGAAGAACCGACAACCGCTGGGGTAGACGTGTTCTCGAGTGGAGACCGCCACTCGGCAAACGTAGTGTAGGACGCCCTCCGGCAAGATGGAGTGATGATTTGCGAAAGGTTGCTGACAGAAGCTGGATGCGAAAAGCCGAGGACAGGGTGAAATGGTGCACATTAGGGGAGGTCTACGTCCGACACTGGACTTATATCGGCTGATGATGATGTTTGATGAATAGAGGAGTTCCGATGCTACATACGTACACACAGATATACTGCTAATGTAATGCTATAAATAATGTTTTTTGTATCGGGTTTATTTAAGGAAATAAAATAATAAATAGGAAAATGAAATGATACATTTCTAATAAACTAATAAGGATATTAAAATCAGGCATGATATCACTTATTGAAATAAAACTAAACTAAATTAGGTTTCTAGTTAATCTAGGTAATCTAGACGGCATTAAAGTCCATTAGTCATGTAATCTTAGTCGGTAGCTGTCATTGACCTACCCAAAAAGGCGAATTTGTTTGTTTTTTGTCATTAATTAATGCAAATCTTTGCATCTAAGAGGATACAGTCGTAAATTGTGTAATAAAATTATGTTCTTTGAAGTTATATGCGGTTTTATGAATCTTAAACTTGATCTGTCTCATTTATCTTGACGTCGCAAGCGCAAACAAAGTATTACCATTTGGTTTTTTTTATTATCTTTATTTTATTTTTTCACGGGTTTTTATCACTTAGTGATAATGTCACCCACATAACAGAACATCTTCTAGGTACTTATAACTACAATATTTTTTTTTGTACAAACTTAGAGTTTGGATTTGTATTAAATTACTGCTTTGGTTTAGTGTTCGAGCACGACTGGCATGCGAGATGTCGGGTTTGATTCCCAGATCGAGTAAGTGCCAAGTCATTTTTCGTTGAAATTCTCAGTGGCGGCTCGGAGTTTGGATTTGTGCCCGGTTAATGGTAATAGGCTCGTCCCCTACTAAATGGGACTTAAACATACCGGCGAACTGTAGGTGTACATTACTATATCATTGCCTAACCTGCCTGCATCAATATGTGAAGGTTAAATTGATACCTATGCGTAACTTTAAAAATATAAAGTCTTCTTACGAACAAAACAAAAAGAAAACCTAATACGCGAATAAATTGCACCTTATTTCAACGTCACTGAAAACTAAAACTTCAAAAAAAAAAATGTTTAATAAGCACAAAACGATTGGACTTTCGCGCGAATTGTAATAATCGAAAAACGCGAGTTCCAAACGCGCTTGGCATTCTACAAGACTCTATTAAAGCCTCCATCCAAACTAACAAAGGAAATCCTACCTTATTGTAATAAACATAAGATGTAAAAATCAAAGAGTCAAAAAGTTTAGACTCCACATTACTTTTTTACATCGCATCTCAAAGAAATTGTGCCTCGTTTACATCTTACGACACGATTACGATACGATTTACTTTAGATATTGGTTTTATAGAGGATTTTGTATTTGATAGCAAGTATTGTGACTTAATATATTTATTTTACGGTTTACGGCCAATAAATGTGGCCATATTTGGACTTTTATTTGTTATTCTGGTCGCATTTTCTTGAATACAAATGAGCTGAAATGTGCTGATATTGATGTGATGGTGGTTTATCATGAGATTCTATAATTCCTTATACTATAATGTGTTTTTACGTTATCGCATTCAAATGAATTGATCGTTTCTTTTTCGATTAGAGTAATATTATAATTTGTTGTTGCAGATAAGTATGTGAAAAAATAAGTATTTTTGCCTCATTGCAAAAAAATAAAAACAAAATTGATTCATATTTGAAGTACTTGAAGTCTGGAGCTTATGAAATTGTATATGGGCCGACAATAACTAAATTATTAGGTACGCATTAATATCGTAAACTATAAAACACACTTGTATTAGCAAAAACTATCGATGGGCTTCTACATTCCGCCTCTTGCTTAGATCCTGGGTAATTTATATTGCGAAAAAATTCCCACACCGTTCCCTGATCTACTCTTTAACAAATAGAGTTCAATATTGTTTGAATAAAACGTCAACTTAATACCTTTTGGTGTTGAAATGATCTGGCCATATTACATGACAGAGAATTAATTGTCATAGTATTGTAGTATGTATCGATATGGGCACTTAATGACGTAATTATCTCTATAGCTGTGTTCTAGTGTGAAATGGTCGAAGCTTTTGAAAGTACACGTAATTATCTTTATGGATATTTTTGTGAGTAAGCAGAGATGGTATATATATAAGGAAGCAACTAAGTGTTCAGTAAAGCCTCAGTTTTACAGGTCAGATTAACGATGGCCTAATTTTAATTACAATGAGTATCTAGATGGATTGAATGATAGTAGATCGAGATGGATCAAAAGCACTGTTTGCAGTAACCACTCCACAGATTAAATAAGAAAAATAAAACAAGAAGTGAACATTAGGTGTTATTAAAAAAGAGCTCTTGCAGCTTACAAACAATAAGGTAAGCACATTCTAGAGTAACCCTGGACCTACTTTTACAACAACAAAATTCCAAGCTTTTGACTCAGAATTTCTAAACATACTTATATAATCTGGATTGAAACGAATCTAGGACTTAACAGCCGGCAGTTAATCAGACGACTTACCAACTGGGATACTTTCTAATTACCCATCATAGAGATGTCGAATTCCCATAGCCTAGCAATGAAATTTTTAACACAGTAATTATAACATCAACTAAGAACAACTGGTAGCAATAGTCGGTGTATCAAAGTAAATCGACACGTTAATCAATACAGTAACTGTTATTTAAGAGGTTTTTAATAGTTGAGTTATGATGAAAACAGTTTATTGATCAATCAACGAGAATTTCTTCCGCGATTAAGCTGAAACTAATTAGTTAAGATGTGGATTAGTGATGTGCTTGAGTATAGTTAATTTTTTCGGCCTTAATCAGACTTAAAATCAGAATAGTTAAACTTGGATGGTGTGCTTAAATGATACATACCATCACGCCTGTATTCTCCGAAGGGTTAGGCGGAGGTGTACTAAATGTCAACCAGCCGGTATGAAAATGTTCGCTGGTATGTTTAGGTTCCATGTAATAGGGGGCGAGTTTAGTGCCTTGACCAGGCGCAAGTGTCAACTCCGAGAACTGAGAATTTCGTAGAAAAACCCAATAATACATTACTCGACCTGGGAACGAACGACAACGAACCCAGAACTTCAAGCGTATCAGTTGCACTTAGGACTACTAGGCTAATAATGCATACAAATGTATTTTATATTAGTTATAAAACGCTTTAGGTAATTTTAAATGCAATGGAAACGCTGATTAGATTAGAATATTCAATATTAAATGAAATAGGTTAAAAACGGCCGATAGTTTTATTTAAAAATATTTAGAATATTAATAATTATTTACCTTGGTATTATTGTAACCATAGTGATATGAATCAGCCATATTTGAAAACAATTACGATCAAACAAACTAAATGCCGAAACGTAAATATCGTCATCTTAAAATCGCAATTTCGGCCTCAGTTAAAGCTACAGTGGCACAACACTAAAATTTCTTGATTTATATTATCTTTCATATTTGTAATCGATAATAAGCGGCTACTGATTAACTGATCGTAATATTTTTATGTGTATCATAAATATTGAGCTCAATTACTCAAACAAACTTTTATATCGTAGCCTCATATGTAAGAAGGGGAGGTAACGGTATTTTTTTATGCTACATTTTCTTTTTAAGTTTGATTAAGAAGGATGTTATTTGTTTCATCATCATCATTATCATTTGTAGCTTATATCAATCCGCACTCGTTAGTCTAGTGGTCCTAAGCGCTACACTAGAGGTCTTTCCAGGTAAAGCAGTGTCACTGTGGTTTTTTGTGAAATTCTAAGTAGCTGCTCAGAGTTTGGATTTGTGGTTATTGGCAATAAGCTCGCCACTTATATGGCACTTAAACGTACCGGTGACTTGTGGGTGTACATTGTATACCTCTGCCTAAACCTTCGGGAATAAAGGCGTGATACGTATACATGCGTATATATCAATCCGTTGATCACAAACAACCTTTACACCGTTATTCTCTATTCACCTCCTAATTTAGTGTAGGTTTATCGTGTTTACTGTGAAATTTATTATGTCATTGCCTTTGACATAATTTTACCACTACATATGGATTGACACTATTAATTTAAATGATCTCATAATTTTGAGATATAATGGTTAGAATTTGGAGCCTTTGTTATAACTAAAACACCATTGTTTTGATAAAGAACTTTTGGAAAAAAACTTTAATAACCATGGTCTTCTTTGAGAAATTCACTATGGACTCATTAGTAAGCCTGTTACTTTATCTATGATACTGTGAGCTTCTTGACTTACACGTCTGACCTTTAGGAGTTAGGGAAACCAGATTTTCCTAGCAAGATGTTATCAGTATCTTTGCTCTTGACGCAATACTTTACCTTTTGCAGCCGATCTTGTGAAGTTTTGATGTAATTTTGTGTAGAAGAATAGTGATGTATATTATGTGTGCTAGTCGTTAAGGTTAGTATTAATTTAAGTTTCAACTGATTAAAGAAAAATATTTTCAACGAATCTAGAATTTGTGGTCTAAGTCCCCAACATTATGCAATTACTCATTCCATGATGATGATCAATAAAACCGATGCTTCTGAATTTGATGAGGCAATTCGTAATCACAAAAGAGACTATGATGCAGACAAACAAACAGACACTGACACTATTAGTATTATTATCAAAGAATTATAATACCAGAATGTTATACAACATCATTTAGTTTTATCATCTCTAATTATACGCTTTATAATTGACATATCGTGTATGCAAAATATAATCGTAGACTTTGGCTACTGTCGATGTCATTACAAAAGATAAGAAGACAAAATTTATTACAATTAAAGTCAGACAGAAATTTGGTCAAAATCTAGTTTATTGTTATAATATTCAAATTTAGAATATCGATGACATTTTTAGTTAATTTATGGATGTACTGGATTTTAGATTCAAGATTAAGCAAAAGTTAGGCGGTGTCTAGAAATATGCATTATATAAGATTACATTTAGTTTGACCTTGATTTGAATCCTGTTTTGGAGAAGTTAAAAAGGATTTTGAAAAAACCGTCACAGTCACAACTTCTAAACTATTATTCACTATAATTTTAAAACACCATTTAAAGACAGCAAAAATAAATATAAATATAATTGAAATAATGACCAAGTATGTATTTATTTACAACGGCAATAATATAATCGTAAAAACTCCATATTAACTTAATATAGGTAATTAAAATAAGGAGAGTCCCCGTTTTTATGAGCAACTCGTTCAAACTCACCGACAGTCACATGATATGCAGAAAGAACTGAAAACTGAGTATAAATAATTTTATTGACTACGAAATGGATTTTTATAGTGTCTGGTGAAGATAGCGAGTAGGTATGATTTGAATAAAGATAGGCATATAGCGTAATTGAGAATCTTCTCATAGGATTCATCTTGCTCTTACCGCCATACAAGTTTTAATTTATTTGGCGCCAGCACAGTACCTTGCGGGAACCCATTTAATATCAACCCCTTTTACAAAGACAAATATATATACGTCTGACTTTTAAATACTAATCATAAACAGGTATATTTGTATTTATTTATTCCAAAGCGTTTTTCTGTAACTTATGCAAAGCTACAGAAAATTCTTTTTTTTTAAATACTAATTATCTGTTACCGTGTCGAAAGTGAGTCTTAATTTTGACTTATATGTGTAACGTAACTTAAATCCAGATAATGATAAAATGAAATAAAAACATGTGCCTACCGAGCGACTAGTTGATAAATGTTCTGGTCATTTTATTTTTTCTTACGTTAAAAGGAGCACTTATCGTAATGTCTTGGTCACGAGTTTGTAAAAATTAAGATGTGACTGTGCGCGGAGACATTTTTGTTGAATGAATTAGTTTGGGATTTCATTTAGGGCTTGATTTACGAAAGAAGCCAAGGAGTCCACAGATTGAGTGATTGTCTAAACAAGACTTTGAAAATCTCCTTATAATTGAATATTTTGGTAATAAATTCGTATTATTAATTTCACTTATATTTTTTTCAGGTAAGCGGTTTTGAACGTTTACGCAGTGGAGTCGAAAGGTATTTATGTACTAGCTATACTAACAAAAGAGAACATAAGTACGCTTATAAATACTTAGGGATATGATAATTATGATATATGATAGATGATGAGATTGGGGGATGTAACCTACAGCTACCTAAAACAGAGCTAGAGAGAAGAACTACAGAGGGACCTAAAACATAGAGTTAAACTGGATTCACTGGTCAAATAGAGCGAGTTCCGAGCTACTACTCAGATGTTCTAATAAACCATAATACTTTGCTGGACCATTTTCTACACAAAAGCTACCCATGTTAAAATTCTTTCACAATTTCCTATTGTCATCTCAATATTTAAACAGAGGACTTTCATTTATCAAAATACGACGCCGTGATAGGCGATGAGTCAGTCAGCTATCCAGTTATTTTTTTAGATTAGGATTAACATTATCAATAGAATGCATTACACCGCACCTATTCTCTTCATGTTAATAAGACCGTACCTTCTTTGAAAGTCAGTGCCGTGCTTTTTTATCCTTTTCCAACTTTACATGACAGACAGAGACAGATGCATGTCGCTGGACCAGCTAGGCAAGCGTGTTGAAATACTTACACGAAGCATGGATTAAAACTTGAATGTTTGATGTACTGATTGCATAAAAGCTTTGAAGAATGTTGGGTTAGAAAATTGAATTGATTCTAAATGTTTTAGTTGAGTGAATAAATTATGGATATGTAAACGTAGAAATAGATTCCTTTCATGTGAGAGAATCTGTTTTGGTTTTTTTGTTTTATATACACCATTTAAAATTGGATGTAAAGGACAGTTATTCCAATCTAATTATACTCGACAAAAAACTGACTAAGAATATATTTTCAAGTAAAAATCTCATGAAGGTTTTCATTAGAACTCTAATGATATTATTTAGTTTTGCATTCGTTGAGCTACTGACTTTATTCGTCTGTAGCATAGCAAGGCTAGTCAATACTTCATACCGGTTATTTTTTTCTTATCAGCTTTCTCTGTAAACCCTACACCAGCCCACGGGACGCTAATGCCCAAAGTTAAACTGTCACAATGGGTACTATTTAACACTACGTATCACCGAGATCAGATAACGCTGTGATGATAACACTGATGATCGATGACGTCAAAGTGTGATATAAACGTGTTATAGTTAGAACTGTTGGCGTGGGAAATTAAGAGTAATGAGAGGTTGCTTTAGTTAAATTTTTTGTTTCATTTCACATCCGATTCATATCTTTTCACTGAGAAGAAAGTTTACTTATACCAAAATTGTGCCTAATCGGCTCTGTTTAAATATCTTTTCTAAGTTCAAACTTTACAACAATCAACTCTCCTATACTTACGAAATTATTTTTATACATCATAGATTCACAATTTTTAATAGACTATGTTTATACAGTGGCAATATATCTTTAGTGTTGTACTTGCCGAGGTAGTTTTATCAATGTTGCCAGTTGTGTTATCAAAGGAAGGGAACAGACTTTCACGCCAATACCAATCTTAGTAGAATCAAGCTCTACAAGATCTTCAAAATACATTTTACATTTATAATTTAAGTGGGATTACAAGCAGCTGATATCCTCAAAAAATTTCACTCAACATCTTTAAAACCTTACACCCAAATCATAAGAGCATTATACGTACCTACTTTCACTCAGACAAAAAATAAACAAAAAATGAGAATCTACCCCCAAACACATGCCTTTTCATACATTTCGAACCAAAATATAAAAAAGGAATGCACAAAGAGGTCCCTATTCTGTTAGCGCGCGTTTCCTCTCAGTTTTTATCAAGTTCACACTACGTAGAACAAAAGTGAGCAAAACAAAGCAACGCCGCTAGCGACACCTGACGAAGTGAGAACGAAACTTGATACCCCGGGACAACACCTTCCTATTGAAATACTAACTTTCACGACTTCAAAATAAAGCTCGGAATTCTCTGATGAAATTAATATAAGGTAGCATCAATTGAATCTGGGCTCTACATTAATTGAAATAGAGTAGGTTTCACAATGTAGTTCAAAATAGTATTAAGATTCCGACCGCCACGTGATACGGTCTACCTTTCGCCAAGTAGTTTTGTATTGGAATAATTTTATAGTTATTACATATTAGAATGCTATCGAGTGTTCATATAAAAGCCAACCTTACTCCATTATAATAAAATAGATTTTAGGCTTAGTTATGTAATATGAAAGAATCGTCAATCGAAGTTGGAATACATGATTCAAAATGAATTGTCAATCAAAATGTTGGATGTTTTGAAATTTGACCAGTGCTACCAAATTAAAACTCTGTATAATAAAATAATAACGGGTGTGTCTGTATGTCATTTGAATAATGTAGAAGATTGTAGTATATGTAGTAGGCAGTTCAGGTTTTTTTTTTATTTGATGTACGCCTATAGTTATTAGGTTGGGCGTTTTGTTTGTACGGTCACAGAGCTGTTTTGATTAATTTTTATGATTTATTGTAACCAGAAATTCAACTCCTTGATCAGGGGGAAGTCAAATTTGATGTTTCTCATACAACAACCCACGGATACTTTAGGGATATTGTGAAGCTGTACCTGAAGACTTATAAAACGCTTATTGCTGATTTTTTATTTGTGATATACGGAGTGCAAGTTGGTGCAAGAAAAATGATTTGGTCAACTCCAACGCATAACATAGACAACATATAAAACAATAGCAATAAAAGTGCAATCATGGTTTTAGTGAAAGATAGAATACATAATGAATGAGATCATTCTCAAATTAATTACAATAATAACAGAATTAGGCTACGCAATCTAGATATAAACACAAAACGCATGTATGGATGCCGGACGCCTTAACAAACTAAGCTACCGAGACCACTGTACTGTACAAAAAAAATTATAGATCTGTAGCAACATATCAATGCACAGGACATAAATTTATAATAAAAGTCTTAAAGCTAGCTGTAAGTAGTAGCTGCTCTTGAAGTAAGCAATTTTGATAGACTTATTATGGTTTCACAGGCCACCCTTAAAAACCGTTAAGATAATTCAACAGACGAAGACATTCAATAAAAGAAACATGCAGATGCAGATATGTTTTAATCTTTTTTATATTTATATCCAGTTAAAAATTTATAAGAATAAAATACTCAGAGCCAAGGGACGGGTTTCTAGGCATAATATGCATAATGAGGGTTTCCATTGCTCGATCTTAATTACTGTTTTCGAGGAATACTAAAGCAATTTTGTTATGTTGCTGGCAGTTGGAGAAACTGGTCGTTTTGTGAAATGCTTAAGGACGCATTTGTAATAAATTTTTAATTCTAATAATGCAGTTTGAATAAAGTCAAAAATTCTTTATTTTACAAAGAAAACACAAGAAAAAGAAATAAAGTCGTAGCAGCGGGTGAAATAAAGTTTACAACATTTATATCAAAAGTGATCATCGAATTAAAATAAGATGTGTTCTGAGTCGATAGATGAGGCCTTTGTTTATCAGTGGACTTCTTGTGATGATGATGAGAAGCTCTGAGATTATGGCGTTACAGAAAACCAAGAATTAAATACGCGGTGCAAAGAAAATTCTGGAAGCTTTAGTTGCAACATACATACTTCTATAGTTGTTGAAAAGTTGTTCTATAGTTGTTGTAAATGAAGTCAATATAATTATGATATTGATTTAATTTCTACATGTTACACAGTATAATATAATATTAAATATAAAACACATTAAACAGACGTTCTCATAAGAACTGATACAGAAAAGTAGCCGCCACATAAATAATGAATAGTTTTTAAATTCCAACCACAGACAAAACCGGTATTTTTTTACGCCAATCTGAAACATTGGATCTTTTGACCATATTGACGATTTCTAATCTGTATAATATGTCTATGTGTCTCCATAAATTATTAATAATATTGTTTTAAACAGAAAGAAATTTGGGAAATTGGACTTTAACACTTTGTGATAAGGATTTTGTAATAAAAATGACAGCTCGATGAAATATCTATGTATTATTAATAGCCTTATAGGTTGGTTTTAGTTTAGTACTACACATCGCATATGTTAACTTGTTTCATAATTTATAACTTTATACAAAAATGAATGAGTTACAGTGACGACATTTTTGTTTGTATCTACAATTTTAGTTAAGAAATAAATGAAACATCTGAATATAAGAACATTGCGTGTATTTAAAAAGTCCCCAAAAATACGATAAAGATAAAAATATCGTCTAACGTCAAGCCAGCTAGCCAGTATGTTTATAAACCTCCGAACCGGCTAATATTTCTACCACGTAATTAATTATATTTTGTATCTCATGCCAATACGAAAGAAAAAGTATCAAATGAAGCCATTGCCAAATAAAATTACACTTTTGGGGATCTAACTCCCTATAACAACTCTAGGTCAGTCAATGAGAAAATAATGACAAACAGTGTTTCAATATTTCAAGATAGGTAGGTCCACATCCACAGACTGGGAACTAGTTCAATATGCCCATTAAACTTTGAGAATGTATGTAAAGAAATTTGAAATTAATAATACAAATTTATAAAACAATGTAAGCGGTGACGGCTATAAATTGTGCGAAGAGAAGCACAATATGCTTTCCCATGAAGTTATGGGCAAGAAATACATGCACTGAATTAGTGGCTTGTCATCCTACATAATTAATATGGTCGATAATATTCTAGGTCAGGCTAAAACTAAACTACTAAGTAGGCAATCCTAGAGGTTTCATAGAAAGAGGCTTTAAGGGAACTTCCCTATAACATTTATTCAGTATGTTGAAGTAGGTTGTGGTATTAAATGAGCAAGATGAAATTGAAAAAAAAAACCGAATATGCGGTAATGAATTGAATTGACGCGAAAAATACCTATTATTTTCAACCTTAAATCAAATCCGGATATCCGTACGTTTAAACAGCCATTGTAATGCTTTTGCTTATATATTATAAATATATTTATCGATAGAAGGGCTGACAAAAATAATGGTAATCCTGATTATTCTCCCGAAAATCAAACATTCCTCCAATATACCACCAACAAAGATCTTATTAAACTTTAAATTTATTCAATTAACCCCCAAAGAGCAAAATAAACGTTCACAGAATATATCAAGCTTGGAACAACGGTAGCTGGACTGAACTCGCTACCGATAGCCTTAGGTCAGTCGATACGATCACATCGGGACATTCTCCTCTCGTTAATTGTGCGCGCACGGTTTAATTGACACTGTTGTAGCCTTTGCTTTTGATGGCCGATTGTTTGTTTTGTTTTGATTTTTGTGATGCGCCGCGCACCGGAGTGGATTTCCAGGTGTGATTTTAATGGGAATCTGCGAATGCGTCTTGAACCAGCTGTTTATAACAGTTGTTCATATTTTGTCATAGCTTTCATAACATTGTTTGTTTTATATTGATACTTTTTGAAGTCAAAATAAAATTATTTTTTTGCCAAATCATAGTACAAGAGGTGTTATAGTCGCGTTTGTTCCACATATTCTGCCATAAATCTATAGCGTGCAATTGCAATACTTTATATGCAGACTTCTTTTATTAACTTTTATTTATATAAATCATAGATCCTATCTCAAAAGAAATCATGCCCCTCAGACTTGACAGCTATGTAGGACATTCCCCATGTTCTATATTTTGGGATTCTTTCCAATTTCGATCTTCAATGCATGATTGAGAATGGGTTTCGAACTATTGAAAAAAGTGTGACATATGGATTGTTGGCATAAACGAAGAGAGACATACCCAACAGTGGGTAATCAGGTAATACTTGAACAATATACCGGTTTTTCTAATATAGATATTCCAACAGTAGCTTTTACTCAAAATAACTACCTACCAATTTCAGAATGGATCAAAAATAACAGTAATAATAGATTAAAATTACCATCTAGGTTGTTCGAACGAATTTATTTTTATGGACCAAACTGGTCTACGCGTGTCTAATCAAACATTCTCTTTGGAGAATTCAACTTCACGGTCTTTTTTGCTCGGAGAATAAGCAAAGTTTTTATTACTCACACAGAACTCTGTTGTGCCTTATAATAAGCAGGTTAATTACTCAATTGAGTTTCTCTTTAAAGTTATTATGGACAGTTGTCTCTATACCTGCTTTTTCTTCAAGATCTAAGTCTGATCTGATTGGTATCTGTCTGTATATTTGTGATTATGACATGGCGTCCAGATAATGATATGACAACCACTTTCACTTTCACTTGTGATAGGTAATTATAAAGTTTAACAACTAACAGCAAACATAGTTTAAGTAGAGGTGTACCTACCAATGTTCACAGTTCACCGGTATGTTTAGGTCCCATGTAATAGGGGGCGAGCCTATTGCCATTAACCGATCACAAAACTACTGCTACTGAGATTTTCATAAAAGAGCCAAAGAAACTTTGGGTATCGAATCTAGGACATTTAGTGTAACAATCGCGTTGAGGAATCGCACTAGACTAGACTAGACCGTGGCAGTTGAAATAACACAAAGTTTCCCAAAATAGAGATAACGCCAGTGTCGGTAGTGTAGCCTTGCAGTTCATTGCATGCTAAATCTCTAAAGAAAGGACGGAAAAGTTGAACTGACATCCTGATTGTAGGACGGAGGTATTTTGCGTGTCCTTGCTTAGTCAAATTTGAAGTCTATCTTCTGTATTTTTATCAGTATCTCAATCCGCTATTATCTCCTTAACTAGTTCCAAGATCCTGTTGTCTCAGATGTTAATTTCTTTGCTAAATCATCAATTTTATCAATTTCAGTAATATTTTTAGCTGACTGCTATATGACTGACATTCCCATATTTGCTCCTTTTCTTAAGCAGGACTGGATACATGATATTTTTTACTCTCAGACCTGCGTAGAAACCTAACGAAATGTTTCGAATTATCAATTCATTTGAGTTTGGGTAACCGGCAATAAATAGGGCTCTCGACAGACGAAAAGCCCGGTACATGACATAAATACGGCTTCCAAACGTCCATAAACGTCGTAACCCCCAAATGTGTTCAACCAATTATCATTCCTTTCCTTTGAAATTTAGGGTTGCAATTCAAGTGAAGGTTATCCGGGAGATACATAAAGGGTATCAAGTGACCGACTTCAAAGACAATGGTATATCGCTTTTGGAGACAAGCGAAGGTGACAGCTTCGGTTTCGGGTTTTAATTTGCGAAATTTTGTGTACAATGGTCAAAGAGAAGTGAACGCGTGACGTTGAGTGATACAGGGTTTGTATAGATTTCCAGAAATTAAGTTTCATAATGTCAGTCTGGAATATTGCTCTGAAGTTTACTAAAAACTCTGTTAAGATTAAATCATCATCATTAACCCATATACTGCCCCACTGCTGGTCACAGGTGTCCTCACAGAATGAGAGGGATTAGACTTAAGTCCACCACGCTGGCCTAATGCGGGTGACACACCGGGTTAAGATAAAATATTTAGCTGTAAATGAGGAGTTTGATTTAATAAAATAATAACTCTACAACATGAAAAAACGAATCAATCATCAACTTATAACGTTATAAGGACAATTTGTAAGACAAAAAACGAGATTCCTTTCAAAAGATATAAAATTCTCCTTCCATATTTAGCATTTTATAGGCATTCCGATGTATTGTCGTGAACACCAATCGTTTGTTCATCTATTTTGCATAAAAATTAACTTATCGCAACTATAAAAATGTTAAGAAGCCGCAACGATTTTGTTTTATCAATCAGCTATGATTGTTAATAAATGAATTTAACTTTTGTTTTATTTTAATTTAGAAATTTAATACCCAACCTGGAATTATTTTCATTAAATACTTCGATTTTAATAGGTGCCTACCTATTAAAATCAAAGCCTTTTTAGTCTAAATAAAATGCGCAGTGTTTTGACCTGAATTAATTAATAATTATTTAAAAATTTTAATATGGAATCTCAATATAACCAGACATTTGTTTTTTTTTATGTAAAGGAAAAGTATTTATAAATTTTACTATGGGGTATATTGAAATTGTACTTATTTTGGTTCAAAGTAATTGATATTATACTTTTATTAATATTGTAGGCTTGTTTTGCTGACTGTACCATCGAGCTCCGTTTTATCAGATTGTCGATGCCAATATTTGTTTTAAATTATGTTATTCAGTAAGTACAAAAAGAGAATTTGTATTGAGAGCATTTGTATTTTGTCCTGTTTTGCCTTTATTTCTGTATATATCTGTCTCGTATTATATAAATGTCTATGGCTAGTTTAGTATTTACATACTCGTTGAGAAACAACGAATATTTTCTTTAAAATAATGATTTCTTCGTTGAATAGTTATCATGTTCATGTTCTGGGCATATCACAAGATCCCATCGGTGTAGAGGTAATTAAATATATTGCGCAAAATTTTAGAGGTTCTTGTAAACAAATTGTATTTGTTCAACTCGTCAAAGACGCCACATCACGTCTCCTATCACCACCCGAATACGGTGATACCAGACATCACCAAACAAAGAAATCACCACACAGGATTCGACACACGGAATAAAAGGAATTAAATTCATAAAAATGCTTTATCACACCCCATTACGGAACAATAACTGGAATCCTGCACAAAAAATAAAAAAAAACAGCCAAGTCCCCTCTTACATAACGCATATGTGGTACGGTCAGCACAATAAGTAGCCAACATTTATTCAGAATGCCGGGCGAGGCAGGAATTATCTGGCCGAGTATCAAAAAAGGCCGACCCGACTTAAGGAATAAAAAAAGCATAAGACCCGACAAGAAATTATGATACTACCAAATACGCGGGTAAAAACTCGATCCTATATACTGTTGTAAGTCCTACAGTGGATTCCGATCCAATTATCTGGTTTTCGGTCGGCGGATTGCATTCGTTGCGAAATAATTTTGTCTACTCACTGTTTTGTTGTCCGTACTTAAGTATTATTGGGCTGATGTTTTCGACACTTGGCCGGTTTTTTGCTCTAGTGTTTTAGATTGGTGTTGTTATATTCACTTAAGTGAATAGCGATTGTATTATGTTCTGGGAACTATTAAATTTGGTAAGACAATGTCGATGTGTCTGTAGATGGGTAACCGTTCTTAACACATTGAGACTCTCTCCGTGCCTCGGAAAGCACGTAAAGCCGTCGGTCCCGGTTGTCATACGAACCTGTAACAATATTTAGTGGTAGTCCGAATTCCAAAAGTCCATACCGATATCCTCAGGATATCGGTATTGCCAAGAAATTGAGTGCAAAGCAGTGATAGCCTAGTGGTATGACCATTGGACTGCCAAGTCGAAGGTCTCGAGTTCGAACCCAAGGCACGCACCTCTGACTTTTCGAATTCATGTGCGTATTAATAATTAATTATCACTCGCTTAAACGGTGAAGGAAAACATCGTGAGGAAACCTGCAAGCTTAGAGATTTTTCTCGACGGTTTGTGAAGTCTGCCAACCCGCACTAGGCTAGCGTGGTGGACTATAGCCTAATCCCTCTCAATATGAGAGGAGATCCGTGCCCAGCAGTGGGACAGTATATGGTTGATGATGAAGAAATTGAGTTGCGGAGGTCTGATGAATGCCATCAGACGTTATTCGTGTAAAATACTGATATTCAGCCACATCTGGTTAGACTGAAAGCCGACCTCAATATAGTTGGGAAAAGGCTCGGAAAATGAGGATGATGACGTGAATCTATTGATTATTTACAAGTTTTAACAAAATAACAATTATATTAATAAAAGATTTGAAAATAAATAAATAATGATATTGTTTGTTTAAGGCCTATTGCGCTTTAACCGTGCACAAATCCCTTTTTTTTGTTGACGGGGTTGGAAATGCTTTATGCACTATCCACCGCTCCGGGGAGAGCGGTGGGGTGTGTCGGACTCCGCTCTGAAAAGAGTGATCTACCGACTAAAACCAACCTCGGCGTTTCGCGTCACCACTTTAGTGCCGGGACCTAGGGAGCGCTGTAGCATTCGTCCGCAGAGTGCACAAAAATCCTACTCCGAGCTAGAAAAACCCAATAACACTTTGCTCGGCCTGGACTCTAGTATATCAGTCGTACTTATGGCCACTGCATCAACGCGGTAGTACTGTAAATGGCTGAATTATTTCTTAAAAGCCATTTCATCTCTAAAGGTTAACATTAAACCAGTTAATTGAAGTAGAATCTCTCTTGCACCATTATAGATGATGTTAGTGAAACATAAAATGAATTAGGTACGCAATTAACAGCTTATTAAACCGCTGTAGTCGTTAAAACAGAGAGGAAATTAATACTATTTTGTACGCCGGAGATAAATGCATGCTTATTCAATTTCACCGACTTATATAGGAGCTTTAGTCTAGTGGTAGCGCAACTGCTATACTAGAGCTCTTGGGTTCAGAATGTTATTGGGTTTTTCTATTAAATTCGGTTTGGATTTGGGCCTGTTAATAGCTAGTCTCGCGCTTACAAGGGATCTAATCATAGGGATTGTGAATAAGCAAGCGAAACAGTCAAATTTTCCCATTTGAACATGAACCTTATAGTTACCTTATACCTTTTGTATTAAAGTTGAAAATCTATCAAAGAAATTTGACAGATTGGGGTAGCTTGATGTGCTTGGCATCTGTATATTAGAATACCTCTGTCGAAGCCTTCAGGGAATACAGGCATGATGGTATATTATGTATACTAATATAACAAAGATTTTTTTCTGACGTGTATGTTATTGGCACAAACTAAGAACCGATTTTGACGAAATTTGGCACAGAGATAAATATGACTTTGGAGAAGGACGTAAGCTAGATTTTGTAAGTTTGTGAGAATTTGTAAATTGCATAACGTTTTATTCAATCATACATCTCCAAGGTAGCTTAACTTTTACGTAGTTGAAACTTAACTTTAACTTAAACCGCAATCGTTAAGTTACTCAAACTATATTCTACGTACGGAAATCACGTTCAACGATAGATTAAAAAATAGTAAAGTTTAGAAGGAGCTCACAAACTGCCAATTAGCAACAAAAAAGCTATTTGTCGTTTTAACTAAACATAAAACACCTCATTATACTAATTAGTAAGAAAAAACTAAAGAAGAGACGTCGATCAGTGTGGACAATTCCGGGTAGCCACAGTAGTCTTGTATTTAGGGTTGGCGACAAATAGTTTTGTAAAATAAATAATGTAATTATCGTCTATTTAAACAAAAATTAAATGCTGTGTCCTAGGGAAGCGTAACACTTGAGAGCGTAAGACTGATTTGGCAATTTATAAGGA